>OZ024927.1:61541231-62848832 GCA_964017235.1 Sabellastarte sp. h YS-2021
TGAAATGTCAGCACTGGTTTGTAAACTTAGGAGTACTTCACTCAACTATTTTGCTCTTCATGAAAACAACAGTAAATTCTTCCAAAGAATCGTCTCTAGCATAGAAAAACAAAAAGAATAAACCATTCACCAAGGACCAAAGTTTTGCAATTGGTTATGATATGATTGGTGCTATTTTTCATCATGAAAAACTTGCAAATTTAATAAGTAAATTAAATTTTTATAAGTTAATACCCTATCCAATGGACAATAGCTTATCCGGTCGGCGCAGACCGGCCCGCCAAACGTCAGAAAAAGACGTCCTGTGTTTCCACCGGCCAGGCCGGCCCAGTCCTGTGCACTCGCCAGGTGGCGTGTAGTACTTCCTTCCTGTCTAGACAGCGTGACGTCATAGCATCTTTTTCGTTGTCTAAACCTATTGGACCCCTAGTAAGCTGATAGCGGGGTCGGAGGGAGGGTCTTGTGTGTCCATTGGATAGGGTATTAACTTATAAAAATTTAATTTACTTATTAAATTTGCAATTTTATTGCGTTAATACATCCTATCCAATGGACAATAGCTGAATAACTACCGCTTGGTCGGCGGGTAAGTTACTAGGGATTAAAGTTGAACTTATGTCCGAGATTATAAACATCTCTACTTTAGCCTGGGTGGACCTTGAAGTCAAAAGGCACCCTTAAGGCTATGGTCGAATATCATCATCCGGTTGTCCGGAATGGAACCGTCAGAATCGACCTTTTGCCCCCCCCCCCCCCCCCCCCCCCCCCCCCCCCCCCCCCCCCTTTTTTAACAGACCTGCTATGAGGTAGGGGAAGAGAGGGATGAGTTCAATCCCATAAAATAACACCTCCTGGAGGAAGTACGTGAGAGATTTTTTTTTTTTTTTTTTGTTTGTTCTTAACTAAATGTGCTATATATACAAATCTGTGCAGTATTTACATATGTACAGATCTCCTCTAGGTACCAGTCTGTTGGTGGATCTGCTGAGCAGCCACAACCGGTCCAAGATGGTAGAGCTCTGAATCAGCCCAGGCCACATCCTTCAGGTAGAATTGGGTGAAGGTATTATGAGATTTCCAGTGGCAGGCTGCTAAGATCTGTTCTAAGGAAACTCCCGATTGGAAAGCCTTAGAAACCGCAAAGGCCCTGACATCATGAGCTTTAACTTGATGTAGGGTGTGGGCCTGATGATCAGAGAGCTCATAGCATAGGATCACAGTTTGCTTGATCCATGAGGAGATAGTGGCAGGGGAGATGTCTTTGTCGAAACCCTTCTTGAAGGAGACAAAGACTAACTCCTTGTGTTGCCTGAGGTCTGAAGTCCGGTCCAAGTAGTAGCGCAGTGCTCTGATTGGACAGAGGGATCTGTCAGACTTGAGGGATTTATCTAGAGTAGGAGCCAGGGCTGGTATGACCACTGGGGCTACACTCTGTGGACCCTCCTTGGCCAGCTGATTCTTAGAGAGAAAGCTGGGGGATGGAAAAAGAGACACCTTAGACCAGTCCGACTGGTGTCTGATGTTTTTATGCTGCCATGCATGGATTTCACTCCGTCTTTTGCCAGAGCCCAGGGCCAAAAGGAAGACAGTCTTGAAGGTCACATGCTTCAGAGACGCCTCCCTAAGTGGTTCGAAGGGAGCCTTTGTCAGCTGGTGTAGTACCAGGGAAAGGTTCCAGGAGGGTATCCCCCTCCGCCCTTTGGGTCTGTCTCTGTGGAAACTTTCCAAGAGACGAGTGAGGTTATCATTTTTGCTGATATTGATTGATGTGTCACCCAGTTTATCAGCAATGGCAGATCTGTATCCATCAATGGTGCTGGGCTGTAATTTCTTGTCCTCAAAGAGGTACATTAAGAAGTCAGCTACTGACTTTACAGGTGGTGACCTGAAGTCCACCTGATTAGTGTCGCACCACTTTGTAAAAATGGTCCACTTTGCCTCATAGACTGATCTGGTTGACTTTCTTTGAGGAGCCTCAATTCTTGCTGCCACTGCCTCAGAGAAGCCCTGTTCTTTGATTTTTGTGGCTCTAGGAGCCAGGCATGGAGATTTAGATTTGTCAGATTTCTGTGAGGGATCTGATTGAAGGGCTGTGTTAGCAGACTGGGCAGGTTGGGTAGGCTGAGAGGGACCTGGCTGGACATGTTCACTAGGTCCCAAAACCAAGGCATGTTGGGCCACCCCGGGGCAATCAGAATGAGTCTCTTGCACGGGGAGTCCAGTAGCTTCTCCACCACTTTGCCCAATATGGCGGTCGGTGGGAAGGCGTATGCATCCAGATCGTCCCATGGCAGGGTGAGAGCATCCACTGCTATAGCCAGGGAGTCCGGTACCGGAGAGACAAACTGAGGTAACTTGTGGTTGAACCTCGTGGCAAATAGGTCTATTTGAGGCCGGTGCCATTGATTGCATAGTTGTTGGAAAACTTCCGGAAGGAGGGACCATTCTGTTTGGATTGTCTGACCCAGCCTGGATAGCTTGTCGGCTATCACATTTAAATGGCCTGGGATGTGTCGGGCTTTTAGAGTCACTTGTCTCTGGGAGCACCAGGTCAAGATTCTCCATAGTAGGGCACACAGTGGGCCCGACCTCATGCCTCCTTCCTTGTTTATGTAAGCTACCACTGTAGTGTTGTCGGTTGCCACCAGAACCATTTTGTCTACACAAAGGTTTTGAAACTCTTTGAGGGCCAGGAAGACCGCTTTGAGTTCTAGGTAATTTATGTGCAGTTTGCTTTCTGGTACCGACCAGGTCCCTCTTGCAGTGAACTCGTTTAAGTGAGCGCCCCACCCTTCTTTTGATGCGTCTGTAAATATCTGCAGAGCATGTCTTACTGGGTGTAGTGGTTGGCCTTGAAGCACATTGTCTTCCTCTAGCCACCATTGTAAGTGGGGGTGCAGGGACCTTGGTAGGGGGATAATCTTCTCTAGAGATTCTGGTACCCTCCAATTGTTCTTGAGATGCCACTGTATGGGTCTCATGTGTAGTCGGCCGAGGTGAACCTGTTTTTCTGTGGCTGTTAGTAGGCCTATCAGGGACATGAACTGTCGGGCCGGACAGGCCGGTAACGACAAGAGTAGATGTATCTTGTCCTGAAGGCTTTGCCACCGGTCCGGTGTAGGTCTGACCCGACCGGACCTGAGGTCGAACTGGTAACCTACAAAGTCGAAGATCTGTTTGGGTTCCAGTTCTGATTTCTCCAAATTCACCAGCCAACCTAGGTCCTGGCACATTTTGATCAGGACTTGGGTATGGTGGAGACAAGTTTTGCGGGATTTGGATCTCACCAACCAGTCGTCTAGGTACTGGTGGATTCTTATACCCTTGTGTGTGGCCATCAGTTTCACTTCCTTTGCGACCACAGTAAACTCCAGGGGGGCTGTGGACAGGCCGAACGGCAGGGCCTTGAACTGGTATGTTAGCCCTTGGACGTGAAATCTCAAATATTTCCTGGATTGTTCCTGTATTGGAATATGGAAATAGGCGTCCTGAAAGTCTATGGATGTGACCCATTCCCCTTGTTGGAGTGATGACCTGATGGTTTCCGGTGTCTCCATCTTGAATTTCTCCACCTTGAGGAAGAGATTTAGTTTGCTCAGGTCTAGGATAGGTCTCCACCTGTTGTTTGGTTTCGGAACTAGAAATAGCCGGTTGAAAAACCCTAGGGACTTTTGATTTTGAACTAGTTCCACTGCATTTTTGTCGATAAGTTGATGTAATGCCTCCATCAGGTAGCTGTCCCTGTGAGGATTGACATAGCAACTTACGACTGTGGGATATCTTGTTAGCCTGGGTCGAATCCGGAAGGGGAGGGGGTAGCCCTCTTTCAAAATATGAGTAACCTTCGGACCGGCCCCTAGCTCCAGCCAAACTTTCCAAAAGTGTTGGAATCGAGCCCCTACAGGATAAGTTGTGACAACATTTCTGACATTTGTTACAGGTTGGACATAAGACAATTGAGTGACACAAGAAACACCTTTCACATATTTTACTGTATGATTCTTTTGAAAGGGATGACAACCTGCTACCCCGGGACTTATTTCTTTCTTTTGCGAAAGCCCGGGGGCAGTATGAGCATGGTTCACAACATTTAATTTTACAAAAGTGTCTTTGAATTGTCTTTGATCTGTAACTGGGCTCCCGGCCAGCAGTCCTTCCTGTGATTTGAGAACACATTGATTGTCATTTATAGGACTGCTGGCCCTTGGCTGGTCGCGAGGAGTAGTAAGATGATTTGCCCCTGCCTCTCTTGCTTTGTCCTCTGTATCCCACATTTTTCCAAGCTGGACGATCCGGCTTTTTATTGTCTGGTCGCTTTTCAGGTCGCTCATATGGGTGGAAGCGAGCTTTCTTCCCGGTGTGAATCTGTCCTTTCGATTCAAAGGCGGCTATGTCCTGCTCTGCCTGCTTTAAGGCTTCCTCTGGGAAAAGTGTAGACATGTTAAGCGGACCTGTCCGGAGAGCAGCCAAGGTGTCCGGCTTTATACCAGGCTTGAGGTGAGATAGGTATGCATCCCTCCTGGTGAGTGTGGAGTTGGCCACTGTAATGAAGACAAAATCAGTAAGATGTTCAAAGGTCCTGGCCATAGCTTGGGTGATACCCGAGTTAAAATCCAGGAGGAACTGCAATTCCTCAGCAGCACCAGAGACCTTGGATGAAGATTTTCCCTTACTAAGATCCAACTTAATGGCTTTTAACTGTGATCTCATATTGTCCTGCACTTTGTTCAGACACCTATTGAATGCTGCGGCTTGATTGCACATGGTGGATGCTTCGCGGGCTGCCTTCTCCCAGCGTCGTAGATTGTCCTGAGAGATCTGACGCGAAGGGGGAGGGGTGGAGGCAATACCTGCTGCTCTGGCAATCCTGCTGTAGGTGCTGTTAACTTTGGCTGAGTCGGTATTCCAAGAAGACAATGACTTGCCAGAAGCGGACTTTTGTGGGTCAGATGCCAAACCGTACCATTTCTGCTGTGATCTGGCTGGTCATATAAATTGGTCTTTCAGTAAACCACCCGCCTCTGAGCTGCGAGACGGGTAGCCTTCTACCAAGGTCAAGTTAAGTTTACCCATTTTTTTGCACAGCCACTCATCCGTAGGCATTTTGACCGACACCTTCCCTGTGGGTTGAGTCCTTGGGCCAGCAAAGGGGTTGTCGTCCGATGTAGATGTTGTGGTATCAATATCCGGAATGTCTGTCCACCCCATGTAGGACCTGATCCCCCTCATCGTCTCCCTGTAATTCTGATCCTCTGAGAGGGTCTGGTCGGGATCAGTCACAGTGTCATCCGGGTCGTTGTCGGACACCTCCCCTTCGTCTACGAAGATATCCACTGGGGGTCGGTCGGAAAACTCAGATTCGGAATCAGTGTCCATGGAAGCTGAGTCATGTTTGCCGGCCGGTGCTGAGGACGATTTACTGGAGGCCTGAAGAAAAGGTGAGCCGGTTCCAGGTAAATCTGAAAGTTGGTCGGTGTTTGTTTTGTCCTGAGGCAATTTGCTGGTCGATTGAAACTTGGAGCCAATCTGAGAGACACCCTGCAAATCTGAAGATTTCTTGACAGTAGATGAGAGCGATTTGTCCGTTGCCTGTCTCTGAGGAGAGTGGTCGGTGCTGGACAAATCTGAGGTTGGTGGTTTTTCAGCCGGTCGGATGAAAGGTTCTGAGGATTTAACTACACCAACTGGTGGGGTGTGCGTCGGTGTGATCTTAACCGGAGCAAAGGTCGGTTCTTGATTATCCAAGGTTTTTGCAATGAGGAGAGCTTCTAGTCTATTAAACCTCTCCGACCATTTAAGGTCTAACTCGTCAATCCGGGAATCTGCTGCGGATTTGTGAGTTTGAGGTGGCGATTTAGAAGGCTTTCCTTCAGCAGTCTTGTGTTTAGCGGAAGATTTCTTTTCCTGGGATTCTGTTTTCTTCTTTTTCTTTTCAGAACTCAAACCCGGGGATTTGACTACCCCTTGGGCGTCCACAGCTCCCACTACCGTCACTGAGGACGGGTCGATGAGAGAGGAACTAGCTGAGTCTTTGTTTGGTGTATCAGAAGATTTCTTAAGCTCTCGCTTTTCCTTTTTAATCCTATAACTAGGAGTGGACAACTGTAAGCGTTGGTCCTCTGTGAGGGAGTTGCAAGCAGGGCAGTCATTATGTGAAATACAAGGATCTGAGCCTTTACTTTTTTCTCTACATCTAGCGCAGAAACTATGGCTGTCGAAACTGGCCATAATGTGACCACAGCTCCCGTGTTTCTGGCTAGGAGAAGACATAATGTACTGAAATGATGTGAAAATAAGATACAAACGTTCTATGACACTCCCACAACAATGTTATATAACTTCCGAAACACTTCTTGAAGATAACTTGACAAATTCCAAAATATAAATTCACTCTCAAATTTTCGTGTACACAGGGCACGCGCCAAACGAAAAAGATGCTATGACGTCACGCTGTCTAGACAGGAAGGAAGTACTACACGCCACCTGGCGAGTGCACAGGACTGGGCCGGCCTGGCCGGTGGAAACACAGGACGTCTTTTTCTGACGTTTGGCGGGCCGGTCTGCGCCGACCGGATAAGCTATTGTCCATTGGATAGGATGTATTAACGCAATAAAAGTATCTGTTCAAAAAAAAACATAACTTTTACAGTTTTTGTGTGGAAGTTGTTTTTCACCTTCACCCCTGAAGTAGAAGGGCATGACTATTGTAATCAGGTTTGTTTGTCTGTCTATCTGTATGCATAATTTTAAAACTATACGTCAAATCTTACTCATGATTCAGTCCTACTCAAAGATGGGCTTGATCTGGATTCTGAAGCCCAAATTGTTTAATTCTTTCATTTTATCAGTACTACCCATTGATAAGGGTTTCTGCATTCTCACCCACTGTTTGTTTATACATTTTTGGCTTTTTTTGCTGTTAAACTGTAGGACAAAAAATCCCACAAAATACTTATTCAAATGTCCATCTGGTTCAACTATGTTAAATCTTTGGTGCAGAAAACTTGATGCTTATTATAATTATGGCAGTTATTTTAGATTTAACTACTACAAAGGGGACCTTTAGGAAAATGGTGTCATTTTTAAAGAATATAACAATGTCAAACAATCAGAGAATTTATTCAGCATAAATAGGAAACACTACATTGTGATACCTGTATCACACAGCCTGGGGAAAAAGTGTTGGACACAATGAGATACAGAACAGGTGAAACAGTACAAAATTTAATATCAAGATAATAAAATAGCAAGACTACAGTTGTATTAATTAATGAACTAAAATTTAAGAAGCTGTAAAATTTATTAATTGAAGTATAGGTGTTAATAGTGATAGCACAATTAGGTGAAAGTACACATAAGAATCAGCTGCAGACAATCCACATATCTTTGTAATAGGACAAATACATCTCAAATAGGACAGTAGAAAACATTCTGGCAGAGCTTGGTCAAAGGTCACACCAAGGTCATATTATGATGTTGCACATCTTCACCCACCTGAACCAATGTCCCTACAAAGTACTAGCTTCCTACACCTACAGTTTCTGAAATATAGCCCACAAAAGATTTTTAAGTTCAAGGTCACTATGGCAAAGTTCAAATAAGGTCATTTTTAAGAGACATACTAAGTGATAAGCGCTATATAAAAATCATGTGTTATGTTATGTTATTTCATAACTCACGCATACACCTCAAATCAATGTCCCTATGAAATATCAACTTTGTATACCTTATGTTTTCTGTGATATAGCCAGGACAAAATTTTAAAGTTAGGTCACTACAGCAAGATCAGAGGTCAAATCTGGGTCACACCATGGCGCTGCACACCTACATCCCAAGCAGTGTGCCTGCCAAGTATCAACATTCTACACCTCACAGTTTCTGAGATACAACCCAGACAAGAGTTTTCCTGCTACCCACCCAGCCAAACACCATGGGTGAAAACATTACCCACACAGCCTTGGTGAAAAAAAATTAAACAATTAAGAATTGTTAATCAACCTCTTATATTTAGCAAATAACCAATTTCATTAAAACAACATTGTAAATGTCTAACAGAACAATGTTTCATAGTTTTACAGTCTTAGTAAAAAGAAGAAGTGTTAGAAATTGTGTTGTATAAGTTACTGAGTGACTTCAATGAATCATTTGATCAAAATTACAGAAAAATTTTAGGTTACAATTAACAAAAAAATACATTTTTCATCTTTGCTATATGAGTTGGGCTTTTAATATTAACCTCACCCTGAAACAGTTTTCTTCTGAAGGTCCAGGTAAACCCACCTGTCGTATATACAAGAAATCCATCCAATAATTTTTATCATTCAGAAACAAAAGTGTGACACCATCTCCAACAAAGTCATCTAACATGTTTCTGCCAACAGCTAACACAATATTTTAGAAATAGCACTGGAGAGTTTATTCATGAAAATTCAAGAAACTACATATGATACTAAGCTAACTCAACACAAATAAACTCCCAAAATGGTTTCTTCCTTTCCAAATGAAGATCACTCATCGTCTTCTGCTGAGCTCAGCACCTTCTTGAAATCTCGGATTTTCTCCAGATTCTGAGAAATAACCTTTTCTGAGCACATTGGGCAGACCTCTTCTGTCTCCAGCAAACTACAGAATTTACAGCATGAACACTTACAACTGAGTTTCAGGGATTCTCCAAATACAGAATTACATACATGGTTACATTTACAAAAAGACATCAAGGATTGTGTCAAGTCTATCTGACAGAATTTAATGTTCAGACAAAATATAGTTTCTGTTGTGATAAATATCATTTTATGTCAAAATCATGAGCACACATTCTAACTTAAAATAAAATTTCTCATGGGCATAACAAATTTGTCTTTTACAATAAAAAAAAAATCAACTGAGGAAAGAAGTGGGCCAGTTTCTTTGCTTGGCTTGCAGTATATTTCATTTACAAGATATATTTTACAGCAAAAATGGAGTAGCATCAAACTTACTCCATTAGTTTTCATAAAAAGCCAATCAGGAAAACCATAAAATTTGGTACAATAAATTCAACCCTTATATTTAGGGTATACCATAAAATCAGAGAAAAAAATTATTGACTACATATACATACGCTAAGAATTCTGAGAGAACAGCTGGAAATCCACAGTTGTGGCAGGTGGTCAAATCATCTTTCACAATATGGCGGCCCTGGAAATGCACAGACAGAACAGTGAGTTACTACTGAGGTTGTAGTTACAGTATATCCTAAAGTAAGTTAGTACTGGTATTGAGAATATCAGAAAATTGATAACAGTTTTGCAAATTTAATAAGTAAATTAAATTTTTATAAGTTAATACCCTATCCAATGGATAATTGCTTTACCGGTCGGCGCGACCGGTCCCGCCAAACGCCAGAAAAAGACGTCCTGTATATAATACTGGCAGGACCGGTCAGTAGTGTGCATTCGCTAGGTGGCGCATCATACTTGCTTCCTGTCCAGACAGAGTGACGTCAGTTCATCTTTTTCGTTGTCTAAACAGATTTAGACCCCTAGTAAGCTGGTAGCGGAGTCGGTTGGGAGGGCCTTGCCTGTCCATTGGATAGGGTATTAACTTTAATTTACTTATTAAATTTGCAATTTTATTGCGTTAATACATCCTATCCAATGGACAATTGCTGAATAACTACCGCTTGGTCGGAGGGTAAGTTACTAGGGACTTATGTGAACTCATAAAAGATAAGAAAATTCCCTTTGGCCTAGGTTAACTTTAAGTCAGGAAACCTGTAGGCCTATGGTCGGATACCAGTGCCCGGTTCCCGGGGCGTATACCGACGTTGCCCCCCCCCCCCCCCCTTTAAACAGACTGAGGTAGGGGAAGAGAGGGATGAGTTCGGTCCCAGAAGGCAATAACCTCCCGAAGGAAAGGCATGTAGTTAGTTCAAAGAACTACTAACACTACATATATACAAATCTCAGTATATATGGGCCACTACTGGGCCCAATTGAAGGGGCTCTGAACCAGCCCAAGCCACATCCTTCAAATAGAACTGTGTGAAGGTGTTATGTTACTTCCCGTGGCCGGCTGATAACTTGTTCTGAGGAAACTCCCAACTGGGATGCCTTAGAAGCGGCAAGGGGCCCTGACAACATGGGGTTTAACCTGACGTAGGGTGACGGCCTCCTGACCAGAGAGCTCATAACATAGGATCACAGTTGCTTGATCCATGAGGAGATAGTGGCAGGAGAGAGGACTTGTCAAAAACCTTTCTAAAGGGAGACAGACTAACTCATTTTCTGTTTGAGATCCTGTCCCAATAAGTAGCACAGTGTTCTGGACACAGGACCTATCAGACTCGAGGGACTTATCCAGAGTTGGGGCCAGGGTTGGTATAATCACTGGGGCCACACTGTCCGGACTCTCCTTGGCCAGCTCTTTCTTGGAAAAGAAGGCTGGGTGCTGGGTACAAAGACACCTTTGACCAATCTAACTGGTGTCTGATGTGTTTCTTTTACCAAGCAAGAATCTCACTCCTGTTTTTGCCAGAAACCCAGGGTCAAGAGGAAAACATTCTTGAAGGTTAATGCTTGTCAGAGGCCTCTTTACGGGGTTCCAATGGAGCCCTGCCAATTGGTGCAACACCAGGGGGAGGTTCCAGGAAGGGATGCCCCTCCGACCCTCAGGTCTGTCTCTGTAAGCTGTCCAAGAGATGAGCAAGATTCTCATTGTGCTGAAATTGATGACATACCCAGTGGTCAGCAATGACTGATCTGGTTGATCCTCTTTGAGCCTCCATTCCTACTGCCACTGCTTTAGAGAAGTCCTGCTCCTTGATTGCTGAGGCTCTAGGAGCCATGCATGCAGATCTAATTTTGACAGATTCCTGTGAGGAGTCTGACTAGATGGTTGAGGGAGCAGGTTGGACAGGCACCAGGGAATCTGACTTGACATGACCAAGAGATTCCAGAACCAGGCATGTTGGGCCACTTGGAGCAATCAGAGTGATTCCCCTGCATGGGTAGTCCTGCAACTTCTCCACCACTTGCCCAAGATGGCTACCAGTGGGAAGGCATATGGGTCCAGATCCTCCCATGACAGACTGATTTTATCATTGTCCACATTGGGGGATCTGTCCCCAGTGATGCAAGTTGAAACAGTTGTTGTTGAGCAAGGTGGCAAAAAACAGGCCAATTAGGCCTAGTGCCACCAGAAGCATATTGCTTGGAAAAACTCTGACAGGAGGGACCATTCTGTCTGCTCTGTCTAGTTATGTGAGACTGGATAGCTTGTGTGCTATGTCATTCAGCCGCCTGGAATGTGTTGGGCTACAGTCACCTGTTTCCTGGAAAACCAGGTCCGGGTTCCCCATAGAAGGGCACAAGGAGGGCCTGACTTCATCCCCCCCTCTTCCTTCATACAGGCAACCCCGGTTGTGTTGTCTGTAGTTATGACAGCAATATTGTTCAACCAGATGTCTTGGCATTCTTAAAGGGCCAAATGACCACCTTAGTTCCAGATAGTTCAATGTGTAACTTGCTTCTGGAAGGGATCATGGTTCCCCATGCAGTGTGTTCTCCTAAGTGAGAACCCCACCCTGCTTGATGCATCTGTAAGGATTGAAGAGCATATTTAGCGGGTGTAATGGTTGACCCTGAAGCACATTGTCTTCCTGCAGCCACCATTTAAGATGGGGGTAGAGGGAACTGGGGTCACCTTTCTAGTGATTCTGGTACCCTCCAGCTGTTCTTCTAGTGCCACTTTATCGGCCTCATATGGAGGTGAGCTAGGTGCACTTGCTTCTCTATGGCTGTCAGTAACCCTATCAGGGGCATCAGGTGCCAGACCGGGCATGAAGGTCCGGGGAGAAGCTTCTGGATAAGCATTGAAGGTCTACCAACACTCTAGGGTGGGTCTGACCTTACGCTCTTCCAAGCTAACTGGAAGCCTATGAAGTCGAAGACTTGCTCAAGGTCCAGTTCTAATTTTTCATGTTTAACATTTAAACTAACTCCTGACACTGAGCTCCTAGCGAATGTGTATGCTGGAGACAGGCTTGGTGGGAACTGGCTTGACCAACCAGTTGTACTGGTGGATTGTGGTACTTTGTAATGCCCTAGTTAGACCTCCTTCGCCATCACCGAGAGAACACTCCCATTGTACTGTGAACAGACCAAAGGGGAGTGACTGAACTGGTGGGGAAGACCCTGGACATGAAACAAAAAACTCCGGTACTTCTTTGTTGGAGGGTGAGGGAGCAGGGAACCTTGAAGTTATCCACTCCCCTGAAGAAGAGAGGTTAATATGGTTCCCAAAGTTTCCCAAACTGAATTATTCAGGGTACTGGGTCACTGCTCCAGCCTGGAGATCTGATCAAGGCAGTCATTTCCAGAAGGTGAGGGTGTAGCCTTCCTGGGAGATTTCTTTGGAACTTGGGCTAGCCCCTAGGACGGCCCAAGTTTTGAGCAGGCATGGTTAAACAACAGTGTCAACACTGGTGACAGGCTAGACTTCACTCATCCACATAACCATTATAACATTGGTGACCCCTGGTCTGATTAACAGATATTTTACCCATTGCTTGAGTTTTGAAAACTGGCAAAACGGGTTCTAATCTTGAGGGGAAAGCTGAGCTTGCAAACTCAGGACCCCTTGAGGCAGCTGACACTGGTCACAGATTGGGTAAAAAGAAACTGGATGGCCAGTCTACAAGGTGAGGTCTGATAAGGGGATGTTGACTGGTAGTTGGACAAGTCTTGCTTGACAGTCTCCCTCTTATCTATAGCCACTGTCTGACCAGCTAGGTCCTGAAAGGGTAGGCTGGCTGACTGGTCCCGCAGATTGACAGACACGGAACCCGTGACTGGTCCAAGAATTCATCTGTAACCAGTTCCTTAGGCTGCCACTGGTTGGCCTAAACAGCTGCTTGGGCCTTTAAAGAACTTCTGCTGGCCTGTTAGTCAGTCCTGGAGACCTGCCCAGTACCAGGCTCTAAACAGTTATACGTGAAGCAATGCTCTGTAACCGGTTCCTGGTGGCTCCACAGTTCTGCATAAACTCACCGGAGGTGGCAGAACTGGGTGAACTGAACTACTTCTTAGCAGGGATAGGCTCATATTAAGCTGCCTTCCTCCTGTCCAGAGTGGTGGTTCAGCAGCTTTTCTCTGCAACCAACAAGCTCTGTAACCGGTCAAACCGATAGGCTGGTGTCTCTCTGTAACCAAAAATTTTGGGACAGCACAGTACCTTAATACTTCACCAGTATCTCTAGATCTCGTGAAGCAACTGTCCCTGAAGGTTGTGTAAACCAGCACTCGGTTGGTAGGCTCTGTAACCGGTTGGTTAAAGGAATTTACTGAAGAAACTTCCTGTCCAACTAACTTGTCACCCTCAATTGTCTGTAACCGGGGAAACCTTTGTAACCGGTGAACCTGTTGTCAGCACTGGATTTGCGGCTGGTGCCTTGCCAGTAATGATGGGAACAGCAGATTTCTCTGTAACCAGCAGCCTGTAACCGGCATCACTCCGGTTCCGGAACCGGCAATTCTCCGTAACCAGTAGCCCTGCTGTATTTCACCACCAGCAACTCTGTGTAACCGGTAGTCATGTGTAACCGGTAGCCCTTGCTGGATTTTTGTGACCACAACCGGCAGTCTGAGCAGAACTGGTGCCGGTATCCCTCAGCACAGGCTGGCTAGTGACCCTACCGGTAGCCTGAACAGGACTGGTACCGGTCCACAAATCTGCACTGGGGAGATAAGGGTCTCAATGGTCACCTCGACTTCTGGTAGGTGAACCCTCTGAGCAGCCGCACCGGTGGTCTGAACAAGACTGGAACCGGTACCCCCAACAGTCACACCAGTGGAAAGGCCTCTGGTGGAGGTTCCAGTATCAAAACAGGGCTGATCACTGGAAACCACTGAAGGGGGGTTCCTTGACAACTTCACAGGAACATGACTGGAACCGGTATCCCAACAGTCCCACCAGTGGAAAGGCCTCTGGTGGAGGTTCCAGGATCAAAAAGGGATGATCACTGGCAACCACTGAAGGGGTTTCTTCACAGGAACAGCACCCACCGGTAGTCTGTACAGACCGGAACCGGTACCCCCAACAGTCCCACCAGTGGAAAGGCCTCTGGTGGAGGTTCCTGTATCAAAACAGGGCTGATCACCGGAACCACTGAAGGGGGGTTTCTTGACAGCTTCACAGGAACATGACTGGAACAGGTACCCCAACAGTCCCACCAGTGGAAAGGCCTCTGGTGGAGGTTCCAGGATCAACAGGGCTGATCACTGGTAACCACTGAAGGGGTTTCTTCACAGGAACAGCACCCACCGGTAGTCTGTACAGACTGGAACCGGTAAAACTCATCACTTCTTGTCAGCTGAACCAATCACGCCTGGGGATTTGCTTGCCGGTACACGGGTGGTCATGAAGATAAACGGTCATAGAGATAAACAGTCTTCAGAATTATTCAAATCTAAGTGGTATAAACAAAATCACACAAACTAAATAAGAAAATACAATCAAAGAAAGCTTATCAAGACATCTGGTATTTGGTTTGTGTTGTGCTGCTCTTTAGACTACTTATATTTGAAGAATTCTGAAGACCGTTTATCTCTATGACCGTTTATCTTCGTGACCACCCATGTAGTTGTGTTGAGATCTGTGAAGTCACATGACCGGCACCGGCAAAAATTCGCAGAGTTCAATGACCATTTGTCATCTAACTTCTTCAGGCCAACAGACGAGTTGCTGGATTTCTTCTTGCCAGTTAAAAAGTGGTTGTAGAGTAATAAATACTCGTCTTTTCTTCTAAAACTTCTGCTGAAAACACGATTCCTCCATGTTGAATGCGTATCACGTGACCAGGTCCGTGTCACGTGACAAGCATAAGCTGGAAGTGATGACGTCAGACGATGCATTCTTCTTTCCTTCAAATATCTTCTCGTCGACATACACTCCGTGTTACTCGACCAGGTAGAAATAAAAAGAGGGGGGATCGTGGAAACTACACGCTTCTAAACAGCAGAAGGAATGCTGCAGGGATGACACACGACCTCGTCTTCGACGACAAGTACACAGAATTCTTCAAAACTGGCTAATAAAACACTGGATAATGCCTCGTTTAAGTCCTGGAGAGGCCCTGATATGTATGTAACACAAAAAATATATTTTCAGATGAAAATAAACTTTAAATTCGTAGAATAAACCGCGTTTTCTTCAAACTTGGAGATACGCGTCTGCACACTACATGCGCCAAACGAAAAAGATGAACTGACGTCACTCTGTCTGGACAGGAAGCAAGTATGATGCGCCACCTAGCGAATGCACACTACTGACCGGTCCTGCCAGTATTATATACAGGACGTCTTTTTCTGGCGTTTGGCGGGACCGGTCGCGCCGACCGGTAAAGCAATTGTCCATTGGATAGGATGTATTAACGCAATAAAATAATTAATTTCTAATTAACATATTTTTTTATATTTTTTCCTGTTCAGTGGTCCTTTATCCTTTTTTCATTAACAATTGAAAGCCTGAATTGTCTTGTGTTGTTGTGTTGTGTGGCAGTTTAAATAGTATGCAACCTTTGTAACTTTCTTTGAATTTTTCTGCTTTTGTTACGCTGATTACATACTTGCCGGACAGGTAATTTGAAATACTTTTGCATTGGTCTACAAATCAATTTATTAAAACATATTTCTAAAGGCTGTTGTCATACACTTCAATGGTGATATCCTCTTCATGCTATGACATTACATTTAAAATTAGCTGGCAGATTGAAATTGCAAGTAACAGGTCAGTGGGAGCTATTGTGTAAATTTTATTGCAATTTAACTTTTTACAAGTTAAATACTAACCTTATCCTCACAAGAATAAGCCCACACTACGTCAACACGTAAATTTGTTTTCTGGGGACCAAAAATACAATACAGAGCTCTCTACAATTCTCTGTCGATAACAATTACAGCACAAGTGCAGACATGGGCAGGGGTCACCTCTGCGGACAAGAACATTTCTTTAAAAAATTCTTGATGGTCAATACATTTTGCTCCATAAAACCAAACCAAGCACTTGTGAGGATAAGGTAAGGCTATTTTATGCAATAAAAAAAAGACACATAAACAATGGCCATATCGATGCGTGTGGCATTTAATAAAGTAATATTGTAGGAATATTATAGTGAACACATATTTGTGCTGTGGAATTCTGTATATATTATCTATTCTTGTTATATATAGAACTGGTTACTACTCACAGTGATGATACAGTAAGGAATTTCATTCTTGCACTCGGGACAAACCAGCTCGGTTTCTTTAAGACTGAAGTCACAGAATGGGCATGGCGAGGTCGGTTCTTCTTCTTCTGTTTTATTGGGCCGTCTGATAAAAAAACAAACCCAACAAACCCAAGAAATAGATCTTGTGGTTTACACTTTCATAACTAAAATATTGACAGGAGTTTTACATAAGAAAATACCTTTAATACTGTGATGTAACAGGGTGCCTGGGTCCTCAAAAATGGGCCAGTAGTATTGAGAAAAATTATTAATGTTGTTTAATATTGTTTAGATTTGTAAATAATACAGGTGAAACCACACTTTATAACAGATTTGTGTACCTGATATTCATTTTATATAATTTTTTACCTGTCGGGGTATTGTCCTTATTTCCAGATATATGAAATTTTATTTTTGATACAACTGTATAAAAAATAGTATTTTCTTTTCTAGTACTTATAGTTGGTCATTTTTAAACCTTTGGTACCTGGATTTGGCTGGCTATTACATTTTGTGATCCTGTACCCATCTCACTTCTACATAACTCACCTGACAATACCTTTAATGTTCACCTGATAACACCTACAATACACTCAACACACACACCTGACAATGCCCTCAATGTTCTTCTTGTACTTAAGGTCTATCTTATCCCTGTACTCTGGCCTCATCAGCATGGCTGCATAGCTGAATGAGGAGTTCTTCAGACCAGAGCGGTGACACTCAATCACAGTGGATGTGAGGATAGGAACAACATCTGCAGAAAATCAACACAGAATCCAGAAAAGTTTTAATCTAAATTGTAATTTCTTTATGTATGTATGCTGTGCAAATATGGGAAATTCCATGGATTCTCCTTTAGCTCAAAATGTGAATGGACAAGAGTCAAATCCTAGCTAGACCTTTAAACCTGGTGCCAAAAGAACTTAATAAAATGTAAACTAAACATTACATTTATATAAATACCAAATAGGCTAAAACAGGTGTCAGGAAAGTATATAACAATTGCAATAATATGTTTTGTCTTTGAAAAATTATATTACAAGAAAATGTTAACATTCTTATGGTGGATTCTTACTTTTAGTACCGAAGACTTTTTCCTTAAAATTATACACATAAAAGAAATTCTTCATAGTAAATTACATAAAACAAGCAAAAAGATTGTTAAATTACACTCAAATATGGTGGGAATTATTTCAAAAGTCAGAAAACTTACGAGATGGAAACTTGCTGATGTTGTTAGCTACTCTAATCAGCATTCTGGCTCCTTTCAAATGATCACCCTTCTTAATATGAATCTAAAATTGATAAAAAATTAAGGTCTGCTAGTAAAGGCTCTAAATCGGTTTATAAAAAACACAGCTTAAACGAGCAGACAATGTGATGTACTTGAGTTAACAAATGTAGGTAGAAACATGTTTTGAAGTGACTAAGTCTAAATATCTAAGGTGGTTGTGAGGTGGTTAAATAAAATATGAAAGGATTACCGGTACCTACATAATCAGTTTTACATCCAACAGTTTATATTAATTTGAAGCCATGACCCTGCCACAATAATATAACAAGTTGTTAAAAAAGGTTACAAAAAATTAAGCTCAATGTGTGACTTCAATACTTGCCCCTATGTATGTAATTATGATAACTTTAAAGGTCCCCAACATGGGGCCATAATATTGCAAATTTAATAAGTAAATTAAATTTTTATAAGTTAATACCCTATCCAATGGACAATTGCTAAACCGGTCGGCGCAGACCGGCCCGCCAAACGCCAGAAAAAGATGTCCTGTGTTTCTACCGGCTGGCCGGTCCCAGTACTGTGCATTCGCCAGGTGGCGCATGGTATTTACTTCCTGTCTAGACAACATGACGTCATAGCATCTTTTTCGTTGTCTAAAACTATTAGACCCCTAGTAAGCTGATAGCGGGGTCGGTGGGAGGGTCTTGTGTGTCCACTGGATAGGGTATTAACTTATAAAAATTTAATTTACTTATTAAATTTGCAATTTTATTGCGTTAATACATCCTATCCAATGGACAATTGCTGAATAACTACCGCTTGGTCGGCGGGTAAGTTACTAGGGACTTATGTGAACTCACAAGTAATAGCAAATTTTAACCTACGGTCTAGGCTGACTTCGTCAGGAGACCTATAGGTCCAGGCCTGGGTTGACTTTAAGGTCAGGAAACCCTGCAAGGCCATGGTCGGTTGCCAGCAGCCGGTTACCCGGGGCTATACCGCCGTCACCCCCCCCCCCTTTTTTGCAGACCTGCTCTGAGGTAGGGGAAGAGAGGGATGAGTTCAGTCCCAGAATGCAAATAAACCTCCCAAAGGAAGCATGCCACACTTAATTCTTATGTACATGAAGAACTGTTATGCACATATACAAATCTCCACTACCGAGCCCAATTGGTAAAGCTCTGAATCAGCCCAAGCCCCGCCCTTCATATAGAACTGTGTGAAGGTATTGTGACTTCAGTGGCAGGCTGACAAGATTGGATCTAAGGAGACTCCCGACTGGAAGACCTTAGAAGCAGCAAAGGCCCTGACATCATGGGCTTTAACCTGATGTTAAATGTGGGCCTCCTGGTCAGAGAGCTCATAACATAGGATCACAGTCTGCTTGATCCAAGAGGAGATAGTGGCAGGTGAGATGTCTTTGTTGAAACCTTTCTTAAAGGAGACAAAAACCACCTCCTTATTCTGCCTGATGTCTGAGGTCCTGTCCAAATAGTAGCACAATGCTCTGACCGGACAGGGGGACCTGTCAGACTTGAGGGATCTATCCAGAGTCGGGGCCAGGGCTGTTATAACCCCAGGGGCCACACTGGACACTCTATGGCCAGCTGATTCTAGGATAGAAAGCTGGGTGATGGATACAGGGACACCTTTGACCAATCGGATTGGTGTCCAATATATCAGTTTTGCCAGGCATGAATCTCACTTTTGCACTTGCCCGACCCAAGGGCCAAGAGGAATACCGTCTCGAAGGTCAAATGCTTCAAGGGGGCCTCCTTGATTGGATCAAATGGATTCTTAGCTGGTGCACGGCCAGTGAGAAGTTCCAGGAGGGTATGCCACTCCTGCCTCTGGGTCTGTCTCTGAGGAAACTATCCAGGAGACGAGCGAGATTTTCGTTCTTACTGATGTTGAAGGGTGAATTTCCAGTTTATCAACAATGGGTGACCTATAACCATCAATGGTGCTGGGCTGTTTGCCAAGCATGTATCTCACTTCTATGCTTGCCCGAACCCAGGGCCAAGAGGAAAACTGCCTTGAAGGTCAAATGCTTCAAGGAAGCCTTTAACTGGTTCAAACTGAACCTTGTCAGCTGGTGCAAAAACCAGGGAGAGGTTCCAGGAGGGGGTTCCCCTCCAGCCTTTGGGTCTGTCTCAGTGGAAGCTATCCAGGAGACGAGTGAGATTTTCATCCTTACTAACATTGACGGGCAAATTTCTAGACTATCAGCAATGGCTGACCTGTAACCATCAATGGTACTGGGCTGCAACTTCCTGTCCTGAAACAGGTACCTAAGGAAGTAAACAACTGACTTTACAGGTGGTGCCCGAAGTCCACCTGATGAATGATACATGACTTGGTAAAAAATAACCCATTTGCCTCATAGACTGATCTGATTGATCCCCCTTTGAGGAGCCTCAATTCTTGCTGCCACTGCCTCAGACAAGTCCTGCTCCTCGATTGCTGAGGCTCTAGGAGCCCTGCATGGAGATTAAGATTTGTCAGATTTCTGTGAGGGATCTGATCGAATGGCTGTGAACAGGCTGGACAGATTGGGCAGGCTCAGTGGGATGTGGCTGGACATGGCCACTAGATCCCAAAACCAAGGCATGTTGGGCCACCCCGGAGCAATCAGAATGATTCTCTTACATGGGGAGTCTTGCAACTTCTCCACCACTTTTCCCAATATGGCTGATGGTGAGAAGGTGTATGCTTTTAGATCCTACCATGGCCGACTGAGCACATCCACTGCTGTGGCCAGGGGATCCGGTACCGGTGACACAAAACAGAGGCGACTTGTTGTTGAACCTCGTGGCAAATAAGTTTATTTTGGGCCGGTGCCACCTACTGCATAGAGTGGAAGACCTCTGGAAGGAGAAACCACTGTTGGAATGGTCTGGCCTAGCCTGGACAGCCTGTCTGCTACCATATTAGGCCGGCCTGGAATGTGTCGTGCTTTAGAGTCACTTGTTTCCTGGTACACCAGGTCAAGATTCTCCATAGTAGGGCACAAAGTGGCCCGACCTCATTCCTCCTTCCTTTATGTATGACACTACTGTGGTGTTGTCAGTTGCTACAAGTACTATCTTGTTGAGCAAAGGTCTTGGAACTCTTTTAAAGCCAGAAAGGCTGCTTTAAGTTCTAGATAGTTTATATACAACTTGCTTCCCGGAGGGGACCAGGTTGCTCTTGCCAAGTGCTCATCTAAGTGAGCGCCCCACCCTTCTATTGATGCGTCTGTAAATATTTGCAGAGCATGTTTTATTGGGTGTAATGGTTGGCCTGTAAGTGCATTGTCTTCCTTCAGCCGCCATTGTAAATGGGGGTGCAGGGACCTGGGGACTTGGATCACCTTTTGCAGTGATTCTGGATACCCTCCAGTTGTTTTTGAGATGCCACTGTATGGGTCTCATATGAAGTCTGCCTAGATTAACATGCTTTTCTGTAGATGTTAGTAACCTATCAAGGACATGAATTCCCGGACTGGGCAAGCCGGTAGGGATAGCAGTTTTAACAGTCTCTTGAAGGTTCTGTCACCAGTCCAGAGTCGGTCGGAACCGATCAGACCTGAAGTCGAACTGGTAGCCTACAAAATCGAAGTCTTGTTTGGGCTCCAGCTCTGATTTCTCTAAGTTCATCAGCCAACCCAGCTGCTGACACATTATTTACTAGTTCCTGTGTATGTTGGAGACAAGCCTGGTGGGATCTGGCTCTCACCAACCAGTCATCTAGGTACTGGTGGCTTCTTAAATCCTTGTGTATGGCTATCAATTTCACCTGCTTTGGTATCACGGTGAACTCCAAAGGTGCTGTGGACCAACTGAATGGCAGGGCCTTGAACTGGTATGCCCGACCTTGGATGTGAAATCTCAGGCATTTCCTGGATTGTTCTTGTATAGGTATATGGACATAGGTATCCCTCCTTCAACAGTTGTACTACCTAGGGTCCAGCCCCCAAGGCTTCCTACGTTCCCAAAAAGGGCTTAGTCTGGAACCTATAGGCAGACTGTGTGGCACATTTGGGACATTTGGTATTCTGACAAACATTTTCTGTCCCTCCGGACACTGGTCCGGTCTGGTGACAATGATCCAGGTTAACAGTCTCTCTGTTCTTATTGTGGTCCGGTGGGGCTGACACAACTTTTCACATTAATAGACTCTTCGCCCTGGGCCAGCAGCCTGCAAGGTGCAGTATTTACAGAGCAATTGTCATTTGTGAGATGTCTGACCCCTGGCCGGACATGATGACAAAATTTATTATCTCTCCAGTCAAGTCCAGCACCGATAACAGGTTGTTGAGAGGTGTGATAAGGGACACTGTCATATCCCTGTCATATCACCAAGACCACTGACCGGTCTAAGAATTCTCTGTAACCAAATAAGCCTGAGGTAACTCTGTCCGGTACCCGGGCTCCATACTCGGTACTCTACTGTAACTAGTAATTCTCTGTAACAAAAAACTAGCAGACTGGGGTCATCCATGAATTTTGACAGCTACTGGTCTATATTTAGCCAGCTTTTTTTTTTTTTTTTTGTGTGTGTAACCAGTTGGGTTGAAGCACTGTACAGTAAGGACTGTGTAGCCAACACCCTGTTAGTAGACTTTGTAACCAGTAGGTTGAAGCAAGTGTACAAGACTGTGTAGCCAGTACCAGTCGGTACACTCTGTAACCAGTTGTTAAAGCAAGTGTACAAGGCTGTGTAACCAGTACCAGTCGGTACACTATGTAACCAGTTGTTGAAGCAAGTGTACAAGGCTGTGCAGTCAGTACCAGCCGGTACACTCTGTAACCAGTTGTTGAAGCAAGTGTACAAGGCTGTGTAGCCAGTACCAGTCGGTACACTATGTAACCAGTTGTTGAAGTGTACAAAACTGTGTTACCAGTCAGTACACTCTGTACACAGTTGCTAAAGCAATTTTACAACTATCATCTGTGTTGAATTCAGCTTGCTGTAGGTTTCCTCCATTAATTAAAGTATTTCTTAAATCGCACGTCTTATTTGTAGATTTGACAGTTACTGGGAAAGCCCTTGTGAACTATTTTTAGAAACACTTGGTGTTCGGTGTGTCACGTGATTGGCTGATTTGAGCTCGTCAGTTGTGACGTTCTTTTGTGATACTTAAACATGCAAATGCGCAGTATTCTGCTCATCCACAAACCCCACTACCGACAATGAAGCCGGGTCTGCAAGGCAGGGACTGGAATCACAGAAGACATGAGTTCTGAAGAACGCACTTCCGACCTTCTTGGTCGGTGAAAACACGTGACCTGCTTCGTGATTGTTCAGAAGGACACGCGATTGGCTGACTGGGGATGACGTCAGTATTCGCGTTCTTTGTGTGATGCTTTACCGGCAACTTTACAGTCCACAAAACCCCACTACCGACAACAAGGCCGGGTCTGCAAAGCAGGGACTGTAGTCACAGTAGACGTGAGTTCTGAAGAACGCACTTCCGACCTTCCTGGTCGGTGAAAACACGTGACCTGCTTCTTGATTGGTCGGAGGACACGCGATTGGCTGACTGGATATGACGTCAGAGGTCGCGTTCTTTTGTGCTGGCCGGTCGGCTGATGCTTTAAAAGCAGAGAAGCCTGGGCCAGTGCGCTCTGTAGATGAAGTCCTGGCCGGTCTGAAGTCGATTCTTCTTCTCAGTTGGCTGTACACTCAAACCAGTTTCCTGGCCATCCACCTCCCTTACTACCGACACAAGTGCCGGGTCCACAAGGGAGGGACTGAGAGTGATTAAAGATTAAGTTCCTTCTATGTAAATACTAGGTGAGGTCGGCTGAACATGAGCTTGCCGGTCGACTAATGCTTTACAGCAAAGATGTCTGGACCAGTGCGCTCTGAAGAAATCTGAAGAATTCATCTCTTGCTTCTGATGAAAAAACACTAAATACTCGAGCTAGGCTGGTGTGACTGATGCTTTACAGCAGAGAAGTCGGTACCAGTGCGCTCTGAAGAATGCACCTCTTGGGGAATTCCTTCTATTTGCAGTGTTCAAAACTACATAGATTGAAGTTTTCTGTGATACTTATTGTAGTACTAGAAAAGACGTTTCTATGGTGACTGTAGCTGGAAGTTACAGAAAGTATCCTCAAACAAAACACACTGATAAAATTACCTGTATATCCATAATTCCTCAATATTGTCGATCTGCCCCTAACAACACAATGGTTGAATGGGAGGAAACTAGTAAAATGGCTGCCATGTTCCCTGTCGTAACTGCCCTATCATCAACACTAAATTGAGTCAGCTAGGGAGCATTTCCAGCAGATTTATCGATGTATATCCGTGCTTGATATGTAGGTAACACTTTTACAATAAATTATTTGCAAATAAGGTATAAAATCCGTCATAATGCACACTTTCCTTAAAATATCTGGAGATTGTCGAAAACACGTCTGCACAGTACACGCGCCAAACGAAAAAGATGCTATGACGTCATGTTGTCTAGACAGGAAGTAAATACCATGCGCCACCTGGCGAATGCACAGTACTGGGACTGGCCAGCCGGTGGAATCACAGGACGTCTTTTTCTGGCGTTTGGCGGGCCGGTCTGCGCCGACCGGTTTAGCAATTGTCCATTGGATAGGATGTATTAATGCAATAAAATCCCTATTTTCAACAGTATATAGTACTAAATTTGGCTAGTTTCTCTAGATAATAAAACAGACAGTAATGGAAAAATAATAGAAATCAATTAAATATTCGGGCTACAGAACTGTGTTCAGACTATGTTAGAGTAAGAAATCTAAAATTTGCCAGGAATCTAAAATTCACCACCTCTAAAACCTTAGTTAATTTTATGAAGAAAATGATCTTTTTGTCCAAAAATTGGTATTTTTCAGTTCAAAAAGCCTTAATTTACTATACAGTCAACAAATCTCATCACAATTCATTTATTTTATTAGTATTTTCACATGTGGCGAATTTCAGATATGTGGCGAATTTTAGATTTCTTACTCTACTACAATAATGTTACCTTAACAAGAATGTAGCTGTGTGAGATCAGGAGATTGTTGGCCATTTCTGCTGGAATCTTGATCTTGTTCTTTTTCAGTTCTTGATACATACTGAAGAGCACATCATGGGCCTTTCGGTAGTTACCTAAAAGATACAAAACAGAACTCTGTACAGAACTTATATTTTTATGGTGATCTTAACAGCTAGTCTCAAGTTTAGACAGGCCATTAGTATTTGTAGGTCAAATGCAATGAAATCCTGATGAATGACTTGATTTGATTCTATAACCCATAACATACACTTAAATGCTTGTAAATGTCTTTCTCTATAACATCTTATCATTCTAGTCGTTATACTTGCCTGCACTTTGCTCCTCATTGGCTATGATTACAGCTGTCTTGGCTGCTTCTGGAAACCTTTTCAGGGCCATGTAGAGACGGAAGAGATACTTGGCATCCTACACAGGAAAGTATATTCATTAATTTAACTGCAGTTCATACAGCATCCTGCACAAGAAAATGAATTTTTAAAATTTAATGACAGTAATTCTTGCTTCATTATGGCACTGATTTATACATTTAATTATCGAATATCATGAAACACAGAAAGTCAGTATGTCTTCATAAAGGTACAGCATTTACTATAACTAGAACATTACTTTATTGAACCAAAAGTGCAAGGATTTCACAATGTAACTCTACAAAAATAAAATTTGAAAAGTAAATTTTATTTGGTTAAACCATGCAATCAAAGTCAATTTCTTTGCATAGCTATTGCCTTTTTTCTCGATATTTACAGAATTTTGATAGTTCTTTGTTGATATTTTGTATTTGAAATGACCACTTTTTAAAGATTATCTATCTGTAGACACTGATGTATGCAAACTATCTGCTAAAGTATTCTGCATTTAAAAAAATATTCACACAACAATATGCATGCAAAAAGTAACACACCCTCACGAATAAATAAATTTTCACAAACATAAATACATGTTGCATATGTAATTATTACGAACATTACCCAAATCAACAATATCACATTGGCTAAAATGACTATATGGATACTTTAATACTGAAAATACATATAAATAAATACATATAAATACATATAAATTTATAGAATGTGAGAATATAAGTAATTAATAATTTAATAAAGACGTAAAATACGTTATTCTGCTTACACAGGATCCAAAACTGCTAAAATATTTACTGAAAATTAAGTCTTTAAAGAACAGGTAGATGTAGACATAGCTACGGTAACTAACAGTCATTTTGAAGAACAGTTATTTCACAAGAGAATTTTTTCAAATTATAATAATAACCAAAAGAACTGAAAACATTTTAAATTACAAAACAAGTATATTTTTTAGCCAATTATACTGACTACCAGTCCCAGATTGAAACACTAAACACCTAGATTTAAACCTGAATTTAAGGCATCAACATATAATTATAGAATTATGTTTGCAATTTATTTTCAAATTTGAACCACTCTGATTCTCTGGTTAAAACCTTACTGTATAGAATTACATGATAAATAAAGAAGAAAGAGAAACTGAACATAAGAGAACATTCCTAAAAAGACAATCTGAAAACAAAAAGCTAAGTACAACTCTGTCTCTTAAAATAACGCATTAAATTGGGTGAATACATTATTATCCACAATTTCAACATTACGATATTATGATGTTACTAGTACCTTAAAAAATTATATTCTGTGCTTTTGTCAAACCACCAAAAAGAGTAATTATAATTATTAAATGACATGTTTTTTATACTGACTGTAATCGAGTACAATATGGTCAGTGTGCATTACTTCACAAAGAAACTCATTGTTTGACAAGTGCTTGTCATACTAGAATATTTAATAAAGCACTAAGATAAAATATCATATGAACAGAGGCGATTGATCCATAGAATTTATCAACAATTGGAAGGCTGAAAGTTAAATTATTTTAATCTTCTTAGCAGCTTGTTGGAATGCTGAATTCAATAGGAAAACTTCCCAAATGACATATACAGAAAAAATATATCAGGAATCAAGATAACAATAATGTACGACTGCATAGCACAAGTATAATATTGTTAACCTTCATGAGTGATATATTTTTTCTGTATATGTCTAATTACTTAATTAGGGATGTTTTACTTTTATTATCCACCATTTTGTAAGATTTTTGAGTTAAATAAATCCATATTTAATGAGAGAATGTGAAAAATGCGGTCATATTTACATGGGCACCAGTGAATATAATCTCAATCTTTAACTTGCGACTTCTCAGCCATTTCTGCATGAATTGTTATGCAAAACAAATGAGCAGAAGCACTGAAAAAAAAACCCTTCTAATGATATATAAGACATATTTCTAGGTAACATAGTTTCTGAGATATTAGTGAAAACCGTAAGTTATTGACACTAATTATCCATGGTAAGGGGGGGCTGCTGCATGCAAAAAAAATATATCCTGCTCTGTATAGCCCCCAATACGGGTCAGATATGGCTTGTGGTGGATAATAAAAGTTGGTAACATTATGGTAATGCAGAAAACCATAATTATAGGAGTATAAACTACAGGTTTGTGATCATTTTCTGACATACATCCTTACACAAGAACCTATTGAGTTTGACTGCAGATATGAAAAGACCAGTTACTGCAAGGTTTGGCCTTAACATGACAGGTCACTACCACCAGCAAAAATTACAACAAGGAGCACTAAAATGCACTATATAGCACTGTGCATGGTTATATGTGAAAGAGTATTTTATTTTACACATGCATCAAAAATATGACACTGACTGATGTTTCTTTAACCCTCACTGCAATTTTTATTATAGAGAAAAAAGGAATATTCTACAAAAATAAAAACCTATACAGCATGTAGATGAATGAATTAGCCAACAACCCTTTCTCGAATGCTACATTCATTTTAGATTTCAGAGAATATTGCCAATATTTGGAAAATTACTGGAATAAGGTACTACAATTGTCAATAATTACTGTGCTAGGATATAGGTTGCCCCAGAGTGCTACTTTTCCTCACAAAAACTCACAAAAAATATCACAAGAAATGCATAATGATTGAATAATACACAATGAAGCAGTGAAATAAATTAGGTGAAATATAATGCATGCAGTTCTCTGTGATAATTTCTTGTGAATCAGCTATAAAACCTTCCACAATACAAAACTAAAGAGCATTCTCAGAACAACATGCAAGAAATGACATGCAGTGTGACACAAATGATTATAAATTATGTAAATATATATGTTCTTGCCAAACCTTGGGGATTCCATCTGGGTCTCCCATGAGGAAATCAATGAGCTGATGAGTGAGGGCATCAGAGCGGGCTTTCCCAATACATTCAATAGCCAACTCAATGGCTTGGTCTTCATAGATACCTGCCTGACTCTTTAGCAAGTGCCTGAGTGCCTGAACCACAGAGGGATGAGTGAATAACAATTTTAAATGTAAACAATAAACATCATACAGCAGAAAGAATGAATATGAGCCAACTCAATGGGGTGGTCTACATGGACACTGGCTCAACTTCTTTAACAAGTTTCAAGTCGCTGCACCGCATGGAGGTAAATGAAGGACTTCTGTTGAAGAACACAAGGTAAAACGCTACAATTTTCACATCTGTGTTGGCCAATTAGTTGAACTACCTGTACTTTTAGGCAATAATGACTACTGAGTGATATAAACCAATGACTTGCCCTTCAGATACACAACTCGCCGTTCAACAACCCATGCCTGAAACACAAGAGCAAGTAGACATGGAAATAAAAATGGAAGGAAGAAAAACTGATCTTAAACGTTATCTGCCTGGTTCTTCACCATGAGCCTCTGACATGACAAAAGGATGGAAAATAAATAATAAAGACATAAGTTAGTAAAACTTGAAGTTGAAAAAGTATGAGACCTTTTCAGTATCTGTCTGCAGAGGAAAGAAAAAGATCAAATGAAACTGATTATAGAATAGTGAACAAAGAAAATATACATACTTTGAGGTTATTAAGCTGTGAATAAAGATAAGTATATTTTAATAAATTTAAATGCATAAACACATTAATGATGCAATGCTTAGAATGTACAAGAAACTACAAGGACAACAATCTTGGAATTAGTTCAACAAAATACAGCTTGAAATGTGTCAAAATGTGTAAGCGGAGATTAAAACTACTATTCATTAATTCTTATGAAGTTATTTTCACTGATTCTAACACACTTGTTAAACTGGGGTCAATACATCAAACTTGGTTAGTTGAGTAAAAAAATATCAAGCAATGATATTATAAAATACTTGTACTTTTTTCAGATGTAACTTTCTAAAAATCACAATGTGAATTTTTTATTTTTTTTTAACTTTGTTGTCTTCTTTTGTTGTTCAAGTATTAATTTTCAAATAAATTATAAAAAAATCTTCATGGCATTTCATCAAATTATAACATGAATTTGAGCACAAATGACTTGCTTGTACTCTAAGGGGTTACATGAAAATATGTTTTAGGAAAGCAAGCACCAACAATCAAGCTCTTTTAAATAACAACTACCAATTTTTCATTAGCTATGCAAACAGAAAATATATTAATTATATATTTGATTACCTTGAAAATCACAATAAGCAACACCTCCAGTATCCAGATATTTTAAAATCTAAACAAAATTGACTTCTTTTAAAGAAAACTTCAGAGAGGACCAAATGAAAATGAACTTTGTGTTTGTGACATCTAAGATATGATTTCTCTAAACATGCTTCCAACAGATGATAATAATTTGTGGCAAAGTATTGATCAACTATTTATCAACTGAAGATGAATACTTCAGATATCTTCAAAATTATTAAACGACATTCCAATTTGGATAATTGAGGTTGTAGCTTATATTAGTTGTTCATTCTGTTACGACTATTATCTAAGACAATGTAACCATAGGTTTCCAAATAATGTGACAGGAAGTAACAAATTTCTCGTGTCCATAAGAACTAAAAAAATAGTTTTACAGAAAAATTCTAATTAATCTCTACTTTATCAAACTTTAACATTGCAGCAAGAATATATTTTCTGGATAAACTGTTTGGAAACCTACCAGTTACAATGTATGGATTTATAATTTTATAGGTTAATATATATAGTTAATTAAAGGAAGTAACAAAATTAATACAGTATATGTATTTTGAAATATTGCCAAGGTGTAAGCACCAACAGCGGGCCATTTACATTAAAATTTGCTATTCTCTGGAATTTCTTGTTTAGTAAATGTATTTTTTCGGCCACTTGAATTTTGATTAGGTGTTTGCTTAGTTTAATTACCAACAAGGTAGCTATCACAACCCTGGCAATATTTAGAACAATCTAGGGCTAAGTAATGTTCTTGTGGTCAAATTAATTATATATACAGCACACTGCTTTACTCCCTGTAGTAGTACCTTGGGTACCCCATCTTTGTCTCCCATCAAGTACTTCACCAGTTCATTGGTCAGGTTCATATCATTAGCCTGACCAACACAATCCACTGCCAAATTGATGGCCACATTGTCTTCCCCAGGGACAGCCAGGAAGTGGTTTAAAGCCTACACATACAGTCATGCAGCAATCACACAAACTAGGGTCATATAGGTCATATACAGGTCGCTATCAGTAAATGTGTTTACTTTGTATTTATCCCACATTTGAGTGTAAATCTAACTTTAGTATATGCTTTGATTATCAGGTTTGGGGAACAAAAGTAGTACCTACAAAATCAGGAAGGTTGTGACTATGGCAGTAAAGATGTTCGCTTTGCTAGAACCTCCAAAAATATGGGTAGCACTGTTCATTGGTAACTGACTGGTTGTGTCAAAATATTAGGTGGACAATATTAGGTGGACAAATTTGACTGGTTAGTAAGTTTACCCAAGTTATTTATAGGTTGAAACAATATTTTAACACAATGATTAGAGTTTTTCAAGAATCTGGCTCACTATTTTGTACTTGGTTCCTCAACAAAGTCGGGCCATTTACAGTTAACTGGGTTACCTATTACAGTCTTAAAAACTAAACACTTTGAGAGTTTAACATTGAGAATTTTCAACAATTTTGTTGTCTGGTAATACTTTAGTTGCACATACATGAGGTATTAGGTAATCTAATTATCATAATCCTAATGTAAACAATGTGTCAGTGTTACCCACATCATCAGGAATTGGATCACAATATGAAGGTCACATCAGAGACAAGAGCCAGCTGACACCAAATGTGACAAGAACAAGACCACTGAAACCTTGTACATTTAATCAAACTCCTTTAAGTAGAACTATGGTAAGTGGGATTGCCTTTTGGGAAAAAAAATGCCATTCTCAGAAACCAGTTTCAATAGAATGTTGTTGCTCAGTGGGAGTCATGCTTAAGGAGAAGTATTTCATCTACCGCCTTCAAATCTGATTTGAAGACTTTCAACATACAAAGAAACTGGCTGAAAATTAAAGTATGTAATCTACATCAAAGCTACTTGATTAAAAATTTTATCCATACTATCAAAATACTTTGGCACATCTGCAAAGATGTAACATACATGGAATAAAAAACAAAGTGTCTCACAACAAACAAGCTTTTTCTGTTAAGACATATATAAACTACATAATGTACCAGTCAATTCTTCTCATTTAATTTTTTAATGACTTTAGAAGTGAGCTTATTTTTCAGTAATTTTACTTCTTAATTCTGTCATGTCATATTTATCAACATTTTAACTTCTCAGCCAGTGCGTATATTATCAGGGTACTGCACCCCTTTATACTCTGTGTTAATTAATGTCAACATTTTAACCATTATCTTCTAGTCAACTGACATCACTTAAGCAGTAATTGAACAAAATTATCTCACCCTGGGATACTGTGCACATTGCAAGAAGAACTTTCCTGCCATCAGATGATTTTTCTCATTCTCAAAGTACAAAGCAATACTCTGGTAGTCATCTGGGGTGGCATCTGGTCCTAATATCAAGTAATTTGCAGCAATGAAGTAGCTGAGTTGTGAAGAGTACACAAGTAAGAATTTTGCACTCAATGTTGACAAAGATATAGATTAGGTGCATATGGAACATTACAGATGGTTCCCATTTCAGTATTCACTTGGAGTTCTACACATTCAGCCTTTAAAGTCAATAGCTGTTACCCCTTTCCAAACCTACTGTGACCCTGGTGGCAAGGTACATTATGCTTAAGGGCCCTTATTTCAGCTCATGGTCATGTTGTGATATCCTGCAACCTTCACTGTCAACTCCATCTCGAAAAGTTTAAAAAAAGCTCCTTTGATGGTTGAAATGTTGAAGTAGCCACAAATGTCATTATTATTTAAATCCTTTGTTGTTGTCTCTACATCATATCACTTGTGAGATACTCCTGTCCATGTTCTGCATTTCTTATTAATTAATTCACTCTTCTAAAGTATGGAATTTAATAGTTGCTGAAGTTTACCTTTATTCCCTGAATTATGTACAACTTCTTACAACACTGTCACACACAATGTATGAACAGCAGAGTTTCCCTCTTGTGAGTTTTACCCTATGATCACCTATGATTGCTTCATTGTTTAACACTTATTGAACACAGAGAGTAGTATTTAACACTTGTTTGACTTGGTGAGCACCTAATTTAATACTGTACAGTTTTCTGCTGGTGACTGTTACCTATGATCACTGCATTACTGAACTCTGCTGACAATCTAGCTAAAGAGTAGTACAGCAGAAAGTCTATTATCCGAACCTCTATTATCCGAATTTTCAATTATCTGATCTGAAACCCAGCTCACTTATCCTACCTTTCTGTCTAGTTGTTAAACCCCCAAGAGGGACAGATAATAGAGGTTCCACTGTACTGTCTAGTATTTAACAGGTTTTTACCTTTACCCAAACTTATGTTCTCTCTACACTCACATGACTTAATACAACAACTGTAAAGTTTTCCACACAATAAAGTCTTACCTATGATCTCGGCATATGTCTGCATCTGTCCATGTTGCTGTGCAAGCTGGAAGGCCTCATCGTTACATCTGGACATCACCAGGAACTGGATGGCTGATGAGAAGTCATTCAACTTTTGGAAGAACCTAGTAACAATAAACAGTTTACCAGCAGTGTCATAAATTGTGGGGTCATATACTTTAAGCTTATTTTTGAGAACCTACAGATTTTCTTTTGATAAGTAATAATTATCAGCATTGAAATCAGAGATAGGATGGTGGTATACCTTCTTTTCAGTATCCCAACAATGCAAAACTGTTCCAATTCCCGGATACAGAAATAAATTGCATTTTAGTATATCCCCAATCGTTCCTGCTGTCAACAGGAAATAGAGTTGATGAAAGAAAAAAAAAACAGGTTCATCACAAATCGCTACCATATCTTAAAATTTGAACAAAAAAAAACTGGAGAATTTCTTAAGGTTTATTATACGCTTGTAATATTTCATGTTTTCTGACCATGCTATTATCCACTGACAATCAACATGTCAGAATTACTATTTTGTTTTAGTATTTCAGAGAATTGGTCCCAATACGGTAACATTAGTAATACCATCTGATCCCTAATTGAAATACATTGGAACAACCTGCTTTCTTTGGTCGGAACTTTCTTACCTATATTTACGTATATTCTCAAGTGTTTTTCAGGTCAAAAACATCCGCGATCTCTGGTTAAACTTAGTGATACTGCTCGAGAATGTTATCCAACAAAGAGAAACAGATGATGCTATAATCCTAAATAATTGCCAAAGTTACAGTTGCTTCTCTAAATCTGAACAAGTACCATAAACTGGAATTGTATTTATTTAGTAATACTTACTTCAATCACATCACCATATTTTAACCTCTGAGTCAATGAAGTCTCCTTTTAAAGACTCTTTTATTTATAGTTACTCTTTTCAAATGTCAATATATATTATTCTTGTTCTGAACTTCAATATCTTACTTTGCCACCATCTTTGCCCCCTCAACTGACTGTGTCTCTCTCACAATCCTCACTGCCTCTTCTGGGTTCTGCAAGAAGTCTAGGTTCACTCTGAAAATAATTGCAATTCACACACGCAATAATAATTAACAGTCCCGAATAGATACTTCAAAACATTATTCAACTTATTCAAAGTTATTTTCAAACTTTAAGAAATTTATTGGAAATAATTCACACAAGCCAATGTCATTTGTACCTGCACACTCAGGTAACACCTTACCTGATGACAATGTCACAATCCTTAACACTGCCTTATACCCTTTTCACACTACACGATATACCCCATAGTTAGAAGTTTTACTTGGTGGCGGAACTGTATCCTGAGATGCCTCATATCTTCTGAGATTTGATGTACCTAATATCTATGATGGGGTTTCTGTGGTATCACGGTTGTGTCTGCAGCTTATAGACAGTGAAGGATGATGATGCTACACCTTTGAAGGTTGTGATTCATTCTTCTTTCAGTATCAGGTGTTCCTCCGATGTCTATATAAGGTGAGTGAAGGTAAATGGAGGTTGTCTCTTGGTGACAGATGTTTATACTACTGTCATGCTACTGTTACTGACAGTTACACACAGTGTCCCATCAGTGGCCATGTGAGTCATACCTTATTGTACCTTAGCGTTTTATGAAAAACGTATTGATGGAAAGTCACTGAAATGGACAGACAGGGACAGACATACAAGGAAACAGAGACTGTTTGATTGACAGTAACAGACAATTAGGTCTTAAGAGGCGGAAATTTTGAACAGTTCAAAACTTTCATGGGATGCTCAAGGAATGGGACGGTGGGTCACTGTGTCACAAGTTTGCATAGAGGCATGGGACACCAGTTGAAGAAAAGGGGCATTTTATCTAACGTCTATTACCCTGGGGTATACTGCCTGTGAAAGGGGTATAAGACCTTGATAGAATCTTGTTATCTGCACTGATAACATTTTACCCAATTAAACTCTCCCCATCCCTTGTACTGCCTTTGATCTGGACAACCTGTTGGTATCTACACTGATAAAACTTTACCCAATGACATTGTCCCAATTCTTCCTACTTGCATATACCTGGACTGTCTGTTTATACCTCTACAAGTAACTTGTGACAATATGATATTGTCTCAATCCTTAGCATTGCCTGATGTCTAGGCTGTCTATTATACTTTCAAAGGTAACACATTACCAGATGACATGTTCCTGTTTGACAATGGCCCACCCCTCAGCCCTCCCTTTGGCTTGAGCAGCCTCTGTGCACATTTAACAATTTACATGATGACTATGTCCCATCCCACAGCACTACCTTAGGCCAGGCTGCCTCTTTGTACAGGTAATACCTTACCTGATGACACTGTCCCAGTCTTTAGCACTAGCATATGCCTGTGCTGCCTCTTTGTACAGGTAACACCTTACCTGATGACACTGTCCCAGTCCTTAGCACTGGCATATGCCTGTGCTGCCTCTTTGTACAGGTAATACCTTACCTGATGACACTGTCCCAGTCTTTAGCACTGGCATATGCCGGTGCTGCCTCTTTGTACAGGTAACACCTTACCTGATGACACTGTCCCAGTCTTTAGCACTGGCATATGCCTGTGCTGCCTCTTTGTACAGGTAATACCTTACCTGATGACACTGTCCCAGTCTTTAGCACTGGCATATGCCTGTGCTACCTCTTTGTACAGGTAACACCTTACCTGATGACACTGTCCCAGTCTTTAGCACTGGCATATGCCTGTGCTGCCTCTTTGTACAGGTAATACCTTACCTGATGACACTGTCCCAGTCCTTAGCACTGGCATATGCCTGTGCTGCCTCTTTGTACAGGTAATACCTTACCTGATGACACTGTCCCAGTCCTTAGCACTAGCATATGCCTGTGCTGCCTCTTTGTACAGGTAACACCTTACCTGATGACACTGTCCCAATCTTTAGCACTAGCATATGCCTGTGCTGCCTCTTTGTATCTGCCTTCTGCTTCTTTAGCTCTGGCATACTGCTGGTGGATTTTTGGTGAAGCTACCTTTGGTAACATCTCCCCCACCTTGGACCTGAAAACAGATATATAGTAATTGATGGTTAACTACAGAACAGGAGAGCTCAGCCCTGCATTATGGAAATATTAGAAAAAGATGAGGGAAGAGAGTTATAACAAGGGACAGTGTACTGGCAGTGGTGGTTATTTTATCTTAAGGAATACAAACAATTGAGGGTGTTGATGTTATAAAGGTAAAATATTTTTAAAAATAATAATGAATTACCTAATTTAGAAAGAGATAAAAATTGGTCAACAAAATGGCTGTCAAAAAATTAAACTAAGTTTTTGTTGCCTATTCATCTATAAACCAGTGTACGTCAGTGTCAAGCATCTCATCAGGATCTGCCAAAAGGATATACTGTTGATTGTTACTCAAGGCCATTATAATGCAATCAAATTGGCAATTATTTGATTGATGTATGATTCACTTTCACATCACTCCCTATACTTTCTCAAGAGTAAACCATTTCAACAATTATTCACACACAACGGAGCAATGAACATTATAAGTACCTGATTAGGTTTCCTATTGGAAAACAATACATTACAAGTCACCTCTCTTTTTTAGGCTACACAGAAAAGTTAGTGAGGCTTAAAACATGCATGTGGTTTTACATTAATGTTTTAATATAAAGAGGTATTTACCAGTTCTTTGCCCTGATGTAGACATGTGCTGCTTTGTCCCAGTATCCTCCCTTTTCATACAGCATGGCAGACTCCATCCATTGCTGTAACAAGAATATACTTCCTTACTCAGTAGAGTGTTGCAATATAATCACTAATAATCAACTTAAGAAGTACTGCCAGAGTTAAAGTTTTCTACTGGTTTAAATTAATAGCTTGTTTGGAAAAACTGAATAAATGTTACATTTTCATGGTCCAAATCACCATATTTTCTTAGATGTTAGTGAAAATAAATAGACAACCTGAATATTCATTTAAACACTAGGGCTACAAGCGAGCCCGAAAATGCGCATCGATTCCTCGTTTTAGAAGAATCGACTCGGACTCGGTTAATCGCTTGATTATCGCCCACGAAATAAACTGCTTCATATTTTGACATATCACGCCTTATAAAATGGTTACAAACCACACAACAGGAAAGAATTTTGATAATTTATTGAATTTTGGGAAAAAGACGCATTTATAATCCAAAATATAAGAAACTTTAACCATCTTTATATTGCGAGATTTGAGGCGTCTTCAAAATACGTTATAATAAAATGCTGTCTTATAAAACGTTGTTACACAAAGAATTAAAGTTTGCAAATACTTAAAATATAAAATACTGAAACAGATAAGCCTTATATTAGTAAAATATATAAATATATTCATATATTTAAAGAAAAAATTGAATTTTGTAGTAGATTTTATGTCTATGTTTAGTTGTTTTCGAAGACCGGTTCACTTTTCTTGCCTCAAGTATGGAACTAAATCATTTCGTTTCCGAGTAACCAAAGAATCGTTGCAGCCCTAGTAAACACCAGATGTTCTTTGTTCATTCATCAACAGACATCACTTGACAAGATCAGATATACTGACTATGTTTCAGATGAAAATAAAAAATATAGTTACCTTTATTATTTCATATAAAGACTGTTTGGTGCTCAAACATGGATGGTAAATACTTGCTGAATATATACATAAATATCAAGTCAGACAAAGAAAATATTTGCAAAATCATCAGAACTATAGAAATGATTGATAATTTCTCTACCTTCATGTTTTCGAGGATCGCACCACATTCTTTCTTCAATGAGCGACTTGAGATTTTCATAGCCATTCCCACTCCTCTGTTATGGTAAAAATATATGTTTAACAACTGAAACAATAGTAAACTTTCATAAGCATCATCTAATTCAATATATTGAGTAGGAAATGTGAAATTCTCCTCATTGGTTAAAATCTGGCACCTGTTGGGTACCCTTTAAAGAAAGGCTGTGAGTAAGTAAATGTTTGTACTAATAATACGTAAGAGATTAGAGGATTAGTTTACAGAATTTCCCTCAAGTCGTAGAAATAGAAGGTAGCTTCCTTGGCATTTTTTATTGTTATTTACACATAATGTATACTTACAGTCACCAACAGCTTTACAGCTACATTAGGTTCCTGTACAACTTTGGTTCTCATGGCAAATTTCACTTACAGGGACAATTTTAGTATTACATATTCTATGGCAAAATATATGGCAAAGGTATTTTATTTATTCCTCAATATATTTTTCACAATTCATTTCAATAAAACAAAAATAGCATCAGAGATGCCCGTACCCCACAGCCTAGGGAAATATTTTCAACACTATGAGATATAGAAGTACTGTACCAGTACAAAGTTCAGGATACTTTCAGAGCACTGTCAGTTATATAAAGTTCCAAACAATGTTTAAATGGAGAAAATAATGTTTAAAAGAAAGATAATGCATGTAAAGATGAAGTATTAAAACAAGATAATTCCATAACAAGATGACAGCATTAAGCAGCTAACTAAAATTCAACACTCTTTATCTACATCTGCATGGCCGAATTATGGTTTAGATGTGTTGAATATTACCATGCATACAGAAGTGGTAATACATTTAATGAATGCTTATGTGTGGTGTTGGAGCAAAATCTGTGGCTCACTTGATGAAATTCTATCTCTTACAATGGGAAGTTATGAAAGCAAAATTCTTAATAAATTCTAATATGAATTAACAGTGCTTAATCTGCATCAAAAGACAGACCCAAAGGTGCAACAAGATTTTACAGGTCAAGGTCACTACGACAAGGTCAAAGGTCAAATTAAGGTCAAACCATGATAACACACACCTATAGCCCCTAACCAATGTCCCTACCAAGTATCAACTTAATACACCTTACGGTTTCCGAGATATAGCCCAGACAAGATTTTATAGTTCAAGGTCACTATGGCAAGGTCAAAGGTCAGATCAAGGTCAGACCATGATGTTGCACACCTACATCCCCTAACCAATGTCCCTACCACATATCAACTTCCTACACATTACAGTTTCCGAGATATAGCCCGGACAAGATTTTATAGGTCAAGGTCACTACGGCAAGGTCAAATCAAGGTCAGATTATGATGTTGCACACCTACACACCCTAACCAATGTCTCTACCACATATCAACTTCCAACACCTTACGGTTTCTGAGATATAGCTTGGACAAGATTTTATAGGTCAAGGTCACTACGGCAAGGTCAAAGGTCAAATCCTGGTCAAACCATGACGTTGCACACCTACACCCCCTAACCAATGTGCCTACCAAATATTAACTTCCTACACCTTCCAGTTTCCGAGATACAGCCCGGACAAGATTTTATAGGTCAAGGTCACTACGGCAAGGCAAAGGTCAAATCAAGGTCACACCATGACGTTACACAACTACACCCCCTAACCAATGTCCCTACCAAGTATCAACTTCCTATACCTTATGGTTTCCGAGATACAGCCCGGACAAGATTTTATAGGTCAAGGTCACTACGGCAAGGTCAAAGGTCAAATCAAGGTCACACCATGACGTTGCACACCTACACCCCCTAGCCAATACCCCAACCAAGTATCAACTTCCTACACCTTACAGTTTCCGAGATATAGCCCGGACAAGATTTTATAGGTCAAGGTCACTACGGCAAAGTCAAAGATCAAATCAAGGTCAGACCATGACGTTGCACACCTACACCCCCTAACCAATGTCCCTACCAAGTATCAACTTCCTACACCTTACAGTTTCTGAGATACAGCCCGGACAAACTTTTTCCCGCCGCCCGCCCGCCCGCCTGCCCATCCGGACACCATGGGTGAAAACAATACCCCGACAGCCCTTAAGGGCTGTGGGGTAAAAACATAAGATCAAAGTTAATCATATGGAACAATAAATACATGTAAAATTTCATAGAAAATTTGCACTGTTGAAGAGAGTTTAATTTATTGAAGAGACAGAATTCAACTACAATTGCCCTAGATCATGTCCAAGCATTTCTTTCATCTTTCTCTACATTACAGTTTTATTTCCCCCATCCCAGATGTGGAGGGGTGAGGGTGACGTAATTGCATCCATTTGTTTGTTAGTTGAATGAGGGCTATATTTTCACACAAGGTCAGGTCTACCCATGAGTGAGTCCGCTTCAAAGATTGATTGATAAGGATTAAGGATTGATAATCCTGATCAGGATCAAAATCCAGAATTTTTTTTTATTTTCAGCTCTACCCTTGGGCGAGTGTTTGTGCATTCTTAGATGCTGCTTGATCAGTGGTGCAATTGTTTCTAAAAATCAATACAAGTTACTTTGGACTTTAAAACAAAAGCCATTATGTCATTTGCTTCTGTCTGGTTTGATAGATGTGTACATATATGAGCCATAATTTAAAATCAGAAATGTCCTCACAAAATATACTTAAGTTAATAAACTCCACTGTTATTTCATTTAAAGATTTGCAATGTTTTAGTTGCTTTCAGGTAATATCAGCCACAAGAAGAGGTAAAATAACCACATTTTACAAAATTGATTCTTAATAATGTAAAGTTCTTATTTAGTTTGTATCACAACCAAATGCAAAGCAGCATGCCGGTATTCTGTTTGTAACACAAGTTTTATTTCCACCCACCTCCTGATATCTCCCATCCTGATTGACATCCTGGCCACACCTCCTGCACATGATTCATCGTGTTCTCGCTGGCTCTCCTCTCGTGTAATACCCTTCTCATAATGCATCAGTGCATTGGCATAGTCCCCAGTGAACTCCAGCTGTTGAGCATACTCCTTGGAGATGTATGGAATCTGCTCCGGAGCAAGGGCTTTTGCTAACTGCAGTGCTGAGTCCCAATGCAGCAAGTCCCTCCTCATCTGGTACAGTTAAAGTGAAAGAAATTTCAGTATGGTTCAAGTATATTTTCAATGATGGAAATTGTTTTCACATAAGGTTACTGCATTTGTAAATCTTTGTATTGCTTCCTGTCAAGCATAATGTTTAAAGGTATCCACGTTATCAAAAAATCATCAATAAAGTTTTTTCAGTGTCATTACTGGATCAGATGTCATTACTGGATCAGAATGGGTAATGATTTACAGTACTGTAGCAATATATTAAATAAAATTAATATAGTTACGATCACCCATAACTAGACCTAGCGCATCGGAGAACCGATGCAAATTGTATCCACCGTAAAGACAATGCACCAAAACCTCTAGTACCAATAACAAGCGAGTTATAAGCACTTTTAAGTTTGGCTATCCTCATTTGACCTTGAAGGGGGGCCCAAGGTCAAATCCGACCACACCAGAAGATTCCCAGTGCATGATTTCCTATATCATGTTGGTTTACCATCCCAAACCTCTAGGACCAATAATAAGAGAGTTATAAGCACTTTTTAGTTTGGCTGTCCTCATTTGACCTTGACCGTGGGGCCCAAGGTCAAATCCGACCACACCAGAAGATTCCCAGCAGATGATTTCCTATATGTTGGTTTGCCATCCCAAACCTCTAGGACCAATAATAAGCGAGTTATAAGCACTTTTAAGTTTGGCTGTCCTCATTTGACCTTGAAGGAGGGGCCCAAGGTCAAATCCGACCTCACCAGAAGATTCCCAGCCCATGATTTTCTATATGTTGGTTTACCATCCCAAACCTCTACGACCAATAATAAGCGAGTAAAAGGCACTTTTACCTTTGGCTATCCTCGTTTGACCTTGAAGGAGGGGCCCAAGGTCAAATCCGACCACACCAGAAGATTCCCAGGCCATGATTTTCTATATGCTGGTTTACCATCCCAAACCTCTAGGACCAATAATAAGCAAGTTATAAGCACTTTTACCTTTGCCTATCCTCATTTGACCTTGAAGGAGGGGCCCAAGGTCAAATCCGACCACACCAGAAGATTCCCAGCCCATGATTTCCTGTATGCTGGTTTACCATCCCAAACCTCTAGGACCAATAATAAGCGAGTTATAAGCACTTTTAAGTTTGGCTGTCCTCGTTTAACCTTGAATGAGGCCCAAGGTCAAATCCGACCTCACCAAAAGATTCCCAGCCCATGATTTTCTATATGTTGCTTTACTGTCCCAAACCTCTAGGACCAATAATAAGCGAGTTATAGGCACTTTTACCTTTGGCTATCCTCGTTTGACCTTGAAGGAGGGGCCCAAGGTCAAATCCGACCACACCAAAAGATTCCCAGCCCATGATTTCCTATAGGTTGGTTTACCATCCCAAACCTCTAGGACCAATAATAAGCGAGTTATAAGCACTTTTAAGTTTGGTTGTCCTCATTTGACCTTGAACGAGGGGACCAAGGTGAAATCCGACCACGCCAGAAGATTCCCAGCCCATGATTTCCTATATGTTGGTTTACCATCCCAAACCTCTAGGATCGATAATAAGCGAGTTATAAGTTTGGCTATCCTCGTTTGACCTTGAAGGATGGGTCCAAGGTCAAATGTGACCACATCAGAACATTCGCAGCACATGATTTCCTATAGGTTGGCTTCACATTGCAAACCTCTAGGACCAATAATAAGGGAGATATAGGCACTTTTAAAGTCCGCTATGTGGGTTAATTCGGGACTCCGTGGATGACCTTGAATTAGGAGCTTCAAGGTCAAATGTGTGCAAGGTTATAGAGGACATGTATATGTGTCATACCTATCACCTATGAAGAGATTCAACCTTCTACCTATGAGGAGCAGCCAGTAGAAAAATGTAGATTATTTTCAAAGAAATGCCCGTGGCGGCCATCTTGTTTTTCAAAATGAGGCTATTTTCCTTCCCAGAGAAGCTTACCCCCCAATGAAGATATCCTGCAAATTTGGTGAATCTAGCTGCTGTTGTTTTCCTCTTAGAGCGTTAACGCCGAAAATCTCTATGCGCGGCGGCGGCGTAGCGGACGCTAAACCAAAGTATCCACCGGATGCTTCCGGTGGATACAATTAACCTATCAAAAAGTCTTACAGCCACTAAGATAGACAAATGGGTTGTAAAACCAACACTTTTATAAAACATTGACTATGATTTTAAATTAAAGCTTCCTCTTACCTCTAGAGCAGCAGAGGGCATACCAGATGCTAAGAAGAGATCCTGTGCAAGGTTGAAGTCACTGAGGAACATGGCCACATAACCCGCAAGCAGGTTACGGTCCTCAATCCCACGAATACCCTGAAGTGACATCACCATACCAGCATCCCCTACATGCCGGTACACCCTGCAAGTAACAAGTGAGAAAGCATATAAACTTTACACAAAAACAAAGAGTTGCCATGTTTATTGTAAAACTACATTCTAAAACTTAAGACAGTACTGTTGTTGGTCATTCTAACATGACACGCTTGTGTCCGCGATTCTGATTGGTCAATCTCAGTGGTAAAACCGAGCATAACCTCACGTTTTACATAGGTGGGCGATAATCCCACTTCACTTTTTAAAAGTCAAATTAAAAAAAATATGCATTATAAATCTTCATCAAAACAGAATAAAATATAAAATGTCATGTTAGAATAGTGTTGTAGCTACCGCCCGGGAGTCTCATCCGGAAAGCCGTACGCCTGCCGAGTGAGTTTTAGCATCTCCCCACTGGAAGTGCTTGTAACAGGAAATGAACCTAAAGACTATTCAGTTATCTGTGCATATTCAAAGAGAAAGGACCTGAAAAGGAAATACAACAGCATCACTACAGATAACTACTGGTGAGTCTGTTATTTTACAATACTGGTACCAGAAGTGTGTGATTTCTTCACCCACAAGATTCTGGTATGGGTTTTGTAAGTTTTTCAGTATCTTTGTAGTAATTTCGTCCACCACATGAATTCAAATTTATTTATTTAGTGTTTTGAAATTCACCTATCGGCAATTCTTAGCGTGAATTATCGGCAATTCTTAGCGTGAATTTTCGTTTTTGTAGTGTGATAATCGGCGATCTTAGCATGATTTCCAGTCATACTTCAATGTAGTATTCACTATTTTACATCATATTTGTAGGTATTTTGCTTTAAATTATTGTCACAAATATATTTGCTGTAAAGCCGTGTACGGTTTCGGTACTCATATCTGTGTGTGTGTGGCAGTGTAAAATTTCGTTTTTCTGCTGCTATTTATTGTTTTTTTGTTGTTGTCATATTTGTTCATCGCTCAATTAGGTAGTTAGTTGTTCGTTACAACTCTGTGAGTATATCGATCAGTTAGGTACTTTTTGTTTTCAAATAATTGGTCGGTCGTCGGCACCGTTATTTGATAAATAAAATACCTGTATTGTTCAACGCAACTGTAATTTTTCAAAGAAAAATAGTGTTACTAGTGCTGTGTATATTTATAGTAGTTATTTTGAGGAAATTCTATGTAAATATAGTACTTTTTGACAGTAATTATAGTAAAATATTTATCTTTCTAGTAAATTAGTAGTAAATTTGCAAGTAATTTAATTTTCTATTGGTAGTATTTTGAAGTAAATTTTGAATAGTATTTTGAATATTGGCCTTACTAACAGTAATTAAGACCCATTATTTTTCATTTATGTGCATGATTATATGTATTAGTTAAAAGTTGTAATAAAATTTTTATTGCGAAGATTTTTCAATAGGAAAAAAAAAATTTTCATTGCATTATAATAAAGTAATTTTTTTATTACGTAAAAAATTTATTTAACCTTGTTTAAAATTTATTGAGTTTCAATAACAAAAATAAATCCAGTCTGTAGTGTAAATTGTATATTATTTATTTTTGGAAAAAAAATTAAGCTAGAGCATTTTCTGTAAATGTGAAAATTTTTGAACAGTATTTCAAATTTTCTTCATTTCATCTGTACCTTTTGTGGTTTTTGCTAAATAACTTTTGCTTTGTCTTGCAAGTTATTTATTGTACTTTGACCTATACCTTTGCATTGTCGTGCAGATTGGGTTTGATTTAATTCGGTTTAACTTTGCTCCGCCTTGCAAGTTAGATTATCGGATTTGTTTATTTGTATAAGATTTCATTAATTGACTTGGCATTGTTTTGCTAGTTGGTTATTGAATTATCAGTGTTTGTCAGTTTGTTGGTTGTCAGGTTTTTGTTGGTTGAATTGAGTAAATTCACTTAAAAAAAAAAGAATTGGAAATGGCTACCGGTGGAAAAAAACCAGTCCACATTGAAGATGCAACCAAGGCTGATTTATTGTCAATAAAAAGCATTGGTGAAGCTAAGGCAGACAGGATATTGAACCTGAGGGAAGAAAATGGTGGTACGCTGACCTTGCATGACCTTCAGAAGTCAAAATTTGTCAGCAATTCTGTGATCAAGAAACTCCAACACTCGGGTTTCATCATATTCAGTGACAAAAATGTGTCATCTGATAACAAGGTTTGCTCCAGTCAGGAACACCTTGTAGTTCAGGTTGGCGCGGAAGATTCCCGTGAGGTGGAGGAGATGGACGATGAAAATTCGGACGACCAGTATGCTTTCCCTGACAAAGAATCTTTGCATTTGTCGGGAACATCAACTGATCAGCAGAAGTTGCAGTCGCCAAAAGTAGAGTTGTCGGGCTCATCCTATCAGGTTTTTCCCAGTCTGGAAACTGTAGGATTTGAACCTGAGACTTCGGACTCTATTCCAATACTTACTGGAAAGCCAGGACTTGATGATATTTGGTCAGTTCTGATTGCAATCAAGGGTAACACATCGAAAACAGAGAAGTCTGCCAAGAAATTGGAATCTACCCAGGTTGAAACCAGCAATAAAGTGACAAAGTTGTTCCGCACTGTGGAAGAATTGAACCGTTCAGTTAATTCAACCCGTACGGCTCAACTTGAGCTTAAGTCTAAAGTAGATGGCTTGGATCAAAGAGTGATTGATGTCGAGGCGAAACATCAAAAACTTGACAGAGTGGAAAGTGACACCGTAATGTTGAAGAGTGATGTGTCCGGTTTGACGTCTTCTCAGCAGGAAGTTATGTTCAACTGCTATAGGGATGTCTCGAACCTTAGTCAGCAGTTACAGTCCAAGATGCAAGAAACAAAGTCTAGGTTTTCAAGACTTGATTCTCGCTTGGATCGACAAGCTGAAGTGTATGACCAGCAGAAAACTGAGTTTTCTTCCTTGAAGTCCAGGGTGACGCAACATCAAGTGATGTTCAACCGAGAACTGGAGTTAGTCAAAGAAACTCAGAGATCTCAGGATGAAGCAATAACTTCTCTTCAATGACTTGAAAACGCTGAGAGTCTACATCAACAGGAAGTCTCTTTGCTGCATCGGGATCTAGATGGTCTAGCCCAGCAGGTGCAGGATGTCAAAGAGGAAGTGCAGAATCTAAAGCATGCTCCCTGTGACCACAACCCTTCGATCAGTAAACATCGAACTGGTGTGGAGCAGGATGTAGCTTTTCAAGCTTTACAAAAGGACTTGGGAACTTCCTTTACAGAGTTATCCAAGCTTGTGACAGAAAATGAAGCTGCATTACAGAAGCATGAACAGATCTTAGTTCAGCAAAAGCAACAACTGGAAGGTGTGGCTGATGAGAATTGTCTTGATGACATTGAAAAAGCGAGCGAAATCTCAATGTCCAAAGCAAGATATTTGAAGCGAAGCGTAAGCCTACATTGGAGAAAGTGAACCGCCAGCTCAGAACCATGCGAGATACATTTAATTTGGAATATGAGCTTCCATCCAATTTACCAGGTCTTCAGTGGACAGGATTGGACTTGAGGCCAGTTTCAGAGTTTAATTACCCGGGATCTTCAGAAGAACAAACTATTGCGAAGGTTCCTCAGAAGCAGGTCAGGATGTCTCAGCCGTTGTATACTCCTGTTCCTAGCTATCTTAGGACAACTAGTAGATGTTCAACGCCAAGGATTGAGGATCAAGATGAGTGTATTCAGCGTGTATCAGCTGCTATTCATGAAAAAAGCCCGAATGGGGTTTACAACAACAAGGCGCCATGTGTCAGTGTAGTCAGTCAGGTGAATGACAATGCCCATGTCTCATCTGAAAGCTCTGAAGACGAGGTTCAGAAGAAAACCACAACACATAAGGATAAGTCAACAAGCAAGATTCATATACCAAAGCTGTCCTTTGAAGGTGAACATTGGAATGGAATTCCTATGCATCGAACACCAATGGGTTTTGAAGGGGAAGAAGAGGAGAACCTGAAGCAGATGTTGGATATCGGGGTAATCTCAGAGTCTTCCTCAGACTGGGCCTCTGCACCAGTTCTTGTGAGGAAGAGAGATGGCTCTGTCCAATACTGTGTGGATTACCGTTCCTTGAATGCTAAAACAGTCAAAGACTTATTTCCATTACCATCCATATCACAATGTTTGGATCAGCTATCTGGTAATAGATACTTTTCCACACTTGATATGGCGAGTGGTTATTGGCAAATAGAAATTGATGAAAAAGATCAACATAAAACAGCTTTCATTACCAAGTATGGACTATTTGAACACAAACGGATGGCGTTTGGGCTTTGTAATGCTCCCGCCACATTCCAAAGAGTGATTCAATTTGTCCTAAGAGGGTTAACATGGACCAAAACATTGGCATACATTGACGATGTGATTGTCTTAGGCAAAGACTTCACAGATCATGTTGCTAACCTTGAGTTGACATTTCAAAGGTTTCGTCAGCACAATCTGAAACTTAAGCCCAAAAAGTGTAGTCTGTTTCATACTGAAACTACATTTTTGGGACATGTGGTTAGTTTCAAAGGTGTTGCTGTGAATCCAGACAACATTACCAAAGTAAAGAAATGGCCAATTCCACAGTCCGTGAAGGATGTAGAGAAATTCCTAGGATTTGTGAATTATCATCGCGATCATATCCAGGATTACGCAGGTCTTACTTCCATACTCTATAAACTGACGGGAAGTAAAGCGACTTTTGAATGGCAGGAGAGTCACCAAGAAGCATTTGACGCCGTCAAGGAGAAGTTGGTCAATGCACCCATTTTGGCCTATCCGAATGCAACAGACATTTTCATTCTGGATACGGATGCTTCAGGAACAGCAATAGGTGCTGTGCTTTCACAACTGCAAGATGGTGATGAAAAAGTGATTAGCTACGGAAGTTATGTTCTGACCCCAGAACAACGCAAATATTGCGTAACCAGAAGAGAGCTCCTAGCTGTAGTCAGATTCACAAGACAGTTCCGTCACTATCTTTTAGGTCGTAAATTCTACCTGAGAACAGACCACAACAGCCTAACTTGGCTTCTTCGTTTTAAGTACATAGAGGGTCAGCTAGCCAGATGGTTAGAAGAACTGAGTCAATTTGACATGACTGTCCAACATCGACCTGGAAACAGACATGGAAACGCTGATGGATTATCCAGAATCCCAGATGAAACCAGTTTCTGCAACTGTTACCAAGCTGGTGTTGACCTGGCAGATTTACCTTGTCAAGGTTGTAAATTCTGTACCTGTGAGGGCCCATCAGCAATGGTCTAGATTTGAATCTGATGTTGATGATGTCGTTCCTCTAGCCGTTAGAACCATCTCTCTTTCATCAGATGAGCCGGATGTCCGTTGGATTCTCTCTTGTACAGAGGAAGAACTGTCACAACTCCAGCGGAATGATCCTTGTTTGAAAAAACTGATTGTTTGGCTACAAACTGACATAACCCCTAGTCAAAGGGAGTTGTCTTTGTGCAGCCCAACAGTTAAGTATTTCTACCTCAATAGAAGCCGTTTAAGTTCCCAAAACAACTTATTGTGGTACTCCTGGAAGGATGTTATTGGAGAGAAACAACTACTAGTGGTTCCAGAATGCCTAAAACAATAAGTTTTATCCCTTAATCATAATATACCATTAACTGGACACATGGGTATCGCAAAGACGCTCTTGCGTATCCGAAAGTCTTTTATTTGGTATAAGATGTCAAGGGATGTTGAACTTTTCGTGAAATCCTGTCAAGTGTGCAACAGGAGTAAAAAAGCCAAAACCAAAGCGAAAGCAGGACTTGGACAGTACCACGTAGGCTCTCCATTAGAATGTGTGCATGTGGATATTCTAGGTCCATTCACTCCAAGCACCAAGGGAAACCAATATGTATTGATGATTGTGGATCAGTTCACTAAGTGGCTTGAATGTTTTCCATTACCACATCAGAATGCAGAAGAAACCGCCCGATGTATGGTTGATGGGTTCATCTCACGTTTAGGATGCCCAGTGGAGATTCACACTGACCAAGGAAAGAATTTTGATGGTAAACTGTTTGCAACTGTCTGTGATTTGCTCCAGATTACCAAAACCAGGACTACACCCTATAGACCATGCTCTAATGGTCAGGTAGAGCGTTATAATCGCACCTTACTGCAGCTGATTCGGTGTTTCCTGAAAAGCAATCAGAAGTCCTGGGATGAACACCTACAGCAATTAGCAGGTGCTATTCGCTCAACCGTCAACAGACACACTGGATTTACCCCCAATATGATGATGCTTGGCAGAGAAGTCATGTTGCCAGTAGATCTGATGTTCGGCTCTATCGGTCAAGAAGAAACAACTTCTGCGGAATATGTTACGAAGCTACAAGAAATTCTTCGTCAAGTTCATACCCATGCAAGGGAGTCCTTGCAGTCCAGTCAAGAAAGACAGAAAAGGGACTATGACCTCAAGTTGAAAGTGACTACGTATGAGATTGGTGATCTCGTGTATGTCCTTGATTCAGCTAGAAAAATTGGCATAAGTACTAAATTACAGCCGGTATGGAAAGGCCCATACGTGATCTCCAAGGTTATTTCACCTATTCTTTTTGAAGTAGCTGACAAGAGGAAGTCATTTGTCCTACATCATGATAGGTTAAAGCCATGTGAAGATCGTTCCATTCCTTTGTGGCTTTGCAGGAAACGAAGTAAAATTTTGAAAATTTTACAGGGAAGACCGTGATAGGTCTCGTTATACCAGTGCCTATAGCACTCGCACCTACACCTCACGAGCACGTGAACATTCTCCAAGAAGATATTCTTCCCGCAGATCTCAGAATGAGCAAGTTACAAACATGCTGAAAGAGCTCTACCAATTTGTGGATTTCAACCATATCCGCGATATTGTTGAACGTACAGCATCGGAAATGAAATCTCACAATCAAGGTCTGCTTATGGAAACAAGTAGCAGGAGAGTCAGAGTAATGTTGGCAGAAGCATCAGGTTTTCCGAGTTTTTCCTCGAGCTCAGCGTCAGAGGTCACTCCAACAACTAGGACATCTTCATCTGTCAGCTTCCACACACCCATTGCTACTGTGTCTTCGGTTGTCTCCCAACCAACTGTGTCCAAGACTACTGTGTCTTCGGTTGTCTGCAAGCCAACCACGTCCAAGACCACTATGTCTTCGGTTGTGTCTAAACCAACTCCGCCCAAGACCAGGACAGTGAAGGTAAAGGACTCTAACAATAACGAGGGGCCACGGTGGCAGAGTGGTAACGCTCTCGCCTCCCACCTCTGCGGCCGGGGTTCGATCCCCGTCATGGCCGTAAGTGGGAAAGCTGGTAGTTGCTTGCCGTTGGTCGGCAGTTTACAGTACAGAACCCTAGCGAACTATATGTACTGGTTTCCTCTGCCCTTCCAACTACCCATCGTGATATGACCTGTACAGTGTTGAAAGCGACGTAAAACCCCAAATAATCAAATAATCAAACTAACAATAACGACACCTCATTAAAAAGGCCATCATCTGAATCCTTGGAGGTAGTGGTTATAAAGAAGAAACCAAGGAGGCCAGTTTGCTACATGATAGATTGCGGCCAGGCCATACCCAGCCTTAAGAAGCATGTAGTGGGCAAGCATCTATCCTTAGCTTTTGCCACTTGGAAAAGCATGTCACGTGACAAGTGTTTCACTAGTTACAGTGATTCCTCGGCAGCTGTAGAAAAGGTCCTTGGATTAACAACCCACGATGAATTGCTCAGCACAGTTCTTGAAAAGAAGTTGTATCCCGTGGACACAAGGTTTACCCTAGGTGAGGAGGATGTCCAAATCATCAAGGAGTATCACCAGTGGTTGTCCGGGGAAACTTTGGCATCTGTACCATCCATCGATCTGCCCAATTGTGTCGCCGTGTTGACTCACTGGAGAGTGTTTTCAACTGTTATCAATTGTGTCGGGGAGAAGGTGACACTGCCAGAACCTACAGATGTCAGTGCTGAGGAAAAGGTCTCATCGCCAAAGGATAGCAGTGTGAAACAGAAGGAGGAGGAAATGGAGGTGGAACCATGTAATCAGCCAGAATCTGGGAAGTTAGCAAGTAGTCTTGCTCTCTCAGAGGAAGCTGCATCATCTGTTCCCTGTAGTCAGTCAGAATCTGGGAAGTTAGCAAGTAGTCTTGCTCTCTCAGAGGAAGCTGCACTACTGGATTCACCTGTTGAGGAAGCCAGAAGCGTCAGATCATCCATTCTAGGAAGTCCACCAAAGGAGGAGGCAATCCAGGATGTCGGCGTACCATACGACTATGCGACCTGGAAGAAGAGGAAAGAAGTTTTCTTGAAGGCCAAGAGTTCAGACAGAGTTAGTTTCATCGACTCTCACATGCACTTGGACAAGCTTCAAAGGGCTAGCAGATGTCAGGACATCGATGATATCCTTGACAGGGGGCCAATGCCAGCGACTCCAGTGTATTTACAGGCCATTGTCGCCAATTTCTGTCATGAGTTGCCTGGCAAGAAACTTCGTCAAATGTGGAAGAGGGATTCCAGGATATTTCATTCCCACGGAATTCACCCAAAGTTTGCTCACAGAGCCTCTGCCCAGGATTTTACTGATGTCAGGAGTGCCATCATCAAGGATCCACGTTGTGTTGGTATTGGTGACTTTGGCTTCGACTACTCCGCGCATTTCAGTTCCTACAAGAAACAGCAAATTACACTGTGCAGGAAATTCCTACAGCTGTTTGTCAAGGAGGAATTGTTCAGCAAGGTCCTGGTCATCCATTGTCGGGACAAGAAGGGGAGCATTGAAGCATCAGAAACCTGTCTAAAAATCTTTGGTGAGGAGTTGCCAACCTTTGACAGGGATGTGATGAAGATCCACCATCACTGTTTCAACGGGGGAATTACTCAACTTCGTAATTGGCTTGCATGTTTTCCGAGGATGATGTTTGGGTTCACTGCCCTCCTGCTGTGTCAGGACCGTCACCCTGAACTGGAGAAGGTCGTACAGCACCTGGAGTTGGACCAGATCCTCTTGGAAACAGACTCGCCTTACATTACAGCCCCTGTCCACAGTAAGTGTAATTACAACTCTCCTTATGGTTTAGAAGAAGTGGCTCGCCGGGTGGCACAATTGAAAGACAAAACTGTGAAAGAGGTGCTACAGGTGACCAGCCGGAACGCCAAGGACCTGTACGGTCTCAAGTAAGAGTGTATACCCGAATTAAAAAGGATACGTCAACATTGTTTTGCATTGTAAGTGAACTGTTGTGTGTTTCTAAAAGAACCTATTAACATTGTTCTATGTCATGAACTGTTGTGGAAGAATCATCAACATTGTTCCAAGCGTTTTATTGCTACGTATCTTTCAAAATGGAGAGATGATCAACATTGTTCTACATATCCAACAACTGTGGTCAATCAAAAATGAGAATGTTCACGTGCTCAAACTTCTCAAAGCAGAGGGATTATCAACATTGTTCTACCAATTTCAGAACTGTTGCAGAATCTCAAAAAAGAAAACAGAGGGATTACCAACATTGTTCTACAAGTTCAGAACTGTTGTGTGCACGATCAAAACCCTGGTCTGTCTACTACCATCACGGCCAACCACGGATATCTGAGGGACCTGTTCTCAACAAAACAGGGGGGAATGTTGTAGCTACCGCCCGGGAGTCTCGTCCGGAAAGCCGTACGCCTGCCGAGTGAGTTTTAGCATCTCCCCACTGGAAGTGCTTGTAACAGGAAATGAACCTAAAGACTATTCAGTTATCTGTGCATATTCAAAGAGAAAGGGCCTGAAAAGGAAATCCAACAGCATCACTACAGATAACTACTGGTGAGTCTGTTATTTTACAATAATAGCAATAACACACTCCTAGCGTGGGGTTATGCAGGGTTTTACAACTCATAGAGCATTAGAAACACTCAGGCTTCGCCTTCGTGTTACTAATATCGCTATTCGTTGTAAAACCCTGCATAACCCCACGCTAGTCGTGTGTTATTTCTACATTAAATGGTGATATTTCCATATTTAACCTAAATTATCCAATTCTGTATTATTTGAATATTAATATTTACTGGTGATGCAAATGCTAAACTGTTATTTGGCTTTCTGGTTAGCTGCAGTTGACATCCACAAAGATTACTCATGAAGCAGTTACTGAAAATGTCATTATTTAGGTTTTCTAATAGCTGATACTTTTCCACAACAATACAAAAGTATAAATGTAGTGAAAAATCTCATTTTTATGCTTTATATTGGGTAGAAATAGACTCTATCAACTTCAAAATACCTTATATAGATACTTCGAGTTTTTAATTACGACTCAAGTCCACTCGCATTTAAGTTATACCACGTCAGTTACAACTGTATGAAATGCCAGCTTTCTGTTATTCCAAAGCCCAAGAAGCTCATTGTGATATTTGTAAATGATGCGACCACTAATGACTATTAACACATTTTCCAAAATTGCAGTTTCCTACTGCCTTACACTGAATTACCTATTCTATTTCATGAACCACGTATTATTTGAATAAAATTTGCCTGTCCCACCTTGTTTGTAATGTGTTGATGTTCTACTGTACAATTATAAAATAATCTGGACATAACCAAACTTACATAATGAAATACTGCAAACGAATGTAAGTAAAACTTGGAATTAAATTGCTGCAAAAGATCACCAAGTGTCACCAAATCACCAATATATACTATAAATGTTGGAATAAAAGGAAGTGTGAGTGAGTGTTCTTTCGAGTGTAAAAAGAAAATAAACTATCACATGATATTCATCAGAAAATAAATCATAAAATCATATAATCTCAATTGAATATGTATTTTTGCAAAACTGCTGATGTTAAACAAGAACAGAACCCTGAACAGTTCATTTCTCCATTCTTTAAAGACCATTTGTGTAATCTCTGCAATACCATCTGTTTAACTTTTTACTAACCTAATGGCGTAGTCGATCTCAAGATTCTGCAAAGCAGCTTTTCCCAGTGTGTCCCAAGCATCTTTCTGGTTGATATAATGACAAAACATCCATCCATCCTTCAGCCTGCGCAATGCTAGGCACTTCTGCAGGGCACTCCAGAGCTTTATAACAATATAGAATAAGTTTTAACAGATGCAATAAAAAGTTCTTTGAGATTCCTATATATCACAACCAAGATGACCATTGAAAACATAATTATCAGAAATTTTGCCCGAGTACCATATGCACATTCAAGCACACACTGCCAATCAAATCTCAAGACCCTGGAGAACTATTTATTTACGCTGTATATTTTACAAGCATTTCTAGACAAGAGGTACAGTTTTCATGGAAAGCGCAAAGAATAAGCGACTTATTTTTACTTGAAAAATAATATTTGATTTAACAGAGTTCTTGGTAAGTTTAATGCTGTTCACACATCTACCTCATTCTTGCCCATATCTTGTACATTACTGTCAAAGTTGTGAGTGTCCAGTACGACGTTGATGGTTTTTCCACTTCCTGTTTGTAGAGTGACCTCTCCGTTGTTGAGTAAGAGCGGCACTTGGCCATAAGGTAGCTTACTCTCACCCACATATACCACCTGAGAACCTGCAGAAATATAAAGTCAATTTAATAAGATTTTGAGAACCTGAAAAATACTTTTACTTAACCAAGGACTGTATTCACGAACAATACTTTCACCAGTCCCTACTTAATTTGTAAGTATTACTTAGATATCTATACAGAAATTACGAACCGTACTCTAAAGTGACCTTAGAACCTGTATTAAATTTCTAAGGGCTCCAAGGTCACCCAGGAATATTCGTGAATACGGCTTCATAATTTCTTACTTGAAATCTAAGTAACACTTAAAACCTAAGCTAGGAATGGTCTAAGGATTGTTTTCAGATAAAAACAAATATTCAAGTATTGTATGATAATGCTAGACTATTTGACAATTTGTTCCTGACCAATAGAATTGTAATTAATGGAAGGCGTTAAACACCTTACAAAAAATTTACATTTTAATTTTTTTTTCAGTAATGAAATGGAACATATTTATGCCAAAAGAAAAAGCAATACATATCTAAGTGCTTTCTTGATTTTTGTTGGTGTCCAATAAATGCAATTACACTTTGGAATTATAAAATATTATTATTAACTAGACCTAGCGCATCGGAGAACCGATGCAAATTGTATCCACCGTAAAGACAATGCACCAAAACCTCTAGGACCAATAATAAGCGAGTTATAAGCACTTTTAAGTTTGGCTGTCCTCATTTGACCTTCAAGGAGGGGCCCAAGGTCAAATCCGACCACACCAGAAGATTCCCAGCGCATGATTTCCTATATGTTGGTTTACCATCTCAAACATCTAGGACCAATAATAAGCGAGTTATAAGCACTTTTAAGTTTCGCTGTCCACATTTGACCTTCAAGGAGGGGCCCAAGGTCAAATCCGACCACACCAGAAGTTCCCAGCCCATGATTTTCTATATGTTGGTTTACCATCCCAAACCTCTAGGACCAATAATAAGCGACTTATAGGCACTTTTACCTTTGGCTATCCTCGTTTGACCTTGAAGGAGGGGCCCAAGGTCAAATCCGACCACACCAGAAGATTCCCAGCCCATGATTTCCTATATGCTGGTTTACCATCCCAAACCTCTAGGACCAATAATAAGCGAGTTATAAGCACTTTTAAGTTTGGCTGTCCTCATTTGACCTTGAAGGAGGGGCCCAAGGTCAAATCCGACCACGCCAGAAGATTCCCAGCCCATGATTTCCTATATGTTGGTTTACCATCCCAAACCTCAAAGTCCAATAATAAGCAAGTTATAAGCACTTTTAAGTTTGGCTGTCCTCACTTGACCTTGAAGGAGGGGCCCAAGGTCAAATCCGACCATGCCAGAAGATTCCCTGCCCATGATTTCCTGTATGTTGGTTTACCATCCCAAAGAACTGGGATCAATAATAAGCCAGTTATAAGCACTTTTCAGTTTGGTTATCCTCGTTTGACCTCGAAGGAGGGGCCCAAGGTCAAATCCGACCACGCCAGAAGATTCCCAGCCCATGAGTTCCTATAGGTTGGTTTACCATCCCAAACCTCTAAAACCAATAATAAGCGAGTTATAAGCACTTTTAAGTTTGGCTGTCCTCATTTGACCTTGAAGGAGGGGTCCAAGGTCAAATCCGACCACACCAGAAGATTCCCAGCCCATGATTTTCTATATGTTGGTTTACCATCCCAAACCTCTAGGACCAATAATAAGTGAGTTATAGGCACTTTTACCTTTGGTTATCCTCGTTTGACCTTGAAGGAGGGGCCCAAGGTCAAATCCGACCACACCAGAAGATTCCCAGCCCATGATTTCCTATATGCTGGTTTACCATCCCAAACCTCTAGGACCAATAATAAGCGAGTTATAAGCACTTTTAAGTTTGGCTGTCCTCGTTTGACCTTGAAGGAGGGGCCCAAGGTCAAATCTGACCACGCCAGAAGATTCCCAGCCCATGATTTCCTATATGTTGGTTTACCATCCCAAACCTCTAGGACCAATAATAAGCAAGTTATAAGCACTTTTAAGTATGGCTGTCCTCATTTGACCTTGAAGGAGGGGTCCAAGGTTAAATCTGACCACATCAGAAGATTCGCAGCACATGATTTCCTATAGGTTGGCTTCACATTGCAAACCTCTGGACCAATAATAAGGCAGATATATAGGCACTTTTAAGCGAACGCTAAACCAAAGTATCCACCGGAAGCATGGTGAAATAACATAAAAGTAAGTTATAAAATATAAACCAACATAAAATATAAATCAATAACATAAAAACTAACAAAACACATTTAATGTACCAAATATCAGTAAATTCAACTAAAACTTAGCAACAGAAACATAATATAACAGGATTACAAGTGTTACATGACTAAAAGGTATGTAACTTAATATGGTTAAAAGATTAATCTTCAAAAATAAAATTTATTTAACTAATCATTCAACATTCAACAGACCCCTATTTTTATATTAATGCATGTACTCAGTAATACTACTGGAATTGCTGTAGATGAAAAATTTTTTCTTACTAATGTTCTGTGATATCTTTATAGTTTCTCCCAAAAATCCAGAAGTTTTTTTCATACAATTGTCTATTACACTACTGTTTCAATTTGAAATATTTTTGACAAATTTTCACATCAAAAAGATAAAATGTTACATGTCTATGTTTGATTTTGAAAACAAGTTTCTTATATATCTTACCAAATAAATTTTAATGTGTCTTTTAAAATAGCTGATACATACTGTGAAGATGATCACCAACAGTTCAAATATTAAAACTAATCCTACCCATATGTCTTCTTTAATTGAAATATACATTTTATATAATATTCTTGGCTAAGCCCCATTGCAGTGACTCAGATGTTTATACAACATTACCATAATTCTGATATGTGGCGATATTACCACAAAAACAGATATAACTTAAACATTAGTACATTACCACTACCAACAACTAGAGTTGCACATTATTTCAATTTCTGGTGCTTCACCAACAGAATCCTCAGTTCAACTGAACAATGCACATCACATCAACACATCAACTTGGACCTCAAGGACATGAAAACAGCACCCCCACCCATGGAACTAATGGGACTTACAATTGGAAGCTATAGTACTAGCTGCATTGAATACCCCCATGTCTTTCAACATAGAGTAATCAGGGATATTACCATTGACAGTCTCACGGCAGTACACATAGGTGTAGATCTTCTCATCGTCATATGTCACAAACACACCCTGGCAATACAAAGGTCAAAGTTCCCATGTCATATAATAATATACACCCCGATACAAGTTTACTTGTTGCTAAGACATTAAATACTGGGGACATATTCAAAGATTCTTTTTACATATCTTCACCATCTTATGTCATCTATGCATCTGATAGATTTGATTTTATAAAAGAAACGCGTAACATGTTTAACAATAATATTATTTAAAAAAACAATAATTAAGTAAAAAATTTTACCCAGCCAATATATCACGTTCACTACTGATTATGATACAATTATAAACATTAATTTGGCACAAATAATTCAGAAACAAAATATTTTACTTTCATCTCACGGCCATACTTCCTCAAAATTGGGAGAAATATACAACCGGATATATTTTATCATTTGAGACAGTGCCCCATGTTTGTGTGTTTTGGTGAAACTCACAGGCGTATAAAACATTAAATAAAAAGTGACTAGTAAAAGAAAAATATCCCTCATTAGACTTATCAGAAATAATATATATTATTCATGAAGATGAATGCAATTGTCTTATATTGTAATCTTCACTTCTGATATATTGTTATTATATCTATAAGTCAGGAAGCTTTTTTTACTGTATACCTTGTCCAGTGGCCAGGTATCCCACAGCACTCCTCTCGTAGTGGGAGAAAACTGAGGAATGTCCACTATATTGTCATTTACCTGCAGAAAAATCAGAGCAAAGCAAGTTTTTTTAATTCCCCCAAAAGTCTATATTTGTTTACCAGCAAGTATCCTCTCCTCTTAACATTTGATGCAGTGTATTCGACTGTTGTTTTGTTTCTTGTCAAGTATTAACAATATTTGTTGAAGTGGTTATTTATAGTTTCCCTTATGACAAGTTGATCACAAACTGTAACAAATTTTATTGTAATTTAACTTACTGTAAGTTAAATACTTACCTTATCCTCACAAATGCTTACTTGGTTTTGTGGAGGCAAAACGCGGCGACCAACAAGAATATTTAAAAATTATTCTTGTTCGAGAGGTGAACCCCGTAGTTAGTGATAGGTGCGCATGCGCACAACCCATTGTCGGTTGGACTTTTAGCGAGAGATCCTCATTTAATTTTTGGTCCCCTATGAAAACAAACTTGTGAGGGGAGGAAGGGTGGGTCTGTCCTTGTGAGGATAAGGTAAGTATTTAACTTACAAAAAGTTAAATTACAATAAAATTTGTTACATTTTATTGCGTAAAATAGCCTTACCTTATCCTCACAAATGCTCGATTCCAACCATAACAGGAGGAGGGGTTTGTTTTGAAACCTCCCTGTTAATAGACTATGGGGTTCACCATAAGAGCATTTGAAGGAGAGGATAAGATAAGCTTAAGAACGCTGCATTAACATTACTCATTACTGTGAAAAATCTGTGAAGATAAGTAATGAATGCTAACCTCATGAATATTCATGATGCACTGTTGTTGTTGAAACTTGATTCAATTGGTATGTGCTATCTTACAGCTACCCATCACCGATTAACTGAATGGTCGGGGATGGCTTCCTGGGTCCCTCGAGCAAGATGCTGTCATCCACCAGAAAGGCATCCCCAAGCTGACTTCTATGGCTCCTTAAATACAGTCATGGGGCCATCTGAAAAAAGAAGACAAATGTCAGTACAAGCTACTGGTATGGCTGAAGACATGTAAGTATGAAGAACATATGAAAAAACATGGAAAACATACTCAAAAATTCACCACATGTTGAGCAGAAACCACTGGGCCTAACTTGAAATCTGATTGGTCGGTGGACTGCCAAGCTACATCTTTCAAATAAAAAGTGGTAAAAGTGTTGTGGCTGTTCCAAAAACATGAGTCTAATACTTGTTCTAATGAGACCCCACCCTTAAAGGCCAAAGAGGCTGACATGGATCTTATGTCATGAGCCTTTACATGAACATTGTCGGACATAGAATCCGAAGATTGATAGGCTAAAGCAACAGTCTGTTTGATCCAAGATGAAATAGTGGATCTTTGAATATCTTTGTCAAAGCCCTCCTTAAAGGAGATGAACAAAAGATTTTTGCCCTTTCTTAGAGTAGAAGTCCTATCCAAATAGTACCGAAGAGCTCTAATAGGACACAGAGTCATATCATCAGACAGATCGGAGCTCAAAAATGGTTTTAGAGCTGGAATGACTATAGGTCTGATCAAATCTGGACCCTCAGAAGCTAACTGGTTCTTAGCCAAGAAGGCAGGAGAAGGAGAGATAGTGACCTCCTTCCAGTGAGGCTTGTGTCTGAGGGAAGAGAATGTCCAAGCGTGCACCTCCCCCCTCCTTTTGCCAGATGCCAAAGCCATCAAGAAAACAGTCTTGAAAGTCAAAACCTTAAGACTTGCATCCTTCAAAGGTTCAAAAGGAGCCTTAGTCAAAGCCATAAGAACCAAAGATAGGTCCCAAGAGGGAATACCTCTATTGAGAATAGGTTTGTCCCTGTAAAAGCTTGCAAGAAGTCTATTCAAGTGTATGCTCTTGCCCACTTCCAAACCAAAAGGTCACAAATGGTCAGAAATTGCAGTTCTGTAGCCAGCAATAGTGGCAGGCTTCAAATTTTTGACAGTAAACAGATGGTTAAAAAATTCTGCTATGTCTGAGATAGAAGGCTCTGCGCTGACCACCTTATTCTGTTGGCACCAGAGTTCAAAAATGGACCACCTTGACTCATATAATCTTCTAGATGAGGGTCTTTGAGGTGCCTTAATTCGATCTGCCACCTGCTCAGAGAATGATTCAAGTGATTCTGAGTGGTGTCTAGGTGCCAAACATGAAGATTCAGATACATGAGATTCTGATGGAACTTCTGACTGAAAGGTTGTTTTAGCAGATGAGGCCAATGAGGAAGTTGTAATGGGGGCTTGGTTGACAGATTGACTAGATCCCAAAACCAATGCATTCTGGGCCACCCTGGTGCTACTACTATCATTCTGCACCTGTAGGTGTTTATTTTCTGTATGACCTTTGGTATGAGAGCTACAGGACAAAAGGCATAGCCGTCCAGACCCTCCCAGGAGATGTTCAATGCATCTATGTTCATAGCATTTGCATCTGGGACCGGTGAGACATAGATTGGTAGCTTGTGATTCAAATTGGTGGCAAACATGTCGACCATTGGTGTGTGCCAAACTTTGCAAATTAGACTGAACATTTGAGGATGAAGGGACCATTCTGTCTGAATAATTTTGTCTTTCCTGGAGAGACTGTCGGCTATGACATTGAGGCAACCCTGAATGTGTCTGGCTCTTATGAGTATGTTTCGAGGATTGCAGTAGGCCATGATGCGCCAAACCAGGAGACACATGTCCCATGAGTGTGTTCCCCCTTGTTTGTTCAGATAACTGACTACAGTGGCGTTGTCTGTTGCTATAAGAACCCTCTTGTCTAGAATACTGTTTTGAAAGCTTTTTAAGGCCAGAAACACTGCCTTTAACTCTAGGACATTGATATGAAGCAATTTTTCCTGATCTGTCCAATTGCCACTGACTGTCAGATTTTCTAAATGAGCTCCCCAACCCTGATTTGACGCATCTGTGAAAATAAGGGTATTGTGTTCCTGAGGATGTAAAGGACAACCCTTTTCTAGATTTTTGGGATTTTTCCACCATTTAAGATAACTTTTCAGAAGATTTGAAACCGGAATCTTCAGGTCTAGAGACTGGGGATATTGCCAATGTGTCTTCAGGTACCACTGAAACGGACGCATGTGGAGCCTGCCCATTGGAATTGTCTTTTCTAGGGATGCTAGTACACCTATCAGGGACATAAGCGACCTTGGGGTTGTTTGTGATACGACCTCCATGTCCTGAACAGCTTTTTCTAGAATTTTCAACTTCTTTTCGGTTGGAAAGACTTTTCCCTGAATCAAATCGAAATTGTAGCCCAGAAAGTCGATTTTTTGTGTAGGTTCACGCTCTGACTTTTCGAAGTTTATCACAAAGCCGAGATCTTGTACCACCTGAATGAGTTCTTTTGTCTGTGAATGACATTGGTGGCTGGTATTTGCTCTTAACAACCAGTCGTCTAGATACTGGTGAATACGAATTCCGCGAGACTGAAGAACAAGCTTTACTTCTTGTACGATTCGCGTGAACTCTAGAGGTGCTGTTGCTAGCCCGAATGGCAGAGCTTTGAACTGGTACGTTCGCTTGTCTACATGGAAGCGAAGCAAATGATGCGAGGCCGGGTGTATGGGAACATGAAAGTACGCATCTTTGAGATCTATGGACACTAGCCATTCCCCTTTTGTAAACGAATTTCGGATGATCTCTGCAGTTTCCATCTTGAATATCGGTACCTGCAGAAAGCTGTTCAGTACACTTAAGTCTATTACTGGGCGCCATTTTTTCCCGGGTTTTGGTACAAGAAACAATCTGCTGCAAAAACCTAGAGTTGTGCATACCTTGAGAGGGTAAATAGCCCCTTTTTTGAGCATATCTGCTACGCAATCTGTGAGAAAGCGATGCTTTTCCGGTGTGCTGTAACCACTGCGAATTGTGGGAAGCACTGACTTGGGCGGATTCGATTGAGGAATTATTTGGTAACCGAATCTCAAGATCTGCACAACTCTTGGATGACAATGAAGGCATTGCCATACCTGCCAATATCTTTGGAAACGGCCTCCATGTAATAGAAGTGGATAGTCACTTGCGTCTATTGCCTCCTCGTCTTGAAGACGATTGGTAGGGCTTCTTATTGAATCTATCTGGTTGGCCACGAAAAAACTTGAGAGGAGTACGAGGCAGAAGAACGCCTGTCATCAGAGCGACTGTTCGACTGGAAAGACTGGCGGTTATCAGTCTTTAATCTTTTGGGGGATCTGTCCTGTTTCTTCTGTATCTGATCCAATGTAGTGGGACAAAATAAGTCCGCAGATTTGAACCCTGTCCTTCGTAATTTGTTAAAGTCGTGTTCCTGCAAGTGTGAAGCACAAACATTAAGGATGGAATCTCTTCTTGCCAACTGTAAAATACAGGCCAACGCAATAGAAAGATCAGTTACAGACTCCAAAGCCTTATCAAGTGAACTAAGGCAGGCTGACTGCATTTGCAAGTGGGATAACAGCTTGTCAGAGTCCCTGAAAACCTCTGAACCACCCTGTTGAAGCAACTCCTCCATAGAAGATGAAGTCTTGCCAATAGCCCTCATGAACCAATTGACATAAGATAAAATTTGCACACATTCTCTAGTTACAGTCTCCATACTTGTATGTTGCTTGATTGGTACATGAACTGAAGATGGAACCGCCTTTGGGAAGAGTGATCTGAAGGCATCTTGACATTTGGGTGCAGAGATCGAGAATTCTACCATGGACGACCTGTAGAACTTCATGGGAGGCCTGTTATATTGTAAAAAATTGTCAGTGTTAACAGGACTGCACTGCAACCTCTCAGGCTCACCTTTCTTTGGGTTACCAGAAGCTTTGGCCTCATAAAAATCCCAACGCTGAACTATGGCTTCCAAAGGTGGCATGACCATGGGAAGAACTTGTTTTTTCTTTGATTCTTTGCTCTTGGAACCAAAAATTTTGGTAGGTTGGTCAGAGGGTTCTTCTGGAACTTCAACCTGTAGTAAAGCTCTGACAGCAGCCAAAGTCTCCCTGTACGTGGGATCTTCTTCAACCTCCTCATGAGGAGATGGAGATCTGAGCCTCTTGCGTGAGGAAATACTCGTAGATTCATGGACCGAGCTGACATCAGAGAACGCATCTTCACCAGATTCCAAAGCTCTAGGGCGAGGCTGGTGGGGTGTTGGTAAAGATGATGAGGAAGACGAATTCGTCTTCAAGGAAGTAATTTGTGACTGCATATCTTCTAATCTCTGTAGAATTTTTAGCAAGGATTCCTCTGCTACAGGCTGAGATTTCTCAGCTGTAGGGGAATGATGAGGGTCAGATTCCTGCCCTAACAAGGAGTCTTCCACTTCTTTGGAGACAACAATATCTTTAGATTTCTTTTTTGACTTGGAACGAAGTTTTTTCTTCTGCTCAGAAGTGAACTGTAAACAGTTGAAGCAATCTTCTTCTTTTGAAGTGACACAGACGTCTTGACCCTTGCCCTTGTCTCTACAGGGATAACAAAAAAGGTGTGTGTCCCAATCGTACAGTGGGTGACCACAACCAGAAGCACGTTTTGTAGATTTTAACTGTGACTCAGCCATGATGACCTTCCAAAGAAAAACGCGCAGCCTCCACGACGACCAAAAATTGAATGAGGATCTCTCGCTAAAAGTCCAACCGACAATGGGTTGTGCGCATGCGCACCTATCACTAACTACGGGGTTCACCTCTCGAACAAGAATAATTTTTAAATATTCTTGTTGGTCGCCGCGTTTTGCCTCCACAAAACCAAGTAAGCATTTGTGAGGATAAGGTAAGGCTATTTTACGCAATAAAAATTTTGGTTTGATGCACAATAATTTATTATACATTAAAATTGCATGTAACAAGACTCTGGTGTGATATTCAGCAACACAAATCCATAACATTTAAGTATGGGATTAAGTTGACCTTTTTTTCATTGTGAAATGATTTTACAATTTTCTTATTCAGTCCAACCAGAAAATATGTAGCTCAGGTTCTTCTAATATACTGCATAAAAATGATTTTCATTCAGCAACAAAAACAACAGGAGTTATAGATATTTTAATAAGCTTCACCTGTAGGAACAACTAAGTTAGTACTTCATTTTAAAAGAAAGAACTTGTGCATTATTTTTGCATTTTAACTATAACTTACAGGGTTATAGACAAATCCATCACTCTTGTCATCGATAAAGATGAGTCGGGTGCCACTGTGGTCTGGGAAGATCTTTCTAATGCCCACGACATGACGGAACTCATTCACAAACTGCCAGTCTTCCATGTAGAAATAATAGAGGCCCCCAGACTGAAAGATTATCAACAGTAACAATGGTTTAGAGGTAATTTAAAATTAATATATAACAAGAAACTAATGAATTTATCACAGTCAATTTAACCTTTAAACATTACCATTTTCCAATGTAGTCCAATCAGCACTCATTTTCAGAACAAGAGAATTTACTACTGACAGGGTTATGTGTGTGTGTCACATAATAATGATCAAACAGTTTCTCCATACAAGAAGATTTTTATTTTATATGATTCACCCACACATAGACCAGGTTAAAACAATAATAATGTCAAAGAAAACTTTACAATAATATCTGTAAAAGAACTGAAAATCAAGTTTAGGGAAAGTACTGCTGTAGTAGGCCTAAAACATTGGGATAGGGAACTCGAAACATGAAATCCTACCTAAATCTGGGTATCTACATTTTGCTAGTAACCAACTGGAAGATCCAACAAAGCAAATATGGGTCAAGTTTAAACATGTATATTCAGATTTTTGGGGGTCAAATGTCAAAGTTCACTCAGAACGATAGTACTATATAGAAACAACATATTGACAATATCTTTACTTTCCAAAAACCTTAACATTTGTTCAAATAAAGACATCTAAATAAATAAGACAACGCATGTCTTTGTTTCTGTTGTCAACTTGTTCTGGTATATGCGCATCACATGACATTCGTGACCTTTCACTTTCACATAATATATAAAAAATTCACCAAAAAAGGTTATGACATACAAAGCTTGTCAATGAACTTAACCTGTCAATTAAAATGAGGTAATTACTTCTTGTGTGTTGTTTCGACACAAAAGAGACAACACCATAGAGACCATCTACATTATTCGGCTCGAATGATTGGAAGAATTTAAACAAAACATCAACTTTTTATAATTTACAGGCTAATTTTTTTCTTCAAAAATGGGTATTTATGTGGGTATTGTATACAGTTGTTGATGCAGAGAAAGTAAAATTAGAACACTTTTAAAATATGAATAAACACCTTTAATTTAACTGATCTACTGTCTGATATCGTAACTTGGTACAACCTCAACTTATTTCAAGTAAAAACTATATTATCTCCCCCAAAAACATTCTTAAGTTCAAATGATAATTTTGTTTCGATGCATATTTTTAATAAACACAGAAATCCACGTGACTACACTTGAAACAAGCACAAATAACAAGTTATCTGTTATAAGTTGTCCAAGTTATTTTAAAGTTGTGGCAGCAAGCAGTATATTTCTAAATCCAAACTCACATCTGTGCCATAGACAAGGAAGTCTGCCGTCATGTCGTGACACATGATCCTTTGGTCCTCTTGTTCTGCATCAGGAAATAAACGTGTCTCTCTTTCCTCCGCTATCCCTGTGTCTCCTTCAATCTGAAAGTATTTAAAACTCCAATACAATTTGATGTAATATGATCCAACCTTAAAGTAAGAGGAATGGTGATTAGGTCAGACTGTATAAGAGGTATATAAAATGATGGTACTCTTTAAATCTGAACCAGTTAAAACACAAAATTGATACAACTGATCCTCTAACATCAGACTTTTAAGGAAAAGTGACAATTAAGATTTTAAAATTTAATATTTTTTTTCTTTTTGGTTGACATTTTTGCTTCCTTAAGCTCTTGTAAGGATATAGTAAGTGTATTTACAAAATAAAATTATAATTTGCATAGCATGTAACAAGATTTGGTTTTATTACTCAAAAAGAAGAGGCTCACAAAGAAAATAATGAAAATGATACAGTAAGACCCCAAGAATATTCTATAGAGTTTCTCTTCCAACCATCTCTCAAAATTACTCTTTTCTTAATTATCACACACTGAAATGGATACTCTACATTTCTTGCCCTCTCAATAAGTTGCTTTGTTGTTTTTGCTTTAAAGCTAAAAAAATTGATAATCTAATCTAATCTAATCTAATGTGGACTTTTATAGCGCTTAATCTCCATCACTGATGGACTCTAAGGGGCATCTAAACATAAAGCAAGGCAGTTAGCGTTAATCAAGGGACATAGCCAGGTCGTACCAAGGAGACACAGATGTAACGGGGGAGGCTATGGTGGGTAGGCTTTTGCAAACAGGTATGTTTTAAGCTTCTTTCTGAAGGAGGCAACTGATGTTGCACTGCGAACATCTTGAGGGAGGTCATTCCAGATCTTCGGAGCATCAAAGGCAAAACTATGGCCAAAATGTTTGGCTGACTTAAAGACTGATGAATGGAAAGGAGGAACTGTAAGGTATTGACGATCTGGGTGACTATGCCTAGTACTATAGGGACAACTACTAAAAGACAAGAACGGTTCGAAATAAGAAGGAGAACCACTATGCAAAAATTTATACACAAGTGTTGCAGTTTTGAAAATACATCGGTACTTAACAGGCAACAAGTGGAGCTTCTGTAGAATGGGTGTAACATGAGCATACTTTCTATGATTTGTAACAATACGAGCAAGGGTGTTCTGAATACTTTGCAATTTGTGCTGATTGAAACCGGACAAACCTCTGAACAGAGAGTTACAATAGTCCAGACGACTACTAACCAAGGCATTTGCAGCAAGGACTGCCACTTCAGGAGTGAGATACTTTCTAATTCTACGGAGGTCACGCATCTGAAGGAAGCACGCTTTGCAAGTCCTCTTGATATGCTCAGAGAATGAAAAATCTGCATCAAACCACACACCTAGATTTCTGACAGAATCAACCGGATGAAGAAGGCTACCAAGAATGCTAACAGGAAAGTGAGAGGAAATCTTCTGACGTTGAGCCTTGGAACCAAAGACAATAAACTCAGTTTTTTCAGGGTTGAGCTTCAATTTACTGAGAGACATCCACTCTTGGACATCATGAAGGCAGGCATTTAGCTTGGCGAGAGCCGAAGAAGCATTCTTATGGGAGAGATGGATATATAACTGAGTATCATCCGCATAAAAATGGAATTTAATATGCAGGTGGAGGCGAATAATTTTACTAAGTGGTGTTGTATAGAGTGAAAACAGTAACGGACCCAGAACAGAACCTTCTGAACACCATAGATGAGATTGCTTAATTCAGATTGTGTGGAGCCTATCTTAATGGCCTGGCAACGGTTTCTTAAGTAGGAAGCAAACCACCTTAGAACTGTTCCACCAAGACCAAACCAGGATTTAAGGTAACCAAGGAGAATATTATGGTCTATAGTGTCAAATGCGGCTGATAAGTCCAGAAGTACTAGAGCTGTGGGTTCACCGCGTGCCAGAGAGAGATGAACCTCGTTTTTTATAGACAATAAAGCAGTTTCCGTGGAATGTCCTGGCTTATAAGCTGACTGATGAGGATTGTCCAGTTTGATGTTATTAATGTGTGACGTTAGCTGCCTGGCAACGACTCGCTCAACCAACTTTGACAGGAAACAAAGACCAGGCACTGGGCGATAATTCTTAAGGTCGTCTCTGGGAAGGGAAGCCTTTTTTATGAGAGGGGACCTGACAACCGCCTTTTTGAAAGAATTTGGGAAAGATCCATCAATGATAGAATAATTTACTAACTTGGTAATAGAAGGGAGGAGGATATCAAGATAATTCTTAAGGAGGAATGTTGGTATAGGGTCTAATGAGCAAGATTTAGTGGGGGATTCACTAATACACTTATAGACCTCGTCTTCAGTGACAGGCATAAAGGCATTGAAAGCAGGAGGCACTGAATCCGGTGAATCATTGAAAGAGCCAGAAGTAGAAAAGGTGTCCCTGATTTTGCTGAAATCCAGTTGGCATCTTATGGCAGCATGGTCAAAAATGAAATCTCCCACACTAACATTGCGGACAAAATCTGAGTCGCAAGGAGATATCAAGACATCCAGAATGTGACCCAGTAAATGAGTCGGGCCACTGACACTTGATACATCATTATAACTAATATTTTTTGTTAATTAAAAGATGAGTTTGATATTTAAGATATAACCTATCAATATTGAAAATTGTCCATAAAAATTTCTGATATGACTCATCCACAGCAAAGTATGTAGCCACCTTCACACAATTCATAAAGCAGCATTTATACAAAGTCAAACATATAATAGCAATTTTGAATGGTTAAGCAAAGAGTGCTTTACAGTAAAACAAGAAATTGACAGTTGAATAGAGTAATATAATACACAAAGTAGGGCTGCCACAAGTGGTAATAATTGTTCCTAGGTACACTTCTTACCATTAAATCAATTTTTAAAATGTTATCATTTTGCCAATAAAAGACACCAAGTTCTAGTTTTCCTTGAGAAGTAGCAGAAATTGGCTAAGTTTATGTGAATATGATGTGAACAGTTAATATCTAAGTGGAAGAGAATATTATTTTCTTTTTCTTAATTCTGAACTCCAAATAATTCACTGGTCTTTAATTTGAGTTCTTCAGCACTCTTAGACAGCCCTAACTGAAAGGAGACATTTTGACAAAGACTTCTGAAAGAAAAATGAGCACTTCACCAACAATAGGACTCATAGACAGCATCTTGCCAACACAACTCACAGACAATAATTAACAAGTGATAAGCAATACCAGAAGCTAATTGTTGTAAGTAGTTCCACAAAAAAACTTTTTCTTTCTCTTTTTCAAAAAAAAAAAAAAAAAAAAAAAAATTCATTCATCAAACATTCACAATTTAGCAGAAGCTGATTGTTATAATTAGTTCCACCAAAAAAAAAAACCACATTAACACCTTTCTGACGATATACACCATGTATATTACACATTTATTCCTTAAACAGTTGTTACATTTTCATCAAAGAACAATGCCTATTGTAAAATATAAATGGGAATTGTGTCAGTGAGATGATGTCTGCAAATCATTATGTTGGTAAAGTGCAGGTAATTCTAACACAACATTATATGGATACCCGCACATTTATTTTGAGTATTTTCGATCCAGTAAAGGTATTAACTTAATTGGTCAAACCATAAGTGGATCATTCTAACACAATGTGTAGATATTTTTAAGCACAAGCCTCAAAAGAGCTCGCGCTTCTACAGATCACTTTTTTTTTGTCTCCGGACTTTGATGAAATTGACACCACCTGTGGATTCTGTATTTGCCTCTCTTGCTCTCAATAGCTAAAAGGACACATGTCCTTTTGGTTTTTCCCATACATATGTCCTTCTTGCATTGGACTTTCATGAATTGTGGCACAGAGTGATGACTATTCTCTGCTCACTGAAGTTAAGCGACAATGGGCTATGTTAGTACTTGGATGGGTGACCGTCTCAGTTCGGGACCATCTGTGGGATGTATCTAAGTTGGAATTTCTTTGTGTCACGAGACTTTCGTAAATTCTGGTGGACTACCCATGTCTCTGATGGCTTTGTGCTCGCGCTAAGGGACCAAAAACCTTATGGCCTTGTTCTACGAAATCTAGGCGATTCCAAAATAACTCAGAGATGAACATACAAAACAGTACTTTATTTGGAAAGTTGGAAGTAAAGATAAAAGGTCATGATAATATAATCTTACAAATAATGTCTTGGCTGGACTGTTCCTGAAATGAATTCCAGTTTCCAGGGCAATGAAATGACTGCAAGTCAGTATGTGAGATATTTACTCAAATTTACAGGTTTTATTGTTTTCATGAAATATGTGCAACAGAAAAAGGTTAAAATATTGATATAATCATTATTCGGGGTCTTAAATATCTTTGGGGTTTTCACTATTCCTAGCACTGTAACCAAAAAATCTGAAATCCTGACTTACCATTTGTATCACTGTAAATATTTAGCCAAGAAATGTCAACAAGCTCAGACATTACACAATATACACAAGACTACACATCTGACATACATAATACAATATATACTTCAGCACTCCATTTACATGTGTCTTTTACCTTCTTTGAAGTTGGAATCTTAAATTGAACATAAAAGTATCCCAGATAATGTGAATGAAATAATATAATTCATTCTTAATGTTCTAAAAATAACAAACAGTTATTACATATAATGTGTAGAAATATGGCTTACAACACTTTTTATATCAAAACAAGGCCACTGCCGTGGCATTTATCTCCCGCCAGATATAAAGGAGAAATGAAGGTAGTCTAACAACAAAAAAATTGCCCAAAATCGCTGTCTCTTACAGTTTTCGAGATAAACAATATTTTCCATTTCCGCCAAAGTTCAAGATGGCGACCGAAAAATTGGAAAAGTCTAAATTTTTCAGGGGCTAGTGGAGTAGAACTTGGTACCCTCAGGGTAAAAATTTGCCCAAAATTGCTCTGTCTCTTACAGTTTTTGAGATAAACGATATTTTCCATTTAAGCCAAAATTCAAGATGACGGCCAAAATTCAGAAAAGCTAAAATTTTTCAGATGTCCTAGAGGAGTAGTCCTTAGTACCCTCAGGATAACATATTTTATAGCAAACCTCTAAACTGAATACTCATGAACTAAAAAGTGACTTACTCAATGGAAAAATGTCAAAGTATCAATTACTTAGTTAGCATTATAGCTACAGCTCTGACAATTCATCATAACACAGAACATCAAAAAGTAGATGAACAACATATTTGATAAAAAGCCTCTAAATTTAATACTTTTGAAGTTAAAGGAATTTACTCATTAGCAAAATAGCAAAGCAACTATTTCTCAGTTAGCTGTGGAGCTATAGTTCTGAAAATTTACCATGACACAGAACATTGAAAAGTAGCTGAACAACAAATTTGATAAAAAATCTATAAATTGAATACTTTTCAAGTTACAAGTGAGTTACTCATTGGCAAAATGAGTATAGCTCAGGTGATTACAATAAATTCAATGTAAAAGTAGTATAAGATATGTTATCAAAAACTCAATGAATAACATATATGAAAAGATTGACCTAACTGTAAAACTTTTAAAGATATTTGACATTTAGTTCTTCTGTGATTTAGCGATAAATGAGAAAATAGCTATTACTCATTTATTATATGCAATGGAGCTCAAACCTATGTGCCATCTGGTAGTTCAGAACAAAGAAGCTGAACAACATATCTTAGGAAAACATTATTACTCAGCTATAAAATGTGCAACAGGTGTGAAACTATATAATGTGATAACTTATCAAAAAACCAGATAAATTTGAAAATTTTAATTACTTAAATATAGCTTTTATAAGCTACAAGCTTACCATATGGGACTGAATGCTGTTCTCGGATGGCCGCCAGGCCCGGCCAACGTCTAAGAAAAAAAAGACATTTATTGTTGGCCGTAGACTCAGGTTGTCGTCACGTGACCTACCCCATTTGTCTTCTCTTTTCTCATCGTTGGCCGGGCCTGGCGGCCATCCGAGAACAGCATTCAGTCCCACATGGTAAGCTATTGTAGCGTAATAACAAGAGGAGAGTGCCCGTGAACGGGCACTGTGTCAGCTGACTGAATGTTTTTGATTTGTGATGGTGATAATGAGAGGAAAGCATAATTATCAGGGAAAGGGCTGTACAGAAATACAGTAAATGGCAACTGAACAGCATGTTCGAAAGATATTCCGAAGCTGACAGAAGAAAAGGACAAAAAAGTTGTGCCCTGCAAATGGTATTATGAAATAAAGTAACAAGGTAATTGTTTAAGTGTAAAAAGTAGGTTAAAAATATTTAAAGAAATACTATAAATGCAATATCCTCGTTCGACCATGAAGAAGGGATCCAAAGGTCAAATCTGACCATACCAAAAGATTCCCAGCCAAAGAATTTAGGATGGTTTACCATCACAAACCTGTCGGACCAATAATAAGTGAGTCATAGGCACTTTTTAAGTTTGGCTATCCTTGTTTGACCTTGACGGAGGGGTCTAAGGTCAAATCCGACCACACAAAAAAATTCCCAGCCCATGATTTCCTGTAGCTTGTTTACCATCCCAAACTTGTAGGACCAATAATAAGTGAGTTATAAGCAATTGTAAGTTTGGCTATCCTCAATTGACCTTGAAGGAGGGGTCCCAGGTCAAATCTGACCACACCAAAAGAATCCCAGCCCATGATTTCCTATATGTTGGTTTACCATCCCAAACCTCCAAGACCAATAATATGCGAGTTATAAGCACTTTAAGTTTGGCTATCTTCGTTTGACCTGGAAGGAGGGGTCTAAGGTGAAATCCGACCACACCAAAAGATTCCCAGCCCATGATTTTCTATAGGTTGGTTTTCCATTCCAAACCTCTAGGACCAATAATAAGCGAGTTATAAGCACTTTTAAGTTTGGCTATCCTCATTTGACCTTGAAGGAGGGGTCCAAGGTGAAGTCCGACCACACCAAAGAATTCCCAGCTCATGATTTTCTATAGGTTGGTTTTCATTCCAAACCTCTACGACCAATAATAAGCGAGTTATAAGCACTTTTATGTTTGGCTATCCTCATTTGACCTTGAAGGAGGGTTCCAAGGTCAAATCGGACCATATTAACAGATTCCCAGCCCATGATTTCCTACAGGTTGGGTACAATGATTTACTCAACAGTGAGAACCTGAAAGAAGCTTTGCTCAGCTATGCCATGACATAGAGGTCTGCAATTTCACTATGTTATAGCTGACCAAAACGTCTGTGAATAACATATTTAACAAAATACTCTAAATGTAATAGTTTTCAAGTTACAACTGATTTACTCAACAGTGAGAACCTCAAAGGAACTATTACTCAGCTATGCAATGAGCTACATGTCTGAATTTTTGCTCTGTTATAGCTGACCTAAAAGTAGGTGAACAACATATTTAAGCAAAATACTGTAAATGCAATAGTTTTCAAGTTACAACTGATTTACTCAATAGTGAGAACCTGAAAATAGCTATTGCTACGCTATGCCATGAGCTATAGGTCTGTAATTTCACTATGTTATAGCTAACCCAAAAGTAGGTGAACAATATATTTTAACAAAATACTCCAAATGCAATATTTTTCAAGTTATAGCCGATTTACTCAACAGTCAGTGCCCGAGAATAGCTATTGCTCAGTTGTGCCATGAGCTACAGGTCTGTAATTTCACTATGTTATAGCTGACCCAAAAGTAGCTGAATAACATATTTGCAAAAATTTCTGTAAAGGCAATAGTTTTCCAATTACAACTGATTTACTCAACAGTGAGAACTTCAAAGTAGCTATTACTCAGCTATCCAATGAGCCACAGGTCTGGAACTTCACTATGTTATAGCTGACCCCAAAATAGGTGAATAACATATGCAACAAAATACTCTAAATGCAATAGTTTGCAAGTTATAAGTGATTTACTCAATAGTGATGACCTAAAAGTAGCTATTACTCAGCTATGCCATGAGCTACAGGTCTGAAATTTTACTATGTTATAGCTGACCCAAAAGTAGCTGAATAACATATTTATACTAAATTCTCTAAATGCAATAGTTTTCAAATTATAAGTGATTTACTCAACACTGAGAACTTCAAAGTAGCTATTACTCAGCTATGCAATGAGTCACAGGTCTGGAACTTCACTATGTTATAGCTGACCCCAAAATAGGTGAATAACATATTGAAACAAAATACTCTAAATGCAATAATTTCCAAGTTATAAGCAATTTACTCAACAGTGATAACCTCAAAGTAGCTATTACTCAGCTATGCCATGAGCTACAGGTCTGAAATTTTACTATGTTATAGCTGACCCAAAAGTAGGTGAACAACATATTTAAGCAAAATACTGTACATGCAATAGTTTTCAAGTTACAACTGATTTACTCAATAGTGATGACCTAAAAGTAGCTATTACTCAGCTATGCCATGAGCTACAGGTCTGAAATTTTACTATGTTATAGCTGACCCAAAAGTAGCTGAATAACATATTTATACTAAATTCTCTAAATGCAATAGTTTTGCAATTACAACTGATTTACTCAATAGTGAGAACATCAAAGTAGTTATTACTCAGCTATGCAATGAGCTACAGGTCTGAAATTTCACTATGTTATAGCTGACTCAAAAGTAGGTGAACAACATATTTAAGCAAAATACTGTACATGCAATAGTTTTCAAGTTACAACTGATTTACTCAATAGTGATGACCTAAAAGTAGCTATTACTCAGCTATGCCATGAGCTACAGGTCTGAAATTTTACTATGTTATAGCTGACCCAAAAGTAGCTGAATAACATATTTATACTAAATTCTCTAAATGTAATAGTTTTGCAATTACAACTGATTTACTCAATAGTGATGACCTAAAAGTAGCTATTACTCAGCTATGCAATGAGCTACAGGTCTGAAATTTCACTATGTTATAGCTGACCCAAAAGTAGGTGAATAACATATTCAAGCAAAATACTGTAAATGCAATAGTTTTGAAGTTACAACTGATTTACTCAATAGTGATGACCTAAAAGTAGCTATTACTCAGCTATGCAATGAGCTACAGGTCTGAAATTTCACTATGTTATAGCTGACCCAAAAGTAGGTGAATAACATATTCAAGCAAAATACTGTAAATGCAATAGTTTTGAAGTTACAACTGATTTACTCAATAGTGATGACCTAAAAGTAGCTATTACTCAGCTATGCCATGAGCTACAGGTCTGAAATTTTACTATGTTATAGCTGACCCAAAAGTAGCTGAATAACATATTTATACGAAATTCTCTAAATGCAATAGTTTTCCAATTACAACTGATTTACTCAATAGTGAGAACTTTAAAGTAGCTATTACTCAGCTATGCAATGAGCCACAGATCTGAAACTTCACTATGTTATAGCTGATCCCAAAATAGGTGAATAATATATTGCAACAAAATACTCTAAATGCAATAGTTTCCAAGTTATAAGCGATTTACTCAACAGTGATAACCTAAAAGTAGCTATTACTCAGCTATGCCATGAGCTACAGGTCTGAAATTTTACTATGTTATAGCTGACCCAAAAGTAGCTGAATAACATATTTATATGAAATTCTCTAAATGCAATAGTTTTGAAGTTATAAGCGATTTACTCAATAGTGATAACCTAAAAGTAGCTATTACTCAGCTATGCCATGAGCTACAGGTCTAAAATTTTACTATGTTATAGCTGACCCAAAAGTAGCTGAATAACATATTTATACGAAATTCTGTAAATGCAATAGTTTTTCAGTTACAAGTGATTCTACTCATGATGGAAGTTACTGAAAAGCCCAAAAGTAGCTATTACTCACTTAGCTATTGAGACAGGCACCCAACTTACTCACCATATTGTAGCTATGAAAAAAGTAGCTGAATAACATATTTTAACAAAATGCTCTAAATGCAACACTTTTCAAGTTATAAATGATTTTGTGCATGATTTCATGAATTTTAATGCATTAAAAATTATTAAAAAAATTTATTAAAAAAAAAGTAAGACAGATCCAGGTCTCATACTCACACAAGAGAATCTACCTGTGGCCTAGTACATATATGCAAGATATGATAGAAATCCCTGCAATAGTCACTGAGAAAATTGTGATTAAGTGTTGAAATTTTCACACTTTTGGTGGGGGTACCCCCCTTGTAATGTCTCTAGCAAACAGACGAACAGACAGATTTGCATGCCTTGAACAATTTTTCATCCTCGATAGATAAGGTATCTTTTAAAAAAAACAGCACGTCTCTAGGCCTTGTAGTTTTGGAGGAGAAGTTGTTCACGCGGACGCGTACGCGGACGCGTACGCGGACGCGTACGCGTACGCCCACGCCGCAGAGTGACGACATAATGTCAGCTGACTGACAAGTCAGCTGACATAAAAACTGGACTTACAAGGGCTTTACTCAATAGTAAGAATTTCAAAATAGCTATTACTCAGCTATTCAATGTGCAACAGGTGTGAAAATTTACTATGTTATAGCTTATCAAAAACTCAATGAATAACATATCTCAAAAGTTTTGCTTAATACTTTTGAAGATATTTGACATTTACTTCCGTCATTATTTTGCTACAACTAAGAAAAAAGCTATTACTCACTTATGGCATGCAATGGAACCCCAAACTATGTACCATCTTATAGTTAAGGGCAAAGTAGCTGAACAACATATTTGAAGAAAAACCTCTAACTGCAATAGTTTTTGAGTTATGAATCCCTTTACTCAAAGTAGCTAAAATTGCTGTTACTCGCTTATCTTTAGGCTTAAGTCCACAAAAGCCTGGCGGGATATAATAGTCTCTAATTTCTTGATTTCTTATTCAATATGGATAAATGTGTCCCTTTCAGGTGCCATTCACTGAATATGTTATTTGCCAAAATAATTAATAACTTCATACATGACTTGAATCCATTTGATTGTTGATGAAAATAGCTTAGTCCTAATGTTAAATTAATTTGCGTTCGATTAGTGTTTAAAGGACTAGTATGTTTTCACAGATACTACTAGCTTCTTTCTCAACACAAGGAACTGCACTTTAGTTTTAAGAGTCTGGACATCAATCACATAATAAAATTTCACCAAAAATTTCTCAGTTGACCAATTACATATTTCCTGGACATCCACAACTATATTACAGCAGCCAAGAGTAGATTTAGATCCCTTTTGAAAGACAGTTTTTCTGGTTTGAATGATTGATCTTATTTAATATCTCAAAAACATATGTCAAAAAATAAAAAAATTGGTCTATAAATGAAGCTGATTATTGTGACTGAAGAAAACTTATTATGTATGAAAATTATTTGCTGCAGAAATATAACAGGAAGGTGTATTCACCAACTGCAGCAGCAAACCAGGCCAGTAAAGACAACACATTTACTGCTGAAAAAATGAAATCTGTTTTGATATTTGCCATAAGATGGAGACCTAAAATGGACTCAATCTGAGCTAATATAGTGAATTGATGACGAACAACTTGAGAAAGGCAAGTTGTTCCAGCTTTATCTCTTGTCTATGATATTTTCTTAAATATGCTGAAATGAAAACATAATAGTCTAAATAAATAAACAGATCTTTTACTTATTTATGTGGGCCTCACTCTGTTAAAGCCACAGGGTATTTTACTATACTGTCTCTCGTGCAGATAGAGTTTTTTATTGTTCAAAGATTTTCTGAAGTATCCATTTGGATAATCTAGCTGGTAAAATATAAGGACAGAATTTTAAATGTGCATAATTTATGATAAAATAAATGTATACTTAACTATCGCATGTGAAATTTTAAACTGAGCTGACTGCCTAACATCAAAGAAAAATAGCCAGTCTCGGCAGGAAAGAACCCCAGCCCGCAGGTACAACTAAATGTGCAACAACATTGAGATTCAGGAAATTCTTAGGAACAACTTCAGTTGAAGTATACAGAACCCATGGGATGTTGTCACATGCAAGAACTTTCATGCAGTTGAAGAAGGGGGGAACTTACATATTTGCTTCATTCATTATGTCAGTTCCAAGTCCAAGGACCAATATATAAGAGATATATGGCCATTTTAGTATGATGACCCCACTCAACCTTGAATCAGGGGTCAAAGGTCAAATCTGACACCTGCAAAAGATTCGCAGGCCATGATTTCCTATAAGTTGTTTTCCAGTTTGAAGTCCTAGAACCCATTATAAGGGATATACAAGCATAAGGGCTTCTTAGCTTGATGACCCTATTTGACCTTGTAGCAGGGATCAAAGGTGAAATTTGAGACTTGCAAAAGATTTGTAGGCCATGATTTCCTATAAGTTGTTTTCACATTTGGAAGCCCTAGAAAAAAATAAGGAGATATAAGAGCCTTTTACATTGATGACCCTACTTGACCTTGAAGCATGAGTCAGAGATCATATTTGACACTTGTAAAAGATTCGTTGGCTGTTTTCTCATTCCAAACCTTAGGACCATTGATAAGGGAGATATTAGGCCCTTTTAATATAATGACCCCCTCCCCTATTTGACATTAAAGATGTGATGTGGCAGCCATTTTGTTTTCACAAGAAGGCCAAAATTATTCTCAGGTAAGCTTCCCTAGCCATTTACATTTTGTGCAAATCTGATGAAGCTAGTTGCAATATTTAAGTTTTAGGGCATATTAATGATTTTTGAACAATCGGCTATGATGGACATGTTGTTTGTTAAAATGAGGACAAAATTTTTTACAGACATGTTTTTTCCGCCATAAACATCCTCTGCAAATTTGGTCAAGATATCTTCAGAAATGAATGAGATTTTGAGGTTTATGTAAAATAGCAGAGACGCCCGTACCCCACAGCCAGGGGAAATATTTTTCAACACCATGAGATATAGAAGTAGTGAAACGGTACACAGATTGGGATACTTTCAGAGCACTGCATGTAAAGATTAAGCATTAAAACAACACCAATTCAGTAAACTAAAAGTTATGAAGCTGTAAAATTTCTTAACTGGAAAATAGCTGTCAATGAAAATATCACAATTATGTCTGGTCAAATTAAGGTTTGAATAATTAGAATATTACCCCTACATACAGATGTGGCAATACATGCTTATATGTGGAGTTTGGGCAAAACCTGTGACTCACTTGATGCAATACCATCTGTTACAATGGGAAGTTGCAAAAGTAAAACCCTTAACAAATTCTAATATGACTTTAACAGTGCTTAATCTACATCAAAAGACACCCAAAGGTGCAACAACCAAGATTCAAATTAAAAGATTTGAGAGATATAAGAGAGATAAAATAGTATTAGATATCCCTGTAGAGAGATAAAATAGCATCAGATATGCAAGATCAAAGGTCAAATCAAGGTCACACCATGACTTGGCACATCTATAACCCCCAACCAATGTCCCTACCAAATATCAACTGCCTACACCTTATGGTTTCTGAAATATAGCCTGGACAAGGCATTACAGGTCAAGGTCACTACGGCAAGGTCAAAGGTCAAATCAAGGTCTCACCATGACATTTTACATCTACACACCCTAGCCAATGTCCCTACCAAATATCAACTTCCTACACTGTGTGGTTTCCGAGATATAGCCCGGACCAGATTTTATAGTTCAAGGTCACTACGGCAAGGTCAAATCAAGGTCACACCATGACGTTGCACACCTACACCCCCTAACCAATGTCCCTACCAAGTTTCAACTTCCTACGCCTTACGGTTTCTGAGATGCAGGCCGGGCAAACTTCTTCCTGCTGCCCGCCCGCCCATCCGGACACTATGGGTGAAAACATTACAAAACTAGATTGGGCCATCTCGGCGCCAACATATCCCCAGACAGGTCATCACTCACGCCACAGGTTTTGATCGGGAATTTTTTAAAACATAATTACCCATTATTATATGAACTTCAGCACATCAATCTACTCTGTTTATATCTTCCAAGGAAGATGGTGTATCCCCAGACGCCGAATACATAACTCAAATTATATTTTCAATCTTCCTGCAATGATAACTCTAAACCTATTTTCAAAGTATTTAAATGATTGATGATTGAATGTCCATTCTAAAATAATAATCCCAAAAGAGCATATCTGTTTCTATATTTGTTGACAAATAAAATATTATTTTTAACTCAACTCATCATACTTTTCAATCTTCCTTCAAAGTATTTAAATGATTGATGATTCAATGTCCATTCTAAAATTCATAATCCCAAAAGCGCATATCTGTTTCTATATTTGTTCACAAATAAAATATTATTTAAAAAAAAATTATTTATATTATTATTTTATTATATTATTTTTAGAATTTGCAAATTGTTTTCAGTTATTCATTTCCTCTATACCTATATATGTGGTCCATATATATGCAACCTAAATATGTGACACAATCTCAGTTCTGACTCCCCTTTGTGTTATATGTAATGAAGCCCACCACCTCCCACCCCCACCCCTCTCCCCTTCTCCACACCTCTCTCACTATTACACAAGATCTGCAACCCCATTGAGTTCTTTGTTTCTCATCTGATATCATTAAATACCTTTGTTTATTTAGTGTCACTCAATATAGCTGGAGGTCCCAGAGGTGGGTGGGGGGAATCCGGGTGGGGGATGCATAAATGGTAAACAAACAATCTATATAAAAGGGGTACTCAAATACAAAAAGAATTGAGAATTTTAAGTATGTGATTATCAACTGAAATGAGTTCATAACTGTAGGAGCTGTGTCAAAATTAACTGAGGCAAGTTGAATAAAACTGGGCTAGTTGAGGGTTAAAAATCCCCTAGTTTTACTACATAAGGATATAATTTCATTAATATTGGGACTTAAAGCTCACTTAAAGTGTCCATTTTGTCTACTTGAATATGTTTAACCAGTTTCATTTTAAAAAGTTAAAAACTCAGCAAGCAGAGGTATAACACACAAAAATAAGTTCTTAAAAGACTAAGATAGCCATAACATTATTAATATTCAAAATTTAAATAGACAGGCATTTCCTTTTAAAAATTCAAAGATTTCAGCTCTATAACCCACATAGTTTGACAGTTACTGGGCTTTAAAGTGGCATAATGTCCATAAATTGGGTTTCTGCGGGCATTTTACAATTGTTAAAGAGACCTTAGCAATTAAACTACAGATCTCAAACTTTTTGGGGGACATATATAACAAACAAAAATTATATATAATACAGTTTAAGACTTGTCACACTAAGCATTTCCAAATAACAGGGCAAAATACGGAAAAAATGTCCAAAAAGGCACTTGGGCGAGTGTCTATGGCCCTCATACACAGGTTAAATGTCTACTAAAAACCTTGATTTTCAGCATATGTAAAAAGGACATAATAATGCATTCCCAGATGGGATTTCAGCTCCATCAATCACATAGTTTAACAGTCACAGGGCTTAAAGGTGGTAAAAAGTCCAAATATTGGGTCTCTGTGGGCCTTTTAGAGATCTCGATGTGGCTTTCAAATTAAAGCTTCAGACTTAAAATTTGTTACATACTAAGATTACACATAGAATATGTATCTAATAAAGTTTGAAACTTCTCAGACTTACCATTTCCAAGTTACAGAGCAAAATATGTGAAAAATGTCTTAAAAGGGTCACTCAGGTGGGTGTTTAAGGTCCTCATACACAGGTTAAATGTCTACTTGAAGCCTTGATTTTTGGCACATGTAAAAAGAACATAATAATGTATTCCCAGATGAGATTTCAGCTCTATCAGTCACATAGTTTAACAGTCACAGGCCATAAAATTGGCAAAAAGTCCAAATACTGGGTCTTTATGGGGCCTTCTAGAGACCTAAATGTGGCCTTCAAATTAAAGCTTCAGACTTAAAATTTGTCACATACTAAGATTACACATAGAATATGCATCTAATACAGTTTGAAACTTCTTAGACTTACCATTTCCAAGTTACAGGGCAAAATATGTGAAAAATGTCTAAAAATGGTCACTCGGGTGGGGATTTATGGTCCTCATACACAGGTTAAATGTCTTCTTAAAGCCTTAATTTTTGGCACATATATAAATAACATACTAATATCTTCCCAGATAGGATTTGAGCTCTATCAGTCACATAGTTTGACAGTCACAGAGCTTAAAAGTAGCAAAAAGTCCAAATATTGGGTCTTTGGGAGCCTTTTAGAGACCTCAATTTGACCTTCAAAATTAAAGCTTCAGACTTAAAATCTGTTACATACTAAGATTACACACAGAATATATATCTAATACAGTTTGAAACTTCTCAGACTTACCATTTCCAAGTTACAGGGAAAAAGATGTGAAAAATGTCTTATAAGGGTCACTCGGGTGGGTGTTTATGGTCCTGATACACAGGTTAACTGTCTATTAAAGGCCTAAATGTTGGGGCACATATAAGAAAACACATAGATATATTCCCAGATGATATTTAACTTAGATGAGAGACATAGTTTGAAAGCTACAGTGCTTGAAAGTGGCAAAAAGTGCATAAATTGGGTCTCTGTGGGCACTTTTGAGACCTTAAGTCGACCCCTTTGGGTAAACCTACAGCCCTAAAATTTTCTACAGACAAGGATTACATATCAAAGTTATACCTAGCGCAGTTTGAGACTCATCAGAATTACCACTTCCAAATTATAGGGCAAAATATGTGAAAAGTATAGCAAAAAATCCCCAAGTGGGGGTATTTATGGGCCTCAAACACAATTTTCTCCTCAACTTAAAGTCGTGATTTTCAGCACATGTACTAAGAACATATTAATGTGTTGTCAGGTAAAATTTCAGCCAGCTGAGCATCATAGTTTGTGACCTACAGGGCTCTAAGTGGCCAAAAGTCCAATTTCTGACCTTAAGGTGGCCATAAGTTCTTTTTTACTGGGAGTTTAAGGTCACCTTAAAATAGGGATCTTCCTTTGGGCACCCTTAACATGTGTACCAAGTTTGAAAAAAAAATATTAATTTGTTTTTGAGTTATCGCGTCCACAAGGAAATTTCTACGGCGGCGGCGGCGGCGGCGGCGGCGGCGCGACGGACCTGAATCCAATATATCCCCGACTTTCGTCTGGGGATATAATTACAAATGTCTAGAGACGTCAAATGTCCAATAAGTCAAGAAATAGAAACAAGTTTCCTCACATAATCTGGCTAATTTCACATTTTTACTCACAAACCTTAAAACTCTACAATACTGAAAGTGTTGCCATGGCTTCAGTTGTTGCTAGATATCCCCCAAAAAACTAATAAGCTCTAGATCGTCTTGGGGTAAACATGTCCTGAAAATTTGGTCTACATCCATGCATGGGTTTAGGTTGTGGAACACCTACAAAGTTTAAGACCCAAAAATCTTAAAAGTATTGCCATGGCAACAGTTGTTACCAGATACCCCCGAAAAACTAATCAGCTTTAGATCGTCTCGGGGTAAACATACCCTGAAAATTTGGTGGAAATCCATGCAGGGGTTTGGGCTGTGGAACACCCACAAGATTTATGCCCAACGCCGCCGACACCACCCGGACGGCACAGGGGACGAATATAACCCCAGCCTTTATGGGTTGGGGTTAATAATACTGACCATTTTGGGCCAGTCTCTCAGCTGATTGTACATAAACCACCACATTGCCTAATGTTGATGTTTTCAACATTGTTTTTGTCACAAAGGCATATCATAAATGTTAAACATGCATGACCCTTTTACATCTAACAATTTTATAACTATTCTTATTCCCATTTTATTGCTTTCCATTTAACAAATGATTTTTGTACAAGAGCAGTAATTTAACATTCATTTATGATGTAAAATCCTTATTTGTCATTATATAAATTATGTTGTCAGTCTGCAATTAAAGCCTGTGACATGAAAAACAACTATGTTTAATAACAATTCTCACTATTCACAATGAAAGATTAAATTGTACAATAGCATCAGAGATGCCCATACCCCACAGCCTGGGGAAATAGTTTTTAACACCATGAGATACAGAAGTAGTGAAGCAGAACAAAGATTGGGATAAAGCTGTAAAATTAATGAACTGGAGAATAGCTGTCAATGGAAATAGCACTATTATGTAATAATACATATAATAATCAGTTGCAGCAATCCTTATGTGTTTGTCATAAGAGAAACATGTCTCAAATATGGAAGGTGAACACACTTTGGCAGAGTCAAAGTTAAAAGTCTCATCATGATGCACACCTACAACCCCCAACAATTGTCCCTACCAAGTATCAACTTCCTACACCTTACAGTTTCAGAGATATAGCCCGAACAAGATTTTAAAGGTCAAGGTCATTACGGGAAGGTCAAATCAAGGTCACACCATGACTTTGCACACTTACAACTCCCAACCAATGACCCTACCAAGTATAAACTTCCTACACCTTATGGTTTCCAAGATATAGCCCAGACAGAATTTTATAGGTCAAGGTCACTACAGCAAGGCAGTGTTGATTCTAGCAATTTCAAAAAGTGGGGGGCAATCCAAGACCACTGCACAAAATGTGGGGGAAGGGATAAAAAATCTGGGGTACGATTTCAAGTTTAAACTAATGAAACACACTAGTCTTTTTCTATTTATTTAGTCATTTTTAATGATGGAATTCTGTGATCAAGACCACCTTGTTAACTATGAACAGCTATGTACAAAAGTAAATGTCAGTTGATAGTCTGGTGCAATAAAAATAAAATCCAAGCCTGGTATATGTAATAAGTAAGAACTTCACCTGTCTTTGCCCAGGTCCATAACTTCAATCAGCGCCCATGTCCTTGTCAGTGACAACAGCTTTCCTTATTTGTACCTGTTTTTTTGTGTCATTGTTAACTCTGATTGTTCTATTAAGGACAGCGGGGAAGAACTTAATTTTGATGTAACCCTAAAGCAATGTTGAACTTCAGGTCAAATCAAGGTCACACCATGATGTTGCACACCTACACCCCCTTACCAAGGTCCCTACCAAGTATCAACTTCCTACACCTTACAGTTTCTGAGATACAGCCCAGACAAACTTTTTCCGGCAGCCCGCCCACCCATCCAGATACCATTGGTGAAAACAATACCCCGAGAGCCCTTAAGGGCTGTGGGGTAAAAATTTATAGGGTGTATTGAAAGGCACTCTCTTAAATAAAAATATAAAAGGGTAAAGACATTTTAAAACTTACCATGTGTAGATTGACCTTTCCCTCAAAGCTCACGGCTGCGTAGTCTGCATTCAGCTTACAACTCTGTATAGTGCCTAGGTACTCCCGGTCTTTCAACTGCTCTGCACCTACAGGTAAAACATGCAGGACTCCATGCACTAATAACTCAGAGCACTATGAGTGAAAAGCTTTTTACGCTTCATGATTATACTCTTTCTTTTCGACAAGTACTATCTGTTGTAGTGACAAAAAGGCAACATTTATTAATTAACATAGATAAAGACTGAATTTACATCTGTATCATCTTTGATATTTTTTATATTTTATGTAAATAAATTTATTCTAAATACATTTTTATAGTGCTTAATCACTACATTAGTTCTATGGCATATACAAAAACCCAGTTGTACAAACTTACATATTCAGAGGACAAATACATGTCTTAAACCATATAGATACTGAGTAGTATAAAGATGATAAGGTGACAAAGCCTGCATCTATAAATTACCTTGATCACCCAGTAGATAAAACCAAGCCCTATTGTTCATGCCCACAGCCAGATGGTAGGGTCCCAGTCCAATAAATGCAGGCTCCACCTCTATTCCAATAACCTGGGGTAGCTCCTATAAACAGGGGGCACATTAATTAACATACAAAATGCAGCAATGTTTTACAGAACCATAGTATATATGTTACAGTGAATATGTGTAATCAGGGAATACGCGTATTCCCTGAAAATTTCAGGGAATACGCGTATTGTCTAAAGCAGTCAGGGAATACGCGTATTCCCTAAAATTTTCAGGGAATACACGTATTCCCTGGTTTTGATGACCAGAGAATACGGGTATTCCCTAACTAGAAATTACTGAGAAAGCAACTTTGTATTTTTATAAAGAACTTTACCTTGCTTAGGTAATCTAAGTATCATATAACCTACGTAACATCATACATGATTAGATAACATAGCTTTCACTGTACCATAATTGAAAACATAAAAATACAAAATATGTGCCAAAAAGTAGTATTTATGCCTTGTTTAAGTTTGTCTGTTGGCTATTAGATATTTTAACGAAGTTTATAATATATACTTATCCTTTAGAATAAAATTGTTTTATTTTTTTTTTATTTTATGAAATAGTTCTCCTTTAAAACTGTCTTCAGATTAAGTATCTATTATACTACACTCCTCTGATTAAAAACTGTATTAACTTGAAACGCCCCAATATTTTAGTTTTAATTTAAAAGTATCCATTAGTTAAATATAGAGCTAAAGTAAATAACTAAATGAATAATTTATTCGATATCAGCTTGTCAGAGTAATTTTCTCAAGGCTTTTGTTTATTAATTGTACATTCTCAGTTAATCCAATTAGTGTCACAGTCTTAGGATTTCTCTTTACTTGGCTCTTTGATCTTTAATCCTTTCAATCAGAAAGAAGCCACCCATGCATCAGTGATCAAGACAGGTTATTAAGATTAAAGAAATATTTCCCTAGCTATTATAAAGCTATTATAAAGGAACCCATTCAGTTTACAACTAAAATATCTTCTGTTAAAAATATTGGTCAAGCATGAATAAGTGAAAATTCTATTAAATTGGAAAACCCCATCCATTTTTAATGGATTACAGCTAAAGTAAACAACTAACTTAAAAGTTAAATATAATTTACCTCCCAAAATATGAGAAACTGACTTGTCACAATATTACACATTTTACATGTGCATCACTTATTGGTTATTAGATTGTTGTATTTTACCACAGAATGCCCTTTTTCTCTCCTTAACTTATTCATACTCTGAAATTTTAGCTCATCCATCTAGTATACTTTATAGTGTCTATAAGTATGCTTTGTAGTAAAGTTACAGAAAGTAATGTATGATGAGAAGTGAGAGATTAAATTGTTAAATTTATATGTGAAGTTTCTAGCTTATTTCTAGTGTAATACTTTAAAGGTGATCCATTACACATATTCACTGATTTTAGTTTAGTGAATATGTGAAGCAACTGCTTGATAAAACCAGGGAATACGTGTATTCCCTGAAAATTTTAGGGTATACACGTATTCCCTGACCACTTTAGGGAACACACGTATTCCCTGAAATTTTCAGTAAATACGCGTATTCCCTGATTACACATATTCACTGTAACATATATACATACTAAATGAATGGGAAAGCTCCTCAAAAGGTCATAATTTTTAATATATAGAATATAGTAATGTACACAACTTAGTTCATATTATAAGTAACAACGAATATATTCAAATAAGAAAAAATATGAGAAAAGGCATTTCATAATTAAGAAGCACAAAGGTTTAAACTTTCTGTATTTCAAAAACAGAAACATAGACCAAGTATGAACCAAGTTATCAACAAAATAAAAGTTCTAACTATACAGGTTACCCCTTGACTGGAACTTCTTGCTTTAAAGGACAGGTATCCAGCTGACTTTTTCTTCTACTTGGATGTCCAATGAAAATAGAATTGATTTTCCATCACATGCTATATTTGTCTTAATTAGTGGGACATACAGACAGGGGCATACACACTCATATAATATTGTTTTCTTCATTGTGTGATATTTTTTTGTAAATTTATGTCATTTGGGAAGTTTTCCATTTTTCATTTTTCAAATCAATACACAAACAGTGTTTAGCCCAACTAATAATCTGTGGAATGTGCAATTTATTAAGATTTTATCACATTTAACAGTTGAACCACACTAAAATTTCAGTATTCAGTGTTAGATGAAATCATGGATGTAGACTTGCAGTGAGACTGGAACCCAAGTCCTCAGTAGTCAGACCCAGTGACTGTGAATCAAACAGGTGAAACTGTGAAAGTCACTCTTTGCAAACCCCTTAAATTTTAGAAGTAGCAAACAAAATTTGGATAAATAGCTTAAAATGGTCACAAAAATCACAAAGTGGATAAAAATGTCTCCTGATCCAACATAAAATAAGGGCTGAATTCTTACAATGTAGAAAATTTTATATTTCCTACTCTTTAATTAAAGTGGCAAGAACCAAATTTGGTAAAGTAATATCCCATTAACAACAATTTTGGTTATCATGTATATTTGATTGGATTAATTCATAAAATATTAATTGCTATCAATATCCTGTAAACTGCTGATTTTCCAAGAAGGGATAATCCAGTAGCTAGAAGCAAGTCAAAACCAAAAACACCATCAACCTGGGGAGAAACAGTTCTGGCAGGGGGAAGATAAGTCTGAAAAGATGAGTCTTGGGTTTCTTTCTGAAAGAACACATGGCTGTTTGTGAACTGACTGCAAACTGACTATTCCACTCGGATGGTGATGTAACCACAAAAGTTTGTGCGTACAGACATTAAAAATCAACAGTCTGTTGCCATGACTGAGTTTGCTGGAACTTATCCCTGCAGACAAATAAGGAGATAGACTGCATAACCATGTATAAAAGCCACATTATCTCACCTGCTGTACATTATCCTGCAGAGTGACCTCTAGTAGTGAGGTGAGGTAAGCCAGTCTGGTTTGCTGTGCTGCACCCAGCACAGGCAGCTTGGTAAGGTAAACATGTAGTGCACCCTTCTTACTGGACACTGCCAGTAACTGACCATCATCAGTCCATGAGATCTTACTCAGTTCACGCTCATCTTCCAGGTTAATGATAGCATAGACCTCCTTCAGCTCACTCAGGTCGTGGATCTTGATACTGAGAAATATACACTTTTGTACAGTGGGAAGTTTTATTATCTGGCCTTCAAATATTCCAATACTTGTTAATAATATGAAAATGAATTATTTCCCCTCTCCTAAGTTAATTTTATGTCGTACTAACGTGCCTCATCTGTTTGATTAAACTTTTTATGTCTTACTCTTCAAACATATTTGAAAAATAGAGGCTGTACTCTGTTGATTCAGTCAAAAAGTGACTTGCCCGATATTTTTGTTGCTATTTTGAAAAAGTTAACCATAAACCTCAAAATCTTAATCTAGATTTCAGATAATAAACAAACATTATAGTAAAATTTAAGGTAGTATAAGAAAATTTGGGCATGGAAGTGAAGGCCCAATGTACATTTCTTGTTTGACAAAATATTAGCCTCAGCCACTGAATGTTTAAACATAAAACAGTTCAGTATAAATATGAACACATGAAGAGATGAACTGTACTAGAATGATGTTTATTCAACTTAGATATATTATCTTTCAGTCATAAAATGTTTTGAGGATAAAGAAAGAACTGACACAAAGCAACTCTTTAAACCTGGAGTCCCACAGAGTTATATATTTCAAGTAAATGACCTATCCTGTGCCTTAATTTACTAACAAACAAATCTTAACATACCAATTATCTCCACATGAAGCTGCCTTGTTTAAGGACAGGGAGATGGCAATTCCTTTCAGATTATCCTTGTGGTTCCTGGCTTGGAAGAGTTCCTAAAACAGATATATTACATGTCAAGTACACTTTAACTGGTACCACAATGCTAAGAAATCTCTCAAACATTTCCCATATTTCAAGGATAAGTACTGGTGTTCTATATATGAGGCAGCCATGTTATCATATATACCATAAATAGAATGAACAGCCTTGGCAGGCAGGAACCCCAGCCTGCAGGTACAACTAAATGAGCAACATCATTGAGATTTGGGAAAATCTAAGGAACAACTTCAAATGTAAAAATAGCATCAGAGATGCCCGTACCCCACAGCCTGGGGAAATATTTTTCAACACCATGAGATATAGAAGTAGTGTAACAGTACAATTTTCAAGATACTTCCAGAGCAGTGTTAAGTTATATTAAGGTCCAAATAATGCTTAAGTAGAGAAGATAATATCTAAGGAAAAGAAATGTACATAAAGATGAAGTATTAAAACAAGACAATTCAATAATAAAATGACAGCATTTATCAGTAAACCAAAAATGGCCGAATTATGGTTTGGATGATTTGAATATTACCCATGCATACAGAAGTGGCAATACATTCAATGACTGCTTATGTGTGGTGTTGGAGAAAAGCCTGTGGTTCACTTAATGAAATTCCATCTGTTACAATGGGAACTTGCAAAAGGAAATTCTTAATGAATTCTAATATGACTTTAACAGTGCTTAATCTACATCAACAGAAAGACCCAAAGGTGAAACAAGATTTTAAAGGTCAATACAGCAAGGTCAAAGGTCAATCAGTGTTACACCATGATGTGGCACACCTAAAACCCTCAACCAATGTCCCTACCAAGTATAAACTTCCTACACCTTACAGTCTCTGAGATATAACCTGGACAAGATTTTATAGGTCAAGGTCACTACAGCAAGGTCAAATCAAGGTCAGACCATGACGTTGCACACCTGCACTCCCTAACCAATGTCCCTACCAAGTATCAACTTCCTACACCTTACAGTTGCTGAGATATAGCCCGGACAAGGTTTTATAGGTCAAGGTCACTACGGCAAGGTCAAAGGTCAAATCAAGGTCACACCATGATGTTGCACACCTACAACTCCTAACCAATGTTCCTACCAAGTATCAACTTCCTACACCTTACGGTTTCCCAGATATAGCCCGGACAAGATTTTATAGGCCAAGGTCACTACAGCCAGGTCAAAAGTCAAATCAAGGTCAGACCATGATGTTGCACACCTACACCCCCTAACCAATGTCCCTACCAAGTATTAACTTCCTACACCTTACGGTTTCTGAGATATAGCCTGGACAAGATTTTAAAGGTCAAGGTCACTACAGCAAGGTCAAAGGTCAAATCAAGGTCAGACCATGATGTTGCATACCTACACCCCCTAACCAACGTCCCTACCAAGTATTAACTTCCTACACCTTATGGTTGCCAAGATATAGCCCGGACAAGATTTTCAAACTCAAGGTCACTACGGCAAGGTCAAGGGTCAAATCAAGGTCAGACCATGACGTTGCACACCTACAACCCCCAACCAATGTCCTTGCCAAGTATGAACTTCCTACACCTTCTGGTTTCTGAGATACAGCCCGGACAAACTATTTCCCGTCGCCCGCCCGCCCATCCAGACACCATGGGTGAAAACAATACCCCGACAGCCCTTAAGGGCTGTGGGGTAAAAAGTATACAGAACCTACGAGATGCTGTCAGATGTAACAATTTTCATGGAGCTAAAGAAGGGGAAAAACTTATATATTTTATTTTTTCATGATGTTTTTCTTTTGATGACAAAAATGTATCTGTCGCTTTGATGGACGCTTATTGTAGAAATAACACACGACTAGCGTGGGGTTATGCAGGGTTTTACAACGAATAGTGATATTAGTAACACGAAGGCGAAGCCTGAGTGTTTCTAATGCGCTATGAGTTGTAAAACCCTGCATAACCCCACGCTAGGAGTGTGTTATTGCTATTCTAACATGACACTTCATTTTTCACATTTATTTCTTGTCTTCTTACTGTTTTGATACAGATTTGTAGTGTATATTCTTTGTAATTTGACTTTTAAAAACTGAAGCGGGATTATCGCCCACACATGAAAAACTGGCCGTGAGGTTATGCTCGGTTTTACCACTGAGATTGACCAATCAGAATCGCGGACACAAGCGTGTCATGTTAGAATATGAGATAACAGCTTCTCTTGCATTGATACACACATAAAAATGCTACTGCAGCAACATGAGTTTAATTATAGTGCCCCCATTTTTAATAAAGAAGTTTACGACCAAAATGTCTTAAAAGCATTTCCATGGAGCCAGCCATTGCCAGATACTCCTCAAAACCTAATCAGCTCTAGATTATCTTGGGCTTTGGTGAAAATCAATGTACTGGTTTAGGCTGTGGAACACCCACAAATTTTAATTTCTGGGTTTCAGTGGAAAGGCATTATGAGGACAAAAGATAACCTCTATGTATTATTATTCTGCATAATCAAATGAGGGGAAATGTCTTGCTGATGAGAAACAGAACTGCATATTTTACAAAAAAAAATTTAATACTAGGGGCTGCAACGATACTTGGAAATGAACTGATTCAGTTTAAAAACATGAGTCAAAGAAAGTTAACCGGGTCTTCAAAAAACAACTAAAAACATAAAAGCAACTCATTTTTTTATTTTTCTTTAAGTATAAGAATAAATAATTATATTTTTCTAATTAGAGGTGTTTCCAGGATCAGTTTTTATTTTTTTATACTTCTGCAAACTTTGAATTAGTGTATAACAATATTTTAATACGACAACATTTTAATATAACAAATTTCAAAGACACCTCAGATCTTGCAATACAAGCATGGTTAAAACTTCCTGTATTTTGCCTTATAACTCTGTCTTTATCTCATAACTGAATGAATTAAGATAAATATGTCAAAATATGAACAAACCTGCCCTATTTCCTTCATGTGTGTTGAAATCACCACAAAAAATCCATTAGAGAACCCTATCATGATGTAACCATCACCATACCTGTTTTCAGTACAAAATATATTTACATAAACATAACTGCTGTAATAACAACAGATTAATCCATATGAAACTTTTCCGAACTTTAGCATCATTCATTTACACATAATCTAAAGAATTCAATATAAAATCAGATTATGACATTAGAAATGTAATCTGAAAATATTAAACGATGGAAATATGAAACATAATAATATGCTGACATAAATATTGTAAATCTGTATTTTAATATTTATAACACTATTCCTTTCAGTTACATTTTCAAAACAGACAAATATAGAATACAGTATTTGTACCATTTGTATGCAATAATATCTCCATATTTGGACTGGAAGGCAAGTTCAATGGGATTATCTGGGTCATTGATGTTATACAGATAAAGAGTTTTCTTCCCAATAATAAGACTTATCTGAAAAAAAAATAAAAAAAAATAAAACAGTTCACATTGTATATATGGCACATTTCACATTATAAGCTACATTAAGACCAGATTGCTATATACAAACCTAATACTAAATTTTAGCAATTTTACATATTTTGTCAATTTGAAAAATACATTTCTGATTTCTTATGATCAATTTCTTTTAATGTAAAAGCATTTAAAATGAAATAGTCATAATGCTTTTTCTTCAAATTTACCCCCCCAAAATTTTTTTTAATATTTCATAAAACACTGAAATGCTTAAATAATGATAACTAACTGGAACTAACAGAAAAAGTAACAACTATTAAATAAACATATTTTGTAACAGAATACAATGAACTAAAAGATTACCCATCTCTCAAAGAGATAAATGTATTCTTCTCCAGGCTTTAGGTTAACTGGCTGATTTGTAGAAGAAACGTTCATACAGACAATTGATAGGAGATAAAATATTAGTCATAACCTATTCACAAACAACCTACTGCAATAAACTGAAATTTAATACTGTTAATACCAATTTAAAATTTATTGACAGTTACGATCAATTTTCTTCACAACCTTTTCTCACAATTTCAGATTAAAATCTAATTTGACTCTGCATATTTACTGATAATGAAAAAATATTTCATTATATAAAATTGACAATTCAACAGCCACGCAGGCCTCAGTAAATTTTCTAAAATGTCTCAGAATATGAATAAACCTTCACATTTATGAATATTTGTGGTTAAAGTATGAAATACAGTAACTGTCCTACCTTGTCATGTGGACCCTCTGGGGACAATAACAATACTTCTACTTAACTAGGTAATTCAATTAAACAGGGAAAATCTCAATGGATTAGATTCTTCCAGGACTCAACAAGTAGGATTCTCTACTCAGTACAGTTATACTTAAATCAATTTCATTGTACTTATGAACTCTACACCAATATTTAGAAAATACAGGCTTTGTGACTAAGTGGAAATGATATTGAAACTAGGGATGGGTCAGCAGCCAAAGTGTCTCAGTATCGACAGCATTTCACTGAAATACCATGACGATATTTTACAATCTCCATCTCACTCATCAACACATATAACTGCAGGAAAAACTAAAATATTGGAACTAAAACCCTAAATCTGAAGAAATTACACACTTTTATCACATATTTTAATACATTGGGGGACTTTCATCACTATTTTATTGAAGTGAAACTGCCATGTTTTGGATTCATGAGCTTAACTTTTTCTCAGTAGCCTATTCAATTGGGGATATGCTAAAACCCAATTTTTGGGGGGATTCTAAAATTGGAATAGTTTTACACTGCCAGCCTCTCGATCTACACATTTTGATAACAACCCATCCCTAACTGAAACAGACTCTTAATATTGATATTAAAATCCAGGATTCTATAGCAATCAATATTCAAGCAACTATTTAATCCCCTGGATTGAGGGTTGCAAGTCTTCAAATTGGCCCATTACCGTGCTTTCCCCAATATTGCTCCTCTCATCAGTCTTCATCTCGGAAAATTGTATGTCTGTGGGTTCTCCCCTCAGAGTGGTCTGTCTGAGAGTGTCACCTTCTGCATTACTGATACTAATGGTCCTATCCTCACTACCCAGCGCTAGCAGGTTCTGTTGGCTCCATGCTCCACTCATAATGCGCTTTGTGTGCTTTCCCAGGATAGGGATTTTCCTGAGGATTAAATAGCAAGAAATGTGACAATTTACACTTTGTTATATTTATAACTGTCACAAGCAAGACTACCTTAAGTTTTTAAACTTTAAATTTAAACAATTCCCCATGGACAGTGGATGTCACAATTCCTTTTCTAACTTTCATATTTTTGCAATATTATTAACTCAGTAATGACTTAGTCAATAAAGTGAAAACATTTTAAACTTTTATTTTTTTACCTTTGTATCAGCATTAAAATTGGCCACACAACTAAAGCAAAAACAGTAACTGAAAAAAAATCATAATTCATAAATTAAAGAGTGAAAGAGAATATTCACAAATTTATGGTAGGTTTCATTTCGTAACCTAATTAAATAAGAGATGGCAGCTAAAAACCTCACACCTGAATTCACAAATGTTAATAATGGCCAGTTTTGAAGACTAGATTAAACAAGGTTTAACATACAGCAGAAATTCTGTACTAAAAACCTCTGACCATCGCCAAGTAACTGTCAACCTTCCCAATTATTGTGGGGTCAGTATGTGAATCCATGACCCTAAAGGTGAAAGGTCAAATTACTTGATACAAGAACACTTCATAGGGATGTAATCTAAAACCTCCCACAAGCCAAAAAGAATGACAAACCTCTGTGTTTTGTGGTTGTACAAAAGTAAGTTTCCTTTCATTGTTCCAACTGCTAACTGGTGTCCTGTCTTTGACCACAGCAGAAAAGTTAAAGTGTCTCTGTAATAAAATAACTCTTAAATATGGTGACTATGTTAAACTCTTAATTAGTTTTACAGAAAAAAAAAATAATAAACCTAACCAACAAATACAAAAATAACATAAACATCAACTGTATCACTGAAATACTTAAGTAAAACACCAATCATATGTTTTCGAGGGCAAATACTGATTTGCTTAGTACTCTATTTGAGGACAAATACTGATTATTGGCCTTTGGTGAAATATTTATATTGCAGATTATTTTGAAGAAAAACAAAATTAATTTAAAAGTGGAGTCAACATAAGTGCATTTAACATGTATTAAACACTCAATTGCAATAAATTCTCTTGACTTTGAAAAACTTAATACTTTTTTAATACAGTGAAAACAAAAACTTATAATAAGCTTTCTTTTTCTTATGACTACTCATCTATATTTCCTGGATACCTCCGAATTTGGCGGTTATAAAGTATAACATTCCCTCTAGCTGAGCATGCCACTAACAAGGGTGCGTAGTCAGACCATAGCATAAATGTGAATACATCTCTGTAAAACCCATCCAGTGCGTCAATTCAGAGCACAAGTGACCAACAACTATCACTTATGGCTTTTGTATTGACTGAAATTGCTTGTAATATATCTCAAACAATGACACAAGTAAGCCAGCAAGAGAGTGATACACACATTTAATAATAAAAAAGCAGTAAGCTGTAACGAATAAGAAACAAAATGCTAAAAATGGAAATTTTTAACTGATATACATTTATACATAAGAATTTCATAACAGTGTTCAATTTAAGTATTCACCACTCGCCATGGCAACTCCTGAAAAATAGCATCAGAGATGCCTGTACCCCACAGCCTGGGGAAATAGTTTTCAACACCATGAGATATAGAAGAAGTGAAACAGTACACAGATTGGGATACTTTCAGAGCAGTGTCAGTGTTCAAATAATGTTTAAGTAGAGAAAATAACATCTAAGAGAAAAAACTGCATGTAAAGAATAAGTATTAAAACAGGACAATTCAGTTAACTAAAAATTATGAAGTTTTAAGACTTTTGATATTAATTTGTATGGTCAAACTATGGTTTGCAAATTTTGAATATTACCCATACATACAGATGTGTGGAGTTTGGGCAAAACCTGTAGCTCACTTGATGCAATACCATCTGTTACAATGGGAAGTTGCAAAAGTAAAACAGTTAATGAATTCTAATATGACTTTAACAGTGCTTAATCTACATCAAAAGACACCCAAAGGTGCAACAACCAAGATTCAAGTAAAAGATATAAGAGAGATACAAGAGAGATAAAATAGTATTAGATATCCCTGTAGAGAGATAAAATAGCATCAGATATGCAAGATCAAAGGTCAAATCCAGGTCACACCATGACGTTGCACACATATAACACCCGACCAATGTCCCTACCAAATATCAACTTCCAACCAACTTATGGTTTCCAAAATATAGCCCAGACAAGGCATTATAGGTCAAGGTCACTACGGCAAGGTCAAAGGTCAAATCAAGGTCACACCATGACATTTTACATCTACACACCCTAGCCAATGTCCCTACCAAGTATCAACTTCCTACACCTTACGGTTTTCCAAGATATACCCCAAACAAGATCTTATAGGTCAAGGTCACTACAGCAAGGTCAAAGGTCAAATCAAGGTCAGGCCATGACGTTGCACACCTACACCACCTAACCAATGTTCCTACCAAGTAGCAACTTCCTACACCTTACGGTTGCCGAGATATAGCCCGGACAAGATTTTGTAGGTTAAGGTCACTACAGCAAGGTCAAAGGTCAAATCAAGGTCAGACCATGACGTTGCACACCTACACCCCCTAACCAATGTCCCTACCAAGTATCAACTTCCTACACCTTATGGTTTCTGAGATACAGGCCGGACAAACTTCTTCCCACCACCCACCCACCCATCCGGACACCATGGGTGAAAATACCCCCACAGCCCTTATCTGCTGTGGGGTAAAAATGTGGCTGAGCTGGAGCCAAAGAACATATTAATTTTTTAGAATTTTGTAAAATATCACTGGTCTGCAATTACACATACATAAGGGTATGGATTTGTATCAAAGAATTAACATCCTCGCTCGACCTTCTAATTTCACCCATGTTTGTTTCTATTTAGGACTTCACAATTTAATAGAAAATGGAGTTGTTTATCATCTTCCTCCAGCCTTGGCGGGGAGCTTTAAAAAACTTACTATTTGTGTGCATCCATGTGTTCTTTCATCAGATTTTTACTTATAAGTAAAACTTAAATACCTCATTCCTTTATGTGTCTTCTCCAAATTTGCACAGAATGTTTATGGCTATAAAAACATGCCTGTATAAAATTTTGATTTATTTTTGAAAAAGAAAACGACTGCCATAGTTAACTGTTTCAAAATCATTAAGTTGTTCAAAAATTTTAAATATTGCAACTAGCTTCATCAGACTTGCACAAAATGTATTTGGCTAGGAAAGCTTGCCTGACAGTAATTTTTGCCTTGTTTGAAAACAAAAAGGCCACCATATCACACCTTTAAGGTTAAATGGGGGTCATAATATTAAAAAGGCCTTATGGCCTGCAAACCATATTAAAGTATTAAATATTAACTTTGACCCCTCTCCCAGATAAAGTTAATTCATCATATTAAGCAAATTACTTTTTATCTATATTTAAATTGCATTTATTTTAATCCCTACTCCCATAATACTGCACATTTTTTTCATTTTCTTTTTTAATGCATAGACTCACCTGAAGCCACTGTCCAGCTGCTCTGTCCTCCTTGTGTTTGCATTCCACAGAAAAATCACCCCAGTCTTGTCATTGATGATGGCCAGGGTGTCACCATCCTTGTCCCACCCAAGTCCAGAACACATACTGCAATCAAATTACCTAACTTTTAAAAAGATTTATTTTATGAACTTTTATTAAGACTTGGAGAAAAGAGATATCTCAGAAATATCACTCTAGCCTTGTTGTTAATAATAGTAAGAGTGTCCCAATACTTGATCCACCCAAGTCTAGAACACTTACTTCACACAAATTGCACATTATATGTGCAAATCAATACTTCGGGCATCACAAATTAGCCCTGTGGTCTAATATCCTCATTGGAGTTTAAATATTAAATAATCACCCAACGATTTTGGGAAAACGATTTACTCTAAAAGTCTGCAAATAATACAGTGCATAAAGAAGTAGATGAACAACATCTTTAGCAAAAATTGTATATAATATTCAATTTAATAGTGTTGAAGTTCAAACTAAGTTACTCAATGGCAAAATGTACAAGTAGCTGTTACTCTGTTGGCTACTGAGCTTCAGCTTTGATCCTTTTCCTTGATAATTTGATATGGCATGAGTATATGAATAGTAACAGAACAAAATATTAAAAACATTGTAGCTGTGAAAGTCATGAATAAAAAATAGCATCAGAGATGCCCGTACCCCACAGCCTGGGGAAATATTTTTCAACACCATGAGATATAGAAGTAGTGTAGCCGTACAAAGTTCAAGATACTTTCAGAGCAGTGTAAGTTATATTAAGGTCCAAATAATGCTTAAGTAGAGAAAATAATATCTAAGGAAAAAAAATGTATATAAAGATGAAGTATTAAAACAAGACAATTCAATAATAAAATGACAGCATTTATCAGTAAATCAAAAATGGCCGAATTATGGTTTAGATGTTTTGAATATTACCCATGCATACAGAAGTGGCAATACATTCAATGAATGCTTATGTGTGGTGTTGGAGAAAAGCCTGTGGCTCACTTGATGAAATTCCATCTGTTACAATGGGAACTTGCAAAAGGAAATTCTTAATGAATTCTAATATGACTTTAACAGTGCTTAATCTGCATCAACAGACAGACCCAAAGGTGCAACAAGATTTTAAAGGTCAATACAGCAAGGTCAAAGTTAATCAGTGTTACACCATGACGTGGCACACCTAAAACCCTCAACCAATGTCCTACCAAGTATAAACTTCCTACACCTTACAGTCTCTGAGATATAACCTGGACAAGATTTTATAGGTCAAGGTCGCTACAGCAAGGTCAAAGGTCAAATCAAGGTCACATGACGTAGCACACCTACACCCCCTAACCAATGTCCCTAACAAGTATCAACTTCCTACACCTCTTACGGTTTCCAAGATATAGCCCAGACCAGGTATTATAGGTCAAGTTCACTACGGCAAGTACAAAGGTCAAATCAAGGTCACACCATGACGTTACACATCTACTACCCCCAACCAATGTCCTCACCAAGTATCAGCTTCCTACACCTTACAGTTTCCGAAATATAGGCCAGACAAGATTTTATAGGTCAAGGTCACTACAGCAAGGGTCAAAGGTCAAATCAAGGTCATACTATGATGTTGCACATCTACACCCCTAACCAATGTCCCTACCAAGTATCAACTTCCTACACCTTACAGTTGCTGACATATAGCCCGAACAAGGCTTTATAGGTCAAGGTCACTACGGCAAGGTCAAAGGTCAAATCAAGGTCAGACTATGATGTTGCACACCTACAACTGCTAACCAATGTTCCTATCAAGTATCAACTTCCTACACCTTACGGTTTCCGAGATATAGCCCGGACAAGATTTTAAAGGTCAAGGTCACTACGGCAAGGTCAAAGGTCAAATCAAGGTCACACCATGACGTTGCACACCTACAACCCCTAACTAATGTCCCTGCCAAGTATCAACTTCCTACACCTTATGGTTGCCAAGATATAGCCCGGACAAGATTTTCAAACTCAAGGTCACTACGGCAAGGTCAAAGGTCAAATCAAGGTCAGACCATGACGTTGCACACCTACACCCTCCAACCAATGTCCCTGCCAAGTATGAACTTCCTACACCTTACGGTTTCTGAGATACAGCCCGGACAAACTATTTTCCGCCGTCCACCCGCCCGCCCGCCCACCCGGACACCATGGGTGAAAACAATACCCCGACAGCCCTTAAGGGCTGTGGGGTAAAAATTAAAAAGCCATTTGTCCATTGTGAGCCTTGTTTAAAACTAGAAAATAAAAATATTTACTTAATTAATCAAATTATCCAAATAGTTTTTTTGGAAAAGGTAGCACCTTGTAGGTAAAGAGAAAGTGGCTGAACAACATATTTTATCAAAATGCTGTAAAAGCATTTTGGAGTTACTAGCAATTTACTCAGAGCTGTTTTCACTATTACTCACTGATATACACACTTATATACACTATATTCAGGCTACGTCTTACCAAAAAAATGGAGGGCATAAGAAATTTAGTAAAAATCCTTGATACTTAGTATTACTTACCCAGGTAGACTGATTTCATCTGCAAGTTCTCCATGGCGATCAAAAATTCTCACAACATAATCATATCTAAAAGTGAAAAATGACACTGTCATTAAATAAAAAATTCCAAATTTTCAAATTTTACCATTTTCTTACATAACCTACCTGATTTATAATAATTATTATGGTTATTAAAGTGTACAGATGATAGTTACATTATATAAGTATTTTTTTTTATTGAAGTGAGAACCAATAGAGTATTTAAGTCTGTAAACCTGCTGTAGATTTGTTATACATGTGGGCTTACTGAAAATATAGCATGTCCCCCATTATACTTTAATAAAATTTGGAAGTTAACAAAAAAATAAAGACATGTCTTCAACTATATATGCCTTTAAATGTCTCTGAAAAGATGCGGCAAATATTCAGTCCTAAATATGTTATACCACTTCTCTGCACAAAAGTAGACCTGAGGTAACCATGTCTGACATGGTAACTAGTGAAAAAAATGTAGTGCCTTTTAAAAGAAATTCAGAGTTTGAGGTTTACTCAGAGGCACATCTCTCACCACACCTTTTACCACAACTCTGCTGTCGCTGACAATTTGTGTAAAGTGTGTGGGGTTTTCACTTGGCATCACATCTCTTCTCTGATTGGCTGAAAAGCTTTATCTTATCTTTAAGTAGGGAGGTACAATGTTGAATGGCTCCAATTCATAAAATGGTCATTCCTTGCTTGATTTTTACAAATAATATACTGTTTTAGAGCTTACAACCAAAGAATCTATTAGAGCCCAGTAGGGGGATGGGGGTGGAATACATCTCATTAATTGAATGAAGTCCTCAATTATTTTCATAGTTTATCTGAAAATTTAAAGGTTTCCTTTATTTAACTCACTTTATTAAAAGTCCTCAAAATCTAATACATTATTACTTAAAGTTAAACTAGAAAAAGTTTTTTGCTACGGCAAAACCAGCGTCCCACAGCAGAAAGTGAATAATGGTAAAAATGGTAATGATAAAAGTTTGCAAAACTCATGAATGGGGTTGTCAGTAGTAATGCATAACTACAGGTCATATTAAAGTGTATATAAAATTAAGCAATAAGTGAAAACTAAACAGGTCAAAAATTGAACTTGAAAGGTAAGAAGGGGGCAAAAAGCCATGTCACTAGGTCTGAAATTCTGAATAATCATGAAAAATAATTCTATAATAATTATGTTTTATCGGTTTTTGGCAATATTTTGATGATATACTGCCAAAAAACAAGAAATTCAACTTTATCTTAACAATTTGACTTAGGGGTTGGGGCTCGGGGGCAAATTTGATGGTATATTTTCAATCAAAGGCCTTGGTTTCCCATTACCTCTCAATACATCCCAAAGCATTAATTTCAATAATAAAACAGATATATAAAGCAATACATGAAAATTTAACTCATTTAGGGTGATAAAATTTACTTTGAAAGGCCAGAAGGGGGACAAAATTTCATATCATTAGGTTACAATTGCCCTGAAGAATAATTTAATTAAGTTTTATGGGGTTTCGGCTTAATGGTAATCAATTAATATCCTGGGCAATAAATATTAAAATATTTGGATAAACTACAATATTCAACCTTTTATAGCATGTGGCTGCAAGTATGTAAAACCTAGTTAATTAAATTCGATGTTTGAATAATTTAATTAAAATTTGTCTTTTCAATAAAAAAGAATCACATCTTTCACTGTAGTGTTCGTAAGTATGAATAAATTGCCCCAGTAATCATAAAAAAATATATTCCTGTATTGTACAAGGGTCATGATACGTCTGTTCCACTATTGAGATTGTGTCCTTGACTGGAATATGATCCCTCATTTTTGCCATTTTTGAAGTCAATCTTTTCATTCAGAATGATCTTACAGCCACTACAAATTACAACTGGAACAATCGTGTATTGAAATTCTGTTACTTCCCAATGGGTTCCCAACTGGATGAGTTTAGGAGTTAATTGGGAACAGTTTACAATAACATTAGACTGTTTGAATTTATCATAAACTGTTCTTGATTCTTATCATATCCTGCATTTGAGAATCTATCTTAAACCAATCTTACACTTATCTTAACATTCGTTAAGTCATCTGTTTGATGTTACAGTGATCTTAAACCTGTCTTAACATTTGCAAAGCAGTCTTTTCCATCTTGGGTTGATCTTTAAGCTTTCTAAACCAATCCAATGGATTGGAAAACTGTCACACAATTTTCAGACTATTGGAAGACTTCTCTAAACAATGTCACTCAGAAAATTAACCTCAAAAAATATTCACATGGATCATGAATGTTTTTAATTTTTCCAATCGGGAGGTAGGTTTACAATTGGATCATCATAGTGGAACAGCCCTATAACTGATAAAGCTGATGTTTCAGGTTTACTCAGAAGCACATATCTCATAACACCTTTTACTGCACTTATTCTCTGATAGGAAGATAACTTGTGTGGACGGTGATCAAATCAAATTAAAATAATTTATTTCAATATACTAGTATATCTATATGTGCAATTGCTATGATAATAAAATATGTACTATGCTGATGAAAATAGCATCTAGGGTGAATAAAACAGGTGCATTTTATTTTACATTTTATATCATATTTACCATTTATCATGGGTTATTCACTGAGTTCAGACTACACCTAGACTTGAGATATGATCTGTTGAATGAACACTTAATTGATTTTTTTATATAAACTGTTACACTAGGTTGTCTAAGGGAATTATATTAATAGAAAGTAATGTCAGATTGGAGGATACTAAAAAGTGAGTTAAAATAAATCTTCCATTAATAGTGGTTTTTTTTTACCTTTTCAATGAGATGTTCATTAGATTTCGAACCCCAGAGCAATACCTAAATCTCCTTGATTCCACTTTCTACCTGTTGTATTCAAAATTTTACCAGATTGTACTTTCTACCATGACATATTCCTCTTTTCTGATTGGTCAATTAACTAGAGGAATGTTTTTGCTAACAAAAGCGAAGCGTCCCTTAAAGTTTAAAATGCCTTGTGGTTTTAATAAGCATGCTGTAAAGCTAAGAATGCACAAAGCTGCACTGTATGCTTTCCCAATACCTTTTAATACATTCTGAAGCTATAAAAGCAACGATAAAGGAGATATAAGGCAAAAACTCCAAAGCAGCTATTTATGACCCCAGTTTGGCCCATAAGGGAGGGTCAGGGGGTAAAACTGACCGGCTATTTAGACTCTCCACATATTCTTTCCCAATACCTCTTAATACATTCTGAAGCAATAAAAGCAACAATAAAGGAGATATAAGGCAAAAACTCAAAATCAGCTATTTTATGACCCCAGTTTGGCCCATAAGGGAGGGTTGGGGGGTAAAACTGACCGGCTATTTAGACTCTCCATATATGCTTTCCCAATACATCTTAATACATTCTGAAGTTATAAAAGCAACAATAAAGGAGATATAAGGCAAAAACTCAAAATCAGCTATTTATGACCCCAGTTTGGCCCATGGGGGGGGGGGGGGGGGTCGGGGGGTAAAACTGACCGGCTATTTAGACTCTCCACATATTCTTTCCCAATACCTCTTAATACATACTGAAGCTATAAAAGCAGCAATAAAGGAGATATAAGGCAAAAACTCAAAATCAGCTATTTTATGACCCCAGTTTGACCCATAAGGAGGGGGGGGGTAAAACTGACCGGCTATTTAGACTCTCCACATATGCTTTCCCAATACCTCTTAATACATTCTGAAGCTATAAAAGCAACAATAAAGGAGATATAAGGCAAAAACTCCAAAGCATTTATTTATGACCCCAGTTTGGCCCATAAGGGAGGGTCGGGGGGTAAAACTGACCAGCTATTTCGACTCTCCATATATGCTTTCCCAATACATCTTAATACATTCTGAAGTTATAAAAGCAACAATAAAGGAGATATAAGGCAAAAACTCAAAATCAGCTATTTTATGACCCCAGTTTGACCCATAAGGGGGGGCTGTGGGGTAAAACTGACCGGCTATTTAGACTCTCCACATATGGTTTCCTATTACCTCCCAGTACATTTTATAGCTCTAAATGCAATACTTAAGAAGATTATAGGGGGGGTTGGCCTAAATTTAAGGCTTTCAGATTAAAAGGTGTCAGAAAATCACTCATAAATGAGACATTTTTCAAGGGATTGCTCCCAAAATCTAATCAGCTCGCGTTTTTGATAGTATGAACAGGTGTGTCAAATTATAAGGCTGTGTAGCAAGTAGTTTTTCCTGAACTGCGATGACGGGGGGGGGGGGGGGGGGGGGTGTACTTCAAAAAATTGTTTTTGATCATGTGACCTTCATAAAGGTCAAAGGTCAAATTTAAGCATGCAGAAAAATTTTCCCACGCCTAAGGTATGTAACTGCCAAACATGGTTTGAAAACTTCTAATAATAAGGGAGATATTCAAGGGAGACCATAATGCGGCGGCGGCAGCGGCAAGGAAACTGAGGCAAAAACAAAAAAGCGCCCTTTCAGGGACGCTTAATTAGGATGACATTTACTGCATCTTCTAGTGCACCTTGCACCTCTGGAGTTTAGAGTTTTAATAGACATCCAAAAATAGTCACATAATCATCTTAAATGCCCAAAAAAAAAACTTACCCAGTTGTTGCAAGATAATTGCCCAAGGTTTTTTGCCAACAGTAAAATATTCCTCCAGGTCCATGGGTCTTCTCAGAAATAGTGAATACTCTCTGAAAGATAAACAATTTTCATTCTTCAGTTCCAAAAAGCTGTTATAGCCACAGCTACTTCATATAACAAGCCATTTCAGTAACACTTCCCTGTTAAAAATTAATGCCCCACACTCTTTCTAAAACAAACCAATTATTATATACATCAGGCATATGTTTCTGAATTCAAACATTATTGTCATTTTAATGTTGAATGCCTGCCTTCCAATGAACCCCCACCTAATATCTCTTTGTTAGGGAGAGCTTGAGAACAAATGCATCTATATGTCTTTCAAATGAGCATTCACTGGTATTTCTGGTTTACAGTAAATACTACTAAAAACACAAGTGCAATACAGATTGTTAAAATATATGGCTTAATTTTAAAAGAAAACTTGTCAACCTGTGTAAGGTTACCCACAGGGTTTTCATGGTAGTAAAAACTAACAATAATTTCTGACATTGTTTCAGATCAATTTCAACTTTACTCTGTTTAAATGCATATTAGAATGAGGTTTTAAAGATTTTTTTTTTTTTTTTTTTTTTTTGGGGGGGGGGGGTTCATTATTTAAACTGGACATTACACCAAACTTATTGTACAAAATCACAGGTAAGAATATTTATAGTTGAGTTTTTGTGTCACATGATCATGAAGAACACACATTATCATGTGTAATGTCCACCCCATGAACCTTTTGCAAAAATTGTACAATTATTATAGTCTTACAAGACCCTGTTTCATTTGTAAAATATATCAATGATGCTGAAATATTTATTAGTATACATGTAAATTATTTCAGCTTCATGCCTTTCTGCATTGGTTGGGTCAAACATTTCGACGAAATCACTATCTTGCACGGTTAAGGAGATACAAGCAAATTTCTGTTTTTCAATTTTTGGCAAAAATTCGAAAATTCAAAATGGCCGCCATATGTGGGAAGAGGAAAATTTTTTGAAAATTGCCAAGAGTACACTGCTCAGATACCCTGTGAGTCAAAAATTATCTAGCTCTATCTCGCGCGGTTAAGGAGACAGAAGCAAATTTGTGTTTTTCCATTTTTGGCAAAAATTCGAAAATACAAAATGGCCGCCATTTTTGGGGAGAGGAAAATTTATTGAAAATTCCAAGAGTACATTGCACAGATACCCTGTGGATCGAAAATTTCGACGAAATCGCTCTACCTCGAACGGTTAAGGAGATAGAAGCAAATTTGTGTTTTCCATTTTTGGCAAAGTAGCTAAGTAGCTATTACTCAGTCAGTTATACAGCTATTATCACTAAAAGCAATCCCACTTAAGCAAGCTATCGACCTAAGTAATGCTCATACTAAATTTGGTAAAGCTATGTCAAATATTTTTCCTTAAAATGCCCGGAAACAAAAGAAGTACACAAAAGTAGCTAATTAGCTATTACTCAGTTAGCTATACACCTATCTTCACCAAAAGCAAATATTCAAAATAATACTAACCGTAGGACCTAACCATGGCCCATAGGTTAAATAAACGTATATCACCATACCACAAAAACTCCAATGACAAGAAAACATTTTTGCTTACAACTATAAATAAAAAATAAAAATACAACCAATTTGCATGGTGGTGTGGTATTATAAAAAATATGATCTGAGTCTGTAAATTGAATTTAAAATGAAAACATACACCATAACATGTGTTTTTATTGGTACTACTGTAATTTTGCACAACTTAAGACTCAAAAATAACTTATTTTCTATTGTTATAAGCATAATTATTTATTATTAATTATGTAGATTTCTTTATATTAAAATATGTATTGACACAAGCCCAAGCAACATATGTTATGTAAAAAATGAAATTAATAAAAATTTTTAAATTGCTTTAAAGGACGACAATACAATTTCTACTTGAAATCAGAACCCCAACATTGCACAATTTGCATACCGTAATCGCTGAAGATATTTAATCCTAATATAACACTGCCATATGTCAGTAAATCTGACTGGTTGAGAGGAAAATATCTTTGGATAAAAACTCTGCATAATAGTTCGCCCACATAAAAGTGTCATTTAACAGAAAATTTAAACATAATTTAACCATTACATATACAAATATATAAATATTGTATTAGATGGTTGGACATTGTGCAGAATTTCATAGCCCGATCAAGGATTTAAAACCACTAGCGGCTTTCTACCAGTAAACACTCACCTTATATTTCTTTGTTAGAGGTCAAGGACAAATGCTTCTATAAGTCTACAAAATGGGCATTCACTGGTATTTCCGGTTTGCCGTAAAACCACTGATAATAGAAACATTTTATTGAAATATAAAAGTTTGAAACAAAAGTAGCAAAATATACTGCAATAATTAATTGTAGTGCATATCATACTAAACTGCCAATCTGACTAAAATTCTGCATCACCCAGTGATGGATTATTACTAAATTCATTTTTGTTGTCGCTTCAACTCCCTTATAAGGTATGCAAAAATGCAAAAGTTGTACAAATAGCCAGATCAAGGATTTAGAACCAACGATTACCAGACGTTTCGACCCTCTGGACGTTTCGACCCTCTTTTCCCAGACGTTTCGACCTACTTTTGCCGGTCGTCAGGATGAGAGTAATTTTATAGAATAATAGACAAGTGCTTTACAGTAACATAAACACACAAAAAGAGTGCAGGGGTATCTAATCTAATCTACTGCTTTGCAGGCGCAATATCTTCCCCACAAAGGGGAACTCAGTGCGCTGACTTAACAAAATCATTATCATAAGGAAACTCAAGGGGCGTTCAAGGTCAGTAATCCGGGGTTGTGGGTGTGACCAAGAGGGAAGGAAACTAAGTTGGGAAACTGGAAGTGGGTTTTGAGGTGTTTCCTGAAAGATGCGACAGAGGGGCTATTCCTTATTTGGAAGGGGAAGGAGTTCCAAAGAACCGGGCCATAGTGACTGAAAGAATTGGAGGAAAGTTTGACTGATTTATGAACCTTACGGTCGAAAGTGGGGTTGTGAAGGAACCTGAGTTTTGGGGTACTTCGCCTTGTATTCCTGGGAGAGGTGTAGGGATGAATTAATTCTCTTAGGTAAACTGGTTGACCCTGGTTGAGAATTTTGTATGTAATGAGACCGATTTTGAATTGTATCCTATATTTGATAGGGAGCCAATGGAGTTTTTCAGTTGAGGGGTAATGTGAGAGTATTTCGAGGACCAGGTGACAACCTTACAGAGTGAGTTTTGGACTAACTGCAATCTTCTTAACTCAAAATCTGTAAGTGATAAGAATAAGGAATTGCAGTAGTCCAGTCTGCTGCTCACCAAAGCATTTGCTAAAAGAACTGATGTGTTAAGGTCTAGAAGGGGGCGAAGTCTATAGAGGTCTCTCGCGTGAACTCTGGTGGACTTTATGACCTGTGACATATGGTCTAAGAATGAGAAACTGGAGTTGAACACCACTCTGAGGTTCCTAACACTTTGTGCTGGTGATACCTGATTGCCGAGAATATTGATCGGAAAGTGAGGAAAGAGTTGTTTACGGTTATTTTTGGAGCCTATCAGAATAAACTCAGTTTTCTCAGGATTGAGTTTTAATTTGTTTGCAGACATGAAATTTTGAATGTCACTTAGGCAGTTTTTTAGTTTTTGTATAGAGCGAGAGAAATTTGTTGGTGTTAGTGTTATGTATAGCTGAGTGTCGTCGGCATAGAAATGGTGGTTTATATTACTGTGAGAGTGAATAATTGAGCTAATTGGGTTAGTGTAGAGGGAAAAAAGAATTGGACAAAGGACGGAGCCCTGGGGGATCCCATACTGGAGCGCAGCAGGGTGAGACAGTGTGTTACCTACCTTGACCGAGTGTGTCCTTCCTGACAGGTATGATTTGAACCAGCCAAGTGCTAGTTCACTGATACCATAGTAAACATTACGTCTGTCCAGGAGAATAGTGTGGTCAATGGTATCGAACGCGGCTGATAGATCCAAAAGGGTAAGGGCTGTAACAGACCATTTGGCCATATTGAGGAGAATGTCATTGTGAATATTAAGGAGAGCACTTTCGGTTGAATGGTGTTTTCTATATGCCGATTGGGAGGCAGTCATAAGGCCAGCTTCGTCGAGGTGAGTTTGTAGCTGGACTGCCACTACCCTTTCAAGTATCTTTGAAATGAAGTTCAGATTGGAGACAGGCCTATAGTTTTTGAAGATTTCTTTGTCTAAGGATGATTTTTTGAGGATTTTTAAATTTTTTTTCCCCCTTGTTCAAGGGAAGCATTAATTATTGAAGTAATGGGAGTGATGAGAATATCCAGATAATCAAGAACAAGAAAAGTGGACCAAGGGTCAAGGGAACATGATTTACTTGGAGAATTCATAATGATTTTGGTTACTTGATCCCTGGTTACAGCAGAGAAAGTGGAAAGCACTGAGGGAGGAGAGTCTGGGGTGATGTGTTGTGACTTCAGGTTAGTAGGAAAAGTTGAACGTATTTTTTCTATTTTTTCTGTGAAGAACTCCACAAATCTGTCAGCCAGGAGCCGAGGGGGATTTATCGATGGAAGCATCTTGGCTGGGAGTTTGTGTAACACATCGCCAAGGACTCGCCATAATTTTGGGGGGTCATGATGGTTATCCTGAATTTTTGCTTTAAGAAATTCGGATTTGGCCTGCATGCAGATTCTGTTGTATTGGTGGACTTTTTGCATGTATTGAGATCTATTGAAGTGAGATTTATTCCTACGCCAAATCCTTTCGAATAGACGCTTGGTCTCTTTTGCCACAATTACAGCTTCGTTAACCCATCCTGGGATGTAATTCGCCTTGGTATGTTTGGTATGTAGTAGTGCATGTTTGTCAATAAGGGTCGACAAGGTGGAGTGATATTGTTTGTAGAGAGTATCAGCATATTTGGACGGGTTGTTGATTAGATCAGAAGCTGTGAGATCTGTTTTTATTTTCTCTTTATTGATTTTGTGATACTTACGAAAGGAAACAGTAGCATTGATTTGGGGTCTAGGAGTTGGGAGATGTAGTGTACAAGTAATTGAAAAATGATCAGAAAAAACATCAGTAGTATGGACATTTGAAATATGGTCATTGTTGGATTTGGTTAAGAGGAGGTCGAGAGTGTGTGCGTAAATATGAGTGGGGAAGTTTACTTTCTGAGTTAAATCAAAGGAGTCAATCAATGAATTGAAGGTTTTTGAATTTGAGGATGTTGATTCAAGGTGAAAATTAAAGTCGCTGATGATCACCAGATTTTCAGTGGTGTGATGAATATCCTTCAGAAGTGACTGAAACTGTTCAAAAAAAGTTGAAGTACTGGAGGATGGTGGTCTGTATATATTCAAAAAGTAAAAAGATTCTTTGTGTAGGGATATCTTGATGAGAAAATTTTCAAAGGTAGTGCAGGTCTTTGTGGGAACAACGGAAGAATCCAAGCCATCTTTTACAAAAAAAACCCCAGTCCTCCACCGCGACGGCCCTCACGTGGCTGTTGATGAAGATTGTGACCTGGTGAGGTGATTTCGGACAGGTTGGCACTTGTGGTGTCAGTTCTAATCCAGGTCTCGGACATGGCAAAGAGATCAGTGTCGTTGTCAAAAATAAATTTTGCAATGGCCGGGTATTTGTTGTTAATGGATTTGATGTTTGCGTGAGTGACATTCAGACAGTTGAGTGGTCCTGGATTTGGGTTGATATCACCAGCAAGCAGGAGTAGGATGAAGAGACGGGAAGGTAACAGAGCTGGTGGAATTAATATTGAAGACTTGATGCTGAAGTGTAGGCAGAAGGTGGTAGTAGGGGGTTTAAAGGGACAGAAACTAACAACATCAGGACATTGAATGCTTGAGTTGATGTGGTGCTGATATGCAGCTATGACTGGTTGGATTGTCAGTAGGATATAGAAGAAAATCATTTTGAGAACTGGGAGGGGGTGGGGGGTGGTTATATTTTGCAACTGAACATAAAATTTGAGAAATTGTATGATTAGTGGGTGTATATTGTGAGACTGATAGTCCCCCGATAACGGGGAATGTGAGCGATAAAAGGGGATCAAACGATAAAGTGGGCAGTTTTTGTGTGTAATTATCTTACAAATAATATCAAAAGGGACTATTTAAGATGAAAGTAGTTTGTGAATTGAACATTAGAATTAGGCAGACGTGGAGGGGGTTTAATTGTAGATATTGCGTAAACAGTAAATAATTTAGAAAAAAAATGGTACTTCCCTAACGGACACACACCACGGGTATCTGACTTTGGTGTAGTTGGTGGGAGATACTTTCAGGTTGAGGTAAAATTAAGAAAGAAAGAAGATATGTGTTATAAAAACAGTAACACAGAGTGACGTTGAACAGAACTGGTGGAATATTGTTAATTTTAAGCATGATTGGTTACTAATCTGCTGAAGTTACATTCAAACACTGTATATGATTTTAGGTGATGAAAAGGGAGGATGAAAATAAATATTAATGTATAACTGTTAAGGCTACCTCAATAGATTAGTATATTATTGATGATACACATACTTGTTGACTCTTTTTACCTACTGGTTTCCTAACATATCCCCTTCCCTACCACATACTGTAACCAAATAACCTGGATTTTTTCAGAACTGACCTATCAGAAGCCTACTTTGTTATTATTTTTGGTTAAAAAAGAATATTCTGTCTTTCTAACAATTTATAAACAATTATTAAATGATTATAATTGATCACTTAGAATTACCGATTAATCGATTCTGATTTTTCAGACCGATTCCTAACACTAATCTTGATACCGTCCTTCTAATACAACATGGCTGTGTAGGTGAATCAAACTGGTCAAGAAGGAAAAATAACTTTGGATTTTAACTCTGTGTAACAGCCTAAATATCGCCCAAATAAAAGTCCCATGTATTTAGCCCTCATCTTATTAATTCTGCATAATATCCACCCAGTGATGGATTATTATTAAAATAAAAATTCTTGGTTTTGGTTTGTGTAGAGGTTTATGCAATGACACAGTGCCAAGCATTGACTAGTGGCTTCCTACCACTAAACGCCCGCCTACCAGAGAACGCCCACCTTATATTTCTTTGTTAGAGGTCAAGGACAAATGCTTCTATAGGTCTAAAAAATGGGCATCCACTGGTTTTTCTGGTTTGCTGTAAAACGGCCAATAATAGAAATAAATTAATTAAATTGTTAAAATATGGCATCTTCTATGAAATATTGCACAGTATACTCAAATTATTAACTGTACTGCATGCCATTTGATAATTTGGTCAAAGAAGAATATAATATAAAGCTTTTAATATAATTTAAATTCAAAATATTAATCACAGCATGGGTGTATACTGGTAGAAATTAAGCCACTACTGCTTCACGCCTTAACATGGCACACCATGGACACAAAAATCCTTATTTGTGGCTATTTTTTAATATTGCGGATTTCTAAAATATGCATTGACACAAGCGCAAACTATCAATATATTTTAACAACAAAAAGTCAAAACAAAAAACGTTTTTGAATGGGTTTTAAGAGGCGATCATATAATTTCTGCAAGAAATCAGCGCCCCAACTTGGCAATATTTGCATACGGAAAGTACCGAAGCCAATTAATTAAAATACATGGTCACTTCATCTACCTTATATGATATGCAGAAATGTGCGAATGTGGACGATAAAGAACCACTGTTATTTAAATATTTTAACTTCCGTTTTGTGCCAATTTGAGGCGTGTGCCAAGATATGGCACCAAGCAGTAGCAGTAATCGTAACCAACTCCTCCCTCACTTCCCTATCAATATTCTGGGAAATCAGGTCTCGCCAGCACAAAGTGTCAGGAACCTTGGAGTGGTGTTCGACTCTAATTTCACTTTCTCAAACCACGTGTCACAGGTCATTAAGTCCACTAGAGTACAAGCGAGAGACCTCTACAGAATTCGTCCCCTTCTAGACCTGAATACATCAGTGCTGTTAGCGAATTCTTTGGTGAGCAGCAGACTGGACTACTGCAATTCACTCTTCTTATCGCTCACTGATTTTGAGTTAAGGAGATTGCAGCTAGTCCAAAACTCACTATGCAGGGTTGTCACCCGTTCCTCTAAATTCTCTCACATTACCCCTCAACTAAAAAAAAACTCCACTGGCTACCAGTTAGATACAGGGTACAATTTAAAATCAGTCATATTACATACAAAATTCTCTCCCAGGGTCAACCAGTTTACCGAAGTGGATTAATCCACCCCTACACCTCTTTTAGAAACACAAGGCAAAGTACCCCCAAACTCAAGTTCCTTCAAACCCCCACTATTGATCGTAGAGTTCACAAATCAATTAAACACTTTTCTAATTCCTTCAGTCACTATGCACCTGCCCTCTGGAACTCTTTCCCTCTCCATGTAAGAAACAGTCCCTCTGTTGCATCGGTATGCGTGCAAATCGCGACCAAAACGGCTCGCACCCAACAACTCGCACACACAACTCGCACCCAAAATTGAAGTATTTTATTTATAAAATATTGGGTATCCAGATCGTTCGCACCAAAACAGGTTCGCCCCAGTGTAAGAGGAGATCATTCGCCCCACGGAAATCTGTGACTTCATATCTACTCATGAATATTAATGAATTTGGTGTTACAGCCGTAAGTTCCACAGTTTAAAGTATCTTATCTTCTTCGAGGCTTCCATTTTATAAAATATTGCTACAAAACCCTGAGGGACCCTGCTATACTCTCGTGAGTTCTCGAGGCTTCCATTTTGTAGAATATTGCTACAAAATATGATAAAAAGCATGTGGCCTCACATTTCATAAAGTCTGTATGTGCAAACCTAATGTTAAACTGTATATATTTTCGAATAGACATATTTAAATATTTAATTAAATTAATCACGTTTGCAGACGAAAAAAAATTTGTCTTGAGTGAGGTTTCAGTAACAATTGATTTCATTGGTTAATTAAATTAATCACATTTGCAGATGAAAAGTAGACTGGTTGCCTGGATCTTCTGTTTGTAAATATGGCTGGAAACCCATCGTGGCTTCATATTTCCTTATGTATAAGCTGCTTTTTATATATTTTCGAATAGACGTATGTTAAATATCATTTATTTGTTTTGGGGTGCGAGTTGTGTGTGCGAGTTGTTGGGTGCAAGTTGTTTTGGTCGTGACTTGCCGGTAATTCGTTGCATCTTTTAGGAAGCACGTGGTACCTCAAAACTCACCTCTTCAGCTCTAGCTTCCCAACTTAGTCTTCCTTCCCTCCCGGTCACACCACAGTCACTAGGGACTGTTGTGCGTCGCCGATAGTGGATAAACCCCCAAGTATATATATAGATAGATTAAAAAACTCTTTCTATATATAGTGGCTTTCTACCAGTAAACGCCCACCTACCAGTGAACGCCCACCTTATATTTCTTTGTTGGAGGTCAAGGACAAATGCTGCTATAAGTATACAAAATGGGCGTTCACTGGTATTTCCGGTTTGCGGTAAAAATGGCCGATAATAGAGATAAATTATGAAAATATAAAGCTTTGAAACAAATGTAACAACATGGTCCTCGATTATTACTTGTAGTGTATACCATTTGACAATCTGTTAGTAGAAGAATATAATATAAAGCTGTTAATACCATTTAAATTCAATATATTATCTTCAGCATGGGCGTTCACTGGTAGTAAGCCACTATATACATGGGGGAGTTTCTCCACTATTGCTGATGCACAACGGTCCCTACTGGTCGGCCAGTGAATTTCGTCACCCCAGTGAAGTTTGTCACCTGCTATAAATGCGTTCAAGGACTAGCAATATCAACATTTTAAAAAGTGAAATAGTTGCCTTGGAGAGCAAGGTATAATTGTTTGCAGGAAGATCACAGTAAAGAAGTTTTAATACTGTCATAAAATACGAGTGACGAACTTCACTGGGGTGACGAAATTCACTGGCCGACCATGCATGCGTAGTGACTGTGGGTCACACCCACAATCCTGGATTACTGACTTTGAACGCCCCTCGACTTCCATATGATAATGATTTTGTTTAATTAGCACACTGAGTTTCTCATTGTGGGGAAGATATTGCGCTTGCAAAGCAGTGGATTAGATCGGTAGTATTGATGCCGACTATTTGGACGATAATAGAGGAATTACATGAATTTGGTTAATATCTTTGAAGATGTGTGCACTTTTGTGAATTATCATTTATTATAAATATTAAATTACTAACCTTCATGTTTCTAAGGTATCAAAAATATTTTAACGACAGTAAATTCTCCTTAAAATAACTGTTCCATAACCTTTGTTTTCCCCAGCGACTGGAATGTACGCATGCGTATTAGAAATCGCTTTAATCAGGATACTAAGACACGGAGGTAACTATTTTTTTTTTTTTTGGGGGGGGGGGGGGGGGGGGGCTCCTAACTCTGGCTCGGTTGGTGACAAAACGTTAAATTAAACAAATGGTGAATAAAAAACATAAGAAGAGAATGATCTATATCTTACATATTCAATATGCCCAAAGATATGCTTTAACCCTTAAATATGTCTTTTTAGCAACTTTTTTTCTACAACAGCAAGGTTTACTGAAATATTAACAGCTTCAGAAATATTTCAGGTTTCCAGGTTAATACTTTTGCCCTTCAGAACTTGTACTTGCTGTTAAACTTATCAATTTCTGATCCAACTGTCAAATGTAAGTGGGCAGGTTTAAAACTATACATTCACTTTTTAAACACTAATTAATATGTAAACATCAGACTGTAGCAGTTTTTAATTACCTTTTAATATTTTTATCAATGTGGTGCAAATATTTCTACAGATAATAAATAACAAATCTACACATATTAAAAACATCAACAAAAATATATTTTCGGGAAAAAGACAATTACACTACCCTGTGGACTATTTAAGAGATATAAAACATGTGAATAGTTGAATCTATTTTCCCCCGAATTATGTTTGTTATTGATGCAGTTAGGTTTTTATGATTACATGAGTGCTCAGTACCTGTAAAGGTCAGAACTGTAAATAATGTGCAAATTATTTTAATTTTTAGTAATTCTCAATCAAATGTTTAACTATATTCTCTTAATTGTCGTCTAAAGTTTTGAGGTTTTAGATTATGAAGATATGTCTATGTATTTTGGAGAAGTGAGATTTAGTTTCAAGTATAACAGTAGCACTTCCAGCTAAGAGAGACATAAACAGAAATCTTACACACACAACTCATGTTGTAAAAAAACAAGGCAAGCTAACGATGATGCATTTTATCAGCTGTAAAACTTGTATTCTTTGTATTAACAAAGATTTATCATACTAAGATGAACAATTATCAGCAGCGGAATTCTTAAAATTAAAGCTTTGATCTTATCTTGTGTCGTTTGATTAAAATGGCAATTAGTTAATGCAACTATCATTGGGAATCAATTTGGCCATACTTATAGTATGTTCCATTGAAAGAACTGCATATTCTGTGGTGCAATTAACTTTGTAATAAAATCAGAGTGATCTTGCAGAATAAAGGTTTAAAGAGACATGCATTGCCTTTTAGTTATTTTACACATCAGAAAAAAAGATACAATTTTTACAGTTACTTTTGCATGCATGATTTTTTTTTCTCAGAGTAGAAAATGAAAGCAAACCAAAGGCACACTTGTGTTTATATTCCCGGGAACAACCCAATCATATTTCCTAATCTCAATAAAAAGCAGCATGTCAGCTATTTTTGCAGTGCAAAATAACACACTCTACAGTACTTGTTAAAGCAATATGGATATCTTGTTTAATGTTTTAATGCACCCTTGGGTGTATGCCTCAGGGAAGACACACCTTGAGGTGTCCAGAACAGTCCAGGGTAATTTAAAATGGAACAATGAATGAACACTCTGAACATTGTTTAAGTTTCGTATTAATGTCTTCAGTATTAATGTGGAACAATGAAAGGAACACTTTTCCTTAACTTTTTAACTTTATTTCTTAAAGCTATAGGTTTTGGATATGTATTAATGTATAAATGGAATTATGCAATAAATTTTGCTTGTTTTAACATGTGATTTCAAAGAAAAGTTACGGGGGTGAATTGTCTTATGGAGTAAATTGTGACATGGGGTGACTTGTCTTTTAAAATCTGGGGTGAGTTTGCATGCTGGGTGAGATGTCTCGAAAGCTAAATTTTAAACTAACTTTACAGCTCTATATTATAGTAACATCAGCTTTTTTAACCAGTTGTATACCACATGTCCTTATCAAGATGTTTGTAATGATGGCTCATTGAAAAATATATTTAATCCATGGTTTCTTTTTTTTCATCAGGACATGTCTGGTATTTTGCTCATGCATGGTTTGTGAAAGACCACCGTATTTCCGAAGTTTAGAAACAGCAATTACAGAAGTTTCGAACCGGAAAAGGTCGCAAAACAAATGATTCACCGGTAGATGAGTCATTTCTTTGTTTATTGCTTTTCAACCCACGGAGCTCTGAGTCAAGCCGTTTTGTATATATAAACAGGATGTATTCTGTATAAGTTCTTTTGTCTCTTTCCACAGCGTGACAGCAACTCAGTTGAATGTACCGGCGAAACAAAGTTTGTCCGAATCAAGTCAGACACTTTACATACTGCACAGAACATCCTTTTCGGACTTTTAACAGCCAGAACAACTTTTGAAGTCATACATTCTATCCATTCTTGATGCATTTAACTGTCGATTTGAGCGGGAATGCTCCGTTCCCAGGATCACCACACACCGGCAGCATGTCTGATATTATGACTGGCGAAAAAACATTAAGTGCTGTATTGAGTGAGCACCCTGGGGAACTTGTGAGAACAGGTAGTCCTAATTTTGTTTGCTCTGTTTTGCCAACACATTGGCGATCAAACAAAACTCTGCCTGTTTCCTTTAAAGTAGTCTCACTTGGTGATGTTAAAGATGGAACAAAGGTAACAATAACAGCAGGAAATGATGAAAACTTCAGTGCTGAGTTGAGAAACGGTATTGGATATATGAAAAACCAAGTGGCAAAATTCAATGATTTGAGATTTGTTGGAAGGAGTGGAAGAGGTAGGTGATTATAATTTTGATATTTCTAAACCTTTGAAATGTTGTCATCTGTGTCCCTGTTGATCTAATGCTACTATAGGAGAAATACAGTAAAAACTAGGGATGGGTCGGTAGTTCCGGTATCTGGGTCTCGAGAGCTATTTACTGAAATACCGTGACAAGATTTTAAAACCGCCACTTCGCTTGTCAACATATATAATGGAAGGAAGAGTTAAAATATTAGAAACATACCCAAAATCTGAAGAAATTATAAGCTTTTATCCCCATATTTTCGTCCATTTGCAGACTTTCATAGCGAAACGTTGAGAACTGCCATGTTTTGGTTACGACACTTTATAACCTAAATCTCCCTTGACAACACATAAAATGGAAGGAAAACTTAAAATATTGGGAACAAACAAGAAATCTGAAGAATTATAGAATAGAATAGAATAGAAACATTTATATAGCGCAAAATTGATGCAACATCCTCTAATGCGCTTGAAATCAAAAAGGGAAAGTCGAGGGACGTTCGAGGTCATGATCCAAGGTTAGCGCCCGCCAGGTAGATGTACTATGGTGGAGGATATGCTAATCTAAACAAGTAGGTCTTTAGCTGGCTACGGAAACCTGTTATTGTTTGTTGTGATCGTACTGATTGTGGGAGTCTGTTCCATTCTATGGGGGAAGCCACTGCAAAACCTCTCCTACCGATGGCCTTTTTGTGAGAGGCTGAGGAAAGAGAAAGACGATTTCCACGTGTTAGACAACTGGTTTTGATCAAGGATGATAGGTATGTGGGTTGAGAGAAATTTATAGCCTTGAAAGTAATTAGATTGTACTTAAACAATATACGGTAAGTGATAGGAAGCCAGTGTAGTTTTTGAAGAAAAGGAGTGACATGGCTAGTTCTATCAAGTCTAAAAACAATTCTACAAAGGGCATTTTGTATCTTTTGGAGTTTAGCAACATTGTACTTACTGATGCCATAAAGTAGGGAATTGCAGTAGTCAAGTCGACTACTGATCATTGAGTTTGCAAGCAAGGCTGCAGTTTCCATACTGAGGTATTTACGGATACGTCTTAGGTCCTTAAGGTGGTAGTAGCAGGCTCGACACGTATTAGTTATGTGGTTGGAAAAGGTGTTTCCAGAGTCAAAAATTACACCCAGGTTCTTGACTGTATCAGTAGGGGAAATAGAATTTCCGAGAAGTTGAGTAGGGAATTTATTTATGAGGGACTCTCTGGCTTGTCTATCACCTATTATAATAAATTCAGTTTTCTCGGGATTGAGTTTCAATTTCACGCCAGCCATCCAGTTTTGGATACATGTGAGACACTCTGTAAGCTCAGCGAAACTGGAATCAAAATTCCTATTGTCCAATGCTAGATATATTTGGGTGTCATCAGCATATAGATGGTGGGTGACATTGAAATTGGAAACGATATTACTGAGAGGGGTTGTGTAAAGGGTAAAAAGGAGGGGGCCCAGGACAGAGCCCTGAGGCACACCATACGGAAGTGAGAACACATCTGAAAAGCTATTTCCTAATTTAACCTTCTGTTTCCGGTTTGAGAGATAGGATCTGATCCACCTCAACACAGTGCCATCAACCCCAAACCAATCACTTAGGGAATTAAAAAGAATGTCATGGTCGATAGTGTCGAATGCCGCTGAGAGGTCCAGCAGTGTGAGTGCGACAGCCTTACCAGAGTCCAACGAAGCAGCAATGTCATTCTGGATTTTCAACAGCGCTGTTTCTGTGGAATGGAGTCTCCTGTAATTATACAGGTTTCTCTCATATTTTGGGCATTTGGGGACTTTAATTGCGATGTCGTTAAGAGGAGATGTCCATGTTTGGTTGGGGTGCACTAAAACGCGGAGTCCCGTAATCGGTACGGTTTTACATTGGCAACCTCCCGATGTACACATTTTTGGTACCGACCCATCCCTAGTAAAAACGCCACCAAACCATAATGCCCACCCATAACGCCACTCCAGAATGCCACCTTATGCTGTTGTATATGTTTGAACTGACCTTGCTCTGCTGTGGTAGAGTTTTCTATAGGACAGTGGCCGATAAATAAGAGTGTAAATAAGTGTGCATGTTTAAAAGGACTATTCCACATATATATAAAGCCATGGTTGACACCAAGCTTAGCTAACAAAATTACACCTGTGTGTACACATAAAGACTACATGTTGGAACAAGGTCATACATCTGTTCAGCGCTGCCAGTGGAAATTTATAGTGCCTGCCTGTTAAAAATTCACTAATGTTGGTAAGTGGTGGCATTATGAAGGTGGCGTTTTGGCATTATGGTTTGTTAACGTTTTGACAGGTTTCCTCTAGGATGCATAAGTCAGCATCAAATGAGTAGATTCATGAATTGGGTTGATTTTCTGGTATTTTTACAAAAATAAATGCTGTAAACTTTTGTTATAAACTGGTGCAAATCATTCACAATACAAATCTGCACTATACTCAGTTACTCACTGTATCAGTTGTAGTTGTTTTAATATCTTTAATTCAATCATTTATATAAACAGCTGTATGTGAGTGCAAAGAAGGCCATTACAGCAACAGAAACTCCATCTAAACATGTTTATAAACTTCTCATTCATTATTATATGGAGGTTTTGTTTTTTTGCAAAAGTATTTCATGAATTTAAAAATATACTGAATCAAAAGAAGACATTGATATTGTAATAATTTGAATAAGTGAGAAGTATTTGTCAGTTGTCACAAACAAATTGTCCCACTTCATAAATGTTTTGTGCAGAGTATTTTTCAAAGATTTGGTGCCATTACTCTGTATAGTTGAAACAAGCAAGTTAGTGTGTAATGTATTTGTATGATGCTACTGATATTACTTTGTTATAAGTCTCTGTCAAATATCTTTCCATACAGTTTAGTTATTCTACAGTACTAAAAACATCAAAAAATGGCTCACTTTGTTCTAACCCGTCTGCTGGTGAGCAGTTAATACAGTTATATATTCATAGATATAGTGTGTCCACTTGGTCCAAAACTAAAGCAGTGAATGGGGGACAGTAATGATAATACGGTTATACACTATGGTATTGCCAACATCAGAGCATAAGCTTTTTGTCTGAGAAATCTTTTTTTTTTTTTCAAATTGAAATAAAGACTAACAACTGGAAAAAAAATATCTAGAAAGTAGTGGGATGTCCAGTAAAAACAAAAGACCCAAATTTAGGCTAAATAGTGGGAGTAATAAAAGCATAAACAATCAGCCCCACTGTTCTGGGCAAATAACTTGGCAGTTCTATATTAATATGTATTTAGACTGATTTAGTGATATTTAAAAGTTAAAAAGTGTCTTTGTTTTACAGAGTTATGTGACAATTTGTAGTTTGATTTCAGTTTCAACAGGAAATAAATTCAAGTTATGCTGCTCTTAGAATTAAAGATTTCATTTTTGAACTTTATTGGGCTACCAAAGCTTACAATTACTGCTAATCTCAAGCAATTCCCAGCCAACTCACAAAAAAAAGAGTTCATAATGACAAAGTACAGTTTAATTTCAATAGGAAATAAATTCGAATTGTACTGCTATAAGAATATAAGATTAATTGATGAAATTTCTATTTCATATATTTGTAGGAAAAAGTTTTTGCTTGATTATCTGTGTCTGGAGTAATCCTCCCCAGGTGGCTACCTATCAGAAGGCCATAAAAGTCACTGTGGATGGGCCAAGGGAACCAAGAAGGAAAGAAAGTAAGATTAAATATTCTTAACTCTTGATCAGTTTTGGTGATTAACCCAAATTGTAATAAGTCCCAATAGCTAAATCACTTTGAAATAGATTTCCATATCCAAGCCATTTAATGTCTGGGGATGTTTTCAATTAGGGATGAGAGAGTATTACCGGTATGGCGATATTGAGTCCATTTTACTGAAATACCAAAAGGAAATATTAATTCCAACATGTCGATTGTCTGTGCATAAAATCTTTGGAAAACATTAAATATTACAAACTTATAAATCTGAAGAAATTCTCACATTTTCTCCAGTTTTTTTTTTTTGCAAATTTTTAGGTTTTATAGCTATTTTTGATGCACCTGTTTTGATCAATTTGATTTCCTATTGAAAGTCGGTTTGATTGGGAAATACTAAAACAGAATTTATCTCGGTATCCCGGAATCGGAACGGTATCTATTAGCGGGACACCGAAAAGAAAAATGTCCTACTATCCCTTCCCCATTTTAAAGAAACTTAGTTCTTGGATGTGTACACCAATTTTGCTTTCAAACACAAAACATGGTGTATTTGAGATACTAAGAAGTCAGCGTTAATTGCCATCATTGCTTTGAATTCATTGAGAAATAAATTAAGATTAAGTTTTATAGAAGATTTATGGAAATAAATGAGGCCAATGTATTAACTTGTCAACATGTTTTAAGTTGTTTATATTTCAAGTTACTTTCAGAAATAAGTTTGGTTATGTGGCTCTTCCACTATTGACTTGTATTCAGGAATGTCCAGATGTTATTGCCAATCCTGATTTTGGTAAACAGATGGCCTGAAAAACACCCCAAGTGATGATTGATGTACGACAAGGCACAAGATTGCCCTTGTGGACCTAAAAGATGATCTGGCCAAAATTGGGATTGTCACTAGACTATCTTGACTGTGGAACAGCTATGTCAGTAATTATTATGTGTCATTAATAGTCAATGATTCCTATTGTAGAACTTAGAACAGATGACAGACGAATTGTGCCAAGGCCAAGCCCACTCGATATTCGTCTCAGACACTCCTTGTCTGACTCTCTGTCCAGTCAACTGCAAGAATTAGAACAGTTACGCCGTTGTACACCAAGTTGTGAACTTTTTGCACCACAAAAACACAGCGATGTTAGGTCTCATCCAGGTAAATATTGTATTTGTTTTGGATGATGTATCTATGTGAAAGACAGCTGCTAGTCATTGAAATTCATTGTTGTTTTGCTCATATTTAGGGAAATGAAATCAGTATTTCACTTTTATTAAGTGGCAATTAAGATATCTTCCTGACAACAAGTTTTGGTCATACAAGAATCAATTAACTATATCAAGATAGTTGAAGCTGATTTTTAACCTCCAGATTGCTGAATGAAGTTGTAAAATTTCAAACTTTTAGGATACATCTTGCAAAGATATAAAATAATTCAAATTTAAACATCTGCAAATGTACACCATTTGGACATTGTTTGGTTACTTTGGTATAGCCCTGCAGTTATTTTCTCTCACTGAAAGCAGCGCTTGTTTAAACCTCATAGGTGTATGCACTTGTATAAAAACTTTTATAGGGTTTCCAGGATAGTAAGCTCTTGACAATAATTGTTATTTTTTGCTTTCAGATATATCAGCATTTATGCCAAATGGTCATCAAGGCTACAATTCCCATGTGCAGTGGTGTTCAAATAATTTCCAATACCCTTCACAAGGGCAGTCGTTGCCACAGTTGGAACACACTGATTCCAACAACCCTCAAGATTCTTGTGTACCTCAGGACACTCCTGTTCACTCACAGACAGGTAATGTGATAGAAATTAGTGAATGCCCATCCTATAAAGAGGAGAGGCAGGAGGTGGTCTTAAAGGGATCTTATTGCAGCTTTAATTAATGTCGGGTTTAGTTATGGAATGTAGTTTAATTACTTAGACTGTTATTTGTGCCATTATTACTTGGTAATCTGATTCATTTAGTATTGATTTGTATTCTCACATGACCATAAATATAGGTCACCCAGGTAACCTTGCTTTGTATTTCTATTACAGATCACACATTCATTAACTTGAACAAGAATTTAAAATAATTGTAATTATTGTGTTCATGTTAGGTAGAAGTAAAGCAAATTTGTTTTACATTTTTCGTTGCAGTTGCACTTCACAATAGTATACCAGATTCGCACGGTGGTTTTGTTCCTACAGATCTACCAGCTCCCCCAGTTGCTGCTATCTCTAGTTCAAATTTAACCCCAGTCAATTCATCTGAAGCATTAAAATCAGATGTGAAAATGGAATCACAATTGCCATCTGCACAATTTCACCGAGTTGATATGCTGAGCAATCACTTGCAAAGTAGTGAAATATCGAGAAGATGCTTGTCATCAAATACATTTGAGCCACGTTTACCAGGTTCACTTGAAAATATCTTGCACAGACATGGAGATGTTCGAATTCCGGAAGCCAGGCTACCTATATCTGATTCAATTTTGGTCGATCACCGCAGTATATTGCCATCTGCACCATCATACTCTTACACTCCCAGTGGTAACCCTGCTAATATGCCCTTGATCCAGGACAGACCCATTTCCACTCACACAGGCACACAGTCGAGTAACTATCCTCTCCTGTCTCCTCACAGCTTACTCCAGGGTGCTGGAAATCCCACCAATTCACTCTCCTCACCATCGTATATGTCCTCTTCTCCAACTTCAGTGTTTGGAAGCATGTCCCTGTCCGGCCAGCTATACCCTGGGGCATCGTCTTACAGTTCATCCTATGTGCATACAACAGAAGGAAACACATTAGAAATACTGGGAAACCAGTCAACACCATTGGATATTGGTCGTGCAGATACTCTCATTGGTAGACATGCAGATGAAGATGTGGATAAAAATAAGTCTCACATGAGGCTACCTCATCAGAATCCTGATGATCATGAACAGCAAGACCCAGTGTGGAGACCATATTAAATTTTCTCATAAAATCCTGTATTCTGCTAAAATTACAAAAAATACTGGCAGTCAGACCTGGGGTCAAGAGCAAATGTATTTGCTTTTTAATGCATTTTAAATACCTTTTGAAAGTATTTGCATTTGAAATTTTCAAAAGAAAAGTATTTGCATGTAATAAAAAATTCATATTCTTTCAAAACATTTTACAAATACAAACACAATTTATTCAGCAAATGAATGAAGTGCCAAGTTTTTATTTCTTTTTGCAAAGCATGCTATTAAGTTTATTCCTTTTAACATCTATAATTGTTGTGTATTGTTGAATTCCAATTTAATAATATATATATTTTATGAAAAGTATAAAGTTGAAAATATTTTATTGCTATTGACTGATCAGTTATTACTTACATTATAAATATGCCTCTTTGAAGATATGTAGCTGGAAAAGAAACCTTTTGTCAAAGCTTGTTTGATCTTTTGACAAGGTGACAATATAAAACAAGGCCACTGCCGCAGCATTTATCTCCCGCCTTAGAATCAGTAATAATGGAGAACTAAAGGAGATACAAGGCCTTTGTGGTAAGATAACCCCACTTGACATTGAAGAAGGGGTCAAAGGTAAAAGTCAGCAATTAAAAGAGACTCAGACCTTTACTTCCTTTAAGTTGTTTTCACATTTGGAACCCCTAGTAACAATGATAAGGGAGATATAAGGCCTTTTTAATAGGATAATCCCATTTAACGTGATAAGACGGCCATTTTGTTTTTGAAACTAGGCCAAAGTACTATTAGCCTAACTTTCCCAGCCATATATATTTTGTGCATATTTGATGAAACTAGCTGCAATATTTCAAGTTTTAGAGCATCTTAATGAATTTTAAATGATTGGCTATGGCAGCCATTTTGTTTTTCAAAATAAGGCCAAAATTTTCCTCCGGTAAGACATTTGAAGGCCAGGACTTTTGATGGTTTGTCTTTATATTCTGAAGCCATAGTACCAATAATAAGGGTGAAATAAGGACATTGTAGTGTGATGACCCCATTTAACCTTGAAGCAGGGGTCAAAGGACAAATTCAACACCTGGAAGAGATTCCCAGGCCATGACTTCCTACAAGTTGTTTTCACATTCTGAACCTCTAAGACAATATTTGGGGAGATAGAAGGGCTTTTTAATAGAATAACCCCATTTGACATTAAACATGTGAAATGGTGGCCATTTTCCTTTTCGAACTAGGTCAAAATTACTATCACACTAGCTTTTCTAGCCATATATCTTTTGTGCAAATTTGATGAAGCTAGCTGGAATATTTCGAGATTTAGAAAAACTTGATGATTTTTAAACAATTGGCTATGTTTTGTTTTTCAAAATGAGGCCCAAATTTTGCAGACAGGTTTTTGTAGCCATAAGCCTTCCCTGCAAATTTGATGAAGATATCTTTATAAATAAATGAAATGTTAAGGTTTATGTTAAAACCTGACACATGGACGCACGGACGGATGCACAAACAGACACACATATGGAAGGCGTTTACAATCTCTCGTCTACAGCCTTTGCTTTTCATGGTCTGTCTTTACAATCTGAAGCCACAGCACCAATAATAAGGGAGAAATAAGGATGTTTTAGTGTGATGACCTAATTTAACCTTGAAGCAGGGGTCAAAGGTCCAATTCAACACCTGGAAAAGATTCCCAGGCAATGAATTCCTACAAGTTGTTTTCACATTCCGAACCTCTAGGAGCAATATTTGGGGAGATATAAGCCTTTTTAATAGGATAACCCCGTTTGACATTAAACATGTGATATGGCGGCCATTTTGTTTTTTGAACTAGGTCAAAATTACTATTAGGCTAGCTTTTCTAGCCATATAGCTTTTGTGCAAATTTGATGAAGCTAGCTGGAATATTTTAAGATTCAGAGCACCTTTACGATTTTCAAACAATTAGCTATGGCGGCCATTTTGTTTTTCAAAATGAGGCTAAAATTTTTCAGAGACAGGTTTTTATAGCCATAAACATTCCCTGCAAATTTGGTGAAGATATCTTCATAAGTGAATGAGATATGAAGGTTTATGCAAAAACGTGACGGAAGGCGTTTTATAATCTCCCGACCACGGCCTTTGGCCGCAGGCAGGAGATAATAAAGTTTAAGAAAATGTCCATCATTTGTAAAATTTATAAAATTTGCTATATCCTTGCAACTTTTGCTGTGTTTATTTCAGACAGGAAGAGGGCAATATAAGAGGTAAAATAACAACACAAATAACTTGGCTGTAGTTTGATTTTAGCTTATTTTATGTTACCGTGTGCAAGTATTTGATGGATTAAGACCTTTTGCCACATTTTACTTACATTGAGCGATAATTCTTCCATTAAAATATGATACCGATATAGAACTTCGTGACTTCCTTATTCAGGAAAGATCCAGCCAAATGATGGACAACATTTTTTCTGTTCTGTATGGCCCTGATGAAAAGGAAAATACTGTTTGAAGTGAAAGCATTGTTCAAGTCCATTCAGCTGAATTCTGTGGCTCAATAAATGCAACCACTAATCCCCTCAGTCACTCGAAGATTGCAATATTAAACATTTGTAATAAATGTTAGTGTAATATAAAGGCTCATTCCTTCACAAATGAAGTTACTTAATCAGAAATAAAATATTGTACAAGTTTATGAAATAGTTTTAAAATACACTCTTTTTGAATATTTAAGTAATTTTTTCAATATGGTGCTATTATTGTAGCTCATTCCCACTGAATTAATTTATGTAATGGTTTAGTTTTGCCGTTTTCACCTCTTCTTTTCATAAAGTGACTCTAGTTATAGCTAATTTCTCTTTTTTTCCAGAGAATGTTTAAAGATTATTTTATGTGTTTTACAATTTTTAAATATCATTCAATGTGTTAAAATTTTCTCATTTTAACATAAATGCACCCTATTAATAATTTAACGTATTGGAAAGTGTTTGAAATACCTTTGGAAAGTATTTGTATTTGAATTACAATACTTTTGAAAGTATGTGACCCCATATTTGATGGTAGTACATTATTTTTATATATGTATATCTATGGTCCAGTACATCATTAGAGTGTAGGATGGGTCGGCATAAAAAACGTGTACATTGGGAGGTTGCCAATGCAAAACTACTCTGATTCTGGGACTCTGTATGTTAGAACACAACAATCAGACATGGACTTTTCCTCTCATGAAATCACAAAAAAGTACCCAAATACACAAAAAATATGTGGGAAAAATGTGCAGTCTTAAGTTTTCCTTCCATTAGATGTGTTAACAAAAAACAACCAATCCCTATAACGGAGTCATTCATACTTGTTAATTCATATTTTTCAGTAGACTTATGTTTTTGCTTTGTTAAGTATCAGTATATTGTATGAAAAAAGTGGTTTAGTTTTATGTTGTTTCGAAGTAGATATCCTGCATCAAATAATACTGTATTTACCTTGAATTTACTCAGTTTAGATGATATTAATTGTTGGTGAGACAGTAACTCTTTGAAATGACTACTTACATTGTTTTTCCATTTTAAATGGTAAATAATAAATATTATTATATATATACATTTACTATTATTCTTTGCCTTTTATTACCTTATTAATGCAAATCTTCATACTCCAAAAATAACTCCCTTATACCCTCATGAGCACAGTTTCTTCAAGCAGGATCTTTAGGTAATTCCCTCCCAAGTCAATTGATTGACAGCTCTTTTTCTCTTATGGCAACTTATTACAATGCATGCAAACTTCGTGTACCATTCATTGCTTACTAATGTTTTTAAACTAAACATGTAGGAAAATATTTGTCTTTATTAAAACATAATATTACAAGAATAGTCTATGTTTTAAATTGAACAATACGCAGGGCACAATCCCTCTACTATCAATTGTTGGACTAATAATAAAACCCACTAAAATAACCGGAAAACTCTTATCCTTGGAAGGGATTTCTATGTTACTTGTTTGACTTCCAACTTCGAAATAAACTCTACCCCACCACACGGTGATCAACTATGGCATGCGCAGCTCTTTAAATATTCACCCTGAATGTACCTCAAATGGCTTAAGTTGTCAACTGGCTTATGTCCATGTGCACAGATGTAGCTTGTGGTAAGAAATTCAAACCACTGAGTTACAGAAAGAATGTTTCCTTGTGTTGAGCTTGTATATGGGACTTATCACTGTTGATGTTTGCCACATTGTAAAGCTTCCACAAACCAAGATTAGACATATATTTGAGTTAGTATGTTATGCCCCTGTTTCACCAAAGGACTAAGCCCCGATCCTGTCGTCGACCCTTAATCGTGGACAGTCGGTGAAAAAAAGGTAAAATGGGCGGGAATACTGAATCGGTATTGAAGTCTGGGATTAAGTACAGATCGGCCTCAGGAAGCCTGAGGACGCCCCAGACAGTCCCCGACTGGTCTGGGACTAAGAATCAATTAAGCCAGTTTTCTGGTCAGTTTCAACCACGATCTTGTCGTACACATAACAACTGGGTCCCAGGACGCCTCAGGCCTCCTGGGACTAAGCCCTGACTAACCCCCGATTAAGTCCCGACTTCCTCAGGCCTCCTCCGTCTTCCCCAGACCAATGTGGCCGATTCTTGTTTTGCAGAAAAGCTGGATTTTCTGGGTATATATATAAATTCCGCGATCTAGTCATTACTTTCTAAGAACACAGCAGGATGCCACCTTTTAATGGAAGACAGCTTCAGCAACAACTTAGGGCTTTTTTAGTTTTTATTCAGTTACATCTACTGATGTATTTGCTATTTCTACGTCGACCACAGCAACCAGCACCTCCACCACCAGCCAGACAGAGACCTAGAAGAAGGCACAACATGTGGGTCAGACCATGGCTCCTACAGAGAGAGGAGAGGGGGGCCTACCACAACATTATTGCTGAACTGTATGCCACAGATATTCCAGGATTCACCAACTACATGAGGATGACCCCAGAATTCTTTGAAATGATAAAGACCAGACTGGAACCACGTCTAGCCAGGCAGGCCATCAACTGCAGAGCTCCAATCAGTGTTGGGGAGAAGTTATCCCTCACCATCAGATATATGGCCACTGGAGAGTCCTACACATCATTATCCTGTCAGTTCAGGGTTGGCAGATCCACCATTTCCAAGTTTCTACCAGAGGTCTGCAGGGCCATCAAGGATGAGTTCACCAAAGAGTACCTCAGATGTCCTACTACTCCAGATGAGTGGAAAGAACTGGAAACAGAATTCAGGATCAGGTGGAATGTTCCACATGCCCTGGGAGCCCTTGATGGCAAGCATGTGGCCCTGAAAAAACCCAAGAACACTGGAGCCCTGTACCACAACTACAAGGGGTTCTTTTCCATAGTAATGTTGGCCTTGGTAGATGGGCAGTACAAATTCAGATGGGTGGATGCTGGTACAGCTGGATCTTGCTCAGATGCCCAGATATTTAATGCCTGTCATCTGAAGAGGAGGATTGAGGATGGCAGGATAGGCTTCCCTGAGCTAGCTCCTATAACCCAGGGTGGTAGAGATGTCCCATACTTCATTCTGGCTGATAATGCCTTTGCCCTGAAGACCTGGCTCATGAAACCCTATGGCAGAAGGATGTTAACCAGAGAGGAAAGGATTGCCAACTACAGAATATCAAGGGGCAGGAGAGTTGATGAGAATGCTTTTGGCATCCTGGTCTCAAGATTCAGAGTGATGTTAAGTGATATTGAATTACCCCCAGAAATAGTCAGGGTTGTGGTCGTGACCTGTGTAGCGCTGCACAACATACTGAGAAGCCAGTATCAAGGTCAACATTGTGGTCAAGAGCCTGGAGATGATGATGTGCCTGGCGATTGTCAACTGATTGGTGGTGCTGCTGGTGGTGGTCCAGATAGAAACCCTGCTAGAGAAGGGTACAGAGGGATAACCTCAAGGACTACTTCAATAATGAGGGAGCAGTGGGCTGGCAAGATGGCCGAATATAACTGCTAATGCAGTAACCAGTCCTTTTCAGAACTAATAACCAGTCCTTTTCAGGACTATCAAATATTCCAAAAACAATTAATCAGCTGTGCTTGTTCCAAATATCACAACCATTTCCGAACATAATTCACCCACCCAACAAACAGACAAAACCAATGCCCAACATAATTCACCAACCCAACAAACAGACAAAACCAATGCCCAACATAATTAACCCACCCAACAAACAGACAAACCCAATGCCTGACTCAATCTTTTACTCCACTTCACAAATATTTAGGAAATATAACCACCAAACTGGTTTTCTTTACAATGATGGGGGATTATGTTTGCAAAATAGTTTGTCAGTTCTTGGGTTTAAGTTCTGTTTGCTATTGAGTTTGTCTGTTTCTTGGTTGGTGGTTATGTTTGGTATTTGGTTTGTGTGTTTGTTGGTTGGTGGTTAGGTTTGGTATTGGGTTTGTGTCTTTGTTAGTTGGGGGTTAGGTTTGGTATTGGGTTTGTGTGTTTGTGGGTTGATAAGTATGTGATAATGCCTTTTAACTCTAGCGATGGTGTAAGTGTTGGACTTTTTTATTCAAGATTTTAACCAATCCCATGGATTTTAAGCTAAAAATGGGTCTTTCTATGTAGCCTTTTTTGTTATGTGTGGTACCATGGGTTATTTGTTTCATGTTTGGGGTGGTGTAGGTGTTGGACTTTTTTTTTGTTTGTTTTGTGATAAGTATTTGTACTGAACTGTTGTGTTCCGGGAGGGGAATTGGAATAACTTGCAGCTGAATAATTGTTTTTGGAATATTTGGGTGGCCCTGAAAAGGGCCTGGCAGGTCAAAGACCCGCCCTGACTGGATGGCTACTGAGGAGGCTGCTGCTGTTGAGGCGGTGCTGTAGTGGTGATAGTGAAGAGTTGCGGCTGCGGCTGAGGCTGCTCAATGATCTGTGTAGATGTCAGATCTGGAAGCTGGCTTAGTATTCCACTTAAGTTGTGTCTACTACCCTCGTCCTGTACTGTTAGAACTGAAGTAGGGTTGCCAAAGCCAAGTGGGCTGGGTGAGTAGTAGACGTAACTGTTGCTAGCTGCTGCTTGGGTGGCAGTAGACGCCTGTTGAGTGGTTGTTGGCAGTATCCCGTCTGTCTGGGACTCTGTGGTAATAGTGGCTGATCTTCTGGGTACTGGTTGACGTCTACGGTTGCTCTTAATGCTTTCAATGTCTCTAAAAATTCTGCCCCTGAGGTCCTCAAGGGTTATCTTGGGTAATCTTTTCAGCCTCTGATGCCACGTAGTCAAAGAAGGGCTGCCTGTCTGACTTCTGCTGCAAGAAACCTGAGATCAATGTCCTCATCTGGTCAAAGTGCTCGAGTCTGTTGAAACTGGACTAATTGAATTAGACTAATGAAACCGATTCACTTTCACACGCATGAAACTTCAAAGATCTGTTATGAGTCGGGGACTGCCAAACAGGCTTCCTGGGACTAAGCTACGGAGGCCTGGCATGAAGGGTTGCAGGACGCCTGGGACAACATAGGACTGTGTAAGTTTGGGTCTGAGGAGGCCTGAGGAAGCCTGGGACTGGACATTTTGTTGTCGGCGGGAAATGAGAATCGGTTTGGGTCAATATCAAACATGTTTGATTTCTCTCATGGCCACAACCGACAACTACCGACCCTTACAGGACGTCTGGGACTAAGCAAATATTTGAAATCGACTCACAGAAACCCTTAATCGGGGAGCTGAGTCATGTGATGGAACACACACATAAGGTTACTTGATATCAGTTTTTTTAAAATCAGACCAAAAATAAGGAAGCTGTGTTCATCATTAAAAATGTGTTCAGAGAGTTCATTATGTCCCAAAGTTACAGGCAAACTGCATCCACAAGCTGCATCTGCAGTCTCTCCACATGGAAACATACTTTGGGTTCAACTCTGTGGGAAGAGGGAATGCAGATCAAAACACCAATTATGTAACAAGATATTTGGACTTTATTTACAAGTATTAGAATCTCTATGTTAAATGACACCCAGCTTACAGCAGATTTCTTTAATATCTTGTCTTTAAAGAGTATAAAAACATCTAGGCAAGCTCAGTACTTTTAAGTAACAAATTAGAAGCGCCACTAAGGGGCTCGGTGGTGTAGCGGTTAGAGTTCTCGCCTCCAACCTCCGAGGCTGCCGGTTCGAATGTCGGGCCGGGCGCTTCATGTTGGAAAGTTGGTAGTTACTTGCCAATGCCCGGTGGTTTACAGTGCAGTATGCACTGGTTTCCTCCACCTGTAAACTACCCCTCGCAATATGACCCTGGCTGTTGAACGCGATGTAAAACAACAAATAAATAAATAAATCTAGAAGTGCCACTACTTTATGTGTGAAAAAACATGTTACTCAGAAGTGGTCCTCATCCTACTAGCTACTATTTATATACAAGTTTAAGTATTCTAAACCACTACTGTTATCAACTATCAGAGACACCAGGCTGATTAAGAAGTACACTCAAATATGTTACTGTGAAGCCTTAGTATGTTCTAGAAGATACAAGTTACTGTTATTTGGCCTCAAGGTCACAATCTGACTTTATAACCATTAATAATACGTTTGAGGGTATAAAAGGCCCAAGACAGTTGAATCTAAATAAGTGTTGATGAAGTAATTGACCTCTAAAGGTCAAGTACTTGTTACATTATAGAAATCAAAGAGTTTATTACTGAAGCCCAAAACCCCAAATATCATTGTATTAATTGCTGGAAGGTTATATGAATAACACTAGCTCTAGTAGGGGTGTTTTGCAAATATGTCAATACTACCTCACTTTTCCAATTGCCATGCTATTTTTTTTAATATTCTAAGGCAACATTTTCATTGAAAGCCAGGGAAGTGTCACTGCGTCTAAATGAGTGGAACGTGAAGTACTGATCTTACATTTGAAGCAATCAATGGCACCACTCCTTTCTTTGTAACAATTTGAAATAAAGGACCAATTTCTCTAATAAAGGTATAGTAAACACTCCTTTAACACGGACTTGGATCTTTGTATTCATTTGCACTGATCTGCACAATAATTAAACCTTTCTATGACTAAATACATCTATAGGCCAACTAAAAGAAGCAAAGTAATGCTTTAGAACTGAAACCTGGTTACATAAAGAACATATTTTAAGATGATTTTGAACAATATATTCTAAATATAAAACTATTGTGTCCAGGCTGTGAGGAGGGTGTAGCCTCATAAACACCACAAATGCCAGGTAGAGCTTGAACGTGGCCAGATATGCAGTAGAGGTCCTGGGTCAAAAGCAATCCTCACATTGGATTGAGATGCTAAGGCCTTTGCTAGGCCTCTAACTATAAAACATATGACAAGAACAGCAGTAACGAGTTCAGACATTGTATTTATCTACCCCTAGGGGTGAATATAAGGCAGCCAACTTCCACTGACAGGTTAAATATGAAAATTAGGCATTAATGCATTAGGAGACACTTGCTCCCATACACGTTTTTAAAACACGAATCACATTATAATACTGCCATCTGGATAAAGCATCAGCATATACATTGTCTTTTCCTGCAATATGTTTTACTACAAGATTAATATTAAATTTGCAGTATATAATCACACAGACCTTACTGTGGCCATTAATATATTATCACATATTTTATTATGTGTAAAAGCATTAACTACAGCCCAACTGTCACACCAGATAACTACTGTGGCATCAGACCGAGTCTTTGCCCAACACCTAATGGCCAGCAAGATATTTGTGGCTTCAAAGTGAACTACACTGCCCATAGCTTTCAGGGGATTATACATGTATAAACTGAATTATTAAACTTTGCACCTACTGCATCTAAAGATGCATTAACAAAGAATTCAACTGGCTATAAAAGTCAACTGTTCCATTAAACTCTTCTAAAACATATAAACATTTTATATCCTTATAAAAACCCACAGGTAGATTAATATGACCTTTCGTTGGAGCATTACGTAAAAAAAAATAAAATTCGATTTCTGAATAACCTGGCAGGTTTACACAATGATGAATATATATAAGTTTGCCAACCAACTCGTGAAGTTGACTTTTTGTAGCTGATCTTCCATTGAAGACATAAATGCTTTATTTCTGTTATTTTTTCTCAGCTATTTTCAGCACCCCAGTTTTTGCATTGATACTAATACCCAAGCAATTAATAATATTGCTGGGAGTTTCCACTTTTTTCTGATTTATTGGCAAACCCACATAATTCAAAATGTTAGAAAGAGACAGAAAGTGGCTTTCAGCTTGTGATTCAGTAGCAACCCCAATGTAATCATCCAAATAATTCCTCAACCAGATGTGACATTTATTTAGCATCAAAGTGATTGCGTCTGTACACATATGGCACCCTGCGGCCCCCATTTTAAAACCGAATGTGACGCCTACATCAATGTAGATATCACCATCCCACTGTAAACCCATTAATTTAGAAATTTTATTTTAAATGTAGCTTTTATAAGCTACAATACCTACCTATTGTAACAATATGCTTTACCGGTGGTTGACCACGGGAAGCTTCCGACCGGAGTAAAAGTTGAAAACTTATTACCCGTGAAATACAGATAGCCGGGGCCATCCGGAACACTGGTCACGGGGAATACCGGTGATATAGTACCGGTGCGGGTATATGCGCACCTGCTGGCTTGGCCACGTGACTTAGGGAACCTATCAGATGCTCGATAGAGCTCTTCCTCATATTTTGTTGGAACCAAGCCCCCAAGCCAGTGGAAAGTCTGACAAGCGGGGAGGACCAGGGAGGGCCTGTACTATTGTTACAATAGGTAGGTATTGTAGCTTATAAAAGCTACATTTAAAATAAAATTACCAATTTTATTATGCTACAATAGTCCTACCTATTGTAACAATATGCTGAATCCCAGCATACTCGGATGGCTGGGTAGACTGGCACTGGCATAAAAGAAAAGTCTTTCTGGCAAAGGCAGCAACCATCTAGGCGAGCATTCGGAGACTAGGGTGGAGGAAGAAGGCCTCGATGTAGTCCAGATTATAGGAGCTCATCGAAGACTGAGGGGAGTTCTCCAGCTCTCCTGTGATTGAGATGAGAGACCAAGGGGAGAAAGCACCGTCTTGGTCTGGCACCGCCAGTGTAGGCACTCCAAGCAGCAAAGAATCTGAAAACACAAAGTACACAAAGTACGATGAAAAAAGTGTTAAGGAACACTGATACGACACAAGAAAATTCTTAGGAAAATAAGGTTAAGAGATACAGAAAAAGTATAACTTAAGTTAAATTCATAAGAAAATGGAAATTAAATTACTCCTGGTAACTTAATGGTAAGCAGAAAAAGTGATACATCAGGTACGAAAAAGCAAAAAACATAAAGCTAAGTTAGTTACCTGAAGTGGGGTGGAAGGTCCGCCCTATGGTGTCAGGGTTCTGACACGCCCCATCTACACGGTTCCCGGTTTTGTGCCCCCCCTTTTTGTCCCTGGAGCTGATGTGGAAGGAGGCATCACCTGCTGTGCTGCGATGAAGGCGCCCAGGTGGTAGGAGCCTTCTGTCTGATCTTGTCCGGCTAGGTCCTTGTGTGTTGTGTGATTTCCAATGGCAGGCTTGCATAATCTGATCCATGGAGACCCCTCTGTAAAAGGCCTTGGAGGCCGCAAACGCTCTGACATTATGGGCTTTTACCCCTAATAAGTCCATGTCTGCATTGTCTACCTTGGAGTAACAGAATTTTATGGTGTTTTTAATCCAAGACGAAATGGTGGAGCACTGAATATCCTTAGTGTGGCCCTGTTTAAAAGAGATAAACAACAATTGTCTATTCCCTCTTAAGTCTCTGGTTCTGTCCAGGTAACACCTGAGGCCCTGATAGGGCAGAGGAGGATATCCGTGTCCTTGGAGTCTTGGTTGTACTTCAAGGTGGGAATTACCACTGGAGAAATTGATTGTGGTCCGTCCTTTGCTAATTGATTTTTGGCAATGAACGAGGGAGAGGGTACCAGTTGGACCTATTCCCAATCGCCCAGGCATAAAAGTCCATCAAGAATCCAGGCGTGAATTTCACTGCGTCTTTTTCCTGAAGCTAGGGCTAGGAGGAAAACTACTTTCCAAGTAAGGAATGTTACAGTCAGACCCCAACTAACTAGTGTGTTAGCCAGAGAAAATCGCACAACAGGAAGTAAAGAATTTGTTTGAACTAGATAATTTATTTACAATATGTACAAATCAGTGTTAAACCAACCAAATCAGAATACACATTTAAACAATAATAACTCAAACTTATATGACTATTAATGACTTAAGAACTTTATATTATTACAAGATTACTTAAATAATTTCTTACTGATCACTCACTGGTTATTGTCCATATGGCTGGATCAATGTTCACAATAGAAGTTATAGCCTGATCACATGAAAAGCTTGTAGTCACCTGGTCTTGAATCAGTAACAAACAGCTCTGGATAACTGACTGCCTTAGTTTGATGAAGTTTTGAGAACAATGTGTTCGATGGTAACTGGCATACAAATTTCCTCATTTGGCACTACACTGGACTTCTTGCCCTGAGATCTTCCACGAGTCTTCCCCTTTATTGCTGTGCTCGACTTCTCTGCTATTTTAGATTTCACTCCCAGTTAATTTACTTGATAGTGTCCTTTTTACCACACTGGTTCTTCAGTTAAAAGTCTTTTGACTGTTTAACAATTTTTCAAAGCTTCTAGTCGGCAATACAATATCATCTGGGGTATAGAAATCCTGTCCCAACAATGCTAATCTGTAACTGTGATGTGTCCAGCTTATATAGAGGAGTGATCAGGAACCTTACCATTACAACATACATATTTACTAAGAGATTAACATCCTAAAACTTATACTTACATTAATTACTCATGATAAACATTTCTTGGAAAGAATCCTGTTTTTGTTAAAACTACAATTCACCTATTTTACTATTTCACAATTTGACACACTTCCTTATAAACAAAACATTCATCAGGATATGAAACTGTAGGCCATTAAGTATATCATACATCTCTGCTGTAAACAGAAGCAGAGGAAGTGACTGTACACCCACAACTACAACTTGTTATTCTATCACACCTCCCTCCTTAAAAAAATTTTTTGAAATTTTAATTTCAAAAATTTCCGAAATACTAATGTTTTGTAATTGACAAAAGGCACTTATGCTTTATAAGAATACAACATTACAGCTGTATACCAAATTTTATGCATAATTATTGAATACAGTTCAAACAAAATATCTTGACTATACATAATATATACTCATTAACTGCATTAAATGGAATGCTAAGAAAATGATAATTATTTACAATGTAGCACACTTACTAACATCTGGATAGTGCATCTGCACAAACATTTTCTTTTCCCTTAATATGTTTGATTTCCAGGTTATAATCCTGTAACAACAAACTCCAATTCAACAGTCTCATATTTTTATTTTTCATCTTGTGTAAGAAAGTCAACGGATTATGATCCGTATATACCAAAGTTGGCCCTTGAGATGAAGACACATACACCTCAAAATGCTGCAATGCCAAAACTAGTGCCAAAGTTTCTTTTTCAATAGTGGAATAATTTCTTTGATGTTTGTTGAACTTTTTGGAGAAGTAACACACCAGATGTTCTATTCCCTCATCATCTGCTTGCAGTAATATTGCTCCCACACCCGTGTCACTTGCATCGACATTCAAAATAAATGGCTTGCAAAAATCCGGAGCCACCAAAACGGGTACCGAACACCGTAATGATTTGATATTGTCAAAAGCATGTTGACAATTTGAGGTCCAATGATATTTAGGATCTTTCTTCAATAACTCAGTCAGTGGTACTGCTATATCGGAGAAATTCTTACAAAATTTTCTGTAATAGCCAGCCATTCGCAGAAATCTCATAAGACCTTTTCTATTCTCTGGAATAGGATATTCAACAATGCACTTAATCTTTGCCTCCACAGGGGTTACATTGCCCATGCCGACAACATGCCCACGATAAATAACTTTTGCATGTCCGAAATCACTTTTGGCCAAATTTATAGTAAGATTGGCAGCTGCTAACCTACAGAAGACTGCTTCTAGCCTTTTCAAATGTTCTGAACAGGAGTTGCTATAGATTACAATGTCATCCACATATATCCCTACACCTTCCAAACCAGTGAGACATTTGTTCATCATTCTTTGAAAAGTAGCCTGTGAATTTTTCATTCCAAATGGCATGACTTTGTATTGATACAACCCATCTGGGGTAACAAAGGCAGAAATTTCCTTGGCTCTTTCAGTCAGTGGGACACACCAATAACCTTTTAGTAGGTCACACTTGGATATAAATTTTGCCTGCCCAATTTTATCTATACAGTCCTCCATTCTCGGGATTGGATATGAGTCAGTTTTCGAGAGCGAATTTACTTTACGAAAATCTGTACAGTATCTCTGAGAACCGTCTGGTTTGGGTACCAATATAGATGGGGATGCCCAACTACTCTGGCTATGTTCTATTATGTTATTCTCTAACTGCTTAACTGGCATAGCATTGCCTACATCTACATCATGTTGAACTAAGTTCGTTTTGCTTGGCACATCAGGAAACAGACCTATGTACTTCAAAATCATTTCGCTTAATTCTGCCTTCTTACTCAGCAGATCTAAATGTTCAAGTTTTCTGTCCAAGTTTAGTAAGATAACTCAAGTTTCAGCCTACCTCTGAATCGTTCAACATAATCCAGTAAATGCAAATTTGGAGGATTCTCAGATAACCAAGTTTCTTTTACCAATTTCAAAGGTCCACGCACCGTATGACCAAAAACTAGTTCAAACGGACTAAATCCTAAAGATTCTTGATAGGATTCTCTCACTGCAAACATCAATAGATCCAAACCTTCATCCCAATCCTTCTCATGCTCAAAACAATAAGTCCTAATCATGTTTTTCAAGGTTGAGTGAAATCTTTCTAAAGCACCTTGGGATTCAGGGTGATAGGCACTGGACTTAATTTGCTTTGCCCCTAGTTGATAGACAACCTGTTGGAATAAGTGAGACATAAAGTTTGACCCTTGGTCTGACTGAATTTCTTTGGGCAAACCTACTAAAGTGAAAAACTTTGTCAGGGCCTTAGAAATTTTTGGGGCACCAATGTTTGAGAGTGGTATTGCTTCAGGGAATCTTGTGGCTGCACACATGATGGTTAATATGTACTCATTTCTGGCCTTGGTTTTTGGTAATGGTCCAACACAATCAATAATCACCCGACTGAAAGGCTCCTCAAAAGCGGGAATAGGTTTCAAAGGGGCTTTTGGAATTGTTTGATTTGGCTTACCTACTACTTGACATGAGTGACAAGTTCTGCAAAACTCAACCACACTTTGCCTTATTTTGGGCCAATAGAAGTGTCTGGTAATTTTAAACAGAGTTTTGTTGATTCCCAAATGGCCACCCATAGGAGATTCATGTGCTAGTTTGAGTATTTCACCGTGGTATACTTTGGGTACCACTATCTGCTCTAATACTGACCATTCTTCATTTGATGGGACCTTAGGAGGCCTCCATTTTCTCATAAGGATACCATTGTTTACATAGTAGCCTGTTGCAACCTTATCTAACTCTTCCTTTGGAAGTGTCAACTGGAATAAGGGAGCTAAATCAGGATCTTTCTCCTGCTCTTCAATCAATTTTGCCCTACTTAGGGGACTATCTTTACCTTCCTTATTAGGATTTTCAGTTTGAATCACTGTTTTATCAGTAGGATTCTTCACAGTATCAATGTCTGTATTTGCTAAAAATGTCTCTGAGAGATCAACTAAGATATCCTCTGATTGCTTATTAGCATTAGGCTCTTCGGCAGCTTTTTTAGCCATAGCTCGTGTCACTGCACAAGAGGGAAATAAACCCGGGCTGTCCTCTTCTAATTTCTCAACATTTTCTAAAGTGACCGGCTTAGAAGTAACCTTTGGATTGGCAATTACCCTACCACCTGCCAAGTCATTGCCCAACAGTAAAGCTACACCTTTTATTGGCAAAGTGGGTCTAGTTCCCACCACTACAGGTCCAGAAATCAAATTTGACTTGAGATAAATTCTATGCAAGGGGACATTAACAAAGCCACCCTCTATTCCTTGGGCTATCACTTCCTCTCCAGTGGACATACCTAAATCAAGGGGCAAAACTCCCTCTAACAACAAGGACTGGGTTGCTCCAGTATCTCGCAAAATCATAATCGGTACTGACCCTGAAAGTTTGTCTATTGAAACTGACCCTTCGGAAATGAATGGTTGAAATTCCGGCCTGATTTCTTCTGTCTTAGCAGAAGCTTCACCGTTGTCTACCTCTTTCGGTACTAAGCAATTTGGCTTACACGAAATGAATGCGTTCGGGCTTGCCTGATTTTCTTTCTTCCTTTTCAGCGACCAGCAATCTGACATAACATGACCACGCTTTCCACAATGACCACAAGTAGGAATAAATGATTTTGTGGGTTTTTTACCCATACTGTCCGATTGACTTGACGCCTGGGAATTCTGAGCACTGGGACTATTTCTCAATACATTTCCCGGGGGATTTTTACCACCAAAAGAATTTGATTTGGAAGACCCATTGTTTTTGTTTCTGCCAAAGTGATTCTTATGAGTAAGAGCATAATCATCAGCCATTGAGGCTGCTTTTGCCAAAGTTTGCACATTTTGTTCATCCAGATGAACTTTAATATCATCACGGACGCTCCTTTTAAACTCTTCAACTAATATGACTTGCCTTAGCCTGTCAAATTCATGTCCAACTTGTTTGGCACTGCACCATCTATCAAAGTATGTCTCTTTCTCATGGGCAAATTCAACAAATGTTTGGTTCTCACGTTTTCGGAAAGTTTGGAACTTTTGTCTATATGCTTCTGGTACCAGCTCATAAGCCTTCAAAATGGCCATTTTGACTCTTTCATAATCAAATGATTCTTCCTCACAAAGGGAAGAGTAAGTTTCCTGTGCTTAACCTTTTAATACGCTTTGCAGCAATAGTGGCCACATTTTCTTCGGCCAGTCCAAACTAACTGCCACTTTCTCAAAGTGTTGAAAGTATTTTTCCACCTCATTTTCATTAAAAACAGGTACCATTCGCATATGTTTACTAAGATCAAACTTTCCAATTGTGGGATCTCCTTGGGTTTTTTAAGCTCTATTTCTTTGGCTCTAACCTCCAATTCCCTTTCTTTTAATTCAAGTTCTTTAAGTTTGATTTCTTTTTGAACTTGAATCTGAACCTTTTCTAATTCTTTTTCAGCCAATCTGATTTCTTTCTCAACCTCAAGACGCTTAAGCTCAGATAACCCAGGAGATTCCACATCAAGTGGTGGGTACTTCTCAAGTGCCTCACCACTGAGCACATCATTATCAACCAAATGGTCAACGATAATATGCTTCAACTGATCCTTCCGAAATGACCTTTTAATTTCAGCGTCAACCTCAAGCAATTTACACACTTCTATTAGCTCAGCCTTTTTCAATGTTTCTAAGTTTTCAAGGGAGGGTGCTTCAACAAAAGCCTTAAGATCAGCCATTACTGACTTATATAGACACTGATTTATACACAATCAAATTATTATTATCATCTTTTTTCTTTCCAAGAGCTATTTTGTTTTAATGTACAATCAGTATTTGAACTGTTTATTTCGGTTGATCCCGGACGAGCCCCCAATTCTTCCTGTTACGGTCAGACCCCAACTAACTAGTGTGTTAGCCAGAGAAAATCGCACAACAGGAAGTAAAGAATTTGTTTGAACTAAATAATTTATTTACAGTATGTACAAATCAGTGTTAAACCAACCAAATCAGAATACACATTTAAACAATAATAACTCAAACTTATATGACTATTAATGACTTAAGAACTTTATATTATTACAAGATTACTTAAATAATTTCTTACTGATCACTCACTGGTTATTGTCCATATGGCTGGATCAATGTTCACAATAGAAGTTATAGCCTGATCACATGAAAAGCTTGTAGTCACCTGGTCTTGAATCAGTAACAAACAGCTCTGGATAACTGACTGTCTTGGTTTGATGAAGTTTTGAGAACAATGTGTTCGATGGTAACTGGCATATGAATTTCCTCACTTGGCACTACACTGGATTTCTTGCCCTGAGATCTTCCACGAGTCTTCCCCTTTATTGCTGAGCTCGACTTCTCTGCTATTGTAGATTTCACTCCCAGTTAATTTACTTGATAGTGTCCTTTTTACCACACTGGTTCTTCAGTTAAAAGTCTTTTGACTGTTTAACAATTTTTCAAAGCTTCTAGTCGGCAATACAATATCATCTGGGGTATAGAACTCCTGTCCCAACAATGCTAATCTGTAACTGTGATGTGTCCAGCTTATATAGAGGAGTGATCAGGAACCTTACCATTACAACATACATATTTACTAAGAGATTAACATCCTAAAACTTATACTTACATTAATTACTCATGATAAACATTTCTTGGAAAGAATCCTGTTTTTGTTAAAACTACAATTCACCTATTTTACTATTTCCAATTTGACACACTTCCTTATAAACAAAACATTCATCAGGATATGAAACTGTAGGCCATTAAGTGTATCATACATCTCTGCTGTAAACAGAAGCAGAGGAAGTGACTGTACATCCACAACTACAACTTGTTATTCTATCACAGGAATTTGAGGTCAGCTTGCTCCTGTGGTTCAAAAGGAGGCTAAGATAATGTGTGTAGGACGACAGATAAATTCCACTTCGGAATGTTCCTGGAGCTCTTAGGTTTGTCCCTATAGAAACTGGCAATGAGTCTGGCAATGTCCACGTTGTTGCTAATGTTTTGTTTTGTATTACCTAAGGTGTCTGCGATAGCTGTTCTGTAACCTTGGAGTTTTTGTATAACCTTGGGCAGCAGGGCGGTGGGAGGGAAAGCGTACGCAACCAGGTTTTCCCATGGAATGTTCAGGGCATCCACAGCCCATGCCTGAGGGTCTGGAATTGGAGAGACGTAGAGAGGGAGTTTTGTGTTCAGGCTGGTTGCGAATAGGTCCACTTGGGGACTCTCCATTCTGTTGATTGGATCTGGTTCCTTCTGGAGAGGCCGTCCGCTATTACGTTGAGTGATCCCGGGATGTGTCGTGCTCTGAGTGTCACATTGTTCTGATTGCACCATGTTAGGATTCTCCACATTAGGGCACAAAGTTCTGCTGATCGAGTGCCGCCCTGTTTGTTGATGTATGCCACCACTGAGGTGTTGTCTGAGGCGATGAGGACTTGATTCATTAGGGCACAAAGTTCTGCTGATCGAGTGCCGCCCTGTTTGTTGATGTATGCCACCACTGAGGTGTTGTCTGAGGCGATGAGGACTTGATTGTTTTGACAAGTCTTTTTGAAAAATTGTAGTGCCAGAAAAACCGCCTTCATTTCTAATAGGTTGATGTGTAGATGCTTTTCTAGATGAGACCAGAGACCTCCTGTAGAGTCTTGACCTGAGTGAGCGCCCCAACCTGCGTTTGAGGCGTCTGTAAATATTAGTTTTTCGTGTTCCCTGGGATGGAGAAATTCTCCTTGTAGCACATTTTGTTGGTCTAACCACCATTCCCCGTGTTGTATCATTTTCTGATTCCAGGGGACTGGTGTGTCCAGAGGCATAGGATATTTCCAGTGATTCTTGAGATGCCACTGAAAAGGTCTCATATGCATCCTGCCCAATTTTACAGTCTTCTCTGTTGATGCAAGCAATCCAATGGTGGACATAAGAGTCCTTGCACAGATAACAGACTTCTTTGAGAGGCGATGAAACATTTCCTGAAGTTTTGTACATCTGTCTTGCGTGGGCATCAGAAGAGCCAAGTCCAGTAAAAAATGGTATCCTAGGAATTCGAACCTCTGGGAGGGACGGAGTTCTGACTTCTTGACATTTACTACAAAGTCTAAGTCCTTCACCAGACTGAGTAGTGCTTGTGTTTGTGAGTGGCACTCCTCCTTGGAGGGGGCACGGATTAACCAGTCGTCTAGGTATTGGTGTAGTCTGATTCCTTGTTGTAGTGCCAGTAGTTTTACCTCCTTGACAAGGCTGGTAAAAACTAGAGGAGTTGTAGCCAGACCAAAGGGTAGACTGACAAACTGGTAGGTGACGCCTTTGTGGTGGAATCTGAGATATTTTTGAGAGTGGGTATGGATAGGTACATGCAGGTATGCGTCCATGAGATCTATAGAGGTAACCCATTCTCCTTTACTGAGGGAGGCCCGTATCGATTCTGGGGTCTCCATCTTGAACTTTGGTATGACCAGGAACTTGTTTAGTGAACTTAAGTCTATAACTGGCCTCCAGCGATTGCCTGGTTTTGGGACCAGGAACAGCCGACTGTAGAATCCTAGGCTGTTTTGAGTGTGCACAACTTTGATAGCGCCTTTGTGCAGCAGGTCTTGAATAGAGGTCAATAAGGCACTTTGTCTGTCGGATCCTGCGTAACCGCTGGTGATGCAGGGCACCCTGGACAGGTTTGGGCGTTCTCTGAAAGGCAGTTTGTAACCGTCCCTGAGTAGATTGAGTATAGACCGGTGGGCCCCTTGATGTTCCCACTGGGTAAGAAAACGCCTGAGTCTGCCTCCCACTGGTATGACTGATTTTTTACAAGGAGTCTTTTCCCTCTCCTGAAGGGACTGTACACAAGGAGTCTTTGCCCTCTCCTGAAGGGACTGTACACAAGGAGTCTTTGCCCTCTCCTGAAGGGACTGTACACTGGGAGTCTTTGCCCTCTCCTGAAGGGACTGTACACTCAGAGCCTTTTCCCCCTCTGGAGGGGTGTGTGGGTGGAAATAATCCAAGAGAGTTACTGAAAATATTATTCCTTTCTGACCAGGGTGAGATGAGGCTAACACATTTGTTTGAGTGTCATTGAGGAGGTTGCTGCTGCTTAGTGTTAGACGTGTTGCCTCCACGGCCGCGACATCTGCGGCCACCTCGACGTCCTCTGCGGCCCCCTTGAGGGTGGGGGTAAAAGGGCTGTTGCACCATGTACTGGGGTGCTGGCATGGTTGGGTAGAACATACCCTGGGGAGCGTGATGACGCTGATTTCCACCTCTGCCCCTCTTTTTCTTATAGGGGTGGAAACGCTCTTTCTTGGTGCCTGTCTGCACTCCCAGACCAATAAGGTGTTGCTCGTACTCTTGCATGAGCGATCTGTCAAAGAGGTCACCCCCTGAGACTGGAGCAGAGCGAAGATTGCGTAATCTGAATGCATCCAGGTTGGCGTGTGCATGCCTGAGATAAGCATCCCTCCTGATCAGAATTAGGTTGGTCAGGGATGAGTTGAAGTTGGCTACTAAGTCCGCATAGGCCTTGGACATGCTCCTGCTAATATCCAACATAAACTGCATCTGGGATGCTTCTTGCTGGGTTATGCTGAACATTTGTTGCATAATTTGCTCCCTGGTGGGCCCGTCCGTGGTAGCACGGAATTGGTCGAATAACCACTCCCTCTGGTCTCGGGTGAGTCGCAGGTTGTTCAGACAGGATTCGCTAGCCATACCGAAATTGACAGGAAGTTGGCTATGCTAATGTTCTCCCGTGAGAGATATTCCAGCTTTACAAGGTCCTTTTGTTGTACTGCAGCTGGGGGTCCACTTCTGTAGCCAGGCTTTGCTATATTTGAGAAAGCCTGGGGCACCACTTGTGGGGTCTGCGAGTATTTTGCATCCACTACGCTATACCAGCTGCCTTTGTGTGGTGGAATGCTGGGGAACTTTCCAATATCCAAAGTGCTTGATGTGCTGGGTTTAACCAAGTCATCTTGGGCACTTTGGAGACGCGAGAGATCTGCCACCATAGGAAGCTTTATGGATGGTGGTCTATCTGCCTTTTCTTGTTGTAACAAGAGTGGATCGTGTCCCAGTGCCGAACCCAGTTTGTAATCCTCTTCTGCCGCTGGGTCGGGAATAGAAAGGAACTCTCTAACCTTCTGGACCAGTTCTCTGAAGGGAAGGTTAGGAGGGGTTGCCTGTTCCCCTGTGTCAGATGGTTCTTCTGATCTGGAGGCCGCGAAAGAAGAAGCAGAGGTGTCCGTGCCGTATTCCTCTTGTTCCAGGGCTTGAAGAGGTGATTGAAGCCTGGGAGGTGGAGCAACTGAAGGTTGTTGCATAGGTTGGGAGGAAGAGGCAGAAGTGGGCACCGTGATGTTTGAAGCCACTGCGTGGATGGATTGTGAGGCAATGGCTGAAGAACCTTTTACCCTTGATAAGCCCTTTTTCACTTCAGGGGGTAGTTGAGATGGAGCAGAGTCCATAGGTTCTTCCATCTTTGCGGCTTGCGGCAAAGCAGACACCGGAGTAATAGATACAATGTGCGGTGCGGATGATGCTTGTGGAGGAGGAGTTGTTTGTGGAGGCGCCATGCATGTAAACATTTGCTCCATAGACTGCTTGAGGAAAGCCTCGAGTCCAGTTTATAATTGAGTAGAAATGTCCCTCATTTGCTCTTGATTTTTCTGTTGAAGATCCTTCATGAGCTCAAAGTTTTGTTGCTCCAAGTGGCTCTAAATCATTTGAGTCCTTGGGGTTTGAGGGATTAAAGATGAAGTCCTCTGAGGTTGTTGAAAGGATAGAGATGCCATCCTGTCTGCCACGGATTGTCCTCCTTGACTGTGGGGATATGATGGAGGAAGAATATCCTGCGTAACTGTCTGTGGCATAGGGGCTGGCGCCTTGAAAAAGGCTGAAGATTCACCATGGGGTGAAATAACCGGTCCGGAGCCGGAAATATCAGAGGTTGCGGGGATATCCTGTGATAATCCGGGCAGAGGAGCCGGGAGGCTCATCAGAGGACTAATGCCGGTCACTGGTGCACTTGTGCCAGTTCCAGGTCAAGAATAGTGTTGTCTACCTGGGAGAGATCCGCTCCGGTAAAAACCAGTTCATCTGTGTCGAACTCCTCAAATGAGTTGTCTCATGATCCGGTACGGCTTCTATAAGCAGACCTCTTTGCAAAATTCTCCCTGAGGTAAGTCCACTGTTCCTCAGATAAGGCTGCACATGGAGCACACTGGCTTACATTAGCCCCTTGTGCACAAGGGTCTTGACCTTTACACTTGGCTCTACAGCCAAAGCAACAACCATGAGAGTCAAACTGGGGCATGAAATGTCCACACTTGCCCCGTTTTTGGTAAGGGGGAGTCTTAACCATCTTACCAGAAGTGTCTATACAGTGTTATAAAACAACTGACACAAAAATATACTGTATACCCACAGTAGAATAGGTGTAACAATTCACCAAAGTGAGAGCTACAAGAAAGCCAACTTGACAAGATGGCTTCCAACAAAAAATGAGGAAGAGCTCTATCGAGCATCTGATAGGTTCCCTAGGTCATGTGGTATGTAACTATTAACACTAGCACCTAGGGGCCATGACAAATCGACAATGACCCTCCCACCCCCATCTGGTTTATCTCGAGCCATTAAGGGAGAAAAAATGAGTATTTTTGAAAGGCGATTGCTTAAAAGGTCCAAATATTGCTTTTTATTGACTTATGGATTAAAATATTTTACAACCCCGTCCTTTCGCTGACAAGCTGACAAATGATTCTTTGTAAACTTCGGAAATTTAAAAACATCATAATCAACTCCCATTGGAAACCCAAATTGCAGATACTGGGCTAAGAGAGGCACTAGTGGATCGGGGGGGGGGGGGGGGGGAGGGGGGGGGGTTCAGGGGGTTCGAACCCCCCCTTGAAAAATAATGTAAAGGGGTTCAATACAAAGTACAAAATTATTTCTTGACAGTGGTGTTAAATTTACAGGAAATGCACTCTATTTTTACCAAAAATTAATTTTTTTCCTGGGGGGCATGCCCCCCTAACCCCCTTAGTTGTAATATGTCTGATGTGAACCCCCACCTTACTCAATGTGAAGTATTGTGAACCCCCACCTTACTCGATGTGAACCCCCACTTTACATAAAAGCTGGATCCGCCCCTGAGAGGAATATTATAGTCACATAATATTTGATTGCCAGGGTTGTATAACCAAATCTGAAGATACTGGGATCCTGGCCCCTTTATAATTTGGACATTTATACTGTTTAACCTTATTATGAATTTCTTTCAAACATTCAAATATTTTATCAATATTGACAGCAATACTGTTTACTTCTGTCATTGATATTCCTCTAGGCACAGTCTCAGGGATAAAACCAATTTTTTGTGTGTTACATGATATATTATGTTCTTTTCCACTATTTCAGTTTCATAATCAACATTTCTTTCACCAGTATCACTACTCAGATCCGAACCAATGCCATTTATGCTAAAATCTAACGTATTCACATGGTGGTAGTCATGAAGCCATCCCCCTAGTCCCAAGTTCCTCATACCTACTTACACTAAAACGTAAACTCACATTAAGATCACTAAAATTAACTTGAGTATTGAGGTAGTGAGGTTGTGTCGCTCACCAGGCATTGTAACATTGTTAGTACAAAGCAAAAGGGGGGTAGCCCATTTCAAGTGAAGAATCTGGCTGACCCCAGGTAGTGATGCATGACAGAACACTTACCTGGGCACTAAGTGCCCCATGTTTTATATTACATGTATTGTTAGAATAAATATCAATAGCACTGGCAAGCGAGACTATTCCATTATTATTATTATTATTATTATATATACTGGATTCTTCCATCACATAACCAGTATTTTCTTTATAGTCATTAATATTCCTAATATTGGTGTCACCAACCTCAGTGATTTCACCAAAACACGAATGTCGATGACCTATGTCACTCAATACTGGGACATTCAACCCCTTACTTTTCATTTCAATTTTTGGGACAAATATATCCGCTAATGGATTCAATCTTTCATAACAATTACTTTTGCACTGTAAACGGTGATAATACTGTTGATTTTTTACTCCAGCATTACTAGGTTGTCCTGTAAGCTGCTAAACCCTTTGATTAAGCATTTGTCTTTGAGCCAGAAGCTAGAGCAGTGTTGGTACAGGATCCCATTAGCAACTTGGTCATTGTCTACCCTACAAAGCCCTTTATTAAAGTGGTTACACATCTGAACCGTAGCACCATTACTTGTTCTTTGATTTTGAAGAAGTCTCTGTGTATATCTGGTCTTTGTCTTTTCAATCAGATCTAGTTCATCCCAATTTACTTTTCCCTTTTCTATTTCCTTTAACACAGCCGCATGGACCCTCTTAATAGTAAAAAAATTCAATTCGAATGCATCTTGCATTGGCAAAGCATAATATTGCAACATTTTTTCCCGCTTGCTCACTTCCAGTTCTTTAAGAATACACATTAAAACCCCTTCTACCGACTCTTCATTCGTTAGGTCATCATATGTGTGCTTTTTATTTCCAGGCTGTACAATACACAGATCTTATGGGCAATATACACGAGTTCTAAGTTTTGCTACACCAGCCCTAAATCTGTCCGATTTTAAAGAGGAAATTAGCTTACCTCCAATACGAGAAGTATCCTGGTAATCATGTAGCCTCTTAGCGACTTCTGCCTGGATTCTTGAATCTGCCTTTTAAAGCTTCAAAGGAAGGCAGCTTTGCAGGTTTTGAAGTACCAGGCTGCTGGGTAGCTTCCCCTTTTGTCTGCTTAGGTGAGCTATGGCTGGATGGAACCACTGATATATCATGAATACTGGCCCTTTCCTCCTGCTTCCCCAGTCTATCATCTTGTTCCTTCAACTTCTCACCCATATCTTGCACAAATGCTAGCAAAGTGTCCAACTTCTGCCCCACAGAAGTGTCCCGGTTTGCACTCGCCTGCAGTTGACTAGGGACCTCCCCTGCTGTCGTATTTTGTACAATGTCTTTGTCAGTTTGTTTATTTTTGCTCTTGTTACTGCCATTTTTGTTTCCACCCATTTCTGAAAAATAATACAGTATTATTGGGGTAATTCGCAAGTTTGAACCAAACAGAAGAAGCAAACATTAAAATTATGATTAAATCGAATTAAAATTTAAGGATTCTTCTCTCTAGATTCAAGCAGGGAATTTCCTCAAGGTTTCATGCACTGGCCACATGAACCTCACAGCGAAGAGCTAGTTTAATGCACCCAATTTTACATTAATTTTTGGCGGGAGTTTTAAAACTATTCTGCAGATTTTTAACCCAATTTCTTTTAATACCCTCATGAATATTCATGATGTACTGTCTGCCACTTCTCACAGGTATTTATAAAAATAGATTGGTTTATAAAAATAGATTGGTCAGTATAAATTCCTGATGGAGCAGCTGCTGAATTCTGATTAATATAGCCACAGAAATTTTGTGAGATTGTATCTGGTGTAAGCCCCCATATTATACCCCCCCTTCATTTTATACCCAGGTAGATTCTGGAAGAGCCCAGAATCTACCCCGGGTAGATTCCAAAGTATGCCCTGGGGGTAGATTATGAACACCACCAGAATCTACCCCCTCCTCCCCGAATCTATCCCCTTTTGATTAGAGACTTAGAGTTTTAAAATATTAATAAAAGGAATTTTAATGCCATTTTAATTGTGAACTTAACTTTCACACAGTTTTGTGCGCTGTGTATGGTGACATGGTTTTATTTTTGGGGTTTGCACAAAACATAATACTCAGAATTTTTATACACATTATTTTAAATTGAATTATAGCCCTTTTTAGGCTGTAGGCTGCACTTTGTGTAATATATTTGTGTAATACTCTATGTATAATAATATTTTTCTGTTGTATCACACTACTTATAGAGCTGAAATATTTCAAATGATCTGCATACATTTATCATCCATTTTTGAATTATGATAAGTGATAGTACTAGGCTAAAATGATGTTCTTATATCAACTTCTAAGCAAACCCTCAAAATGATAACAGTTTATTTAATTAATATTCAAAAGTATTTATGAAAGATTCACATCAATGATCTTTTTGTGAGATCAATCAGCTATTCTAGTTATTTGTGGATAAAGTGCCCCATTATACAGATAGCTAGTGTAGTTATCCTTTCGGATCTTGACTTGATTGATTGGGATTGGTTGAAGCTGGTCCAAGTGTACATCAAAAGTCTATTTATTCTTTTGATGTCATAAATTGGGATTAGTTGAAGCTGGGCCTCAGTGTACATCAAAAGCCTAGTTAGTCTTTGTTTTCATAAATTGATATTAGTTGAAACAGGCCTCAGTGTATATCAAAAGTCCTGTTATTCCTTCATAATTTGAGACTAGCTGAAACTGAGCCCCAGTGTACATAAAATTAGGTTCCATCAATTTAACAGCCTAACAGGGTCTCTGTTGAAATATCAGAATTACTAATGCTAATACCCAATCACTTCACCACTAACTAATTTTCACCTATAATAACTTGGTTCAATTATTACTAATGCATATATTGAAATTGAAATCACACACTTTCAGTGACAAATTATTTGCATAAACAGTTGTGCAAATCATGTAAATGTTACATGATTTTATTTCTCAGTGACCAATTTTAAAAAGCTTAATACTTAGTCACATAAATTATTAGTTACTTGTATTAACTAAGTAGATGGGGTAGATTCTTGGAGGCCTCCCAAAATCTACCCCGGGGGTAATCTGGGAGGGCGGGGTAGATTCTGGAGGTCTCCCAGAATCTGCCCGGGTATAAAATGAACTTTCAGAGTTTACACCAGAACTCTTCAGAAAGCTGGTGGAAAGAGTGGACTCTGTGATTAAGTAGCAGAAGACAAGATTTTGTGAGCCACTTCCAGCTGGGTTGAAGGTAGCCATCACCGTCAGATACTTGGCCACAGGGGACTCCTATAAGACCCTGATGTATGGCTTCAGGGTGGCTTTCAAACCCCATATCCCTGTTTGTGCCAGAGGTGCTTGAGGCAATCTACCAGATTTATAGGGATGAACAGCTGAAGGACCCCACAAAAATGGCAGTGGACTTTGGTCAGAGGTGGGACTTTTACCATGCTGTGGGAGCCCTAGATGGAAAAGACAGGGCCAAAAGATGTCCCAGGCAGTCACAGTCCAAAATTACAACTACGATGGTTTCTACTCAGTGGTGAGGTTAGCTCTTGTGGATACTGACTACAGGTTTCTGTGGGCAGATGTGGGGACTAATGGGTGTTCTTCTGATGCCCAGATCTTCATTGAGTGCCAGCTGAAGCAGAGCCTTGTGGATGGGACCATGGCTTTTTCCAACGCTGATCTGCTGCCAGGTGATGACAGGGACATGCCATACTTAATTGTGGCAGATGGCACCTTTGAGGACTTGGCTAATGAAGCCTTTTTCTGGTAGAAACCTTAATGATCAACAATGCATCTTCAACTAAGACTGTCCAGAACCAGACGGGTGGTGGAGAATGCATTTGGGATACTAGCCAATCGTTTCAGAAGCCGATTGATTACAATGGCCCAGGAGCCACATAATGTCACGTTGGTGGTTTTGGCTTGTGTGACCTTGCACAACATAATCAGGACATGTAACAGGCAGGTGCCCGGTGGCTGGAGACAAGATCAATTTCTGCCTGACCTTGGTGACCCGAAGGGGCAACAATGCTAAATTTGCAGCCAAGAGGCAGAGAGAGTTTTTGATGCATTACTACAACTATGCTGTTGGGACAGTTCCATGGCAGAACTAAGTAATTTGTTGAATGTCTATTATTTCTAATTATACTGTCGAATGGTCAATATATGAGTACAGTTTGGGGGGGGGGCAAATAGCAAAGGTCAAATGTTGTGAAAGGTCAACATTTTCAAATAAACACTGAAAGGTCATCATTCACTCTTTGTGTTCAAGGTCAGACTGGAGGTCAGATTGAGGCATTGCTTGTTAGGTATTCATTTGAATACATCAGTTTCACCATGGCAATAGTAAATCTTATAAGATAGGACAGATGATAACCAAAATTAAACATTTCTTAATTTTATTAATTTAACATACAAAAAGAAACAAAGTACAGAAATATCACAAACAGGCACAGAATAAATAATAACCAAACATTTTGGGGTTTTGCAAACGTTTGTTAGGAAACGTTTGGCAAAGGTTAAAAAATGATGGGTACGAAAACCATTTGTAATAGAATGTTTTTAAAACATTTTAAATATACCATTTATTAAACATTTAACAATAAATGTTAGAAAAATGTTATAAATGAACATAATAATGTCTGAATAATAATGGGGTCAGAGGTCAAATTCAATATCTTTGTATGGTTGCTCACTATTGAAAATGTTATTTTTATGTCTAAAATTATAAGATAGTGGCTTAGAAACTGTGCCCCCATTCAAGTCTTACTTTTACTGATAATGACACTGAGAAAAAGTTATAAACCATATATTTGAAAAATGTACAAAATAAGCAATTAGAAAGCAAGGCTGAGATGGATATGACTGATAAGTGTTAACCAGTACAGTAGTTATAATACACAGGTATAAGCAGTACACTCTGAGTGACAAGTTATAACTCAGAACATACAAATGCATAAAGGGTGTTAAAAGTAACCCTAAAGCACATGACAAGCCAACAACTATAGCCAGCTCATAACTTAAACTGTAAACGTAACTCCAGATTGACCATCAGTAGTACTATCAACTGTGAAAAAAACACAAATGTTACAAGTCAAAAATAAACCACACAAAGGCCAAAAATACTATTGACAGTTGACCATACAAAAGCTAATAAAAGGGAAAAAAATTTCCAATATACCAACAGTTAAAACCATAAGCAAGAAATGACCAAGTGTGAAACTTAAAAAGGCATACACCTGAGGTCAGCAGTAACATTGACAGCTGTAACAAAATTACATGAAATGTTAAAGTAACACCAGCAATAGTAATATCAGGTGTAATATACCACGTTTAAACGTTTAAACTCTCAAAATAAAAGCCACACAAACAAATATTACTACTACCAATTTTAACCACATGAAATATAAAAAATATACAATAGTACAATTAGTACTACAATCAGCAGTAATTACTGTAAGAAAAAAAATACAGGCCAACACCACTAACCAAAAGACTGTTACTTGAAAGATTACCTAAACAACAGTAACCAAATTACTCTTAATATTTGCACTTACAATAACACCAACAGAAGTACCTACAGTTGATAAACCTCAAATATTAAAACCACACACAAGCAAGGCCAAAGGTGCTACTTGCCAGCAGGCCATCTCTAACATAATATAATAAATCTTACAAGTTAATTACAATCGTAAGAAAATGTCAGTAATAATTAAATACAAGATACATAGACCAAAGGAAAATATTTAGTAAGCGACATACATTAAAGAGCCAATACACTGTGGATTGCCGTCACAAGGTCAGAGTTATAGGCAATTCAAGACAACTAAAAATCTCTACCCAATACAATGAAAGCAATGTGAACCCAAGAGGCATTTGAAAAAAAAATGATAAAAATGTACTCTGGGGTCTTAAAGAGTGTTACTGATTGCCCTCTAGTAGGGCAGTTGGGGTAACAGACAAGGTAGGGGCACCCCAGAAAGGTCAGGGAAACTTTGCCAAAGTCTGTTAAAGAATACTGAGACAGGTTTGTGGGGGCCTTTGTCAAGATGATCTGGATCTGAGACCCAGAAGCAGCAGACGGTGCAGGGGATGATACCCTGGGAACAGTGGGCACCTGTGAGGCCTGACACATGGCAACACCTGTCAGTATGAATAGCAGTGGACTGATCAACATACTGTGTGATCATCTGGTAAGGCTATTTGAGGGAGGACCTCCACAATGTTGAGTCGATATCCTTCACAGATGCCTCCATCCAAAGGCACCAGGACTTCTTCAGGTCAGGTGTTGAAGCAGACAAGGTACTGTTAATCTGCTCCAGGGTCTTCTGTATCCGTTTGTTACCCATCTTGAAGAGATTCAAAATGTCTTCAGTGTCCCGAGTCTCCTTACTAGACCTCTTAGCAGTCACAGGGGTGATCTGGTCAAGTGACCCCTCCAACACCTCTTCCTCACCATCCTCGTTAACAGCAGGGCCAGCAGAACTACTACAGCATTGAAGTACCAGTAAAGGGGGTACTGGGTCTGGCAACAGTTGACGCCGAACCTGTGGCAGCAGCCTGCGCAGTACACTGAAAACCTCTGACAAACATTAATTCGTCAAGACTTTGTCAAAATGGTGCCTAAAACGACAAACTTCCCAATTGACAAATTTTAACTTGTCACTTTCTTGTTGGACAAATTAACGGACAAACTTTTGACAAGAAAATGACCTTGATAGTCCAGTTAATTTGTCATTTTGGCCACCTGTTATTGGCCAAAGTTCTTATGAAATTAAGCTTAAGTGCACTAATTTTCTTATCATCAGTTTTCAGCTAATCTGAGTAATAAGTTATCAACATTTGGCTATCATTCAACAAGAAAATGGCATTTAAATTAGCAAATTTGGAAACTTGTTGTTTTAGGCACCATTTCGACAAATTAATAATTTTCAGTGTAGTTGTAGACACAGGTTTCAACTGAAAGTACAAAACAAAACATTCAATCATATGTTGCCAAAGATGAAAGACATGGAAGGTCCCACAACAAAGGACATGGCTGCACCATACTGCATTAGAAAAAAATACACATAAACATATATAGTCAGATTTCAAAAACTACATATATACATCAATACACAAAATTCACAGTTGCAAATCTATTTAGCATTTAAGAAGTAGCCATATTGTTGTGGCAAATATGATGATGTATAAATTTGATACTTACAGAATAAGTCTGACAAATAGGCACATGGGCTATGTGCCTCTCCAGGAACTGTAAGGATATACTTGTCACGATCCATCAGTTCACACGCACCATCTCCTGAACGATGTCCTGTCAACTTTCCAAATCTTGTGTGCACGCTTTTCCACCAGACCTGGAGGTCTTCAACTGTAACATTGAGTGTTTACACTTATATATAGGGGAATGCATAAAGTCTATAAGCAAGATTTCTGGTACTTGTAAAATCAGTTTCTTTTGCTACATAAGAAAGCCATATCAACACAGTAACAGCATATGTCAGTTAACTCTTTCTGCTTCTATTTCAACATGGTTATGTGACTCATAAATCAGTTTTCATCGTGGGTCTGGAGTTGTTCACAACAAAAACGCCTAAGCTCAGACATAGATTTTTTTTGAAAAAAGAGCATGTATATAGATTTTAGTCTATTGGCTGTGAAAATGGAGATCTACGATACAGTAAATGAAAAATGAAAGACATATTCTATGGCTATCTATCTCAGTTTCTGTGGAAACTATAACATAATTTAAAGTATGGGACTAAAGTCTCTTCATAGCAAATGTGAAGGTGTGTACAACCAGTCATGACTCAAAAACAAAGGTGATGAAACTGTTTCATTTAAACAGGGTGATGTAATGCTGTGTCCTGAATGTGAATCAAAAAGAGTTAAAGGCGAAGGTGCTGCAGCACCATCATTAATTTCCTTGACCGAATCTACAATTGGTGGAATAGGATCTTCTCTCACAGATCATGAAAAAAACTGATCTTTGTGAAGTTGCAGCTGATCCACAACTGATAGTAAATGAAGTACTTTGCTATATTAGCAACCAAATTGACCTGACCCCAAGAGATATTATCATTAAACTATGAAGTTACATCTGTAACATGGAGGTTGAAAGTGCTAAGAAAACACTGTTCCCACTAAAAACCTGTCCATGACATTGATAATATTGGGAGATATACTCAAAGAAAATGGAATAAAAAGAAAGAGAAATGAAAGAGAAATAAAAATTTTTGTTATATTGTTAATGTTATATTAGATCTTGATGTTTTCATCTCTCAAGCTTTTGTGGTGAAAAATGTTGTAAATTTAACACCTCTATCATATAATCATTTTATTAGGTGTAATTCGTGACACTGAAGTACTTAAAAATGACCTAGACAGTGCTATGTCTGACCCGAAGGTATTTTGTGACACTGAAATCCTCAAGAATAGTTAAATTAGTTTAATTCAGTCCCAAAGGTTTTTTTCTCTGATGTTGTACAACATGGAAATCCAGATGACTATTCCATTTCAACTGCAAACAATATTACTATTCTCAAACAAAAAGTCAAGCACAACAAAAATACTCTGCCAAATACCTCTATAACTATTACCACTGGTGTGCCCCAGAAATCACCAGAAATCAGATTTTACTATACAGGATGGTGCATAGCAAGTTTGTCTGCCCAAGAAACACGGACACGATAATGCATGCTACCTTTTGGCTGTCTAAAAGCCTCAGCCTCAACATTGTAAAACCAAAACCAACACATCCAGTTTCAAGAGATCTTAACTATCAGAGAAGATGTACTGGGATCTTCATCTCTCATTTATCCCCTGATATCAGTATGTAACTAGAACATTATGTAAAGTTATGGTACAAAGTTAAATAATCAAGGAATAAATGTAGTAACTGTTATAAATGGTGTGTCTGGAACTGACAACATTGCTAATATGTGGATGAACATTATGGTAATCTACTAAGGTCTTGTGCACCTCAAAAAGAAATAAAAAAATAATGTTGACATGTTAACATCTGTCACTCATTAATTCCATAAAGATATGATCGTGACCACTAAAGAACCGGTATGTGCTATAAAAGCACAAAAATATATGAATAATCTCCTTGTCATGACAATCTGAACAATGAGCATTTTAAGTGCACCTCATATAAGCTCATGGTTATTCTGTCAATATGTATCACCTGTATATTTTTTCACAATTATATACCAGATGACTGCATAAAGAGAGTGATGTTGCCTTAAGTGAAAGACAGATCAGGAAATATAGCTGATGAAAACAACTTTATAGACCTATCCTACTGACTCGTATTGTATCTGCTAATTAAAGTTGCAATACCTAATACATATGAAAGTATCATCTTCAATTGTGATAACAAATGTGGTTTAAAAGTCTATCTACAGATATGTGTATTTTTTTTCCTTTAAGCAAACTATACATTATTATGTCAGCAAATCAAGTCCAGTATATTTCTGTTTCATAAATAAATCTAAAGAATTCAATAAGATAGTCCATGGACCAGAGAGGCCCACCTTGCCCCCCCCCCCCCCCCAACATAACAGTATGGGACCAATTTGTTTTTTAGTTCCTGGGACCTTTTAAAACAATAAGACATGAGGCCCACATGTATATTTTAGGATCAACTACCCATTGGAGGCTATTTTTAAAATGGCCACTGGTGTAACTCAAAGAATCAGGTTTTCACTTGTAACGTTCCTTCTATGACATATAGAGACATGGTTTTGGTGTCTTTACCTATGTTTTTGAGTATCAGCAATCCTATAATCCATTCATATAACCCTATTATCATGCTTCCTTTATCATCAAATTTGAAAAATCTAGAATGTAAGCCTTGTGGGCCACATTAATAGTTCAATAAGAAAAATTATTTCAGTGATCCTGAGGTTCAATACACAGAGCAGGAGATTTTTGCTTCTCAAAGTAACTGTATGTAATACAATATATAGCTTCTTCTTGTTTTACAGTAAAGTGTCAAGTGTTCTGAGCAACAATGGCATCCAAGAAACCCAAGAGGGATGAGAGTGTGGCAGGCTCTTCTTCCAAAACCGAACAATGCATCATTCATTGCAGAGACACTTTGTCGGGACCTTTGAAAGCACTCACCAAAGAGAGACTATCAAAGCTGAAAGAAAGAAAAAAAATCCTGAGACTTTCTGAGCCAGCCACCATTAGGCCAAAGTTGGCTCAACAGTGGAGAAAATCTGCTGACCATGGGAGGGACAGCCAATATCAATCAGATGGTGGAATACTATCTGGGTATTATTGCAGTTCAGTTTTCTTCTTGTAAATGAATTGTTTACTATTTTGCTTTAAGTGCTTTCTACTGTTATTACCAAAACTTTAATAAATTTAGTCACTACCGCAAAAATAAGAAACCGTTGGTTACCGAAACTGTTTTGGTTTTAGCGGTTACCATTTATGTTTACATATGATACTGGACCTTGAACTAACAAATCTACGAAATATGTTGACCAAGTGTTGACAGAACAAAAATGATCACCTTTTAAAAACTTTAGATATTAGACGGTATATAGAACAAAATGCGAATTCAAGTCCAGCGTATTTGACCAGAGATATGACTCATCACACAGCTAAGCTCCACCCACTTTTCTCAGGGTCTCAAATTTAGGTGTGATTATATTGTACTGTAATGCTGTTAATATTATGCCTTATTCCATAAATTATTTTCAAAATTCTTTAATATATTGAACAATAACTGTCTTTAAAATTTTTAGTAATTAACATATCAATATAGATAACCTTTGCAATTGATACGTATTATCACTTTTCCCCCTATTGTGTATATTGACTCTTTACATCTTGCGTCACAATTAATGTTACGTATTATGATTTGGACGGCAACACATCATGCTTGAACGAACATGTCTGTGTAAACACATGGGATATATGGGAAGATATACCTTATTTTAAAAATTAATTATAAAATAAATATTCATTGTATTGACATAAAAGTACAAGCACTTACCTATCTGATAATCTTTGCAAAATAACATTAGGGTGCAGGATTGCCGAAAGAGCACTGAACTTTCAGTAAAATGCAAAATATCTGTTTTCCTGTAATGTGTGTCTTAAGTACAGGCAAATATAAATACGTTAGGCCATAGAAGAATTCCTTATTTTCATTTTACCAAATTGTTGATTTCCTTCACATCAATATACTTTTTACAGAACAAAAATTGACAAATTATTCAAAGAGAAATAATCATTTAAATATTGTATACTTTCTCGACTGCAAATGAAAACTAGCAAAGTTCCTATAAAATATCAAAACAATAAGTAAGGACAAAATAATATATTTTCAAAAGCTCTGTATTCATTAAGGAAGTATATTAGAATTATTTTCCTTCTTACAGAACTCAAATATATGATTGATAAAGGCATAAGTTTAATTTTTTTGTCAAAGTACAGCACCAATAATCCGTGTTTATGCCGTCCAATATGGACGTTGCATGTTCACTGAAAACGTCATCCCGATGTCACATAATGATGTTGGTGCAAAAGGTCAATACAGTACGTAGTTTGCATAATGTGTACAGTTTTCAAGAAATATAAGTTAAGGTGCACAGCACCCTTGTGGTCGCTGAGATAAACAGTCATAGAGATAAACAGTCTTCAGAAATTATCACGTAAAAATGTTAAATGGTTTAAACAATAATATGACAAACTAAAAGTGATGGTACGTAAGCATTGTTTAAGTATATTTTGTTATGTAGTTTGTACATGCAATTTTGTTATTTACACTTCTTAGATTTGAAAAGCTTTAAGACCGTTTATATCTGTGACCATTTATCTCAGTGACCACCCGTGTATAGTGTCAGTGCAAAAATTTTTCATGAAAAGTTCTGTCATATGATCGAGTTCTCTTTTTTGCTGTAATAATTTTAGCATTAATTTTGTTTACATTTTTGGGGTGTCAACAAACTTAATAGTGTATATTTAATATTATTTACACAAACTCCTCACAATTGAATAACCGAGTAATACTGTATATACTGCCTTAATTAATATCTACCAGTTATTGTCAGGTACCATGGCAGTTATTGCGACCAGTAAATAATATGTTCATATATTACAAATGGTAGATTGTATATATTTTGACAGTTTTTTTTAATTATTGTATACTTCTTCTATTCACTTAGGAGATAAACATTGTTACCTCGGCTCTACTTTGCTTGTGTGTCAAGTCATGGTATGACCCCACATAAAACTGGAGATATTGCTCCTTAAATGTGTACACCCATGTATTCCCAGAACTATTTGTTCATATTTCCGTCAACATGAAACCAAAATTGAACACAATTAAATGAAATTTCCCTATTTTCAACATTTTTTGAAGATTTTTCCAAAGCATTAAAATGTTGTTTTACTGTAAAAGTTGTCTAAAGTGGCTTATATATCGTAATCTTGGTATCATTACATCAAAATCAATTGATTTCAACTGCATAAAGCCAGATTTAGCCATTTATCTAGTTTAATTCAACAGGAAAGTCTTTTGTGCAAATCTCCAGTTTTATGTGGGGCCGTGCCACTGCTCTACACACAAGTAAAGTAGAGCTGAGGTAACCACATCTACTTAGTAGACAGTTCTACCTTATATTTAATTTTTTTCAAAGTGGCTAGCGAACAGTTACCCATTTTGTTCTAGTGTATATATCTGTTCAATACTGTACTTGCATCTGTAGTAAACTTTGTAAAAGTGCATGACTCGCATTGTACTTGTTCAGATGTTCTGAAACATCATAACCAACAATTGATATAATACAGTAGACCCTTTTAAACTAGACCTTCCAGTAAATCCACATATTTTGTCCAAGGTTCTACTGCAAAAGTAATGTATTTTCTGATGTTAGCACCTCAAAATTGGTTCCATACTAAAATGTAACTTACACTGCATTGCTCTAGACCTGCTTACAGAGAATCTACTGTACTTTTGTACTAGCACATATTGACATCTCTTTGATATTTCAGTGAATAAGTCAAAATAATATAAATGAATCGGCCAGCAGAACTCTCTCAAGATCCTGAGGCTGTGAAAAGAAAGCCATCCGTGAGTGATCTTGGGCAAGAAGCTGAATTTGATATACTCCAACAGTGGCAGGAACAAGCTTTGGAACCTTTGAAAGAAGATGTGGTTGAGTGGCTAAATTTAACCCTAGGTACTTGTGATCTTGTGTAAATAACTAGGAGAAATTTAAACATCAATAATATTTTAAAACATGTACTTGTACAAGTTCTCAATCCCTTTTATATCAGGCTTATCAGAATGATGAGAAAATTCTTTCTCGTGAATGTTTACGATACAGCATTTTTCATCCACAAACTCATTGATGCAAGAGACTGTAGGCAAATTCATTATAAATTTTGGTATTTTGTATGTTTTGATTTTTATTAATGCATGAAAAATATTGGCTATTCCTATAAAACAAAAGCAAATAAAAAAAGGTGATTCACCATGTTGTATTAATCACTGGAATATACCGTATTGTAACTTTAACCTGTTAAATTCTGTGTGATTCAAGATGCAATTTGTTGTACATTTATGTAGAAGAATATCATTACAGAAATGTGCAATTGCATAATTTTGCACGAGTATTGCTATTGATATTCAAGTATTACAGCTTAAAATATATTTGTATCTCGCCAATTATACTAGACTTGCTCCAAGTCTTTGCATTTGTATCCATCAGAAACCTGAACTGTTAAACTTGCATTGGAAACTTACAGGATTTCATTATACCACAAACATTCTGGAGTAAGGGGGTATAGTCTGAATAAAGCAAATTGTCAGGGCTAGTTGTTTCTCCAAAAGTCATACTGTACCTAGACTTGCTCCATGTCTTTGTAACCACCAGAACCTGAATAGTTAAATTTAGATTAGAAACTTACAGGAGTTCATTATACCACAAGCATTCTGGAGTAAGGTGGATAGTCACTGAAAAAAAACAAACTTTTGACTTTTGTCAGGGCTGGCTGTTTCTTCAATAGTCATACAGTACCCATATATTTCACAAAAGACAAAAGGACTTGGTGAAATCTATACAGTACCCATATATTACACAAAAGACAAAAGGACTTGGTGAAAGTCTACAATTATGCCTGCTCAGTGCCATTGCCAGATTCAGATACTTTACAGGTACCTTGTTTGTGTTTTAGGTTGTACCATCAAACTAGAAGATTTTCTGTCATTCTTAGATGATGGCATTATATTATGTGATTTGATGCAACAGATACATGCCAAAGCTGTGGAATGTAAGGTAAACACTTTTTGCACATTTAGCAAAGACTTGAAACTGACTGTTCCCTGTTGTGCCAAACTTCTGCCAAAGTGGAAAAGGTATAATGCTAAATATTATTTCACTTTCTTCTCTTTAAACGACTTAGTCTGGCTTTGGTGAAAACTGTTGCCATGGCACTACTTATATCTTGATGAAGTCTTGTGTTTGTGGTAGATGCATCAGTGATTTGTTTGTTGGGTTTTAAAGTCCTTACTTTCTTATAAAATACTTTTTTGTCAGTCTCTGTTTAAAATGCTGTATCTGGTAAATATCCTGGTTTTATTTGAGCCCATATGAGCTACACTAGAGCTATTGATCAGTCAATTTTGCTTCTTAAATTTTTCAGGATTTTAAAAATATTATTTTTTGAATATTTTACTCATAACTTCAATGTTTTCATCCAATCTGTTCAAGAGATTGTCTGATATCTTAAGTGTATATAAATACCTAGTAGTACTTCAGCTTGACTCTATGCTTTACAGTCCAGGAGTTTAAGTGTCCCACAAAAACAGAAATCTTATTTTTACATACAAGGTTTTTCTTATGCACATATCCTCAAAGTCCAGCATTGTTATTGACCTTTGGCCTTATTTGTTATTATCTAAAATCTGGTGCCTGATTGTCAATTTTTGGTTGTATAGTGATATATATCTCTCAGGATGGAAAGTGAGATCCAGTCCATGTTGGTTGGTTTAAAGCAACAACAGATGTAATCTAAGTGACATTTTAATGTAATCTAAAGGGTTGACCCACAGTGGGATAGAGGGCAAGTAAAATTTTTGAAATATTAAATGTTTTCTGGATTATTTGTTTATTTACTAAAAAACCAGAAGCATTTATTTTTTTTTTTTCATTTGCTGCAGGTAAACCAAGACATTCAGGTGAAATGCAAGAAAAATGCAAAATCAGGAACATGGTTTGCTAGAGACAACATTGCAAACTTTCTGAAGTGGTGTAAAATGTATGGTGTTAAGGACGAATGCATGTTTGAAACTGAGGGTTTGGGTTAGTATGATGCTGTATATAACAAAGAGGTTAAACTTGGTAGGTGTTTATTGCAATTAATTCAGAATATTCTGCTGTAGAATGTATGTTAGAAATTATTTTAATCAAATTTTAAATTTGATATTTTTAATTATGCACATATTTTTAGACCTTTTGAAAAAACAACAACTGATACCTGGAAGCTGGTAAGGCATGGATCATTTTGTGGATCAGCTTTAATTTTAAAGGTAGTATATAAAATTTAGAAATTATTTATGAGCAGAATATATGTAAAACTTATAATTATATGTATATATTACAAACAGAGATGGGCTCTACAGTGAATTCAAGCTTTTATTACTGAATAAAAAATTGTGAAATCATTCCAGTGTCACATCGAAATGAGAAAGAAGTCATTCTTTGTCTACTGGAACTAGCTAGAATTGGAATGAATTATGGTTTAGAACCACCTCGACTCATTGCAATGGAAAGAGAAATCGACCGTACACATTTTAAGACAGATTTAGCCAAGGGGGATGAAGAGAGAGGATATGACAAAGACAGCAAAACACAAAATGGTCTTGCCTCTCATGTCGCTGCATCACCTTCAAGACCGCAGTCAAGTAAAAAAGACAAGTTGGACAAACAGGTACATGTGTTTGTTATTAACCCTTTGATATCAGGGGGCAGTGTTAAAGATTCTTTATCCATTCTTTGTTGTAAAATAGCAAATTTGTTTGTTTGTTATAGGATTTTTCTTAAGGAATTTTCTTTTATTTTACATTTATATAAAGCCAACTTGCAAAGATTCATTTGTGATTAAAAAGACACGTCTCCACACTAAAAAATGAGCAACATCTGTTGCTCACTGAAAGTGGATTTTCAAGCTCTTTTTGGAAAAAAGACTACACAATTCTTCACTTTTAGAATATTTGCTTAAAACAAAGAAAAATGCTCTAATCTTTAAGTGAAGAATCTTTGTGAGTACGATCCCAGGACATGAACAGGCTCTGTTAATCTATTCAATCACTAACGTTGTGAAATCATTTTGAATTTTGGGTTTGATGTCTGATGTCTATGGAGAATAACTAACATTTTGAACAGTGAAGACAAGTGTAAAAGCCAACCATAAAATCTTGTGACAATATTAAATAGATCTTTAAAAGAACATTACCCAGACATTCATGTTAAAATTTGGAATATTCTTAACACATTTTATTTGAAGTGGATATCAATATGGAAACTGATTTTTAATGAGTGTGTACATCTCTTGTAAATATTATCCATTTGTTAAAAGAGTGATGCATAAAGTGAGATGGGTTGCGGTACATTATATAGTCTAAATAGTTCTTCATTGTTCTTTATTCATCAAAGCATATTCAGTTTCAAAGTTTCTGTTTTGAACTTAAATGTCTTGTCCTTTTATTGGTTGACTTTATTGATAATGCAGTCCTTTTATTCCATACAGTATAAGCCTCACCTACTGTGTGTTGTTTTTCTCCTTTATTGCCCTGTTTCTTTGGATTGACATTAATTTTAATCATTGTGTTGGCTTGTATTGTGTAGACACTTGAAATTTAACCTCTCCAGTGAACAGTTGTCTTGAAAAAAGTCATTTTCATTCACAGTTTTATTTTTGTGTTGAGTATATTACCAAAAAGTAACAATTTAAATATAAACCATCAATAGCTACTTTGTCTAATGAACACAGACTGGATGGTGAGACTCTTGCTAGTTAATGTGAAACATTGTCACATTTTACAATCTTTATTTACAGTTAGAAAGAAATTTTAGACTACAAATATGGACTACTTGTAGGTCACAAAACTAGCCATGGCTTGCACATGTGAAGAAAGATTCCAGGTGAATCGTCTCGGTGAAGGGGACTATGTTATTAATGGAAAGAATATGTTTGTCAGGGTGAGTGATCAAAATATCTTGAGTCATGACTACAACTGGTCAGGAATCAGAGATGTCTTTGAGGATAATGAATGTGTGCCTGCTAATTTATCCATAGTCTAAAGAGAATCTGTCCAGGTTTGTTTTGCCTTTACCGGTACGAGATTTGAGCGATACTACAGTGAACCGTTTTTAGCAATATTCCATCCTTTTATTGTAATACACAGGAATACTATTTATGGAGGTTGGGGGCTTGCCCCCATTTATAAATTTTAATTTAATTTTATATTTCCTTGAAAATTCCTGTAATTATCAAATATGGTGGATCCCATACCGGTAAAGTAAAATTGCCCCTCTTTCCGTTAAAAAATATGCACATCAAAACTGATTTTTGCAGTTTTATTTAAGATATGCAGAAATAATTAATCCTGTTTAGAAATTTAATATAGTCACTTTTAGATCAATTGGATAGAGATTGAAGGATTAATGGTTTATTTTTCCCATACCTCAGCTTTGTTGTGATGGGGGACATTAATTTTTATTCATCCATCTGTCAGTTGCAAAAACTTCCAAATCCTTTGAACGATTTTCACCAAATTTGGTGGACAGGTGTATCCCAAAGAGATCCACACGGATATAGGTTTTGTGTAGGATCTAATGAAACTGTTGCCTTGGCAATCCTTTGTGTTAAAATTTTCTATTTTGGAAAATTTGTTCTGCACAGTGTCAATTTTATGCAAACTTTGTTAAAAGTGTCCCAGCTGTATGTCAGAAACTGTGAGGTTTAGGATGTTGATACTTGGTAAGCACATTGGTTGGGGGGTGTAGGTGTGTAGTGTCATGGTTGGACCTTAATTTGACCTTTAACATTGCCGAAATGACCTGGGGCCGGTTTCATGAAAAGTCTCAAACTGAGCCAGACTCAAGGCTGAGTCAGGGTCTCAAATCTGAGACTTTTGTCTCGGCTGAGTTTTTGGCTCAAATGGAATTCACAAAGGGTGGATCAGCTGAGACCAGTCTCAAGTTATGGTCTCAACTTTTTAATCTCATTTCATATATTTAGTGGGCTTATTTTTAGTTTAAAAAGTTATATTTCATGATTATTATCATTTTAAATATCTTTAATACTCATAATACAAAGAAATTATATGATAATATATTATTCTAAGTGATCCATAAGATTGAGACTCAATTGAGGTTGAGACTGGCTTTGAGTCCACCCTTGAGGCCTGTCACATGATAATAGCCTATAAAGCATGTCAATTCTATTGACTTTTGTTATTAGTAAATATTGAATATGTGGCTGTAATTACAAAATAAAATGAAAATAGAAGATTTCAAGATTTATCAATTTCATTTTCGAACAAATTGTATCGCCTTATGTATGTGTTTTTTGGCATCAAAACTTGGACTCAAATTTGAGACACCTCCTTCATGGGCTCAAATTTGAGCCTGTGACTGAGCCAGGTCTCAAGTTGAGCTTGTTTGTGAAATGCATTGAGTCTGAGTTCACAGACTCAGCAAAATATTTCCAAAATTTGAGACAAAGTCTCAACTTTTGAGTCTGACTCAAGGCGTAAGTCTGTTCATGAAACCGGCCCCTGGACTTAAAATCCTGCCCAGGCTATATCTTAGAAACTTTAGGGTGTAGAAGTTGATACTTGGGATGGACAATGGTGGGGGTTGTAGATGTGAAAAATTATCGTGTGACCTTGATTTAACCTTTGACATTGCCATAGTGACCTTGACTTAAAACCCTCTCTGGGCCATATCTATGAAAAAGTAAGGTGTAGCAAGTTGATACTTGGCATGGAAATTGGTTGGGGTGTAGGTATGCAACATCATGGTGTGGCCTTGATTTGACCGTACCATAGTTACTTTGTGTTTGAAAATCTTGTGTGAGCTATATCTCAGAAACTTTAAGATGTAGGAAGTTGATACCTAGTATAGACATTGGTTGGGGACTGTAGGTGTGCAGCATCAAAATGTGACCTTGATTTGGCCTTTGATCTTGCTGTAGTGACCTTGACTTAAAATTATGTCCAGGCTTTATCTCAGAAACTCTATCTTTCCATACATTTTTCTCTCTTAACTGATATTTTCTCTACTTAAATATTATTTGGACCTTTACACAGTTGACACTCTTTGCTCTAAAAGTCTCCTGATCTTTGTACTGTTTCACTCTTCCATATCTCAAGGTGATGACAACTATTTACCTGGGCTGTGGGATACAGGCATTTCCAGTGCTATTTTTGTACTTAGGTTTTGTAACTTTTACTAAGGCTGCGATGGGCGCACAAAAATGTGCTCAAGTAACCATCCTCATACACTCGACTCGTGTCGAGTACCCGTTCTTTAAAAGAAATGCTGTTAAATGAAGCTATTCACTGAAAATTAATATTGTATTGTTTCTTTGCATATAAATGCAATTTAAAGTTATTCAATTTGTCTTTTATTTTGGTAGTTTGTACTTTGCAAAAGACAGGAACCACTTCAAAAATCATCAGTGTATTGAAATAAATGACCACTTCCAAATGGCAAAAAATGCTGCATAAGATCTATTTTATGATACACTCACCAAAAAAAAAAGATTCACACAGTATTTCGAATTTTTAAAACAATCTAGTTCATTTGAAGGACTAAACAAAAATGAAAGTTGTAAATCCAAAAGTACATTCGAGCAATGCTTTCATGTCTTTCAGGTTATGTGACTCCATTTGTACATCAAAATGGTTCGATACAGGTACTCGAGGCTTTGGGAGGGAATTTTTCAAACTCGTTAACCGTCTTGTCTATTGATTCTTGAGAAACCATTTTCGCCACATTTGACCCTGACACTTTGTTCTAGGTAATTAAGGCAACCAAGATTAATTAAGTTGTAAGTACATTTCCAGTCCCTTAGGGATCAGTTTGATATTTAATATTTTGTTCTCCAAGAGATAATTGCTGTACTTTATTACTCTCATGTCACTCTTGTGTATAATTTGAAACTATATATCAGATTGGAGTCGGGGTCTACCCATGGCTTGGTCCTCCGAATGATTTTTTTTGGGGGGGTCACTACCAGTGGGCAAGGGTTTGTGCTTTTTCAGGCAATGGTCATTTACTCCTAAACAAAAGAATGTACTTGTTTTTCAGTTGTTGAAAGGACGGCATGTTATGGTGAGAGTTGGAGGTGGATGGGACACTTTGCAGCATTATATAGTAACCCATGATCCCTGCAGGATTAAACAGTTTAGACGCGATGGAAACCCTGCAAAATCAACTCATCAGGCTGATTTTCTACATGTTAAAGGCAGATACAGGCCAAGCTCTCAGAAGTGACACTGCATTTTGTTGTTATAAATTACCGTAACATGTATTGTATGAACTACCTTCAATGTTTCATGGGGTTGTTAGACTAATGAAGTTGTTTTTTGTTTTTTTGCTGCTGGGGTATTTACTGCTTTTATCCAGTTTTTTTCTTGCCATTGATTTTTGCTATTTGTATCCCTGTAACCCTGTTTACTGCTATCTCCGTCATGATTTATACCAATCATTGGACATATACAGTGGAACCTCTATTATCTGACCTTTCTATTATCCGACATAATTGTTACTCTCCCAAGAGGGTCGGATAATGGAGGTTCTGCTGTAATTAATAAGAACTTCTTCAGTGGTGAAGCCCAAATGGGCGCACAGTGTCATCCCTATTCTTGTTTTCTCACATACCAGACCTATGATAATAAGATAGAAGAGGCTGATTTGAAATAGAAATGCACTAATGAGATGCATTCATGATATACCATTTGTCTAAGTTGATTCCTGATTCCATATCTACATATCCAATGAAAAGCGCAACCTTAAAAATCCTTCAGTTTTCATATACTCAACTGACCAGCTCCATGATTTTGTATTATAAGATCTACAGTGTATATTCTTAATCACAGTGACCAATAATAAGCATAGTTAAGTGCTTTTATGTGTTGAAATACATAATTATATGACATCGAGTGACGGGTCAAAGGTTGAATATGGCAGTGAAATTTTTCAATTTTTATGTGAGTTCCTACACAGTCCAAACCTTGATCATAATCATTGTAGAAAGTTATAATGCACAGAACTGCATATTTGACTTGGGGGAAAAAAATGTCATCAAATTTGAACTGTCCAGAATAAATTGAAATAGTTTAATTTCTTGTAGTCAATAAGTAATAATGATTATGTAATGACTTTTAAAATACTGATATGATGAAATCTGACCCACTTCAATGTATCAAAGACCTTAATTACCTCTATCATTAGTATCAGGCCAGTTCATGGTTACCTGCAGGATACACTAAAAGCCTGTATTGGTATCAACCAAGCTGTTGACTTTTTAACCACAAGATCTTGAAATCCTGATAAAAATGTTATTCAGTCAGCCTTACAGCCTGTTGGTAAAGTATACTGTTAGAATATAGTGCCCCACAGTGAAGGTTACTCTGCTCAAGTTTAAATTAATGTGAGGTCAACATGTTGTACACCACAAAATGTCAACCAAGCATGAGTGTGAATTAGATCTGAACCACTGTGCATAAAGTAAAACATTTCTTTAATGGTGACACAATAACGTTAAATCACTGTAGTAAATCATAAAACTAAAGCCATTCTCCTTGAGAATCAAAGCATACTGTGTATTAAAGCTGGGAACATTCTTTGACTGATTCCGTCCTCAGTAAGTTACTCCATCCCAATCAGCATTCCATGAACATGTTTATACTGTGATAGTACCATGTATATATTTTGGTTACTTTAGTAAATCATAAACTTAAGTTATTCTCCTTAACATTTTCCTTGAGAATCAAGGCATACCCCAGTGTATTAAAGCTCAGAATGCTCTGTGGCTCGATGATTCCATCCTGAAGAAGTCACTCCATTCCATTTGGTATTCCATGAACAGATTTATATTGTGATAGGACCATGTATATGCCTCAGTCTATGTTGTATTTGATATATTGATTTTTATTGTGAGCATTTACTGTCCACAGGCCTTTATAAGTTTAACAGTGCTTACAATTTTATACGTTATAGTTAATTGTTACAGGGGTGAGACTGTGGTGGCTGTATCATTGTATCCAGAACATTATGCTTAGATTCAGAAGCAAACATAGTAACAATTGTCAGTACATAAAATGGTAGGAAAACTTAAAAATATTACAAAATTACAATAATAATAAGAAATTCTAACCTTTACTCCAATATTTTTGTATATAAACATAGCTTGTTTGGTTTCCCATAATTGGAACAGTTTTGCATTGGCAAAATGCCAATCAGGAATAGGTGCTATGGTCTCATTCCCGATTATTATCACATTTAGACATTTATTGTATTTTGACATAAATGTCTTTTATAATAATTGTAGGAGTATACAGTGTTTTATATCCTGTGAATATATTTCTATTGCTGAGTGTGTAAGGTTATATTGTCATTATCATCTTTTTTTTTTTACTTCTTTGCAAAAAAGCTCAAAAGATAAGCAATTTAGTCCTTGGAAAATATGATAAATTATGGCGAAAAATCCATAAAAATTGTGAAAACGTGTTTTCTGAGATTTTAATATCAACATACAAAGGTGTTGGCCTTACGTTGTTGCTTGATATGTCATCAACTGTTCTTGTTTGCCACAGTGAGGTAACTCTCACTTTTTTCAATATTTTCACTTTTGCTCAGATATTTACAATTTAATAAAAATGCTGTGATCTCAAATATCGTGACAGAGCAATTTTCAGGTCATTTTTTTTTTACAGAAGAGCATAGTTGTATCCCTGCAAGCAAATATACCGTTCAAATAGCTTCTGAAAATGTCTGCCAAGATTGTGCCCAGAGTTACTGATTTTTGGTTTACCAGATTAAACACTTTTTGGCGAAGGTAGAATGTTTTTGTACTTTTTGTTTTTTTGTGAGTTGTTTTTGTTTTGTAAGCTGATGACTGTTTTGTGTGAAACAATGATCTCCATTATTTGATCTGTGTTATAATAATGAACATTCCATTTATACATATAGTTAAGTATTTCTGTTTTGATATTTAAATTAGAAATAAATCATTGTTTTGAGTTCTTGAAAGTAGTTTCATTTTAGGCAGTGGCGTGTTCAGCTGCAATTGCTGTTCAGACCATACAGATTGTTGTCAAACTGTTGAACCCCAAATATGGTAGCAATATATCCCACTGTAATTCATTTTCAAAAAAGGTGTGAAAATAACACCTAGATTGAACACATCAAATTTGATTGATGATTCTTTGATTAATCAGAAATAAGGGTACCAATGTATGTGGCCTGGATCAAACAAACAAGATCAACTGCATGACTTTTAAACAAATGTACAGGTAGGTCAAGTTGTATAATGTGTAACCTTGACACTTTGAGGATTTCAGTCTGTTTATTGCTTTAAATGTTCACATGGATTCTTAGTTTACAAATTTTCTTGTTTCTATTACCTTTGATCTGGCTTGGCATTATCTTTTGTGACCCGAGTATCATTTTAACATTTAAAACCAGCCTGAAAACCAGACAATCCCTTAAGATTATAATATTGTTTGAAATGTTTTTGAAGTACTGTGTTTTTACATTAGCTGTATTTTATCATGACGTCACTCACTTTCAACTTCATATGTAAATATAACTGGCCTTCCTTCTTTAAACCATGTTGTTGACACATTTATTTTTTATCTAAATGCTTAGTTTCTGATCGACAAACACCAACAAAATATAAAGATGGTGTCAACATATGGTTGCTTGGAGTCCATGTATAGTCACAGAATTCATCAAATGTATTGTCAAGTTGCATTCTTGGAAATAAATGTGACTTTAAAACCAATATGCTAAGTGGGTGGACCACATTTTTTCCTTACTGCCCATGGTTTCTTGTTACATAAAGATAAATTCCAAAAAATTAAAAGTATGACCGTAAATAATATCTTAGACATTGATTTTTAGAAATGATTCTATGAATTTTTTTGAATGTTACAATGTCTGAATTGAATTATTTTGTCAAAAAAGTCCTAAAGAACTTCAAAGTCATCGTTTTGATGTAGAGATGTGCCTGTGTTGGTGTTCTCATGGTAAGGAAATGGTATTAAAACTTTTGAACAAATCCATGTAATATATCAAAGATATAATTAATTGATCAGATCATTTTTATTACAAAACTTACAAAAATATCAAAATACTGGGTTGTAAAAAATGTTCTTAAATAATTCAACTAAAATGTACCATTTAGTTTACTGTATATCAACTTAAAAGCACTGTATTGCTAATCCATTCTGTAAATGCTATGACCTCTGTGAAGACACTTATTCCTTTGCAAGCTGTTCTATCATCAACAGGTCCCCAGCTTGTAATGCCAGCTACTGACCACTGGTTGTGGTGGTTTCTGCATACCAGCGGGCCTCCACTGTCTCCCTGTAAAGCAACAGTTGTGAAGGGAAGGTTTATATTTTGCCTGTTTATCATCTGCAATGTGTTAATTATGAGGACAGACTGCAACTGTTTCCAAATGTAGGAACACTGGAATATCTTATCTAAAAATTGTGACAAGAGTAAAAGCAGCAGTATATATTAATTAATCTCTGTCAAAATAGTTACATTTTGTGACTAATATTAAAATAACAAGATTAATTTTTTTTATTTCTGTAAGAAAGACAAATTAAAATCTAATCATACAAGAAATAAATGTATCATTGTTCATACTGTCTGACCTTATTATTTTGTAATGTTTACTAGAAAAAAGTAGAAAAGTGAGATTGTTACCAGTTAATTGCCAATAACCATAGTTTACAATGAAGAATCTGGATCTGCTAATATGTTGCTTTCTGCCACCAATACAACCTCCTACGATAACAAATTTAATGTGTTAAAAGCAAATTAGTTAATTCATATCCAGTCCACATAAACTGTTACCATGAGTAAATAGTTAATGTACTTACTGTGCACACTGTAATATAGCCATGCACATATCCAGCACACAACATCACTTCCTTGTACAATCCCCAGTGAGCAATGTCAGGATCATTCGCACAAAATGTGTCATTTATCAATAACATTTTTGCTTCTTGTAAATAAGTGGGAGTAATATCAGCCTGGTCATCTGTAAAATGAAACAAAAGAATAATGCAAAAAAGTTTTCAGTGTCCATATCAGGCACTGTATCAGCTGATGTATCCAGGAATCGGCTTAAATCTTTTGATTGTGCTGGTATGGTTATTTTCTTGTGTATATCCGACTCCACTCACCTGGACTTCTTCTCAAGTGTTTGAAGCATATACAGGTTTCTTCTTAAGCGATAAAAAAAAATAAACCCTCATGACAACTGTGAGGAATACTGGGAATTAATCAAGAATTATGGATTACATTAGCTACATTATTAACCTCTGACAAGGAGGCTATGTAATTGACCATGTGCATTTGAAAAATACCTCAAAAAGTTGTGGACAGATTTTGATAAAATTTTGAGGAAATATGGACAATAACAGATTTTTGATGGTGATCCGTACCACCATCTGGATCGTGAATTTTTGTAAAGGATTTTACTGTGTGGATCCGGGAATTATTTGTTTATTTGCTAAATAAGTTGAAATGTTGATGAAATTTTCCAGGAAATGTCGACAATGGTACAAGGAAGAGATTGCTACATTGTTTTATGATCTGGATCACCATCTGGATCCAGGATTTTTAAAAGATTTTTTTTTAATATTTCATGCATAAGCCATATTTGGAGGTATTTGGGCTTGGTAGAGGTTTTGCACTCTCTGAGTGCTTTTGGTCACACATGCATGTGAATATTTTTAGTATATATATGTAATATATATTTAAGAGTATCTATTGGAAAGTATATGCAAGTAACATTGTAAAGTGTTAACTTCTGCTAAATTTTCAACTTTTGCCTCTTTCACCTAAATTAGCATTTGACTTGACCAGGTTCCATTTGTACAGAGTGGGATTTATTTTGTTTTAGCTCTAGTATCTCTCTTTCTTTGCAGTATTATGACTGGTTATGGCAGCCTTTCTTGATGAGTCCAAAACCAGTCCCATGCAAGCTAATTCCCATGACAAAACCACATACAATATTGTCATCAATTTGATAAAGGTACAATCGTATCTCCAATATTTTTCCTTTGAATTGAACCCTGATTTGTCAAGTAATCCAGTGACCAGAGAAATATGTGTATTGAACCATAATTTCCAAATAAGCAAGTAAAATGGTATGGAGGAGGTCAGGAACAGATATTTACTTCTACTTATAAGGGAATTCTGCTAACACGGGTTCCACATAAAGGCTTTCCAAGTACAAATAGAAGCCAAGCTTGTGGATGGAAGATGGCAAAACCACAAAATTCTTCTCACCAATAGCACCCCAGCCTGTAGTGTAACACTCCACCTCATTGGTTACATTGTAATCACTGGGTGGCACACATATTGGTCTGATGAAGTCTGTATAGTTAACAGATGTCTGCAACTCTATTAATGCAATGTCGTTTTCTAGAGTCTTTGTATCATACTTCTGTGTTAACACATGAAAGAGAAAAATCACTTGATAGATACATATTATTAAATGTTATAAATTAACCATTTCAAAAGACATTATTTACAGTACCTGTATTTGTATAACACAAGCAGATTTTATAAGAATGACTGAATCTAACATTTTCCTATACAAAAATATAGTGAATGCCTAATATAGGACAAGGACATACTCATACTAGAATTCAATTGTGTGAACCCCACCCACCCATGGTTTACACATTTTTTTGTTGTAAAATAACACACTTATGTTAAATCCAATTTAATTAGTGACAACTTTGTTACTTTACCCCTTGATATACATGAATTTTAAAATTTACGAAAATTCAGGATGACTTTTAACTACCTTTCTATTTCTTCTGCAATATGTTTAATGCCTATGTCACACCTTTTTTGCAGTCATATCTGGACGTATTTGATATTTGGCTGCTCTGTATACCCCTGCATAGCCATCCTCCCCCCCCCCCCCCCCTCACCCCCCTTTTCACTCCTCCAGCATGTAGAGTTTAATACAACTTATGAGAGGAAGTGGCAGGTTTTTCAAACATTTCAGAAAAAGTGGTCCCAAATCAAAATCTCCTCCTACCCAAATCCAAATTACATGGAATTGTGCTGAAGCGGTCCTATTAAGACAAGTAGCGGACCACAACAGAATGATCCACAACTGAAAGGTCACAGACCCATTGGTTTGTAGTTTGTGACACCGACATGAAAGGTGTGACCTTTTGTTTTAGGACATCAATCAGTTGCACACATAACTGCCATACTAACCTCATGTGTAAATAATCTTTTGGCTGATATACTTATTGCTGAAGCTGTTTCTGATTTTGAGACGGTGCCTAATGTCACAGTGAATCTTGCTGGTTTGTTGGGTGCCATTTCAATGCAGTGAGCAGCAGTAAGTACCCAGCTTCCTGATATAAGTACCCCACCACATTGGAAAGTACTGCAAGAATTAAGACAGAAGTGCTTAACATGTCAGTGTATCAACAATACACAGCATTATGTTTCACTGAGTAACAAAATATAAGATTTGACCACAATCCTCACTTTAAGGAAGTAGATTTAAGATACTTAGTTGAACGTGGGACATGCATATTTTAAAAAAATAAGATTTCCTTTGAAGACTCAAATATCTATTTTTAGGCAATACAAAAGCTATAGCTGTCAATATTCAATAGAAGGTGTCTCTTTGTAATAAAGAATACATAATAAAAGTATTCTAAGTAGAAAAATAACATCAAAAATACCTGTACCCCACAGCCAGGGGGAAGTACCATTAAACACTATGAGATATAGAAGGGATGAAAAAGTACATGGTAAGGAGTCTTTTAGAATCGACTGTTAGTCATGTAAAGGTGTAGGAGAATTTGGAGAAACAACACTTAAGAAAGACAAAGAGTATATAAAGACAAGATATCAAAACAAAGCAATTTAATAGCAAGATGACAATGGAGATAGCACAAGTAGATAAAAGAACATGTATAATATAATAAGTTACAAAAATCCATATGGCATTGTGACTGGAGAATTATGTCTCAAATATGGCAGCAGATATCATTCTGGCAAGAACAAAGGTCAAAGCTTTCACCAAGGTCACACAATGACATTGCACACCTATTCGGTCAAATCAAGGTTACACTGTGACACGTTACATCTATATCCCCTAAACCAATATGTCTGGAAGTATCAACTTCTTACATTCTACAGTTTCCGAAATATAACCTGGGCAAGCTTTTAAAGGTTCGGGGACTATTATAAGCTTTAACATGGATTCTAACATGACGACCTGCGCAGAGACGAGTTTTGAGTTCTATGCGCACACAATTATCTCGCAACAATCGCACTGCCCTTCCATCCGCCCTACATATTTTGTGGTTGGGTTTTAGAAGTATTGTTGTTATGTTGTTTTTATTTATATTTCATTGAATATGAAATATTTATTAAATATTGTATATTATATTTATATAAAATAATCCTGCATCATAACATTGTAAATATGCGGTTGTAAGGTACAATGGATGGAAGAGCCGGTTGCTAAGGGCACCACAATGTAAACAAACCTACATAAAACAATTTACGGCTTCGGCTTCGTAAAATTATTACCGGAAGTGCCATGGTTAAATCCGTATACAAACCATGAGCACGAGTGGATTATTTCTATTCTAACATGACATCTAAGATTATTTAAGGGATTTTTTTTCATTTATTTTTCATTTTTACAAGGAATAAATTGTTTTACGTAGGTTTGTTTACAAAATATGTAGGGCGGATGGAAGGGCAGTGCGATTGTTGCACGATAATTGCTTCGGCTTCGTAAAATTATTACCGGAAGTGCCATGGTTAAATGCTGTATACAAACCATGATCACTCATGGATTATTTCTACAATAAAGGTCACACTATGATGCTGCACACCTACATTCCCCAACAAATATCCCTGCCAAGTATGAATTTTCTATAATTAATGGTTTCCGAGATATAGCCTGCCCTGACAAAATTTTTCCCACCTCCCACATGCCTACCCAGCCAGACATCATGGGTGAAAACAATAAAGGGTGTGAGGTGAACAGTGACTAGCTGGATTTATTTTGGCCAAGAAAAGACAGAGACGTTGGTTTCTGAATGTTTTTTCTCTCTCAATGAATTTATCAATGAACAGCAAAGTCCAAAACTTAAACTCAAATTCCACTTTATTCAGGATTTTGACGTATCAATAAAAGTAAAGTCAAAACTCAAGTGGAGCCAGAGTAAGTGCTCAGGTTTAGGGCTTTGAAATCTGTGGAACACCTATCTTTGGATTGGCTTATTTGATTGTAATGTAGTTGGTTAAAGAAGAAATTGTTTACTCAAACAATGACTTAAGTAACAAAGCCCCCATCAATTTCTAAAACAAACTTATATTTTTTCTCAAAGTGCAACATTGCAAAAATATTTTTGGTTAAATTTCTCTCAATACCCACATTCTTATAAATGAAGGGAACCAATAAAGTGAAACATTGAATAATACCTAAAAAAATCTATTTTCAATTATAGTTTGTTATAGGCCTGGAACCTTGTGTACAGCCCATGCACTTTGCTTCATTCTATGTACTTGGGTTATATTACATTAGTCATATTGTTGCATCGCAAGCTCTATGTTTAACTTTATGTAATACATTACTGATATCGCTATTGGTTACATGACTTTGACAGGTAAAGGTCTCATAAATTTGGAAGTTTGTTTGACAAGCTCCCACATTCCCAAACATTTTTAATCTTATAATATTTTATCCTAACTTTCCAGAGAATCGGTATTTTCTTAGACAAACTTCTCAGAATAAGAAAAATTTCTGACAATAAGAATTTTCCAAAATTACATAAAAAGTATTCTCTATACAGTTTTTCATATAAATAATACCTTAAAAAGCTTAAATTTAAATGTAAACTTTTCTTCTATAAGGCCATTGTATCTAACTTTTTATTATTAGTTTCAGAATTCTAAAATATTTTCAGGATAAAAAAAATTTTTTTTCATGTTCCAAAAATTATCCTTAGAAAATGGTTGTTTTCCTGAAATATCCAAGATCAAGTGTAATATTATGTTTGTGAATACTGACCAAGAATTTCAATGGTTAGACTGAGTAACATACCTCCTGTCAAACAGCATCACCTGCCAAGGCCATTTCCCTGGACTAGCTGTATTGCCATTGAGTATTTTTCTTGGTGAAGATTCTGTAAAGCTTTTAGCTCTTGTACCACATTCTGTAATAGGTTAAAATGTTCACAAGATACTGTGATTTGACACTTGATTTATCAGGATGACTCAACTGTAGAAAATAAAAGTTGGCATGAGAAAGCATTTACACTACCAAAGGAAAGGATGCTATGGAGGTATATGCCACTGAGTATAGGTTTGATCATATGATGGTAGTTGAGTGGGTGGAGGAAGGCAGGGCATCCTCTTTGATCAAGATTCACCATCAGGCATTGACAAGCACCTACCAACTTTTCCAATTCAGGTCAGACTGGGCATCAAACCCACAACCTGAGAAGTAGGAGGTGAGTGTGTTACCCACTACTTTACTGTCTCTCCCAACATTATTATGGAAGTAGAGTAAGATATCTAAAATTTGCCACATATCTGAAATTCGCCACATGTTGAAATACAATAAAATAAATGAATTGAGGTGAAATTTGTTGAATGTATAGTAAATTAATTCTTTTTGAACTGAGAAATATCAATTTTAAGACAAAACATCATTTTCTTCAAAAAATTAACTATGGTTTTAGAGGTGGTGAGTTTTAAATTCCTGGTGAATTTTAGATTTCTTACTCTAATAAGCTTGTCCTTCCATATGATGATAAATATCTTCTCAACAATAATCACTACATGTCTTTACCAAAAACGAGAAGATCTTATGCATGTGAGATTAAATTATTCCTGACATAAGTATTGAATAAATACAAGGTTATTCCACAATTTTTATACTTGAACAAAAATATTTTCTTTTACACAAGATGAATTTTATTTAATGAGGCTCTGCACACTGGCCTTGCCCTTACAAAGACATTGACAATTACTGGCATTCCTTTGTTACAAATCCCAACATCAGCAGACACAAAACATATGGGCTTTCAGAAAACACATGCTTACCATCGTGACTGCAGGATATTGTAACCACTTCATTTGTATCACATGATGGACTGTTACAACAGAAAATAAACCGGGTATTACATAATAAATCACAATCTCTTCTCTTTTTCATATACAGTAGATGAAAATGCAGTTTAACACCATGAGGCTATAACTCAAGGTAAGGGACAAGAATATTAATTCTACTTAACCAGGGCTGGTATTCACAACAAATCTCAAACTCAATCGCAGACTCAAATATAATCCCTAAAATTTAGGTTTTAAATTATAAATTTGAGTTTAAACTAAAACTCAAATTTCAGTTTGAGCATTTAATTACTTACAATTATTCTTATGTAGGACCGAGTTTGAGTTTGAGACTAGCCCTGAATATCTAGGTAACACAGTAAATGTCACTGGAATTGGCACCCTGAAGGCCCAAAGTATATTTCTCTACTGAAAGTGGTAATGTCACTTAATAGGATCCTTCTTCAGGATATGTAACTCTATCAATAAATAGTGTGATTACCTTATAATGTAACTAGATTGGGCCAACTCGGCGCCAAAATATCCCCAGACAGGTCATCACTCACGCCACAGGTTTTGATCGGGAATTTTTATTTAATCCATTTGTTGTATGCCATAAATATTGGGAAAAGTTATATGAACTTCAGCACATCAATCTAGTAAGTTTATATCTTCCCAAGGAAGATGGTGTATCCCCAGACGTCGAATACATAACTCAACAGATCATATTTTCAATCTTCCTACAATGATAACTCTAAACCTATTTTCAAAATATTTAAATGATTGATGATTGAATGTCCATTCTAAATTAATAATCTCAAAAGAGCATATCTGTTTCTATATTTGTTGACAAATAAAATATTATTTTTAACTCAACTCATCATACTTTTCAATCTTCCTGCAAAGGGTAACTCTGAACCTATTTTCAAAGTATTTAAATGATTGATGATTGAATGTCCATTCTAAATTCATAATTCCAAAAGCGTATCTCTGTTTCTATATTTGTTCACAAATAAAATATTATTTAAAAATCATATATTATTTATATTATTATTTTATTATATTATTTTTAGAATTTGCATTGTTTTTCAGTTATTCATTTCCTCAATTCCTATATATGTGGTCCATATATATGCAACCTAAATATGTGACACAATCTCAGTTTTGACTCCCTTTGTCTTAGATAATTAGATAATGAAGCAAACACCACCTCCCACCCCACCTCTCTCCCCTTCTCCACACCTCTCTCACTATTACAGAAGATCTGTATACCTTTGTTTATTTAGTGTCACTCAATAGCTGGAGGTCCCAGAGGTGGGTGGGGGATGGGGGGTGGGACTACAAAGAGATGGAGTGCTGCAGCACAAATGGTAAACAAACACTTATAACATAAAAGGGGCAATCAACTACAAAAAGCTCAGTTAATCTTATCACTAAAATAAAAGCAAATATATAAATAAGGAATGTCCAACAGGAAGATTATATACCTCCAGAATTAAATATAAATTATCAAACGACAAAAACAGATTTATAATAATAATTCAGAATTGAGAATTTTAAGTATGTGATTATCAATTGAAACTAGAGGATCGCTCGCAAAAAAAAAAGATAATGTTTTTGCATAGCAAAAACAAAGCGTCCCGAAAAGGATATAAAGGTGAGTGCTAAAGTATTAAGAAAATGCTTCGTTTCTAGCCTTATACTGTTGTGGCAACCAAAGTCAGCGCAGTCTGCTCTATCTAGCACGGTTTTCACGATATAAGCATTTTTGTGTTTTGCAAAAAATAAAAAAATTAAAAATGTCCGCTATATTTGGCGAGACAAAAATATTTTGAAAATTGGCATGGCTACTCTGCAGAGATACCCAGCAGGTCCAAAATTTTGTTGAGTTCGCTCCATATAGCACAGTTTTCGAGATATAAGCATTTTTGTGTTTTGCAAAAACTTTGAAAATTCAAAATGGCCACCATTTTTGGGGAGACAAAAATTTTTGTCAAGACCACTGCCGTGGTGTGTATCTCTCGCCGAGCATTAAAGCAGAAGAAATAGCTTTTCCGAGATATTCACAATTTTTCATTTTCGTGTGTGAAAGCTCTTCCAAAAGTAGGTGAATGAGTTATTTGAGAAAAATTGGCTATCTGCAATACTATTAAGAGATAATTCACATTTACTCATTTTGAGTAGGTGAATAATTATCTATGGGTCTGAAACTTCACCAAGTGAAAGCTCTCCCAAAAGTAGGTGAATGAGTTATTTGAGAAAAATTGGCTATCTGCAATACTTTTAGAGATAATTCGCATTTACTCATTTTGAGTAGGTGAGTAATTAGCTATGGGTCTGAAACTTCACCATGTGAAAGCTCTCCCACAAGTAGATGAATGAGTATTTGATAAAAATTGGGTATCCGCAATACTTTTACAGATAATTAGCATTTACTCATTTTGAGTAGGTGAATAAATAGCTATGGGTCTGAAACTTCACAGAGTGAAAGCTCCCCCAAAAGTAGGTGAATGAGTTATTTGAGAAAAATTGGCTATCTGCAATACTTTTAGAGATAATTCGCATTTACTCATTTTGAGTAGACGAGTAATTAGCTATGGGTCTGAAACTTCACCAAGTGAAAGCTCTCCCAAAAGTAGGTGAATGATTAATTTGAGAAAAATTGGCTATCTGCAATACTTTTAGAGATAATTCGCATTTACTCATTTTGAGTAGGTGAGTAATTAGCTATGGGTCTGAAACTTCACGAAGTGAAAGCTCTCCCAAAAGTAGGTGAATGAGTTATTTGAGAAAAATTGGCTATCTGCAATACTTTTACAGATAATTCGCATTTACTCATTTTGAGTAGGTGAGTAATTAGCTATGGGTCTGAAACTTCAACAAGTGAAAGCTCTCCCACAAGTAGATGAATGAGTATTTGATAAAAATTGGGTATCCGCAATACTTTTACAGATAATTAGCATTTACTCATTTTGAGTAGGTGAATAAATAGCTATGGGTCTGAAACTTCACAGAGTGAAAGCTCTCCCAAAAGTAGGTGAATGAGTTATTTGAGAAAAATTGGCTATCTGCAATACTTTTAGAGATAATTCACATTTACTCATTTTGAGTAGGTGAATAATTAGCTGTGGGTCTGAAACTTCACCAAGTGAAAGCTCTGCCAAAAGTAGGTGAATGAGTTATTCGAGAAAAATTGGCTATCTGCAATACTTTTAGAGATAATTCGCATTTACTCATTTTGAGTAGGTGAGTAATTAGCTATGGGTCTGAAACTTCACCAAGTGAAAGCTCTCCCAAAAGTAGGTGAATGAGTTATTTGAGAAAAACTGGCTATCTGCAATACTTTTAGAGATAATTCGCATTTACTCATTTTGAGTAGACGAGTAATTAGCTATGGTTCTGAAACTTCACCAAGTGAAAGCTCTCCCAAAAGTAGGTGAATGATTAATTTGAGAAAAATTGGCTATCTGCAATACTTTTAGAGATAATTCGCATTTACTCATTTTGAGTAGGTGAGTAATTAGCTATGGGTCTGAAACTTCACCAAGTGAAAGCTCTCCCAAAAGTAGGTGAATGAGTTATTTGAGAAAAACTGGCTATCTGCAATACTTTTAGAGATAATTCGCATTTACTCATTTTGAGTAGACGAGTAATTAGCTATGGTTCTGAAACTTCACCAAGTGAAAGCTCTCCCAAAAGTAGGTGAATGATTAATTTGAGAAAAATTGGCTATCTGCAATACTTTTACAGATAATTCGCATTTACTCATTTTGAGTAGGTGAGTAATTAGCTATGGGTCTGAAACTTCACCAAGTGAAAGCTCTCCCAAAAGTAGGTGAATGAGTTATTTGAGAAAAATTGGCTATCTGCAATACTTTTAGAGATAATTCGCATTTACTCATTGTGAGTAGGTGAGTAATTAACTATGGGTCTGAAACTTCACCAAGTGAAAGCTCTCCAAAAAGTAGGTGAATGATTAATTTGACAAAAATTGGCTATCTGCAATACTTTATGAGATAATTCGCATTTACTCATTTTGAGTAGGTGAGTAATTAGCTATGGGTCTGAAACTTCACCAAGTGAAAGCTCTCCCAAAAGTAGGTGAATGAGTTATTTGAGAAAAATTGGCTATCTGCAATACTTTTAGAGATAATTTGCATTTACTCATTTTGAGTAGGTGAGTAATTAGCTATGGGTCTGAAACTTCACCAAGTGAAAGCTCTCACAAAAGTAGGTGAATGAGTTATTTGAGAAAACTTGGCTATCTGCAATACTTTTACAGATAATTCGCATTTACTCATTTTGAGTAGGTGAGTAATTAGCTATGGGTCTGAAACTTCACAGAGTGAAAGCTCTCCCAAAAGTAGGTGAATGAGTTATTTGAGAAAAAATTGGCTATCTGCAATACTTTTAGAGATAATTCGCATTTACTCATTTTGAGTAGGTGAGTAATTAGCTATGGGTCTGAAACTTCACCAAGTGAAAGCTCTCCCAAAAGTAGGTGAATGATTAATTTGACAAAAATTGGCTATCTGCAATACTTTATGAGATAATTCGCATTTACTCATTTTGAGTAGGTGAGTAATTAGCTATGGGTCTGAAACTTCACAGAGTGAAAGCTCTCCCAAAAGTAGGTGAATGAGTTATTTGAGAAAAATTGGCTATCTGCAATACTTTTAGAGATAATTCGCATTTACTCATTTTGAGTAGGTGAGTAATTAGCTATGGGTTTGAAACTTCACGAAGTGAAAGCTCTCCCAAAAGTAGGTGAATGAGTTATTTGAGAAAAATTGGCTATCTGCAATACTTTTACAGATAATTCGCATTTACTCATTTTGAGTAGGTGAGTAATTAGCTATGGGTCTGAAACTTCACCAAGTGAAAGCTCTCCCAAAAGTAGGTGAATGAGTTATTTGAGAAAAATTGGCTATCTGCAATACTTTTAGAGATAATTCGCATTTACTCATTTTGAGTAGGTGAGTAATTAGCTATGGGTCTGAAACTTCACCAAGTGAAAGCTCTCCCAAAAGTAGGTGAATGAGTTATTTGAGAAAAATTGGCTATCTGCAATACTTTTAGAGATAATTCGCATTTACTCATTTTGAGTAGGTGAGTAATTAGCTATGGGTTTGAAACTTCACCAAGTGAAAGCTCTGCCAAAAGTAGGTGAATGAGTTATTTGAGAAAAATTGGCCATCTGCAATACTTTTAGAGGTAATTCGCATTTACTCTTTTTGAGTAGGTGAGCAATTAGCTATGGGTCTGAAACTTCACCAAGTGAAAGCTCTTTGAGATAGCTGCTCTGCAGAGATACCCTGAAGATAAAAAATTTCGTCGAAATCGCTCTATGTAGCACGGTTTTCGAAATATAAGCATTTTTGTGTTTTGCAATTTTTGCGCAAAAATTCGAAAATTCAAAATGGCCGCCATTTTTGGCGAGACAAAATTTTTTTGAAAATTGGCATGGCTACTCTGCAGAGATACCCTGTGGGTCAAAAATTTCGTCGAAATCACTCTATCTAGCAGGGTTTTCGAGATATAACCATTTTTATGTTTTGCAATTTTTGCGAAAAATTTGAAAATTCAAAATGGCCGCCATTTTTGGCAAGATAAAATTTTTTTGAAAATTGGCATGGCTACTCTGCAGAGATACCCTCTGGGTCAAAAATTTCGTCGAAATCGCTCTATCTAGCACGGTTTTCGAGATATAAGCATTTTTGTGTTTTGCAATTTTGCGAAAAATTCGAAAATTCAAAATGGCCGCCATTTTTGGCGAGAAATTTTTTGTTTGAAAATTGGCATGGCTACTCTGCAGAGATACCCTGTAGGTCAAAAATTTCGTCGAAATCGCTCTATCTAGCAGGGTTTTTGAGATATAAGCATTTTTATGTTTTGCAATTTTTTGTGAAAAATTCGAAAATTCAAAATGGCCGCCATTTTTGGCGAGACAAAATTTTTTTGAAAATTGGCATGGCTACTCTGCAGATATACCCTGCGGGTCAAAAATTTCGTCGAAATCGCTCTATCTAGCAGGGTTTTCGAGATATAACCATTTTTATGTTTTGCAATTTTTGCGAAAAATTCGAAAATTCAAAATGGCCGCCATTTTTGGCGAGACAAAAAATTTTTTCAAAATTGGGATAACTACTCTTCAGAGATACCCTGAGGGTCAAAAATTTCGTCGAAATCGCTCTATCTAGCACGGTTTTCGAGATATAAGCATTTTTGTGTTTTGCAATTTTTGCGAAAATTTCGAAAATTCAAAATGGCCGCCATTTTTGGCGAGACAAAAATTTTTTGAAAATTGGGAAAAGTACTCCGCAGAGATATCCTGCGGGTCAAAAATTTTGTCGAAATTGCTCTATCTAGCACGGTTTTTGAGATATAAGCATTTTTGTGTTTTGCAATTTTTGCGAAAATTTCGAAAATTCAAAATGGCCGCCATTTTGGGCGAGACAAAAATTTTTTGGAAATTGGGAAAACTACTCCGCAGAGATACCCTGCGGGTCAAAAATTTCGTCGAAATCGCTCTATCTAGCACGGTTTTCGAGATATAAGCATTTTTGTGTTTTCCTTATTTGGAAAATTCGTAATGATTAATTAATCATTAATTACTCGGCCATTTCTTGACCAATCAATGCCAAAATCTAATGATTTCCAGATTTTAATAGAATGAATGTCTTTGCCAAGTTTCAGGTGAATTGATAAAATTCCTTTCAAGTTATCATCCGGACAAGCTTCCCCATCGAAAAAAGACATTTTTGGTCATGTGACCTCTCTGATTGGTTGAAATGTCACTGCTGCATATTCAAAAAAATTCCCCAGGGCTACTGCCTAAACCTGCCAAATTTGAAAAGAATCCGCCTAACGGTTACAGAGTTATAAGGAAAACAAAATGCGGAGCCGGCGGAGCCGGCGGAGCCGGCGGAGCCGGAAGCTCTCCCATACACAAACAAGCGTCCCTTGCGGGACGCTTAATGAGTTCGTAACTGTAGGAGGTGTGTCAAAATTAAGGCAAGTTGAATAAAACTGGGCTAGTTGAGGGTTAAAAATCCCCTATTTTTACTACATAAGGCTATAATTTCATTAATATTTGGGACTTAAAGCTCACCAGAAAATAACAGTGTCCATTTTGCCTACTTGAATATGTTTAACCAGTTTCATATTAAAAAGTTAAAAACTCAGCAAGCAGAGAGATAACACACAAAAATAAGTTCTTAAAAGCCTAAGATAGCCATAACATTAATAATATTCAAAATTTAAATAGACAGGCACTTCCTTTGAAAAATTCAAAGATTTCAGCTCTATGAGCCACATAGTTTGACAGTTACAGGGCTTTAAAGTGGCATAATATCCATAAATTGGGTCTCTGTGGGCATTTTACAATTGTTAAAGAGACCTTAGCAATTAAACTACAGAACTGAAACTTTTTGGGGGACATACACAACAAACAAAAATTATATATAATACAGTTTAAGACTTGTCACACTAAGCATTTCCAAATAACAGGGCAAAATACAGAAAAAAATGTCAAAAAAGGTCACTTGGACAAGTGTCTATGGCCCTCATACACAGGTTAAATGTCTACTAAAAGCCTTGATTTTCGGCACATGTGAAAAGGACATAATAATGCATTCCCAGATGGGATTTCAGCTCAATCAATCACATAGTTTAACAGTCACAGGGCTTAAAGGTGGCAAAAAGTCCAAATATTGGGTCTCTGTGGGCCTTTTAGAGATCTCGATGTGGCCTTCAAATTAAAGCATCAGACTTAAAATCTGCTACATACTAAGACTACACATAGAATATGTATCTAATAATAAAGCTTGAAACTTCTCAGACTCACCATTTCCAAGTTACAGAGCAAAATATGTGAAAAATGTCTTAAAACGGTCACTCGGGTGGGTGTTAATGGTCCTCATACACAGTTTAAATGTCTACTTGAAGCCTTGATTTTTGGCACATGTAAAAAGAACATAATAATGTATTCCCAGATGGGATTTCAGCTCTATCAGTCCCATAGTTTAACAGTCATGGGCCTTAAAACTGGCAAAAAGTCCAAATAGTTGGTCTCTATGGGGCCTTTTAGAGACCTCAATGTGGCCTTTAAATTAAAGCTTCAGACTTAAAATTTGTCACATACTAAGATTACACATAGAATATGTATCTAATACAGTTTGAAACTTCTCAGACTTACCATTTCCAAGTTACAGGGCAAAATATGTGAAAAATGTCTAAAAAGGGTCACTCGGGTGGGGATTTATGGTCCTCAAACACAGGTTAAATGTCTACTTAAAGCCTTGATTTTCGGCACATGTAAAAAGGACATAATAATGCATTCCCAGATGGGATTTCAGCTCCATCAATAACATAGTTAAACAGTCACAGGGCTTAAAGGTGGCAAAAAGTCCATATATTGGGTCTTTGGGAGCCCGTCAGAGACCTCAATTTGACCTTCAAATTAAAGCTTCAGACTTAAAATCTGTTACATACTAATATTACACATAGAATATATATCTAATACAGTTTATGTGAAAAATGTCTTAAAAGGGTCACTCGGGTGGGTGTTTATGGTCCTCATACATGGGTTAAATGTCTATTAAAGGCCTAAATTTTGGAGTACATACAAGAAAAACATATTGATATATTCTCAGATGATATTTCACTTAGATGAGAGACATAGTTTGAAAGCTACAGTGCTTGAAGATGGCAAAAAGTCCATAAATTGGGTCTCTGTGGGCAATTTTGAGATCTTAAGTCGGCCTAACAGGTAAACCTACAGCCTTTAAATTTTTCACAGACAAGGATTACATATAAGAGTTACATCTAGTGCAGTTTGAGACTCATCAGAATTACCACTTCCAAATTATAGGGCAAAATAAGTTAAAAATCTAGGAAAAAAGTCCTAAGTGGGGTCTTTATGGGCCTCAAAGACAATTTTCTCCTCAACTTAAAGTCTTGATTTTTGGCACATGTACTAAGAATATATTAATGTGTTCTCAGGTAAAATTTGAGGCAGATAAGCCTCATAGTTTGTGACCTAGAGGGCTCTAAGTGGCCAAAAGTGCAATTTCTGACCTTAAGGTGGCTATAAGTTCTGTATTATTGGGACTTTAAGGTCACCTTAAAATAGGGATCTTCCTTTGGGCATCCTTAACATGTGTACCAAGTTTGAAAAAAAAATATTAATCCGTTTTTGAGTTATCGCGTCCACAAGGAAATTTCTATGGCGGCGGCGTCGCGACGGACCTGAATCCAATATATCCCCGACTTTCGTCTGGGGATATAATTATTAACAAATATCAATCATAATCCATTCAGTTAACTAGTTGTGTAAGTACCCTAACAAATATATTTATAACCAATTACTCATTTGGCAATATTTTTTTTAGAATGACATGGAGTTTACTCAGCAATTAATACCAATTTTTTGAAGATCAAGTTTTCTACTGATCTCAAATGTTTATTACACATATAAATTCAAAAGACTAAATCTGTGCTACATATATAGATTAAGAAATCTAAAATTCGCCACCTCTAAAACCTTAGTTAATTTTATGAAGAAAATGATGTTTTTGTCCAAAAATTGGTATTTTTCAGTTCAAAAAGCCTTAATTTACTATACAGTCAACAAATCTCACCACAATTCATTTATTTTATTAGTATTTTCACATGTGGCGAATTTCAGATATGTGGCGAATTTTAGATTTCTTACTCTACATGTAGTCTGTCTTTTGTTACCACAGCATATTTTCATCTGGTAACTTAGTGTACCTTTGAATGTCAAACTTTATTAAAAATACAATATTTTATTAACTGTACACTATTTTGTGTTTTGTATTTCTATAACATATTATCAGTTTTCTGGATTATTTCACCAATCAACATCAAAGCTCAAATGTTCAAGGTAATCATATGAAAAACCAATATAATTCTCTGATAAAGCTATTTATGCAATCTATCACAGAAAAGATAACACAGTTAATAGGTGTTCTTCTTTGATAACTATTGTCAATAAATAAAAACAAGTTTACGTCATACCTTATGTTTTTCTCAAACATATTGAGAATGGTAGAATTCGAACTAAATCCCTTGAGTTTTGATTGAGCAAAACCTTCTATATCAGAGGAGTTAATGCTTGACACAGTTCCACTTGAAGCAACAGTTCTGAAAGTTAAAATAATAAAATCCTGTTGGTATTCATATTCACTACATCTTGCTACCTTAAGACAAGCACCTGAGTTATCCCTATTCAGCTTCTCGTGGAAGATATCCCATTTCAGATACTGCCTTACAATCTTCGCAGAGAAACTGGTCAATAGTAACTTTTTATGATACTATCTAGCCAAATTATAGTTGAACGAATAATGAAAAACCAAATGAAGTGACCTATTGTGCTCAATCTGCTACAACTTAAGAATTTGTGTGTATGTGACAAAATTCTCTTCAGCAAATCTGTGGCACTAAAGATTAAAATTCAACAACTTAATATGATGTGCTGCACTTTGGTAATGGTTATGTTCACAAATCTTGGGATAAGCAGCTTCAAGTTTTTGATAGCTCCAGTTAAACAGGTCACATCAAATGAGGCAGGAAAGTGGGTGAAATGAGATGGATATGTTCATATTTTTTCTTATTTTAATTTGTGACACATTATAACGGAAATTGAGATCATCATAATTTAAATACCAATAATAACAGTCAAAAACTGTAGCAAAGTGGTAAATTTTAGAGTTTTTCATGCTCGATCTTTTATATCATACAGATGTAGCAAAATTTTAACAAAACATACATAAATATTATCACTTACATTTTTTACAGTAGTTGTACACAATTAAGATTATGTAGTAACTTTACAATATTGTTCTTAACTGTTTTAACCACATTTGTTGACATGCAGAAAGTAAGTCCCAAAACAAAAAAGAGAAATTTAAATGAAACATGTGACAGTCCTTTTTAAACTTATTGTTATAAAGGCCTCCTGTTTTGTAAAAAACATATGGCTCCAATGGTGTCTTTTGTAGAAATTATGGTATATCAAAATAGGGATACATATAGGTGCCTTGTAGAGAAGTGAAAATGCTGTATAAGTATAAATACCCAGCTGATAATTCCATACAGACTTGTCTGCTCCACTCTTCTCTCCAATTGTCAGCACATGCAGGTACAAACTGAAGTCCTCTGCCAACCATCAGAATGTCTTCCTCAATGATCTTTACTGTAATAAACGGCAACATTAATCTGGTTGGTGTTGTAATATACTTGTAAAGTAGACTTGGTACAAGTGGAAAAAGTGTACATAGAATGTAGGTTTAAGTGGAACTGGTTTTGATGTCCTTACAGAAAAAGTACAGTATATTTAAGGCATGAGTGGGAGTTGGCCATAATTTGAACCAAATGCTGGAGATATTGGAGATTCTGATGATGCAGAGGCTACTGTATTACTTTCCACTGACATTATTTATCATTAAAAAGACACACAGTTAATAGCTCTTTCTGGTAATCATGACAACCAAGTCTACATGGTCTTTAAATTCATGAGGAAAAGTGACCTCTGTATGTCAAAGCCTGACTTTACAGCTACTTTTCAGTGCCTCAGCAATATTATCGACTAGCAAATTTGAATACTGTAGCTGGATGTGTGGATAGAGTCTATATCAAGCATATTCAAATGTTTACAAATGCATATCAGTCCTTACCACAGTGAATTTCATCTGAGCCATCGGGGCAATGCTGTGTGCCATCACACCTTTCACTGCCATTGATACACATAGAATGGTCTGCACACTCAAACTCAGTCTCCGAACATGCATCTACAAAGGAAGTTGACAGTACAAGGGCTGATACATTATTGTGATCAAATTGTACATCAACTTTCCAACTGGAAACAATTAATATATTCATGATCCATGGGTGTAGTTTGAGATAGGTTTAAGATGGATTCCTGTTTTTTTCCCAATAGTTTTCCGATGGATGCTGCAATTACTTCAAGAGGTCTTCCCATTACCTCCCTATAGATCTGCGATAGTTTCCCGATCCATCCATTTGGTTTATGACCCTTAAAGATTGACTTAAGATGGAAAAGATGGGTTTATGATCACTGTAAGATCCAAAGGATGACTTTACAAATAAAAATATAGATTTAAGATGGGTTTAAAGATAACAAAAATTGGATAAGGATTGGGAGCAGTTTGGTATAATTTCAAATGATTTAATACAATGTATTGTCATAACTATTCCCAATGGACTTAATGCATCCAATCAGGAATCCATTGAGAAGTTCTGTAACTTCCATATATGATGGATTTACGATGGCTTTAAGTTTGTTCCGATTAAAAAGATCCATCTCCCAAACTTAAATTTACAGGTAGTAAACCTATTCCGATTAAAAAGATCCATCTCCCAAACTTAAATTTACAGGTAGTAAACCTATTATAAAGCATTATCCTGGAGATAGAACACCCCTATAAAAACAAGGCCACTGCCGCAGCGGTTATCTACCGCCTTAGAATCAGTAATAATGGAGAGCTAAAGGAGATATAAGGCCTTTGTAGTAAGATAACCCCACTTGACATTGAAGAAGGGGTCAAAGGTAAAAGTCAGCAATTGGAAAAGAGTCTCAGGCCTTGACTTCCTTTAAGTTGTTTACACATTTGGAACCCCTAGTAGCAATGATAAGAGAGATAGAAGGCCTTTTTAATAGGATAATCCCATTTAACATGTGATATAATGGCCACTTTCCTAGCCATATATATTTTGCGCATATTTGATGAACCTAGCTGCAGTATTTCAAGTTTTAGAGTATCTTAATGATTTTGAAATAATTGGCTATGGCGGCCATTTTGTTTATCAAAATAAGGCCAAAATTTTTCTCAAGGAAAACATTTGAAGGCCAGGACTTTTGATGGTCCGTCTTTATATTCTGAAGCCATATCACCAATAATAAGGGAGAAATAAGGACATTTTAGTGTGATGACCCCATTTAACCTTGAAGCAGGGGTCAAAGATCAAATTCAACACCTGGAAAGCCATGACTGCCTACACGTTAATTTCACATTCTGAACCTCTAATAGCAATATTAGGGGAGATATAAGGCCCTTTTAATAGGATAACACCATTTCACATTAAACATGTGATATGGCGGCCATTTTGTTTTTAGAACTAGGTCGAAATTACTATCAGGCTATTACTTTTTTAGCCATATATCTTTTGTGCATATTTGATGAAGCTAGCTAGAATATTTCGAGATTTAGAACAATTTAATGATTTTCAAACAATTGGCTATGGCGGCCATTTTGTTTTTATAAATCAGGCCAAAAATTTGCAGAGACAGGTTTTCATAGCCATAAACATGTCCTGCAAATTTGGTGAAGGTATCTTTATAAATGAATGAAATTTGAAAATTTTAATTACTTAAATGTAGCTTTTATAAGCTACAAGCTTACCATGTGGGACTTAATGCTGATCTCGGGTTGCCACACCCGGGGCCAACGTCTTAGAAAAAAAGACAGTTCTTGTTAGCCACCGGATATACTGGTAGTTGTCGTCACGTGATAACTTCTGACCAATCGTCCTACTTTCTCGTTGAAATTTTTTAAACCTACCCCTCAGCTGTAAACAGCGGGGAGGCAGGGTGGGACACATGGTAAGCTTGTAGCTTATAAAAGCTACATTTAAGTAATTAAAATTTTCAATTTTATTACGCTACAATAGCTTACCATGTGGGACTTAATGCTGAATTCAACCGCCCGGTGGCGGGATTACAGCTGAGACTGGAAGGAATGTCATTTTTTCTAAGATTTTGAATTAATATGTATAGAATAGTGCCAGAAATACCAGTCTGAGTCCCATTTACAGTGCCCCGATCCCGAAGGCCGGGCCTGTAACGAGCCAAAAAACCTAAGTAAATGAGAGACAGTGCTAAAAACTGTCTAGATGTTTTATTGTAGGACGGGAGTGCAGCAGTGCTCACTCCGAGGTCTAAGGGTCCAAAAGGGGCCCTTCACGTATGACTGACCAACCCAGTGGTTGGGAATCTCATAAAATTTTTACAACCTGAATATGAGATTAATGACAACTAAATAAGTCCTTAATAGAAAATACTTGATAATTAAAGGATAAAATGACCTTACCCGTAACATCTTGAAGGTAGAGGAATACCTAGATCCTGGGAAAGACTCCTGAAGACTTGGTTGTAGCGGATGTGCCCCCCCCCCCCCCCTTTTTTCTTTCCGAGGACAACTGGTCTGAGGGGAAGGATCTAGGACTTGTTGTGCAGCCACTACGGGTCCCAGGTACAAATTGTTGTCGGTGTCCGACCAAGTAAGGTCTTTTAGGTAAAAATTTGTAAATGTGTTGTGAGCTTTCCAGTGACAGGCTTGCATGATTTGGTCCACCGATACCCCACCGTAAAAGGCCTTAGAGGCCGCGAAGGCCCGGATGTCATGCGCTTTGACTTGGACCAAGTCCAAGGCTTGTTGATCTGCTTGTTTGTAACAAAGTAAAATGGTTTGTTTCAACCATGAAGAGAGTGTAGCGGGTCTGATGTCTGAGGTATGTCCTTTCTTAAAGGAGATGAAAAGGAGAGAATGAGACCCTCTCAGGTCTTTAGTTCGGTCCAAATAAAACCTCAGGGCCCGTACGGGACACAGGGTCCTGTCTTCTTTAAACTGTCTATCCACAATGGTAGTCAGAGCAGGGATAGTCACCGGAGATACACTTTGGGAACCTTCTCTTGCTAGTTGGTTTTTGGCTATGAAATCAGAAGAAGGGAACAAGGCAACCTTTTCCCATTGGCCTAAATTAGATACTTTGTTAGCGACCCAGGCATGGATTTCGCTGCGGCGCTTGCCGGAGGCCAAGGCTAGCAAGAAAGCAGTTTTTAAAGTGAGATGTTTGAGGTCTGAGTCTTTCATGGGCTCAAAAGGTGCTTTGGTGAGCTCGTTAAGGACAACAGAAAGGTTCCACTTGGGTAAGTTTCTGGAACTTTTAGGACGATCCCTGTGAAAACTGGAGAGTAACCTATGAAGGTCTGCATTGTGTGCAATATGTTGGGCCGTTGGGCCCAAAGTGTCAACGATTGCAGTCCTGTAACCATCAATGGTCGAGGGGCGCCTGTTTAGGTCTTGGTACAGGTACATGAAGAAATCTGAGATTTGTTTCACAGATGGAGTGGAGAAATCCACCGCATTTTCTCTGCACCATTTTTCAAAAAGGGCCCACTTTGACCTGTAGATGGTCCTTGTTGATGACCGCTGAGGGGCAGCAATTCTCTCTGCCACCTCCACAGAGAAGCCTTGTTCTTGGAGTTGTCCGCTCCTAGACACCAGGCGTGGAGGTTCAGGTGCTGGGGGTTGTTGTGGAACACCAGCTTGTGGGACTGTTTGAGTAGGGTTGTTGACACTGGGAGTTGCAGTGGGATCTCTGTTGAGAGCTGCACTAGGTCCCAAAACCAGGGCATCCCTGGCCAGCCTGGGGCTATTACGATGATCAGGCACTGGCATTGCCTGATCTTTTGGATCACCTTGTGAAGGAGAGCCGTAGGAGGGTACGCATATGCTGTGAGGTTGGTCCAGTTTATGTTCAGAGCATCTATGTTCCAGGCCTTTGGGTCTGGGATAGGAGACACGTATAGAGGGAGCTTGTGGTTCAGGTGAGTGGCAAACAAGTCTACATGAGGGGTGAACCACTTCTGGCAGATCTGTTTGAAGACCTGTGGGTGCAGAGACCATTCGGTTGACTGCACTTGGTTGGACCTGGATAGTAGGTCGGCCATCACATTCAGGCACCCTGGAATGTGCCTGGCTTTCAATGTTATGTGATAGTGATGGCACCAGGTCATGATCTTCCACAGGAGAGCACACATCTCTGCCGAGTGTGTTCCTCCTTGTTTGTTGATGTAGGCTACCACTGTTGAGTTGTCCGTCGCAACCAACACTGTTTGATTCTGGCACTGGTCCTTGAAGTCTCGAAGGGCCAGGGAGACCGCCTTCAATTCTAGGACATTTATGTGAAGCCTTTTTTCCCGATCTGACCACAGACCCTTGGTAAAATTTTGGTCTAAGTGAGCGCCCCAACCTTCGTTTGAGGCGTCGGTAAAGAGTTGGATACTGTGGTCTTTGGGATGAAGGTCTGCACCTTTCATCACCTTGGAGGGATTTTGCCACCAATCTAGGTGGGCTGCAATGGCTTCTGTCCAGGGAAGGAGGTTGTCCAGCGACTGAGGATATCTCCAGTGCTCCTTGAGATGAAACTGAAAGGGCCTCATGTGAAGGCGTCCCTCCGGGACCATTTTCTCCGTTGAGGCTAGCAACCCAATTAGAGACATCAAACATCTTGCAGTCAAAACACGTTTTGACTTGAGTCGTAGGATCAAATCCTGAAGTTTGAGCCATCTCTCTTGAGTGGGTTTTACAAGGGCTGAATCTAGGTGGTATTCGTAGCCCACGAACGAAAACACCTGTGTAGGTTTCAGTTCTGATTTTTCCTGATTTATTATCCATCCCAAGGACTGAGTCAGGTCTACTACTGCCTGAGTGTTCACTTGTGCTTCCTCCTGAGACTGGGACCTGATCAGCCAGTCGTCCAGGTATTGGTGAATTCTGAGTCCTCTTGAGAGGGCCATTAGTTTCACTTCCTTTACGATCATTGTAAAGACCTGGTGGGCTGTAGCTAGTCCGAACGGGAGGGAGGTGAATTGGAACACCTGAGCCTTGTAGCAAAACCTTAGGTATTTCCTTGAGCTTGGGTGGATGGGGATATGCAGGTAGGCGTCCGACAGATCTATTGAGTTGTCCGTCGCAACCAACACTGTTTGATTCTGGCACTGGTCCTTGAAGTCTCGAAGGGCCAGGGAGACCGCCTTCAATTCCTGATGGACTCTGGAGTTTCCATTTTGAACTTTTCTACGTGTAGAAAAGTATTGAGCCTGCTTAAGTCTATGACTGGCCTCCACCTTTGGTGAGGCTTGGGTATTAGGAACAGGCGACTGTAAAACCCGAGAGATTTTACATTGTCTACCCTTTCGATAGCGTTCTTTGACAGGAGAGACTGGATACAAGTAGCCAAGGCTTGGTCTTTTTGTTGGGCCTTGTACTCTGACAGAATCAGAGGAAATCTGATCAAGTTTGGCTTTGAACGGAATGGCAGAACGTAGCCATTGGTGATAATGTTTAACACGTTTTGAGAACATTTGTTTGTGAGCCAGTCTCTCCTGAAAGAACGGAGGCGACCTCCTACTGGTGGACTGAGTGAGGCTTTGGAGGAGTCATTGGGGAGGGGGGTTTCCACGCCCCCTTCCTCTGTTGTGGGGTCGAAAACGACCCCTGGAGCCTCTGAAGTTGGATTTTCCTCTTCCCGAAGGAAAGGACTGGTTACTGCTTTGAGAGGTATTGCCCCCATAGGGGCGTTTCCTGTAGGAGCCTCTTTTCCTGTGGGGACCACGAAAGGGCTTATTCTGGTAGGGTGCAAAACCCTGAGAATCTTTTGAGGTGCCTTTTTTGAGAAGGAAGTCCTCACCTTCCTTCACTAATTGAGACTCGAACAAGGAAGAGTCCCAAAAGGACGAGTTCCTGAGTTCTTGACGTCTCGTTTCTCCTAATTGTGGATGCAATAGAGTCATCTCGGCTTCGCGCCTGAGCAAGCCGGTATTAGCCATAGAGTACAATTCCCTCTGCAAAATATGGGCTAGAGATTTGCTGAGACAAGTGAGGGCCCTGTGTTGAACAAGTACTGTCTTGTTCCAAAAATCTAAGTAGTCAGCTACTTCCTCATATCCGCGCTTTGCCGCTTTCTCAGGATTGGCACCTTTCTGAATCTGAGATTTAATCTTCTTGACAGTAGACTTAATGCTATGTTGGCATTTTTCCAATGAAGCATTGCAAGAAGATGAGGTTTTGGCAAATGCAGCGGTGAAGTTGAGGGTAGAGATGTTTTGTCTAGCCTGAAGTTCTAGCTCCTTGAGAACTGGCATGGGAACTCTGGCTACTGGGGGCCCAGAAGGTCTAGGAGTAATACAGATCTTAGCAAAGTCTGTATTCAACTCCTGAATTTTGTCCTGAAAAGTTGGTTGTCCCACCTTGTACCACTTGGAAGTTGAGGGAGGAGGCTTGACATATTTTCCCTCAGATAAGTTGGCAGCCTTAAAGTCATGTTGGAATTTATCAAAGGCGTCCTTGATAACTGAGCTAAGTGGAAGAATAGAGGAGGGACCTCTAGGTCTGAGCTCTTGACGGCCTTTTTCATCATCCAGACCCAACACTGAGGTGGAAGACCTGGGCATAGATTCCCTGGGGTCAGGGAGAGACAAAATACGCCTGAAGGTATCCACTTCTTCAGAGTATTGTGAGGGCATGTCAGACAAAGCTACAGCCCTATAATAAGGGGGGTCTGGATCATGTTGTGGGAGGTCTTGATCAGAAGCTACTCCTGAGGGCTGAGCCCTAGAGGGCTTAGAAGACCTGTGTCTGGCTACAGGGGAGTGATCCTCCTCTGAGGAAAAAGACACATATCTAGATCTTTATTTATGTTTGCTCTTGTCAGAGTGCTTTTTGGATCTAGAAGAAGGGATCCGAGGTTCATCGGAATCCTCATTTAGTTGGTCCGAGGCAGAGCTCGGGTCAACTGGCTGCTTTATGGCTTTGCTTTTTGTGAGAGTACGAAACCTCTTCGGGATGACCTTCAGAGGGTGCAACGTACTGGTCCGAGGAAGGTTGAGTAGATACTAAACGAGGAGGAAGAGCTGGACCGTAGTCCACATCTATATCCTCGCTTGGAATGTTAGTACTAGATCTCGGAGGGGGCAAATCCAGAGGGGCAGCAGAAGTACTGGACAATATGTGTGATGTTCTGTTTAAAGATCCTAATTATACTTGGTTTCTATTTATCTGTTACATTTACCATGTTCCTGTAATTAAAAAGTATCTTACAGATATTAATGTACCTATAAAAATAAAAAAAAAAAAAAGAAGAAGTACTGGACAAGCCAGGTTTTGAAGCAAGAGTCGAGGACTGTGCCTCGACTTTCTGTTTTACAGCCAACTCCTCTCGGAGTGACTGAAAAGCTTCCAACATGGATGCCTGAAAGGAACCCATTTGCTGCTGTAAGTGGATATTTAAGGAATCACCGAGGGATTTCTCTAAATTTTTCTGGATTTTATTTTGCAAAGCTGTACCAGGGGTGGGTGGAATGGTTTTTGCTGGCGTTTTCAAGGACAGGGAACTGAAGGCAAGAGGTTGTGGACGGGGGGGTGAGGTAAAAAGGCTATCAGCCGCACACTCAAGGTCTGCATTAGACCCAGTGAAGGAGTCCCCGTCGCCTTCACCCAAAAGATCTAGTTCATCTTTGGAACTAGTTGTCGCTTTCTGCTTTTTCAAATACCGTTTCCGGTTTTGGATTTTCTGTAGTTGCTCATCTGTGAAAGACGTGCAAATTTTACAAGGGGTTTCAAAGGTGACACAGGGGTCATCACCCTTGCCAGCCTCCCTACAGGTAGGGCAGAAATTATGTGTATCAAAACTAAAGCAGAAATGGCGGCATTTCTGCGCTCTCGGTTTGTCTTTATTTGCTTGATGTGTAGACATTTTGTACGCAATAAAAGACGTAGAATGTATTAGCCTGAACCGAGGAAAACTCAAAACACGCGACTGCAATAAAAATACTTATCCTGTGAAAATGAAACTTTTACAGAATGATCTATGATATATATTACAAGAAATATGCAAATATTAGCCTCCAACAATAAGTAAAGTCTGAGAAATAAATGAAAATGTCTGTATATTTACAAACTGCTACCAGTCAATCGTGGCCAACGAGAAAGTAGGACGATTGGTCAGAAGTTATCACGTGACGACAACTACCAGTATATCCGGTGGCTAACAAGAACTGTCTTTTTTTCTAAGACGTTGGCCCCGGGTGTGGCAACCCGAGATCAGCATTAAGTCCCACATGGTAAGCTATTGTAGCGTAATAAAAGTTAAGGTTTATGTAAAAACCTGACAAACGGATGCACGGACAGATGCACAAACAGACACACGATTGGAAGGTGTCTCTTGACCACGGTCTTTGCTTTTCATGGTCTGTCTTTACAATCTGAAGCCATAGCACCAATAATAAGGGAGAAATAAGGAGATTTTAGTGTGACGACCTCATTTAACCTTGAAGCAGGGGTCAAAGGTCAAATTCAACACCTGGAAAAGATTCCCAGGCCATGACTTCCTACAAGTTGTTTTCACATTCCGAACCTCTAGGAGAAATGTTTGAGGAGATATAAGGCCTTTTTAATAGGATAACCCCATTTGACATTAAACATGTGATATGGAGGCCATTTTGTTTTTGAACTAGGCCAAAATTACTATGAGGCTAGCTTTTCTAGCCATATAGCTTTTGTGGAAATTTCATGAAGCTAGCTGGAATATTTCAAGATTTAGAGCACTTTTACAATTTTCAAACAATTAGATATGGCGGCCATTTTGTTTTTCAAAATGAGGCTAAAATTTTTCAGAGACAGGTTTTCATAGCCATAAACATTCCCTGCAAATTTGGTGAAGATATCTTCCACAATGAATGAGATATTAAGGTTTATGCAAAAATGTGACGAACGGACACACGCACGCATGTACAAAAGGCGTTTTATAATCTCCCGACCGCGGCCTTCGGCCGCAGGCGGAAGATAATAAAATGAAAATTAAACGGATTTCTGTTGCATTCAGAAATAGATTCCTTGAGTTTAATGATAGAAGTGAAAATGCAAAGGAATATATGTTCAAATTTACCTTTTTGAGGTTCATTCTAATATGGTATTTTTGAACAATTAGATTGGGTGACATGATTACAATAATACTGATACAGCAATATCATGATCCTTTGGTAGAATAAGAGTTAAAGTAAAAAAAATTGAACAAGAAAACACTATTATATTAAGGGATTATTGAGTATGTTTTATTTTAAAATAAAGGATTGGTGAGAGATAAGATCACTTACTTGCAGAGCAGCTGACTTCATCACTGGCATCATTACAGTCTGGTACACCATCACACAGCCACTCCTTTAATATACACTCCCCGTCATCACAGGGCACCTCATACTCAGAGGACGAACATTCTGTCAACATCATAAACAGCCTTAAATATTGATATCTCTTATCTAAGTTTTTATAATATGTATCAAGGGAAAAAAATTGAACAAGAAAACACTATTATATTAAGGGATTTAATATAATATAAAATATAATCTTATTTCAACCTGGTTCTCAACTTTTTGGTAATATAATATGGTAATAATAGTCATCACTGGGTGGATATTACGCAGAATTATAGTCCAATTTGCACTTGAGTACCATGAAGGTACTATTAGTGGTTTTGCATAATGTCTAGCCAGTGATGATTATTACTATTCTAATATAATAAGTCTCAAAATATGTCTAACTTTACTCTTAAATGACGCTTTTTATATTGATAATTAGTTGAACATTTTACGGAGTTTTAATCTAAAGATTTTCACCACTTGACCAATCAAATTTGCATATTAAAAATACCTTTGATGAATGGCATAATTTCAAACTAATCATATAAAAATTTGCACAAAATAGGTCTATTCATCTTATTTTAATGGAAAAAAATGGCACATTATGTTGCTATTGCCTCAAAAGGTAGAGTTATAATAACTGTGAGAGAGTACAGAAGAGCAAAAATTACTACTTGTTGCTGTCCTTGCAGTATAAAGGTTTTTTAACTGCTACCTTGACTTCATGACCACAATTATACATTATAGAAGTCTTACAAAAAATTTAATACCTTTTCTTAAAGGTGCCTGGTAGGGTAGAATCTTGACCAAATAGTATTTACTGGTTTCCTCTGCCCTTAAAACTAACCATTGCCACACAACCTATGTCATGTGTTGAATGTGACATTAAATCCAAATAAATTAAATAAATCAGATTCAAGGTATACATAATTTACCAAACAAATTACTTTTTTAAAAATTTGTATCTTCATAATCTAGTTTGCTTTGAAAGGTTTGTCTTTCCTTTTATTTTACTATTTATGCCCTAAATAACCACTGGAAGAAGGTTCTTGTTTGCACTTATAGACTGCATCATTGTAGTTGGATGGATATATTATCTTCTATCTTATTTAAAGTCATATTTCACAAGCATACAATAAAAACAAAGTTAAGTTTTTCGAAGTATGCATGTTACTCCTCTGGCTGAATATGAACTTTTTACCAGAAATTTCCTCTTAATATATTTAAATACAATTATCTTGTTAGGCAAAGGGTAAAGTTAACACTTTAACTACACATACTGCATTCTATCTCATCACTACCATCAGCACACTGTTGAATGGTGTCACATCTCTGTGATGCCTGTAGACAGGCACTCCCATCAGCACACTGAAAACCTCTACAGCCTGCAGACACAAGAGGCACATTGTATGTCAGTATTGCTCACCATGGCCCCCGTTTTAATAAGGGTCTTAGACTGAGCCAATTTTTGGGGCTCAGTCAGGGACTTACATCTGAGCTTAAGTCCTGGAATTCAATGGATTTCACAAAGGGTGACTTAGCAAAGACCAAGCTCAGACTAATTTATCAAATAACCACTATGGTTTCCTGTTTCGTGTGATCCTTTATTTCTATTCAGAATATACTACTAGTGATATATATCCTTTGTTTGAGACATTTTACCTTAGGAAAATTGCTGTTTTGCAATGGTAAACCTTTTAACTGCATAAATATTGCTAGACACAACTTTTGGAAGGTGTTCTATATATTTATACTTTATTTTCAGCAACTTCAACTTTTGAAATGAGGAAAAATGTATGGTGGTCATATTTAAGTCTTTGTTAACAAAAGAAAGTTAAGTTTAAAATGCTGTCCTTGCATATTTATAATTTTTCTGTACAGATAATATATAAAGATCACTTATTGTAAAATTCAGTTAGCATCTTCATACTAATTCTTTTGACCCTCATCAGAGCTTTTTTTGCAAGGCAAACATGTACATATTCAGAATATACAGGGAAGATCAAGAACGATCTTCTTGCAGTTGTACCATCCATTACACTTCCATGTGATTTATCCACACCACAGTAATTTGAATATACAGTAGTAATTTCTACATCCCACAGTAATTTATACACACAATAGTAATTTGTACACACCACAGTAATTTCTACACACAATAGTAATCTGTACACACCACAGTTGAGCTCATCCTCTCCCTCACTACATTCTTGTCTTGCATTACACACAAAAGACATCCTGATACAAGTGCCATCATTACACTCAAAAAATCCAGATTTACACGGAGGTCGAGTCACTGGTGATGTAGGCCCTGAAGTGGTCGGCCGTCCAGCAACTAGATCTGATGGAACTGCCAAACGAAGATGTTAAATAAAATAACAACAGCTGAATCATGTGGGTGTTTGGCTTAAATATCATCAGATCTGAGGGAGCATAAACCCTCACCAAGGGATCTTGAACCAGACATGCTGAGAAATCCCTAAACAAGTTCTGAAGTCAAAGTGCAGATCCAGATTATCTCTAAGGATTCACCACTTGTTTGTACAAACAAGAGAATTTATAAAAATTCAGTAAAATTCAGTAAATTTAAGATGTTAAGCCGCTGTTTCATATGCACAGTATATCATAAGACCTAACTGATTTTGAAGTTGGGCCCAGATGACTGTAATGATAAGTCATACTCCCAAAAAGATGACTCTAACACTTACCCAGTAAACATTACAAACGTTTATAAACGTTTATAAACCTAACTAGCAACGGTTTAGATTAGGTTTAAAATGATGGGTCCCTAAACGTTTGCCTATAAATGTTTATAAATGTTCAAGCATAAACGTTTATAAACGTTTATATATAAATGTTTATAAACCTTTATACATAAACGTTTATAAATGTTTATACACGTGTTTAAAATCTGGAGAAATATTTCTGTAAGTATATCTTGCTGTATCACTGTTGTTTGAAGCCATCATTACATTCTAAGTAGATATATAGAAGTATATAATTTGATGATATTATATACTTTTATATCTTTACTTAGAATATAATGATGGCTTCAAAGAACAGTGATACAGCAAGATATAGTAACAGAAATATTTCTCCAGTTTCTCTCAAAATGGCTGTGCTGATGTCATCATCCCAAATGAAAGCGAGGTTAAGATATTCTTCACTCTTTGTAAACGTTTAAAAACATTTATAAACGTTTATGTATAAACGTTTATAAACCAAACTCATGTTGCTGAAACGTTTATAAACCCATAATATTGAATAATTGTCAATATTTAGGTTTATATTTGGTTTAAAAAACGTTTATAGGTTTACTAAACGTTTATAAACGTTGGCTATGTTTACTGGGTACCTATGATTCTCACAATTAAAGAAAGATCTGGGAAAGCATAAGATTAATTGGCAGACTCGTGAGGTCTATCTTATCTTCTGACAAGATCGTTCAGCACTATTTTTACAAAAAAATTAATTTTATATTAGGAAAAAATTGGACAGGACAGATTTTCTGATCAAAAACAGTAGTCAGATCCCCCCCCCCCCCCCCCCCAAAAAAAAAAAGGAGGCTGAAAGGCAGTTATGACTGTAAATATTGGTTGTGAGTAAACAGGAGGGAGGGCTGACTTGCAAAGGCTTTCAAACATATTTGTATAACCTTTAGTATATGCTCCCTATAATCCTATGTGAAAAGATAGGTTTCATTTTGCTCTTGACTGTATTATCAGTGTGAACTTAGAGAGAAACAGAGTTATGTGCCTGTAAAACTCCAAGCGCCGAATCGTTCTTGGTTAATTCCCAGAGTTCCTTGTTTTCTGGTTTTACTTATTAATCAACAGATATTGGAGTTTTCACAAAAAACAATGCGATGAGACAGAAAACCTCCTCCTGGTATGCTTATATTTAAGATAAAACTTAAAACGAAACTCAGTGTCATACTTGTGGTGGAGTAGCTGTCACTTTTCAGGAGTCTCTCTGAGTTCAATCCATGTTAACTATACTGCTACTACAATGGTGTCAAATACTAGTAGATACATCAATGTACCTTCTGTTCTTTAGAAACTGCATTGACTTCATTTAAAAAAAAAATTAAACAAAATGGAAATAGAGTTTAAAATAGATCTATGTACTCTGAATGCGACACATTTACTTTCTTTGCCCCCCCCTCCCCCAAGAAGAAGTGCCTTTACCTGATTCACTATTACATACAAATCATACAATCAACAAAAAATGTATTTCTAAATACACATACATATTATATATTTATGTACATTGCCCTTTAAAGAAACACTGGTGCAGAAACTTTGCATAATCACAAATCGATAACAGGTTATATAGTGGTGCATGTTGAGTCAAAAATGAACTAAACGGATATAGTCAATGTCAAGTTTCCTAAAAAAAAAAATACATTCGGTGTATGTGTATTTATGTTTCTGTGAAATTATCTGAAGTACTAACCCTACATTTCCTGTATTATAAAACAATTAAACTAACAAGATTTTGTACTTTTATGGCAAACACCTTTTGTTGGCACTGGAAAAAAAACCTCTCAATACAAGCCAGTTGTCTATGTCACAAACACATATCCTGGGTATGCATTATGATACATCATGATGGTTTACTGCTCTGTAGCATTATACTTCTCCACATATATTCTTTGAAGGTGCCAAACTTAACTTTCCGAATATACCTTACCTGTTGAAGTATCAGATGCATCAGGTTCTCCATCTACCCACAGTGGAACGGCCAGAATTAACACAATGGTTAAAACCAATGCAAGCACTCCAACTACAACCAACACACACTTCCAGTGAGAACTCTCACATGTCCTTCTCTTGTCTGCAGAGTCTGTTGGGGATGCTGTGACGGCACTATATTCACTCCAAATATCCTCTGAACGTATGTAGGATCCATTTTCTGCTCCTGGATTGGTAAGCTGTTTATTCTGGTGGGATATTTGATAAACATGTCCTTTTTCCATTCTTAATAATAAGAAATGATTATTATGGAAAATGCACTTGTAATATGACTACTTCATACTTTCACACACTGTAAGTTGTACATATAATAATATGATAATAAAAAAAGTTTGAGGGCACGTGGATTGTCAATAGTCACAAATAAATCAAATACACAGTAAGAAGGCGAAAAGGGTGTAGTTTACTGAGAAATCCATCCATGCATATATTTGTGGCAATTATATCCTGATGATATGAGGTACTGATTGTGAAAACTGGGGAGTGATCTTCATTTATTAATGACAACAAATATGAAATCCCATTATAACCGTCCTTTAACACGAGGGTTATAATTATAGAATGGAATTTATTAGCCAGTATATTGACAACACACTTGTATAGTATTTGTTTACTCAGTGACGGTATATTTTCTATTGATATATGTCCATATATGGTAATTGAGCACGTGTATTCTTGTTTTGGAAGTGTGTGTACCAAGCGTATCCAGTAACAGAACCAATGACACGGCTAGATGAATAAACAGGATCAATACCATGAAGTCATATGCTCAGAATATATAGGTATACAAGAAGACTTGTTATAGATTATTGGCTCACCATATGACCAGGTAAAATAAGGTGCAGAAGTGGAAATTTTAGGGACATACAGTGCATGCAATGAATCTATCACTTTCGGAGCTTCCAGTAGAAGCGTTAATCAGTTTATGGGTCTAATTTTGGTGAATTTTTGACTTTGAACCTGAATAACACAAAGAGTATTTCATAATACCTCAAATAATAGGTGTGTTATCCCTTTATTACTGTGCCAAATATTCATCCCCTAATATTTATGCAAATATTAAAAATACTACTTTTTCTATCTCTAATTGACCAAAACCCTTGAATCAGTTTTTGGGTCTATTTTGAAAAAACGTAAACACTGACTGAATACTTCAACTATATTAAGTGTACCATATATGGCATTATTATATGTGGTCAGTAATCAAATAATGAGGCCGTTTTACCAAATTCAAATGTGAAGTAGTGTCTCTGCATGTTTATATTTCTAGAATATGAAGTGTTTTTTGGTGGAAGTAATGATCAGTTCATGGGTCTAATTTTGGTATCTTTTTAGTTCAAAACTTAATAACACATCCAGTATTTCATTTGTTTTCATTGTGATAGTTCAGATGTTATCCCTTTATCATTGTACCAGATATCATTTTCTAAATATTTGTAGAAATATTAAACACATTGTCTTTTTGTTTCTTTTTGCTGAAAACCCTGTGATCAGTGTATAGGTCTATTTTGGAAGAAAATGTTATACTTGACTTATCACTACAGAGATTTACATATGCACTGTTATCTGTGGTCACGTAGGACTGACCAAATCATGATTTCAAATTATCCAAATGCAGGTATTGTTTTCCCATGGCAACTAGCTGTGTTGACATGTGAATGAATGGGTGGGCAGGTGGGCAGAGGCAAATATCTTGTCTGGCCTGTATCTCAGAATCTGTTAGATGTTACCAAGGATGTTGACACTTGATAGGGGTATAGGTTAGGGGTTATAGATGTCCAATGTCATACTGTGACCTTAGTCTGACCTTTGACCTTGATTCTGTCAAAATGTTTTCTACAGAAATATTTCAAACATATTTCTCTCATGACAATGATATATAGATTGCTGCAACTGATTATTACCTCCACCAAGGAGGTATCATTTTTATAACAGGGGCCATGGAGGCACAGTGGTAACACACTTGCGTCCCACCTCTGAGATCAGAGTTCGAATCCTGACCGGACTTCAAGCACATAAGCTTGCCCTTGGCCAGCAGTTTACAGTACAGAAGCTTGACCAATTATTTGTACTTGTTTCCTCTTCCCTTCCAACTACCCGTCGTGATATGACCAATGTTACAGTGTTGAAAGCGACGTAAAAACCCAAATAAATATTTTTATAACTGTCTGCTTGTCTCTTTGTTTGCTTGTCATTAGCAGGATATTGTAAATACTACTAGTTGGATCTTCCTAAAAGAAATCAGAAGATGTGTCCACCTTAGATCCTGTTAAACTTTTAGAGTGATCTGGATTATCATCCGGATACAAAAAAATAGATTTATCTATTTACTTATTATTACATGCATTGGCAGAGGTATGCACTCTCCCAAGTACTCTGGTTATAGGTAATTCTACCTAACTGTTATTTCTATTGACAACAATACTTCAATTAATAAATTTTAAAGCTTCACAACTTTTAGTTTACCAATTAATGATTTGATATTGCCTTGTTTTGATACTTTGCATACATTTTATCCCTCTTACTTATTTGTCTTGCACATTACTATAGCTTACAATGCAAGTTCTCTATGTAATGTTGTCCATGCTATTTCCCCAGACTGTTAAACTTTATTAAAAGTGATGAACAGAAAAATAAAAATGTTCTAATAAAACACCCAAACATAAATATATGTTTATATTTGTAATTATACAGCCAACACACAATTTTTTTTATAATTGAAGTACTTGAAGACGCACCACTACACAAAATACTTGCCAAAATAGGCTCAAAATTTGGTCAGTGTCCTTGTGTAATGCCCAGGTCACACTGTGGCGATGTTTAGTGGCGAATATGCGCGATCCTGAAATTCGTCCTTGTTGGTAGCATATTCTTGGTCCATCTTCACTGTTCTCCACCATTCTCCATGGATCGTCATCTAGCTACGACAGTTTCAAACTGTTCAAAACTATCGCCGGTATTCGCCGATTCGTGGCCATTTTTTAGTTCGCCATTAGAATTTGCCACTATTGGTAGAAGATTCTTCTACATTGTAGCTCTGTGTTGGGACATTCTCTAGCAAATCGTACTACCTTCTTGTTCTCAGTAAATTCGCCAAATATTCTTCCTTGTTCTCAACTGGTTCTTCCTTTGTCGTAGAAGATTCCTCAAGTATCGCATTCATTCTCCCCTACTTGTAGCTGATTCGTGGGTAAATTCGCCAGATATCTTCACCAGTTCGTAGGGTATTCTTTGTATATTCTTGCTTTGTCTCAGGACATTTGAAAGGCATCATAGAACATCGTAGAGGGGTCGTAGAAGTGTGAAGATCTTTTATCACGTGACTACACTTTCCCGCTTTTTTTTGGCGAATTCTGGCGAATTTGAAGTCGCCTCTGTTCTTCTATATTCGCAGATATCATCGTAGCACCCTCACCACTGTGTGACCTGGGCATTACAGTCTATATATAGTGAACTTGAAACAGCTGGGGGTTCAGTCAAGTGTGACATTTTTTTTCAAAATAGACCCAAAAACTGATTCAAGGGTTTTGGTCAATTAGAGACAGAAAAAGTAATATTTTTAGTGTTTATTTGGGGTTTTACGTCGCTTTCAACACTGTACAGGTCATATCACGACGGGTAGTTGGAAGGGCAGAGGAAACCAGTACATATAGTTGTACTGTAAACTGCCGACCAACGGCAAGCAACTACCAGCTTTCCCACTTACGGCCATGACGGGGATCGAACCCCGGCTGCAGAGGTGGGAGGCGAGAGTGTTACCACTCTGCCACCGTGGCCCCCAAGTAATATTTTTAATATTTGCATAAATATTGGGGAATTAATATTTGGCACAGTAATAAACGGATAACACACCTATTATTTGAGGTATTAACATTGAAAATATATGAAATACTCTTTGTGTTATTCAGGTTCAAAGTCAAAAATTCACCAAAATTAGACCCATAAACTGATTCACGCTTCCACTAATGCATGTAGGTTATTTGATGGTTGTTATTTGACGTGTTGGGTATAGATTCTATGCATAGATCTACAAAGGTTGAAAGCATTATAATCGTAGTGACTGTTGATGTTCATTGAAAATATTAAACCTGTTTAAAATCCTTTGCGAATGAGCAGTTTTCTCCCCCAGTACTCGTGACCAATCGTTTCAGCAGTAAATCTAACGAGGGCTCCACGACTTATCTTTGGGGGATAGTGACTTTTGGTTAGGGTGTCGTGACTTACCTCGAGGGTATAATAATTAATCCTTATTTTGATATGAAACACTATGTCCATGGTAACACAGTTATGAAAGAAATGGTCGATATTGCTCATGGATCTCATAATAATTTTATAACATTTGTCAAGATTAGGATTACATGTTTAAAAATATCATGGGTGCATTTTTGTTCTCTGTTGTGACAGCCAACACATGTCATGATCTGGTGGAACCTGAGCTCATGTATGCATCTACCGCATTGACTTTTCCTAATGCCCCCGTCACACTAGGCGTATTTCACAACCGTAACCCGTCGAACCTAGATTCAGATTTGAATTCTTTGGATTAGCTAGATTTGTGAAATACAATTTTCTGCAGATCAGGGGCCGTATTCATGAAAGGTCTTAGCCAAGTCTCAGGCTTAAGTTGACTCTATTTTTGTACAAAAGTTAAGCCTAAGACTTGGCTAAGACCTTTCGTGAATACGGCCCCTGAATCCAAAATGAAAGCATAACATAAACCAACATAAATATCATATATTAATATAAACTAGAGGATCGCTCGCAAAAAAAAAAGATAATGTTTTTGCATAGCAAAAACAAAGCGTCCCGAAAAGGATATAAAGGTGAGTGCTAAAGTATTAAGAAAATGCTTCGTTTCTAGCCTTATACTGTTGTGGCAACTAAAGTCAGCGCAGTCTGCTCTATCTAGCAAGGTTTTCAAGATATAAGCATTTTTGTGTTTTGCAAAAAATTAAGAAATTAAAAATGTCCGCTATATTTGGCGAGACAAAAATATTTTAAAAATTGGCATGGCTACTCTGCAGAGATACCCAGCAGGTCAAAAATTTTGTCGAGTTCGCTCCATATAGCACGGTTTTTGAGATATAAGCATTTTTGTGTTTTGCAAAAACTTTGAAAATTCAAAATGGCCACCATTTTTGGGGAGACAAAAATTTTTGTCAAGACCACTGCCGCGGTGTGTATCTCCCGCCAAGCATTAAAGCAGAAGAAATAGCTTTTCCGAGATATTCACAATTTTTCATTTTCATGTGTGAAAGCTCTTCCAAAAGTAGGTGAATGAGTTATTTGAGAAAAATTGGCTATCTGCAATACTTTTAAGAGATAATTCACATTTACTCATTTTGAGTAGATGAATAATTATCTATGGGTCTGAAACTTCACCAAGTGAAAGCTCTCCCAAAAGTAGGTGAATGAGTTATTTGAGAAAAATTGGCTATCCGCAATACTTTTAGAGATAATTCGCATTTACTCATTTTGAGTAGGTGAGTAATTATCTATGGGTCTGAAACTTCACAGAGTGAAAGCTCTCCCACAAGTAGATGAATGAGTATTTGATAAAAATTGGGTATCCGCAATACTTTTACAGATAATTAGCATTTACTCATTTTGAGTAGGTGAATAAATAGCTATGGGTCTGAAACTTCACAGAGTGAAAGCTCTCCCAAAAGTAGGTGAATGATTTATTTGAGAAAAATTGGCTATCTGCAATACTTTTAGAGATAATTCGCATTTACTCATTTTGAGTAGGTGAGTAATTAGCTATGGGTCTGAAACTTCACCAAGTGAAAGCTCTCCCAAAAGTAGGTGAATGATTTATTTGAGAAAAATTGGCTATCTGCAATACTTTTAGAGATAATTCGCATTTACTCATTTTGAGTAGGTGAGTAATTAGCTACGGGTCTGAAACTTCACCATGTGAAAGCTCTCCCACAAGTAGATGAATGAGTTATTTGACAAAAATTGGGTATCCGCAATACTTTTACAGATAATTAGCATTTACTCATTTTGAGTAGGTAAATAATTAGCTATGGGTCTGAAACTTCACAGAGTGAAAGGTCTCCCAAAAGTAGGTGAATGAGTTATTTGAGAAAAATTGGCTATCTGCAATACTTTTAGAGATAATTCGCATTTACTCATTTTGAGTAGGTGAGTAAATAGCTATGGGTCTGAAACTTCACCATGTGAAAGCTCTTCCAAAAGTAGGTGAATGAGTTATTTGAGAAAAATTGGCTATCTGCAATACTTTTAAGAGATAATTCGCATTTACTCATTTTGAGTAGGTGAGTAATCATCTACGGGTCTGAAACTTCACCATGTGAAAGCTCTCCCAAAAGTACATGAATGAGTTATTTGATAAAAATTGGGTATCCGCAATAGTTTTTGAGATAATCAGCATTTACTCATTTTGAGTAGGTGAGTAATTAGCTACGGGTCTGAAACTTCACCAAGTGAAAGCTCTTCCAAAAGTAGGTGAATGAGTTATTTGAGAAAAATTGGCTATCTGCAATACTTTTAGAGGTAATTCGCATTTACTCATTTTGAGTAGGTGAGCAATTAGCTATGGGTCTGAAACTTCACCAAGTGAAAGCTCTTTGGGATAGCTGCTCTGCAGAGATACTCTGAAGATCAAAAATTTCGTCGAAATCGCTCTATGTAGCACGGTTTTCGAAATATTAGCATTTTTGTGTTTTGCAATTTTTCCGCAAAAATTCGAAAATTCAAAATGGCCGCCATTTTTGGCGAGAGAAATTTTTTTTGAAAATTGGCATGGCTACTCTGTAGAGATACCCTGTGGGTCAAAAATTTCGTCGAAATCGCTCTATCTAGCACGGTTTTCAAGATATAAGCATTTTTATGTTTTGCAATTTTTGCGAAAAATTCGAAAATTCAAAATGGCCACCATTTTTGGCGAGAGAAATTTTTTTTGAAAATTGGCATGGCTACCCTGCAGAGATACCCTGTGGGTCAAAAATTTCGTCGAAATCGCTCTATCTAGCACAGTTTTCGAGATATAAGCATTCATATGTTTTGCAATTTGTGCGAAAAATTCGAAAATTCAAAATGGCCGCCACTTTTGGCGAGACAAAATTTTTTTGAAAATTGGCATGGCTACTCTGCAGAGACACCCTGTGGGTCAAAAATTTCGTCGAAATCGCTCTATCTAGTACGGTTTTTGAGATATAAGCATTTTTATGTTTTGCAATTTTTGCGAAAATTTCGAAAATTCAAAATGGCCGCCATTTTGGGCGAGAGAAAATTTTTTTGAAAATTGGAAAAACTACTCCGCAGAGATACCCTGCGGGTCAAAAATTTCGTCGAAATCGCTCTATCTAGCACGGTTTTCGAGATATAAGCATTTTTGTGTTTTCCTTATTAGGAAAATTCGTAATGATTAATTAATCATTAATTACTCGGCCATTTCTTAACCAATCAATGCCAAAATCTAATGATTTCCAGATTTTAATAGAATGAATGTATTTGCCAAGTTTCAGGTGAATTGATAAAATTCCTTTCGAGTTATCATCCGGACAAGCTTCCCCATCGAAAAAAGACATTTTTGGTCATGTGACCTCTCTGATTGGTTGAAATGTCACTGCAGCATATTCAAAAAAATTCCCCAAGGCTACTGCCTAAACCTGCCAAATTTGAAAAGAATCCGCCAAACGGTTAGAGAGTTATAAGGAAAACAAAATGCGGAGCCGGCGGAGCCTGAAGGTCTCCCATACACAAACAAGCGTCCCTTTCACCCTTGCGGGACGCTTAATTAATATGCAGTAATATAATATTATCATATTACAGTATAATAAAAATTTCCCAAACATTAAAATTTCCACCATTATTTTACAAAGAATTATGGGTAATCCAATGAATCTGAATCCGTTGATCTACCTCGAGAGATAGATCAACGGATTCATAATCCAGATTCAGATTCAAGTCACAAAACAAGCGAATCTGTAGATCTGAGGAATCTAGATTCGACGGATTACAGTTGTGAAATACGCCTACTGTAAAGTCGTAATGCCCCTATTGATCGATGTTATAAATAACGCCACATTTCTCTTGGTACCGCCACAATTTTGTCAATGAAGTTATAACATGCTGTAGCATTTCCTGCTTTGTCTGGTAACCCATAAATATTGAAATGCTCAAGATTTACGCCTTTCCTTGGCGGTTATAAGTTCTGTAGGGTAACTGCAGGGTGGCCTATCATTTCCGTTGCTCTTCCATAACTTTCCCTTCAAATTTAGTGATGTCCTTTCTTTTCTATGTCAGTTCAATATTTCAAGATGCTTCACTGTATCTTTAAAATATCTAATCGATATCTTCTCCATATCATTTCTTTGTCAAGCCATGACAATTGTCCTTCAGGATTCCCACTCTCTACTGTAGCGAAACTGTGCATAAAGGGTTTGTAGATAGGTTTCACAGGAGGTATAGCATTCTGCCTCTGTTTCGCGCTTCTAGAAATCACTTTTTTTGCCTCCGAACTTTCATGAATTGTGGTGTAGTGTGATGAGTACCTGTCTCATCACTGATGTTAAGCAGCAATGGGCTATGTTAGTACTTGGACGGGTGACAGCCTTAGTGCACTGTTCGTTTCTCTGATGGCTTTGCAGCTTGCGCTAGTAGACTGAAACCCATTCTGGCCTTGTTTCCTGCTGTATCTATAACTGCCAGAAATATTGACCATAGTGTAATAGGGGTATAAACTGCATCAACAAGAATGATAGGACCATGAAGGGGACTTAGGCCTGGGCTCAGACACAATTTTTGGTGGACTATTTTCTTGGGTCCATTGTCTCAGGTTCAAGGAATTTCACATATTGACTAAGAGATTTGCTGAGCCAGAGACTCAAATATTAAGACCAGTAAGTAGCAGACTGAACTCCATTTGTGAAACAGATTTGAACCCAAAACTCAATTGAGCCTAAAAGTTCAGATATTAGGCAGTGACTCAGTCTGAAACTAGGATAAATCTCAGATCTTTTGGGAGATCGTACAATGATTACATTATCCATTAGTTTTTTGACATGAAAAGGTATATCTGTCCGTTTGACACAGTGCTTTGAAAATAAGATATAATTTAAGCAACGGCTAAAATAGATTTTTTTATGTTCATAGATGTCCATATAAATATTATAAATAAGGTCTTTATAATTCCATAGAAAGTAATATGTTGAGTGACCATAATAGGTGTTCCAATCGTAACTGTTTGGTAAACAGCTAGTACCCGTATGTATAGGTAACTATAGTATAGTAATAAACACGGTGGTAGTGTTAAATTATTTTCTCAGGTTTCACTCATAATAATGTCAGCAAATTATGTGTTACGTTTTATAACTATAGTGTCTACACTGCATATGTCGTTTTTCAGTGCTATTATACATATCCACAAAACAATAATGGAACCCTAAATTAGTCATTCTTGTGTAATTATCTGCAACATTTGATAATTATGCTCAGTTTATTTTAAACCACATAGTTCAATATTTTTACGCTTATCAGTATACTGGCATGTAGAGATAGATATTCATTTAATAATTCGTCACTAAGTTAATCTTATTTCACATTTAATTCCTGCCATTCTCAGTTTTGCCATATCGTATCCAAATGTAATCCCCACTCCCTTTTTCCTAAAGTGGGCATCAAAATCCTGTCCTTGTATGACAGCAGTTTGTCATGTATATCAGCTGGTCTATTTTCCGATCCGTATCGAAAGTTGTTCTGAATATTTTAACTACTCAAAAGCATTAGGACTTAAATCTAAACTGGGCAATTTTTTTATCTAGACCGGTGTAGCACAATGGTTCCCCCATATAATTCTCACAGGGGGTACAGATCAGAGTTCTGATCCCCAGAAACCATTAGTGTATTGTTCCATACAATATTATATTTTAACGGCTTCTTTACAATACTTTGTTTAAATATGTAGGATTCCATAGTATTTGGTTACTGTTACATTCAACTACAACTTTTGTAAGCTGAAGTTAAATGGCGCAGAGAGTATTATAGGCCAGTCCTCTGTCGCAGATCAACTCACAGCCAGCTCCCGTACTGTGAAAATTTGGTGACTTTTGCAATTTGGAGAAATTTTGCAGAGGTACCTTAACCATCTGGTAGTATACTGGGGCATCCTGAGTGAATCTCACCCATTTCGGACCATCCAGCAAAGCTTCCGAAAAATTGGGGGGTGACTCATAATTTCTGTGAGCAGTTTGGGAGTGAAAAGATTCATGTTTCTTCCAGGCTTGGTTCCTAACTTGTTCTAGGGCTACAGGGGGTATGGTTGTGGATAATGTGATACTTTATCGACCTTTGCTATCCTGAGCTAAAACAGGGGAGACCTCCAACCACAGCGTCACTGTAACCGGGCTGTATATTATGGCTTCCCAAATTGCAGGTTATGCTCCCTCATGTATCAAATAACAGCCAATATATTGGCAAGGGCCTTAAAGGGACAGACGTGCATCCCATGCCATGCGAGAAGGACACCATACAACAAGAGGCGCAATGATTACAAGAATACTAGGAAGAGGGCTGTGTGCCGTGTATGGGAAGCTTACCCATACCAAGTCTGGGCAAGCACATCAGCCGCTGAGGTCTAGAAAACGGGATTAAGGTGCAAACAAAATGCTTGTTCCTGTCCAGTAGACTTTGTCTCTAGTTTTAATATGGTTAATTCCACACAAAACCCAACAAGCGATAATACTCTATCCTACGAAAGAGTATTAGCGCCACTAGTGGTGTTGTTTTTGTTGGAATTATCTGTGTTGGCGAGTTACAATATAGGATATTTTCTCCAACACAGATGAAAAATTCACCAACGCAGATGTCTTTTTCGCCAACACACATGAAAACTTCACCAACACAGATGATATTTTCGCCAACACTGATGATATTTTCACCAACACATATGAAATTTTCGCCACCACAGATGAAATTTTCGCCACCACAGATGATAATTGGGCCAACACAGATGATATTTTCGCCACCACAGATGATAATTTGGCCACCACAGATGATAATTTGGCCACCACAGATGATATTTTCGCCAATACAGATGATATTATCGCCAGCACAGATAAAAAATTCGCCAACACAGATTATATTTTCGCCAACACAGATGAAAATATAGCCACCACAAATGGTATTTTCGCCAACACAGATGAAAGATTCGCCAACACAGATGAGATTTTGGGGGCCACGGTGGCAGAGTGGTAACACTCGCCTCCCACCTCTGAGGCCGGGGTTCGATCCCCGCATGGGCTCAAGTGGGAAAGCTGGTAGTTGCTTGCCGTTGGTCGGCAGTTTACAGTACACAACCCTAGCGAACTCTATGTACTGGTTTCCTCTGCCCTTCCAACTACCCGTCGTGATATGACCTGTACAATGTTGAAAGCGACGTTAAACCCCAAATAAACAAATAAACAAACAAAAGATGAGATTTTCACCAACACAGATGATAGTTTCGACAACACAGATGAAAATATAGCCAACACAGATGATATTTTCGCCAACGCAGATGAAAATACTGCAAGTTACTATAAATAGTCTACTGTACATAGAATAGCCTGCCCTTGAATAGGTCAATAGCAAATTACCAAGTGATGACAGTTCACATTTTTTATTTGTTAAATACAGTATTACAAATGTATTTATGAAATACATAAATTATAAATTTGACTACTACTGAATAATGTCTTAACATTTGAATAATGAATGAGTTTTAAGAAATATATTTACAAGTTAAGGTGACCATAACATAAGTTTAAGTTCAATAGTTTATAATCAAGGTCACCACAATATTAATAGCAAATGAGTTAAGAGTTTGTACATTACAAGTTAAGGTGACCATAACATACTTTAAGTGAATATTTAATTTTAGGGAATTTTTATGTATAAAGTTCAATGAAAAATCGGATAACTGAAGTCATGCTGGGGTCTCCTCATTCTGATCTGGTGTATTTGGCATGATTGACTTTAGGGTCCTCTAATATCTGGGTCTGTAGTAGTTCTGGCAGTTTGAGGTGACCCTAGCTTAACTTTTGTACAGTTAATTTAACATTAACACGTAAAGATTCACTTATATGTAATCATAGTCATTATACTCGTATTGTCACTCCATTAAGGGTCAGTGACCTATATTTGATCTTTTATATATTCTGTGTGTGTATGTAGTAGCTTGCACATACCCTGATACACAGAAGTGAACTGTCCCTACTTCTATTCAGGGCAGACCATTCTATGTACAGTAGACATTCTATTTATAGTAACTTGCAGCATTTTTGTCTGCGTTGGCGAAAATATCATCTGTTTTGGCTATATTTTCATCTGTGTTGGCTAAAAAGTTGTCTGTGGTGGCGATTTTTTATCTACAAGTATTGGTGAAAAAAATCATCTGTGTTGGTGCTATTTTCATCAGTGGTGGCGAAAATATCATCTGTGGTGGCGAAAATGTCATCTGTGTTGGTTAAATTTTCATCTGTGTTGGCTTTTTTTGGCTGTGGTGGCTAAATTTTCATCTGCGTTGGCTAGAAAATCATCTGTGTTGGCTGAAATGCCATCTGTGTTGGTGAAAATATCATGTGCGGTGGCGAAAATATCATGTGCTGTGGCGGAAATATCATGTGCTGTGGCGGAAATATCATCTGTGGTGGCGAAAATATCCTTATATTGTAACTCGCCAACACAGATATTTCCAACAAAAACAACAGCACTGGTGGCTCCAATGCCCTTGTATAGTCTTGTTGTCTGAACTCAATGATGAGGGGACTTAAGTTGGTGAACTAAACTTTTAAGGTACAGCTAAAATAACTGAGGTAGGGTACTGACGGGTGCTATGCCCAGATATTTATCTTGATTTATAGTTTTTATCGAGTTACTAACTCAATAAATTGAGATGGCTAAGTCATAACGTAAGTCAATTTATTGACTTTGTAACTCGATAATTCACTCAACAAACGGAAAAAATTACTCTTCAATATATTTATTAAAATGTTTATAATTATTTGTGAGCAATAATAAATGATTTCAAACCTTTAAACTGATGCACATCTCATAACTTTAGGTCGAATGAGAAGGCACTGATATGACAATGTGCACCATATTAGCTAAATAAAAATAGTACAGGAACTGGACTGTTTTTGATCTAACAAGTGTCACATTTCATCTGGTGTCCAGTATGTTTTGTTTGAGGTAAAACGTTGTCATTTGATCCCAGTGATACACGTCCGTGGTTTTACCTGCTACTCACTTCTCCCCTTGTGTCAACTCGTAATGGGGTAAATCGTCTCCAGAATTTGATCTTTGAGGTTCTTTTTAAGTCTACTCCTTTCAAAGAATTGATTCACTGGGAGCCTGTCCTTATCTGACTTTAGCTGTAGAAAAAGACTTGCACACAAGTATTTAGTTTGAAATTATTTTCTTTTGAGATACCGAATGAGTGCATATTAAAACACTCTGGGTTATCACTCATTCTGGAGGGAAATGCACTCAGAGAATCATAGTGCACTAAGGAAGGAACTTGCAGTAGGTTCAATGTTGAAACGGGCTGTTCCATCTGTGCACACTGTCAATGATACAATACGAGTCAATCCAATACAGGCGATTGTTATATTGAAACTGATATGACTCCAATACAAAACAGCTTATATTTTAAAGTTTCGTGAAATTGTGTGTAATATAAATCCATCGCTTGTCATTATCTTTATCTCGATATTGATCACCTTATAAAATCTCGGGTAGTTCTGCACTTTTCCCTGAACCCACCCAATTGGGTGTCATCTGGTAAATATTCAACATATTTGCAGTTCTGAATCTCTTATGCCCTGGTCACACACAGGCAGTACATACTGAAGTTAGAGGTTTTACTTGATGACGAAATCGCCTACAAGGATTCTACATCAGGGGCGGATCCAGCTTTTATGTAAGGTGGGGGTTCACATCGAGTAAGGTGGGGGTTCACATCAGACATATTATAACTAAGGGGGTTGGGGGGCATGCCCCCTGGGGAAAAATTTTTTTTTTGGTAAAAATATAGTGCATTTCCTGTAAATTTAACACCACTCACAAGAAATAATTTTGTACTTTGGGTTGAACCCCTTTACATTATTTTTCGGGGGGGTGGGGGGGTGGGGGGGTGGGGGGGTGGGTGTCGAACCCACTGACACCCCCCCCCCCCGATCCGCTAGTAACATTCTAAGATTTGATGTTTCCATCCATTCCGGTATAATTAGCAGTTATAGGCATTGGGTGAAATGCCCCTGTCCTTCAACTACTGTGTGAGTTACGTATGCAAACTTGTGACACAGTGGTGATCCGTCCATGTACCTCCACTCGCCTTATTTTTTATTACACTGAAAGACAACTGAGTCACTAACCTTGTATAAGACCATGGGCCACACCTTCAGTTACCTTAAAAAAATCCTCCTTGAATGCTCACATTCATCTGCACATACTCATGGTGAGGCTGTCAGAGGTGGAAATTTTTAACATTTGATGGTGTGCCACTGACTTGCAAGTTTGCGATTATTGAAGGACAGGGACGTTTCACCAATTGCGTATTATCACGGGTCGTTCCGCCTGTAGTGTGACTGGGGTATGAAAGGGCAAGGATGAAAGATTTGCAATCAGTGGATTACAGTCAAAGCTCTAGTATTTTTACAGAAGCATTTTTATACACTAACCACATCTTGTAAACTGACAACAAAGATACCTAACAACACAGTGCCTTAAATGTAAGCATCAAAATATACCTTTCAAAGGTTGTCTTGTAATGTAACAAATGAATGCATATGCAGTTGTATTCGTAACCCAGGTCACAAATTGACAACTGCAGCTCCAGAAGGCTGTATCACACAAGACAGGCTTCAGTAGAGGAAGACATTGAATCACTTTGTTTCCATCTTTGTGGTTATGGGTTTGAGTAAAAGCTCACAGCAACCCGACGGCTTCACTGATAAACGACCTTGGTCATTGGTAATAACGATGTGAAATTTCCAATGTATGCACATCCATGTTCTGTAACCTATGGAAGCCCAACAGTAACATTGCAGGGAAAAATATATTCCGTGGTAACAGTCTAGAAACTTACATTGCAGGGAAAAATATATTCCGTGGTAACAGTCTAGAAACTTTGTTCTTGAAAGGTCAAAAAAAAAATTATCCTGTGATAACGACTTACAAATTTTGTCTTTGAAAGGCTTTAAAAATGTTAACCCTCCAAAAACAAAAAGGCTAAGTCGTGAGATCTGAGAAATGTTATTGAGCACTCACATTTACGATTAGATATCGCTTTTGTGTAAATACGTTTGGTAGAAATCTGTTTTTTGTGTATAAATGAGTGCATAATGAAACCAGTTCTGAATGATATCGTTATTGGTTTGCAGATCACTTCTGTGGCAAAAAGTACGGAAAACCAACATTTTGGAGAGAATTTTAATGTTTAAAATGTTTACCCACTGTATCATGTGGATGGTAAGAGTGTGTGCCATGCTGAAAGCAGTGATCATCTTTCAGTATAAAATAATATTACATCATAATGGCACTGGAGTCTTTGGAAAACGCATCAACTCCAACACAAACTTTCTAAAGTAAGTTATAGTTTCCAGAATGAGTAAAATCAACACTTAAATTATCTGGCCTGAAAACTAAGGAAAAGGGTTTGTGGGTCTATGCTAACTGAACTATCTGTATATAGTATTGTTTTTGTTATTCGTTACTTATGAAGCATTTTTATTTTGTATGACAAATATCACCAGGGTAATAATGCTGCTTTTCTGCTCCCCGCTCTCTATGTTTGTTATGATTATCACATCTTGTTTTTCTCTGCAGATTTTAGTTTAAAGCATGTCTGATTTGTACCATCGGCTGGTTTACATCAAGTGTGGCTTTCTTAACTTCCAATTTGAGGGTTGCATCATGATCACGACTGAGAGAAGTTGCTCGGAATGTTTAAGCCCTATTCTCCACAGTTGATTTAAAGGTAGAAGTGGGTACTGAGACACCAGCAAAGGATAATTTCAGTATTGTTACTTTCAATTCTTTATACACAAGGTTAAAGAGTTTAATGAAAACAGCAGGGTTCCAGAAATGCACACGAGTGGTGGTTGATGTGTGCACTTTGTGACAGGTGACAGATCGGTGACCGGGACACAGGTCATCATGTACCCATACGTCACTCTAAGGAATGGAGGCAACCATACACATAGTCACATGACAGCCAGAGTCGTGTGTTATTTACCAGACACCCTGTTTCATTGTTAGATCTTCGAATGTGTGTCTGACACAATTATTATGTATCTGTTTTTGACACTCAAAAGAAACTATTTTATCGAGGTAAATTTCTCTGTCAAACAAAATATGCAAGACAATATCAAATGTTAAATGATGAGCTGGGACAACTTTATAACCCAGTAATTACAAGGGGAAATAGTTTGGGTTTGCAAAAATGTAGTGAATTCTGGTTCTTCCATTTTGGGTCCGTGGTTTGCAGAACTGGAATCATTATCCAGAATTTCTATTGTTTTACAAGAAAACGAGCTCTCAGGAACTTATGTCTTTGGCCCAGTATACACAGCACATAATGTTCTGAATTAAATAATATGAAATAATAAATCTAAACCTGAATGTGTTGAAACAGTAAATGTGAATTGATAAAACATTTTCTATATGTAGAAATAAAATAGCAATATTTGAAATGATTAATGCTAGGATTAAACTAAATGGCTCTTTTCATGATCATTTTTTATGCTAATCACAACAGATGAATTGTCATTACTGTCATTTTTTCAGTCTTTCCAAAGCACTGTTAACATATTATCACTATGGACGCTGGTTGCAGGTATGTACAGTCGTGGATATGGCTTATATTATCTACTTGTTTGAAGTATTGGGTCACTTAAGATTAATCCTATAGTTTCGTGTCAGAAGAGGCAGAATATTAATGTTGGGCACTGAGTGACAAGGGAAACCTCTGGAGTTTGTTCTTGAATTCTCAGGTTGAAATTTGATTCTGTGTATCTGAAATCGTAGAATGGTTATGTGGGTCTCTTGTGCTAACTCCCAGGATGAACTCGTGGCAACCTCCAGAATCCCACACTATCATAAGATGCAGCTTCTCTAACTTAACTCCTTATCATTTGGTACTGTTCAATCATCATGGTTGTTGGAACTGATTACATGGCTGTTTTACTATGGTTACTGTGTTCCCGATTGTAATACAATCCCTCATTTTTGCTGTTTAGGAAGTCGATCTTTTCATTCGTAATGATCTTAAAGCCATCACAAGCTACAATTTGGATTATCGTGTACAAAAGTTCCAGTACTTCCTGAGTGGTTATGAATTGGATGCATTTGGGATCCATAGGGAATGGTTTACCATAATATTAAACTGATTTTTTTGCAAACTGTTCCCAATCCTTAGCAGATCCTGCAATTGGAATTCAAACCCATCTTAAAGTTACCATTGGTAAAGTCATCTTTTAAAATCTTAACCTATATTAACATTTGCAAGACAATCTTTTCCATATTATGTCAATCCTTAAGGTTCGTGAACTAATCGGATGGATCAGAAAACTATCGCAAAGTTTTCAGGAACCTATCAGAAGACTTTTTGAAGTAATCGTAGCGTTAATGGGACACCTACCTTCATCAGTGTTTTTTCATCAGTTGGGAGGTAGGTTTATGATCGGATAACAGTATATGGATCATATATAATAATATATATGGGTCAGCTCCATTAAAGATTCACTTCAACATTAATTCACGACTTTATTGTTTACTGTTATCTCGAGGGCTATGCCAAAAGATCAAAGCACAAAATACTTTGATCATTTATTCAGTTAGAAAAATAAGTGTTTCTCTTAGTATATTATATTATTCGGGGCAGGGAACTACTTCTGCTATTCATCAAGACAACTTTTGTGGTCACAAATGACTTTTGACAAATTTAACATAATGAAATTATTTTTAAAAAACTTACAGAGCATAAATAAGACAAGAAGAGGTATAGAACTGAACACATTTATAATCATTTGATAAAAAGGTACATATGACAAATGTACTGATATGTACAACAATTAAGGACACAGTTAACAATGTATGAAAATGTTTGTTGAGAAATTGCAGTTCTTAGTTACATCAATAGCATCCAGCACTATAAAATAAGCAGTAATCAGACACCTATTTGTGTAACTAACTTCCCAGGAAAATGCACATTTCACTTCTATAAAGACATATGGTCCTAACAGAGGTGGAGTAAAGGCTGATTTAAACTGGGTGTATCTGGATCAGATAAAATTCTGCCAACTGATATATGTTATGTTTCGTAATCCCTAAGAATGGCGTACAGATATCGGTGTGCAAATGTTGAAAATCAAAAGGCACCCGGTGGGTTGTGCATTTTGCTTGTATCCAGCTTTGATCCGCCTCAAAAATCTGGCCAAAAAGTAGAAAAATAATCAGTGTAAATTTTATACTGAATGACTTTCTGAATCTAGATACAGATCCCCCCACCTGTATGAATGTTTAAAATGGCTGTCTTTTGTGTCAGCAGATAGATTTTTTATTGGATCCAGATGGTCAGTTTGAATAAATCATAACATAACTTTCAACTAGCATTCTACAGCTGTGTTAATATTAATCTGCCCTCAATGCAAGGAGGACATATATACATCATACAACAACCGCCGCTGTGTTGCACATTAATAACCACTGAAGAATGAAACGGTTTAATTTTCAAAAAAATTAATTAATGTTGAACAAAACCTGTAGAGCTGGTAAAAGTTGTTGTCACACTCCGATGTCCAGAGTAATGACATGTAGAAACTCATTTGTTAGAATATTATACTGAAGGCCCAAACACACCTGTGTTGATGCAATAAAATATTATACAAGATGATAATTAGTAATGACTTTTTCATCCTCACTATTCACAACAACAAGTAAAGGAACTGACATAAAATGATTTTATTTTGAAGAATTCTTCAGTTTTGATCAGATGGGTTTGGAATCATCACCACGGAGATCTAGTACAGCTCTCCATTAAACTAATAATGCTTCTTTCTGCTATGGACCGATTTTGGAAATGTTTTCACCATATTCTTCAACTTTTTGAGAAAAGTTTGTATCAGAGTGTATCCTGCTGGATCATATCCATTAGCAATGAAACAACAAAACATGTGAAGTGACCATGTATAGCTGGTATGCTGAACATGTTTGGCAAGTAGTAGTGGACTGGCCTCCCGCCAGTTGCAATTGCTACATGTTTGCTGGACAATTGTTTACTGCAGTTTGTTCGGGCATGTTGTGAACTGTTGTGTCAGCATTTAACATTCCTATGTTGGATTGGGAGATTGTTGTTTTATAAAGATATCTGCTTCTCAGTGGTTTGACATTTACTCTTAACACCTGTTAAACAGTGGTCTGTCATGTAACGGACATCTGTTGAACAACTGTCTGACATGTTCATGTACATCTGTTGAACAATATTGTAACATGTTCATGCGCATCTGCTGAACTGGGGTGGTCTGAGATGTGGATGGCCTGTCAGTCACTAGTGATATGTGATATATGACTGAGTGTTGACAGTTTATCACACAATGATATGTGTTGAACTGTGATCTACCATGTAGTATACTTGTCTGTCACTAGCATAAGATGCTGTATGATTGCATTTTGGTACATAATCACACAGACACGTTTGAACATCAGCCTGACCTGTACATAGGCATCTGTCGAACAGTGGTCTGACACACACTAGAATGTTACCAGTGTAAAATGCTGTATGGTTGAGAGTTGGTGTATTTTCAAACATAAACATCTGTTGAACAGTGATTTGACACATATTGGACTGGTCCACCACCACTGTGGCTTGCAATATGGTTGGCTGGGTGACTAGACTGCCTCCACAATTGAGGTGCTGTCCTTTGATCTGTAAAAGACTGACTGAGATGATGAGAGCGGCGACACTCCTGCTTCTGTGGCATGGCAGAAGTTTTTGTGTAAAGTAATTTCCTTCCCGGACTGTCAAACTGCATGGCCAGGTGTGGAGACTTTGGTGGTGGATCTGGCACTCTGACAGGATGCATGGTCATACTGGAGTGTAGATCATCTGCCTCACTAGGTACACAGCCACTATCTGCATTGGAACCTTCTGCAGAGCAGTTGTCTCGATCATCCTATTAAAAAAACAGTTTTATAGTACAGTATGATATAAACCTGCAGATTAAGAAAAAACTTCAGACCATCTCAGTACCTTAGAGTAAGACTGGATAATAAGTATGCCACTTTACTGCTTAGCTTTCACCTTTGTGGGTTTGAAATCAACATGTGTGGTTCAAGAGGAGCTTGTTCTGTTTAATAATGCAAAAATCCCAACTTTAACAGACCATCGCGGAGGACAAAGTAACAGCACAGATATTTTAACATGTAATGCAACTGTTTTACATTCCTGATCACCAAATAACATAGCTTTTAGTGCAGTGTGTTTTAAACCCGTATTTCAAAGATATTTATACTAAGTGAGGATCAATATTAACCTCTTATATTATTGAAAATTACCTTGTATGATTAATAAATCATCACAAAACTTAATAGAAATGTTATTTGATATATTCCGTGTTTTATATACATTACTTTGTGTGTCACAAATGCATTTTAATTTTATTTATTGTTCTCATGATACAACCGTGACATAACAATTACATGAATAAAAATCAAGTACAATATATATATTTTTAAAATTTTAATAACCAACCCTTTCAACAGAAATGGCTGTTACTTATTCAGAGCTTAAGGGAATGAATGCACTTCCATAAATTGTCTTTTGAATATTTGATTTTCAACATTCTATGGAGGCAAGGTAAATTGTTTCTTTGATGAAATCTGAAAAGTTTTTACTATGACAGTTCAAGAGTCCTACATTTGTTAAAATGGCATAGATGTCTTTGATCCAATCCACTCAGTCTATGGCTGGCATGTGTTATAATACTCTGGCACATAATAGTGAAATTTAATTGATCATGTCACTGTAGAGAGGATTTATATACACCTAGACTTGTTCAGGTTACCATTACCTAAAATAATCTTCTACACTCTACTTGCACTAACATAGGCATGGGCTCTCTTACACTGCACTGAATCTATCTTGTCTTTTTGAATAGTTAAGTTACTAATCATCTTTATATATCATCTTAATTACAGGTAAGTAGGTATAGACACATTTAAAATATACTTAATATCTGACCCTAGAAAGATATATGATCAACACACAGATTAGTATCAGATTGCAGGTGGTAATCCTTTGAAAGTCTCTTAGCTATTTTTTACAGAGCCATGATATTATGACAGTTATGTTTATGAACAAAACACTTGCTTGTAGAAAGGTGTAAGAAAAGCTGATTTAGTGTAGCTAATCCACTTACACAAATGTAGTGTGATGAAAATGTTAGTATGTGTACAAAAATCACTGATCCACTTGACTTAATCCCTCTTAAAATATGCAACATTGGCACAGAACTCAAGTGACTTTATCAAAGGCAGTAAAGATCCCAGATATTTATGTGTATAGAGTAAGAAATCTAAAATTCGCCACATATCTGAAATTCGCCACATGTAAAAATACTAATAAAATAAATGAATTGTGGTGAGATTTGTTGACTGTATAGTAAATTAAGGCTTTTTGAACTGAAAAATACCAATTTTTGGACAAAAACATCATTTTCTTCATAAAATTAACTAAGCTTTTAGAGGTGGCGAATTTTAGATTCCTGGCGAATTTTAGATTTCTTACTCTAATATCACTCACTAAATGTTTAAGAAACATTCAGAGTACAATGTTTTTACAAAACTGTTCATCTTGTAAGCGAAAATAAACTTGAAATGATAATCCTGTAACTAAAAACAGTGGTTGTATACATAATTTTTAATACTGCTTCCAAAGATTAAACTATATTAGGCATGGGTGCTTTCAACACGTACCTGCATATGGAAAGCATTCAGTGATGTCCAGGATCTGTTCATGATGCATGAACTGTCAAATCCACTATCCTGGACACTGGAACTTCTTTGTGTAGAGTTATCTGTATTTCCCAAACCCACACCTGCATCAGGATGAAGTTGGTAACCAGTTGCAACACTTGGTTTGGGTTTTTCCATGTCTCTTTGGTTCTGCTCTGCGGTTAGCAGGGTTAAAGCTTTCATGTATTTCTTCTTTTTAGTTGATCTCAGTGATTGCTTATGTCGATAGATGCATGCAATACCGATAACCAGAGCTATAATAATTACTGCCGCTACACAAGCCACTGCAATAACAGCTTTCTCATTTGGTTTTGACAGCATTACCGTAGTTTGATCACGTTGAGACAGAGAACTGTTGACAATTATTTTCAAAAGCTCAATGCTTTCCTTTTTCTCATTTCCATGGTCATTTGCCATTACGGTTAAATCATACTCTGCAAAACTAACTTTGGAAAGGTCTGAGGTTATCTTCACTCTTCCTGTCATTTGGTCAATAGAAAATAGTTCAGAATGGGCAGTGTGTACCAAACTGTAGGACACTTGCCCATTCAGACCACTGTCTGAATCAACTGCTACAACCTGGGCAAACACAGTCCCCTGACTCAGATGATTTGATATGTGGACTGTATTGTTCTTGTCTTGAGGGAAAACAAACACAGGTTTGTTATCGTTAATATCATCAACAACTACAGTGACAAATGCAGTGGAGGATTGAGGAGGGTTACCACTATCTGTGGCACTTACGACAAGGGTATATTCGCTTTGTACCTCTCTATCCAAGGACATCAGTGTTCTAAGCTCTCCACTGCTAGAACTAATTGCAAAAACAGTACTCTCTGAATCCACAAGGTTATAACTGACCATACTATTTGCAAGTGAATCTGGATCAACAGCATGTACGGATCCTATAGTAGCTGGAGAGGATTCCTCAGACACATGGAATGAATACACAGGTTTATCAAAGTATGGTGCTTCATCATTAATATCTCTCAATGTTATTACAACTTGTACCGAACTAGATAGCGGAGTCTCTCCTTTATCCTTGGCTATGACATAAAATTTGATTTGTCCACCTGGTTCTGCTTCTCTGTCCAATGAAGTTGTTGCTGTTATTAAACCACTAACGGGTTCAATTTTAATTTGTGTCACTACCTGTGGAGATAGTTCATATGTAATGTCTGAATTCTGCCCTGTATCTTGGTCCCTAGCAAACACTGTCAGCAAAGATGTTCCCATGTCATTGTTTTCAGATACTTCTGTGGAGTAAAATGCTTTCTCAAATTCTGGCTTATGATCATTCACATCAGACACCTGCACTCTGAGCTGTTTTATGGATGTAAGTGGTTCAGTACCCTGGTCAGTACAGATGATAGCTAAATTGTATGCATCATAAACCTCTCTATCAAGCTTAGTTGCTGTTATAATGTTGTATTCACTGTTGATAACTATCTCTTCTAGTTGAAATACATTGTCATTTATCGTACATGAAACCTTACCATTGTCCCCAGAGTCATTGTCTGTAACCAATAGTTGGGCAACAAATGCCCCTGGATTCAATTCTTCTACAACGTCCGCTGTCTCAGTGTTGGAGGTACTAAGAGTGTTAATTTGAATTTCTGGTCTACAATCGTTTTGGTCTAAAACATTCAATGTTACTCTTGTGTCAACTGGTATTGAATCAGACCCCTGATCCTGTGCTACAACTGTTAGAATGTAGACAGAATTTTCTTCATAATCTATCGTTCCTTTCAGAAATATATCACCAGTCCTGTTGTTGATTCCAAATATAGACCCGTATTCATTTAATGTTGTCGGTCTGAAGAAATAATGTATTTCTGCATTTGGACCTATATCTTTATCTGTGGCCTGCACTGTCAAAATAGTGGTACCGATGGGCAGGTTTTCTTTCACAGATATCTCATAATTTGACTTCACAAATTCTGGTGCATGATCATTTGAATCTTTGACTTCAACTTTGACAGTCAAATTCCCTGACAATCCATAGCCATCAGTTGCAATGACATTTATGGAAAGGGAATCCCTCTCTTCTCTGTCTAATGGTTTATTCAGTACAAGGTACAGTACATATCCACCTTGGTCCTCAACCTCTAACTTGAAAGTGCCCGTGTTGTCTTTCACTGAGTATCCATCAATCCCTTGTATTCCATACATAGGGCTATCATTGTCCACTGCAGTGGGAAGACCACTAAATGACCGCCCAATACCAGCAGATTCAGGAATAGACAAAACATAAAAACTTGGTGAAAATGTTGGTGCATTATCATTCAAATCCCGAATGTTGATTTCAAGTTTCTTTTTGTGTTTTAGTGTATCTCCACTTGAAATGACAACATCCAAAGCTCGCGAACACTGCTCTTGTCCGGGGCAGATGCTGTCTCTGTCTATCCGCCCTGTAATGCTCAAGTCACTGGTGTCTGCAGCCACAGTCACATTAATGTCCGGTTCAGACAGGAACCTGTAGGTTACATCTGAAGCCAATTCAAGAGAAAGATCTCGGACCAAGTTCCCAAATGTTCTGGGGCTGGACTCCTCGGTGATCTCATAGCTAATATCCACCTGCCCTTGAACATATACTACAAAAAACTGGACCATAAGCAAAACTGATATGCATACAGCAGACATGGTGATTTGTACTTGACCTCCCATGTCCAGTGGAAATGTTAGAACTTAATGCATGCAGAGATCACCGTTAATATATTCCATGTAGATGCATACTTATACACACAGTTCAGATGTATCATCTATTCATGAAGACTTACACCCACATACACAAACCAGTCATTAAACACCATCTCTGATAAGTGCAGCCATTATAGCTGAATGCGGGAGATAGCCATCTGATGATGTGGTGAGATAGTTTCAACTTCTGCCCAGTCACTTGTGGTGAAATGCTTATAGATGTGGGTTAGGATAACGGGGCTGATGACACTTGGCGACTATACACAATCCTCTTACGTCACACTGTGGTAAACACCCTCCAAATTTAATGTAAAGAGAGGGAACAAGTGAAGAGACCCAGTGAATTGTTCTCACGTGATCAGGGTCATTCCGTCATGCTATACACCGACAATTATTCTATTTAGAAACTTTATCTTAAATATTCCATATGTGAATATTATGTTTCCTAAAAGTAACTCAGTCCAGTTTGTTATTCGAGGGAATTAATAGCCTCTCGACCGTTTAAATCTCAAGGATTATCCAACCAGCCAGTAACGAATTAACATTCCTGGAATCTAGTCAGTGACTGTTGAGTTTTATCCAATGGAAAATAATCTATTGATTATGATAATCAACTACACAAATTATATGCCAATCTGTTTACTAAAACATCATTATCTTTGACACATGAGCACAGGTTTTATGTATTAAAATCAAGTCTGTATATCCCATGTATAAAAGTCCTTAATCTGGCTAATAAAACCCTTAGTCTTTGATGTGAATTGACATCAATATGAACTGACAAACACTTTACCCAAACAGCCAATCAGAGGCCTTGTCAGCATAGCCTCTAACACGCATGCTCTGTTAAAGTCTTCTTGGGTAACAAAGGGGTCGAGATTATAGTTGTTCTTTTACTGATTGACTTCATTTATAAACATTTATTTTTAAACTGGTGTAATGTGTATTTATTATAAACTGACATTACTCCATTTAGAACAAGCAGAGTTCTGTGTTGTCTGTAGTCACGCATTGATGCTTGAAAAGCATGTTTACTTACATAATCTTGTATTTCTATAAACTGTTCTTCCTTTATTTATAAATGAGAAGTAACAATGTTTACACGGCGTCAAAATGCCCCAAACTGTCCCACAACAGTTTTTGTGTCAGGGTGTTTGTAAGGTCGTGGCTAGGAGACATCTTACTTCCTGTATTGTACTTTATAATTAAAAGGATCAAGATTAACATGCTACAATATTACCTGTACACAGACTTTTCCCAGCCATTTCCGTCTAACAAATTTCAATGTTAATGAATCAGAGAGATTTAGCAAAACATGCAACTTAACATAAATTAAAAGAATTAAAAATAGTACATAAGTTCAGATTTCAATAACCCCAGTAACTTATTCTGTCTTGCTAATTTAAATTTAATACTCTTGAGGTAGACAGTGAGGTTTGTATTAGAGACAGTGGTGCAATAATAATTTAATTTTCCATGTTTAAAATTATTTCAATGTTTTGAAAGTGTTTCATACAATAGAATATAGGTTGCCATGTTATATAGAAATAATTGTTTTAGATTTTATAACTTATAACTGAAGTTTTATACAATTTAATTTTAAGGTTTTATACAAAGAAATCAATATAGTTGTGAATCAGTCGAATTCTGTAATCAAAAGAGAAATTTCAAGACCCTAATATTCTTAAAATTGACAAAAAGGTTGTAGAACATTGCCCTAAATACTTCTGGTTTTGAATTTTAATTTCTCAACAAGCACATTTTGTCAAGCTAGTAGCAGATATCGTTGAAATATAGAGTGACATTGATTCTAGAGATATTGTTTATTTTTTTGCAGTTTCTTTTGGTCTGACAAAATGTGCATGCAATTTTTAGCTTGAGGTGTTCTTTATGAAGCACTTTTTTCGGAAGATTGGAAAATTTGCCAGAAGACAACAAAAACTAATTAAAAATGAATCTGAGAAGTGTTCCATAGGCGGCTAAAATTTTTTGTACATAGTAAAACTGGAGGCCTCTTGTTTGTTAGAAAATTTTAGTATTTTAAACATAATCTGGACTGCAAAGACAGTGTTTTATCCACCTTAAGTTCTAATCGTAATGAGCATACCAAAAGGTTTAAGTGGCACCTATTTCCAACAAAATATCTTTTACTATTTACTGATATGTTCTGATGTAAATTAAAATATCCTGGCAGAACATGTTACATTGACAAAGAACCCAATACTACATGTCTCTTACACCAATCTATTTCTGTCTAACTCATTGTCTAGATACCATGTAGACCATGGTTTATAAGCCACAAAAACCAATGTTCGCCAAACAATTGGAAAAGAAAAGAAACTGGGTAAATTTAATTAATTATTCTGGTAAATAATTTTCTAGTATAACTGGAAAATTACCCAATTCACACGTAGCTTAAAATTTCATCAGGGTTATAGGCCTGTATGAGGCAATCTTACAAGAAATTGGAACTAATGTGACATATCTTATCTGCACTAATCAAGACTAATCTCACATGAGACAATACAAGACAATTTTATTACTTCCAACAAAGATGTATTATTTTCATGACCGTCTGTATGCCTGTTTGTTGGCAGGATCACGGATATACTACTGGTTGTAACTTCTCATAAATCAGAAGATGGGTGTTGGTTCAACTTAGATCCCATTAAGTTTTGAGAGTGATCTAGATTACCACCTGGATACAATAATAATCCAAATGTTCCCATTGACTTATTATTTCTGTGACCTGATGGAGGTCTGTGCTGAGTGCTGTTGGTTTGAGTAATTCTAGGAATTTTATCACTTTTAACCTCCCGAGTCGGAATTAATCTTTATTTCATAGAATGCTAAAAATAATTCATTAGAATTCCTTGTAAAATGAGCAACCAAACCTATAAACCTTTATGTCAAGGGTTGAACACCCTGCAGAACGTTTCATCTACTCGAAACCATATTTATTTGAAAAACAAATGAAGATTCTACTGTAATTCTCACATTGTCCATACATATCTGTAAAATGGGTTAAATTTCTCTCAAGCCTGTGGGTAGGGCTAGCGGGGGTGACTGGTGGTTTTCCCTGTAAACAGCCATCGATTGCTTTAACTCGCGGTCTGTTTGTGTTGTGTGTGTTACATGACTAAAGAATAATGGCCACATTCACAGACTGTTTGAGAGACATTGTCATTCTTACAATTCACTTAATTTCTGCACACTTAAGTTGGCAAATGTAACGAGTAAATTTTAATAAGCCATTTGTATCAATATTTGAGAACCCAAGTAGAAGGCTTTAAAGGAACGTAGAAAACACTCGTGACAGAAAAAAGCTGCAAAATCTTTGAGAGGAAGAATGGAAATGTATATTAATCAAGATTTTGCATCATAGGCCAGCCTGCAAATAGTCCCATATCTCTCTGTATGCCTGTAATTCAACGACAGTGACACCACTTACCAAAATAGCTGGACAATGGCGATGTAATGAAGTTTGAAAGAGAGGAGCTTGTAAGTGGGTGTAAACAGGTAAGAATTTTCCATACAAGTCATGTCTACTGTGTATAATCTCCTCACGTGTGGCTAGCTCTCTATGGGCAGCCACAGCAAAGGAACTTCCCCCAAAATATTTGTGTATGTGGCGAGAAGACCCTAGATATTTGAAGAGGGTAGTTACACTATGTACAATGAGACTCCTTAGTGAGGGTTGGAAGATATGAGGGTTGTTAATAACTGTGTAATGAAGTGTTTACATGAGGATTTGAATGCAGGGTCTGAATAGCTGGAATCCTTTGTAAACACTTTCTCCCTTATCCCCATCCAGAGACTTAGAGGGCTCCTCACAGAACAACTGGAACATATTGCATGTATTGTCTATATGTCGGAGCCCAACTTGATATCTCGCCAAATACCCCTACAGCAGTGTCTGGTTCACACTTTTATGGTCTGTCATCTCCTTGATTGTACTCAAGTTCAACCTCAAAGAATTATGGCAGTATCTCACTGATTAATAACTGATTTTGTGCATATCTCCCAGGTTTATAGCTCAAGCTGATCCTGTGGAAAGAGTTGAGGAATGATAAATAATAAGTATCTCGACCTAAAATATAAAGCTTACAATCTTTTCCCAACTCATGCCATGTATAAAGGTAAATTGTGGCACCAATCACTGTTGGAAGCTGAGAAAAATGATCGGTGATTTTGAATGATTGATCTTTACATGGAAAAAAAGAACACTCAAAGTCATTTGACAGAAGAGTGAACATGATTAGTTTTACTAGACCAAACATTAGTCATGATGCCCTAAAGATAATTGGCAGCGGCCTAAAGGTAGTGGGAAGTAAATTAAAAGCGAAAAAGTCAATCATGACAACTCAGAACAGAAATATTCAAAGGAAAGGGTTGAAAATGTCTTTAGCGCTCACCATCTCCCATTTTGACTCCAGAAAGGAACATGTTACCTCCACCATTTTGCTCCTGGCCTCAATCTCTGGTTGGTCAGGAAGCAATCTCGTGACATTGATTCTAGGCCTTTATTCTGGCACTATATAACTGGGAATACAAAAATCTACAAAATATCATTTTTTTGTGTCCATATTGTTATAATTTTGTCACAATGGAAACAGAGTTCGAGGTTACTGTAATTCTGACATGTTACTATGTATTACTGACAGGTCAGACACTGTACCTGTAGCATTAGACTTTCATCAAGTTCTTTTGTCTAAGGTATTATATGAGGACTGAATGACTTTTTCACCAGAATGTGGGGCTGACAGAAGCTTTTTTAAATCATCAAGTGGGTTCATAATGATTTCATATATGTCAGATTTGCTGGAATGAGAAATACAAAGACTTGGAGCAAGTCTACTGTAGCATATTTTCTGAAAATATCAAAGAAAGTGTAATCCAGGGTTGTGGGTATGACCAAAGGGGAAGATACTAAATAGGGAAGTATGAGTTGAAGAGGTGGGTATTTAGATGCTTGCTAATAAAGGATTTCACTGAGGAACTTGTTCTCATATATGAAAAGGAGTAGGACTGTAAAAAGGTGGTGTATAATGGGGAAAAGACTTTTAAAAATGTCATTGGACCAAAAACAGCAAACTCAAATAGGTTTTAGATTTATAACGCTTTAGTATTCAACGAGATCAATTCATCTGTTCAATACATCCACACTACTTTCCTTATGGGTTCTAAATAAGCCGGTCAGAAACTTAAGCAAACAATGCAAAACAATTCCAGCTTTTGGAGACTTGATTCCAATTTGAGATTTATGGGGGTTTTTGTCAGAAAAGTGTGACCTGTGTGTAAGTAATTGTACATACTGTGTAACAGTCCTTTGAATGAGATTTTGTCCATTGATAGCACCAGTGCAGTTGAGATTCAGCTAGGTTGAAGGACTAGACCACATAATGGGCCTGTAAGTTGATGGTTTTCTGAGTGGTGGCAAGTGGTGGATGTGAAGGATGTTGATCTTTTACAAATGACTGGAGTGGGACACTATGCCTTTGAATGCATTCCCTGGTCATGATTACTTCTTCAAGTGGACTCAACCCCGCATTAAATGTAACACTTCAACTTCCAATAACTGATTATGGTTGAAATCAATGCATAACACGTGTTTTGAGGTGGGGGACTTGTACCTTCCAAAAATCACATTTTAACCCCTCTTTTTACTTCAAACTACTGTAGGAAACAGAATTCAGAGAACACATCATTATTTCAGTCGGAGAGAAAGAGCAATTTGAATGGATTTGAAACTTGAGAGGGTGAAACTAAGAACAGGAAGCTCTCTTTGAGCTCTCTTTGATGATAGTGTTTTTTCAAAGAAGAGGAAATTGTCCATATTATTGTGTACAACTGCTTTGGAGTGTCATACAGTTTGACTTGATAAATGTTCACTATTAATATACATTTGTTATATTTCTTTCATACAGTAAAAACTCTAGGGAAGTAATTGAAATGGAAAGTTTTCGTTCTGGATGAACCCGGAATGTGTTATGAACAAGACTCAACTGAACCAAACTGACTGCTGGGGTATGACCTACCACCTGTGTGATAGTAAAATTTTGGTAAACCTCGTATTAAAAGAAAAATTACTGGTTTGATGTGTATATTAAAACTGGAAAGCACTTATAGAGTGAAGACATTGTCTGGGGTTAGGATTTTTTTGTATCAGAATATTATTCAGGTCTTTCTCAAACTGTAATCACTTTTCCTTTGGCTCAGCTCTACCCACATAAAAGATCTGTTCATTGTTTTAGGAGTTATCGTACCAAACAGATAGACAAACGAACCCACCTAAAAACATAGCCGCCTGGTGGGGTCATTGTGTGGTACATACCATGACTATATTAGGTGTACTAAGCATCAAACTGGGAAAAATGAATGGCTGACTGTGCCTTTTTAACCCTTCAACTTTGGGATTTAACAATTCAAAGCATATAGTGGTTGAGGGTCGTCACAGAAACCACCACAGATGGTTATCAATTCTAGGGTTCAAAAATCTAATAATGCCGTAATAATGAGAATTCCCCCACTATAAAACTTGATGAGGATGTTATATGGTTGTATTCCATTAAGAAAACCAACCATAGTATTGTTTATTGAAACAAATGGCTCTGTTTTAGAAATCATGTAAATAAATTATATTCAAAGTGTTCTAAAACAGAAAGACCAAATCCCAATGAGTGGATATATTTTTTGCTAACCTTGTTAATATGGGGAGGGTTACTATTCACATTTTTATGGGAGGTGGAGAAGTATGGGGCACTACCTGTAACCCCAAGTTGTTAACTTCAAGTCAGTGGCACTAAATGACTGGGTTTGTTCCTGTCAAGATATAGAATAGAAGTAGTCGTAAATCACAATGTCACACTGGAAAAGTATAGACAATCAGCCTCCCTCTGACACCTGATATCATACTACCCGCCTCATCAACATAAATCTTTACTAACTACTTCCACAAAGAGACAAACGTAGCCTTATCGGCAGACTCTCCTCGAATAACCTTAATAGCTAGGTCTTGTAAATGCAGCTCTTACCACTAATTTTAAAAAGTGTATATTTAGCTTGGCCGAGAACGTTTCTTAAATATGGGGTCTGTCTGGATGATGGTTCTAACATTTTGGGTGCCATATCCTGATTCGATCTCCCATACTTTGCCGATTTGATAGACATGGCAGTAACATATATTCTGTTCATCATTTCAATGTTCTTTCTAGGTATGATAATTCCAGTTTGGCAAATATGGTGTCAGGACCATCACTATTTAAAGCCTGTAAGACAATGAAATTTGTATTATCAATACTGTGTTGTTGTATGGGAAGAAATCATAAAATATAACTCTCTGATATATTTCTGACTTGAATATCTTTGTAAAACTATTATTCATGTAAACATGTTTATGTGAATACATTATTATTGCTAGTTCTTGTTGTTTAATTTGTATTATTTATAATAAATAATATTTCATCCCAAATAATGATCTATTTTTTGTCTCATTATGACCTTAATGTAAATAATTTAAACTTGACCTTAATAATAAATAATATTTCATCCCAAATAATGATCTATTTTTTGTCTCATCACGACCTTAATGTAAATAATTTAAACTTCTGAGCATGTATATGAGTTCTGACTTATATACAAAACAATGTCAAATGTGTTTTGGTCCCCTGGCACGAGCAAAAGCCATAAGAGACACTAGTGCACTAGAATTTACGAAAGTCTGGGGACACAAAGGAATTCCAACTGAGACACATCCCACAGCTGATGTAGAATTCAGACAGTCACCGATCCAAGTACTAAAGTAGCCAATTGCTGCTTAACTTCAGTGAGCAGACAAATACTCATCACGCAGTGCCACAACTGATGAAAGTCCTGAGACAAAAAAAAGTGATCTGTAGAAGCGCGAGCTCTTTCGAGGCTCGTGCTTGAAAAAATCCATAATGAAATAAACACTAGAGCCTTGTGAACAGGCTAAGGCTTAGACAACCAATCTTAGGGAAGTGGGGTATCATAGCGAGCATGTGATTAGTAGATGTCCCATTTAAGTTATGCCAGGGGCCACAATACAGGAGGTAACTCACTGAGAACACAAAGTCATCTACCTACATCACACTGAAATGCTTGCAACACCCCTTGCTTATTTTACAGCATCATTTCCCAGGGTTTATGTTCCTTCCTGACAAATTGATTGCAGCCATTACTACTGGTCATTTCCTCGTCATTTTCTATAATTGTAAGCTAGTGAGTAGAGACTGAGAAGTGTATGAATCTACTACCTCCAACACACACTCACAGGGCATGATTTAATACGACAAGGCATCACATGACTTGCATATTTGGTTAAACATTAAATTAATTACTTTGACTTCACTTTTTAATAGTAACCACTTTCCCATTTTGTAGTAAATTCACCCTCATTCTGTCTTTGGATTATAGACTACAATTCTGTCAAGTTTAAATCGCAATAATTTTGAGTGGATGCCAAAGTTCAGCATGTACTGGTAGCTGTGGAAAGGTTTAAAAGCCAAGAACAAGTTGACATAAAGAGAAGTTTGTTGAAAGGTGTCATTGTTAAAACGTCAATATGGACAGAGTACTGCTATTTTCACATAAGTGCGAAAACAACTAGAGTTTAAAAGACTATTCTTATTTCATTAAACTTACTAAGATCAATTGTCTCTGTCACACTTAATAAAATGATTTTCTTATATCATAGATGGTCTGGATTCGGATTGAGACTCCAGAATTTTTAGGAGGATTTTTCGACCAATATCTGCTCCACAACTCAAAAGCTATTAACATGTCAACAATAATCAGCAACAAATCAAAATAAGCAATTATTCACTGATTACTTTTTAGAATTAAGTACATGTACATCATTAATGTACATAGCACTCAGAATGAATATGTCAGAAGTAACAGATACTTACAAACTGAAATTATGAAGTAAGAGGTACTTTTAAAAACAAATAGAATTACGACTTTCTACACTCCAGAATAACGTGTGTGAATTCACCCCTGTTTGAGTTTAACTTTAGTGTTGGTTTCTTGCAGCACACAATGTTCTTGAAAATATGTTCACTGCGGTTTGACCCCAAGCTGTTTGAAATGATAAATTGATGTGTTTGTGAAATTAATATTATCTGTAATTAGATTTATGTCTGATTCACCCTGTGTTCCTGTATTGTTTCTTGAAAAGATTGGTATCTAAATAGGAAAACCATTTAATGGTGTGGCTGATCATTTTAAAAGGCCTGGGTGGGGGTGGAGTGGTTAAATTGTTTGTAACACACACTTAACTGTTATATGTATGCCGTTGATACCATGTTTGCAATACTTTGACCTCTAATGACAGAGTTGGGGTTTTACCTCCCATTCAATGGTTGTGGTTATATCAGAGTAGCACAGCACCTCAGTGAGCCCCACATGTTACCATCAGCTGGATTCAAACACAAGACCTCAGAGGTGGGGACCATGTGATTACACGTCAAACTAGTTCATGACTCTGTCGCTGAGACCTCTTTGACTTGTAAGGTTATATCTTCTCAGATTCTATCTGTTCAGACAACATCATTTTTTCTCACTAGAGGGTCTCTTGCTTTTTTTCCATGTTGAGGTTTTGTGTGTGTTCATTGCACACAAATCCATTGGTTCAATTAAGTCTTCCAAATATAAACTAGATGAGCTCAAATTAGACAATACCAGTATTTAAACATCAAAGTTTCATTTATTGATTTTGTACACACACAACAAAGTGTCCTTCTCGGGTGTTTTACAAAGGTTTGTTTTCCCTTCAAATAGCAATTTTAACATGACAAACAATGCTGTGAATTGCACGGTGGTCAAACAATCAAACATGATTGCTCATTGCCTTTACCATGGCGGTGGGGGTATTATTCTATGTTTTCTTATCCGTTCATTTGCCTGTTTACACGCCCATTTCAGTTTATGTAGGGATGTCCAGATGTACATGCATTTAGAAACGTGTCTTTAAAGTTTCCCACAATGTAAAAAAAAAATGTTTTGTGAAAAGTGTACAATCAACTTGTTATGGGATTACCTCTGGATATTTCAAGGTATTCAAAACTGTCCCAGTAAAAATTCAACCCTTGCTAGAAAAGAAAGGGTCACATGCACTTTTCCAGACTTCAGGGGGTATTCTACTGCTACGGTGCCCATATTTGACCAAATTTAGTGATATATTTTATCAACAGCTCCAATTTCAAACTGCTAGATGGCTGCTGATTTTTTATACAATGTGCAAGATTTTAGGTATTTCCAAACAGATGGCTGATATCAATCATTTCTTCTGCTCTAGTAGTGAACATGTTGGACATTATGCCTGTTTGTGTCTGATATACTGGGAAAACTTTAATATGAAAAGAAATAATTGATAGAATTGCCTTTGTGTGTCATCCATGGATTGGCTTCACATAAACACCCAATTGGAATATTTTGTATAACATTACACTTAGTGGATTTTCCTTTTAGTAACATGTTCAATTATCGTATGTTCGTATGACAATGAACTGAGCACATGGGATGGAGCACATTGGTTTGTCATAGGAATACCTGTTCGTCAAACTGGTCAGATTTTTGGAGCATGCATTAAAAACATTGCTCCAATAAAAGACTTTTTTGTATCAAGTAAACTGACACAGAGATGTTCTTTGTAATTAGGCTTATGAAAACATATTCTCGTCTGAACCTCTTTTTTGTCTGTTATCAAAGAGTTGTTTAGATTTTAAGAGAGTGTTTGATACAGTAGACCAATCATTGGTAGGTATATGGGACTCAGTAACAGTGACAGAGGGGATGGCTGTAATCGTCTTAACTAGACTGAGCTGTTAATACAAGCAGATCTCTTTCATGTTGTCATCTCATCTGTGTAATGTCTGTACAATGGGATGAGACCCAATTTTCAGATGGGACAAGGAGCTACTTTGTTCTCTACAGGAGGATATATTATCCCTAAAGAACATAAATCCCCTTTATCAATAAATAATAGAAGCAAGCTCTCAGTTTTAAGTCACAAAACGTTCTCATTATTTCAGTTCAATAGCTGAAGTCGGCTTTTAAACAGGACAACCAGTTCCATTCCCCAGGCTGTTTGCTTACTTGATTTTCAATTACTGGGACGTTGAAATCACCAAAGAACAGTAAATATGATCTACTGACGACCATTGTGTGAGTTTTCCTTTCACTCTAGTCATATCAGGTCTGTGATTGACGCTGCTTTGTCCTGGTAATGGGAGTTTTTTTCAGAATCTTGGCAAATTTGCATTTCACAAGCAAAAGAATTTAACTTGTGTGTTCTAAATTTATGGAGGAATGCATGGAGAGAAAGTAGAAGATGCTGAGGTTTGATAAGATGGGACAGGTAGAATACTCTGTGTTAATTTATAAACAAGTGACACTCCAAGCAAACCCCAGTCATCTGCATAGCCTTAATTCCTCATGATTTATCCAAAATACCCCAATGCAGATTTCACTGTACAGAATTGTGGGTGTGTGCTACCATTTATTTAAAACAAATTTTGATAAAAAGGGGGATAGGATTACACACAGCCCTCTACTTAATTGGGTTGATATTCATGAGCCCTAGTTGTTACCTTTAACATAACCCTATTTAACCCGCCATGAGAGTCCCATGACTTATGAGACAGATATAAATCACCAGTGAAAGCTATCTAGTTTTTGGGGTAATGTGGTCATCAATCTTCTGGCCATTCCCTATACACCATTTTCCACTCACACACCTAGGTCTCGTTTGTATAATTGAACTTTAAAGACTTTTTGTTACTTTTATGAACATTTGGAGTGACTTTTGTCTGAGTGCTCACCACTGGTGAACAATGTGCAACCCCCGGAGGGGGTTTGAGGGGTAATTGATCACAGGGAGACACTCTCTTGGTGGTGTGGTTCTGGTCCTGTGAGTATGGCCCTAGTTTATATGAGACTGTTTGATGAGGAGGTAGATATGGTTAGAAATGAAGTCTAATGTATTGTGGGGAGTGATTAGCAGTCCTGTAGGACCAGCAGATGAGAAGCTCAAGGGAGTCAAGCATGTGTAAGCTGGGATTAGCTACTTGTCCATTATGGGAGAGAGACTTCTATACAACACTATCATTAACAGATTAATAGTTTTCCCATTGAAATATCAGGTCTGTAATACCACAGGGTTTTGGCTTAATACAGAGAATAGATTGCAAATTTGAGGGTATGACAAAGATTTTATTTAGGTAAAAGCCCCTTTTAAAGAAACTATTGGTGAGCGAAAAAAGGGGAAACAAAGAAAAGGGAAAATAATAACATAAAAAGAAGGATTCAACTTTTTTTCTTATAGAGAAAGAGAAAGTATTTCATTATTGTAGTGCCACCTGCATATAAATCAATAAATATGAATATGGTAGTAGAATATGGTGTACCAATTAAAAATATTTAAAATAAAATTATGCATTTATAAAAAAAAATTTTGAACCCCAAAATATTGGTGTTATACTGATTATGATAAGATTAAAAGACTCAGTTTGCCCGTCTTACTGTTGTCACTAATTTTAAGATTGTCAGTGTTTTAAACTGGATTCCTGAAGTAAATAATAAAGCAAATATATATTGAAAATGAAATAGGGTTTCTGATTATACATATAAAAAATCACAAATAATTTCAAAGCCTGTAAGATGTTTTGAAATACTAAACCAAATATGGTCTTGTAAATGTAGTTTCAGAGTTTGAAGTGGGCATATCTTCCCCATATGTTCCTTTATACTGCCGGGGTTTAGAAACAAATTTAAGCCATGTTAAATACACATGATATCTGCCTTAATTCACTTCTCATTGAAACTGAATCCAAAAGAGGTACTTAAAATGGGTTGTAACCGATTTCTTAGTGTGGATGACTACATTTTCAATTGCTCTCCACTTCTTTGCATTAATTATGATGTAATAATGTTGAAGTTATGGCGAAAAGTATACAAATGAAATAAATGGAGTGTTTCAATAGGCTTTTTATATAGAAGTAAATTGGTTTGAAAATAATATTGCCAAAAAGTAGTTACTTTCTATATGGTTTTGGTTATTTAAACTTCGTATGTTTTGGATGATTACCCACAGTCAAAAGACCACTTGAAATCCCATTTAAAGTTACAGTGTTACAATGTTGTCAAATTAATAATATTTAGGAAAAAATGCTTTATTGTATTGTTACCCAGCTAGAAATATACGTCTCTGTCAAAGTATCAAAAGTATACAAATTTTAAATGAACCTGTGCCATGGATCAACTTATTGAAATATTTTATATTTTAGCAAGTAGTTTAGATGCTCTTATTATGCGATAAAAGTGTCAAGACAGAGCGCAACATAGTTGTTATGCAGCCTCAAGTAATACACATATAAGCATGACTTCGCAGTCAGAATGGTGGTAATTTCCTTGTGGTTCTAAAGTTCCAACCCTCTATCCATAAATCTGTCAAGTAGTTTGGTTATAGTTTTGCTTTTGATGCCCCCACTAGGGGCCATGGTGGCAGAGTGGTAACACTCTCGCCTCCCACCTCTGCGGCCGGGGTTCGATCCCCGTCATGGCTGTAAGTGGGAAAGCTGGTAGTTGCTTGCCGTTGGTCGGCAGTTTACAGTACAGAACCCTAGCGAACTATATGTACTGGTTTCCTCTGCCCTTCCAACTACCCGTCGTGATATGACCTGTACAGTGTTGAAAGCGACGTAAAACCCCAAATAAATTAAAAAAAAAAAAAAAAAAATTGATGCCCCCACTGGAATGCTAGTCCTGATGAGATTCGTGCGTCCCCTCCCCAGCTCTTTCAGAAAGCAGCTAAAAACCTACCTGTACACCAAGGCATATTCACCTTAGAGTTACTCAACCCTTGGCATTCTTTGTGGTGCTTGGTCTTTTTCTGTCCCTTGATACTGAAATTGGTTGACTGCTTTGGTTTTGATGCACTTTAGAGTCCCCTTTGAATAGGGGAGATTAAACGCTATAAAAGTCCACTTAGAATTAGAATTAATAAAAACCTGCCTCATACAAGTTTCATGTAATTTGAAGTGACCATTGTGGTCTCCAAAACAAGTCCAACTGGACTATGCAACCCAACTTTGTTCTATATTTAAGGCTGTAAGCGCATGATATGAGTCCTACTGGGGTACTATCGTGGTACTTGAAGAGGGTTTTCATTGTCTCACGATACATAGTTTCACTCACATAATAGTTTTGGCTACAGCTCATTGCAGAATTCCTCTCGAAAATTAATGCACTTTTGATCAAACAAACAAAAGGAAAAAATGACATAATGTTTTAACTGTCAAGATTTCTTCATGAATTTGGTAGCTCATTTATGGCTTTTAGCAATAACTATTTAAAGAGTAGTTTCAAATAGATCTTTGTTTGGTCACATCATATCTCACGGTTTCTGTGACGGTTTAATTTCATTGAATAACATACCAGTGTTGGGATGAGGGATTTTAAATAATTATATGTTTAAGCGTGAGCTCTAGTGACACTTGTATTTCTATGAGTCAGTTTTTGTTTCACTTTTTTTGTCTCCAGACTTTCATGAATTGTGGCACAGCGTGATGAGTATTTGTCTGTTCAATGAAGTTAAGCAGCATTAGGCAATCTTAGTACTGGGATGGGTGACTGCTTCGGTGCACTTCTTGTGTCTCTGATGGCTTTGCATCTCATGCTTGTAGATCAAATCCCCTTTCGGTCTTGTTTATATATGAAAAGCTACTGATTTGAAATTACATGGATATAGCTATAATCTTAATGTGGACTTGAGCAAAAGTTACACCATAACAGTCCAGTCACCAATATATTTAGAGGTACTAAAGTCTCAGTGATCAAGAAGTTAATGAGATTGGAATCAAATCACTAGATTCTCTCCTCTGTCATTGTGGGTTCAAGCCCATCTCATGGCAAGCTTTGGACTGCACTGATGATTTGTGCTGACATGACTTTGACTTTTTAAAGTCACGCAAAGGGCTCCCACCTTTGGCCTATGTAAGTACAGTTTGGCCATTGTATTAACTGAGATGAATTAAACCTAATTATGCCTCACAAGTCAAACTTTGTTATTGCTCTATTTTTTCATTCACCAGATTATCTCTGTTGCAGTTCACACTTAGTCATTCTAAAATGCTAAGAAATTACTATGTGATTATTTTCGCTGGTATGATATTGGAAACAAGAAGCATATCACTAGATGATGCTAATAACAGATTATTACACGAGAACCCCATTAAATATTTAAGGCACCCATGAATTGTTTCTGAGGTGTTATGCAAGCATGGTGTTACAGAGATCACTAATAATGGGTGACAGGAGTCCATAACCATTGGCCCGACACAACAGGGAAATCAACTAAATTACTCCACACAACACAAACCCACCATCAAGCTAATTTTTCCTCTGTTTACACTGGGACAGGGGACAAAAGGTTTAAATTACATGTGACCCACATGGAACTGAATTAGGTTTACCATAATAGTATCTACCTCTATTTCTGATAACGACCTTTATTATTCTGAGAATAGCAATTGTCTGGAATTTGAAAAATATAACCTGAACATGTCCACATGCACAATTTTGTGTATTTCTACTGCGATAGCCATTCTATCCATGACAATTGAAAGAACCAACAATTGTTTCACTACACACAGCCAAGAAGTCCCTAATGAACCCAAGAAATGTTCCCTTTAAAATTAATGGTAGCAGAATGTTCTGTGGCATTTTTTAGTGAGGTGAGGCCAGTACAATACTAGATGGGCAAGATTCTGCACTGAAAACCACAAATCACCAACAAGTAGCTTAACAATAACTTCTTCCACTTTAGGTTGGGGATGGGGTCTGAAACCATGACCTGATGGGTGGATGGAGAGATGTTCTCCACTACACCGCCATGCCCACCAAATGACTCAATAAAAGTATTATTAATAAGCCAGGATGCCAAAAAAGTGAAATCCTGAGTACACAGTTAGAGTCTGGATTTTCAGACTGCACTTCCATTACTTTAACATACGGTTGTTCTGCATTTTATCTACATTTGTAACGGAATAGATAGAACACTGTCTATATTTAAAAGGCAAATGTTTACAACAAAGCTATGAATTTCGTATACAGCATACACACCCACCTTCCCTTTCTTGTGTCAGTGTACAATACTGGATAACATGCAAGTCTGTGAAGTCTTAAATAAACTTTAATAATGGTAGTGAAGTCTATTCTTTATAGGAAACATCACATTATCAATCAACCGCAAATCAATCTATGTCGGTTTTGAGAATAAGAAGTTTTAAGTTTCTGTGTATTTTTAGAATCTTATAAATAATAATGACGATAAAGTGGATAGAATAGCTACATAGGAAGACGATAACATTGCTATCTTAGTTGCTGACAAGCTCGTATGTATTAATTGTGGGAAAAAGAACTGTACACAAACTACTAATTTATACAAAAATTGAAAAATTCTTATTTGAAATATCTTCTTATTCTTAAACTTTCTCAGAACATTGTCATAATAAGTATATTCTAAAAGAACAAGAATGTTCGTGAATATTGTCCCGGGTGTCAATTATATGAAATACTAAAGATACTGCTAGATAAGTATGACATTTTGATGTGTATTTTGTCTGAAGTTTACCATATGATACTGATTAAACCTTCCCTTCAATAGTAATAATGATGATAATGAAGGGAGATGTATAATCAAATCACACTGAGTTGGAAATTGGACCTTTCACCTGAATAATGTTTTGAAAAACTAAATAGACGAGATTACTCTTCTAATAGTTTATAGAACATATGCGCATTCATTAGATTAGATTTATTCAGTGACTTATTGGCGGACTTGACATCCTCTAAAGAAGCCTGACCTTTGAGCTGAAGTATCAAGGCTTTAAGAACAAAATACTGGGAATAAGATCTCTATGAGTCAGGGAGTGGTGTAGGACAAGTCAGGTGTCCTTAGACCTCTCATACATGTCTGTCCTGGCTTCTCTACAGTTTCCTCACACTGTCAAGTTTCCTTTGTGGAAAGATACCCTGGGTAGTTTCTGTAATTGACTGTCAACTATTTGACAGATATTCTTATAAAAAATGTGCCAAAAACTTCAAAAATTCTTCATGTTAAGAATGTGTACTATACTAACTACTCTAATATCGATTGTTATGTCCATTACCATTGGATAGTGACATCTGCGAGTGGGCAAGAAATGCAGAGCAAATTGTCAATCTAAAAAAACTGTTTAACTGGGTGGCGAGAAGTGAGTGTATTATGGGTACAAGATTGATTAACAGCAACTCTTTGATTAACTCTGACAAACACGTGTGGCGTATGACAGATTGCTATATCTAACCTCTCTCACCCATATTAAACAGGTACTTTGTACTTGGTAGCAGGTTAGCTCACAGTTTGAAGGTATGGACTTTATTAAGGCTTGTAATTACCCGACAGTGAGAGTCAGTCACAGACTCATTGTGTTTCCCGCCTTCATCTGTTCTCGTAAAACGGCTCGTTCACACCTCTACAGGGTAGAGGAACTGTTCCAATCTTTAATAACCTACTGTTGAACATGGCACTCCAAACAAGACAGGGGGAGATAGTGAAAATGTACGAATCTGTCCAAACATTCCAAGTTTTTAGTTGTTATGTCACAATGTAACCATAACTCATTGTAACTCTAGTATGATAGAATGGATCACCAACATACTTTAAATATGGACATTAAAACAATCTACTGTTGACCGGTGGACAATTTTCTCGGTATTAACAGAAACGTGACCCTTGTTAGACTAAAAGTATACACAAGCAGCCATGTTCAGGGTTATTCCATAATAGTTTTAAATAGGTTAACAAACCTGGCGTGACTTTTCATAGATCTGACGTCAATGTGATCATACATTTCATAAAACACATTTCTAGACTTTAAAGATGTATTTCCAAAGGAGTTTGCAATTGTGTACCTTACTGGAAAGGTGTGAACAGGGTAGAATGTGGTCACATATGGCCTTGCCGTCTATTTGCTTGCTTGCTTAATTCTGTAAGCTATGAAACACAGATGTTCTAACTGTCTCCTCTGTGATGACAGACCAGAAACTGATCAAAAGAACCAATCATATAAACATATGAACACACATATAATGTAGTGGACCACAGCAGGTTTAAAAGAAAAACCCGTCAGACCTGTATAAAGAAGCTATTTATGAAATACACCAAAAATTTATAAATGATTGAAGAGGTTACACCAACAAGCTTCCAGGAGAATGGCTTTCCACTGAGGATGCGTGATCATACACACACCTGATGAACCTCCATACAGAGGTGACTTAGTGGGCAGGCAACAGAGCATGGCTGGAGGACAAACTGCTGTTTACTTTAGCCACGCACAAGGTCGGCTGAACCATAAGATGTGGAAGCTGTAGTGTGTTTTCATACATAACACTAAGCAATGAAGTGGATAAAGTGACAATACGGAGGTGGGACAAGGGCAGTCAGGCTAATGATTACACATGTCAAGTTATTCTAGTCAGGGTAAATGCAGATTACAGGTCATTTCTATACTTAACTACAGAGCTCATGTCAAAAGGTACACTTGGGTGTCTAGCATATACCCCTGTCAGTATTTTATTATATATATGTATTGGTGTGTAACCCAATATTGACTAATGAAGAATTCACAGAATCAACCATTTGACAGTGGACAATTCTCTTGGTATTCACACGATCTACTGTGGATAAGTGGACAATTTCCTATGAGATCACATAATCTAATGTTGATTGATTGACACTTTCCTTGATATTAACACGATTACCTGTTGACTGATGGACATTTTTCTTGGTATTCACACAATCAACTGTTGGCTGATGTGGCATTTCCTAAGTCTTCATTCAATCTACTGCTGACTTTTGGACAGATTCCTAGGCATTAACAAAATCTAATGTTGATTAGTGGGCGATTCCCTAGGTATTCACACAATTTTATAAAAAGTAAACAATTTCCTATATGTTCACACAGTATACTGTTGACAGGTGGATGATTTCTTTCACAATCCCACAATCAACTTTTGACTGGTGAAAATTTCCCTTGCTATTCATGCAATCTGGTGATACGTAATGGGGGTGTTTCACTGGGGTTATCTTGTTGGTAACTAAGGATTTTTGAGGGTCGGGAACAATGGTTACAGAGTCAGTTAGGATTAGTTGTAGTTTCCCCGCTTATTTCGATGGGTCAGAAAAATATCAAACATGTTTGACATTTCACTTACCCTTCCCAACTCTCAATTATGACGGCGACTCCACCTACCTGGAAACCAACTTGTCTTGTCTGTCTAAGTCTTGTCATAGTCACTTCCCTTCTTGTCCTTTACTGTTACCATCTTGTCTGAAAATACTTGCTGGCCTGTCGTAGTCAAGTACCTGGACATCTCAGCAAGACAAGCTGGGAAGAGATGAGGACAATTCGTAAAGAGAAATTGACAAGCAACAGGCAAGCCGAGAAGTGTATAGGACTGGCCGCCTTCATTTTATCAATCCACAGCTTGTCGGTCATGCAATCTGTGTCTATATAAAAGGCAAGTTGACTTGCAGAAAGCATCATTTTTACAACAAGATCAACAAACACTTAAGGGATGAGGCCAGGAAGAATTGTTTGTGGGAGAGGTTCACCAGCAGCTGCAAAATGTCTGTGAAAGTGTGTAAGACTTGGTTCGAATCCCAAAGGACTCACTGCACAAAAATCACCCAGTCCAAGTCTGGCTAGGCTCCCAAGGAAATGACAGAGAGGCAGAACTGGATTCAGGACAAATTTAACTTCTTGAAGACACACATCAGAAGGAAGGGACTCAGCAATTCTTCAGGCTTCAAGTCTCTAGAGGGAGTAGCCAGTGTTAGTGCAACCTCAGTCCATGATATTTCACGAGGGTCCATTGATACTGACAGTATGGAGACCAGCATGTGATGTAACACTTACTCTTAATATATAAATATAGCCAGTACAATATGTTAATATACAATATACTACTCCTGGTATGATGTGATTTATGGGCTTGGGTTTGGACAAAGAAAAGTTTGGAAACACCAGTTTGTGTTAATCCTTGTTTTGTATACCAGATGTTCGACTGTAAAATTTTTAATTTACACCAAAAGTATTAGAAAATACCTGAAGAGTGCCAGAGAAAGTAAGTTTTTGAATCATATTATAATTATGCAATGTGAAGCTTGTTAAATTTATGTGTAATTCTATTTAAATTTAAATTAATTAAGTTATGTCTTGACTTGATTTGCTATATATATGCTTTATGTAATGTATTTAGTATGTAAATTAATACTATTTTAAGAAGTTTTATATTTTATTCACTAAAGCTAGATATTTTCAACTATTTAATCTAATTTAAGATGTTTTAAGATGTATTTGAATAAGTCAAATTTCTGGCTTATAATAGGTTAATCTTGTGTCGATGAGTCTATGTATCTATTTCTGAAGTCAATTTTTATATTGTTGAATTAATTTGTTATATAGGGTACACATTTCAAGTAGTATTCCTTTGTTTCTATTTTATTACAGTCAAACCACCAGTTGTTTCCTCAATGGCTGCATCAATTGTTTCACCATCAATTATTCCATCAACGGTTTCATCAATTGTGTCATAAAATGTTTCATCAAGTTGTCATCAAACATCAGTGATTTCATCAAACATCAAGTTTGCATCAAGTTGTTATGAAACATCAAGTTGTTATCAAGTTCACATGAAGTTCTCATCAAATGTATCTTAAGTTAACAGCAAACTTGCATCAAAATATCATCAAAATCAACACCAGTGTCAACACCAGCAGTGAAGTTACACCTACTTGTATAACTGAGTTAATAAACATTGAATTAATTGATCCGTATGATATCTTGCACCACAGGCTTACCATACCCCAGGAAATAGACCTTAAGATATTTATACCTCAAGACATTTATACCTTTGTTTTTACACTGCGTGTGTAACATGTGCTCTCACACAACACACCAGGCATCCATTGTCAGCCCGGTGTAGTTTCCCAGACGCATGCAGTCCACCAGCAGGATGGATCAGGTTGCACAGATGGAGACAATACTCACATCTTTCCTCAGATCCAGGCATCAGACCAACAGCCTCCTGTAACTACCTGGCATCTGAAGTTGAAACTGTTGAGGAAAATGACTTTCAAACTGTCAGAAATGGAGACAATGCTCACATCTTTTCTCAGATCCAGGCATCAGACCAACAGCCTCCTGCAACTACCTGGCATCTGAACTTTTGAGGAAAATGACTTACAAACTGTCAGAAATGAGGATATGAAACTTTTAAGTGGGATACAAATTAGGGCAGAGGACAGTACCCGACAGCCCAATCAACCTACACTTTCTAGGACCGCTTCCACACTACAGTACGACTTCCACACATGTGCCATCAAGTAATCAGCAACCACAGAACCATCGACTGCTGCCAGGAAATATATCTTGACTATTCCAGAAACAGATGCCAGCAAGGCAGGCCAGAGCCAAGTGGTGACATCTCAGGCCCCTCGAATCTTTTTGGAAATATACAGTCAAGTGACCCCCCACGCTGATCACCATGCTGTCTCTCCTCCACCCAACACACAGCAAGAGCCTTCTCAGCAGCCAGCCCAGCCCCAGCCACCCCAGCAGTCATCTGAGCCCAAGCAGCAACAGCAGTAGGCTTACTGCACCTAAATACAATTGGTCCTTTTCAGAACAACTGCTGCAAAATGTCCTTTTCAGGAGAACTGATGATTCATAGGTCCTTCTGAGGACCACTCGAATCTTCCAAGACCAATTAATAAGCTGAATGTTTTTAAATATCCCAAAACTAAAAACATTACACCACCCCACACCAAACAAATGACACCAAAACACAAGAAACAAAATGAGTGGGTGAGTGAAAAAATTTGAAGTAAAAAATACAATAATATTTACTTGAACTTAAAAAAACTCTTCGAAATTTTTGAAAAAAAAAAAAACTTTGAAAAAAAGAGAAAATGTGAAAGAAAAAAGTGAAAAAGACTTTGACAATTTTGAAAAGATTTTGAGCTTTTGCCACAGGTAAAAGGGGTTAATATAAGGTTGGTTTGATCCGGACTCATGATCGTGACTCCAAAAATTAATCAGTCCATTTGGGGTGGATTGGAATACTGCTTCAGTCTTGTCGGTTTGTCACTACAGCTTGTCATGGTCTGATATGGCTTGTCGGTTAGAGGTTTACAGCTTGTCCTGGTAGCTTCTGGTCTTGTCATGGATCAAAACATGTCAGGTCAGGGTCATTAAGAAATGTAGATGTTTGACAAGAAATAAATTATATTAATCCATTTAATATTTATTAATCTTTTATTATGTTGATTATTGTATGGTTTATTATAGTTATAGAAAGCATGACTCATTAGACTAATAAGGTACTAACCATAGTAGTTTTAATGTGATTCTGTAAACAATGTAACCAGGAAGTTTGAACCATAATGCACCCTCTTACTAAATGCCAAATAGATTTTCTGTCAGTTTTTTGTTGAACAAAATAAAGAATGTCCCTAAACATATTTACCATAAAATAGAACGTTCTTTATCCTTTGTGAATCATCTCAATGGTTTATTGCTCAGTTGACAGCGCAGGGATTGATTAATGTTGCATTATGAAAATCTGTTCTACTGCAGTGTGTTTAGTTTCAACAAAGCTATTCAAATGCTTACAGTTGACAACAGCCTAAGGACCACGCCTCATTACACTAGTGTAGTTGAAGTAGATTCATATCTGGGCTGTTTGTATTGACCAGTTATCAAGATACAACATCACACTATTCCCGATATGGAATCTCCAATGTTTTTTAAAATGTGTCTTTAAAGTTTCAGTACATTTCACATCATTTTATGAAGTGTAAGGTGATCTTGTTCTGCATTTCTGACCAAAGTTATCCATAATGACACATTTATGTAAGATAGTTAATACTGGCAGATTTTCACCGCAAAGCCTGTCAGTCCTGTTTCATTTGATTTACATATGACCTAGACTTGTTCCAAGCCTTTATATTGGTATCCATTATTGACTTAAACAGTTAAATTTAAATTGGAAAACTTACAGGATATTACACAACAGACAAAAGGACTTGGTGAATGACTACATCAGACCAGTTTGATCAGAGAGATGTGAGCAGTTCAAAAATTTAAAAATATATATATACTGTTGATAGGTAGAGTCATTTTGAAAGAATGTTGCCCCAATCTTGTCTGCCTATTTAACCATGTCAGAACTGTATCAGAGATGTAAAACCTGAGAAGTGTGAACAGTGTATAATTAGTAATAAACCAACAACTAGCAGCCATTGAGAGGCTAAGAGGAAATTTCTCGCCTCAACGTGTCAATAGTCTCCAGTGTATATCTACAGCGGCCTTTGTGTTCCATGAATGATGAGTTTGACAAGTTGTAGACACAAAAAATAATGAAAATTGAGTATTTTTTAAACCGTTGGCCATATGTTAAAATACTAGATATGGGGACCAAGGATTGGGACTTTAAAACAGAAACTATATTTGTAGTTACACCATTTTATAAAAAAAAAAACTCAATACATTGGCAATTTATCATCGGAAAATTGCGGCAAAGGCCAAAGATATACAGCTTGCAATGTGACAAAGTTATTTTCACAATAGGGATATTTTGTAAATTCAATGTAATAAAATATTTATTTTTTGGACAGATTTGATCCAATGTTTATCGTTTATACCAGTTTTAAAATTAATCAATATAAAACAAGAATAATATACTGGGAAAAATTACAGAAACAATTGCCTAATCCAGTATTCATATTGTAAGTATTATCTCCCAGTAAGATAGGGGTGAGAAATAATAGGGTATTTTAGAGGACTTCATCAAAAATTGGACCACATGCAATCCCTAAAAGTAAGAATTGAATGGGGGCACAGTTTGTAGTCACTATTTTACAATTTTAGACACAAAAACGAGTTTCATAAACGAGGTTTATATTGCTCGTAATATTTTTGAGATATTAGTATGTTCATTTTTTTCGGAAATTTGTCTTTAAATGTTTTTTTATATAGCTTTTATTCCCTCTAGTAAAAACTTTTGAGACACTCTGTGGAGATGGGGGAGGTTGCAACCATCTCACAGAGGCTTTCCAAATTACTGTACAAACAGGAAAAAAAATAATAGTACAACATTACAATAATTAAATATATAGTTGTGTAACACATAACATAACTCTAGTAAAATTAATACACATGTACTTCATTTTGGTGAGAGAAACAAAAAACTTTTTAGTAGAAGGGAAATTAATAACTAATTAAATAAATAGGTAATAAACTTATACAGATTTAAAGAAGAAAGTCAAAACCTGAACACAGAACACAACATAGGAATAGGAAGCACCAGCCAACACCACACTTTCACCTAATTCTATAATAAAAGGGTTTTACAAAAGAAGTTGTAATCTAATATAATTCACATGTCATAAGTATTAGTATTCTCTACAATATTATATAGCAAATGCCATTTTCTGTTGTGCAGGTCTAAGCTCTTATGTGAATTTTTTTGAGCAATATTCTTTTCCAAATTATATGTATGTGAAATTTTTCTTTTGAACAGTTCAAAATTTAGTGTTCTCTCTCTGCATTTGGTTACAAAAATATATAATTTTGCTAAGTTAAACACATGGTTCAAAATTATATCATTATTACCTCTGTATCCCAACATAACTGATTTTGGGGTCATGAAATTTTAAACAGCTGACAATGATTAAACAGACACTTAACCTCATTCCAAAAATTTTTGACCTTTGGGCAAAACCAGAATAAGTGTTCAAGACTTTCAGTGGTTCAATGACAAAAATAACACAGATCTGAATCTTTAATTTTGCACTGAAAAAGATACTTATTAGTTGGAATTGCCCGGTGTAATAGTTTATATTGAAAACTTCTCAATTTTGAATCAATTGTACTCTGAAAATTAACTGAGTAGAAGTGTTCCCAGATACCCTCATTGAAATCTTCCCCCAAAACCAGTGCCCATTTTTGTTTATTAGGTCTTGTCACTTGTAGTTTTTTAAAAACCCCTCGACATGTTTTCTGCAATTTCAATAGATTTATCAATGCTTGCTTGTTTATCTTTAAGACGAGATCTCCAGTTTCTTGGTATACTGTGTTTTAAGCTGTAATAGTCCACAAAATTCAATCTTTTATTTAATAGTGTGCATATCTCGTCATACCCATATATTTCTCCCCGCTCATTTAATAAGCCATTTAAGTAATGTATTTTGCATCTTTCAAAACTACCTCGTAGCTTCAACAGATTTGTATTCTTGTTAAAGAAAGCACCCCATAATGGGTAGCTTCTTGGGTCAGTGTCTGAATAGAGATTTTTAAAGTCTATCCAGATTTGCATAACATCTCTCCAAAAAGGATTTGTATCCTGGGCTAACATAATATCAGTAATTGATTGCATATCTAACTCCCAAAACCTATATTTGTTGATATTAAAAATATGCATAAAAAGAGACTGCCAGCTACCATTGGTACTAATTAATCTTTTAATCCAAGAAAGTTTTAGACCGTAATGGAGAAATCTTATATTTGTTAATTTCAAGCCACCTCCTGGAATATCTTTTTCCATTTGTGCTGATTTTATTTTTGTACTTCCTCCCCATATAAAATTTTTGAAAAGTTTATCTAATTGCAAGAAAAAAAGATTCACCAGGTGATGGTAATAGTGTTAGGAAATATATAAGCTGGGGCACTGCAAGAGTTTTGATTACAGTTATTTTTCCCAAAAGACTTAAATCAAGTTTTGTGTAATGCAAAAGTAGTTTTTCTATCTGGGTTAATTTTTTTTCGTAGTTTATTTTTATGATATTTTTTAAACTAGTGTCAAAATCCCCAATAGACAGAATCTGGTGACCCATGATAGGTTCAAGTCGGAACATATTGCATTTTTTTGTCTGTTACCACCTAACCAGGCTACCTGTGTCTTGTCTACATTAATCTTAAGACCAGAGCATTTATAAAACTCCTTTAGCAATTCCACAGATTCCCTTAAGGAATGTTCAGAACCATCTAATAGCAAAAAAGTGTCATCTGCATATTGCCCAATTTTAAGTTCAATATTCCCAAGAGTAACCCCTTTTATATGACTGCTGTTTTTGATGGCCATTGCAAGCAGTTCTATGCAAAGAATAAAAAGATATGGGCTCAGAGGATCTCCTTGTCGACATGATCTATGGATTCTGAAAAACTCTGAAAAGAAACCATTATTTATAACCCAGCTGCTTGCATTTGTAAATAGAATGTTAAACCACTGGATAAAATCTGATCCAAAATTATATTTTTCCAGTACTTGAATGATGTAACTCCATTCAAGACAATCAAAAGCTTTTTGAAAGTCAATTAACAGCAACAACTTTGCAACAACTTTGTCTTTCAATGTTAAATGAATAGCATACAGAAGTCGTTTTGAAAACATTTTATTATAAATGGGTTTCACACCCACCATTTTTAACCTTTCCCAAACGTTTCCTTTCAAATGTTTGCAAAACTCAAAAATATTTGTGGGTTTCTATCTAAATCTCTGCATCCAGGCAGACTCTAAGACACAACAACCATAAGCTCTATTTCAATGAATAAAACCATGGGTATAACAATGGTTTTTGTTTTGAAACTATGGTGGAAAGGCCCTGGTAAACAAACATTCCAGCTTCTTATTGAAGCAGGTGACAGGGGAAGCAGAATGAACGGGAACTAGTGCTTTGTGTTTTTAGAAATTGACTAAAATATTTTAGCGATGTAAATGTTATGGCCCATTTCTCAATGTTCTGTGCAGTCGAAACGTGAATTGATTTTGGGTCACGACCTTGTCCTTATATGTTCTATACATTGACCTTTTGTGGGGGGTAGTGCACCAACTGACCTGTATGGCCATTCTCCTTCCCTCCTTCACCCCTCCAGTATGTACATTTTAGTTTATCACAGGAGAGCAAATGGGAGGAATTTTAAACATTTAAAAAAATCTGCTATGTGTTGAAATGGCTGTCTGTTTTGTGTCAAACGGATCCTACCCAAGCACGAATCTCGACTTATTAAAACTTATGGATACTACTAAAACATGAAATGCGTGGGGCCAGAAATGAACCCAGACAAGTTAAATACAGTTGAACCTGCTCAAGCAACCACCTCCGAAGAGCAACCACCTGCAAAGGGCAACCGCCTTTGAAAGCGCCCATGACATTTTACATTAATTTGAACCTGCAAAGAGCTAACACCTGCTACCTGCAACCAGCAACCACCTTTTTATGTCCCAAGAGATCCCTGAACCTGCGAAGAGCAACCATCCTTTTCTTTCAAAAAATCCCAATGTACTTTGAATTCATGATATATAAATATACCAACTAACAGCAGCTCATTACACCTCGAAAAAATATTGATACTACCTTCATCAATCATTAAAATACATATAACTATCTTTTTTAAAAAATACTTTAAAAATGTATTTCTTTTGTACGTAGTTCATGAGGTTAGTATGGAATAGTGTGATCTACACATTGTTGCCATTCACTTCATTGCTTAACTAAATATTGACACATTAATTTTATCATAGACTTACTAGATACATGTACTATAATATTTAGTTATGTTCAGCAGGCATAGGAAATGTATGCTAACTATACAGTGAACTGCATTATCCAAGTGGTTTACATGTGGGACAATTTTAAATTTCAAATATTTAAATTGTGAAGGAAAAACAAACTCAGAATACAGCTAAATTGTGTATATTCAATTGGTAATCACAGTTGAACCTTATTTGGCCAAACTTTCGGAATTTTTCAACCAAACGGAGAATGTCAAGGAATTCCCAACAAAAATGTGGGACCGTTTTAAACTTAAAACATGAAGCTATACATTGAAAGAAATCAGTTTTAACATTCAAATAGAAATAGTGTTAAACTCATTGAAAATGTGCTCAAGAAACAAACAAAAAAAAAATGAATGCAATTGCGCAGTATAATACACACACTTTGCTTATAATTACCTAGAGTATTGTAATGAGGTATGTCAGCCTGTCTGTATACATAACTCAAAAACGTACACAGCAGATCAGGTAGACTTGCTCCAAGTCTTTGTATTTCTTATTCCACCAAATCTGACATACATGGAGGTGGGGATATTACAGTCAAAGATGAAATACAAGCCCCACATTCTGGTAAAAAATTCATACAGTCTTCATATAATACCCAGGGGCGGATCCAGCTTTTATGTAAGGTGGGGGGTTCACATCGAGTAAGGTGGGGGTTCACACTGAGTAAGGTGGGGGGTTCACATCAGACATACTATAACTAAGGGGGGTGGGGGGCATGCCCCCCTGAAAAAAAATTTGGGTAAAAATAGAGTGCATTTCCTGCAAATTTAACACCACTGTCAAGAAATAATTTTGTACTTTGGGTTGAACCCCTTTACATTATTTTTCAGGGGGGGAGGGGGAGGGGTTCGAACCCCCTGACCCCCCCCCCCCCCCCCCCCCGATCCGCTAGTGAATACCTTAGACAAAAGGACTTGAAGAAGTCTACAGATCAGACAGTCTCTCGCGAATATTCTAGGTTAATCATAGTATACTTATGAAGGACCTTGCCCTTGGTGTTCGAATTTACACAAACGCACTTCACCTAATGCAGTGAAATTCTAACTTTATTAGCTTTTCATTTACATTCAAACGTACTCAGTTTACTATTTCTTGAAGCTTTGTTAAAATGACATCTATACACTGTGTAAAAAGTACATTATATATATTTTTACAATATACAAATCATTCTTCATAATCTTGTTACTTGTTTTATGTGATGGATACAAACTGCTAATATACCATATCTCTCATATTAGTGTATTTTCATTGTAAATAAGTGTGGCAACCTACTTGTCACAGATCTGCCAAATAAGCTGCAATTGAACTTTGGAAACTGGATCCATGTACGTACCTACCATACTTATAATGGACTAGTATAAGTAAGCAAGTTCTATGAATCCATAACGCACGCATACAAATATACATTTGTTTGCGCTGTATTGCTGTTACCACGTACACATGCATGGATGGGGACCTTATCCAGCCTATGAAATGAAATATGTTTTCAATACTCAATGGCAAATCTACCAGACAATATCAATAACACCAGGCTAACATAATATTTTTTATTAAACCAGCCGACCAAATAGTATTTGTTAGTTTTAATAGTTGTACACAGTTTGATCACGTATTTGTTTTAGGCCACATACTTTGACAGCTAACTTCTGTTTTACCCCAAACCGGAAATACCAGTGAACGTCCATCTTATTTTCATATAGAAGCATTTGTCCTTGACCTCTAACAATAAATATTCTCGAAATATAAGGTGGATGTTCACCTTAGGCCGGCGTTCATACGTAGAATGCCAGTAATTTATTTGTGTTGGATTCAAATTAACAACAAATATATATAGTTTTTTCACTTTGAAAATGCATTCAAGTAACTGGGTAACAGAAACGTAACCTTAAATACCAGTTCCCACATATTATTTATGTCGGTGTTCCACTGGGGCCAACTTGTCGGTAACTAAGGATTTTTCAAGGGTCGGATGCATTGCTTACATAGTCGGTTACGATCGTCTGTGATTTCCCGGCTTGTCACCATGGATCGGCAAAATATCAAACATGTTTGATACTTCACTGACCCTTCCCAAATCTTGTTCCCGTCTGTGGCTCCGTCCTCTTGGAAACAGGCTTGTCCTAGTAATTTCCCGTCTTGTCTTAGTCACTTCCCATCTTGTCCTAATCCCTCCCATCTTGTCCTTTTCACTTCCCATCTTGTCATATCATGGACAGGACTGGTCTCTGTCACTTAAGTCTTATACTGTTCATTGGCAGTCCATTTCAAGTATGATGTCAGGTAAAACTATGACCATATGAAAGAATAAGAAGAAAACAGTGGAAATAAACAGAATCCTGAAGTTATCAGGTAGAAAAGGTCCATGTGCATGCTGTAAATTTTAAGAAACTTTTAAGGAAGTGGTTTATGTTGTCATAATAATAATAATAATCAAATTCTCAGCTTATTTCAACAGAGCAATTTCTGGGAAAAAAGGAATCAAGTGTTGACCAATCAAAAATCCAGAAAATTAGGTCAAGGATAGTCAAAAAAACATTTGATTCACATGACCAGTCCTACAGCATGCATTCACAGAGGCTATGAATTTAGAAGCTGTCTTTCCCAGAGGTCCGAATTTGGAGTATAAAAGCCAACAACAAACAAGAGGGTTTTCATTGTCACATGAGATATAGTCAGAAGCACATATCTCTCTGCTTGTTTTCAACGGATACAATACTTTACAAATGGAAATTTTCTATTCTAAGTGGCAATTTCTGTCACATAATCATAATCAGAAATAGTTTGTTATATTTTTATATAATTTTAAAGCCCAAACCCGAACAACCATAATTAAACAAACAAAAATGTCAATGGGATGTGATGGGATCCAAATATTTTGTTTTGACCTAGTTTTAGATTTGTTCATTGGTTGACACTTGATCCTCTTTTTCCCCAGAAAGTTCCTCAAAACTGGAATGGCAATACTGACTGCAAGTCTGGTCTTAGTAATTCTGCACACTTCCCCAGTCCTGTCGGTTTGTCACTAGGGCTTGTTGTGGCCTGATATAGCTTGTCTGTTAGGGATTTATGGCTTGTCCTGACCCCAAGTCAGATGAGCATCCAGATCCAGAGAAGCCGGGATGTATTACATCCTGTCAGGGAGGTGAAACCGAGTCAGATTTTTTCCGCCCTTTTTTCTGAAATTTTGTCCCACACCACTGACTATTGAAACCGACCCTAGAGTCGGTTATATGGTTTGCTCCAGTGGAACACCCCCATTATACACACATATTACCAATGTCCAGCATCAATAAAGATAAGGTACACGAATTTTACTGTATTAGTGGAAGTTATCACTGGACATGTATTGTAACTGCAGGAAAAAACTCCTGTAAAAACTCAATTTCAGATGAGCCACACCAGATACTGTAAATATATTTCTCGCCTTACACTTTTTCATGGAATAAGTTGAACATGCAACAAAGGAATGATCAACTTGGTAAAAAAAATCATGCATCTCGAAAGCGAAAGTATATGTTGAGAAAAAAAACGAGAAAAATATTTTGCAGTGCTTATGGTGGAAAAAACTGTGTAGCTTAAATAGCTTATTTCATGAAAGAGATGGTCTATCGCAGACGGTCAAGTGTCGATGCCCAACTATCCATGTACAGATTTTACTGACTGAGTTTATCACTTAAACATTCATGGACCACCAGATATAACAAATATTGCAATGTTGTAAACATTTAATTAATGTTATTTACTTTTCAGTCTTTTTCAGAAAAAACAAAAGCAGGTTTTGCAGCTATCGGTGTATGACATGTTGTCAGAAATACTAATTGCATAAAAGAAATGATACAATCGATGATTAAACTCATGGAAATGTATATTAATATTTGTGGCCCCGAAGTGCATTGAGAAAGCGACAGAAGAAACAAATTCTTTAATGATTCCCTAATGCCAACTGCACATACCTGATCAACATTGTGTTTCCACAAACTCAGATATAATAGCCTGATCTTTTATCTTTACGTTGAAGAAGCTTCAGGGTTTCCCCAGAAATACAATGGATTCAGTTTAACCCCCGAATATCTTATTTTCTAATTCATTTTGATAACTCTTGTACCTATATCCCCGGTTTCACTAGATAAATGTTTTGATACAGATTCCTTAATATAAAATTTTGTTTGGTATTGGCCAACTGTTAACCGTCCGATTGCCCACACTAGTGTCCACATTCCATGGTTTGAAGATAAGGATCAGGATAGGATTAGGATCAGACATCTGTGTCTCCTAATGTCAGACACAAAGAAATAATTTACACTGGTAAAATAAATTGTTATGGACTATCGGATGTCGGTTGTCAGTGGTATGAAAGCATACACTTTATCATGTGCAGTGATCATTTTGGTTTTCAAAAGTTTCCAGATACATAAAATAATATATGTTTGCAAATATCACAACAAACATCAAATACATTACTGGAGGCAACACAAAAGCCAATGCAATGTCTATTTTCACTTAGAATAGATAGTAAATTGAAAGATACATCCACAATGTTATCCAATAACAAAACAATTGAGAAAACACTGGAATGTCACACTCAAGGCACTGTCATCACGCACCTTCCAGGGAATGGTAGAGCCAAAACCTCTAATAAAGGTCTTTTTTGTATGTGTGGGTCATGGCAACCAGCATGCTATTACAGCCCATGACTTGGAATTGAATATAGTTATATAAAATAACAAGTTACAGATATTAAAAATATATACTAGCTGTGTGAATTTATTTTCCACAAAAATGGAAAATGTACATTGCAGGAAATAGAAAAAATTGTACACAGCCATGAGCTGTTTTTGGATGCCGAGACATACAGTATTTCATTTTATGGTTTACATAAGTCTTTGTACATAAAATGATATGGCCATTTGAATTAGATAGGGATTTTAGCCATAGGTATTTGTAAATTGATGGCCATTGTAATGATTAAATATATTTCACGTTCCAAAACAGAATGTTGTTGAAAGTCTGAATAAAAGTGAAATCAGTTTCAGAAGAAAGCATTGGCTACAAATGTATGTGTAATACTAAACAGATTTCAAGGAATTTATGTAGCAACTAAGGCCTGTTATTGTCTAAGCCATGAATTCAGTACCCCACCTCTCTAAGACGGTCAGTGTACATCACCAGTTTGTACACACTGTTTATGTACTCTGTGGATACCTACTTGATGGCAGGGAGTAGGAGGTGCTTGTTTTCCTGTATGCTCAGTTTCTTGTGCTTGGACGCCTTGGTCTTCTTATCATGTGATGTCATCTTCTGAGCATTGATTGGGGGTAGAGCAAATGAGGTTTTGAGCTTGACAGGAGTAGGATTAACTGGTGAAATAGTAACATTAGGAGCCAGGCTGACACGTTTCTTTTTGATGATCTTGTCTCCTTTTGACATGGTCATGGAGAGGTTTGGGGCCACCAGGTTGGATGCAGTGCATTCTATCTGTGGGAAGGCTGCCTCCTCCACTTCATGAGCTATCCTCCGGTTGGTGGCTTCTATACACATAGAACAGGACACAGGACCAAGCACGTCGCAGAACTGACATGCCATCTCATTTTCCCTGTCGCACTTCTCAGCCTTCTGTCTCTTGGGCATCACATTGAAGCCATTGTTCGGTTTGATGAGTGAGTTCACAATGTCAGTGATGGTGTTATACCGCTGTACCAGGGACACCCTGCGTGGAGTACCATAACCAGGTGGCTTCACCTCTTTTAATGGCTTCTTGTATTCCTGGATGATATGCTTGGAAAACCTCTTCTTGTCTGTTCTATCTGACAATGGGTACTTCAGACGTTCTGTGGTTTTTCTGATGTAGCTCTTTTCCTTCATGTGGAAGTAATCCACTCCACCAAATAAATGCCCTTCTGCCTGTTCTCTGGATGTAGACGGTTCAATAGGAAGCTCCCCTTCTTCAGCCACTGTTTCTTTGCGCATGGCATAGAAAGTCCTAAAAGAAAACATTCTGAATTTTACACATTTTACATAATACATTTTGTATGTTTTTGCCAAAAAATTCTTTCAAGAAATGTTGAATTTTATACAACATTGTTTCTGATCTATTAATCTATACTTTTAATAATTTAAAAAGCATCACACTTTAATAATTTTTTAAAAAGCAACAGCTGCCTAGTTATGATCAAATTTTGCAAAGTATAAGTTGGCTCTGATCCCTGGTGTAATATGTTCAAATACAGCTAATGGTTATGTCAAAGTAAAAAATCCAATTCATGTTTAAAGCGAGAAATCAGAGAAATTTCCACCACATCAGCCACATGTGTGGAACATGGGAGAAATTTTTGATATGCTATAAAAGTTGGCAAAAAAAAACAAATCCAAACTTTTGCTTTTAATGAAAATCAACTTCCATTAAATATTTAACACTTTCTCCAATTTTCAAAGATTTATTCACAATTTATTCATATCATATTTTTGTTATATTTTTCAAGAATTAAAATTCCAAAATGTCTCACCCATATTCTGCATCTAAATTTGTTTTTCTCCACTGATTGTGGTCTAATTTCCTGGGGTGCCATTTGTCCACTGGCTTTTCTTCCACGTACGTTGTATTTCCCCTGAGGAGTGCATTGCTCATTTCTCTTTGCCTCCAGTTGGAGATGTCTCCACATTTCCCTCTTTGTAGGTATGGGGGCTTGTTCTCTTCATCATCATCTACATCATCATCATCTTCTACAGACACACATATTAAGAGTAAGGAATGTAATATTTCTCACAGTATGTAAACTTTTCCAGTGAGGAAACCCAAGTTCTATTTAATTGACTTGTGAGAAATTTATATCTACATAATTGATATGTGTGACTATGTTTGGCTTCTACTAGAAGGGTTATTGCCAAAATAAATGAGAAATGTGATCACTATACAATTGGTTCCTGATTATATCATGAGTGAATTGAAGGTTTATGATCCATATGATCACATCCAAAGTGACCTTGTGATTGGATCCAGATAAGTGTACGAATGTTCGCTTATATGATCACTACAAATAAGAGCAAAAAGATTGGGTTTCTGATTGCAAATATCACTTTAGGATATTTTTGTGATTGCCCCATGTTGCTTTGCCTTAGGGGTCATTCCAAAGGTCATATTTCTTGAACATCTTGAGCTTGACCATTATAAATCACCAACTGAATCAGATGCTACATTTCTGTGACCTGATAATTAGACTGAAATGCTGATTGACTGCAAACGGCAGAAAAAGGGCCCCACAGTTCTGAGTCAGTTTTTGGCTAATTCTGCAAAGGGACTGTGCTTTAGCAGATGGACAGGATTCAGACATTTGTAAGTATGGACAGGATAGAGACATTTGATATGAGTAGCACAACAATTGTAGGAATTATTGATGTTATATTGCCGAGGTGCTCCTGACTGTATTCAAATATATGAAGTATATGTAAAATCTCCATACCCAAATATGTAAAATGTGTTTAATATAATTTTAAAATATTGTATGTAAAATGTGTTTAATATAATTTTAAAATATTGTATGATCATTGTTCATTCTTATTTTCTTACACAATTCTATGAAATTGTGTATTGCTGTTATTTTATTCAGTATCATTGTCAGAGTATTCTATAAAGAGCTTTTCACAAATAATGAAGATTGGTGTCTATTCTGAACATATTATAATATTTACAAAGTTTAATTTTCAATGCCTTGCTTCTATGTACGTGCTAAATGTGATAAAGTTGAATAAGGAACTGAAAAAGTGAATAAAAAAGAGAAAGACAATAGTCTTTGTCTGCTGCAGTGGCTACGGCTTTACTGGCTAATAGTGGCTGTTGAAGTGGCTATGTGACATAAATGGGTTGGAGAAACTGGTAGTTGGCCCAAATGTCATTACGATGGTCTAATAGAGTATCTGCTACTTCTGTTAGGTTCATTCCCTACCTTTCAGTCAGCAGATAAGTCCTGAAGGTTTCACAGTTTGTTGAACATGGGTTATTGTTCCAAGCAATCATTAATTCAGTCTTTAATTTGGTCAAATCTTATTTTGCCTATCTTGGACCTCCATGTAACAGCATCACTGATGCTGTGGAGATGACACATGGTCAAGTGTGGGAGGCAGGGGGGGGGGGGGCTATGGAAAGGGCTTGAGAAGTGATGGGGATAAGCCTGATAGTTGAAATGTCTTTGAACCTTTTGTTGATTGAACAGTTTGAAATGATTAGTCATTAGGCAGCTACTTGACCTTGTAAAGCAATTCAAAATACGTGGAGCTTGGGTCATTGCTCAAAGCAATCTTTAATTTCGTTTGGCCTATCTTAGAGCTCTATGTAATATTCTGCCCCACTGATGCTGGGGGAAGGTGGAATATTGCCGAGTATGGGGGGGGGGGGGGGGGGGGGGGGCATTCCAATAATTAAGAATGCGGTTTACGCATGTCCTAAATAAAAAGATTGACTTCCTGAACAGTCTATTTTCAGGAAATGTGTCTCTGAAGTCTGGCATCATGGCACATTATTTGATCAAGTTTATGATTTCATTAAGCTTCCCAAAAAGTTGTACTGGATATTTTAAAATGCTAAAAACTATAAGGAAGCTAAACCTTAACATGTATGTTTTTGGCAAGTAAAGTGTACAGGTCAAGACTTAAATAGTACTTTGGGATTTCTCACCAGAACACTGTATTTGTTGGGCCTATGATAATAATTCATTTTCTCATGTTAGAATTATGATGGTCACCCCTGTGTACATTGTGACAAAGGTCAAAGTTTGATCAAGTAAGGGTTTTATGTCCGTACAGCAGCCGTAGCAGTCGTACAGCAGCCTGTTCACATTGGAACAGGCCCACAGCATTGTCACTTGAGGGAGTTGCCCACACAGAGATGAAAGTTTTGATTATATGTCAAATTCGCTAACCACTAGGCCCTTCAGAACCTCTTCCACCGAGACTCCACAAATAAAATTTACACACATCCTTCCCCTTTCACCATCTGGCCTCTCTTCTGATGTACCCTTTTCGAACAGTGATGATCTGAACTGTTCATCTGATGAAGTGTGAAACTAACAAAAGATCATCCTGATTCCCAGTCATATTTGATACCATTTGCATGTACTTGCTTACAAATAAAATGCAACATAGATGTTTGCTACAGACTGACAAGTAGATGGAATAATTTTTGTAAATTTTACTCTTATGTGACTTAAATAATACAAATTTTGAATAACATTCAACATCCATTTGAGTTTATCTACAGCGCTAAGTGTATTCTTACACAAGTTCATTCTTATATATTTAAGAATGTCCTTCAATGACATTGTATGTTAAATTTGTAAAATATGTCTCATTTATCTCCTGTATGACACATTAAAGTCACAGTTTTGCATGTTTATAACCTTTAATGGCTAAGGTCAAATAAGGACATCCCCCACCCCCCGTGTTCCTATCAGCTGGATTCGAACCCACAAAGACAGAGAGTAGAGTCAAGGAATTAAATACTGGACACATTATCTGTTCGTGTTGTGTAGGACCTACCTCTGTCTGTGGTGGAGCTATCATCGTACACAATACTGCGCATCAGGTCTACAGTCTGTGTGGATACTGACACTTCAGTGGGAGTGTCAGCATGAGAACCCATCTTCTGATGACTCCACCAGTCAGCAGGAGATTGTGTCAATACTTAGGGAATTTCCGACAGTCGACAGTGGATTGTATGGATACCTAGGAAGTTATCCTCTAGTCCACAGCAGATTGGCCAAATACCCAGACAGGTGTGCTTCTTGTTAATCGCAGATTTTGTGATTACCTAAGAGATTGTCCATTCATAAGCAAGATATTGTATGAATCCTCTGGATATTGTTCACCATTTATCAGTAGAATGTGTTAATACCTAGGACATTGCCCAGTCAACAGCAGATTCTGTGAATATTCACCTGACAGCGACTACAGTTATATGCACTACTACAAACACTGACTAATTAGCAATTTTCTTTGATGAAACAACTAGTGTGATAACTAGCAAAATATTACATATACATGTAATATTACATGATTGTAATATTCATTAAAAATAACTGTAGCTAGAATACATTGTATATTGTTTTCAGATTTAGCCGTTATTATCCACAACAAAGGAGAATATTTTAACCGTTACTTGTAATACGAATCATTATTGACAATACCTCCAGGTGAAAATTGTGAAGTAGATTGAAATAATACACATTGATATCTTTATTCTGCCGTTTAATATCCATGTCATAAAATAGGGGATTTAAAGATTATTCCAACCGATTACTCATGGCAGACAAAGGTTCCCCCTTATGTCAGATACCAATAACATTTAATGACAGAGATAACTATAATGTTTTTCAAAGAGAAAAACTCTTTCACAGTTTACACCTATTTTGATGTTAATTTGTGTTCAAACAAAACCTAAAAACCTTTTAATATCCTTTGTTTATTTTACCCTCTATCTTAAGGCGATTCTCCGATCTTTCTAATGATTGTCACTCTCTTGATTGCATAAGTGAAGGGGAAGTATAATAAAATATGTAGTGTGTGAAAAAATGGAATAAAAATTCACTAAAGGACAGGTGAACCAGATACAACTTACGCCTGATTACCAAACAAACCACGGATGTTCCAAAATGGGCAATGTCAAAAATATCACAACAGAAATCCAGTGCTATAAAAGTCTGATGGGTGGTTTACTGGTCGAAAAAACAAACAGTTTATACATCAGGGTTTCCACCACTTCAACTTTTAGTAAGATAAATTCTTATTAAAAATGATTTACAGAGTTTCACATTGTTATACATCCTTCTCTGAGGTACCCGGTGTCCAAATGGATTTATCAAGAGATTGATATGGATCATCATTATCAGGACAACTCTTGTGATGTAAGATTGTGTTAAAATGTGGTTTTACAAAGGTGAGCTTTTGCCCTTTCGTTTAGCTTCCTTAACCTATAAATTCTTGCTATGACACACACATGATTTTAGATTACATATTCCACTATGTTACCAACACTATTCACACTATTCATACTTTCTGATCAGGTGGTCCATATACCTGAGTGAAAGTGTGAGTTTGAATTAAGTATCACGTACGATTGTTTTATACAAATCTATAATACAATTGTTTTGTTTTTTGTTGTTGTTGTTGTTTGTTTTTGTTTTGTTTCTGTTGGAAAAGCCACACCTAATGTTTTAAATGGAGCAAAACTACCATGGAAGAAATGTTAACTTGGAGGTTTCTGGTCATGCTAAGGTCATGTTTCTGGACTTTTCTAACACTATAGCGATCTGTTATCCACTACTTAGTCATCATTTGATCTTTACATTATTGTTACATTTAAGGGTATCAGAATGATGTTGATATCAATTTCCATTGTGGAATCATAATTGAAAATTGAGAAAAAATAGATTCATTCAATCTTTTCATCTTATTTTTCTTGTTTGGTGTGTCTGATAGCACCGAGATGGTGTAAGATCAGAGTTGTTCTCGAGAAGTATGTGCAGTCCATATGGATACCTGATACAGAGGTTACCATTATATCCCTCGTGATGCTGGGTTATCAAGGCAGAGAACTAGAATCAAGTAGAACTTTGGTATTTAAGTTAACATTAGGTTATAAGGAAGTAATGACAAGCCAGATGCTGCCAATAACATATTGTACTATTGAGGGAAATGTATACTTTTATATTTAAACCACTGATTTACAGCTAACAGCTGACTTCCTTATTTGCTCTTTTTGAGAGTATGTGTTTTCTTTTAGAACATCTTTTTGCAATCCTCTCCATTATTCTGTAAAGTACAGGATACATGAAGATTGACGCCAGCTGTAAGGAGAAAAGTGTTGTCGCTGATAATAAAATATCATCTAAGAATACAATTATTAAAATAATACATAGTGACATTAGACTCTAAGCCTGTTTTGTTCTATTAAAGCATTTATATATAAGTCCTCCAACACACTATGTGTCCAGATGAATTTTAATTAGGAGATAACAAACAGTTTGAAAATGTACAAACCCTGAACCATGTCCCTCTTTGAGGACGGCACAGCCACGGTTAGACCCTACCTTGTCTAAAAATAAGATCAGGATCTGATGTATATTGTACAGACAGACAAACAGAGTTGATAACAAGACTCATGCCCCTCCCCTTTGAAGGCAAAGGTGAAACTGGGTTGGCTTCAGAAGTAATAGTGTAGAGGACTATGGGACTCAAAGAGTTATTTTACTTATCCTGACTGTACAAGTACAACCGAAGCTCAAAAGTAATTGTCGTTGCCCTAACTGAAAGATACAGGCTCGAGGGCAACCATTTATGAACATCCCTGAGATTCTTTGGCTTGCCAATAGGGATAGGACCCTATGACGGAGGATAGCCATTTTAGGCCATCTGTTTATCTGCCTGAAGTCTGAACAGATAGTTCTTGAATTTTCAAATAGAAATAATATAATATGACAGGTATCATACAGTAAGTTATCTGTACTCAAGTCTGCATTACTACATCCAAGATTACCATATTAATTTTCTTATGTGGTGTAAAAGCAATAAAAATACCTGCAAAAATATGTACATCAAGTAAGCAGTATCTGAGAATATAATACTGTATTTTCAAGTGTAACATGAGAAATCTCAGGAGCCCAACGGTTAACAAATTTTACAAGAAGTCACTTGGCACTTACCTCTGTGATCACGGGTTCAAATCATACTCATGGAAACGTAAAAGCATCCACGGAGGGCTTGTCCTATAATTTTAGTTGTCAATAGAAAGTATTTAGAAACGTAAAACCCGGAGTTAACCATTAACATAATTTGGCATATATATAATGTCTTACAGACAATAAAATCTATATAATACTTCAAATTTTGGGGTTTACTTTTAACACATCGCATATGTCTTATCAGGATGGACATATGAGGATTGGACAAAAGCAATGCAAAGTTGTTGGTAAGGATTCTACACTTAAATCCTTCAGGTATCATCACAACAAAACTGCCAACTTTCCTACATGCTGACATTCAAACCCAGAACTTGGGAGGTAGGAAGCAAGTGCTTAACCCACCAAACAAACCTCATGCCCTCTAATAAAATGTGTCACAGATGTTTTTATTTGGTAACCTTATAGCAACAACAAGTAAAATGTAACCCCGTTGTCTAAATAAAAATTTAGAAGTGTTTTCATTCATAGTTTTGGTTCTTAGCACATGAAAATCTAAAAACTAGTACCAAAATTATCACAGCTTCATAAAAGAACCCTTCTAGTGAAGTTAACAACATAAACCAATGAATATATTTATTTGACAAGATATTGAACAGCATGAACTGGTTTTATTAACATTTAATACAATATTACAGTAATTTCCAAATTAAATTTCTATAATTAATGCGGCTTTCAAACTTCTCCAGATGAACTGATACCATTGCAAATTGTCTCCGTATGAACAGGGCATGCAGTATAAAAATGGTATATTTTTCATATATATATACATATATATCTAAATCTCTTATGTACAAGTTGAGAATTTGTACAAGTTGCAACTTGTAAAAACAGCCTGTACAGGTGCAACTTGTGCAAGCAATTTGTACAAGTTGCACGTTGTACAGCATTGGCTGTACAAGTTGCAACGTGTAAAAAATTTCTCCATCAAATAATTCCAACTTATACAATACTGTTGTACAAGTTGGATTTAAAAAGACTTTTGGTTAAATCAACAATTTTGTTGAAAATGTTTCTTATTTTATGTGTATGAATATCCAAATTAATGTGAGAGTGTCGCATATAAATAATTTTTCCATAAAAAGTATCACTGAATTTGCAGAAAAAAAAACTTGAAAAATTGTCAACAACACTTGCCAGTACAAAGCAAAAGTTATTAATATATGCCTATTAATATAGTAAGTTGATATTTACATTGATCACTCGAGGGTCAAGTTATTTATATTGTTTATAAAGCAGGAAAAATGAAGCTGTTGTACTAAATATTAAGTTCGGCACGAGCGTGAGCTGTTCCCTATTGATGCTTGTAAAACTCCAGCTTTGTTCTCATTGAAGCTGTGCATCTGTGCATTTTCTTTTTAAAAATACTTAGTCAGAAAAGTTTCAATTATAACAAGTAGTCTTCAAAGATGAAAGTTAACAAAGGAATAAATAAAAATCTTGTAAATGCAATCAACTGTCTTGTTATTGCTTCCTATTTTGTGATTTACCTCTAGGCAATAAGCTAGGATTACAAGCGGGTAAGGCAAAGTGTCAAATGACAGATGATGGTATATGCATAATTGCAATTGACACATGCCTTTCATTATAAAATCCTTGTATAGTCTTAAAATTCAGATGTGGTTTTATCACATATGAAACAAAATTTCTGGCTAAATATGTTGATAATTGCTGGACTAAGAGAAAATATCATTATAGATTAAAAGTCAAATTTAATGTAATGCTACATTATAGCTATTTAATGTAGTAGACATTATAGTTATTGCTGAATAAATCAGGTAATTTATATGTTACAGTAAAATAAAAGTAAATTTCTGTTGTGCTCTCATAATTAATGCGGCTTTCAGACTTCTCCAGGTGAAGTCAGTGAATTTGTCATTCATAAAGATCAGATATAGTGATTCTATTAATTTTGAATTATAAATTCAGTAAAATGCATTGTTCCACTGATAAATATTGAGCTTGTAGAAGTTGCAACGTTTACAGGTCCAAAATTTGTACATTTTGCAACTTGTACAAGTCAACCTGTACAACTTGCAACTTGTACAAGCTGTTTGTATAAGATGCAGCTTGTACAGATTTCTCAGCATAAATCCTAACAATATATAGTCAACAAAATCAATCAAAAGCCAGTGTCTTCGGTTCATTACAATTTGTAACAAACATGACTGTTAGCTAGTGTTACAGAAGAGATCATTGTGTATATTATGTTTGGTCTGCCTTTGGCCATTTGTTTAGTTTTGTTAACTGTTGCTGCTGAAATTTTAGAATTAACTCTGTAGAGAGAGTTGTAATATATGCATAACAGAAATACACTACCATACTGACTATTGAATGAGGTAATTATTTAGTTCTATTCGTATTTACCAATCACAAGCCATATATAGTATATTGGCGAGTAACATTTTAAATGATGAATAGTTACAGTACAACAGTCTTAGTAAGATCGACTTTCCAGATGGTGTACCTGACATTTCTTCGACATGTAGGTTTATATAGGGGGCAGATTTACAACATTCATGTGGTTTGAAAAGTGATCTTCTTTGCTCTGCATTAAATGAACTCCTTTTTCCATTGCTTTAGATAATCCGGATGCCACCAGATTGGATACAGACATTTCCATGGCGGGCAAGGTTTTTTCTTCTGCCCTTTGTGCAAAGTGTCTGTCAGTCCTCTCAATACACATGGCACATGTCACGGGTCCGAGCACATCACAGAACTGACAAGCTTGCACATTCTGTTGCTTACACCTTTTAATCCTCTGTCTTTTGCATTTGACTTTATAACCAGAATGTTCCTTAACAAATAGATCAACTACCTCAGAGATGGACCCTCTTGGTTGGTCCCTTGATGCCAATCTTGGTGTGGCATAAGTGGTGTTGGAGAGGTTGAGTGGTTCTTTGTACTCTTTGATGACATACTGAGTCAGTCTCTTGTTCTCTCTGTGGGTGGGCGTTGAGCGGGACTTGTTGCCCTCACTGGATTCCCTGATGTAGAGCTTCTCCCTGGCACTGTCCAGGTTTAAACTGCTGCAGTCTGTCAGTTCTCTCTCCAGACACTGACTTGCAACAGGCTTGTCAACCAACCGCTCACTCTTCATACAGTAGATGGTGCTGTCAAAGTAAATACACGTGAATAAATATGTAGTTTCTTTACTTGCTCACTTAGAGCTTGGAATTTTACTGTTGACCATTAAGATAGAAAGGCAATTCTGTGTGTAATTAAAAATTGATTGAAGATGAGATTCACTTTCTTTGTAATTGTAAACTTTTTCCACAAACGGCACAGGGGGATCCATAACCCATGTCTCTGTTCTACGCTTAATGTATAATATGCTATTGCAACATGCAACAGTACAATAAATGAATAGAATAAAACCAAAAGTTAAAGGTGAGCATATGTTAGTCAAATACCACATATGAATTTTATAGAGCAATGTTCACGTGAACAAGACCGAAAAGTGTTTCAGTCTACATGCATAAGCTGCAAAGCTATCAGATACACGAATAGTGCACTCAGTGACCCATCCAAGTACTAACAAAGCCTATTGCTCCTTAACTTCACTGAAGAGACAGATACCCATCAGATGACAGCAATTCTCATGAAAGTTTGGTGATCGCTAGAAACACGAACCTCACTAGAGATCGCACATAAAACCAATCTTCAATACACTGATATATTCTTTATGTACAGATGCACATTAATATTTTAATAACACAGTGGAGGTTTTATGTCTTTTCCAGTAGCTAAGTTCATGTTATGTTGAGTCTTCTGTGCATCCCAGATTTTGTCACGAGTTGGATATAAACACACGAGCACAGACATCAGAGCAAGTAGTTATATGTCACACTGGTTTACCGCTTAGCCTCTTGAGGTCTGAGGTTCATTCATCCAAGAGGCAAATACATGTGCTGAAGAAAGAGCATAAATTCTATGGCAGTGATCAAACATTACAACCACAGACGAAGATAAATGTTGTATTATCAATGGCAACTATGTTTGATCTTGAGAAAGAGAAATATACTGACATTCTGGTGGGTATATAAGATTGTGATCCTCTGTTATATGGGCCCATTTACAATGACATGATATAGTTCCTATGGGGACAATAACACATGGCCACTATCATCGAATTGAGGAATGAATTGTGGCCTGTACTTTTACTTCAACAAATTAAGCAGCATTCTTGCAACAGATATGTACTGACTTGGTCCCATTTTATAGAAACAAGAAGCAATAATATTTTTTTGTTTAAATCATTTATCCATAATTGAACTATGAATTGCATTACATTGTTTAAATATGAATACACAAGACCAAAAAGATATATTAGATAAGTATCAGTGTACTTTGGATGCAGTAGATGATGACTTACACACACAGTATATTCAGTCTTTGTTGTTGGGTTAGTATGGGGTCAGTGGCTTATTGTAAAATTATTTACATCAGAAGTATACAATAGGTACAATAGATTGCATTATACTGTAGAAGTAGTGTGAGGACACTCCCACATTGTTCATCCAGGCTATGCTGTCTGGGTAGTGCTGGTGTAGTGGCTGTATTATTGTAAGATTGTTATTTCACAAATATACATTACACATGATGAGTTACACTGTAGTGTGGATGCAGTGGATGAGGACTTACCCATACTGTACATCAAGGCTCCGCTGTCTGGGTAGTGTTGGTGTGGTGACTTTCCAGGTGAGAGTTTTCTTTCTTTGCCGTGTGGTCTGTCCTCTGAGCAGTGCATCACTAACACGGTCCTGAGCCTTCTTCAGATTTTTTACGTATGGTTTGTCTTTCTCCTCACACATGGCCTCTGAGAGAATGGATCTGTACAGCCAGTCTCAGAGTACTGAGAGGTGGTGATAGGCTGGTCTTAGGAGTTCATATTAGACCTAATGTGGGTAGGCCAGTCTTATGAGTTCATAAAAATGGACAAGAGCATATAAATGGTGAAAGGCCAGTCTTATGAATTCATATTAAACATCCAACTACTGAAAAAGTTGTAGTATGTAGCCTTGTACGTTCATATCAAACCTCAGAATACTGAGAAGGTGGTGATAGGTCATTCTTATAACGTCAAATTAAACTTCAAAGAACTGAGGCGTTGTATTATGGAAGACTTGTGAGTTTATTGCCCAACCCTCAGAGATACAGAGGGATGGTGAGTCCTAAGAACTAAAAATCAAACCAACTACAAAATATTTGTCTATTCACTGGTAAACTTTGAGCGATATTCCATCAATACATATCGAAAATGTGTTTCTTGAAACTGTTAATTATTTGTCTAACTTTTCTATCATTCCAAAAGAAAACACCAATAATTTAGCTTGCAGTTCCAAAAATCATACAAATCAATTCCATCTACATCACACAAGTCACACTAACCATCCAGTCCTATGTAACGCCATCTTGTGACCAGATACTCACATAAACAATCTCCCATTACATAGAGAACCCTGTCTACTTTATCCTGTCCAATAGCCGATCCTAGATAAGTGTCTATAATGTTGTATTCTATAACATCCTCAACAACATGTTGTATATGCCAGGCTGAAACCTTCATAAAATGTATACAAGTGCATGTTGTGTTGAAACAGAGGCATCAGTATTCAAGTGGAGTGAGTGTCCTGTCGTAAGGATTCCTCATAAACAAAGTTAATGTGATTAGACAAGCCCTGGTCTATCCGGTACACTTAGGCAACTTGTCAGTAAGTGAAGCATGCAGGCTTTTCTGGATTCTCCAATGATCCACTTTTCCATTATATCATATTATATCCATAAAGAATGTGTGAGTTGATCCCCCATAGCAAATAACTGTACAATTATATCATACTCTTTGTGAAACATATTCTAAGGATTTAAGTTGCATTGATTAAACAATACATTAACAAGTAAATCTGACCCTATAATTTTAAGAAATCGTAAGAAGCAAGAAAAGTCTTTACTTTACTTTAGCTTTTTCTGTGTGTTTCCATTGTTCTTCAATTTTTTAAAAATGTAATTTTTATGAATATATATGTTTCTATTTAGTGTAGGGTTTTAGCGTTTACCAAAGGAATGGCGTTTTTTTTCCTTTGCACTTACAAAACACATAAATTGTGTTGTCTAACTACTGCATTCCACGAAATTGTCATTTATTTATGAGATAACAATACTAAAAGTCATTTTCACCCAATTTTTATTAAATAGTTTCAGTACCATCTGGTCTTTTACTATTACCTTTGGGGTATTATTACTGCTGTTATTACCCTACTTTGTTGTCTTCTACAAGTTTATTGGTAGTTTACTGGTTTTATAGCATAAAGTGTGAACTACAAATGATAACACATACATAATAGTTTACTCAACACAGAACTTCTTCACATTGTTTTTTGAAATACAGTCAAAACACCACCACGACACCCCAATAATGCCACTCCATAACACCACCACATGTGATATATTTTTCACCAACCTTATTCTGGCATGGTGGAGTTTATTTTAGGTCAACATGTGATAGATAAGAATATATAAATAATCATTATTCCAACGTAACAAAAAAAAAGACTTTTTCCCTCCAAACTCTTATACAAAAGCCATGGGTCACATTTTTGCACATTTATAAATGTTTTTAAACAAGGTCCAGATCACCCTTTCAACCCCGCCAATGGTATTTTTTTTACTTTTCTTTCTTTGACAAGCTTTAACTCTGTTTAGGAACAATACATAAACTATGTGCCTGCACATTTAGTATATTAATGTTGGTTAGTGGTGGGGTTATGGAGGATCTGTTGTGGAGGTGGCGTTATGGTTTGGTGCCATTATGGCTGGTTTCCAATTGTTTACACTTGGTGAATTTTGAGTTGGTTCTTATTCATATCGGTACACACATTGTCAATGCAATGCATAATTTTATTTTGTTTGTTATATCATACTGGTTGGCATTCAGTATGATTTCGGCCCACTCCTTGGTTTCTTGAATCTGGTATACACCCATGTGTTAACAGGACCAATTATGCAGTTTTGGTATTTCCGGGCCACCTCCTTAGGGTCACACACTCATTTGAGAATGTCAGTCCATGGGTGTCTTTTTAGCTGGCTCTTTCTTGCGATGTCAGCCTTAATCCTGGCATATATTCTAACTCTTTACAGGTTGTCTCCTCAACATCAGATCAAGTAGGAATATGCCTGCTGCTTTTGTTGATTTTTTGTCAACCTAAAACACACAGGTTATCCTCATAGTAGTAACTGAAACATGGCTCAGGGCAGATGCCACTGATAATTTTATTGTCAGTGTTACTCTTCCAGGTTATAAATGTACTCATGTGCCTTGTACTATTGGGAGGGGTGGTGGAGTCAGTTTGTTTATCCAGGATGATTTATGTTTCAAATCAATGTCGCAACTGTGCTTTCATTCATTTGAGAGCATCTATATTCAGTTATCAACTAGTAGTGTCAGGAGATTGGTTTCCATGTCCTGTACAGACCTCCTAATGTTCTGAAGGCCCAATTTCTTGACGATTTTTGGTTATTTCTTGAGAATGCAGCTCTATCAAGTAGTGAACATATATATTGTTGAGTGATATAAATTTTCATCTTGGCAAGCAAGATTCTTGGTCAAAACCATTCAATTATGTACTTAAACAACATAGCTTTGTTCAAATAATACATTCCCCCACCCAAATCCATGGCCTTTTTTGGATGTTTTATGCATCAGGAAATCTTTGTTCCAGTGTTCTGGTCACAAGTTACAGATGGCCTATCTGACCATTTCACACTTACTTTTTATGTGAAAGTACTTCTTGGGGAGCCTTGTACATTCAGATATGTCAAAATTCATAAAATTAATATCCAAGAGTTCAGGACGTGCTTTCAAATGGTTCAAGGGGAACTGTCAGAGAGCGTGGCAGCATGAAAACTCAGCCAGACATCACAGTAAATACCGTGCTGTTGTTAACTGTTACAACTTCTTGAATAGGCTAAAAACTGTCATTTTTTTTAAAGAACCATAGCCAGAAATGAAGGAAAAAAGAAAACACTATAGAACAGTTTCAAGAAGGTCCTGCATAATTCCTCAGATGTAATACTACTGGATCATGCAAATCATGTTGATCTGGCAAATATATTTGTGCTTTTAACACAAGTCACTCCATTTTACAGGATTGCCTAAATCACTGGTTTGGTGACGGTTTTGTGGCTTTTCATCTCCCTCTTGGCATCATCCAAGGTTCGGTCTTCTGTCCTCTCCTTCCTTTTCACTCTCTATACTAGTCTCCTTAGTCAAGTCATATCATGTTTTAAGGTCACACACCATTCTATATGCTGATAACACCACTCTAGGAATTTTATCTTCAGTATCGCAGAGCTGATTGTCTTTTATCTGTTCAGAAGTGGATGAAGATTGTAAAATTGAAACTTACTCCTGACAATATTGAATTCATTATTATTGGTGATGAACATACCAGAGAGTCACTTATACCAAACTTCCCTGTTACATTCCTTCAAAGCTCTATTATGCCGTCTGAGGAGAGACTGAGAAAAAACTTTTGACAACCATATAGGTAAGGTCTGCTGTGCCTGTTACTATCACCTCAGAGATTTGTGACATATCCACAAATCCCTAACTGTTGATACTGCAGTTCTTGTGGCAAATGCTATAGCTAGTGTCAACTAGAGTTACTAGACTACTGTAATTCCCTATTATATGGGGTCAGCAAGGGCAGTGTTGCTAAACTTCAGAATGTTCAAAATGTGCTCTACAACATTGTTTTCAGATGTGACAGAATGACTCATGTAACACCCAATCTAGAAAAAATCCACTGATTTGCAAGGGACACTTAAGCTACTCTTGCGATTTTATAACAGAATATCAAGGTCGCCCAGACCCCACAATGAAAATTGGCATGCACATTATCTCTGTTTGCACGCAATATTCCTATAAACGCACCCATATCTCATGGGTAACTTACGAGAGACTTGCGCACCTGCATTCCCCTTGCTAGTGTTGCAAGATCTCCCCATTAACTTGCAGGGTTTGCACATGCTATATAATACACTCATGTGTACCTTGTATCTATATTAACCCACTATGGGCCTGTAGCTAGTCGCAGGCTGATCTTTGATGTCCAGTTACTCACACTCTTGTTGGGAAATATACCTTGTTTGCATGTGCAAATCTCTGCCCAGTAAACATTTTTGGATTTTGCAAACGTTTGAAAGGAAACGTTTGGCAAAGGTTAAAAAATGATGTGTACGAAAACCATTTGTAATAGAATGTTTTTAAAATGTTTTATGTACAACGTTTAACGATAAATGTTAGAAAAGTATTATAAATGAATATAATAATGTCTGAATAATAATGGGGTCAGAGGTCAAATTCAATATTTTTGTATTGTTGCTCACTATTGAAAATATTATTTCTATGTCTAAAATTGTAAGACAGTGGCTTAGAAATTGTGCCCGCATTCAATTCTTATTTTTAGGGATTGCATGTAGGGCAATTTTTGACAAAGTCCTCTAAAATCCCCTATTATTGCTTACCGCCATCTTTGTTTGGACATGTTTGAAGGTGAAGGTTTAAAAATATAGGTTTAAAAAACGTTTTTGATAGAATGTTTTTAAAACATTTGACAAGCAATGTTGTTTAAACATTTTATGTGTACTGTTTGTCAAACATTTCATGATGAATGTTTGAAAAACATTTCCAGCAAAACCATCATTTCTTCAGCTATTCTATAAATGTTTTAAAAATGTTTCCAGTCAAACCTAGCTTCATGAGTTATTTTATAAATGTTTAATAAACGTTTTCAGTAAAAACATTTGTATAGAGAATGTTTTTTAAACATTACAGTGTAAACGTTTACTTGGAAATGTTTAGAAAACCATAAGAAAGGATTTAATCAGGTTTTAAAAACGTTTTGTAAACGTTTAAACCATTTAAAAACGTTTCTAATGTTTACTGGGTGCTACCCCACTACCAGGCTACGTTCATATTTTTCAACAATATTTGCAGCATACTGACGTGTGTTTTCAAGTACGATAGGATGTAAGAGAAGCTTAAGAGAGGCTACAATTGAAATACATACAGGCACCATGTCTGAGAAATTAGTTTAACTTGCTTCCCACCCACACTTTTTGACCCTCTTTCCTCCTGTAATCAATGCCAGTTTTTGTAGTTTTAGATGGTCAGTCAGTATGGCCAGAAAAGATTCACCCATACATGATTCTTCATCAAGCTCTTAGTGATCTACAATGTCAAGCCAACACTTATCCTGGATCAGCCTATCATACCTAAATGGGACAATAGCTATACGTTTTGTGTTCAAGGCGCACCCAGAAGTTTCCAAGGCTCAGCAGTTAGTGCTCGATCATTTTACCTATGATAAAAATACTCAACACACAAATTCAATGGATAGCAACTTATCTAGCCATGGCTGAGGTACTGATCAGTCATTGGGGGCAGTGTGGATAATATGGTAGAAAATAAATATTTTGTGTTGACATAATCATTGTTTTGAATCGCATAATAAACAATATCAGTCCGTTCTGGTGTGTGCAGACGAGAAAACACTATACATTGTCTGAAGTAACGATAATAGTAAAAAGGCATGTCTTTTATTTACATATGCAGTATTATTGGCCATGTAACTAAGTCTTGTGACCTTTTCAAGGTCAATCCTACTTGCTGGGGATGAGTGGCCCTTTAGGGGCTAAAATTGCTGTTTTTGAAAATATTCTAGTGTGTAAACTTGTGTATCTAAAATGAATTCGTAATTTCTAGCATACCAGACAATGAACTCACTAGTTATTACTTACTTTGTATGCTTGTTCTGATTTTACAAATAACTTTTATATTTTATTGGACCTGTACTTATTCTAGTTGTAGTAATATATATCTATATACCATTGTTACTGTATAGAAATAAAGTTACAGCAACCTTGTGTGTTACTGTCTTTGGGGTGGGGACTGACATTATACTTGGCTTTGATAAACCCTTAAAACCTTTGTACATAACTTTATCTCATACGTAACTTTTACTGGACTTTCATGTTATATCCCCTTTTTAATAACAGCTATTCTTTATTGTAGCTATTGTTAACTTTAAATGTTACAGTGGCTTTTACCCCCATTAGCTTATTGGTAACTATTTCACCACATTTAATATAAAACAGTTTTAATTTTATCTCCAAAGTGCAAGGGGAATCCATTGCCTCTTAAAGGAGTTTTTTTTTATTTTATTGAACTCAAGGAAGTTGGATTAGGCTAGCTATGCAAGGAATCTACCTTCTGAGTTAGACGGTAACAGTCCCTTGCAGTCTCTTAATTATTCTATCAGTATAATGTGGGATCACTAAAACTATTCAAACCCCTTCATACTTTAAGTGTATATACAAAAATAACTGAAGCCTGCATACATATACAACTCACACACAACTTTTAGGCTCACAACTAACTTTATGGTGACCTTAACTCACAGAAACCTTTTTGGGTCATTGACAACAAGTAATGGTAGCCTCAAACCATACATCATCTTATCTCAGGTTGCGTTAAAGATAAGGCCACATTAACCCTTAACTAAAACTGTACATGTCCAATGAATTAGCTTCAAAATACCTAAATAAACTTAGTCAAATTCTCAGGTTAAGGTAGCCTTAGCTAGTTATAAACTTATACCTCTGTTATGATCATACTAGTTAAAGATGTGAATGTGTTGTATGTATGTATGTAACAAATAGAATATTAACAGGGATAAAATTAATTTTATCCAACATGATGTATTCATATGTGACTTCACTAACTTACAGTTTTGGGCACTGAGCAAGTCAGTTAACACATATAATTTATTTTTTTTAAAAAAACCAGTGAATCCTTAAATAAAATTGTGATTCTATCAACTTTATGTACAAATAGATAAGTAATTACATCAAATATTCACATCAGTATATGTGTTAAATATTAAATAAATTATTTATTGTTTCTTATTATAATATGATATTAAATTATGAGTAAAACTATAAATAAATAGTGAATTAGTAAGACAGTGACATGTAACTTGTGCAAAGAAGCTATTAATTTAATATTTGAATGCATGTGAATATATCATTGGAAAGCAATGGTTTTCTTTAACATGAGTGATGTATAAAATTACCTAGCCAATATACTTTAACAAGTACCCTTTGTTCCTTTTAAATTGGGTAAAACAAATTACTTGAATTACCTACTTCTGTTTGAAGTGTTTTATTGAGTGGCAGAATACACTGAATTTGGTATTAAAAATGGATGAAAATGGAGGACTAAGAGAGTTGTAGGGAGATTTTACAGACTGCTGGCTGATAACACAGACTGCAAATTAATTTCATGTCAAAGAAAGGCCAACAAAAAGTGCGGAGCTAGATTTGTCTTGTGTGCATGGCAGCCAGTTAGAGCTCTGTCATCACTGACAAAAGCGGGGACAGCCGCCTGAAATGACTTTCCAGATTTATTAATTTTTCCGCTGATTTACTGAGGATTTTCTGTAACCACCTCTGTCCACACACACATACTCTCTACACAACTCTATGTATTTCATGCAGTCTTATTTTTCCCAAACTATTACAAGTAAAATGTAGTGGAAAATGAGTTTGAAAAGTTCACTCGAAGGAAGCTTATTACCAGGGGGACATTCTCCTGTAAACTGGTTCTTACTGATGACTGCTCAGTATTACCACACTCACTGTGAATGGATCCAGTGGGGTTCAGGGGTGGTCCTTCATTTTTCACACCATTTGACATGAATACATCATGTTGCTCAATTTTGGCTTTCCCCCATTGGTATGGGTTTTTTCATCCTCTAAAAGTATAAATTTTGTGTATATATTAATAAATAATAATTACAGTTGATATAACTCCAGTGCATCTGTTTTGAAGTTAATTGAAATAATTGTGAATATTCAAATTGGTAAATGTTTCCTGAATGGTTATCAGACTTATCTGCCCCAAGATATCCTTGAGTGGCCAAATAATGTGACTCTTTGCCCAAACGTGATATTATGGTTTGGGATCGCTTTTGAAGCCCGCTGCAGAAGTTTAAAACTGGCCAAAACTGTTGTAATGTAAATGTATAAAGGGCATCATGGTGTCATCATTATCATGTTAATGCTACAAGAAGGTCGCATTCCCTAAGTATGTCGAGATACATTCTATCATATCAAAACTACCTTTAATGATAAATTCACAGTGAAATTCTACAGTTTTTACTGTATCTTCTGTTCTGTTCACTTGGAAACATTCTCAGATCATGCCCATTACTTTTAAGGGATGTTAAATTTTCGCTAAAAATTAAGGCTGCATGTTTGCATGGGGTATTAAGACATAAATTTGATTATTTGGGGTGGCAATTTTATTTTAAATGGCTTCTATTTTATAACAGGAGAGTTGCAATTTGTTAGTGGCAAAAAGTCTAAAACATTTATGGAAATTTCCAAAATTAATGAATAATAAACTATCTGAAAATGTAAAAACAGTGTTGGTATGAGTGTAAAAGGTCTGTGACTTCAATTCTGAGTTATATTCAGCTGCAATGTCAGTGAATGTTTCGATCTGTCCAATTTACAGTTCTAATCAGAGGCAGAGAAAATGTGTTGAAATAACTCCTGATATTGAAAAAATTGCTCCACCCAACTACTGCATGCTTTTTGGGGGGATCTCTGGGGGATTCTCACTCATTTCTGTTACAAGAATAACTTTTTAGTGTAAGAGATGATAAATATGTAAAACATTTATTCATTATTGATTCCATCTACCTCCACTCGAGAAGTCATTTATGGGCTGTGAATTCATACTGTCATGGACCAACTAGAGGTAACAAATTTAATAGAAGAGCATGATTTATCTATAGTACAAAACTGATATAAACATCCTCAATTTTACTTGAGTCTAAAAAGAGAGAGTCTTAAACTGAGCAGAAGTCGTTATCCAGCAAGTGACTATGGGTGTGGTTATGCCAGTTTGAGCAGGTAGGTCTTGTGTTGGCTCCTAGAAACTCATGATTATTTGCTGTGATTGAACACTAAGTAGTAACCTATTCATTCCACTGTTGTAGCATTGGTAACACCATACCTGCCAATCATCTTTTTGTTGTGGATTGAGGAAACTAATAGCCTATTTCCAACGGTCAGACTACTAGACTTGATTAAATATGACAAATAGGGAGGGCGAGGTAACTTTATGGCCTTGGAAATAAGGAGGTTATATTTAATGAGAAAGCAACATGAAATGGGAAGCCAGTGGAATTATTGTAAGGTAGGGTGTAGTGGTGTGAACAATAAACTGGTAAACCGCATTTCGTTTCGTTTAGGTAGAAATGACGAAATCCGCAAAGAATATTGAAGTACCGGTTATTGAAAACGTCATCATATTAGGCTTTATACTGGTTAATATTTCGTCAAAACAATAAAGAGCATATACATTTGAGGAAAAACTTACATTTTCGCTTTATATTCATGGTAAATGAAGTTTACAAACTTCAAAATATCTCGCGAATCCATATTTCCAATAGAGGAGGCAGCTCATGTATGCTCGCGTAAAACTTTTTATCATATATCTATACACTTTCGAAATCCCGGATTTCATTCGGTTTCAAAGCACCGAAAACCAGTTTTTATTTTCACAACCGGTCCGACCACTAGTAGGGTGTGACATGATCATTATTGTACGATGGTTAGTAGTGTTTTTGCTTCTCCCTTGTCATTAAAAGGGACACATGTATCTTAAAATCTATGCCCTGGAATGGGCCGCAGAGGGCCCATATTCGAGTTCCTCTTGAATATATGCATCAACATGAGTTTCATAATTCAAAGCTGAAGCATTAGTAACATTTGAAGAAGAAAGAGGGCTTTTCTTATCAAAATATAGAGGAAACCAAACTGTATAAGATCTGGCAATTGCTTGTCCCAATAATCAGTTAAGTAGTCTCCACCTGTCTGGATTCAATTGGGACTGAACCGGAATTCTGCAGTTTAAAAAATTTGCAACCCATCCCTTCTATTTTGTAAAATAGAAAGGGTACTCTTCCATGTCACCTTGGGACCATATATAGCTTTAAGTCATTAAGTGGTATATACCTAAATAGATGACCATTTTGGTGTATACAAGCCCTATAATCTTTAGAAGTACAATGTATTTCTATTAGCCCTTATATGCAGTGGAACAGTTTCCTCCCGACTAAAATTATTTACAACTGTATCCTACAATTGGACAGAAGAGTTCAGATCAGATATGGCACATTCGACTGGAATATGCGGTACTGTAACCAGGTCATCTTCTACTACCTGCCTGTTGTGTGTAGGACTGGTATTATTTAACATTTTTGGTGAAATCTCATTCTGTTGGTAAGTAAAGTGAGAAATCAATGTGCTTGTATCATTGTGAGTATCCCTAGTTCTTTCTTGGGATGGTCTATGCATGGCCTTTTGGTTGGAAGATTTTTTTTTGTATATTCCAAACTTGTGTCTTCCCATTTGTAAGTGCAATCTCAGCACCAGTTGCTCTGTCACCAAGCGAGGTCAAGTCCTGATCATTATCTGAGATTTGTGTTAAAACTTCACATCTATTCTGCAATGGAAGCAGATCCAAGGGATTTTGAGTTTTAATTTTTGAATTTTGTAGTTGGACTTTGACCCTACTATTGGTGCCAGGGGAAACGTTGCCATAAATTTTTATACCAACCTTGGAGGGGGTAACAAGTTTAGCATTTGCATTCTTTCACCGAGTCACGACGATGTGAATACTCTTGCTGGAATGTGATGGGTGAGTATGACACTGAGATTGTGACTGTGCAGTAAGAACCTGGGTGTACATGTTGGCCAAAAATTTCTGATTCATATGCTGTTTGGAATATGTAAATGTACCTAGAAGAAAATTTATAGGATGATGGTAAACCCATGCCCAAGTTTACTTGTTTTTAGTATTTTGCTTGTTGCGGCAATGCATCTCAGTATGTTGGAAGTTTTTACCATTCTTTGTGAAGCAAAACAAACACATGTGTTTGTATGTGACTCCCTTAATTTCGTGTTTGCTTTGTTGTGAGCAAGTACCTGAGTTATAATACTGACACACTATAGATTTGCTATTATTTTGTTTTGAAACATTATTTTGGGTATCTTGACCAGTAGGGGTGTACCTCTGTGCATGCGCACATCTAACCCTGTTTGTTTACTCAGTTTGAGTATAATCTTTAATCTCTCCCTGTTCCATATGACAAAGTAGTACTGCATGGCTGGCATTTGTAGAGGTCCACAAGAAATTGTTAGCATCATCCAGCAAAGATATCAAATAATCTAACATTGCTTCTTTAGAATTTTGATTTGATTCCTCTCTCAGGCCCTGCAAAAACCCAGCCATCCATTGACCCATAGTAAGCTGGTCTTATGTAACACGTTCTTTATTGTTCGCAGCTAGAACATATTCATGGGGCCATTTAGCACGATGCTTGACAAAGACTTTTACCTGTTCACCTCTTTGAGATTTGATTTTTGAGACATACCTGTCGAATTTAGGTGTTGAAGTTCTGATAATCTATATGCCACTGTCTTCTGTATATTGTCATTTGTTCTCAAATGGTCAAGTGTGGGTAACGCAACAGTTCTAGATACTGTACATTTGCATGCGTTCCTGCAGAGTGATTACTTGTGTGTGTACAGTTGGATAGTCGAACGACGTTGGTGTTTTTGTCACATCACTTCTACTTTTAGATTTTGTCTAGTCTTTCACTAATGGCAGTTAATTGCTGAAAATAGTTTGGTTTATAAGGGACTGTTTGTCCAAAGTCACTGTTTTATTAGTAGAAGTACTGGGACTATCCACCACGAGCCGATCAAACAAATGTACATGAGTACTCGCATCATCGCTTTCCGAAGTATTCATTAAACCACTACAGTCTAGGTCGCTACTAGAAGAATTTTGATCTGAAACTTCCTGGGTATGGCCAGGAGAGTTAACTTCCAGCAAGTTCTTCAAAAATCATAATCTTCCGAAAGCTTCAGTTGGATGGGTATTGGTACACCATTATATTTCTTCCTCTCCATCTATCCACACAGTTGATTAAAATATAAAATAAATTAAAATGTAAAACACGTGCACAAAATTGAAGATGAAAAAATAGAATTTGATTTTTCAGATGTTACCCCTTCCAAGTCTTCAATGCAAATGGAAGAATGGATGCAGGTTTTCAGCCTCGAATTGAAAGTGGAAAAATGAAATGACAGTTTGCAAAAGGCATGGGCTACACAGTAAAGCCCAAAAATTTAGGTCCCCCAAAGGATTGAACCCGCATGCAACTTGGTGCCTGCCAGTAAACACCAGCAGTACAGATACCAACCAAAAGTTAAAGCCTCTGTATCTGAGCAAGAAACTGCACGTGACAATAAACATTCATGCTCTCATGAACAAACTACAAAAATGATGTTTCCAAATCAAGTTTAACCATAAATATAGAGTCACATGTAAGTGATGTTTTAAAGTGGATGTAAGTCATTAACAGATACAAAAAGGGAATTAACCATTCACTTGGTTGAAGAGTTTATACTAGATGGTTTGGCTTGAAAGCAGGTATCCAGGTTAACTTCACTGAGATTGAATGTCTATTATCTCCTGTATAGTTCATGGAAATTAAAGAAACGGAAGCTTGAACAATGTCAGAAGGTGCAACAAAGGAGATCTAAAAACACAAAAACTTTGACCCCACCAAAAAGCATTGCCCCCGATAGAAAACAGGCTAATCCTCGAAACAGCCAGAGTTCCTCCTTAATAAAATGCAAAAACTTATCAAAACAACACAAGATATTTAATATGTGATATAATTAAAACATCAATATACACTTTATTTACTGTTTACTATACAACTATAGAATAGTTTAGCAGTTCCAATTTCTGTGCCTTAGCTATAAAATGGTCTTTTCACATTACTTATCATGGAAAGGTGAACATTGCATGGAGATCTGAAAATATATAAAGGAGGATTTCATTATAACCCCCCCCCAGGAATTTTACCAAAGGGTAAATCTTGCTAGAGTCCCTTTGATCATATTATGTTGAACTTTCAACTTTCAGCCCTTGAGAAATGATTGACATTCTTCTCGACATAATACCTTCCAAATAAGTCTAAAATGTAATTGGTCCTCAAAAGCTCAAGGCTGAAATTTCTTCTGTGGCAATAAACTTCTGCAATTTCTCTCGATGAAATTGAAATGCAGTAATATCTTACTCCTTTTTAGAATATTACAAACCATACATTGAATGAATGCTCTTTCTAAACTTAATATTCAAAAATAAAAATAAAAATACAAAAACTAATAAATAAAAAAAGAACTAGAATTAGGACTACTCGAGATCTGTTAGCCTCTTTGGATACCATCTGACCTTCTTGTATAACATAGCTCAAGAACTTTCAAAAGTATTCAAATAAAAATCTAAATTTAATTTATTTCATAAGATTTTACCATCAGAAATATTATTTGCTATATTCCATCAATATGTATCTGTAATATGACATACTGAATCAGGAAGGTATAAAAACATGTAGCACAGATAATTAGAAGTCTGAAGACGGGGGTAATAGTTAAAGGGATTAACAGATGACTCAATCAATCACATTTAGTGCAAAAGACATGAAGGGATAAGAAGGAGCTTTATTAGATTCACTGAGCTCAGTAAAATACTGCTTGCATTTCACACAGTATTTTCATTTTACTCCATTGACATTAGAAACAGAAAAATACTATCTGATGACAGGCTGAATCTTTCCAGACAAACTTTAATTTTTAAATGCTCTTAAACAAGTCAACCATTCTAACTTGATTTTATACTAATCGGGTAGGTTATTGTAGTTACTGTGCTTGTAATAAAGACTTTAACTAATAATAAAGGAAATTAAATAAAATAAAATTCAACAGTAAAAGTTAATTACATAATTAACTAAATCATATTCTTTGTCAAAACAGCAACAGCAACACAAATAAGACAATTTTTCACAGGAAAAATGTTTTTCAGAAATGATATTCTGTTGAAATTTTTAATTTCAAACGCTAATATTTTCAGAAAGTTTTTAAAACACATTTAAATATGAATGTATTTGAGCTTCCACAGTTTCTGAGTCCTTTCGTGCCCACTTAGCTTTATAGCCCTAACCTTTCTACTGGGTGTTTGTGTGTCTTTTATTAGTTTGTAATCACCATATGACCTTGAACTGTGTATTTGACCTTGCAAGGGTCATGAGGAAATTTTTGAACCGTATTAGTTTCACACACTGACCTTTGCTCATGATGGGGGACCGGCCTGCCTGATGTGCTGTTTATAGTGTTATTTTACCAAAAATTCTTATAGGGCCATAAGTTTGTATATCACTGTTCACAGGAACTGGGATGTTATAATGTGCTCATCAACTACTTAACAAGGAAACTGTGTCTACAATCGTTGTCACTTGTGTTTCATCTACTATAGCTGGAACTGTGTAACTCCGACTCTACATGATCTTAGCTGATTTTAAAGTTTAGGAACTTGTACGGAACTTCTACTGCCATGGAACATTTTAGTGTTACAACTTTCAACTGTGTCAGTGACTATGTATATATAAGTAACTCTGTGATCATAACATTTTGGGCTTGGCTCATTGTGTCCTAACTGACATTGTAATTATAATATACATGTGATACTATAATAACAGTTGCTATAACATACATGTGATACTGTAATAACAACAGTTGCTATATACACTGATTTACCAAAAAAATATTTTAGATGAATAAATATAATGTATAATCCCAATGTTGGGTTTTCACTGTCTTGGGGGACCTGGGAATGTGTGTGATGTGAATATTCGATGAGGCTCTTTCTTCAATGTTGACTACCAAGATATGAAGGGTCTCTGTTCAAGGTCATAAGGATGTCACGGGGAAAGCAAATACATACAGATACAACAGTAAGGAAACGTGTGAATCGGCCATTACCTTATATACTCAGCACTGCCATTCTCAGTTTCAGATTATTCACCATCTCTTTTTGCAGATGCCAAAGAAATCTATGGTCCTCTGGATACAGCTAGTGTTAAAGCTGATCCATCAGAACTTATTGGTTGTCTAGATGAAGTGTTACGTTAAACCCTGCACAGACTGAGTTCATCCCGAATGGCAACACAGAACCCAGAAACAGACAAGTTAATAACGTTGCACCGACTAACAAGGTTACAAAAACCAGGTAGTGACATTTGATGCAGATCAAACAACCGAGTTGCAAATATCTGCCATGTCTCTTACTATCATGTCTTTCGCTTTTTTAACAAAACAGAGTATTCTGAGAGGGCATAGCCTCCGCCAAGGCCCAACACCTCCAACATTGCTTAGGAATGCAATCATAAAAAATCCTTTAAAAAGTCTACATTTCTTTCAAATTATATCCAATATCCTGCGATAGTTTTTAAAAGTATTTTTCAAACAGACAAAAAGACGTATGCCACCAAAATCATAACCTCATTGATGGAGGTAAATATGTAATTTTATTGCATTAATACATCCTATCCAATGGACAATTGCTTGTGTGTCCATTGGATAGGGTATTAACTTATAAAAATTTAATTTACTTATTAAATTTGCAAATTTCTAACAATGGTAACTGTGAAAAAGGTGGCAAATGCCATCTGGATCACTGGACCATGACTTTTATTGACTCAGTGCAAGTGTGAAATCCAAACTCACATCACTCCTTTTCTTAAAAAAACAACTGCACAGTCTATCTTTTCAACAACACATAATTTTAAATTCAACCGTTTATTATAAGACTCTTAATAAATGGGTTTATTATAAGACTCTTAAGAGGGGGCTCGGTGGTGTAGCGGTTAGAGTTCTCCCCTCCAACCTCTGAGGCCGCCGGTTCGAATCTTGGGCCGGCACTTCATGTTGGAAAGTTGGTAGTTACTTGCCGATGCCCGGTGGTTTACAGTGCAGTAGGCACTGGTTTCCTCCACCTGTAAACTACCCGTCGCAATATGACCCTGGCTGTTGAATGCGACGTAAAACAACAAATAAATCGAAATATAAGACTCTTAACGTCAATCAAGCCCCTTATCAGTTTGTTATGACAAATTCAAATACACACAGTCCTCATAATAGATAGTCAGTGTCTTGTGTCAATACCCACAAAAAATTGTTAGCAGGAGTTTTATACCCTTATACCATTATATTAGAATAGGTTATCACTTATAGTCCGGTTACAAAAAAAATGTGGCTAAATTGCAGAATCAAACTAAAGACTCATCTTTTCAGACTTGCCATCCAGCACCATAACTATGTCTTCCCTGGCTGAATGTGTGTTTTAGGTTGACTTGCTTGTGTTATTAGACCACCCCTCCTTGGAAAATAACTGATTTTGTGGATTTTCATATTAATTTAGTGCTACATTTATCCAAATCAAATATGATTCCAAATAGGACATAAGAAATACGATTCAAGTAGCTTTAGTCAAATTAAAGTGCAGAGTTCAGTTCTCATTTTAGACAAAACTGTTACCTTGAAAAGGTGCAGAAGCGTGGCTTTAGATGTTGCCTAAAATACGTAAAAAGAGCATCTCCGGGAGACCAAGTTGTAGTTCACTCAGTCATCCGAACAGCAACATTGGAGGATGGCACCTGGTGGATCAACATATCTAAAAGTATGTTCCAAAAACAAACTTTTACACAAGATAAACCATGGATTTTATCAAGAAAATAAGAAACTTATGATCAGTCAATAGTCCCATGTACCCTGGATGTCTCCCCTTTGTACACAAATATGCAACATAATGAAGGAATATGAGCTGTTACTAAAAAACTGACAAGTGAGCCAACTTTAAAATGGATTACTAACATCATGCAAGATTTATTGACCACAATATTGCAAAGTAAAAAAATCATATTCAGTTGGGAGCTTTTTGCATTTATTGGTGGAACTGCTGAGAACACTACTCTATTACATAGCTATGCAAAATTTGTCGTGTAAAAGTTTGGCACAAAGGCATCAACATATTATACATCAAAACCACAGTAATGAAAAAGACTTATTTGTGAGGTGTACATGCTTTGGACCCCAGGTGAAACAAAGGTCAAAGTTTTGGGTTTACTTACCTTTCAACAGATAATGTCACATCAGGAAAGATGCACAAAAAATCCCACATTTGTCATGAGATAGATTCAAACGTCTGACCACAGATGTGAGACTCAACTGATAACATACCAAACTGACTTACTCATTAATTCGTCTGTATATTAATTTAATAGCTGAAACAATTGAATGCAGCAATAAAAATCAACTTCTGGATACAGTTGTCTATTGAGTCCAATAGGGACTTTATAATAACCCTATGCTACCAACCTGTACACACAGAAGGAATGTACATTTGAAAATAACAATTCACATCAGTTATATGGATGCTATCTCCAAAGAGGACTCTCTATGGCCAGTTTTTAGGGGGGGGGGGGGGTCTTTCATTGGTTTCATCTTGTCAGTAACTAAGTACTTTTGAGGGCCAGGAGCAATGTTTACAGAGTTTATCAGGGTCAGTTGTTGTTTCCCGGCCTGTCGTGGTGGGTCAGATATTTCACTGACCCTCCCCAAATCTTGATTCTGACTGTGGCTTCCCTCACCTGGAACCCAGCTTGACAAGAGTCTGTCTGTGTCTTGTCATAGTCACTTCCCGTCTTGTCCTATACTGTTACTGTCTTGTCTGGAAGCCCTTACTAATCTGGAAATCGCTCCACGACAGGCTGTTAACCCAAACCAACAACATTTGAAAGCACACGGACCTGTTGTAAACATTCAACACCTGACTTGGTCACTTCCCATCAAGACGGGAAGTCTCTAAGTCTTTGGTCACTGAGTCAGTTACTTCTCAGCAGGACAAGCCGGGAACACACTAGGACAAGCCACAAAAATTTTAACTCTGACAGATTACACTTGGCAGTGTTCAGTTAGACTTCTATTTTTTTTTACAAATTAACTTAGGATTTAGTGTAGAGATACAAGTTGGGTTGAGTTGCTGATAGGCTTTTTTGCGGGGGGGGGGGGGGGGGGGGGGGGGGGGGGGGGTCCTAGAAAGGGAAGAAGGGATGTGAAGGAGATAGAGGTCCTCACAGACACACCTACAGAGTTTGAGTTGGGAGATAGAACTGCTGATACACATAGGAGCAGGGAGGCAAAAAGATAGAGGGGGGAGGCAGAGAAACAACCGATGGAGGAAAGGGAGAGGGAAGAAGCCAGGAGGGTGGATACTCCACAGTCACACACAGAGGAGGGAGTGGTGGAAAAGAGACCAAGAATTAAGAGGCATGAAAGCGGAATTGACACAGAGGAAAATGTGACACAAGAAACAAAATGAGTGAATGAGTTAAAAAAACTTCAAGTGTGGACTTTAAAAATGTTGAACTTTAAAAAACACTAAAAAAAAAGTTTGGAAAAAAAAGAATCTGGAAAAAATAAGAAAACTTGAAAAAACAACAACTTTGAACAAAAAAAATGAAAAAGACCTATCACTTAGTGCGGAGCTGGACAAATCGGCGCTTTGCCAATTCGGCCCTCGGCAAATCGGCCCCCTAAAAAAGTCTGCCCTCGGCAAATCGGCCCCCAAAAAATTCTACCCTGGGCAATTTAGCCCCAATTTAAAATTTCTGTAATTAATACATATTTATAGACCTGCAGAGAGCCTATGACTGGGTTGATAAAAATATTTCTTGATGATTAATAAACAGAAAAATAAGGGGTCCTTTTCATCAAAAACTGTATGCCTTAATTGAAATATGACATTTATTTATTGTAATCAGGCTCTTATTAAAATAATGGATGGATAATTATGTATTACAATGTTATCACAATAGTACCAATTGTTTATGTGTTTGACTAAGTGTAATTAACTCATATGAAAGATGTCTGCACAGCCTTTGATGAGATTATAACTTTAGTGATCTTTGTTTGAGTATTGTTTGAGTTTCTTTGTTAGTGAGTATTTGTTTAGTATACGGATTACTAGCTAAAATGTTAAACAAGCAGACATTAAAAGGTGATTGTTCCTTTTGATATCCATGCAGAGGATTATATCACCCCCCCCCCCACCCCCCCCCCCACTTGTGGGCATCAAAGAGAACAATGGGAGAACTATTATTATGATTAATTTTATATTTTAAATAGATTTTATTTTGTCTATTGTCGATACATAAAATTCACAAGTAACCCCAATGTCTTGGGGCTGTGAAATTGTGAAAAAATACATAAATCATATGTACACTTATCTATCTATATCTAGGGGGCCGATTTGACCATAAATTATTTTATAGGGGGTCGATTTGACCAGGTAATTTTATTTTGGGGGCCGATTTGACTGGGACCGATTTGGCAAAGGGCCGATTTGTCTATGATTCACTTAAGTGCATAGATAATATTTGATTTTATATTCAATCTGATTTACTGAAACACCACAAACATCTATTTAAATACACTTTCTAATTATTGAAATCAAAGTAACATCGAATGTAATTATCTAATTAAATATTGCCAAATGTTATAATTTTGGTAGAAGTGGAAGTTAAATGAATTGATTAATTTTGTTACCGGATTATGAATTTTAAAATAGAAATTTAGATTTTTGATCTAAATAAAATTCTAAGGCACAATAAATCCTGAGGGTAAAGAATATATCATAAGTCCATGGACAGAAAAGAGTCAGCATCAGAAAGTGTTTGCACAACCAGAGGAGAAGGTGCTAAGGAGGATGGGATTCATGCAACAGGTGAGTCTTAAGCTCTTGCCTAAAAGATACCAGTGTGGGGGGCAGATTGTACAGCCAGTGGGAGACTGTTCCATAGCCTGGGTCCATCATTAGCAAAGGATCTAACAAAATGAGTTTTGGATCTGTGAATACAATGGCCAAAGACAGGAACATATAAGTATTTCTTTGTGGTGACAGCACACCTGGTGCTACAAGAGGATGTGTAATGAATTATATATTAAGGAAAGTACTGTGGTAGACCGGAATCCAAATATTTGTAAATGAAGGTTGCAAAGGTTGCAGTTTTAAAAGTCATTCTCTCTTTAACAGGGAGCCAGTGTAGAGACTTCAGTACAGGTGCAACGTTGCAGTAGTCTAGTCTGCTACTGATAACTGTGTTTTCCACATAGATAGCTACTCTCCGTAGATATTGTCTGATCCTCTAAAGATCAGGGAGTCCACCAAAACATAACCTCCTAACTGGCTCAACCTGCTTTCTAAAGGAGAAGTCATAGTCAAATATGACACCCAGGTTCTGTACAGATTCTGCAACCTCAAACCTCTCTCTGAGTATTTGAGATGGGAGAAGAGGTTCTTACCTCTTTCCCCATGACAGCGGAACCAAATACCATAACTCAGTCTTAGCAGAGGTAAGCTTAAGATTAAGGCAAAGAAAATTCAGATGTCTTTTGTTCCGATGATGTTTGCAATCTGCCCATTTGAGTGAGGTTTAGGAGTGTAGAAGTAAAGCTCAAGTTTCTGGGCTTGTCATTGTTTGATTGGTTGTATGATCCACGTGATGTCTGGATATACTCTACATAGCTCTTCGGTAGGATAACAAGAAATGTGTTATTTGCTTAGCCAATACAATAAAGCTACAAATAAATGCAAGGCTATAGTTTTGCTCTTATGTGTTATATTCTATTATTTTATCTTATTACTTCCTAGAGTTGACTAGTACGGTAGTACAGATATCAGTCTACATTAAGTCAGCCTGGATGGGTTCTATAGCATCCTCTTTCTTCTCTTTGAAATTCCAGGGCATGACCAGTGGGTTTGTGGCTTTCTTCTTCTCCTGGGTGGTGGCGGGGCTGTGGTGAAGGTGCTGACTCTCTGGCAGGTGCTTGTGCTGGGTTCAGTTGCTTCCGTTTTTGTTTGCAAATCACAATAAAAATCAAAATATTAAATTCATCAAAGAACAAAACGCCCATTAGCATAATGTAGAATGATGGGCTATAGCAGCCAGAAGGGGTTTATGTAGTGTTGGTTTGATCCCGACTCCAGAAATTGATAAGTCCAGTTGGTGTGGGTCGGGGACACTACTCCAGTCTTGTTGTTTTGTCACTATGGCATGTCCTGGTAGTTTCCCGTCTTGTCACGGAGAAGAGTCAGGTCAAGATCTTGCTCCAGACAAGCTAGGATGTACTACATCCTGTCAGAGAGGTGAAACTGACCCAAATGTTTTGAGCACTTTTTTCTGTATTTTTGTCCCCCGACCTCCAACTTTTCTAATCGATCCTACAGTCATAGAGTCGGTTGTAGGGTCGTCTCCATTGGAACACCCACATTAGGATAAACTCAAAAAAGCCAATTGAAATAAGCTGAAGCACTTGACATAGTTCTCAAGGAAACACAAAAAGACTCAGTAAAGTCACACTCTTAAATCCTGGCAATCTCTCCATTTAAACCCCTGATCTAGTACATATGGAACATCCTCTGAAACACTAATGAACTCAGTAATATTTACAGATCAAAACCACAATAGCATCTAGAATCTTGATTTAAGGACAATCGATCTTCTGATGCCTTTCAATATTCCCCAGTTGAGACAGGAGAACAAAAATTTCAATCTGGTTAGAATATGCAAACGTCTTAAATTAAACAGGATGAAGAATCCATTGAAAAAATCCTTGGGTGTGAATCTCCCACAAGGCAAAATGACTTGCCAGCTTCATTAAGTTATCGACATTATAAGGTCAATGAAAATGATGTCTTATGTGATGGCAAAGATACAACTGACATCAACTCTGTACGAGCACTACAGAAACATTCACGATTTCCAACCTCTCAAAGCAATTTACGATCTCGAGAGGTTTCACACAGACCAAACATTCTGTGAAAAGTGAGATTTTCGGTATTGTGTTGTTTATGGGGGGGGGGGACGCCAATCCAGATTCCTCCACATAATGTGAACAAACAGAAATTGTGCTTTATCTAGGCCTTCCCAATCCTACATCCCCATGCATCAACATACTAAGTATTCTACTCATCCCAAACAGTCACTACGGATTACATGAGATAAGGAATGTTGAGCCTAGGAAAACTATTTAAGCCCATAGCCCAGGTGCTTGTTCTCTATCCAATTATTGTAAAAGACTGAAAAATTATAAACTGCCAAACTTGAAGATTGACAAGATATATTAAGGATTTTTTTCTTGTTTCTATTAAATCCTATACTTTTTGTCAATATTGTTAGGTTTGTTAAACTGATATTACAATTTTTAATATGAGAGGGCTTCGCGTGCTTTCCAAATAGTGTTCAGATCATTAGATCAGTTGCACATCAATTTTGGACCAGCAGCATTACCATTGCAAGTCAAAAGGTACAAACAAAATGGCACAGACGAAAAATATCATCTATTTAAAATAGGGTGCAAAACAGTTTGTGAAAAAGTGTGCTCATTGGAATAAATATTATATGGACCCTCTCAGTGTGTTATCCTTGATGATAAATGATGTCATCATGCCAATGCAATATTCTTACCTGACTTAAGGCTGAGTGGGGAAATAGGTCATAGGCAATCCATAGCCACTTATCTCAATCTCCATAAATGAAAAACTATTTTTTACATATGTTTTCTTTCAATCTACTTTCTTTCATTTTGATTTCTTCTTTCTCCTTGGTTTTGCCATTTTACTTGAATAGTTTCCTTTACTCTTTTCTTCTTAGGTTTATTTTTCTTTTTATTCCTTTCAGGTATCTTTTGGCCTTAGCTTTGTCTTTTCACTTCAATGTTTTCCCCTTTTCTCCACCTTGCCCTGTCCTTTTGGCCTCCTCTTTGTGTCAAATTCTTTCTCTACACCCAACCTAGAGACATTTGTACCACATTTACACTTTACGCTTTGTAGCAGCAGATGGCACCAGTGTGGATCATGCATCAGTGACCTGGATACCAGATCACCAACAAACCAACAAAGTATCAGATTTAAATCTGATCCAATTTAAATATTGATTTCTGGATGCTGAATGGCATGAAATTTTTTATCTTGTAAAGTTTTGGTCCATTTTATGATCAAATGGGCTCTAGAATGACTAAAAATGTGGTCTTGCCTCAAAAATTGAATCTAGTTTTTAAAAAGTGAATCTTTGGGTTACTTTGCACTACAGAGGACAATATTAGACATGTGTATAAATCCAAAGAGAGCAGTCAAGAATATGGCTCTAAAAAGTATGGGATCACACAGAATGTCACAAGAAAATGAAATGGTAAAAAAAGTTTTGATGCCAAAAACGCCTCTTAATGTAGGGGAAAACCTCGCATTAATAAAGATGCTATGCATGCACTTGAAAATTATGTGGCTGGATAGTGCAGAATGTTCAATTTTGTAAAATTCTACATTGATGAAATAGATGTATGGAGCCCTGGAAGGGACATAGAACTGTGTTCCTTGCATTTTTTAAATCTCGTTCCCACAAGATATGAAGTTGTGGCCGCAAGTTAACAACTCATTACCACAAGTTGACAACTCATTCCCACAAGTTAGCAAGTCGTTCCCACAAGTTTCAAAGTCGTTCCCACAAGTTAGCAAGTTGTTCCCACAAGATTGCAAAGTCGTTCCCACAAGTTAGCAAGTCGTTCCCACAAGTTTCTAAGTTGTTCCCACAAGTTTGCAAAGTCGTTCCCACAAGATTGCAAAGTCGTTCCCAGCAAGTTAGCAAGTCATTCCCACAAGATTGCAAAGTCGTTCTCAGCAAGTTAGCAAGTCGTTCCCACAAGATTGCAAAGTCGTTCCCACAAGTTAGAAAGTCATTCCCACAAGATTGCAAAGTCGTTCCCACAAGTTAGAAAGTCGTTCACACAAGATTGCAAAGTCATTCCCACAAGTTAGAAAGTCGTTCCCACAAGTTAGAAAGTCGTTCCCACAAGATTGCAAAGTCATTCCCACAAGTTAGAAAGTTGTTCCACAAGTTTCAAAGTCGTTCCCACAAGATTGCAAAGTCGTTCCCAGCAAGTTAGCAAAGTCGTTCCCACAAGATTGGAAAGTCATTCCCACAAGTTAGCAAGTCGTTCCCACAAGATTGCAAAGTCGTTCCCACAAGTTAGCAAGTTGTTCCCACAAGATTGCAAAGTCGTTCCCGCAAGTTAGAAAGTCGTTCCCACAAGATTGCAAAGTTGTTCCCACAAGTTAGAAAGTCGTTCCACAAGTTTCAAAGTTGTTCCCACAAGATTGCAAAGTCGTTCCCACAAGTTAGAAAGTTGTTCCCACAAGATTGCAAAGTCGTTCCCACAAGTTAGAAAGTTGTTCCCACAAGATTGCAAAGTCGTTCCCACAAGTTAGAAAGTCATTCCACAAGTTTCAAAGTTGTTCCCACAAGATTGCAAAGTCGTTCCCACAAGTGAGAAAGTCGTTCCCACAAGATTGCAAAGTCATTCCCACAAGTTAGAAAGTCGTTCCACAAGTTTCAAAGTTGTTCCCACAAGATTGCAAAGTCGTTCCCACAAGTTTGCAAAGTCGTTCCCACAAGTTTCAAAGTCGTTCCCACAAGTTAGAAAGTCGTTCCCACAAGTTTCAAAGTCGTTCCCACAAGTTAGAAAGTCGTTCCCATAAGTTAGAAAGTCGTTCCCACAACTTACCAAGTCGTTCCCACAAGATAGCAAAAAAGCAAAATGCCTGTTTTATGGCACTTTCCTTGGTCCTTCTAAGATATTTCAGTATGTTACATTGGACTGGGTGCTTATTGGCACAGCATACCTTGCAGTATCTCCACTGGATTCTCATACAAGCTATGTACCTGGATGCAGCAAAACTCATGTTTGCTGTGCTGCAAATTGCATAGACTTTTCATACAGTAAATTGCATAGTCTTATCATTCTCAACCCCTTCTTTATACCCATTACCTTGGTTCCCCCTTAGGTGTCACATATAGACACTCTAACACAATTAGTATTAAATCTCTAAAAGACAATATTGCAGTATACCTGTAACAATAAGTAGATGACCTCTGAAGGTCACTAGTTAGGTAACTTAGAAGAATAACCATTAAAATTTATAAAATGATAACCAGGCCTACAGGGATATGTACGGAGCCCTGGAAGGGACATAGAACTGTTTTCCTTGCATTTTTTATCTCGTTACCACAAGATAGTAAGTCATTCCCACAAGATAGGAAGTCGTTCTCACAAGTTAGTAAGTTGTTACCACAAGATACTAAGTCGTTCCCACAAGTTAGTAAGTCGTTACCACAAGATACTAAGTTGTTCCCTCAAGTTAGCAAGTCATTACCACAAGATAGAAAGTCGTTCCCACAAGTTAGCAAGTCATTCCCACAAGTTAGCAAGTCATTACCACAAGATAGAAAGTCGTTCCCACAAGATAGGAAGTCGTTCCCACAAGTTAGGAAATCATTACCACAAGATACTAAGTTGTTCCCACAAGTTAGCAAGTCGTTACCACAAGATAGAAAGTCGTTCCCACAAGTTAGCAAAGTTGTTACCACAAGATACTAACTCATTTCCACAAGTTAGCAAAGTCATTACCACAAGATACTAACACATTCCCACAACTTAGCAAAGTCGTTACCACAAGATACTAACTCGTTCCCACAAGTTAGCAAAGTCATTACCACAAGATACTAACACATTCCCACAACTTAGCAAAGTCGTTACCACAAGATACTAACTCATTCCCACAAGTTAGCAAAGTCGTTACCACAAGATACTAACTCGTTCCCACAAGTTAGCAAAGTCATTACCACAAGATACTAACACATTCCCACAAGTTAGCAAAGTCGTTACCACAAGATACTAACTCGTTCCCACAAGTTAGCAAAGTCATTACCACAAGATACTAACACATTCCCACAAGTTAGCAAAGTTGTTACCACAAGATACTAACTCGTTCCCACAAGTTAGCAAAGTCATTACCACAAGATACTAACTCATTCCCACAAGTTAGCAAAGTCATTACCACAAGATACTAACACAATCCCACAACTTAGCAAAGTCGTTACCACAAGATACTAAGTCGTTCCCACAAGTTAACAAGTCGTTCCCACAAGATAACAAGTCGTTCCCACAAGATAGCAAGTCATACCCACAAGTTTTACTAAGTCATGCTTTGATGCCAATGTACAGGCAATTTCTTTGTCTATGATATCTAACTTACATAGAGGTGACCCATCTACTAGCACACCATTCAAGTTTACATATCCCTGTAGGCCTGGTTATCATTTTATAAATTTTAATGGTTATTCTTCTAAGTTACCTAATTAGTGACCTTCAGAGGTCATCTACTTATTGTTACAGGTATACTGCAATACTGTCTTTTAGAGATTTAATACTAATTGTGTTACAGTGTCTATATGTGGCACCTAAGGGGGAACCAAGGTAATGGGTAAAAAGAAGGGGTTGAGAATGATAACACTATGCAATTTACTGTATGAAAAGTCTATGCAATTTGCAGCACAGCAAACACGAGTTTTGCTGCATCCAGGTACATAGCTTGTAAGAGAATTCAGTGGAGATACTGCAAGGTATGCTGTGCCAAAAAGCACCAAGTCCTATGTAACATACTGAAATATCTTAGAAGGACCAAGGAAAGTGCCATAAAACAGGCATTTTGCTATCTTGCTATCTTGTGGGAACGACTTGGTAACTTGTGGTAATGACTTTGCTAACTTGTGGGAATGACTTTCTAACTTGTGGGAACAACTTTCTAACTTGTGGGAATGACTTTCCTAACTTGTGGGAACGACTTGCTAACTTGTGGGAACGACTTTCTAACTTGTGGGAACGACTTTCTAACTTGTGAGAACGACTTGCTATCTTGTGGTAACGGCTTTGCTAACTTGGGGAACGACTTTCTAATTTGTGGGAACGACTTTCTAACTTGTGGGAATGACTTGCTATCTTGTGGTAATGACTTTGCTAACTTGTAGGAATGACTTTCTAACTTGTGGGAACGACTTGCTAACTTGTGGGAATGACTTGCTAACTTGTGGGAACGACTTGCTATCTTGTGGGAACAACTTGCTAACTTGTGGAAATGACTTTCAAACTTGTGGGAACGACTTTCTAACTTGTGGGAACGACTTGCTAACTTGTGGGAACGACTTGCTAGCTTGTGGTAACGACTTTGCTAACTTTTGGAAATGACTTTCTAACTTGTGGGAACGACTTTCTAACTTGTGAGAACGACTTGCTAACTTGTGGGAACGACTTGCTATCTTGTGGGAACAACTTGCTAACTTGTGGGAACGATTTTCTAACTTGTGGGAACGACTTGCTATCTTGTGGGAACAACTTGCTAACTTGTGGGAACGACTTGCTAACTTGTGGTAATGAGTTGTCAACTTGTGGTAATGAGTTGTTAACTCGTGGCCACAACATCTTATCTCGTGGGAATGAGATAAAAAATGTCAAGAAAACAGTTCTATGTCCCTTCCTGGGCTCCGTAGATATGTAAACTTGAATGGCATGCCAGTAGATTGGTGACCTCTATATAAATTAGGTATCATAGACAAAGAAATTGCCTGTACATTGGCATCAAAGCATGACTTAGTAAAACTTGTGGGAATGACTTGCTATCTTGTGGGAACGACTTGTTATCTTGTGGGAACGACTTAGTATCTTGTGGTAACGACTTTGCTAAGTTGTGGGAATGAGTTAGTATCTTGTGGTAATGACTTTGCTAACTTGTGGGAACGAGTTAGTATCTTGTGGTAATGACTTTGCTAACTTGTGGTAATGACTTGCTAACTTGTGGGAACGACTTGCTAACTTGTGGGAACAACTTTCTATCTTGTGGTAACGACTTACTAAGTTGTGGGAACGACTTAGTATCTTGTGGGAACAACTTGCAAACTTATGGGAATGACTTTCTATCTTGTGGGAACGACTTACTAACTTGTGGGAACAACTTTCTATCTTGTGGTAACGACTTACTAAGTTGTGGGAACGACTTAGTATCTTGTGGGAACAACTTGCAAACTTATGGGAATGACTTTCTATCTTGTGGGAACGACTTACTAACTTGTGGGAACGACTTCCTATCTTGTGGGAATGACTTACTCTCTTGTGGTAACGAGATTAAAAATGCAAGGAAAACAGTTCTATGTCCCTTCCAGGGCTCCGTATAGATGAGATGTAATTATGTAAAATTCTACATTGATGAAATAGATGAGATGTAATTATGAATTATGACTTTTGATGACAAGCTGTTGTAGTATAAATATTCCAAGAAAATCAAGATATTGTGGCTACTGATGCTGATAGTAAGGTGATGAAATTAAGAAAGGCTATAAAAGTTCTAAAATATCTCTGGTGAGCTCTAGTTGTGGAGGTCTACATGCTCGTTGCATTCTATCCAAACTCAGTTAATCCTGTTAGACTTATGGAGGATCAAACCTAACATTAAATAAAGTTAAGGTCAAAATAATGTATGGGCAGTGAATCCTAAGTGCAGTTATTTATTGAAAAAGCTTTTAGTCTACCTTCACTTCAGAATACCACCTTGACCAGAAGTCCTATTTTTTTGAACCAATGATATGGGAAATCCTCAAGTCAAATGTCTAAGTGAGCCATAATCAGTTTAATGTGCCTTACATAGGTTGCCAAATATTGATCCTTAGTCATGTGGTATGTCTAATATGTCGAATGTGGTGGTTGCGTAAGCCATGTTGTTCTAAGAACCTCCTTAACCTGTTAAAGAAGCATCCAGGTAAATGGATTCAGGAAATGGTATTTGTTGGTTCAGAAAGCTCAGCCCATTGAATTTAGGTAAGAATTTTTTAAACCAGTGCATATCTCGGAAGAACTCGGGGATAAGTTTTATTATTTTCTTTTCATGATTGGCCCTACAAAGGGTTAATGAAAGCCCCAGGGCCTTGAAACATTTTTGAATGTATATAAGCTTACCAGGAATTGATTAAAAGGCTTTCTTGGAAATATATATTTTCCATTGTAAACTGGCAACCTCCTTGATTTTGTCTATAACTTGTTTTGGTCAATTAATAAATTGCCCAGTTTGATATCGATATTGGTTCCAAGATATGTGAGATTGCTACGGGGGTTCTCACAGTTTGAAATGATGCTCTTCATCACGTCTGTTTGAAACCTCAATAAAATCATTAATGTAGGCAAATATGCATCCACCAAGGCCGAACACTATGCCTAGATATAGATAATAGTTATTGTTCCAAAATAGACCAAAAAATTGAACCAGGTCAGGTCTTTAAATGACCTGACCACATCGGTATTTTCTGTATCCTTAGAAATTTCTTGCACAGCATCATCTACTGAGAGAAACCTTATCGTGAATGGCCTTTTGTCAAAGTGGGATTGTTGCGATTGTGTGATTATGTATAGTTATTGAGAGACTGCATATTACTCTGGGCCTATTCGGTTGTCTTTTTGGTTTGGATAATTATTCCAGGAGCTGTATCATTGATATTGGGCTTGTCATAGAATTGGCCATTGCGATTGGTGATGAAGAAAGCCTGTTTTCTCAGGTGAACACTCCTTCATCAAGATCATGCATTAAGTGAGCTCATGCCACCCTAACTGCCTTCCAAGGTAGGTGTGCGGTGTCCTTGAAGGTCATAATCACTTGCAGTAGGGCATGTCATGTTGTGTTGGGGCCTTTCATGTTATACACGTTTGTGAGCTGGCCCACTGGACATTCAGGAAGAGTCAAGTAGTCTTATGTCTTGCACTTGTACCTTTGGTAATGCCTGGACATGTCTGCTCCTCATATGTCACCAAGATGGGCAATACTGAATGCGCTACTGTGGGGTTTTGTCTCAAGACATCCACTTTTGGGAGAATAACATCCCTGTGTGTCACTGAAGAAGATTCAAAGGTGATGTTAGCTGACGTTGAAGGCGTTGGTGGTTTAATTATATAACTCCTGCCTCCATTTGATGAGTGGCAACATATTAGAGTTGAAGCCAAAGCAGCATAGAGTTGTGTTGATTCGTGTATTCTAATCTAACATGGGGGATGCACTTGATGAGTTTCTTCAGTGATTACTTGATTATGGTGTCTGACATGTCTCTTCTTCCAGGCTGTCAACTTTCCTCATCAACGCTTGATTTGATTCATCTATTTGTTTGAGATATACGAGAATTTTGTTATTTTTCTGATTTGTAGGGCTTTCTTTAGGTTTCTTAATTTTGGTGGAACCTGCGGTAACCAAATGCGGTAACCCATTGTTTGGTAGCTGTAACTAGCGTAATTTTGGTATTTGATAGTTCTTGTTATGTTATTGTATAACACAAACAACGACAAAATCCTTGAATTTCTGAAACACAAAAAGTATCCCCGTTATAAAATAGTATAATCATTATTAAATTCCTGTGCCCCATTTCAATGACAAATCCAAAGTGACCTAGGGTTTTCAAATGCAGAATCAATGATGCGAGAAAAGACGGATTGATTGGTAGATACTAGAATAAACACTGGTGTTTGTTGTGAGGGATATGCAGATTGCCTAAAATTGTGTTTATTTAGATCCAACTGCTACATCAGGCCCCTAACTGGCCGTGTTGCCAACATCTTTTTAATTCAACATATATTTGTTCTTTCATCTATATCTCTCCTCTGTTACTGTGATTCCTTGAATTAACCTGCCAGTTATTTTGAGTGGTCAAATAAGTGTTTTTATGTAGCTTGAACTTGATGCAGGTTTGTTGTCTTTTGTTATGTCTTCTATCTTCGCCTCTCTTGAGTCTCTGTCAAAACAGGGTTCTCATTCCACTAGCGGATCCAGGGGGGTGGGGTGGGGTTCAGGGGGTTCGAACCCCCCCCCCCCCCCCCCCCCCCCCCCTTGAAAAATAATAATAATAATAATAAAGGGGTTCAACCCAAAGTACAAAATTATTTGTTGAGAGTGGTGTTAAATTTACAGGAAATGCACTTTATTTTTACCAAAAATTAATTTTTTTCCCGGGGGGCATGCCCCCCGACCCCCTTAGTTATAATATGTCTGATGTGAACCCCCACCTTACTCAATGTGAACCCCCACCTTACTTGATGTGAACCCCCACCTTACTTAAAAGCTGGATCCGCCCCTGCATTCTGTCAAACCTTTAGTCTTTTATATGTGCTCAAGTTAGGTAAGCACTTAAAATGTGATGTCAGGTTAATGGACATAATGTACAATTTTTAGCTCCCCAGCCACTTTTAGTGGTGTTGGTCAGTGTGTAAAGCAGCTTTAACGCTTTAAATAATCATCCTGAATCTACCTGTGTTCAGTCCTGAGTAGTCATTTACTCATTTGTATGCTAGAGCAGCTAATTCCATAGCATATACTTTCTCCATGATGTAACTTGTTAAAAGTTAATTTGAAGTTGATTACAGAAACTGTTACTGAAGATCATCAGCCACTAATCATCTGGTTAATCACGCTGGATATGCTGAAATAGCACTAATATTCGTTCAGTCCTGAGCAGTCCTTTACTTTTCTTTGGAAGCCAGAGTAGCACAATCCAGAGGAACTACTCTGATTACATTTTTTACTTTGTCTTTTCTTAGCGAACTTTTGAATTACTTCTACTCTTTGTCAATACGTTAGTAAACAGTAAATTGCAACAAAGGGCCATACAGTCTCCCAGTACAAAAATGTGCAATTCGAAATTGGGTTGATCACATATAAAACTCTGGCTATAATTTGGCTACAGCAGAGAATCAGAATAGAGGAGGACAATGGCTATGGCTGGGGGGCCGTAAACTATTGTAGAGATACTATGAAGATACAGTAATGGTACGGCCAAAAGTTAACTTATTGTAGACCCAGAAACATACAGAATAACACAGAATGAGATGTGGGAGCAAAAGAACTACAGAAATGATAGGACACTCTAAAGTTACCCTAAAGACAGAACATTAAGAATAGAGGAGGGGGTTGTACAAAACATTTATAAATGTCGGCAATGCCTCCTGTTGTGTCGTTGGGATATGTCTTTCAGTCATTATATACCTCCCTCTTTATGCAGCAAACAGTCCCTCGGTAAAATGTAAACAAACATATTAAACCTTTTAAAAAGAGTTTTTACCCTTTCACACCAACAGTCCTAGATTATTGACCTTGTGCGATTTTTACCCACTCTTTTGTTAGTTCAGCAGAGTTCCTGTTATGGGGAAGATATTGCGGGGGAGGGGGGTTGCTAATGTCCTGGATTGGTGAGCCTGACCCTTACTTGCGGTTGATGAGGATATGTTGTAGTTGGGGTGTTATGTACATATCCACCCTCAGTACAGCCAGTACCAGCTGATGGTTGAAGGCAACTGCGAAGTCATCTTGTAGAAGGTCAAGAAGGCAAAGAGGAGACATATATTTTTGGTTAGAAAATTTACACTACATTAGTGATATTTACAATCCATATAAGTTTGATGGTTAATTGATAAGACCGACAGAAGGTCACCTTAAGTTAAGGACACGTTTAAGGTTTACTCCAAGTGTACTGCTAAAATGCCATAGGCCATATTTGATTGTTTTACGTACCAATACACCTAAGCTTATTAAGCGTATTTATATATTAGATATTATTTATATATTTATTAGTATTTATATGTATAAAATGTGTTAACTTTAATGCATTCCACCCATTGAAAAATTGGCCGAGGATGAAGTTGTGTGATACCACCTATCACAATACTCTGCAATACTCTGCTACTGATTCACGCAGGTTTCAATAGTTTATTTTACTCCTCACATGTCATTGCAACATATTGCTCCTCCGAACAACATGGAGATGTAATTCAATATGTGTAGCATGTTTTTGCCCGAATAAAGTTGTGTGCCCAGACAACAAAAATTGCGTCTGAATTAGAACATGCTGTATATTATCTTTGAATACAGGAGTCTCCAAAACCACAGTTTATTTAGATCTACTCCATTTACCAGTTTTGCTGACATGCAGGTGTGATTAGAAGTATGTAATTTTAATTATTTAACCCAGAGAAGACAATTACACGAGGTTGCATAATTTACCTTGTTCTTTGACCAAGAATTTGTTGACAAAAAGAAATGGTGTCCCACGTCATTGGAGATGCACAACCTTAGCACAGCTCACGTTGTAACTTTTAGCCTGGGGAGGTAGGAAAAAACCTAACTAAAAAGGCAAAGGCTTTAAAGTCCAACACAAATCAAGTGGAGGGTGTGGGATCAGTGGCTTGTTTATGGGCACTACTCTCCTGTGATTAGAAGCCCCATCTATTTGGAGCTAGTTGAGGCCTGTTTCAACGCCTCCACCCCCAAAATAATGAGAGTCCCTGCTGGGATTAATTATTAATTCTTACTCATTTTGGAGTATAGATGATTGAAGCTGAAAAATCTAGAATTTTATTTTTTTTTAAATACTGCTGTGTTTGCTAGGCCTTGTATGGAGGTTTGGGGTAGACAGTATATACATAATACAAACAGGGAGACTCAGAAGAAGCTCCTGAGGGCAATATCTGGCCTTTCTCGCAATTACATCTGGGTCTTACTTTACTGCACTCTCATCACAACTTACCCAAGGAATTTTTCTTCTGCTACATTCGCCAACAATATGTTCATTTGAAAATTCAAACAAATGATTGAAACTATGAAATGAGAGAGAAATGGCACAATTTGGAAAAAGATAAGCACTGCTTCCATTACAATACACAAGTAAAAGCATTAAAGATGGGTATTCACCGATAACTGAATGAGATGGCACTTCATAAACAAAATCTAAGTGGAATAACAAAGAGGGGCTTCTAAATAGAGTGACCTTTTTCTTGGAGAAAAAAGATTAGAGATTCCCCCAGATAGCAGTAATCACCACCTCTCCGGCCTGCTTTGATGAATATATGTCTGCTGCCAAGTTGGCCAGGGGACGTTTGGGGATTAAGGCAGTTTCCCCCAAAAAGATGGAGATCTAGTGAAGGTGCCAACAGTTCCTTCATTTCAATCTACAGACAGTATCCTATGAAATTATGGCTTCATCTGGGCAAGGTTAATGGAAAACAAGCATTAAAGGAAATTTGTCCTCATATGGAATAAATTGGGATAAGTAGATCGGTAGTTTTTGGCAGATTTGTTTTCCATGGATATGTTTGGTAAGCACGGACCGGGCTTTTATTCAACTTTCAGAATACACATCACTCCATAATCTCATTGCTCATGGCACTGACGACCTTGGTCAAATATCTAATCTTTTTCATCCAGCTTACCCCAAACCCTTGCAGAAATGAACTAGAACAGCCACTCTTCCTACACAGAAACTACATTGAAAAAAAGATGCCCTAGTTCTAAAAAAAAATTTTTTTTTATTTATGGTATTCAATTACAAGACACTTCCTGGAGGTGTCAAGGGGTACTGTCTCAGGGCATGCTTGCAGTTTACTACTTTCTACACAATCTTCTCTCATCTTTTCTATGATGAACTCTCTAAAATAAAAACTCATTACTTCTGCAAGCAGTCTGCTTAGTTCGGGGCTGGGGTTTTTTTTTCATTGCGTAGAGTTATAAAGTGGGGCTCTATCTTGCACTTCGCCTCATATTGACGCACTCATTTATCAACGCCAATCTCTATACTTGCAGTAGTCACTTCTTTCTATTTATGTATATGGATGTCAGATGAAAAGACGGCCAGATGAATTGGCTTGAATACCCTGGCCAGCCAGACTTCTGCTTTGACTTGACGGCTGCCGCAGTTCTCCATACACACATCTGCTGCCGACAGATAATTTACACCCTTGATTAGTTACTGATTGACCCTAAGCAACCCCCTGAATAAGAAACGCGGAAGAAGTCTTATTGGAGGCAAAGCAAATTAATATTTGTTAGCCAGAGGGTAAGGATGTAGGATTTCACCGGATCAGCGCAAGGGAGTCAGTAAACAGTGCTTTGTGGAGTTGATTGAATAATTAGCAGTGTCTAATAGAATCAAAATAGCACTAGCAATGGAAGCTGTAAGCTATATATACTGCTTAAGAAGTGTGATTGTCTCCTGGGAACGATTAGTCTCCAAATTGCCACTATATTTCGCTTTTGATGACCTGTCCTTTCACCAGACTTGTTTTATGGCAAACTTGGACAGATTTCTTGATTGATTATTGTCTTTTTCCCATCATATAACTTGGTATTTTTAGATTTAAGTACCCAGTTAGTTATTTTTACTAGGGTAGAATTGGGTGTTTTGTTCAAACTAAAGAATTTATCCCTTATTACAAGACATGATACTCCATTAACTAACTGAAATGGCCTGTATTGTAATGTATTTGGAGTAATATCTTGAGAACATAGTAACCACAACTTAAGCTCAAAATAAATAAAAGTGGACAATACTTCATGTCATTTCCAAATATCACCCTTAATATTAGTAACTTAAACATGTTTGGTGAAGGCACACAAAGAGAGTCATTACAAGAGATTTAGCTGAGTTGTATTGGCTTTACAATATACAATGAAGCACTCAGTTTCTTGTGTAACAAAAGTGGAGTAGCCTATGACTTATAGGTACACTGTTAAAGCACACACCATTGAGAATAGAGCCGAGAGGTCTTTATTTATTTCCCTGACAAAACATGGATCCAGCCTTTTACATTTAAAAAAAACTTTTTGTGAAAATAACAATAGCTAGCGGTAAATTCAGCATTCCACAATAGGCCATTTTGTTTGTTTAAGAAAAAGTCAGGAATAAATACAGTTTCCCTCAGCTTGCCAACCAATATTAGAAGGCAAAACGCATACATCTCTTTGATAGATGATACCTATTGCCCCCAAAGGTCAGTTCTTCAGTCAAATATGCAAACTGTTATGCTGAGCAACGATATTGTAGCACTTTATTTAATTTCCATTGATAGTAAGGTCGAATAATATACGAAAAATGAATATTACACTGGTCAAATTATCAACAAAAAATCCATTGAAGCTGTTTGGATGAATAAAAAGAGAGTTGATACATCTTGATCACAACTGGCGAGACATGACAGTAAAAGCACAAACCATTAAATGGCTTCGTTTGGCACACAGCAATAACTTCGTGAAAATCATTTATTACATGTGGGTATTTATGCACATAGTGCAGAATTGGTCTTCATTGTTGCACAAAGGGGGAAGAGATGTAGTTGTTGAGTAAGGGTAGGAGGTTACTATTTGTCTGTGAGTGAAGTCACAAACAGGAAACAACATACATCCCTACTGGAAGTGGGCTGCTGGAAACTGACAAAGTGCTGACGTGCCAACTTGGGGGAGAGCTAAGGAACAGACGTTCTTCTGTGACCCCCTGTCAACTTGCACTAATTGTCTTGTGTGCCTGAAACAGGGCGTTTTGTCTGCAAGAATGGGGTGGAGTTAAATAGGTGGGCTAGGCACAAGGCGCCTACATATTTTCCCGAGAGACATTGTCAATGTGGAGAAGTTTATGCCTGGGTGGACAGGGCACCAGTACAATCGACGAAAAATGGTCTGGTATCGCCTACATTGACCTTCACCTAGTCTGGTTCCCGTATTTCTTTTCAATTTCATAAACTTATTTTGCAGGTGATAATGAAGGATATAAACGTAAGTGTACAATATTAATTTAGTCTGGTTCCTGCCGACCCTACTCTGCAATATAGGGTCGGGTATCGTCCACCATCTTGGGTACTGCGCTTCCGTAGTTACTGCTTAGCAATGATCAAGAGAAAATTAAATAAAAATATTTTTAATTAACATATTTGGGGCACATTTTGACACAATATCCCCGTTTTACTGTGTAATGATATCCCTTAATAATAAAACAACATTTGTGATAAATAAAAAATGTGCATCAGTTGAAGTGCTGTCGATCTTCTATTATCACCCAAACATGTATTTGCTTCTAAACATTATTGTCATTTCAAAATATTTTAAAGTTTAATTCACAACATTTGATGTTATAATTTCAATAATAAATGTTTAAAATGTTTTAAATACATACAAAAAGCTTATAAGTAATTAAAATAATGATCGAGATTTCCCGATAGCAATGATGTAATTCAAGGTCATCGTGGCCGATACCAGTCCCTTTATTGTTAAAGGATGGCTGGTTCCCGTCTACATATTAATTGAGCAAAAACATGTTATATCAGAAAAGTGGTACAGGAACCAGACTAATGTCGGTGGTAGTGAGGAGGTCAGTTCACACCCACTTTTTATTTCCTGATACCACTGCTCCACATTCGAAAGTTATTTATAAAACCTACAAACCTACTGCCCTTCTAAGACTTACCTTGGCTAAAAAAAGATATGTGAATTACCAATAAAAAGTTCATATTGTTTTACAGCCAAAAAGATATGTTTTACGCATTCCCGACTGTCACAAAAAGGTAATTCTTATTGTCTTGTCACCACCACTCTTGAAAAGCAAGACAATTAATCAGGAGCCTCACAACACTTGTGGAACAAGATAGATTGGCTCCATGTTAAAAGGAAGATCAGTTGTACCATGTAAGAGAATGGACAAAATTACTCGAATCCCCCCCCCCCCCCCCCCCAAAAAAAAATAAATAAATAAAAAAGGTAAATAAATAAATAAAAGTAAGTTTCAAAGTGTTTTAACCTGTTTGTAAAGTGTTCCAGAGGCCAATGTTTGGCCTGATTGTGCACCCAGCATTCATCAGTAAAAGATAGATTGCATGGTTGATGCAGTTTGGTATCACATTATCAGAGCAGTTGAGGGCGGGTATTAAGCTTCTTTACATTAAGAATTGGGTAATGACCACAAAAATGGAATGAACATTAAATTTCACCTAGACTTTGTATGTAATTGAGTGATAATAGAGTTTATCTGACATTAAACCTTTCTACAATTAAAGTGAATGACACATATCAATTACTAAGTTTTTCAATTACAATTTGGTTTAAGGTTGTATATAAATTATTTATTTACAAACTATAAGCCCTTGCATTTAGTGGGAACTGGTCTTTAACCACTGTATTTAATTGAGCAGAAGAGATTTGCATGCAACACTGTGAGTCAGTTGTGTTGTGTGCATCATGTCAGGACATACCAAATCATTATCAAAACAAAAGCTACCATGAAGATAGAGAGCTAGTGGACAGTTTCCATTGATTCAGTGTATTGACGTTAAATCAGAAGAATGGCCAATCCTCCACTGATCCTCATGGATTGGCCTGCCACAACTTTCTTACATAACTGATTGGCACAGAGTTTAGCTTTAAAACTCATCCATCATCGCTAAGATAGTCTTGGATCCCACTCATATAGAAACTTGTCAATATCAGATACATTTACATAATACATTTACATCTGTATAGTTGTTATCTTTTACTTTAAAGATTCAATGTGAAGGACAGCTGCTTCGAATAAAAGGATATCTGCAGTCTTAACGTCTTTCTGTCATAAGCAAATGGATAATATTGTGGAGAATGACATGTCAACATACCACTGGCTTCAGGTTCATTATCAGTGAAATATTGTGTTCAAATATAACCTCTTTTGCCATCTAACATAAATTTATGCTGTGAATGGTAAAAGAGAAAATAAATATATGAAACAATGATATAATTTGGTAAACATCAGTCTTCTTCGGATATAAAATTTATGAAGATGGAAAAAACATTTGTTGGAATGCCAACTTTGCACAGAATTGTGATAATCCAGTAAAACATAATTAAAGAAAAAGTTATTAGAAAAAAAAAATCATAATTTTATTTGGTTATTTAGAGTGATGATCTTTTGCATAAATATTTCACACAAAGACAAGATTTTACATGTAACTACGAAGAAGTCAAATTTATAACTTTTATTAAATATCTCTAAAATTGTTCAGTTAATACACATGTAAAATCTAAATTTACTAAGGGATTCTTCTGTGAGAACAATTATGAAAAATACGAATGTTTCATCCATTTTACTCACAGGAAGAGAGTTTTAATGAAATATTTGATTGATACAGGATGATAGCTTCTTGATGTATTGACTGTATACAGAAGATGTGGAGGGCTTGGAAGCTTTTTAAAAGGGAAAGCTCTTCTGTTGACTGAACATTCTGGTGTTTCAGATGGTGCTGACAGAATCACCACACAGCTAATCAATACCAGAGTGAGACAAGAATAAACTACCCCTCAACTGCCTACAGTTAAAAAAAACCCTCTGAAATATGACCAAAATCTGCTAAAATAAAACATTTTAACTTTATTAAGTAAATATACATTTGGAAATCTCTTACCAATAACCACCCCTGCTGGATCTGCTGGATAAAACTTTTTATATGATGTTTTTATTAGTTTTTTTTTTTTATTTTGTTGTTGTTGTCTAATTGTACTTGTTTGGTGAGTCCAATGCATAAAATCCCACCTCTGTCATTTACAAAACTCTTTTTGACAGGAAGTGGACTAAAGTTGACAGATACAAATTTCAGTCCCTCTCCCCTGTGTATAGCCACAAATAATGTCTAGTTGGGGAAAAACAGAAATACAATAAAATACTCTAACTTTTGTCATTGAAAATGATTTACGACATCATTAATGTCAAAGCACAAGAAACAATTAACAGTGACTTTGTTTAATTCTTTGGGGAGATACTGTAGGTCCCACATCCACGAGTTGTCGAAATTGAGTCAAATTCGTCAACTGACGCAAGACGTGGTGGATCGATATCCACCAAAAAATGTTGTGGATGTTCTTTGTGTATTTTGAAGTCTCGGGCGTCCTTCAAATCAATCATAAGCTGTAATGACAGGCTTTAGGTTGTCGCTTAAACCTTCCTCTCCGGTCCCTGGCTGCATTACAGCAGTGTGAAGCTCTGGAACTCCCCCAGAGTCGCCTTATTATCTGCTTTTTCTCTTCAGACTGCATCCTTACTCTTTGAGAAAGGAAAAAAAGTAGGGTGGCTCACTATTTGTCAATTGCTGCTTAGGCCAAGAGCGGTTCCCGATGACTGCATATATCTCAAAAAGCCTGGCATTCTTTTTACAGAAACTCCCAACTTTTATATCTTGTCAGCTGCTCCCTGTAAATTGGAGGAGACAGTGAGGGGTGAGTCGTTTGCTGAAAGAGAGAGCGAATGAGGGGGAGATAGTTTCTATAGACTTCTGTAACTTGTGAAGCAAACACATGCCTGACAACACTCTGTTTAATTGAATCCAAAGTTTAATACTGTAAGTATCTGATGGTGTTTTATGACATCACTTTTATGACAAAAGAAAGATCTCTTCAGCAGTAGCAGTGTATGCGAGAGGGTTTTGTAGACTCTGCAAAGTCTTATAGGATGCCTCTCATTAGAACAGTGACAGAGGATGTGACGTTGAGTGTACACTTAAGTTCTGCCACTGCGATTCCCAAAGGAGTTGGGATGAAAAGCCACTATTCAAGTCTTCAAACTAACCTAATTTAACTTGGATACAGCCAGCAGAGTTAAAGAAATGTTTCTGGAGTTCATTTCCAGGCAGGAAGGATATATATGTGTCAGTGAAAAGCTTGAGTGAAGCCAACAGTGTGCTGTTAAAATAGTAAATACAATACACCGACTACATCAAACACCTTGGAGACCAGCAATCTAATAGCTCTGTCACCTCCATATAAAACTCGGGACCCTGCGAAAAGATTTCCACAAAAGTGGGGCCTTTGTGTGACCAGGGTGACTAAGAACCCTGACCAAGTATTAAAATGGGCTGCTTTTATGGGTAGTGGGGCAAGTGACAGGGCTGTTTAACCGTGGACCCTAACACTGAATATCACACACTGAAGCCAACATGCATGGAGTCAGGAGGGAATTTAAGCCAGTCTCCAATAAGTCACTCCAGGTCATTCATCAAAAGCAACTGACTCGCACAGAAGCTGTGTGCCACAACTTCATCATATTATTGGGATATGCCGGATGAAGTGTTTGGATAGAATCAGAAAGGTAATCTTCTACTCCGGTGACAAAAACTCCCTTTATATTTTACAAGCTCTTATTATTTAGAGCTGAGTGCAGTGTTTTTTGACAAGTCTCATCAGTAATGCACAAGGGGTTGTGTCTCTGCAACGGTTGAAAAAGCCCTGCTTCATGCCAGGAAATGGAATCTGATAACAACTCACTTGTGAAGGGGATCCACAAGAAGGCAGTTTAAAAGCTCTATTTTTGTTTGTGAACTGTAATTGTTATGTGACAATCGTGACTGGAGGCTGGCAATGTTTTAAGTCACTTCAGGAGAGTAGAGATGAGATGGGATTTAATGGCAAAGTAATTGAATTAAGAAACATTTAGAACACACCAAAGATGTTGCAGTACGTGACACAGCAAAGCAATCTCTTACAACATCTCAGCACAAAGCTCTTTCATTGCTGTTTATAAATGACATATGGGATATATTATTGTTTTCAATATGTCTAATCTATAATCTAGTGCTTTTTGTCACTTACTTAAAGGATAAATTAAAAGTAATAAATTAGTTAGAATCTTTGTGACAGGGAAGATGTATATGCTAATATAATATATTATATATGCCAAATCACATTTGTTAACAACTGATACAGGAACAAATACCCAGTCATTCGAATATATTTACTAGCATAAATAGTGTATGCAAGATGGCCATATGCAAAGTGAAGACTTTAGCAGATTGGAAGTTTTATTCAGGTATATGGCTAGGTAAATATCTCTTTATGTTGATTCTCCTCCAGTTAGCAGGAGCTTCAAACCACATACGGCATGTTCAGTATAATGTCTCAGAAGGAGTTCCAGAAGGTTACACCATTGGCGACTTGCTATCGGATTCTAATTTGCGAGCAGAATTTCACAGTGATATCATCAAGAGCCTCTTTTTCAAACCATTGTCTAAGGTTCCAGCTAACATTTCCTTGGCTCAGGACTCTGGAATGATTGTAGTCACTGGGGAGATAGACAGAGAAAAGATTTGCCTGTCCTCCTTTGTATGTGAATTAAATGTTGATATAGCTGTCCAACCATCAGAATACTTCAGAATTATAAAGGTCAAACTGCATGTCCACGACATCAATGATAATAGTCCAATGTTTACAGTGGAGACGTTTGTGACCACATTGTCAGAGACATCTGACAGGGAAACTGTCATACAACTGCCGTATGCTGAAGATAAGGACAGTCTTCAATTTGGTGTGCAAAGGTACCAGATTCTGCCACAAGTGAGCATGTTCCGTCTTAAAATACAAAATAATGTAGATGGCTCACGAGACGTGGCATTGATTCTTAATGGTGTCCTTGACTTTGAAAGACGAAAAAGTTACAACCTAAGCCTGATTGCAGAAGATGGTGGCACTCCCGCTAAATCAGGATCCATCCAGATTGCCATCCTCATTACTGATGCAAACGACCATATACCAGAGTTTGAGAACTCTACTTATGAGATTACTGTCAGTGAGAACATTGCCATAGGAAGTACTTTGTTAACGGTTAGAGCACATGATAGAGACAGTGGCCTCAATGCGGCAATCTCTTATAGCTTCTCTGACAGAACTTATGCCCTCTATAGCAACTATTTAGCAGTAAATAACATCACTGGGGATATTGTAGTTCGTGACACCATTGATTATGAAATTAATCATGTGTTCCAGTTATCTGTGGTTGCCAGGGATTTGGGGCAGAACTCGCATGCAGTAGATAGTACAGTGATAGTGAGGGTATTAGATGAGAATGATTGTTCACCAGAGATTGATATTAACACACTGAATTCCATGGGCAGCACTGGTCTGAGTGAGATTAGAGAGGAGTCTCCAGTGGGTAGCTTTGTGGCCCATCTAAGTGTCACAGATAGGGATACTGGTCCTCGAGGCAGGGTCCAATGCCAGATAACTAATCCCAATTTTAGTCTGAGTAATCTGTCTGCTAAAGAGTATCAAATTGAAACAGCAGCAACAATGGACAGAGAAGTTAGGGATACTTATATAATCATGATAAAATGTAATGACAATGGCACACCATCTAATCACATACAGCGGCGGTTGTTGGTCAGGGTCCAAGATATAAATGATCATGCCCCAGTCTTTACCCAAAAGGTTTACGATGCTAGTGTGACAGAAAATTATTATGGCGGTCAGGAGGAAATATTGCGTATCAATGCCAGTGATGGTGATATCAATGAAAATGGGCACATTTCTTATGAGATTGTTGATAAGCAATACAAAAGTTATTTTGCTATTGGGAAAAGTAGTGGTGTATTGACTTCCTTGCAAAGATTTGACAGGGAGAAACAAAGTACATTTAGATTCTTTGTTTCTGCTACAGATAATGCCTTGGTCCCAAAGTCCTCTCTGGCTAAAGTAATAATCCACATATTAGATGTCAATGATGAGGCACCAGTGTTCAGCCAGTCTTCCTACCATTTCTCTCTCCTGGAAAATGAGCAAGTGGGAACTTATGTTGGATCAGTATCTGCTGTTGATAGAGACACTCATGCCAACAGTCAGTTTTCTTTTCGACTTTTACAAAACAATGGTGGGAGTTTTTTGGTGAATCCTCATAATGGTGATCTGAGCACAACGCAAAAACTTGATCGGGAAAAGACAGACAAGTACCACTTGATTGTGGAAGCAAGGGACAAAGGAATACCTTCCAAGAGTAGCACTGCAGATATTACCATTGAGGTGTTAGACCAGAATGACAACATCCCAAAATTCGTGTTCCCAACTTATGATAATGATACCGTTCAAATCCCAGCTGCTGTACCCAAAGGATACGTTATCACAAGAATAGTTTGTGTGGATCCAGATTATGGTGATAATGGGCTACTCCAGTATCACGTAGTGGCATCTAATGGGCAAAATCTGTTTAAAATGAATAACACATCTGGATTTCTGTATATGTCTGTAAGTCACAGATTCATTGATGGGCAAATGTTTACACTGGATATTGCGGCTACTGAGAGAGCTAACTCTGCCCATTTAGCCAAGTCCACACTGTACATTACTGTCAATAGTTCCCTGCCTGTGGGACCAGACAACCACAACACTGGAATACTTACTGGATACAATTTAAAGACGGTGATAATAGTTGCTGTTATCTTTGGTATAGTTATAACAAGTTTGATAATAATTGTTATTTTAGTCTACTGTCAAAGAAATCACCGTCCAAGGAACATGAAACAGCGGACCCGCTATGACAAGTTCCATGCAAGACCAAGGACCGTGGATCAAGCAGGGGTGAAGGACTCCAGCCAAATGGCAGTCCTCCATTCATCTCTACATGACTATGCAAAAGACACTCGTCTGTTGGGTGAATACGAGTACTTGAGGCGTCCATCAAGTGAACCACTTGGCCCAAATCTCAACTACCTGCTGAATAAGAAAGAGGGCTGCCATCAAAATGACTACCAAAAGGTATTGTGTTTCTAATTTCAGAGGTTACAGTTGTGGTTCATTATTATTAGGTCGTTTACTCGTACACCACTAAGCACAATAACAAAACAATGCAAAACTGAGGTTAGTATCAATCAATGTTATTTTGGGAGCTGGACAAAATGGCCCTTTGCAAATCCCCTCACCCAAAACGAAAAAAAACTTGGGCCCTGCAAACTCGACCCATGAGAAACTTTACAATCAGTCCCAAATTGAAAACAATCAAGAAAAACACATTTATTTTGACATTTTATATTTGATTTAACAATTATGGATAACCTTTATTCGTGATATTTGTCAAAGTGCATTTATCATTTATCGATGATATTGGGATGCTATAATGAAATCCTGTTCTTTTATGTCAAAGATAGCCTTCATTACAATTGCATTTTTCCTCCTTTCATGCATATCATACTTTTATGTTGTATAATTTAAAAGACCATATTAAGTAAATCCTTAATCCTGTTTTATGTTATGTAGCTTTGATGCTACTACTCTAAATCCATCAATAAATTGTGGTATTAATTTGTGGTATTTATGTCTTAATATGCATTTTGTATAGGTGTTTTTATTGATGTAATAGAGTAATAACCTATGCTATTATTATTTAGTAAGTAACCTATGTATACTCCTTTTAATAGTCGAGGTTATAATAGAGCAGGATTTCGTTGAATATGCTTCCCATAAGAATGATTTGAACACACTCTTTATGATCAGAGGCTAGTAAATGATTTTTTATCAACTCAATTATCTATGACTGTGTAGGCATTTCTGTTGTAAAATAACACAGAAAATCCACTTTTATGTCATGATGGTGTGTGACTGTGCATTTATTTTAATATTTCAACATGAAAAAATGACTCATCACCATTCCTTACATTATAATTTGTTGACATGAATAAAAGGACTCCACTCCAACTCCACATTTGTGGTCAAACATAAAACCTTGTCAACACCAACCCATTCACACATTTAGAAAAGATTTATCAGTAGACTCCTACAACTGACCTACCCTTGGGAGTAGAAAAGTTGGCCCTGTATTAATGCACAAACAATAGGTCAAAACACCCATTTTAAACTAATAGAAATACATCTAAACACCTAATTTGGGCCAATAATAATAGGTTAAACGACCCAAAATATCAGTCACAAGGTAGGTACGACTGATAAGATTGGTCATGAGTACATGGATCATGTTTTCAGTTTTCAGGCTTAATTGATGTAATTATTCTCCTGGCCTTCATGAGTAACAAATTGGTCATGTGGGAGGCAAAATTAAGCACTGACTGCAGAAATGAGGCAAGCAGGAGTCTATCACATGCCACAGTACAACTGGATTATTGGGATAGTTTTTATTCCTTTTAAGGACCCAATGTACAGCTTTAAATCTGATTAAGATGCAAGAACATGGATATTGATTCCCTTTGCTTTCTGAACAAAGTTCATTCTATTAAAGATGTATCTCCTTTATACCTTTCTACAATCTATTTAATGTCAGAGCTGCATTAATATAAGGGGAACATGAAAGGCTGACAAGGAAAGTCTAACTTGAATGAACCCAAACACTTGACTCAATACGACAGAGTGTGACTTTTGATGAAAGGATGTTTGGCACCTGAATGAAGTTTGTCGGGAAGCACAATATGTCACACTTAGTGTTAACATTTACAAAAAAGAGTCCCACATTTGAATAAGAAAAGGTATTTCAGCGGGAGGATGTTTTGTGTTTTAAATGTACTCAGCTTTATTGCCATACTATCAGGCGTCATGGAGACTGACATTGAAAATTATATATAAATAGTTATATGTGTAGTTGCATTAAAGTAAAGTTACACAAATTATTTTCCACAAGTATTAAAACATTCATGAGAGGTTATTAGTCAAACTGGCTCACTGCAGGAATTGCTATTAAAATTATTTACTTTTATTAGGGGCCAGTGACACTACACGAGGAATTGGTCATGTATTAAGCATTTTACATAAAATTCCCATTCTTCCATGTATTACTGCACTCAGTAAAGTTTGCATATTGTGGCATTTCTTACTTAAAACTGTTCCAAGAGGTTTCCAGCTTACTTTTACAGTCAGAACAGCATTCTGCCTCATTTAGCTTGATTGTGAAGCCCAAAATATGGTAAGCCTGTACAAAACCACAACATAAAGGCAAAACAAATTTATTGTGACTTGTATATTGTCTTTTTCATACATACCACATAGATACAATACGAATACACATTGTATGTCTATATAAAAAAAATTAAGAAAAGCACACTCATCAAGAGTAACAAGAATAAGACACAAGAATAGCCTAAAGATTGAGTTTTTGGAGAAGCTCCAACTTTGTGGAATGAGCTGCCCGAGGACATCTGAACATCGTTTCCTCTGTCATCTTTCAGATGTAAAATGGAGACCTACCTCTCCAGTAAAGACTACCCACCGTAACTCTTCTATCTTTCTGCTATCTCTTATAAAATGGAGACCTACCTCTCCAGTAAAGACTATCCACCATAACTCTTCTATCTTTCTGCTATCTCTTATAATATGGAGACCTACCTCTCCAGTAAAGACTACCCACCGTAACTCTTCTATCTTTCTGCTATCTCTTATAAAATGGAGACCTACCTGTCCCGTAAAGACTACCCACTATAACTCTTCTATCTTTCTGCTGTCTCTTATAAAATGGAGACCTACCTCTCCAATAAAGACTACCCACCGTAACTCTTCTATCTTTCTGCTATCTCTTATAAAATGGAGACCTACCTCTCCAGTAAAGACTACCCACCATAACTCTTCTATCTTTCTGCTATCTCTTATAAAATGGAGACCTACCTCTCCAGTAAAGAATACCCATCATAACTCTTCTATCTTTCTGCTGTCTCTTATAAAATGGAGACCTACCTCTCCAGTAAAGACTACCCACCGTAACTCTTCTATCTTTCTGCTGTCTCTTATAAAATGGAGACCTACCTCTCCAGTAAAGACTACCCACCATAACTCTTCTATCTTTCTGCTGTCTCTTATAAAATGGAGACCTACCTCTCCAGTAAAGACTATCCACCGTAACTCTTCTATCTTTCTGCTGTCTCTTATAAAATGGAGACCTACCTCTCCAGTAAAGACTACCCACCGTAACTCTTCTATCTTTCTGCTATCTCTTATAAAATGGAGACCTACCTGTCCCGTAAAGACTACCCACTATAACTCTTCTATCTTTCTGCTGTCTCTTATAAAATGGAGACCTACCTCTCCAGTAAAGACTACCCACCATAACTCTTCTATCTTTCTGCTATCTCTTATAAAATGGAGACCTACCTCTCCAGTAAAGACTACCCATCATAACTCTTCTATCTTTCTGCTGTCTCTTATAAAATGGAGACCTACCTCTCCAGTAAAGAATACCCACCATAACTCTTCTATCTTTCTGCTGTCTCTTATAAAATGGAGACCTACCTGTCCAGTAAAGACTACCCACCGTAACTCTTCTATCTTTCTGCTGTCTCTTATAAAATGGAGACCTACCTCTCCAGTAAAGACTACCCACCATAACTCTTCTATCTTTCTGCTGTCTCTTATAAAATGGAGACCTACCTCTCCAGTAAAGAATACCCACCATAACTCTTCTATCTTTCTGCTGTCTCTTATAAAATGGAGACCTACCTGTCCAGTAAAGACTACCCACCGTAACTCTTCTATCTTTCTGCTGTCTCTTATAAAATGGAGACCTACCTCTCCAGTAAAGACTACCCACCATAACTCTTCTATCTTTCTGCTATCTCTTATAAAATGGAGACCTACCTCTCCAGTAAAGAATACCCATCATAACTCTTCTATCTTTCTGCTGTCTCTTATAAAATGGAGACCTACCTCTCCAGTAAAGACTACCCACCATAACTCTTCTATCTTTCTGCTGTCTCTTATAAAATGGAGACCTACCTCTCCAGTAAAGACTATCCACCGTAACTCTTCTATCTTTCTGCTGTCTCTTATAAAATGGAGACCTACCTCTCCAGTAAAGACTACCCACCGTAACTCTTCTATCTTTCTGCTGTCTCTCTGTTGCCAGCCTGCTATGTCTCTGGATTCTGACTTTGTTTCCTTCTCTCTTTGTTGCACTAAGCAGCTTAGAGTTTGTTGTACAATGGAGATTAAGTGCTATAAAAGTACTCATTACATTACACTTTAAAACCCGCTGTGGCAAAGTTTAAGACAATGAAGGAAAGGAGAAACTAAAAGTAATATTAAAATGAAAACTATCCCATTGTTCCACAGAGAGAGGTTGAAACTCAATATTTCATAAACTGACAATTCAAATTGTGTAGCTTAAGAATAAGGAACTATTATGTCATAAATATTTTACTATTCCTTTTCAACATTGATATTAACCTATTCTTCCACTATAATAGAAAACTTCTTTATGATGCATGGTATTGTTCAATAATTGTGTCCACTGTGTGCTCAGCAATGACGAACACATGTATCAAATTTTAACTCCAACTCAAATCATTTATTTATATCAGGTATTAGTTTTCTACATAAAAATGATTTCTCAGTAAGTGTCCTTTCTATATCAAATTATGCATTGAATCAGACATTAGCTGTCTATTAAGAAGTGGATTTTTTATTAAAATCATTAAAATTTAATTATTTACTAAGTGACTTTAAAATGCAATGATATCAATGACTGCAGAAATTAAGACATAAAATTTTCGAGGTATTGAGTTTTAGTTTCTGTTTATCTGGGAAATTCACCACAAGATCAAGAAGTCCCCCTCTTCCGTGTGTCTGGTTTGGCTTTATAATTTGCGTGATATTTTATCTGAGATGAAACTAGGAAATTACTGATGCTGTCAGGTTTTACAGTGATCCAGATATATTCTCGATATAAACATGACATCAGTATGTAAAGAATGAGAAGCCAGTCAGTTAATGTCTATTGTCAATGTCCTTGCTGAAGCTGCTTCTCTTAAGCCCTGTTCAGACATTTCAGGACAAATGGTCCCCCATTATAAGAACATCATATTAACTGGCATATGAAAGGGTGTGTAAGTAATGAACATGTCTATATTTCTCTAATTTTAAATTGTAATGTAACACAATGTAAACAGATATCCATGTAGTGCCACCAAGATAGAGTGTGTCACTAAGTCAAACACAGACAATGTAATTGTAAGGGATCCCTGATGTATTAGTAAAGTGTGAACACATGTCTGCAAAACTGTCCCAACATGGGCTTGCACCGCATTAATTTTAAAGAATTACACATATTCTGGATAATTTGAAAATAAGCTCTTCCTACACTTTGTTGAATGGTATCAGTTTTCAGAGACCCATTTTGAAATGTGGATACATAATGGGCACCTTATCGATAGTGATGTAAATGATGAACTGGTTTCAAAAACAATATTACTTTATGCTTGTTAATGATTGATAAGCCAAAGCAATTAAAAAATATAAATTTAAGAAAAATATCTCATATTTCAATTTAATATGCTTTAAAAATAAAGTTCATCAACCTCAAAATAACTGTTTCAGATTATGGCTCAAGTAAGATTTTGTAGACTGCCCAAACACAAATTATCAGATGAATGTAGATGTAAAATAAGATCAGAGGGTTGTGTCATGTTCTTGACTTGTGTGTTGCAACAAAATGATTTGAAAAAAAAAGCCTGCTCTGTATCAGTGGGGTCTTCTTATGTCGGACTTATCCGCCATTAAAATTTAGTTTTGATTTCAGAAAGTAATTTTAAGGCCAATTTCAGTCGAATGGGAGTTACTTTATAAGTTCATAGTGAATAATATACTTCTATTCATATACCATACTTCTATTCATCAGATATCAAACATTGTAACAACTTGAAGTCAGACCTGCAATTAACAGATATTTGCAGTGTTTTATTTGTACAATATTATTTTAATTCTCAGTTTTTACAAAATAAACTAAAATTCCAGTGGGTAAGAGTTTAAAGCAATACGCCAAATCTCATAGTACTCTAAAGCTTTCTGTTCACTGCAATGGTTCATCCACACATTCATCCACAGCCTTGTCCTTATGCCTCTGAAAAATAGACCCTTGTATCTGGGTAGTAATCATTGAAGAAAGTCTCCCCGAATATCCATCTCACCCCATTTCAGCCCTCCAGTGCATATATTTCTGCACAGCTTGCAAAGCTCATGAAAAGTATTTCAAATGTTTTAAAAGATCAGTCCCAAACAAAGTGTTTTCTTGGTTATGTCAAATGCCAACAAAGCTGTTCGAAACAAATACAAAGCATATTGAACCTGAAACAGAAGTAGACAAGCCTGGGGCCTGTAAATCAAAGCCTTCTGCTAACGAATTAGTTAGCTCTAAGTTAAGCCTATGCTAGCGAACTCTTGTGTAAATAAAAACCTTAGTCAGTTTACTCTTGGTTATTTTTCATAAAACCCCCCAAATTTAAAGATAACCCAGGCCCTGTCGTTAAATATTAGTTATGTAAATCCTGAGTTCTCTACATCCACCTAAATATTGTTACGGTCACAGGGCAAGCACGGTAGCAATTACCGGTCGCTTTTAAGTTGCAACAGGAAAAGACAAAAAGTTTAACTTAACAAATTTATTTAACAATCAAAAATGATGATTACAGTCAACTGGTATGCTCTCAATAGTACATACAATGATACAATAATGAAACCTATCTGACCTGACCGCTGTAACTGATAATTAAGTTTGTCCACTATATCCAGCAATGTGTCCTGTGATCTGTCCAGTGGTCTGTCCTGTGATCTATCCAATGTTCACTAACACACAGATATCTGTATCCTGTTATCTTTTGATATCCAATCACACAAAATGTCTGTATAGAGATATTCAGACAGTTTGCACAACTGTACTGTCTGCTCCAAGATATGGACAATGTCCAAAATGCAGTAAATCTACTCTCTGGTATATTAAGGTACTGTATATAATAAGTATTATCCAAAGTATAGCAAATCTATCCAAACTGTAGAAAGTTCACTCCAGCAAAAGTTCACAACCCAAGCAGTTTATATCCATTTGAATGTTAATTCTAAGACACAATAGCCTTCCTTATAGCCAGTGAATACTAAATTCATTTTTGGTCAGATGTACAGTCCTTATATATACTTATAGAAATTCTAGAATCTTATAGAACATAACAGATGTCACCAGAGGCAGTGAGGAATTTCTAGAACCTACCTGTAGCTTATAGGGTTTCCCCAAATCTATTAATAGCATCACTGAGGTTAGCCTAGATGGATTTCCCCCAGTCTATAAATAGATCAATAAACATCAGTACCGCATAACACAACTCCCTTACTTCAAATGTTAATACATAGATATATAAAGCTTAGATTAAATAATGCACAGACACAGTCAGTGCCCATATATGTAACAATATAAAATTATTATTATTGTATAAAACAAATTTATTAAAGTATTGAACAGTAAGGTTATGTATGGTTTACCTAAATTTTAAAATAATTGAGACATTTCAATACACAGTGACAATACCCTCTCTCATTCCCTTTGGAAGGTGGTGGTATATATAAATAATGTAGCAGTGACTTTGCCCTTACATACTAGATGACACATGACATTAATTGAATCAAAAGTAGTCTTGTTTAGGTTCGAACCTCAATAGTTTTGGACATTTAAAAAATATGAAAACACTTCTGCATTTACATATTTTCACTCCGACATTTTGAACAGGTAAACATTTTTTTAGGTTACTTTTTGAAACAGATCCAAACATTTTATGAAACAGAGTGAAGCAACTTCAGACTTATCGGAAAAATGTGAATGTGGTTTTATACCTGATTCTCGTGGTAATAATAATAATGACAATTTATGAATGAATATTTCATATGTGATATCCCCTTTTAATTATTAAACATTTAAGATTTATTTCTGTTGTTGTCACATTCAGGATTCAGAAAAGCCCTGAGAACACATCTACATAAAAAGCTTCTTTCTGTCTTTTATCACACCCTCCTGCATTTCAACCTGTTTTTGTCCCTGGATTTATGTTTCTAATGCCTTGGTTTTAGCACACCCAGTTCCTCTTGTTTGGAAGAGATTGCAGCTGCAGAGATGTAGATTTTTGCATTAATTGTTAGCTACGAAATCCACCAAAGTGAAACAGTTTCATTTTTTAACCCGAAAACATGACAAAGTAATTCAAATCCAAATCAGAGCCAATTTATTTTTGTGTTTTATTTGTTGAATTTTTTCAGTTTACATATTAATGAATATAATCTATAATGATAATCTTTCAGTCTTTTCTGATTTACTTTTTGAGCTTTTAAAAGTAGCAACATACTGATTTCCAGATGACTAAAATCAACAGAAACTTAACAATCAGTTCAACTTTTAACAATCCTCACGTATGTTTTTGATGAAAACAAACCTTCTCAAGATAGTATGAATTAATATCGGCGATATTACGTTTTTACCATTTTGTTATGAAACAGTTTTAAATTGATGTATTATGATTGTAACTTGTATTTATTTACCTTTTTGGTGTCATATACTGTTATCCTTGTTGTATATGATTGTTGTAAGTGGTTTGTATTGTATCCTCATGTCAATGTGCAGAGAGGATGTTGTCACTTCAAAGTTTGGGAGAATACTAAATTTTAGACCAATAGGATTCCTTGTTTCAATTTTACAGGTGCAGACTTTGAGTTATTCTCCCATGTCTGGGATTTCTCTATAAAAGCAGGGTGAATTGTGTCATTCTTTGCTGAATTGGTATAGGTAACAGAAGACAGACATGTCAGGGTAAAACCTGGTATTTTCTTCTGTTGTTAGATTTTAGGAATGTCAGGGTAAAACCTGCATGGTATTATTTTCATAGGTTGCAGGGAAAGTTGCAAGATGACTTTGGTAACATTTTAAAGCAGGGAAAAGAGAATGTTCTGTAGATAATTTCTGTTTGATTTCAGGGTAAAACCTGTTTGGGAATTTACTTTAAAGTATCATGATATTTTAACTGTTTATTTCTGGGGAAGTTGGGTTTTCAGTTAATACTTTGCTGCTTGTTGTATTTAACTATGTTTGAATGAATTAATGATGAAGTAGTTTATATTTATTTCTAGTGGCAGGGTAAAACCTGACAAGAATTGAATGGACTGAGATGTTATAGATGCATGTGGTTGATTGTGCATGATGTGTTGATTTCAGTCATATGATTATAGGTTTCAGGCTGAATGCCGGTGATTTGATTAATGTTTCATGGGGTAAAACCCATGACTAATTGAATTCATTTCAATTCATTTCATTAGGTACTGAATCTACTATGGTACTTGATAAAGGATGGAACCAGTGTTTTAACATAGCGTATGATCCAAGGTCTAAGTGTTAGTAGACAGTAGGTTTCCAGTGTTATGACTTGTTTTCAATTCTTTTAGTTGATTCTGGGAATTATTTGAATGTATATAATATAAATGTGATTTCTGATTATTTTTGATACTTTTGTGACATTAGTGCTTGTACCAATTCAGCCCCAGCAATTGCTGGTAAAATACTTGTTATATTTTGTAAATAAAGTGACATAAGGCTTTCTCTTGACATTAGTTCAACTCAAGACCCTTGGCACGTTACAAAATTTGGTGGCAGTGGTGGGATTCATTTGAATAAATGTGTAATTATTTGGTGCCATTGTTGAATGTAATGTCTTGAGTTATATTAGACATTAGATCTAGATTTGTTTTTTTTTCTGCTTAGGTAAAACTTAGCAGATTCTGTGTTTCTTTTTGTCAAGGTAAAACTTGGCAGAAACTTTGATCATATTAGATTTTGTGTTTAGTTTCTGTTGAGGTAAAACTTGACAGCTCTGTTTATTTGGTTTGTTTTCTGTCACATAGGATTTGACAGTATTTTCTGAGTTTTATTTGAGTGCTGTGAATATTAAGATGGATACTTATATGCAGCATATCAATGAGATGGAGGGACAGTACAGGCAATCAGAATTGCCCAGGTCCAAATATAAGATTTTACCTGATGTTGGTCATGAGCAAAGAGAAAGATGTGTAAGCTTTGAGGGGCAAGAATCATTTGTCACTTTTGATCAGTATTCCCAAAGTTCTAGGGAAGGATGTCAAAGACAAGGTTATATGCCTGATAGGGAGCGAATTTCAGATGTTAGATCTGGAAATAGGGTGTATGATAACAGAGTCCCTGAGAAGACTGGTGAAAGGGTAAAACCTTACTCAGTCCCCAGAAGTCCTTGTTTTGAGGATATTCATAACCCTAGTAAGGTAGAGGAAGGTAGAAGGGTGAAACCCTCTACTGATTTTGTTGAGAGAGAGTATTATGGAATGCCAAAGGGTGGAGTTTCCTTTTATGACCGATTTTCAGGTGTTGCAAGGTATGACAGGGTGGAACCCCCCAGTAACACTGTTGGTTATACACAAGACAAGTCTGACCCGAATATAAGGTCGCTTCAGGAAGAAATAGGAAGGTCAGATAGACCACATTCACCTTATTTGTCAAGGTCAGGGAACATTCAGAATGTTCAATCACAGAGAAATTTAAGACCCCCTGCTTATGATGGAAAGTCTAGTTTCAGTGATTTTGTAGTTCAGTTTGAGCTCATTTCCCAGTTGTCTGGATGGAATTTAAGCATAATGGCTTTGGAACTAGCATCTTGTTTAAGGGGTACAGCAGTCTCTGTCTTGAGTGAGTTGGAATTCCATGAGAGAACTCATTACCCGAGTTTGAAGCAAGCTTTGGCAAATAGATTTGAATCAGGGAATCTTAGTCAGATATACAAGGCACAGCTGAAAAGCAGGGTAAGGAAATCAGAGGAGAGCATACCTGAGTTGGCTCAAGAAATAAGTAGATTGGTTAGATTTGCATACAGTGATCTTCCAAGTTCATTAAGGGAAGGCATTGCTAAGGATGCATTTATTGAAGCATTGAGTGACAGAGAGCTTGAGTTAGTTGTGTTTCAGCGTCATCCCAAATCTCTTCAAGAAGCTGTACAAGTTGCACTTGAGTATGATGCTTTTAGAACTACTAGGCAAAAGCGGACTTTGGGAAGTGTCAGGGAAGTTCTTAGCAAGGGTGAAAGTGATAGTTATGCTACTTTACAGGATAAAGTGTTAGATTTAGAGAGATGTTTGGAAGGTCTTAGAATCATGAAATCTGATAATATAGATCTTTGTGAGTTAGGTTCTGAAACTGGGAATTCTAAAGACAGAAAATCATCCAAGAAGTGTTTTTCCTGTGGGGAAGTGGGTCACTTCAAAGCTAATTGCCCAACAAAAGTTTCAGAGAAAGTGAGTCAAAGCAATAGAGTGAATGCCCAGTGTGATTATTGTGGTCGTATGGGTCATACTATGTTGAAATGTTGGAAGTATAGGGCTGATCAGCAGAATGTTGAGCCTACTTGTGTGTTTTGTGGTATGAAAGGTCACTACATGATAGACTGTGATAAGTATAGGTCTCAGCTTCCATCTGGCAGGAGTGAGAAGGAATCTTTAAAAGAGAAACAGCTGATGTAGGGGGCCATACTTCAGCTGACTTGACCATTGGGCCCAGAGTTAACATATGTGAAGATGGATTGTATTTAAAGGCAAAGTTAGGTGGTGGTATTGAGGTTAACTGTTTGGTTGACACAGGGGCCAACAAATCCATACTCCATCCTAAGAAGTTTTATTCAATCCCATCTAGCATCAGGCCTTCATTGACAGAACTCACTAAGAACATTGTACTAGCCAATGGTGATAGGATAAGGGTTTTGGGACAAGTGACCATGTCCCTTGAGACTGGATTGGGTAGTTTCAATCACAACTTTGTTGTTGCTGAGACAAATGAACCAGTTATACTAGGGAATGATTTCTTGTCAAACAATTGTTGTGTGATTGATGTGGCCAATAGCTCTTTGAGTATAGATGGCAAAAGTGTTCCTTGTGTGTTGGAGAGTAAGGTTGGTTCTTTGTTTAGACTAAGGCTGGCTGAGGATATTGAGGTTCCCGGGAATTCAGAAATGATTCTTCCAGGATATTTTTCTGATTCTAGTGATACTGTTTTGCCTGAATGTCTAATGATAGAATCTTCTGAGAGGTGTTGCAAGAGGGGTATAGTGTTGGCAAAAGCTTTAGTTAGTACTGATTCATCTGTTGTTCCTGTGAGGGCAATGAACCCATCTGATGAGTGTATCAAGTTACATAAGGAAACAATCTTGGGAGAGTGTAGTATTGTCCAGGATATAAGATCAGTTGGTGAAGCTGATTGTTCAAAGCTTGATTCAGTGACTTTATGTAGTACTAATGGTGATCTTCCTGAGCACATTGAACCAGTATTTGCAGGTTTTTCTAGTAGTCTGAATGAAGATCAGAGGCGTCAGGCTAAGGCTTTACTTCTCTCTCATAGTGATCTCTTCGCTCAGTCAAAGCTAGATAGAGGTAAAACTCATCTAGTGAAACATAAGATTGATACTGGTGGTCATGCACCTATCAAACAAAGACCAAGACGGTTACCCCTGGCAAAAAGGAAGGTTGAGCGAGAGGAAATTGATAAAATGTTAGAAACTGGTGTAATTGAATCGTCTTGTAGTCCTTGGGCATCTCCTGTTGTTTTAGTGACAAAGAAGGATGGTTCAATTAGATATTGCATTGACTATCGTCAGTTGAATAACATTACCATAAAGGATTCTTATCCGTTGCCTCATCCACAGGATTGCTTAGAGTCTCTTAGGGAAGCAAAGTGGTTTAGCACTCTTGATTTACAAAGTGGTTATTGGCAGATTGAGATGGATCCAGAGGATCGTGAGAAAACAGCTTTTGCTAGTTTAAGTGGTCTGTTTCAATTTTGTGTCATGCCATTTGGGTTGACTAATGCCCCAAGTACCTTTGAGCGACTCATGGACAGGATATTCCAGGGGTTAAACCCTGATATCTGCTTGATTTATTTAGATGACATCATTGTCAAGGGTTCTACTTTTCAAGAACATCTAAATAATTTGAGGGAAGTTTTTACAAGATTAAGGGCAGCTGGTCTGAAATTGTCGCCTAAGAAATGTGAATTGTTCCGCAAAGAAGTGCGTTTTTTAGGGCACATTGTGTCGGCAGAGGGTATAAGGACTGATCCCCAGAAAACTGAGACAGTTTTAAGTTGGCCTATTCCTAGATCTTTGAAGGAATTGAGGAGTTTTCTAGGGTTGTGTTCTTACTATAGAAAATTCATTCGAAACTTTTCTACCTTAGCAAAACCCTTACATAGGCTTACAGAGAAGAATGTAAAGTTTCACTGGAGCATAGATTGTCAAAATGCCTTTTCTAAGCTGAAGGAAGCATTGGTGGAAGCTACTGTTCTAGCATATCCAGATCCAAAAGGGAACTTTATTCTAGATACAGATGCTAGTGGTGTGGGTTTAGGTGCTATTTTGTCACAAGAGCAAGATGGACATGAACGAGTGATAGGTTATTACAGCAGGTCTCTGACAAAGTCTGAAAGGCGCTATTGTGTTACCAGAAGAGAGCTTTTAGCTGTTGTTGATGCTTTGAAACATTTCCATACTTATCTCTATGGTGTGCCATTTGTGGTTAGAAGTGATCACGGTTCTTTGCGTTGGCTTTTGAATTTTAGAGATATAGAGGGTCAACTTGGAAGATGGAGTGAGTATTTAGGGACATATAATTTCCAGTTGGTACATAGAGCTGGCAGGTTGCATGGTAATGCAGATAGTCTTTCTCGTAGACCTTGCAGTGATTGCAGGTATTGTGATAAAGTTGAGATGAAAGTCAGTCAGTGTGTAGAGGATGAACGTTCGTGTTCAAATGTGAGAACTGTTTCAATGCAGGGTGTTACTGAGGCTTGGATTGAGGGTAAAACCTCAACAGACATCTGTGAAGCTCAGGAAAAGGATCCTTACATTGGAATTGTTAAGACTATGATAGAAACTGATCAAAGGCCAAAGTGGGTTCAGATAGCACACCAGAATAGTGTTGTGAAAGCATACTGGTCTCAGTGGGATAGACTGGTTTTGAGGGATGATATTTTGTATAGGAAGTGGTGGCCCACAGGGAAACGTAACTTTGTGCTTCAGTTGGTCCTGCCTGAATCTCTCAGAGGTTTAGCTTTGAATCAGCTGCATGACCAAGCCAGTTCTGGTCATCTAGGCATAAGACGTACTCTTGCACGAATGCGTAGTCGCTTTTATTGGGTAGGGTGTAAGAGTGATGTTATAGTGTGGTGTCAAAGTTGTGAGGTTTGTCAAAGGAGGAAGTCCCCAGTGAGAAAATTTAGAGGTCCAATGCAGCAATACAATGTAGGTGCCCCTTTAGAGCGTGTTGCTTTGGATATACTAGGTCCTTTGCCTGAGACTTATAATGGCAATAGGTACATTCTAGTCATTAGTGATTACTTTTCTCGTTGGGTAGAAGCTTTTGGTATGCCAGATCAAGAAGCTAGTACTGTTGCTGATTGCTTAGTTCAAGGTTTTGTTTCAAGGTTTGGAGTTCCCAGCCAGATTCACTCAGATCAGGGAGCACAGTTTGAGTCCAACTTGTTTCAGGCCTTGTGTAGGATTTTAGGAATTGAGAAAACTCGTACCACACCTTATCATCCCCAAAGTGATGGTCTCGTAGAGAGATTTAATAGGACTTTAGAGGATATGCTAAGTAAGGTGGTTGAAACAAATCATAAGAACTGGGATGATTGTTTACCATTAGCAATGATGGCCTATAGGTCATCTATCCATGAGACTACTGGTGAAAGTCCAGTTAGGATGATGCTAGGTAGGGATATTCAGTTGCCAGTTGATTTGATGTTAGGAAAGGGCATTCCTGAGACACAAAGTGTGGTATCTGGTGTTGCTTATGTGAAAGAGTTGAGAGAAAATCTGCATAGAATTCATGATATAGCTAGGGAAAAGTTACTCAAGTCTAGTGATAGGCAAAGAAAGGCTTATGATTTCAGGAAAAACTTCAAATCTTATGCGGTGGGAGATACGGTATATTTGCACAACTCAGCTAGGAAACAGGGCACTAGTTCTAAGTTTCATCTTCCATGGACAGGGCCATTTCTAGTAGTTGGGAAGGTGTCAGATCTTGTGTATCAGATTCAAAGGTCATCCAAGTCTGATTTGAAGTATGTACATCATGACAGATTGAAACCTGCTCATGTCAGATTGGACAGTTGGTTACAAGGATCAAATGACAAAGTTTTAGGATCTACTTCAGATCAAGGAAATAAGAATGTGAATTCGGAGTTGCATGGTTTCAACAATTCAGCAGATGATAGGGAAGAAATTTTGATTTCTTTTCCAGGTTCTGAAGAGGTGCCAAGGGACCAGCATGTTTCTAATTCATCCAGTGGTAAAACACTGGACAATTCTTTTTCTTTGTCAGAGTCACAGAATTCAACTGATTTGTCCAATGGTGAAACATTGACAAGTTCTTCTGCAACAAGGCCAGTTTTACAGTCCAATGATAAAGCATTGGATGATGCTTCTGATGGGAATGATTCTCTATCCAGATGTGAACGTACTACCAGAACGGGTAGAAAAACCAAGTTGCCTGGCTACTTAAAAGATTACAAATTGGAATTTATTTGCCAATTGTAATTGATGAAAAGGGTAAAACCTTTTTCCCAGTTTTACGTGAGGAAGAGTCTGAGGAAGTCATTGATGGACAAGTGGCTGACATGGCTTGGCAGTTGCACGGTGTGGATGTTCCCGTATTTTTGCAGCGTTGGACTTCACAGGACTCTGATGAACAACATTGAACTTCACAGGATTCCATAATGAACAGCATTTGCTGGGACCCAAGGACAATGAACTTTATGGACAGTTATGAACGGTGTTTTTGTGGACAATATGGACATTTATAAATGATGAACTGTTTTTGTGTTTTTTAATGAACATTATGGACTTTATGAACTGTTTTTTTTTGTGTGCATGTTTTTTTTTAACATGGAGTATATAGTAAATTAAATTTTATATTTTGCTTGGTTCAAGTGTGATATTGTACTTCATGTGATTCTTATTATTATTTGTGTGTGTGGCATATGATGAGTTAGGTTATGGTAGATATATTGTCTGTAACCTACTGATGCTGCAGTTGTAAAAATTGGGATGCCTAACTCGGGACGAGTTAGTTTTTATCAGTAGGGGGGTAATGAAGCATGCGGTGATATCGGCGAAATCGGCGATATTACGTTTTTACCATTTTGTTATGAAACAGTTTTAAATTGATGTATTATGATTGTAACTTGTATTTATTTACCTTTTTGGTGTCATATACTGTTATCCTTGTTGTATATGATTGTTGTAAGTGGTTTGTATTGTATCCTCATGTCAATGTGCAGAGAGGATGTTGTCACTTCAAAGTTTGGGAGAATACTAAATTTTAGACCAATAGGATTCCTTGTTTCAATTTTACAGGTGCAGACTTTGAGTTATTCTCCCATGTCTGGGATTTCTCTATAAAAGCAGGGTGAATTGTGTCATTCTTTGCTGAATTGGTATAGGTAACAGAAGACAGACATGTCAGGGTAAAACCTGGTATTTTCTTCTGTTGTTAGATTTTAGGAATGTCAGGGTAAAACCTGCATGGTATTATTTTCATAGGTTGCAGGGAAAGTTGCAAGATGACTTTGGTAACATTTTAAAGCAGGGAAAAGAGAATGTTCTGTAGATAATTTCTGTTTGATTTCAGGGTAAAACCTGTTTGGGAATTTACTTTAAAGTATCATGATATTTTAACTGTTTATTTCAGGGGAAGTTGGGTTTTCAGTTAATACTTTGCTGCTTGTTGTATTTAACTATGTTTGAATGAATTAATGATGAAGTAGTTTGTATTTATTTCTAGTGGCAGGGTAAAACCTGACAAGAATTGAATGGACTGAGATGTTATAGATGCATGTGGTTGATTGTGCATGATGTGTTGATTTCAGTCATATGATTATAGGTTTCAGGCTGAATGCCGGTGATTTGATTAATGTTTCATGGGGTAAAACCCATGACTAATTGAATTCATTTCAATTCATTTCATTAGGTACTGAATCTACTATGGTACTTGATAAAGGATGGAACCAGTGTTTTAACATAGCGTATGATCCAAGGTCTAAGTGTTAGTAGACAGTAGGTTTCCAGTGTTATGACTTGTTTTCAATTCTTTTAGTTGATTCTGGGAATTATTTGAATGTATATAATATAAATGTGATTTCTGATTATTTTTGATACTTTTGTGACATTAGTGCTTGTACCAATTCAGCCCCAGCAATTGCTGGTAAAATACTTGTTATATTTTGTAAATAAATGTTCTGTTATGTGACATAAGGCTTTCTCTTGACATTAGTTCAACTCAAGACCCTTGGCACGTTACAAAGTAAAGAACCGTTTAGATCTACCCATTGCTTATGCTATTATTTGTATAACTCTTATGTGTCTGTCTTCATATAAATACAATATAATACATTCGTCGTTATATAGTTTAGTACAGTTTTGTTGAATATATATATTCAGGTAAATTTAAACTAGTGTGTAGGTATACGAGATCACAGGCACTACACTTTCTGAGAGAGATTTTTTTTAGATTTAGAGTCAGACCAATGATTTAAAGTCAATTAGAATTACTGATACAAGACTTGTACTTTTGTAAGCCCTGTCTTTATTGGTTGTTTGACAATTAAAGCCATATTTTTCATGTAGAAATTTAATTCTCGCTATTTGAATACACCAAAAGGTTCAGGTGTTCTCTTTTGTGTTCTGTGTAAAGTATATACATGTACTTGCATTTGTGTCTTTTATTTATTTATTTGGGGTTTTACGTCGCTTTCAACACTGTACAAGTCATATCACGACGGGTAGTTTGAAGGGCAGAGGAAACCAGTACATACAGTTTGTCAAGGTTCTGTACTGTAAACTGCTGACCAACGGCAAGCAACTACCAGTTTTCCAACTTGAGGTAGAGCCATGAACCGAACCCTGGCCTCAGAGGTGGGAGGCGAGAGTATTACCACTCTACAACCGTGGTCCCTGCATTTGTGTCAGGGCAGTTATTTTAGCAATAGCTTGTGAGCAAATTGCATTACTATACAAGACATGTGCTTTTCTAAGCTGTTTGCTGATTGGCCCTGCAACTTTACGACCCATATTCCATGCCGAAATTGAATTTACTGGGGTTGGATTCACTAAAGGACTTAAGTCTTGGACATAAGCCTATGGGTTTAAGTCACAAGTCATATTTGGCACACCTTTGGCCAATAATGAAGCAAATGCGAAGGTGATATATAAGCATATCAACTATTCTGTTAGAAATAAGTCTCATGTGTTTCAGGCTCAAAGTTAAATCAAAACCTCAAGTCCAACACAGGGCTTAGCCTTCATGCAATTGAGTTTGGCAAAAAAGTCTCAGATTTCTACCATGTATCAATTGTAGCACAACTTGTGCGGGGTCGTAGGAGGTTTTTCAAACATTTCGAAAAAGAGGGCCCAAACACAAAACATGTTTCAAATTGTGCCTAATGCCAGTGAGGATGTCCTACCCAAATGTGTATGCTCGTGAAGGCGTCCTATCACAATACGAAGCCGACTGAATAAAAACAAAACCAAAAGTACACAAGCCCATTTGACTGCAGCTTGTATAGCCACTAAAGAACTAGGATGACCTAGGTGTCAGTAGTTTAGTGAATCATAGCCCTGTAAAATATTCATACTCTCTCACTGATTTGCACTCATATGACACAGATTTAGACATCTAATCTGACCATAAAAGATCTAAATCTGTGGTGTTTTGATTCTAAACTGTCCCAGCTGAGAACAAATAGTGTGCTCCACCTAAACCATTGTTGAGTAGTTCTGTAAAGTGAATGTATAGTAGAATCACAGCAGTGCTATGTTTTAGCCAATATATAGCAACAAGTTATTGTGGCCAAGTGGTGATTTCTAAACATGACTCTGGTTCATTCTGACTACTAGTTGCATATTCTAAAGCTCACCGCCCCACTAAGGAAACATTAATATTACAAGAATTCCCCTCTAATTCATAAGGCTATTTAAGCCTGCCTAATACAACGACATATTTAGGGTTTCTGTTGCTGCATTGAAAGCAGCTCCTTTCTCCAGCTTCATTGCAAATAAAGCCTTTGGCTCACTTAAATCATAGCTGACCTTTTCTAAGTTCTCTACATGATATACAAAAGGATTTGAAGGCTGATTTTTGTGATTGTAATTTACTCTGGGGAGCAGTGAATCTGGGAAACACACTGCTGCTTTTAATACCAGGTTTATCATCTCTGGCCAGAATAAATTTGATGTGACGTTGTGCACAGGCATACAAATGGAATCCTCTACTTAGTTCTTGTGGCTTAGTTTTGCATCAAACATTTCTTAGATCTTCTGTAAGGTTTTCTTGAAGTGTTGCAGATATTTTGTAGCATATACATACACAAATGGGATGGACTAGCAAACGATTCTCAAATAGAGTCAAATGTTTTATTTTAGACACACAAGAGTTTGTATAAACAACCAGAAGCTGGCCATAGAACTATTACAAAGAAAGGAACATGAGAGTTTGGTAATATTACATAAAGCGTTATGTTCCATAAAGCAGTTTGGAATGACGACCGGTGTTGTAAAAGTAATAAGTTATAAGTTATTGAAGTCATAACTTGTTGATAATTAGTTTTGTCACATTATGGGCCTGTCTCAGACAAAATTTAAATTTCTTAAGCTACGTTACAGCTACACATCTTGTAAGTGCCAAGTCTGTTGCACGTGTGAAATTTCTAACATATATTTATACTCAAATCAATATCACCTTTTTACTACAGGATTGTAATCAAACCCAATCATATCTAATTTGCTTAAATAGTCTGTTAAAAAGTATTGAATAATTGTTTTAAAAATAGAATATTTGGTGAAGAGATTTGAATGACAAACAAATTGTCTTTCTTTAATGGTTTTTAAACACTTGAACATATTACATATTAACAGCCCTTTGTTACAAAACTGATTTTATGACTTTTTAAGCATACTGACAATTTGATGTAACAACAACAACTCTCGTGTGACACTGACAAGGTCCTCAGTGGCCTAGTGGGTCAGCAAGTTTTTTAGCATCTAACCACAGGCAGTCACCTCTGTGTGGGTTCGACTCCCACAAGTGGTAATGCTGAGGATCTGTCCCATTATGACCCTGTATGTTGACGAAAACATACAACTCCAACTTTGAATCATGTGACACTGAACCTTGAGAGTCTTGAATAAATGTTGCAACAACATAGATTGTGGCACACGTGTGAATTTAATTGAGTAGCAGTCACCATCCCTCACCAATCGGGAATTATACCAGACCTCAGAATCTGTAAAAACTGAAAAAAATTTAATGCTTTCAGTCTTTGAAAAGACTCATCTTTCAACATTCATCTTTCAATTGTCATCAAATAACTAATACCTTATTTGTAAATCAAGACCTTCATATGGAGGTTACATATTCCCACATTTAGCCCCAACTCTTATCAATTTTTAAATCGGGAACAAAATTGTAATCACAGATGTGAGAAAACAAAATTGGGAAGTTTGGCAAAAGTCGGGAGAATATCAAAGATGATTGATATTTTTGAGAAGTTTGCAACTTTGCATTCAGGCTGCCAAAGTCATGATCTTCAGCACAATTTGTCGTAATGTCATGAAGTTAAATCGATATGGTCATGATGCACTCCATCATATCGTATTGCCAATATGTCACATCTTAATTCAACAAATCAAATCTTATCAGTGTTCTGTATAGTTATTTTGAAATCAAGCTCCGGGACCTACTGCATCCAACATTGACCGATATAATCTAATGGGTCTTTGCATGGGTGACTACATGCTTGCAACCTTCCAACCATCCCTTTTGTTGCTGAAGTCCAAGAAGAACAGAAGAGTTGGGGATATGACCTGTCATATATCATAATCAATGCGGCCAATAGTGCTGAAATAATATTGGAATTGTACTGGTTGAGGTAAGATCTACTAGGTTCAGTTTGGATTGCAACCAAAGAATATGGGTAGCTCCTAGTCTTATCCCAAAGGTTGAGATGCATTTGCGCTTTTTCCTTTCTTTTATTGGCAAATTTTTGCACTTTTCACTCCCAATTCCGCTGACTTTGAAGACTTTAAAACTTTAACATCATTTAGATTTGTTGATGGTATTGAGAATTATTCTTCAACTTTACCAAGATGTATCTCAGTGTATGGACCTGCAGTTTTTCATATCTTGGTCTTCTGAACCAAAGTCAAAGGAATTTCATCCGTCCAAATGTATCTGCTTAAATGTAGAAATAATTTACCTTGACCCTTTTGTAATGACTTAGACTATTTAAAACACGATGGTTCAAACAGCAGAACATTAAATAAGTATAAGTAATCTTAGTAAAACATCAAAGTCACAAATTAAAAAAAATATGTCGCACTATTATCTTTATAAAGCTTTTTTTCTCATTTGATTTAAATACATGCAAAAACAGGAAAACAAAACATAGCCTGAATAAGTGTTGCATCTTCACATCATTGCAGTCTGGTGTCAGGACAATCAAGCATTCACACATACACAAGTGTTTCATCAGTTCTTGTCTCCTTCTATCCAAAATGTGCCCAGTCCTACAAATTATTCCACCTGGTTCTTTTCTAGATGAACATAATTTCTATTTGATACGTTATGATAATATAAAAAAAGTTAGACATGTCAAAGTAATAATAATAATATTAGTAGTAGTGGTAGAGGTAGTAGAAAATATACAATGGCATCTTATCCTATCTTTTTAGCATTTAATTACTCAGCTTTAACCTCTTGTGAGATGTGGTTAGAATCCCACACATGCCAGTATGTGAAATTGACTGAATACTTGTCCTGATGGGTTCTTAGCCACTGGAAGGGAAGTAAAAATTCCACCCCTGGCCTGTCCTTGTTTAAACGTTGTCACCACTGATTATCTCAAGAGATTCTATTGCTTTTGTAGAACATCTGTGCTCCTGTTTAAAGTTTGAAGACTTTTTGAAGTTACACCTGAGGCCTTATCGGTCAAGTGTTTACAGGCATTGAATCACTTGGATTTTACCTCTGTGGTTCTGTGTTTGAACCCAGCTTGTGGCCTCAATAAGCAGCTATCCAGATATGACCTTAGCTGTTACAGGGGACATAAAGCCCCAGCCTCGACCTTTAAGCTACAAACAACTACACAAAGATACATTGAAGCGTATTGAGTGAACTGTATCCATAACTGCTTCCATATATCTATATACATGTATATGGAATTACTCTCTGGCACATGTTGAATTTTGAATTAGTCGAACACCTAAGGAGCAATTGCATACATGTGCATTGAATAGTCATAATTCAATTTATGTCAGTTCCATCTAATTACCTCCACCAGGAGGTGACATTTTTGGGTATGTTCACTTATCTGTCTGTCTGTCTGTCTGTCTGTCCGTTTGTGTTCATGATAAATCCAAAAGTAACGGATGTTACTGAGATTTTTGATGTGGGTAAGGACTGACCACCGGAAGAACTTATTAACTTTTGGTTAAGCTCTGAATCATATTCTGGATACAAAACAATCCCGAAGTTTCAATTGCATTCTCAATCCAATTTTAACCAGCTTTCTGTTTGATATTACTTCAAAAGTAATGAGCAGATATTTCATTCAAAAAATTATATGGAAGTGCCTAGCCAAAGCAAAAAGTGATCACATTTTCGGAAAGATCTAGATCATGTTTCAGTTACAGTAAAAATCCAAATGTTGGGAAACAACCTCCTGGTGGAGGTCTGTGCATCAGGAGTGTTTTCTAGTTTTACAAGAAATAAATGGAAAACAATTGCACAAACCAAGTACAAGGAGTACAAGGGTAGGCGGTGCTTTACTTCAATATATCACAGAGCTAAATCTTGGTCTAATTTGTTCATTGTTTTGCAATTTATCCTCTGAGTAATTTGGTTTTGTTATCGAAGAGACATTGTTCTTTATTAGCAGATGTATTCATTTTCTGTGAAAACCCCTTCCCCCTCTTATGTACAAAGAAGGAAAGTAATGAGCAAATTATACCTAGAGTCTATTTGGTGTCTGAAGAATGAAAGTCACTGAATATTACCTTTAATTTTGTTCTCAATAAAAAAGTCCATAGAGATTCCTATGAGAGAGAATAATATAGTTTTTAATATATGAAACAAAGTAGAGTTTTGTTAGTTTTGATTAAAATGAAAGAGATGCCAGTTCTAAATTTGTAATACTAAACCAAATAGTTGTTTGAGTACAAGTTACACACTTTCATATTCCTGTTGTATCTGGTTTGGGTCACCTCTTCCTCCATCATGTGTTAATGGATACTTTTCACTCAGCCACCAGGGTGTGGGTTGAAAGGCAGTGTTATTACTATCTCTCATCACCCTGTTGTGTAACTTGAGCTAACCATCAATATGCTTCTGAAGTTTGAGAAGTTCATTTTAATTGCTCTGTCCAATGCAGCTGTGATTGCTTGGTTCACTGTAGTACAATTACAAAGGCTACAACCTCTCCCTTTCAATAACTATGGCCACCTTTAGGACAGATCCTCAGTAAATGTTCCATGTTTCCATGCTATGGCTTCGAACTCACAACAGCAGAAGTGAGAGATGAGTGTATAAATGTCAGACTTATTGACCACTGGATCACTGAGACATCTGTAATACATGTACAAGGGTTAGCCCTAGTCCTGAAAATGATAAAATAAACTTCTATGAAGAGGAGGACTGGGGCTGTAAATTGTGGAGTTGGAGAAGATGGATGGTTGTTTTGATGGGGACTGTCTTTCCGTCCAGCAGGTGCAATAAGTTACTTCAGAAGGCTGGGCTGTGTACTGTTCTGCTCTCCCATTAGTTTGGGTCATTGGGTGTCAGCCTCGCATTGTAACTGTGCTTTCCTGAATCAATTTGGGTGACAACTATCTTATCCTCTAACTAAGCGTTATTATTGAACCATTTTCTGCTATTTCTATTAGGCTATTGTATTTCACCAAAAAAGACTATTACCATAAAATGGGGGATGCGCCAGTGTTAGAAAATATTACAAGGCTTCTGTAGGCGGGAGATCATCTGTGTTTCGGGATAATGACACATTTTTTTCTGTTTCCCTAAAACCTTCTTGTAGGATTTGAGTGAGATGCATTGCAAGAAACAAGTATCAAGTATTTTTGACGGTGGAAAGCAAGTTTTATTGACTCTTTGCTTTAGAAAACAAGTATTAGTTCTCAGCTTCAGTGCAACTGTTAAATTGGTAAAGATTTTCTGTCTGAAAAACACTGTTTTAGCATGTATAGCAGTATTTTCCAAATAAAAAAAATCAAATATAGCTACACAGCAAACATATCTAACAAGAAAGACTATCATTTATGAAGTAGTTAGTGTATAATGTGAATTTTCCTTGATAATCTGTGTAAAACTCAAACAAAAGTTATCCTTCAGCTTCAATATACTAACAAAAAAGCAAAGATATAGAAATCTGGAACAATATTAGATTGACCATGATACATAAATGGGAAACATTTTCAATATTAAAGCATTGTTTCTGTAGTATCTTTGTAAATCTGGAAATGATTTAGAGAGATAAATGGTTTACAGTGAAGCACTATCAACCTCTGAACTTATTCTCTGTCAGATTTCTCGTGTGTTTTTTTCTTTTCCTGCAATTATTTTACGTAACAGTTGACCAGGTTTTAACACCTGCCTTGTAAACAGCTGCATTCTGGAAGAGCCACACTGCAATTACTGGCTCACTGAGCTTCTTATTTACCCAAAGAAACAAACATGATTGGAAGCTTTTATAGCCTACTCAAGATACTTCTAATGTGTCTGCCATGGTGGACGATTAAACAGATAAACCAAAACAAGGAGAATCAGAGAATTGTGGTCTTCCTCTTCAGCAAACACCTTTTGAGGGTTAATCTTAAACAATGGACGTTATTACAGTACATCAGAACGGCAGACTTCCAATCAGGGGAACTAATACATCATTGACATCTAATGGTCTCACATATATGTCTATAGGTCTGTCATATACGTAGAGAATGTTCTGATTTCCATGTAATATTATCTGCAGATTCCCATGCAATATGGTGAAAATTTGTCCAACAAATCTAGTATTATTAGCTGAATGCAATTACAAGTGTGTAATTACTTTTTATAAGGCAACATAGTACATGGAGTTGTGACATAATGAAAACGTATCACCATAGCAAAGATTTATCTAGTGAAGCATTTTTTTTTTTCAAAATATATATCAGATAAGGACATACTATCGGTCCAAGTGAAATTTGAATGCAGGAAAGTACAATAATGAAACGGCAAAAGTTGTAATGCAATCAAAGTTACAGCCCAAGTTAAAATGACTGATGTCAGTGTTGATTTGTTATTGCATAAACGCTAAGATTTATGAAGTATATTTTATCTAAAACAGTAATACTGCTTCATGTGTTACAATCAGCCACGCATTAACTGATTGATCATGTGTGACGTCACGATCCAACATAGAGGTACACTGTCTCCCATCTGGCAACAGTCTTGAAGGAATATCATGAAAGCATATTCATGAGTATGACAATATATTTTCCGTAAATAATGGAAAATTCTATTTCGACACATATCTTCACTTCTAATGTATTTAGAGACACAATCTTGATGTCTAAATCTAGGTTTCCGGGGTCAAAGAATCTATGTATGATGTGACATAATGTTTAAATAGAATATAAATGTCACTTTTTTTACAGTCAACCACCGAATTAAAATAATATTTTTAACAATATTTTTACATTATTGCCACATGCAATATTGTCATATATTCCATTTTATTTTTGAAATTGGTTTTTAATCTAATTTCCAGACCCATACTACCATACCACACATTGATTTATCCACTGCAAGTCTAGTATCTACTACATTCACCACCCAATGTAGATATGACACCCATCTGTTTCAGGGGCTGTATTCACTAAAAATCGTATAGTTGTAGCATGCGATTTGAACATAAACATGAAAATTTTTCTTATTTTAGAATTTCCATATTCTTGGATAAGAATTATTCTCGGCATAAAATTATTCTTTTTGAGAAATGACTTTTAAAAACTTAAAAATATAAATACCTACCAATCTTAGCAGTAAAAAATATGTTTCTGAGAACCCTCTTTTTAGAATTTTAGAATTATGTTAAAGTGAACTACATCGGCTCTTGATTGCCATATAAACAAACCTTACTTTAGTTTTTATTCAAAATCTGACCTGACATAAACATGAGCCTGTAAACAAATGCACAAAATATGATACTCGTCACTTTCAACATAGTGGGAGGGATTGATTTGATCTGACAGATGTGATATAACAGAGTTTCAGCAAATATAACAAAGTCTTCATCACTGGAAAATATCTTACACCAGTACAGGTGTGTAACAATTCCTCTCATGGGGGACAGAATCAGGAAAGTCATCACATGGAATATGATGTCGTCATAATTCATCATATAGCATCATATAGCACCAGTTGCCTCAACTCACTGTACTTTGTCTGCTTGAAGCAGTTGAAGTAGATCTGATCACTGAGCCAACTGCCTTCATTACTGCTTGATGTAGGTCCAAGGTGGAAGGTGATATGAGCACCGATGTTATCAGTTCTGAAATCTAAGATAGCAATTTCAAAAATTAATTCTGCCTTGAAATTGAAGTGGTTGCCTCCAATGCAATGTGTCTTTCTTGAAATTGTGCTTAACTTATATTATTAGCTATTACACTGGTAATCTATCTTTATTATATAATCTACAAATAATGAAATGTTTCGGCCATTCAATTTCTATCTTAATTTTGTAATTTTCATTGACAGTGGCCTTGGGATAGAGTGGATAAGTGAGTTAAAATACACTTAATTTATTTTAATGTTAAATTTTTGCACAAAAGCAAAGTGCAAAGTAAATTTCAAGATTCAACAAACAAGTTATTTTGTAATTAATACCTTTGTAATGCAAATCTCTTTTCCTTAACATTGGATTTGGATGCACCAAGTAACAATATTCCAAAGAGGGGAGGTTCAAACATATATTTCCTAATCAAAATTGAGCTTATACCTTTGTTATAAATCGAGAATCTCCTTCCAAAATGAATTTTAAATTCCACTGATCACATACTCCAGAGAAGAATTATCCAGTTAAGACATTTAAATTCTGTTCATATTCAGTCAATTTCTCAAAAGTGATTATTCCAGTTACCACATTTAATAATATTTTATGATCCATACTATCTGTATTAGTCCATGAGCCAGTATGGTTGGTCGGTACCAAATTAGGGAATAATGCTTATGGTAATTTTAGGGAAGGTATACATCTGCAGAGTTAGAAAATATATGATAGCAGTGTATCAGTGGTAGCTTTATGTATGCTATCATGCTTTTTATAACCCCCCCCCCCCCCCCCCCCGATAATGAATATTTTATAAAGTATGGTGATATGAAGTATAATGAATATATACTGATTTTTGTGAATTTGGTTAACTGACACCATTATAATTTGTTAAAATAACAATAAAGTTTAAGGCCTATTCATGCCATAGTGTTTTATATTTTGCATTGAAAACAGTGTTATTGGTGGTAATCCAAGTAAATGCGTAATTTTGAGCAGAAGCAAATTCTTTCACTTTTGACAAAATATTGGTTGATTACTTTAGAAAATGCTTAGACAACCCTATGATACCTGAAACTACATTGGATTTGTTCAGAATGTATTTAGCAATTCAAATATCTAACTATAAGAATATTTAAGCTCACAAAAACAAAGCGTCCCCAAAGGTTAGATGCAAATAGTATAAAAGTTAAAAAATGTTTTGGAAAAGAAAAACCAGCAGTGCTGTGACAAGATGTGAAAGTTAAGCAGACAGTGTGGAGGTTTATGCATTTACATGAAAGAATGTAAAGCTTTATTTTGTTTTCTATGGTCATTAATACATTCTTAAGCTGTAAAAGCAATAATAAAGGAGATATTAGGCACAAACACAAAATCTGCTTCTTTATTTAATATGACCCCAATTTGACCGAAAAGAGGGGGTCAGGGGGTTAATCTGACCGGCTATGTATCAATATATGGAATCCATTCTAAAGCTGTAAAAGCCATAATAAAGGCGATATAAGACAAAGACAAAAAATCTGCTATTTTATAAGCCCAGTTTGACCCATAATTTTGGGGAGGGGGGTAAGGGGGTAACTCTGAGTGGCTATGTGGACTCTGTATATGCTTTCCTGACATTCTAAAGCTGTAAAAGCAATAATAAAAGAGATATAAGGCAAAAGGACCAAATCTGCTATTTTTATGTCCCTATTTTGACCCATAAGGGGGAGTTTGGGGGTAAATATGACCGGATATCTAGAATCCCTGTTTATGGTTTCCTATAACCTGTCAATACATTCTAAAGCTGTAAAAGCAATACTGAAGGCGATATAAGGCAAAGACAAAATCTGCTATTTTATGACCCCAGTTGGACCCATATGAGGGGGTCAGGGTTAAATCTGACAGACTATCTAGACTCTATGACTATGGTTTCCTATACCTCCCTATACATTCTGAAGCTGTAAAAGCAATAATAAAGGAAATATCATGTAAAAACACAAAATCATCTATTTTATGACCCCAGTTTGACCCACATGTGGGGTCAGGGCATAAATGTAACTGGCTATATAGACTGTCCACATATGGTTTCTTAATACCTATTATTACATTCTAAAGCTGTAAAAGCAAAACTAAAGGAGATATAAGACAAAAAGCCAAAATCTGCTATTTTATCACCCCAGTTTGACCCATAAGGGGTTGCGGGGGGTAAATCTCTTCATACATTCTAAAGTTTTAAAGCAATAATAAAGGAGATATAAGGCAAAAACACAAAATATGCTATTTTATTACACCAGTTTGACCCATAATAGGGGGCCAGGGGTTAAATTTGACTGGTTATCTAGACTCTCCACATATGGTTTGCCAATACCTCTTAATACATTCTAAATCTGTAAAAGCAATAATAAAGTAGATATAAAGCAAAATGTCATCCGCTATTTTATGACCTCAGTTTGACCCCCTACAGGGGGTGGGGGTTAACTTATTTTCTGGACTCTCCACATATGGTGTCTTACTACCTCTCAATACATTTTATGGCTCTAAATGCAATACTTAAGAATATGATAGGGGGTTCACATGATTTTTTAAGCTTTCTGGTTGGTACCTGTGAGAAAATTGCTCATGAAGAAGTTAATTTTCATTGAAACATGTGTATGAAATTACAAGCCTCTGCAGTAAGTAGATTTTGCCGAATGGCCTTGATAAAGACCAAAGGTCAAATTTATGCATGTGGAAAAAATTACCCATGCTTAAGGTATATTACTGCCAAATGTGGTTAGAAAGCTTCCAATAATAAGGGAAAAATTCACGGGAGACCATAATGTGGCTGTGGTACTTTCAGGGATGCTTAATTATATATTCCATAAAGTCTATACTCACATCACTACAGTATTCAATGTTTTCCCTACCCCTTAATAGTAAAAATGTCTTTTGGCATGATTTAAAGTGTTTCATCAATGTCATCAATCTATGTGTCCCCTGACTTTGAGGCTATCACTGTTGAGTAAATAGCTTGTAATTTGAAAACTATTGTATTTACAGAATATTTTTAAATATGTTTTTCACCTACTTTTGGGTCAACTATAACATAGTAAAATTGCAGACCTGTAGCTCATTGAAAAGCTGAGCAATAGCTACTTTGAGGTTCTTGCTGTTGAGTAAATCAGTTGTAACTCAAAAACTATTGCATTTAAAGAATTTTGTTTAAATATGTTATTCTTCTACTTTTGGGTCACCCATAACATAGTGAAATTGCAGACCTGTAGCTCCTGGCGTAGCTGAGCAATAGCCACTTGCAGGTTCTCACCTTTTGAGTAAATCAGTTGTAACTTGAAAACTATTGCATTTAGAGTATTTGTTCACCTCTTTGAGGTCAGCTATAACATAGTAAAATTGCAGACCTGTAGCTCATTGCATAGCTGAGCAAAACTTACTTGGAGGTTCTCACTGTTGAGTAAATCAGTTGTAACTTGAAAACTGTTGCATTTACAGAATTTTGTTAAATATGTTACATTAATCTACTTTTAAAGCAACTATAACATAGTAAAATTGTAGACATATAGCTCATGGCAGAGCTGAGCAATATCTATTTTCAGGTTCTCACTATTGAGCAAATCAGTTGTAACTTGAAAACTATTGTATTTACAGTATTTTGTTTAAATATATGTAAAGAGGCTTCAGCAGTTGTGATGGTAGTAGATTGTTGGGTTTCTGAAAGTTTGTTAGCGATATCTAAAATTGGCTTAAAATTTCTCAGTTTGGCTCATTCAAGCATTGTTTTCTATGGTTCATAATTTTGAAGGGTAACTAAATGTTTATTTTTGTGATGATTTATAGTGTACAATACACTGTTTCTCAATATTTTTCAAATGCTGATTAGTCTCGATTCTAAGACAGTCTATATACATATAAGTTATAAAACATCTACTCTACTGTTCACCCAGTCCTGTTATGTATACCTATGCTGAAAAACATAGAACAGGAGAAATTATGTTGGTATTCCTATTTAAGTGTGAACAGTGCATTTAATAGCTAAGGCCAGTTGCAATGAACTGAAAATCCCTGCTGGACTGAAAACTACAGCAAAAGTAACTGTCTTACTGGACAAAGAATATATCAACAAATGACATTTTAACAATAACAATTAAAATATAACCGGGAATAAGATATGATTTTTGTTACATTTGTGGTATCATACAGTGGTATCTCTTAATATAATTGTATTATGACCATTGCATCTAATACTGAAGAAATCACTGATATTGTTACTGTTGTTTGCACAAATATAGGCGTTAGTCTTTTAAAGTTTCAAAATTAGTTTTAATATGTGCAATTTTTGGAAAGCCATCACAGAAATTACACTTTTATTCTTTCATAAAAACTGATATTTACACACATTGTATTTGTACAATAAATGATGTTAGATATGAAGTGAGAATCATCATTTTGAAGTCAGACACATTATTTGGTGCTATATCCAATTTTTGAAAATGTGATTTGGAGTAGGTTTATATATCATGTGATAACACACAAAAAGCTACCATCAATGCAATGCTATCACATTTATTCTGAAACTAGAGGTGTATACCTTACCAAAAACCACTATGACAGTTATTCCCTCAAATGGTACCGATGGCTCAAATTTGTGGTCCTGGCTCACGGACTATATGGTATCATTTAAGGATGACACATTTGTCAACTTAAGTCCCTGTTCTGGAAGATCCTGCTGAAGTTGTTATAGTATTATTCTTGGGTTTTGACATGCTGCAGAAGACCTTATTGAAAACCTATGAAGCATATGCAATAGTTGAGAGGATCAATATTGTGTACATAGGCTTGGCAATAGTCAAGTCTGCATAAGAGTTTTTCAGTGCTACCTGGCCTGAGGTGATCGGTTTTTTTTCTATCATTAACTGTACATTATATTTAAATACAAGCCCTAGGAGCTTAAACTGTTTTACCTAATTTAAATATAAATGTGGATATAACACTGTATTTACATTTTTAAGGGAACATTTGTCAAGGAATTGTTTAAATATGGCAATATTTGATCGTGTGTTCAAGATTTGTAAGTTTTAAACAAATTTTTGGCAATTAAGCTAAGATTTTCCCGCAAATGCTCTAGTAAAACCTTGTATTACATCATAAATAGATACCTTGACCCCAAAAACCTAGACTTAGACACCAAGATTGTGTCTCTGCGTTCATTAGAAGTGAAGATATTTGTAAAAATAGAATTTTCCATTATTTATGGTGGCCATTTTTTTAAACATCCTCAAGCTGGCACCCAGCTGGTTTTTCAGTAGGACATCTCAGAGATGCTGAATCAACAAAAAACTTCATAATAGCAGCAAAACACTCTTGGACCTAATATGGCTATTTGGCATCTGGACTATAGCATATAAAGACGAATATAAAGATTTGACTATTTATTCACATGAGCATTTAAATTTTATTTCAATAGCACTTGTTCATGGATATCTAAGCTGAAAACTTCCAAATAAAATTTGCATAAAACATGCATCACTACCTTTTATTCACAGGTGACATTACTTCTAGACTATTCTTTTGTATTGAGATCTAAAAAGACAAATCAGTGTGATAGTAAGGTCACCGGATATTATAAAGAATGTGTAAATTCAAATCATTTGCAGTTTTATCTGGGAAAATAGGTTGATTTCCAAGTATCATAAATATTCATGTATTTCTTTTATCTTATAAGATTTTTTTTAAAGATAAGACATGGTTTTCACAGGATTTTCCTTAGGCATTGCAGTATTGTAGGTTCATAGAGACCACATAATATCAGAAACTTTTTTTCTCAAAAGTATTTATAGGGGTGTTCCACTCGGGCCGACTTGTTGGTAACTAGGTATTTTCGAGGGTCGGGAGCATGTTTACATAGTTAGTTAGGATAGGTTGTAGTTTTCTTGCTTGTCGCGGTGGATAGGCAAAATATCAAACATGTTTAATATTTCACTGACCCTCCATGACTCGGTATCCAGACTGTGGCTCCGTCCACCAGGAAGCCACCCTGTCCTGGATCTTGTCAGTTACACTTCCAATCTTGTCCTATACTGTGTCTGTCTTGTCTTGAAAAACTTGCCATCCTGTCCTGGTTCAGTACCAGAACTCCACCTACAGGCAGGCCGGCTACACTAACCGACCGTACTTGAAAGCAAACAGGTCTGTAATAAACATAACCAACCTGACTTGGGCACTTACCGTCAAGACCGGGAGTCTCCCAGTCTTCAACTGTAGGGTTGGTAGCATCTCAGCAGGACACGCCAGGAGCACATACAGACAAGCTGTAAACACAAAATCAACAAGTCGGTTACACAACAGATCAGCAGGAAACTTGTAGCTAGTAGCTATTTGGCATCTGGACTATAGCATATAAAGACGAATATAAAGATTTGACTATTTATTCACATGAGCATTTAAATTTTATTTCAATAGCACTTGTTCATGGATATCTAAGCTGAAAACTTCCAAATAAAATTTGCATAAAACATGCATCACTACCTTTTATTCACAGGTGACATTACTTCTAGACTATTCTTTTGTATTGAGATCTTAAAAGACAAATCAGTGTGATAGTAAGGTCACCGGATATTATAAAGAATGTGTAAATTCAAATCATTTGCAGTTTTATCTGGGAAAATAGGTTGATTTCCAAGTATCATAAATATTCATGTATTTCTTTTGTCTTATAAGATTTTTTTTAAAGATAAGACATGGTTTTCACAGGATTTTCCTTAGGCATTGCAGTATTGTAGGTTCATAGAGACCACATAATATCAGAAACTTTTTTTCTCAAAAGTATTTATAGGGGTGTTCCACTCGGGCCGACTTGTTGATAACTAGGTATTTTCGAGGGTCGGGAGCATGTTTACATAGTTAGTTAGGATAGGTTGTAGTTTTCTTGCTTGTCGCGGTGGATAGGCAAAATATCAAACATGTTTAATATTTCACTGACCCTCCATGACTCGGTATCCAGACTGTGGCTCCGTCCACCAGGAAGCCACCCTGTCCTGGATCTTGTCAGTTACACTTCCAATCTTGTCCTATACTGTGTCTGTCTTGTCTTGAAAAACTTGCCATCCTGTCCTGGTTCAGTACCAGAACTCCACCTACAGGCAGGCCGGCTACACTAACCGACCGTACTTGAAAGCAAACAGGTCTGTAATAAACATAACCAACCTGACTTGGGCACTTACCGTCAAGACCGGGAGTCTCCCAGTCTTCAACTGTAGGGTTGGTAGCATCTCAGCAGGACACGCCAGGAGCACATACAGACAAGCTGTAAACACAAAATCAACAAGTCGGTTACACAACAGATCAGCAGGAAACTTGTAGGACAAGCCGGCTTTATATTTACGACCCACGGCTTGTATGCTGATGAAATCTCTGTCTATATAAGGCAAGTCAGCTTTCGCAATGCATCATTTGGAATCTGGCATCTAACAGTTTACATCTGGCAGTGTTCTAGAATAGGAGTTTGCTTTCTTTAGAATTATCTAGGGCAGTTTTGAGTTTAAGTTGGCTGACTTTATATTGTAGGATTTTGTTTTTTACAAACACACTGCTGCTTATTATTTGACAATGGGTCCTAAGAAAGGTAGAAAAGTGAGAAAGATAGAAATCCCCACTGACAGTGTTCCTGAATTTGAGCTGGAGGACACAGTGGCAGATATCCAGCAGAGGAAGCAGGAGAGGGAGGCCACACAGAGAGAGGAGGCACAGCAACAGAGGGACAAGGAGGTGGGGAGGGAAGAGGCAAGAGTGGAAGAAACACACTCGTAAAAGGAGAGAGTTTCAGAAAAAAATCATAGAACAGAGAAAAGTGTCACTGAAACAGAGGCTGGAGGAGAGGCAGGAATTTCACAGTCATGATACAAAAAGGGGCACATGACCAACATCTATCTGATAGACTCGGACGAGGAGACTATTGTGAACTTTGTGAAGGACCACGAGGAGTTGTATGACAAGGCTATTGAACAGTTCAAGGACAAAGCAATGAGGGAGTGCCTCTGGGACAGGTTCGCCAACAGTCGCAAGCTGTCTGTCAAGGTGTGCAAGACCTGATTTGAATCGCAAATGACACGTTATGGCAAGCTGAAGCAATTGATGTCTGGACAGGCCCGAAGCAGATAATGGAACATCAGTATTGGAGAAAGGATAAGTTTGGATAAGTCCTGAGGTCGCACATCAGATGCAAGGAACTCAGCAAATCATCAGGCTTCAAATCCCAAGCCCGAGAAACCAGTGGTTTAGCTGCTACAGAGCTTCGGTTGACACAGACAGTATGGAGATCAGCATGCAGTCAACAGACTCCACTTTACAGCCTCAACAAGTTAAAAGCCCCACTGCAGCTTCAGGGTGCTCTTTGGTCGATCAGAAGATCATGGGCCAGTTCACACAGATGAGAAGCATGCTGTCATCATTCCTCAGGCAAAAGCAGGAGACAACAATATGTACAACCTTCTGCAACTAGCTGGCATTGAAGGTTGAGAGATTAAAGGAGGAAGACTTTCAGATATTTAGAAAACAGACAGTGAAGCCTTTTAGCAACATTTAAAGCAAGGCAGAAGAACGTGGTTGTCAGCCCAGCAACCACAGCAACAGACACTGTCACGAAGCTCAAGTGCAACTTCAACATTTGTGCCACAGACATTTCAACAACGACAGCGGCCAGGACCAGTTGTAAGGGAATACATCTTAACCATCCCAGAGACACAGATGCCTTAAAGTCAAGTCATCCAACTTGCTCAGCAGAGCCAAATGGCAAAGAAATGACAACAGCGGCAATCCAGAGGGCAGCCGACTTCCTTTCTAGGCCGATGAAGCACTTCAACCCTTTGTCAGTTGCCTCTGCTACAGGCAAACATTGTAATATTTAAAAAAACGTTTTATAAACATTCTCTAGACAAACTTTTTTACTGAAAACGTTTATTAAACGTTTATAAAATAACTCAAGAAGCTAGGTTTGACTGGAATCGTTTTTAAAACATTTATAAAAAAGCTGAAGAAATGAAGGTTTTGCTGGAAATGTTTTTCAAACATTCATCATGAAATGTTTGATAAACAGTACACATAAAATGCTAAAACAACATTGTTTGTCAAATGTTTTAAAAACATTCTATCAAAAACGTTTTTTAAACCTATATTTTTAAACCTTCACCTTCAAACATGTCCAAAACAAAGATGGTGGTGAGCAATAATAGGGGATTTTAGAGGACTTTGTCAAAAATTGCCCCACATGCAATTCGTAAAAGTAAGAATTAAATGGGGGCATAATTTCTTAAGCCACTATCTTATAATTTTAGACATAAAAATAACATTTTCAATAGTGAGCAACCATACAAAGATATTGAATTTGACCTCTGACCTCATTATTATTCATTATTATGTTCATTTGTAATGTTTTTCTAAGATTTATCGTTAAACGTTTAATAAACGGTATATTTAAAACATTTTAAAAACATTCTATTACAAATGGTTTTCGTACCCATCATTTTTTAACCTTTGCCCAATGTTTCCTAACAAACGTTTGCAAAACCCCAAAGTGTTTACTGGGCAGCAGATAGACACACCACAGCCACTTTCACCAGCTGACATGCAATCACCCGCAGCCTCTCCTCCAACCACCACTGTCTCACAGCAAGAACATCAGCAGCTACCAGCCCAGCCTCTGCCTCCTCTGCAGTCAGCTCCTCCAGTCTGTCCTTTTCAAGACTACTGCTGTAAACAATTTAAAGGTCCTTTTCAAATGCAACTAAATCTTCAAAAAATAATCTTTCACCTGCTGTTTAAAAAAAGTTCCAAACAAGAAGCATTACACCGCGCCACACAAAACACTTTGGCCCCAAACACAAGAAATTGAATGAATGAATGATTCAAGAAATGTTTGAAGTTAAAAAACTTCAAACTTTTAAAAAAGAAAGTTAAAATATTTGGAGCCTGGAAAAACAGTTCTTTAATAAGTTTGGAAAAAATTAAAAACCAAAATAAAAAAGACTTTAACAGCTTTGGAAAAAAATTTAAAAAGAAAAAAAATGATAATGAACCTGAAAAAACTTTGGCAAAAAAATTGAGGCAGAGGCAATGACATTTTGGCCCAGTTCAAACATTAAAAATGTAAGAAAATAAAAAAACAACTAAGGTCTGACATTTTGGGGAATTTTGGATTCGACCTTGTGACCTTTGACTCTTTCAGAAACTTTTTAGTTTCCCCTAAGATATTTGGCAGATTTTGAACTTTAAAATATCTTTCAATTTTGCACGAAAATAATTAATATAATATACAAATGTTTAGAAATTTTTACATTGGAGGGTCATTCAGACATAACTTGGTTTGAGTGTTTTAAACAGGGGACTTGTGATTTGGTTTGAAATAGCTTTGGAAATTGTTGGAAACGGATTGGATTTTGTTTGGAAATTGTAGCAACAACAGATTAAATAAAAGTTCTTGGAATAATTGGTTAGTCCTGATAGCACTGATAGTAGTCCAGAAAAGGACTGATAGATGCCAGTTTCTGCCCCCAGTGTTGTTGGCTGACACATCTCAAATCCTGTCCTCCTGCCCAGCCAATGCCCCCATGTGATTGAAGTAGTCTCTCAGTAGTTCTCTTTGACTTTGTCCTCCCTCGAAGGATTCCTGTAGTTCTCATTTGGCACATACAGTGCCTGTTCATTTTGTTCACTCTCTCCCCCAGTGCTTCAGGTGTCAGAAGCCCCAAGCTGCCTTCCTCAATTTTCTTCCTCAAATTGCCTTCAACTCAGGCTTCCAAGTAACTGGATTACAGGATCACAACACAACACAGCTGCTTCATGGAAAAAAAGCCCTGGTAGTTGTAATAGTCACTGCCTGATTTCTTTGGCTTCTTCATGGCGATATGCTTCCCATCTATGACCCTTACAGAATGTGGGACATTCAATCTGGTTCTGAACTTCTCCTCTACCCTTTTCCAGTCATCAGGACTATCAGAGCAATGCAAATATTCTTCTTGGAATTTAACAAGGATGACTCGGCAGACCTGGGGGCGAATTTGCAGATGGTGGTGCAGCTTACCGACCAATGATTTTGCAAGGAGGTGTAGGACTCTCCTGTGGTCATGTGTCTTAGGGTTATTGCCAGTTTCAGTCCAACTTCTAATGGTTCCTGAAATTGGTGACTGAGTGCTTGATGTGGTGGTATATGGGTTCTTCGATGAGGTCAAAAAAGACAGGTGGCATCCTGACAAAATTCTGTTATCCTGGGATGTCAGTGTGCATGAGTTCGGCCAGGAGGTCCTTTTTCTTGTCTTTGAAGGATCCAGGGCATTACCCAGGGGTTTGGTGGCTTTCTTCTTGTCCTGGAGGCTGGCTGGGGCTGTGACTGTGGTGGTGGCTGTAGGGAAGGTGATGGTGCTGGGCTCAAATGTGTCCTTCTCTGTCTTCCTATCAAGATGCAAATCAAAATATTTAGCTGGTTTAGTAAGTCTCTATGATGTGTAGCTGGCATCTTTGCAGTGAAAATTATGTGTTTTTTGTCAGCCACAGAAGGTTTATATAGTTTTGCTTCAATCCCGACACTGAATCCAGACTCCAAGATTTAATCAGTCCAGTCGGGGTGAGTCGGGAAAATGCTTCAGTCCTGTCTGTTTTTCAGCTTGTCAGGGTTTGCTATGGCTTGTCTGTTAGGGGTTTTATGGCTTGCCACCATTGTTTCCCCGTCTTGTTGTGAAGAAAATGATCCTGATCCCAAGTCAGATCGGGATCTGGATCCAGACAAGCTGGTACGTCCTGTCGGGAAGATGTAACCAACCCAGTGTTTTTGTGGACTTTTTGTGTTTTTCCCCCGATTCCATGCCTTTTGTAACTGTCCCTAGAGTCGTACAGTGGGTTAATGGGTCAGCTCCATTGGAACACCCCATTAAATCGAACGTCGCTGTAGTGTGGTTTATGAGTGTGGTTTATGTTTGGTATACGATTGTAAATAATAAAAAATGCAGTTTAAGATAGATTTAAATCGGGTTTAAGATGTTTAAGATCTCATCCATATAGTTTTAAGATTAAAGCAGAGATTGACACACGTTTTTCCCAAAAAAGTTTACGATTGGTTTATAATAGGTTTAAGAGCCTTAAGATAGACTTAAGATTGCTTTGCGACTGTCAAGATAGGTTTATGATCACTATAAAATGGAAAAGATTGCTGTACAAGTGTAAAGCTTCTCTGACATCCCATCGTATGTGTATACAAGGTGTGCTACAAATATTGTTGAAAAATTTTAGCGTAGCCTGGTAGTGGGGTAGCAGAGATTTGCACATGCATACAAGATGTATTCTCTCAACAACAATGTCACTTCTTCAATATCCAAGAACATACTGCAACTGGGAATAGTGGGTTTATATACATATGTGTGTATCACATGGTACATGCAAACCCTGTAGAAAACATGCAAGACACTGGAAGTCATGGGGGAGCACTTACAACACTAGCAAGGAAAACGCACATACACAAGCCTCTTATAAATATCCCTTGAGACATGGATGCGTTTGTAGCCATACTGCGTGCATGCAGAGAATAATGTGCATGCCAATTTTGCGGGGTCACTGTGACCTTGATATTCTGGTAACTTTAGAGTCCCTTGCAAATCAGCCGATTTTTCTCTTTAACCTGAACGTGTGTACACCCACTATGGGATGTAAGAGAGGCTTAAGAGAGATTTTAAGATCGCTTTAAGATTAAAAGGATGACAACATAATGGGTGTACAATGTCGTAAATCTGGAAGAATTGGAAAAGGTTTCCAACAATTTGAAACAGTTTGAATTCCTTGCAAACTGTCCTCGATGGGCTTAAAAGTGCTGTACTCATAAACCCATCGGGAAGTACCATATTTTCCTATACGATGGCTTAATTAAGATAATTAAGATGTAAAAGATTCAGATTCCAATTCCTGAAAATAGCCAATCCAGAGCAGGGTTTACGATATATTGCAGAAATGGAACAGGCCTCTTTAGAGTGTATAGGTACATTAGAGGACAGAGTGAGTGGAATTCAAAATTCAATAAAAACAAGCCATATTTAAAATAAATTGTGACGTAAAATGACATTTTCACAGACATTTAAAGGGGCAAAACAGACTGTTTGTTGGCTTCCTTTGAAACAGGTGCTTTGACGCTAAGAACTGAAACTGGAATATATCTATTGAAACAAGATCCTAATAGTGGCTGTTACAGCAAATTACATGCTGAAAAAGGAACTCGTTTAATTTGTAATACAAAGGTGTTGCAAATGAGATTCTATCGTTTGTATATGCAGGGTATATCAGATTACAATAATAATTACAACAAGTTTTCAAGTCATATAACTCATATTTTCTATTTAAAAGTCGTGAAATTTGACATTATTGTTGCCAAATTCTCATCTCTAAGTTTATGGGTTTAATCAGACTTGTACACCTGTTGTTGTGTTATCCACAAAAGTCTAAAAAATAAACTAGCTTGGGTTTTTTTATTTTATTAAATATTTATAAATCTACTTAAATCCTTTTATAAAGACAATGGCCAGTCCAATTAATTATTTTACTTCAGAATATGTAGTTTGTTATTCTCATTTCAGAATGGTTTAATGTAGAGCTCAATGCAACTAATACAATTGTAAATTGTCAAGGACTCACTAGATTCTCCAGTTTCCAAATGCATATAAACATTCAAATCATTAAATACCCATTATACATGTTTTGAACGAATAAACTCAATCTGGGGAGTAAATGTGAAATGGTAACATGTAGGGAGGCTTGGAATCCCTGTTAACTTGCCAGGGTGGGAATTTTTAAATTTTGATAAGAACAGTTACATTGGCGGTATATGTGTAGGAAATCACCAAACAGTCACAAGAAAGCAAATACCAATTTCCAAGCTCAGGTTGGGCAGGAAATGGAACCCATGATCTGAGAGGTTACAGGTGAATGTGTTGCTCTTTATATAAGAGTGAATAGGAATCGAACCCAGGTATCTTAGAACTGACAAGCCAGTGTGTGACAGGTCATGCCAGGGTGATCTCTTTAAAAGAGGAGGCAGCAGTTTAAAGGTTTTAGGTATTTCTGGAAACATAGAATGTTAAAAAGTATCCAGAGTTCAAGATATCCTTTTATTGTCATTTTGCAGAGTAAAATAATTTGTCGTAACTGCACAACAGATTGAAGATACAATAGACAGTTGAGGATTGATGGTGTGGGAACTATGGGATCTATTTCTTTTTAAGCATATACATATTGCTATATTATTCTTAAATATATAAATATCAGTGTATTATAACTTTAAATGAATTATATTTATTGTTTTGTATATGGAAGTTTATTTATTGCTCTTCTAATTTCAAATGAGAATATTAAGGTAAATAGTGTATAGATGTATAATGGACTATGGAAACTACAGTTTTGGGAAATACAAGTTTCTTGTAAATGGTATCTCGCAAAAGAACCCTGTCTAATGTCACTTCAGTTCCCAGAGACCCAGTGTTTGAAGTGAACAGTGACCTTCAAGGTCAAGTTTAAAGAAGCATTGTGGATAATATATTTTATTTTACATCAGGTACTGCAAGTTATGTACAATCAACACTTAAAATTTAATGAAGAAGGAAAAGGGTCACCTTAAGTTGCACAGATTTAGGGTCACCTAACATCAAGAAAGCAAAGTGATTGAGTTTAGAAGATAAATTATAAGAGTGCATAATGTAAGGTGATCCTATACCTTGTTAAGTTAAATGAATACATAGTGAGATTTAAAATAAAGTTAAATTACTTTAAAATTTTTGTAAAAGAAATCAACCAAACCCCGACAGTATAAGGTAGTACAATCAACTAGTAGAAGATTTGGATCTAAACATTTCAGCGACTTGTTCACCAGCATCAGTTGAATCAGTTATATACCTCCACACACAGTCCGACGTCCAAGTCTCTGAATATTTTGTAGTGCTACATTGTTATTGAAAACAAAGGTGGCACCTGAACGCCTGAAAGTGTGCAATGTGAAGCCAGAGTGGGCCAGGTCCAACCTAGTAAGAATTAACGAAAAATGTCTCCTTACCCTACTATCAGTGAGGGGAACCCAATTTTGAGAATTTGTGATTGGTATCTCGTAAAAGAACTCTCTCTAATGTTACTATTACTCTAACCATTGATACAACTACTTGTAATTAATTGCCAACTCACTTGTATTGCTTTCAAAGAGACATTTCAACTTTCTCCAATTGGGCCTCTGTTATTCGTAATTCAAACCTTACCTACCAGACTATTGTGTTTGAATACATAACAAAGTAACATACAATGTTACATTTGTATAAATAAAGAATATTATAATGCTATATGTTGCCCCTATTTCGTGTTATTAAGTCCAAATGAACACATTGATTAGTTATATGAGGACACATCTCTGTTGTGTAAAGAGCAGGACAATGCAGTAGTTTGAGTGAAATACATTTACCAGGAATAAATGTGAGGATTTGATGAGGGACTGTAGTAACACGACCACAGACTGGGTGACAAAGGATCCACCCTACAGCTACACAGGTTTTTATGATTTTAAATAAACCTTCAGTTGAAAGAGTATTTATAAAACTATAGAATATGTGTTTTAGAGTAGCTTCAGAAAAAAACTGAACAAGAGCAATGCTGACAAAATTTTTAACACTGTGCACGATCACTAAATTAAAGACTGCGTCAGAAACCCCTGCTTGAAAAATAGGATTTAGCACCCTGGGCTAAGAACCCCATTTGCAAAACAAAAAGTGAACAAGGAAAAAATAGTCAAGTAAATGAAAATACTGTAAATTCCAATACATCAGCAATTAGCTTGCCAAGCGGGGCTTTGAGGGGACAAATAAAAGATGACCTCGTTTTTTTTTCCTTGCAGTATTTTAAGTAATTTGTATCTCCTTTGCCTTTTTACTCACCCTTCCACATATTCAAGTTTTATCAACACATTGCGACCATTTTAACTCCATAACTCAAAGCACTTGTGTGTCTGGATGTTTTAGTATTGTCTGGTTTTCTGTTCTGTTAGTGTGGTCACAAAACAGGATACATAAGTGTGACACATAGATGTCTGAAGTATTTGCTCGTTTACATGTGATGATTGACATCATTATACATAAAGTATCAAGAAAGTTTTTTTATAAAAGGATATATTTCCTGCAAGTCGTCAATAAATTATTGAAAATTGCTTGTGGTTAAGGCTAGTATGGTCGACTCTCATATATCTGAACCCTGTTTATCAGAAAGTCTATTTTAATTGAACTTTTCTTTCTTTCTCCCGTATTTCGAGTTCACTGGCACCTGATTCTGGTGGACGATAATAGCTGCTTTTATAAAAAATTTCCTACTTATTCAGCTATAGACCACATATAGACATATAGTCATTTGTGGTCGTATCCATATGTGTTTGATTTCTCCTTGATAACCTCAAATCTTGCTGATGCACATTGAAGAATGGCCCACCCCTGTATATCAACGTCAGCCCCCTTCAACCAAGTATGCGTAATTTAATACAGCTCCTACAACGTGTCTTCCTCCAATACGAGGCAGACCATACCAAAACTGAAGGTTGATGAGCCTGTTTGTTTATAGCCTGTGACCAAAGCAATGGAAAAAGGTGTGACCTGGGGATTAGATACATGTATTTTTTCCATAATATTCTGAGGTTTCACTTTGTAGCTGATTACATTCTTCCACAACACTTCCATATTTCAGTTTTTAGTTGATTTTATTTTTACAAAATATTCTGAGGTTTCATAGTATGTTTTTTCTCATTATGATTGATTTATGCTTACACAGCACTCTGAAGTTTCACCTTATGGTTAGTTCTGTTAGTTCAATCTGATGTTTCACCTCGTGGTTGATTTTATTCTTACACAACACTCTTGTGGTTAAACGTTACAATTAGTTGCATTCATACACAGGAGTCAGTAGTCAATTTCACCAAAGGTCTCAGACTTAGCCCAGACTTAGTCTATGCCATGGTCTCGAATTTTTGTCTCAAAAGATTTTCACAGGAGGGGTCTCGGTTGAAATCAAGCTTATCAAATAACCATAGTGGTTTTATGTGTAATGTGACGTTTAATTTCATTGCACAATATTCTACTGATGACTTAAATCCCTTGTTTGACAAATTTTATAAAATGTCCAAGGATTAGTTTCGGGGTTGTTTTATATATTTGTACCTTATTATAGGCCATTTCAAATTCTAAAGTGGAGAAAGAATTGTGGCGGCCATGTTTGAGCCTTTGCTTACAAAAATGAAGCCCACTACCTACCAGTATCAATATTTTGAGCCAGTGGCTAAGCCAAAGCTGATATTGAGACAATTGGTGAAGTCCATAATATATGTGTCCATAGACTCAACTAAAATGTTCCTAACACGTTTAACTTTTCATGGGTTTCTGAGGGGTAGTTGTACTTGAGTTTTGTACTAAAAAGTACTATGTCTTTTGTGTGTGTTGTAGCCACGTGTGAGTGATATGGGTGCCCTACACAAGTCAGAGACAGACCAGGACAGCACCTACTCAGGTGACGGATCTAACACAGACAGTGGCAAGGGACCCAGTGAGGAGGGGGACAACAGTCACATCCAGGGTAAGCCAGACGGTTACTCTTCAACTAAAGGGGCTTTCACACAACTCCAGATCAACTGAAATATTTTAGAATATCTCTGGACAACTGATAACCCCTGTAATGTCATCAGTGAAAATATAAGTCATATAACAGAAGAGGTCCACTCATGAAAATAACTTGTGACAATAAGCATTGATAACTCTTGTGCAGTAATCAGATGACATGTATAATTCATGTTACCTCAGAACAAGACCAATCACCTCCTTTTTACAAAACATAATTAGTTATAATCTAATTAGTCATAACCCATACAGACAAGTTGCAGCACCAAAAATGAGTCGTAACTGACTTATGATCAAAAATCAGTGGCGAGTATTCGTGACAGAATTGCTTACTAATAAAAGTGTTAAACATGTTTAATACTAGGAATGAGCATTTACGATCATCACAATTATGGCCCTAACTTTTATGATTGAAATATAAGTTATACCTCAATAGCAATATGCTTTTAACTACATGATCAGGGGAGTCAGAAGGTAAACTCGTGATGTTGGAACAAGAGTTTAAGTTGAGATTTCCCTGTGGAACAGAACTTAAATATATTTCAAATGTGATAGAACATATGACTGGCCAAATTACTAGGATAGTGACGAACTGTGACACTGGCTGGACAAAAACCATCCACACAGGAACCCCGTTGGTTTCCTTGTATGGGGCTTTGAAAAACAGATTGATTATTATTTTGCAACATTATATATGGATTCATATATTGATGTTATGTTATTTAGAGTTTTACAACGTAATTGTTTGACCAGTGTTTTAGGCATGGATAAATACAAAAAGAACCACTCTACTTGTAAGTTGAAGAGCAATACTCGTGTGCAGGAAAATCTATTTGTAAGTGGAAGGTTCATGGCTATCAAGCCTGACATTTCAGTCTGGGAGTTTGACTTGTTTATGTGTTCTGTACCCCACTTCAGTTTCTCACTGATTCCAAGAATTGTTTTACTTGTGACATCTGGCCAATGATAGGAATGTGTATACTGTTGTAACAGTCTTAGAAATATAATATTTGAATGCATTTTGAAGAAACTGACTTCCCTCCCCCCATTTTTTTCATGTGATCTAATATAAAATGTTTTTGTAATCATCAATACCGTATGAATAGGTTTATTCTACTTCTATGTATGGAGTAAGGTAGGGCTTTTCATACATTGATCAAGTATACTTGTTCATCGGGAAGATCACAATAAATAAAAGGGATAACAGTCTCTCTCCCCTAACAAACAGGGGTACTAGTTTATTTCTTTTATTTTACAACACAATGGTAAATACTGAGTATACAACTAAAACTACTGTTTATCATAGAAGTCCCACTATAATATGCATCATCAATACACACAGCACCGAGAAAGCCCCAATTAATTTTAAAGAGGGGGCTGGCTGAGAATGTACATTATAAATATTAAACAACATTAAACTCTGTCAACATAAAATAATTTAGTTATGACATATTTCAACCAAGGTCCCCAAAGGTCACAAATTACAGTTACAAAATGCAGTCATCACACTCCAAAAATACAGATGACCAAAAACCAGAAGACATTACAGTTGTCACAATGATAAAAATTTTGGCAAAGCAAATTTCAGAACTCAAAGTCACCAAAAGTCACAATACCAACCAGTAAAAAATCAAAAATGAAAGATGACCCAGCAGACACACTGGTTGAATTACATTTTCTTTCCTGAAGGAAAATTAATGCATGGGATCAACATAAATGTAAGTAAGATGTACCCCACTCTTACATAAGGTTGATTTTATTTATTAGTAATCAGACAATATTCGAGTATACATGACCTTTTCTTGGAAGCAAAAGAAAGAATGTAACATTAACTTGAGTGTAAATGTACACGTGGTTTTAATCTATCTAGCTTTAATGTCAACTTCAGCCATAAAACAGCATTCTTTAAGCCATTTTATCAATTTTAACAGCACTGCAGCAGTCCTGATACATTGCATGTGGTTCTGTGTTACAGTTGACTTTTTCTTCCAACATTTCTAGGTGTAAGTTTTACAGCTGAGTCGTTTTTGGACATGACATTAAGGTGAAAATTATCATGACTATTCTTCTGGCTTTACACTAATTGTAGTAGTTCCTGTTACTGTATCTCTGGCAAACACAAAAACACACACAAAAGCTCTGCAAGATATGGAGAGAAAACATTCCTCATATACTCCTGTCAGTTCTATATGTTCTGATATTTAATCCTCTAACAACTCATAGAATCTATATGAAAATATCCCCCCTTTATATATTCTACTTCCACAACAAAATTTTCTTTTGTGGACTCTGTCACGACCATACTAGATTGATTTTATGATACATATACTGCTTTATGTATATTTCTTTAAAAAGAGGTAACATCTACAATGCCAATTATACACAGACATGTGTAACCTGTGTAACTTTTAACACATTGTACGGACCATATCATTGGGGGGGGGGGGGGGGTAGTTGAGGGGGGGGGGGAGCAGTGTACATTACAACCACTATACTTAAAACTATCGCCCCCTGGTGAGTAACTAGCATCTGTTCCACTTCAGCTCAGACTAGGAATTGAACCCTAGACTTGAGTTGAGGTGACACGTGAGTGCATCACCCATCACACTGCTGGGCCCTCCTGTAACTTGTGTGCACTTCGCATTAACTAAATCCAGCTTCTTTTTTGCCAGAGTAAACCAACACTCCCATACATTACTCCATCATTAAGTAAGAATCTCCTATCAAACTATATCTGTTGGAAATGTCAATGTCTGGCTATACATCGGGTGCAAAGTAATGTCTGAGTTATTAATATATTTCATGTCATTGTAGCAGAGATGATAGTCAAATGACTGCGATGCCTGACTTTAACTAGAAAACAGTAGCCATTGCCTTAATACATTATAGCATGATTCACTAACACTATGAGCCAAGCTGGAGATGACATTAAATATATCTCCAGTATATTCTCAGGGGCAAAGCTACCATGCTAATAGTCCGGTTTAAGGCTAGTGCATACAGTTATTGCCAAACATACTATACATTTCAAAGTGTCATACACCCTTGGTCTAAAATTGTCACAAGGATCTCCATCAGTGAAAATGAATAACGAAATGCAACGGTAAAAAGTGCACAAGAATTCTCACTTATTATATATTTTGTATTAATCTCCAATCTTTTTACATTTGCAGGTGGATGCACAGTAACTTTAACACCGGTGTTGGAAGAAGACCACAAGAGTCATGACACCATATCCTGTTCTAAATATAGCACATTCAACAACAGGTCACCATACAGTGAATCTGGCCCACAGTATGGATTTCATAGGACTATGCCACACACTGTTATATCAGGAATCCCTAAATGTAGATGTAAATCATGCAACACAAATAGATTTAGAACAGGTTCCTCTAGACCTAAGGACACTGTCTTCCCAGTGGAGAGTAAGGAAAATACAGACAATTTGACAAGAGGGGAATGCAGGACACCCTCTGATAGTTTGAAGTTTTCACAGGGTTGTAAATCAGTGAGCTACCAGAAGGTTGCTGTTACATATGGACATTCGAGTCCACACCAGAGTCCAGGTAGACGCGTAGAAGAGGAAGAAGGATCCAGTACTACATCAGGCAGCTATGTGGTAGACCACCACGATCTCAGTGATGTCATGAATGATTCCCACTGGGACATTACCAAACTACCACAACACTCACTAGTTTGACATTGTACAAAGATTCAAATTGGGGCATTATCAAACTGCCACAGCATTCACTGGTTTGACGTCACAGAAAGTTTCAAACTGGGGCATTACCAAACTACCACAACACTCACTGCTGTGACACCACTGCATGATTCACACTGTGACATTACCAAACTACCACACCACTCACTGGTTTGATATTACAGAATCATTCACACTGTGATTTTATAAACTACCACAGCATTCAGTGGTTTGATGTCACAGAATGATTCACACTCTGATATAACCAAACTACCACACCACTCACTGGTTTGATGTTACAGAATATCTCATTTGGCGAAACTGACGAGCATAAGGGTTATTTATAAATTGAAGAAATCAATGTATATATGCAAGTTTGGGGAAAATGTACAATGTTAAACTGGTACAACTTACAAAATATTGGCAAATATTTAAAGATCTCCATTTTAAAGAATGTCTGTGTACAAAATATATCAAACAAAATAACTACATCAGAATCAAACAGTGCAATAGGGAGCACAAACTCTAACCCGGGATCCATTGTGGAATCAGATCAATTTGGTTGAGGACTGAACAATGTAGTGAACCCACCTTGTATAAAAGTAACACCCAAAATGCAATGATTAGTTTCTGAGTTACTGAGCAGAAATTGTTGAAAACCCCTAAAAAGATTCTGGTGTTTCTGTGCGGATCTGCATCAACTTAGCAAACTGAGCCACAGGTAGACTCCACCTTGTGTCAAAATATAACTCTGTGCCAATGTAGAGTGGTGCACACAGAGAAACAAAAAGACAAACAATTACAATATATTATGTTATTACAATAAGGAATTCCACAATAATGTGCACTGCCACTGTTGGACATATATAGAAGAGGAGTCAATGACCATTTTTCCTAATGCCAATTTACGTTATGTTATGTGTTCACACCACCATTTTATACTGGAGGTAAGAGCACACTCACCTCACTTACCTGTGGTCAGTGGTTTTCAGTGCAAGAACCTTGGCCAACTAGTGTACACTACTCTCTTCCATATCCTCAGCTGCCTATTGTAATATGACAAAAATGGTAACCAAACCAATTAATGAATGAAGGATTCATCTTGCAGTGGCAAACTAAACAAGCCCAGAGACGTTGCTAAATGGTCATCCTTGAATCTGCTCTTCAGTTAGGGGAATGTTTGTAACTGTATAGTTTTCAGCTGTAACCAGTGCAGTTGAGATGGGTCAGACAGCGAATTGAGTCCTACGTGTGATTGCTGAAAAGATATAAAACTCTAAATTTGACTTTGGTTCAGATGTTAGCAAAACTCCTGAATTACACACACTTCACACAGTTTGTCAATGTTATAATAAAAATATGTTCATTTTACTTTTAAAAATATTTTAAGGATAATTTAACACTGTATTATATTCAATGTAAACTCCAGTCTAATAAATATTAACATCCAAATATTTTTTTTCAATTGGCGTTGGTGTAAAATGATTGGATACGCCCATGTGTTGCTAAGTTAGAACATGATCACAATGACCCCATATAAGACACATTCAGCTTTACACCACTTCATTATGAGTCTGTACTTGGTGATATAAATAAACCCATGTAAGATACAACAAGCTCTACACAACGTTATTATGAGTCTGTTTTATGTTTCATCAATGACCTCATAAAGGACACATTTACCTCCGCACGTACCTCTGTAAAGTGTGTTACAAATGACCCCATGGAGCATACGTTATGTTTTATACAATATCATTATGACTCTGTGATTTGTGTTATGATTATGATTCCATATGAAACACATTCATCTCCACACATCATAAGTAGTCTATACTTAGGGGAAGATTGGTTTGTGAAACAAATGTCTAAACATACGAATTATTGGAAAAAAATTATGGGAGACATAATGAAGCAAATTTTGTTCCGAGATTATTTGCAGTGGAGAACTTAGGAGAACTTATCAGTCAGGAAAACTTAGGAGAACTTAACAGTCAGGAGAACTTAGGAGAACTTACCAGTCAGGAGAACTTATCAGTACCCATAAATCACAATGTCAGCCATACATGATGGTATTATGATATCATAAGTTGTTTGTTAAGTAAAGAGTGTAAAAGAGTTTGCAGCACTGAATCAGCATAATGTGGATACAAATGTTGATTTGCACCTCTTTCTTGTAATTTACCTAAAATTTCTTTTGATCCAAATTATATTGACAAGGTTAATTTACAATGATACTTTAACCTTCCCCGTCCCCTACACCCCAATACACAACCAATATATCACCAACTAACTCATCACCACTGCTAGCAGTATATCACCAACCAACTCATCACCACTGCTACCAGTATATCACCAACCAACTCATCACCACTACTACCAGGGGCGGATTTCACGAAAGGTCTTAGGCCGGTCTCAGACTCAAACTTGAGACTTTTGTCTCAAATTATTGGAATATTTTACTTGAGCCCATGGGCTCAGCCTTAATGGTTTTCACAAAAGGTCTCAGTCTCAGCTTTGGCTGAGCCACTGGCTCAAATGTTGAGACTGGTAGAAAGTGGGCTTAAGTTTTGTAAACAAAGGCTCAAATATGGCCGCCATAATTCTTTCTTCACTTCAAAATTTGAAATGGCTGAAAATAGGGTACAAGTATATATAACAACCCCTGAACTTTGTGGTTTTAGTGCGCACCGCGGAGACGTCTTTTTTTGTAAATAATAAAAGAAACCCTGTTTGGTACATAAGTCTAGGCGAATATCAGAAGCTTTCAATATATATTGCAAGGAAACTAAATAATATCCACAATTTGTGTAATCTGTGTTCCTATTACCAATGCTGTAGCTTGTATTTGCATGTTTATTGATAGTACGGGTATTATCGCCCATTTAGCGGGAATTATCGCCCCAGATTTATTGTTAGTTATTCCTATTTTACTGATATTTTAGTCCATTGTTGTTTTTCACTGTACTGGCTGTCAATATCACCTGAATATCATAGTCATTCTCCAGTTTCTGGTCATTCCAATTGTTGTTTTTTCACTGTTGTGAAATATCTACTGAATACAACTGACTATTTTGTTAGTCACTCCAATACTTTCCTTAAGCTTAAGGCCATCCCCTCTTTGATTCACTTTAGGGAAATTGTTTATTCTAGAGGCTCAGTGAGGAGTGTAGGGTGCCCGTGAGTCGCCCACGGGACGGAATTTAGAGTGGACAGACTGTGTCACATAGTAACTAACTTAGAATTAGGGCATACTGGTGTTACTCCTCACGGTCCTGTTCTTAGTTTAGGGAACTGGAGTGCAATGAGTACCATCCGCTGGTTGTTCCTCTTACTGTTGTTTTGGAGAAAGTCAGTAAGCAGTGATCCTAATGTGTTTATTCCGTTGTCTGCTCATGGTCTTACTTCATTACCACGCCCCTACAGACTCCACAGCTATGTCCTGAATACACATCTTTTCCCTTGTGTGGCTAAGCGTCATGGCCTTGCGACCTTATTGTTGCTTTGTGGTGACATCTCCCTTAATCCTGGACCAATCTCGTTTGGGGTGGTAAATTGCCGATCTGTAAGAAACAAGGGACCCTGCATCGATGATACTATAACAGTACATTCTGTCGACATTCTTGCTGTCACTGAAACACATATTCGCCAGGAGGAAACGGACAGCCTTCTACATTCCATCACCCCGACAGGCTTCAAATTCTGCCACAAACCCCGTATTCATGGCCGTGGTGGTGGTGTCGGATTTTTTATCAACAAAGCTATACAGTTTAGATCTGTGGACACACCTACTTTCAGTTCCTTTGAAAATGTTAGCATTGCAATTGGGTCGGCGGCTCAACAGCTTGTGTTGACTTGTGTTTATCGTCCACCTGGCTCATGCTCTAAAAGTTTCCTGGACCAATTTCTCAATCTTTTAGAATATTTATCCTCTGTTTCTCCCTCTTTCCTAATTTGTGGGGATTTCAATATTCATGTGGATACTTCTTCAAATGATAGTATCAAATTCCAGAACTGTTTAGAATCATGCAATATAACACAAAATGTTCAAACGGCTACCCATCTACATGGTCATATCCTAGACCTTGTTCTTACTCCTACTGATGCTAGTGTCATCTCTAATGTACGAGTTGCTGAATTTATTTCTGATCATGCTCTTGTCCTTGCTCAGCTTGACTCAGTTAATCCTCCTTCACATAAGGCAAAAGTTGCCACTTTCAGGAGGTATCATAAAATTGACATGGACAGTTTCCGTAAGGATTTGGGAAATAGCGCATTCGTAAAATGCCCTGGTGATACAGTCAGTGGTTTGTGTGAACAATACTTAGATGATTTGAGCAAATTGCTCAACAAGCATGCACCATTGGTTACTCGCACTTTTACTAAGCAAGCTACTGGTTGGCTATCTGACACCTACAGGCTGGCAAAAACCATCAGGCGACAGCTGGAACGAATCTGGCGTAAAGATAAATCTGCCTATAATCGAGCTAGACTTCGAAGACAGATTGGTCGCTGCAATTCACTGGTCAACAAAGATAAGGCAAATTACTTCAGAAACCTGGTCAAAGAAAATACCAATGACTCCAAGAAGCTATGGCAGGTCTTGCGTTCCGCACTGCACTCTAGTCCTGAAGCAGTACTCCCTTCTCATGAATCTAAGAAAGGTCTTGCTGACCGGTTTGTCACTTTCTTCAGTGACAAAATAGATAAAATCAGAAACTCATTTTCCTCTAGTGACTCATTCACTCTGCCTCCTCCACCTGATGTACCCAATTTCAGCTGCTTTAAACAAGTTTCTCAAGAGGAAATTAGAAAAATTATCATGAAGTCACCCACTAAATCTTGTTTGTTAGACCCATGGCCTACATTTCTTGTTGAGGAATGTATTGATATTTTACTGCCCTCTATCACCAGGCTTGTTAACTGCTCGTTGTCAGAAGGTGTTGTACCTGATGAATTCAAGAAGGCTATTGTAACCCCATTGATTAAAAAGTCATCACTACCACCCAATGACTTAAAAAACTACAGACCTGTTTCTGGGTTGGGCTTCATATCCAAACTGGTTGAACGTGTTGTTGCTTCTCAGTTGAATGACCATGTTAGTTTGAACGGACTGGAGAATGTCAGGCAATCTGCCTACAAACTAGGTCACTCAACTGAATCTGCATTGCTTTCAATTAAGAATGATGTTCATTTGGCTTTTGCTAAAGGTGAGGCTACTGCTGTCGTTCTCTTGGATCAATCAGCAGCGTTTGATACTATTGATCATGATACGCTACTTAATTCTCTTAGCTCCTGGTTTGGTGTGAGCGGGGTTGTCCTCGATTGGTTTAAGTCTTATCTCTCAGACCGTGTTCAGTGCATTAAGATTGGGTCAATTTTATCTGATGCCAAAGAGTTATTGTATGGTGTGCCTCAAGGCTCTGTCCTGGGGCCAATCCTTTTTTCACTCTATACTACTCCACTGAGTAAAGTCATACAGAATCATCCTGGTATTAGTTTCCAGTTCTACGCTGATGACACACAATTGTATGTACACCTCACACATAAAAATGTTGCCTCGGCCCTTGATAAGCTGTCACACTGCCTTGAAGACGTAAAGAGATGGCTCTCTACAAATAAGCTCAAGCTAAATCCAGATAAGACCGAATTCATTGTGTTTGGCTCAAAGTCTCAGCGCGAAAAACTTAATCAGTCCTTCCCGGTCAACATACTTGGTAATCTCATATCACCAACAGATGCAGTTAGGAACCTTGGTATCTGGTTTGATTCTGATTTCTCATTCTCTTGCCATGTTAGGAAGGTCTGCAAGGCTTGTTTTGCTCATGTCTGGGATCTTAAGCGACTCCGAGGACATCTGACACATGAAGCTACTCTTATGGCTGCCAATGCTCTGGTCGGAAGTCGACTAGATTACTGTAACTCTCTGTTCAGAGGTCTCTCAGCTCTAGATCTGCGCAAACTTCAATGTGTTCAGAATAGCCTGGCCAGAATTGTTGCCAACACCACCAAGTACTCACACATCACTCCAGTTAGAAAAGCACTACATTGGTTGCCAATTAAGTACCGTTCTATCTTTAAGACTGCCATGTTGGTATATAAGTTCCTACACAGTGGTAACCCCAAATACTTTGAACCCTTCCTCATTCCCAGACATAGTGCATATAACACTCGTCGAAGTCAATCTGATGGCATATTTCTTGAGGTTCCCCACTTTGGTTCAATTTTCAAGTCTCGAAAACATTTTGGACTCAGTTTTGCGTATGACGCACCTATGATTTGGAATGACCTTCCTGATGAGGTCCGCTCTGCAAACTCACTTGCCTCTTTCAGGTCAAAGTTGAAGTCATACCTCTTTGGAAAAGCATACCCACCCTAAATTTCCAATTTCCTTTCTGCTTTCTCCGCGGTGCTGACCCCTGCAATGTCTCTGGTTTTTGAATATTGAACAATGTTTTGGTGTGATGCGCCTTAGAGTCTGTCTTTTGACGGAGATTAAGCACTATAAAAGTGCTATTAGAATTAGAATTAGAAGTAGTCTCTGGGCGTTTTTACATGTTTACAAGGTTTCCCATTCCAAAATGGTATTTGACCAGAGATATTATGTGTCAAACAAGGAACATATATGTCATCAGTAGAATATTTTGACTACAAAAATGGTCACATGACACAGAAAACCACTGTGGTTATTTGATAAGCTTGGTAAACCATTTGAGATAAAGACTTAGCTGAGCCAAAAGGCTCAGATTTGAGCCAGTGGCTCAGCCTGAGACTGGGCTAAGTCTGAGACCGTTCATGAAATCCGCCCTAGTATATCATCAACCAACTCATCACCACTACTACCAGTATATTGCCAACTAACTCATCACCACTGCTACCAGTATACCACCAACTAAGCCATCATTACTACTACTGGTAACCAACCAACTAATCACTACTACTACAAGTATATTGCCAACTAACTCATTACTACTGCTCCTGGTGTATCACTAACCAACTCATCACCGCTACTGCCAGTATATCACAAACCAGCTCACCACCACTGTTACCAGCTCCCAAGCAACAACTCTTCACCTCTACAATTAGCTCTACTCATCAACTCACACGTGATTGGTACAACTAACTTAGCCACTCTACCACCAACTCATCACAGCTACTACAAATTTAGCACCATTGCTATCAAATTGTCAAGTTATCACCAAAATTGAGATAATATTTCCGTCCACACGGGAGATTAGGATTTGGGTGCATTCTTTTGTCTATCTGTTTGACTGTGTTCACGATCAATCCAAATCTAATGAATGTATCTTTATAAAAGTTTTATGTTGGTAGGACCTGACCAATGGAAGAAGTGACTAAATTTTGGGATCCGGATCATACTCTGGTTACAAAAAGCCTCGGTTTTCAACAGTGCCATTTTGAATAAATTTCAGTTCTTTGTCTTTGCAGTTAACGTTATTCTAAAAGTAATCAAGGGATCTTTGTGAAATGTTTTATGCAGGTAGGACCTGGTCAAAGGTAGAAGTGATTTGATTTTGACAATAATCTGTATGATATTCTGGATACAAAAAAAAATCTGAATTTTGAAAGGTCTCATTTTTACTGTATGTTCAGGGTAGTGCAATCCAACAATGAGGGTTGAAATAAAAATCTGTATTTTGGGTGAAAGTACAATTTTGGGATGTTCCACTATCTTTTGGCAGAGGTATTTGATCTGGGAGTGCATTCTTGTTCAAGTTTTGTCATATTTAATGTGTTACTATGATTTTAATTAGCTTGATAGGGTTCTACTACAGGGTACAGCTTTCGTAGTCGTGATTTGCCTCACAGCAATTAATTCACCTGAAAAGCTTTCACAAATATAATAACTGTGATTATTAAATGTAGTCATATATAGTCTTATATTTTATAACAAGAGCACTCATAGAGCTCACCACCAAGTCCCAGCATCTTGAACATTGCTCATGAGTGTGATGATAAAAATTGCTTTAAAATTATTGGATCTTGATGGCTATCTAGATCACAAGTAAAATCGAATCACCTGTTCCTAGTGCGATTTTTACTATTCCTGAACATGTCATCGAATAATTTCCATAACTTTTAAATATATTTTGCAAGCATTTATACCACAAAAACATAACCTTCATGGCGGAGGTAAATATTGTTTCCATAAGCATCAGTAAAAGAGCAATCAGTGGCTGAATATCTGAATATCTGGACACAGACACAACGTGTTAATGGGTGCTTAAAGGATCACAGGACAGGTTGTTGGATAGAGTGGACAAACATAACTGTTAATTATATGGATAGGTCTGTTGTCAGGTCAGATTGGTTTCATTATTGTATTAACTACTCAGTTGACAGTAATTATTATTTTAATTATTAAATAAATTTGGTAAAATTTCCCTCTGGCAACTTGAAAGCAACTAATAATTGCTACCACACTTACCCCGTGGACCATAACAAAGTATCTAAACCTACACATGGTAAGTGCCACATAATTTCTGCACAGTGACATACTACTGTGAATACAGTGGTTTATAAAGGATTTCCTGGCACAAATATAATATGCCATACTTCAGCTGGCAATCAGGTTAGGTGAAACATCTCCGAATAAACCAAAAATGAAAGCAATTTTTGGTTTCATGATAGAAACAGTCCCCTTTAAAACATGACATTAAGGTTTGTACAGTTCCATGGAAATTTATTATATGTCTGCTGAAACAATCTCATGGTACCTATTTTAGTTGATACGTTCTGGTTTGTTCTAAAATCATGGATGATTGAATCCGAGCTTAAATAAATCACATCCATTATAAATGTCTCTCAATTTGGAATCCAGTCAAATGTAGGTGACGCCAAACATTGGCTAGTAAACATATGTTACAAATACAAACCGATTACTATTCACATGAGCAAATCATTATGGAGTATGGAGTTTCCCCAATTCCCATCAAACCATCAAATTGGGTGGAAAGTTTGTCTGGCAGTTTTTCTGCTGCAGTGGTTGCTGTACGGCTGGTTTAGAAAGCTAATATTGGACACAGAGCAGAAACTGAAGTTCTCTTGTGGTGTAGAAAAGATAGGGCAACTCACCCTTCCCCAATACAAGACTTTACCCAAACATCTTCTCTCATCTGTCTGAACATGTATCATTGGATCAGTCCTATCAGCTAAATCACTGGCTTTGTGGGTCAATTGGAACCAAAGACTTGTATCTGCAGGTATATGTCTTCGGTATTTGACAAAAGGCACAAAGCCAAGGACTGTCCAGCTCAAAAAGTAAGGCAGAGGAAATTTATGTTTTTTAATTAATGTCTTATATTATCACTCAGGTCTCACACTGACAATACCACTCAATTATAGAAATAAACCAAATTGTTGAATTTAGTCTATTTCTTACATGAACTATGAACTCTAACTTTACTAGTCACTATTAACCCAGAACTTGTATACTAATATGGAGTATAGAACATATTATATACTCTAGTTATGTATTAAACAAAGTGCCCTCGACACTGTGTTTTTACAGTCTTGGGGTGGGGACTGTTAGTCTAAGAATAAGTATATAAAAATATTAGACAAAGTAACATTAAAAAACTGTAATAAGAATATGTACTTCAACCACAGAGTATTTTACAGCAATAAATTTCATATTAAAATAAAACAACAAAGTTGAAAACTTCGATATCATTTTGCAATATATGACAAAATGTCAGCAATGGCATAAATATTTGAACAGAACCAATGGCTTCATGAGGGATACTGGCTTTCTGGCAATTATGGTAAATGACAACATATATGGACACTGCTATTTTGTATCATCAATGTTTTAAGTTCGGCAAGATAGCTACTTTTTTTATAAGCGCGGATCAGTTTAGACAACCAGTAGAATAATTGTCATATTGTTGTGTGTGTTTTTTTCTCAATTGGAAGTTACAATTAAAATTAACATAGAAGATATGTATGGATATGGTAATTCATGTACTGATTGTTGATTGTGCTGTAATCCTTAAGATGTAACGACAATCATGAATCACATTAAATGTAAATTTATTATAAAATATTTGAAAGTGCGTGTATGTGGTTCAAGCACTGATACAAGACTCCTGGATGGTGTACATTCCTTGAGTCACCACTAATACAGTTACTATGATGTGTACAACATAAGATTGGCATTACAGTAAAGTCATTAAAATTAGGAAACATATATGAAATATATCTACATCTCTCTTCTTTTAAAATGAATGTCTTAAACAAATGAATTATACATTAAAGTTAATGTCATTCTTGATTTAAATATTAACGCCCAAAATGAATATCAATGGTGGACTACATTGATATCAAACAGTTGATAGCTGGATTATTCTGCCAGATGACTATTAACTGGAATTTAGAAAATATACTCTTAAACTAGATGTTGATATTGATAGTGTTGTTGTCTCTGCCTCTGTGATCTTCTTGGTGGAGGGCTGTATGTAGTTGAATCAGGCTGATCTTGGTGATCCGTCTGCTGATTGGTGGTCACATTGTGATGATCTTGATCTCCACTGTCATCTGTTGATCTTGTAAGGCTGACATAGTCCTCTAAAAAATGTTCATTTTGCATTTTGGCATTTTCTTTGGTCTGGAGTAAATCACGCCGGTTCCTTCGGTATTCTTTACCTCCTGATTCCACAACATATGAATGCGGTGCTTGGTGAGCTCTTTGTACTATTGCTAGCTTCTTGTACCCATTCTTTGTTTGCATTCTAACGATATCTCCTCTTCTCAACTCTGGTAGGTTCTTTGCGGACTTATCATAGTAGTATTTCTTTGTCAGTCTCAGCTTTCTTAAGTTTTTGGGAATGTTCTCAATAACTTTGGGAGACAAACTGTTTTCGGTTTGTGGAACTTTCGATCTGAGGATTCTGGATTGTAATCTTTCTGCTGGTGACTTTAGATGGTTCTCACGAGGTACATTTCTGTGATTAAGCAGTGCCAAATGGAAATCTGACCTACTTTCCTCGCATTTAGACAGCAGTGTTTTTGCTCTTTTTACTCCAAGCTCGGCAGTGGAATTGGCCTGGTGATACTCTGGACTGCTTGTCTGATGTTCTATGTCCCATTCTCTGCAAAATTGTTTGAACTCCTGACTGGTCAAGTTTGGAGCAGAGTCGGACAGCAGGGTTGCTGGTATGCCAAATCTGCTGAAGTGTTGTTTTAATTTGGCGATAATGGTGGTTGACCGTAAACTTGGTAGTTCATCAACTTCAAACCATCCTGAGTAGCTGTCAGTTGTCAACAAGTATTGCTTTCCATGCCATTCAAAGACATCAGTGGCAACAATTTGCCATGGGAAATTTGGCACAGGAAGTGATGTTAGCTTCTCCTTTCTTTGGTATGGTTTGTGGGAGGCACAAGTTTGACATGCATCAGCCCAAGTTTTGATATCATCTTGGATTTTGTCCCAAAAGACACATTCTTTGGCACGTCTGATGGTGGCTTCAACTCCTACATGTGGGTAATGTAGTTGTTCCAGTATGTCGTTCCTCATGTTGAATGGGATGACGATACGATTGGCTTTGAAAATGATTCCATCTTCCACGATCAGTTCATGACGAAATGGGAAGTACGGTCGCAGATTTTTTGACACATCTTGACTACTGTCTGGCCATCCATGCTGGATCTTAGTTATCAAAGTCTGAAGCATCTTATCTTGTTTTGTGGCTTCGCGAATTTTGTCCATTTTGCTTTGTGTGACCTTAGTGACACAGAGTACTTCAAATTCTTCAGCCATGTCACTGTCATCTTCATCTCTTAAATATGCTCTGGACAATGTGTCACTAATTTGCATTTGAGTAGTACTTTTATGGACTAGATTCAGATCATAACTTTGCAGCTTGAGCAGCATCTTCTGTAGGCTGGCAGGTGCATCAGATAGTGGTCTATTGAGTATTGTCACGAGTGGTTTGTGATCCGTCTCAACAGTGACCTGTTTTCCATAGATGTAGTGCCGGAATTTCTTTGTTGCAAACACGATTGCAAGGAGCTCTTTCTGGATTTGAGCCATGTTACTTTCTGTTGATGTAAGTGCACGACTGGCAAAGTGAATTGGCTTGCCATCTTGCAGCAATGCACATCCAAGTCCAGATTGTGATGCGTCGGCAGTAATGGTTACTGGTTTGGTTACATCGTAAAACTGAAGAGTAGTGATGTTTGCTACAGCAGCTTTTACTTCATCAAGTGCTTTGCTATGGTTTTCATTCCATTGGAATTCTTTATCTTTGTGGAGCAGCTCTCTGAGGCTTGCAGTGAGCGTACTTTGTAGCTTAATGAATTTTGACAGGTAGTTCACCATCCCTAGGAATCTCTGCAAGGACTTCACATCAGTTGGCTGTGGCATCTGTGTGATTGCTTTGACCTTTTCTGGATCTGGGTGAACTCCTGTGTCTGACAATATGTGTCCGATGTATGGAACAGAACTGACTCGGAATCTGCACTTCTTTGGATTTAGTTTGAGGTTTATCTCACGACATCTGTCAAGGACAACCTTCAATTTCTGGTCATGATCTTGTTGACTGGCACCCCAAATAAGAATATCATCAACTACAATCTTACAGGGTTGATGCTTGAATAGATCATCCATGGCTCTCTGGAAGACTTCTGAGCCTGACTTGATACCATATGGCATTCTGTTGAACTTGTAACGACCAAAAGGTGTTGCAAAAGTAGTCAGCTTGGATGACTCTTCTTCTAGAGGAATCTGCCAGAATCCATTTTTTGCATCAAGAGTAGTAAATACTCTGGCATTCGTCAAGTCAGATAGAACTTCTTCCACTGTTTTCAATGGGTGGTGAGGCCTTTTGAGAACATTGTTCAAATCATGCGGATTTAAGCAGATTCGAAGTTCGTCCTTCCCTTTTTTCTTGGCAGCAACTAAATTTGATACCCAGTCTGTTGGTTCAGTCACACTTGAAATTATTCCATCCCTTTCCATCTGGTTTATTTCTGCTTTGATCATAATTGTTTGGCAAAGAATACTTTTGAAGTAAATCTTTGCCTAAATCGCTATCAGACACCATGTACGTGTAAATTATAAAGCTACAATTATATAAGCTAAAATAACAACACCTGTACTTAAACTCCTAGTTTTAATGCCCCTGTTCCAATACAGTAAGTTTGCCTTCCTACAGTCTGGAAAATATTATCAGTCATGTGACTTATCTTTTCTCTTGTGAAGGTCGGCAGTGTAATTGTGACAATTGTAGAATCATTTCAATTTTTAAACTTGTTTGAAAGCTTTGTGAAAAAAGCATTTTTTCCCGATTTTACTTATATCTAATATTTTGCTTCACTACGTAAATTTTCGGGAAAATTACTAATCTTTTCAGGGTTACGACCTATCATGTCCATTATTTCCATGACTTGACTATTTTCCTATCAAAATAGAACAGTCTTAATCCGAGTCTCAGGCTTAAATATAATTTTTTTTTGTTTCAGCTAAGAATTCTCAAAAATAGGCCTTTACAAAGCAGGTCTTAGCTGGTAAAAAATTAAAATGTTAAGACCCAGGTCATGATTAATTTTTCATACAACTACAGTGGTTTTTCTCTGTCATGTGATTTTATTTGTAAACTTTACATCATAACATGGTAAATGTAATATTGGTGGAATTTCAATTGTCGTCACATTTATTTGACACATGGATCAGAAAGGAAAATGTTTTGTAGTTGAAAAGCTCCTGACCACTTAAAAACTTGAAACAAACTGAAAAACGAATGAAACCAAAAATCAGAACTTGTGTTTAAGCAAACTCGACAAAACACATCCATAGTATTGGTAATCGTGAATAAAAAAAACTACTAATCAGTTTTATTTCTTGGTGTAGCAGACCAAACTAACCCTGTAGGACTTTTTAACCTTCAGGAATGAGACAGTGAAGCTTCTCAGTGAAATGCAGTACAAGGCCGAAGAACGCAAGAGACAGGTCACTAAGAGGTCACCACATATCAACTTCCAGAAGCATCACAGTCCACAGCAGAACGGGAATACTTACTCACCACGCCGGAAACTCAACCAGTATCCATTCCAGTTGTGCAGCCTCAACAGACTACCACAGGACAGCCTGTTACAGTGATTGCGAAAGTACAGCAACCATCGAGGCCTGCATCATCGTCAGCACAGCCAACTTCATACGTTGTTGTGGATGACCAACAGCCTGGGACTTCCAGACAGATGATTTTTAACCCACCTTCAGTTGCACCTTCACAACAGGAGAGTCAGCACAAGACTTCTATATTATCCAGTCTCTTCGCAGCTATTCCCAGTGTGCTTGCGTATCAACAGATGGACACACCACAGCCATTTTCACTCTCTCAACTTCAACCAGCACTGTCACCAGTGCCATCTTCCACTCATCAGGAACATTCAAGACCTCCCAGCCAGTCCAGCCAGCAGAGTCAGCCCAAATCAGCGGATTAGCCCTCACAAGTCGCACCAAACCCGGCCCTTCTCAGAGCCACCTGAATCATCCAAAAACAATTATTAAGCTACATGTTTGTGCCCAAAAACAAAAAAAGCACACCGTCCAACACTTGCACCTCCCCACAGTACAGAAAAAAAGTGTGTAAATGTTAATCAAATATAAACTTTCCCCACAAATATAAATAAACTTCCAACACAAAACACCAGAAAAGAAAAATTTCCCTTAAAAAATAATCCCCTAAGAAATCAAAGTAAAACCACCACTACCACCCAAACAAAACAAAATTTAAAAAAATCCCCCCACCCCCAAAAAAACAAAGATGTGGACTCAAACCCACAACGCCCCAAAAAATATATGGACTCAATACCCACAACCCCCCCAAACCAAAGTTGTAGACTCAAACCCACATCCCTCAAAAACCAAGATCCAGACTCAAACCCACGTCCCTGTCTCCCAAAACCACATCCACACTGACACAGCAACAAACGTGAGGCCTAACAAAATTTACAAAAAGGTGAGTGGCAATGGATTGGTAAACTGTAAAAAAAAATATTTCATTGGGACTGAAAAGCTTGTATAATTTTGTTTTGCACATTTACTAGCATTTTTGTTCAATTCTTGTGAATTCTGTGCTGGAAATATTTCCAGTTATTTTTGGGGAAACTTTTTTTTAATACCATTTTAAAATTATTTTTTTCCACAAATAAAGCCAGGTCATGTTTGGGTGGGAGTGCAACTTTGTTGAGTGAGGACCTGGGTTTGAATCTGTAAGTGATATAATTTACATTTTTCAAGTGAGTGTGGGATGGGTTCGTATTTGTGATGGGGAATATTTTTGGTGAAATTGAATTTGAATTCAATAGTTGGAAAGTTGGGGTTATTTTGGGGGAGGCAACATTTTGCTAAATAAAAGTTCTTGGATTATTTGGGTAGTCCTGAAACGGACTGACATATAACAGCATCTTCTCCCCCTCAATCTTCTGCCCTCAGTCTTCTTAAACTCTGTCTTCCTGCCCAGCCAGCGCCCCCATGTGATTGAAGTAGTCTTTCAGTAAGTCTCATTGATGTTTGGCCTCCCTCGATGGGTTTCTGAAGTTATCTTGATGTCTCTTGATGTTCCCCCTGGTTCCCTTGTTATGGTTGTATGTCATCAACTGGAGTCGGTGGTCTGTCTGCTCCCCCCTGATGGCTTCTTAACATGTTATGTAGTACCACACATGTTAACACAATGTCTCTGACTACTTTTGGCCTCTGTTCCATGGTGGTCAACAGCACCCTGAATCTCTTGACAAGTATACCAAATCAGTTCTCGACCACCCTCCTCCCCCTGGATATCCTGTAGTTAGCTATTCTCTCTTCTCTGGTCAGTTGATGTCTACTGTAAGGCTTGACCAGCCAAGGCATCAGAGCAAAGGCGTCGTCCCCCAGCAGGAAGTAATGTAGATCTGGCCCCCAGGTCCAAGTGGTTCAGGTGGTGGTAGTCCCAAGTTAATTCTTCTTTTCAGTTTGCTGCAGTTGAAAATCTGTGCATCAGATGATGACCCACTGGCCCCAGTGTTGACCCACAGGAACTTGTAATCTGCATCGACTAAAGCCAAAAATACCAGGGAGCAGTAGCCCTTGTAGTTGAAATATTCACTGCCTGACTTCTTGGGTTTCTTGATAGCAATGTGTTTTTCATCTAATGCACCAACTGCATGTGGGACATTCCATCTTTTTCTGAATCTTTCTTCAATTTTCTTCCAGTCTTCAGGATCAGTGGGGCACACCAGATGTTCTTATTTAAATTCCTTCCAAATGGCTTTCCAGACCTGGGGGACAAACTTGCAGATGGTCGATCTTCCAACCCTCCAGTGGTATTGCAGTGAAGTGTAGCTTTCCCCTGTGGATAAGTGTCTCAAAGTAACTGCCAGTTTCAAGCCGACTTCCAGTGACTTCCTGAAGTTGGTGAATGACTTCCTGAGGTGGGGGGTGATTCTTTTTTCAATCAAATAAAAAAATGCTGGCTCCATCCTGGTGAAATTTCTGTAGCCTGGTATGTCAGTAGTGATTAGCTCGGCCAAGAGTGTTCTGTAGCAACCTCTCTCCTCTCTCTGCAGTATCCAGGGCAGGACCCATGGATTCTGTGGCTTCCTTATCCTTCTGGGTGGTGGGGGTGATGGTGATGCTGGCTGGGCAAGTGCTGGGTTCTGCTGTCTTCTGTGCCTTGAAAATGTCAAGTACAATAAAAAGTTAAACTCAATAAAAACCAAAAAAACCCTCAAATGATCTATCAATTGCTCTTGATGTGTTCCTGTCATCTTTGAAGTGTGAAATGAATGGCATATCACAGGAGAGGAGGGTTTATATAGTGTGATATGGATCCTGATTCTGGATCCCGACGCGCAAAAACAATCAGTCCTGTCGGGAAGGGTCGGGAACATGCTCTAGGCCTGTCTGTTTGTCTTTACGGCTTGTCTGTTTGTTATCCGGCTTGTCTGTTAGGGGTTTACAACTTACCGTAGAAGTCCTACCACAAGCCGTGTAAAAAACATCCCCGACCCTATGGCTTGTTGGGATAGCCATTACGACCTGTCTGTAACTTTACCGTCCTGTCGGGGATTTCATAGCAGGACCCACCATTTTCCCGCGCTTTTTCTCCCAACTCTACGACTTTTGCAACCGACCCTAGGGTCGTAGGGTCGGTTCCAGTGGAAACACTGCATTAAGGTCACTGTGGATGATACCATTTCCTTTTTTTGTTAAAGTGGACTGGAAAGCCATCTATCAGTACACCCCAGAGCTGTCAGGGGTTCCCTTTCTAACTAATGACCACAGAGGTGAGAGCCAATTAACTTAACACTTTATAAACATTTAAATACACTAGCAAAACAAATGACATCAGGAAAATGGTCTTCAATATCTTAAATTAAAACCGAGAACACAACCTTTTCAACCATATGGCAGTAAGTAGTATTGTTTGAAGAGATGAACACTCATTCGTGACTGCAGACTGACATATATTAAAAGACTAGAACCTTACACATTCTTTAAAGTATTTATTGATCAACCAATCTAAACAAGTTCATAAAAGTTTTATTAATCAGTGGTAGGTCTGTTGCAGTTTGATTGAGCTTTATATCTATGTTTACAATGGCTATTGACTTGAAATGACTTCTAATATAGTGAGTGAAATGTGGTACAAATGGTATGCACGCACATAACTCACCTGTAACAGGTTTTATTAATTGCTTTATCAAATTGATGTTTATGCAATTCAAATTACAGTGTTGATGGTATCTTTGCTCCCTGCACATTGATTCACAGATACTCTTGTGCCTCTGGACCAATTTATACAAGCACTTTAAAATCCTTAGGTTCTTTCACATTTGGAATGGGTTTAGCATATTAGAAATGGGCATGAACTGTTATTTCCGCTTTGCATGTATTTTGGCCAAACTATAAGTTAGTTGTTGGTTCCAAAATAAGATTTCTGATGGATACTTAATGCTTAATCAGTGTAAAGCATTCATGATGACTGGTGTATATCGGTTTAGTTCACTTTGTAATAAAAGTATAATGACTTATTTATACCAGTTTGATTCAATGTCTAATTTAAAGACTAGTGTATATCCATTTGTATTCAGTTCCCAATCACAGTGTCATAACTAGTATATATCAGTTTCATTCAATGCCTATGAAAGTATATGAGCACTGTATATCAGTTGGATCCAATTCCTAATCAAAGTCTTATAACTAGTGTATATCAATTTGATTCAATTCCTAATCAAAGTCTTATGACTGGTGTGTGTCAATTTGATTCAATTCCTAATCAAAGTGTTATGACTGGTGAATATCAGTTTGATTCAATTCCTAATCAAAGTACTATGACTGGTGTGTGTCAATTGGATTCAATTCCTAGTCAAAATATCATGGCCAGTGTATATCAGTTTGATTTAATTCCTGATCAAAGTATTATGATTGGTGTATAACAGTTTGATTCAATTCCTAATCAATGTGTTATGAAGAATTTAGAAGCTTAACGTGAAAGTGACTAATCCCCAACACAACCATTGATTGGGTACATTATGGAACTGACTAAACTAGTCTTCATAGACACCGGACCATATGTGCACTGTCAAATATACTGACAATAAATGTAACAGAAAGAAGAATCTGAGCATTAAGAAGTAGCTGGGTTTATGTGTCAGATCAAACTCCTACAAAATATCATATTGCGCCTTCTGGCTTTAGGGTTGGATACAAACAACGCAGCAACATAAAAATGACCCCGCAAGATTAAAACCTTGCTTCTTAGGCCAATTAGTGCAACATTGTTTGGTGAGAAAAACAAAGTTAACAAGGCTGATTCTTTGGCTTTCTCCTCTTTTACCATTCAGGGGAATTTAGAAATCTGAAGAAATCAAAATCAATTTGTTTATTGATGTTGATAAATTTAAAAGAAAAAAATGTACACAACCTTGTAATGAATGAAGCGTTTACTATTGCCACATTTAGAGGTCATTGGGAATCAATGCCACTTGATGACTTGATGAATTCTATGTTTGGTAAAAAAAAGGTTTTAATTTGGGGCAATACCTTATTGTAAATGACTGGGTTGTTTCTTTTGGTTGTTGAATCTCTCACTGATATAAACATCAAACAATACAATAGAGAAGACACTACTATTGAAGTTATGATTCATTTTCAAAAGAACTGGCTAAACACATAAAATCTACACATAAAAAGAGAGCACCCATTCTCACTGAGACATGTCGCCACCTAGCGATTGCCTGGGACTGCACACCAGTAACTAATCTGATTGGCTGAAGCTTCCAGATGGAAGTTGACTGTGAGTGATAAGAAATCAACTTTGTAATGGGCTTTTCGGAACGAGGGGCTCAGCAGTAGAAAAAAAATTGTGCTGTAGTGCTACCATTTATGTGTAAGCTGCAGAGATTTGGATAGACTAATACCCCTAGTGATATTGTCTTATATATCAGATGCGAAACAGTGTTCAATAACACTTTTAAATAAAGGGATACCTTTTACAGGCGGAGGTAAGTTGAGTTTTGTACTTACTTTGTTTGGCATATCAAAGCAATGACTTTTGAACAGAAGTTGATGACCTAATCTGTTGAAAGGTAAAACTCACCTATTTGACCTTTAACCTCAAAACAACACATGGGTACGACAGTGAATGAACACAGCATTAATTTAAAGCATCATTTGTCGTAATTGTTTAAATTCTTAACTAATTCAGTTAAGCTGTGGCTTTGAACATTTGGCATGCTAAGTGATTTAATATCTCCTTGTCGCCAGCAGACTTTTTCATTTTTTTTTTGTTCATTCTACTAACCTATTGATTTTACAAAACTAAGTGAGATATTTGCTGAGCATACGGTGAAGATGTTTTCACATTATTCACTTGAGTTATTGACTATGTGACACCCAGTCACTTGCAATAAATCACAATAAAATACATCTCTATACTCAGGCCTTTCAATAAGGCCTGATGCCTCTGCTAGCATATCACATGTCACTTTTCTTGGTGCTTTAAAAATAAAAATCACTACAGCTTCATGAATGAACTTTTCAGCTTCCCTGTCACATCTATAATCCTAGAATATACAAATAACCAGAGGAACATGACCTCATAATGTGTGGATAAAACGTCACAGAACGTCAGGAAAATACAAACTAAACATAAAACTGAAATATTATTTTGGTTCAATGCTGTATCCATGTAACATGTTTTAAGCCTAATAAAGGTAACAGTTCCTATCTTCATTACCAACTCAAACCTTAAGTAAAATGGTAACTCCCATCTTATCAACTAGGGCTTGAGAAACATAAAAACAACTACAAATTAAACCATAATTATGTCTACTGCTATACTACTTAAGTTTATTAATAAGTTGCATAACAAGCTGTATAAAAGACACCTGAAAGAGTTTTATTCTAATATTGCCTTGTCTAATCATCTGAAGTAGTATTTACTTGAATATTTATTGTTATGTAAGTAAACTTTTCTTGTAATTTAGATCAAAACCTATTTACTTAAAACCCAGTGTAGTCCAGAATATTTTAGACAGAACCCTTTGTTGACATTTACTAATATGTTTTGGCCATATCCCTGTATACGCAGGCAAGACTGACATTCACACTTCCTTACACAGTCTGCTGGCGGCTGGATCTTCAGCAAAAGGTTACCAAGGGCAGAACTATAGAAAATGCCAACCAAAATGTCAATCAGGGGTTATTTATGTAATTGTACAGCTCTACCTCAGAAAAAAACCTGTATTTTATCCCATATTTACAGCTATGTTCTTTATCTCTGAGAATACCAAATACCTACTGATTGCGCCACATGAGGTGCACTTGTATCACTAAGTTATATGACATGTTTACCCTTTAAGCATGAACATTTACTATAATTCACCTTGAAATTACTGGTAATTTTCATTCTATTTTACAATTTAAAACAAAAACATAACAACATTCCCATTGATATTCCAGGGTACCTTAAACGTCCTAAAGCGAGAGTAGTAAGCACAATATGGTTTGAATCATATCTAAGTGAATTAAAATGATTGGAGGATGTATATTTGTGACTATCTAAAGACATAATAGGTTGTACCATTCACTTGTATCTTTCTGGTGTGTGTAATCATACAATTTTGGGCGTATGGCAAAGGATGTCATTTTTAAACAAAGGTTACAAAACTGGAAAATTGTATAATGTTGCTCTATCATTATATACCTCACTCCAGGGATGTGTGATTTACAACATACGATTTGTCTTTTCACAATGGGCCTTACTTAAATATCAGCTAGAGGAGATAACTGAGCTCTCTACCATACTACAAGATATGTATTTAATGCCTTTGCTCTCATCTGTATGGATATGGGTTCAAATCTGCCTCGTAACAATATGCAAGATGTACAAAGGGCCTCTCCTCATATGACCTTGTGAAAATGTAAGGTCAATCCTAACATTGAGTTTTTACATCAGCTAAATTAAACAATACAAGGCTATTTTCTACAGTAGCACAACATAACCGAGTCTATGTTTAACCTGCAGATTCCTATACGGGTGAGGAGGTAACAGACTTCAATACAGTGTAAGAATCTCTTTGCTTAGTCACTACATTGAGACCAGCAGTCTCCAATTTATTGAATTCTGTTCTGCAAAACAATGTTCCCAATTAAGGCTCTTTTACTATTTTATGTGCGTCATAAACAGAATACAAAGGACAGTTTTTATGATTTATTTTATAGATTTAAATAACTCAAATAAGAGAAACTTTTGAAGCATTACTAGAAAATTAAATTTAAGAGTAATTTGTGAGTGAACAAATTGGTAAATAGATATGGCTCTGTTAAATATCACACCAATCTTCTGACTATGAGAAGAGTTTCTGAATCCTGCAAAATATGCAGCTACTTTACTGGAGGGGGGGTACTTTTTTCCCATATGTATATAGGTACCCCTGAGACAAACCTATAAGTAAGAATCAGATAAAAACACACTAAACTGGTGATCCTTATCTCCTGATGTAAGTTCAGTGGTTCCTGGTAATGTGCAGGGAGGCCTGAGTGAGCGAGTGACTCATACACTTGACATTTAATCTCTCGGCTCTGTGGTCGTGGGTTTGAAGCCACATCATGGGATTACGTGTGATACGCCAAGGGTCTGCCCTGGGTCACTTACAGCTGTTGCCAGGGTTGTAAAACTCAATCTTTGATTTTTGATTTACTAACATAAATCAATGATCTGGCATCTGTGGGAATGCATTAAACTGTAGAATAGTTTGATTAGAGTGTAAAACATGAATTTGACTCTCAGTGTTTGAGATGGGGGCACATAGTGGTGGAGTGTGAAACATACACCCCACTTGTCATGTCCTGGGTTTGATTTCCAGCCTGACCTCAAGGAAACAAAAACAAACCTTGGTAGTTCCGTGTTAGTGCCCAATGGTTTTCAATGCAGTGTTGACCAACTAGTATGCACTGATTTTCTCCATCTCCTCTGCTACCCTGTGTGATGTGATCTTTACATCATGTTAAAGGCGATGTTAAACTCAAGATCCAATAAATAATAAATAAATAAATTTTACATGTAACTCCATGGGTTTTTGAAGTTTATACAAGTGTATGTATAATTGACGTTGTGGTCTCTATCACTTTTTAATCAAATGTACATATCAACCAATTCATACATTACGGGAAATTTTCTCTTTCTATAAGCCTGAGCAGTGGGAGGAGGGGGCACTCACTGTAGAGGTTTAGGGGAGGGGTTATCACGTGCTCTGGATACTATGGTTGTAAGTTATCCCAGCAAACAGGTGACTGGCCAGTTTGTCAGGACCAACCAGTCCCCATTGAGCCATCCATTCCGTGACACCATGCTCCCCCACTTTACTCGTGGGAATCTAACTACAATGGATACACGCCACTCAGATAAATCTATCAGCTTCTTTTTTCTTCAAATGAAAAGGCCCCCATTTCCTGGAGCATTATAGATTGTACAGTGTATGATAGGTTGTAATAAGTGAGTTTTCCCGAGCAGGGGGATATCTTACCCGCTTGAATGCCACCGTTAAAAATAGCTTTACATCAATGATTCTTTCTCACTGCTGAAAAAATGTCCTCATAATAAAAAGTGTTGTTATTAAGCATTCAAATACCCTTCGGTGAAAAAAAAATTACATCAAAATAGTAAGGAGTCTATTTTTGCAATAGCTTTTTTTCCACAGAAATAAATTGAATGTCCTGTTGTATTTTCAGTCTGCTTGGCTTCAAGATTTAAGGAAGACCCGGCCTGAAGCAAGCATGTTTGTCCACTCGCAGAGAAATGGTTGGATAACGTAGATAAATGAACCAAATATCAATAATGAAAAGGAAAATCTGATTATAATATTGAAGATGTCACATGAGATTATTACATATTCACATCATGTGTTTGCATATCTGGCCTGGAAATGTCCAGAGATTGGACATACCATGCATATTAAAGTAACAAGCTTCCTCTAATTTGTAATCAATCTGGTTCTGGACTGAGACTCAACATTCGTTGTGGAGGGTGCACTTTGTTAATGAGAATGGTGATGTAGAAGACAGCTCTGAAATGGGTTTTAAAGTGCTGCTACTTGGTGCTGTAATTCTGGGGAGTGTTACCTGTGTCACATCGGAGGCGTTACCTCCAGTCCCTGTCTCATATTCAATCCGAGAAGAACTAAATGAAGGCACACTGGTGGGCCAGCTCTCTTTAGATGCCAAGCTAAATGAGAAGTATCCTACGGAAGTGCTGAAGAAGCTTAGGTTCACGTACTTGGGTAAAAAAACATTATCATTTGATCTGGAACTTAACACAGGAACCATCATGACGGGTGAACAGATTGATCGAGAGGAGATTTGTCCAATGCAGGAGACTTGCGAGGTTAAGTTTGATGTGGCTGTTCAACCTATGTCTTATTTTCAGATCATCAAGGTCACCATTGTGGTGAATGACATCAATGATAACTGGCCACAATTTCCGGAGCCTACAGTTATACATGAGATTCTAGAGTCTGCCGCATTAGGTACAACATTGCCCTTACCTTCTGCTGTGGACACTGATAGCCCCAAGTATGGTATTCAGGACTATAAAGTGGTGGATGACAGTGGCAAGTTTGGCATAAAGATAACAGACAAGCTTGATGGATCTACAGATGTAAAGTTAATCCTAGACAAGAAACTAGACCGAGAAATGAAAGAAGAATACAATGTACGAGTTATAGCTTTTGATGGAGGAGGAAACTCAGGAAACATCGACGTTCAAATTACTGTTCTAGATGCCAATGATAACAATCCAATGTTTTATAATAATACTTATGAAGTCACAATTTTGGAAAATGTACCTCTAGGTACAACCATTTTGCATATTAAAGCATTTGATCCGGACATTGGGGATAACGGTAAAATTCACTACGGACTATCCACCAGAACCAAAACAAAGTATGGCCACCTCTTTTCCATAGATGAAGTAAATGGAGACATCACTGTCACTGGAGAGATAGACTTTGAAGAGCATCAGGTGTTTCACCTGGGAGTGACTGCTGAAGACATGGGGCCCAGTTCACTTCCTGCTGATGCCACCGTTATTGTCCACATCAAGGATGAAAATGACAACCCCCCAGAGATCACTATTAACACACTGACGGAATCCACATCCGCTATAGCAGAAGTCATGGAAGATTCAGTAGTAGGCACTTTCGTGGCACATGTCACTGTTGTAGATAAAGACAGTGGGATAAATGGTAGGTTTAACTGTTTCCTAAATGACAATCATTTTAAACTGGAACTGGTCTACAAAAAGGAATATCAGATTGTTACTGCTCTAATTTTAGATAGGGAAACAAGGGATTCCTATGACATATTGGTTGAGTGTACAGATGAAGGGCGGAAAAGTCAGACATCTGTTAAAAATCTGCGTATACTTGTAGGGGATAAAAATGACCATCCACCTCAGTTTGATAAAGCACAATATACCGCAAATATAGTGGAAAATAATTATGAAGGAACTTCTATTTTACAAGTAAATGCCACAGATAAGGATCTTGGGAGAAATGCTGATATCCGCTATGTCTTACCACCAGAATTTAAAAGCTTCTTTAACTTGGACCCAAACAAAGGGATCTTAACTGCTGCAGTCAGATTTGATAAAGAAGAATATCCCGAAATCAGATTCAAGATCATAGCAGAGGACCATGGTGAGCCTCCCAAAACTGGCAGGGCTGTAGTCTTAATTACAGTGCAGGATGTCAATGACAATGCACCAGTTTTTCAAAAGAACCAATACACATTCAGTGTTGCAGAAAACGAGCCTCTTGGTTCAATTGTGGATGTTGTTACTGCTGAGGACAAAGATCATGACATTCCAAACTGCAACTTTACATATTCAATTTCATACTATGGAAGTGACACTGAGAGTCTGGAGAAGTTTCACCTTGACCAGAACACTGGGAGTATAACTACCGAAGTGTCATTGAACAGGGAACTGACTGATGTTTATCATCTCATGATTTTGGCGATAGATAAAGGAGAGCCAAAGAATACAGGCAGTGTTCCTGTTACTATCATTGTCACTGATGTAAATGACAACCCTCCCTATTTTGTGTTTCCTAATAATACTAATCGGAGTGTCCAAGTATCAAGCATGGCCCAGGTGGGTTACCCTATCACAAAAGTCAAGGCTATTGATCGTGACAGTGGGATCAATGCTCAGCTGACATACAAGATAACTGGTGGTAACTCGGACCATCTCTTTAAGCTGGAAAGAAAAAGTGGAACTTTGAGCACAGCAAGACGATTACATAAAACGTTACACAGTATTTATGTTTTAGAGTTATCTGTTAGTGACAGTGGAATACACACTGCAAAATCTACACTGGAGGTCTATATTAATAGGACAATGACACTACCAGTGCTAAATGGACAAAACAATAGCATGGAAGGCTTCTTCTCAGGCTACAACCTTTACATTGTGATAGGGCTTGCAGCAGCCTCTGCCTTAATAGCTGTCATACTCATTGTTGCAATCATCTTTATACATCGCAGAAGTAGGAGGGACAAAGATGAAGGCTCTTACAATTGTAGGCAAGAAGAAGCCAAGAAAATCCTTCAAAATCAAAGTCAAAATAAAGATATTTCAACAGTTAAGCACAGCCCTATGTTAGTAAATGGAGGGGCTACCATTATAGGAAACTCTGCTGTCAATCACTATACTGCCACGCCCACAAGTACAATGAAGCTTCCTAAGAAGGAAGTGAGTTTCACGCTTGAGAGAGGAGCCGACCAGTCTGCCCACACACTACCCAAACAGAGAGGACTGGAGGAGCAAAGCAGTAATGTGAGTACACAGAAATCATTTGTAATCTTTTGTGAACACATACAAATCACACATTATGTCTAAGGCAATGTGAGTGCATGCTATTGACTCATTAACTCTAAGTAATGTGAGTGCATGTCAGTTATATTCCAATTCTAAAGTAATGCATATAAAAATTCCAAAATAATGTCAGAACATACCATTCATATATCAACTCTAAAGTAATGTGAGTGCATGTCATTTATATACTAACTCTAAAGAAATGCACATACATGTCATCCATATACCAATTCCAAAATCACATGAGACCATAGCGTTCATTTTCCAGCTGTCAAGTAATTAAGTACATTTCATTCATATACCTCTAACATAATGTGAATGCATGTCATTCATATACAGATACTGAAGTAATGTCAGTACATGCCATTCATGCACCAACTCTAAAGTGATGTGAATGCATGTCATTCATATATAGATACTGAAGCAATGTCAGTACATGCCGTTCATGCACCAACTCTAAAGTAATGTGAATGCATGCATTCATATATAGATACTGAAGCAATGTCAGTACATGCCATTCACGTACCAACTCTAAAGTAATGTGAATGCATGTCATTCATATACAGATACTGAAGTAAAATCAGTACATGCCATTCATGTACCAACTCTAAAGTAATGTGAATGCATGTCATCCATATATAGATACAAAAGAAATATCAGTACAATGCCATTCCTGTACCAACTCTAAAGTAATGTGAGCACAGGCCATTCATAAGTAAAGTAACCAGTACATTCCAATCGTATCTACCAGTTCCAAAATATTAAGACTACATGGTAACTGAAATAGAAATGTCAAATTACTGGGCTTTTTGACACAATATAGCAACAACCAACTTTTCCAAGGTAAGAGCATTGGAATTTGAATGCACAACCGTGGTAGATTTATGTATCTAGTTGGCGATTTACGTCACTTTCAACACTGTACAGGTCATGTCATGATGGGTTGTTTTGTGGACAAAGAAACCAGTACATACAGTTGGTCAAGGTTCTGTGCTGTAAACTGCCAACCTTCGGTAAGCAACTACCAGCTTTCCCATATGAGGCCCAGGCTTTTAACCTCCGACCTCAGAGGTGAGAGGCGAGTGCAAATACTTTTTTAATCATTGCTTCCATAAGCAATATTAAAAGTGTTGTGCTGTGGCGGAGGTATGCACTCTCCAAACACTCCTGTTATTGTACTGGCGCAGTTTGTTGCAGCTGGCCCTAATGAAGAGAGATTGTAAAGATTCATATTATATTATTCATATTTTCCTTAGATACTCAATACTCTCAAAATCTGGTATTTGATATAACTTACTGAACAGTCCCAAAATGTGTAACACTAGTAAAGATATGCTACAGCTCAATGTCAAACTCAAACAAGGTTCCTACTACCAAACTTGCAAGTTCATTTGAAGCAAGAAAGTATTTGTAGAATGTAGAGTTCTCTTAGATGTACATTTATATTAAAGATGTTAGTTAAGGAGTTAGTTTTACACTTTTTGAGCAATGTTATAGGTAGAGTAATTAGTGAAGTGGAATGTTTGTGGCGTTTGACCTTTCTACACCAGAGGCTGCCCCCCCCCCCGCCTGCTTGTGAGCTGGTCAAAACACCTTTACTGTCACAATCAAATAACATTCAAAGCTTTATTGCAGGGGCATATGTATTTTTCTGTTTAATAAAACGTGCCTATTTCATTTGAGACCCCTACAAACTGTGTTTGAAATGTAAGACGATAAAAAGTGATGGTGCTTTGTAATAGAATTTAGTTGCCTGAGATTTGTGTCCATAACTTAAGTCCACTTTCCATAAATCAGCCACATCTGTCTCAGTGATACCCAGGTAAGCTGAAACTCTCGTGCCACCCAGCCATTCATCCATGCGGAGCTTTTGTTTCACTTGAAAGCTGTTTATATAGGTGTCTATTGATTGAACAAGCATCTTTTAAAGGCCTGGTTTCTATCTTGTATGAGTTTTGCACACAACTGCAGCATTATAACTGAAAAAGAGAAAATATTCCATTTTTTTTTCAAAAATTGGTGCTTTTTTCCCGTGCTTAATACAATGTTCAGACTTTTCTGGTTTGACATCTCTGAATGAATTCTGGCTCTGTTAAATGGGACAAGTAAGGTCCTGGCTGAAACGTCGTTGTTTTAACAATTCTAATACCCCAGTTTCACTTCAATGCTTTCCTTCCCAACTGCCCTGAGTTTTCATTTATCAGCTAACGCGTGGAAGTGGTATAACTCATATTTTCACCCATGAAGGTTGAGAGCATATACATGTCAATCAAGGTAACGCTATTCATTTTTAAACGTATTTAAATCCCTGAAAGAGAGCAGTCACCTACAACCTTTCTTTAGCCTGGTACAACTTATCTTTTAGATGTCATAACTGATCTTCATAGTGTTTCAATTACTCTTGTCCACTCTTCTGTTAAAATGGAGCCGAGTGGTGTTGTCCAAAGAAAAGATGGTTCATACCAGTGTCCATAGAATTATTGGGGATTTTTGACAAGTGGTGGCAGTGATTGATCAGTACTTGGTTCCTTTAAGCTGTGTGACTTATCTTTTCATTTGGGACAAATTAACTGTTTTGCTAGTTTCCCTGTCGTTTGGTACAGTACTATCTGTAGCCATAGCAGGCTCCCAGGCTATAAATCAGGAAGGTCTTACAATAAGTCGTGAAAGAGGAATTGCTATAACATGACAGAATGTAGTACTAACAAGACTTAGGCATTGACAATCGAGAAGGATAGCATCAGGAAAATTTAAAAAAATAGCAAGACCAAAAATAGCTAAAACGGCCATTTCTGCGGCTTCCACGAGAATATATCGGCCATATAAAACATCTGGGAAGATTGGTAATAACATTACCCAGAAAAGGATATACCTTCCCAAAAAAGGATCTGATGATACACCTTGTGAAATGATGTGACACAGTCTCAGACTTTAAAGGTACATTTCTAATTATGGATACAATAACCTTGTCGGGACAGTGCAAATGGGGAATAGGAAGCAATGACTATAACAAAACAACAGGAGGCGTTCTTGCCTTCATTTTTAAGGAAAGCATTTTTCAGATAAATGTGTTTGTATCTATGGATGCAAATTGATCACTCACTCTGTTTTTCTTATGATTAAAAACTGTAATTGCAGCACACTAAAACTTTGATGTGTTCGGTTAGAACAGTTTTTGATGCTGCAAAAACAGGTACCTTTGTAACACTGTGTGGGAGATGACTTCATCGCTGTATCTCTACAATTGCAAGTCGTTTATCTTAAGGGTGTAGTATTTGCAGCTATTATTATTATTACTTCACCTGGCTTCATGTGTCTCCTGCCTTTGTCCATTGTCAGTACCCTCCATATACCACACGCCCGCTCTGTGTAAAATGTCATCACACCACCTACCAGTAGATCTCTTTTTCTACTTAGTATTGTTACTGTCAGTTTGCTACCTGAGGTATATGTGTATATGCAGAGTCTCCCGAAAGGTCTGAATACCCAAAGTGAGAAAAACAATTTATTCATTACATACAAAAAGGTTTTATACGGTTAAGAATGGAGGATAGTTATAAAAACAAAGTTACTAAATTAATTTCGCATGTATTAGTTGATGATCAAGATTGAAAAATGTTCAACATCACACTGTAACAAAACAGAGATGACCGCAATTTGAGTTTAATTTTAGCTGATGCAAATTTAAAGACACCCTAGCTTGAACTTATCACTACAAGCCAGTAAAATTTGAGTTTAATTTTAGCTGATGCAAATTTAAAGACGCCCTAGCTTGAAATTATCAGTACAAGCCAGTAAATTAAGATCACCTAAAACGATTAACTGATGTAAAAGAAATCAGGGCGGCAAAAGATTAAGGTAGCCTTAGCTTGAGGGTTGTTGATGTGACGATCGGACTTAGTGAAGTCAACTTAAGGCTTGTCCTGAATTTAAGTAAGACAAAAATGTAAATGCATATATAAAGTAAAGCAGACTGGATCTAAATGATGACTTAGAATTCAACCAAGTTACTACGTGACTGCACCACCTAACACACAAAACACACACACTTGTGTGTCATAAATTTGTCATCACTTTATTGTTATTTCAATGTTATGTTTAACTTGATGACATATTCCCCGAAAGATGACTTATTTTTCCTAAACGTTTACCCCCTAAAAATCATTAGTAGTAAAACAGAACAAAATTACTGACCACAAATTTGATGTACATCAATCTCTTACTTCTACTTAAAATACTAACTTATGTGTGTGAAAACTCATATAACCTAATCTTTAAAGAAACAATGACTTTTGTGTGACACCAATGTTTCTTATTTCTGTGAAACTGGCCAAACCAAATAACTTCACCTGCTTGGCAATATATTGTCCTAAATGGATAATATATTAACAAAGTTAACTGACTACTGCTACAATTACAGTTTGATCGTGGACACAGTGGACTTGGTCGTCACATGTCGACCACCTATTACCACATTGTCATGTGGATTGGCCTGCCTACTAAATCCAGCACTAATAACTAGTCTGCACTAAACTGATTTGCTTGGTCAAATTTACTGGTTCCCAGTTACATGTAGGTTTAGTTCCTATGTCACACCTTTTCTTATGGTCATATCTATGGGTATTTTATTTCTGCTTGATGTCTTCGTCTTTATGGGCACTGAAAAGAGACCTGAAATCTGGCTGGTGCACACATAACTCCAACCCCACCAAAACCCTTACCCCTCCAGTGTGTATATTTTAAAACAGCTTGTGAGAAGACTATTGCAAGCATTTTTAAAAGCAGTCCCGAAAGTTTATGGGTTGTGTAGAATCACCCCGGACACATCCTACTAAAATATAAATACCACCCATCACACCGAATCTGCCCTGTCCAAATATATATATATACCAACCATTACACCAAATATGTCCTGCCCAAATATATATACCAACCATCACACCAAATATGTCCTGCCCAAATATATATACCAACCATCACACCGAATCTGTCCTGTCCATATATATACCAACCATCACACCGAATCTGTCCTGTCCAAATATATATACCAACCATCACACCAAATATGTCCTTCCCAAATATGTATACCAACCATCACACCGAATGTGTCCTGTCCAAATATATATACCAACCATCGCACCGAATGTGTCCTCTCCAAAAAAAAAAAACATCACACTGAATGTGTCCTGTCCAAATATATATACCAACCATCACATCAAATGTGTCCTGCCCAAATATATATACCAACCATCACACCAAATGTGTCCTGCCCAAATATATATACCAACCATCACACCAAATATATCCTGTGCAAATATATATACCAACCATCACACCAAATGTGCCCTGTCCAAATATATATACCAACCGTCATACCAAATATGTCCTGTGCAAATATATATACCAACCATCACACCAAATCTGTCCTGTGCAAATATGAGGTGGACCGAATCACAGCCAAAGTTAGGCCATCCCGTTCAGCTGTATCTTGTGACCCAAGCAATTAAAGGACTGACCTAGGTATCAGAGGTTTAATTTTGTCATTGACTACATGGACTCTCGTATCTGTATTTGTCTGTTTAGCCAATCACACTAGATTTTAGTGAGCTAATCACACTAGGTTTTGGTCAGCTAATCACACTAGGTTGTTTCAGCTAATCACACTAGGTTGTGTCAGCTAATCACACTAGGTTGTTTCAGCTAATCACACTAGGTTGTGTCAGCTAATCACACTAGGTTGTGTCAGCTAATCACACTAGGTTGTTTCAGCTAATCACACTAGGTTGTGTCAGCTAATCACACTAGGTTGTTTCAGCTAATCACACTAGGTTGTGTCAGCTAATCACACTAGGTTGTTTCAGCTAATCACACTAGGTTGGTTGCACAGGGAACCTGTCTGGTAGACGTCAGCTGTTGGAAAGAACCTAAAACCCCAACTTTGACATTTGATCAATTACATTATTTGATCAAACTTACTCTTATATATCTGTGAAACCGACACATATAGTATACAATACATAAAAGTATGTAAATACTTTTGCTTGTCCAACAAAGCAAAATAGTGTTGCATGTTGCTGGTTGTTGTACAGGAATTGTGTTGCCCTTGTGTGTTTCTGTTATATTTGTTACATTACCAACTTGATTAGTATAAATCTTTTGGTGCCAACTCTTTGCAGCTGGACTTAAAGTGAAAAGTGACGCATATGTTCATACAAATAAATATATAAATGTCAGCAATTCACATATGACCATGAAATCATCAGTAAAAGTTCATTCGTAACAGCTTTATATGTTCCCTTTATAGGGGCCAGACTTTCCTGGTTAGCAAAAAGCCAGATTATCCCCGAAGCACAATATCACCAAAACGACTTCTTGATGAGCAGTTTATTCTGGTTTTATGCACTGAACGTAGCTGAAGTATGGCTAATCTAATGCTTCCAGGTCCAATACATCATCCTAGCTGTTGAGAAACTTGGTAATTTTCTGCAAGCTTATGGCCTGTAATCATTAATTTATACCTTGCATGATTGTAGATCCGTGGAGTTCTACTAGTCTTATATACAGTAAGGACTTACTGGCGTGTGGGGTCATAAAGGGGATGAATTGCATGGAACTATATCATCTTCAAGAGAAAAGGAGTCTAAAAACGCGAGAATTAATCAGTCTGCTTGATAATCCCCACCATAAAATGACAAGATACAGAATGGTAATAGGGGCCTATATACAAGATTGTGTTTCCTCAGTTTGTCGGAGACCAGTGTATGGCACAGGAATGTAGCCTGCTGCTCTTCTTTTCATGGGTTTGTGTGATGGTTGGCAGTTGACAAAATAAATATATTCTTCATTGTGTGGTAAAATAGACATTCAATATTTTACAAGATATGTGAAACCCCAAACATTTGAGATTAATCATTTAGGTATGACATTAGGTCAATAGTTGACAATGCTGGGAATAGTTAAAAACCCTTTATAGGGTTTCTGGTTGGCAGTGTAAACATCCTGACCGATATAACTTGTCAAAAAACTATGTTGAACCTCAAACACTTTTGATTTTTAAGTTAAGAATGACAATATTCTGACCTCTGTTTCAACACTGAGTGGCCGTTGGTGTGTGAAATTGCTAATAGGCCTGCCCCAGGTATCAGTTTGACAGTGTAAATATTTCTGACTAATTAAATTTGCTATGGTGATGAGATAAAAACAAAGTATTACAAATGATGTTAATACCTTGTTCCCACTCCTCTGATCTGTTGTATACAGTGTATAGCTGACATGACATGAACTGTGCAGACTGTGTTATCACCATAGTTCTGATATGGCAGAGCGTATGAAGGACATAGGGCAAAGATCATCACATTGACAATGTATTCCAAAAATATCAGCAATCTGCAGAAACGTGTGCCTGAAATTACCACCAATAGTCATAGCAATAGGGTTTGTGCCAAAACAGTTTGCACAATTTAAAACATCTTGGTCAACTTTGCTTACAGACCCAAAAGCAAGCTGATAAAACACTTTATCAAAATGATGCCACACTGTGTCAGACCGTAACGATACATTAGCGAATCTTCAAGATATCTTGTCAGATAACATATGATCTGTGTTTAAGCCTCATTATTTGCCAGGTGTGTCAATATTCTTCTTGAATACTGAATAGCTATAAAACCCAGCTGCTCCATTCTCACCACTAAGATGGTCAACCATTGACACAAAGCCACACGCAGAAAGTAGCCTGACAGTGGCGTCACTGTCCACTCAAAGAGGTCACCATTGTGGGGTGCATTAACAGCACTTGAAGAACTCAGCTCTCTGGAAGTTGCTGCTAAGAGGTCTCCTGTCTGTACATGCGTCAATATTCACAGTGTTAAACCAATTTTTGAAGTGGTGTATGGATAGCATGAAACCATGAAGTGCTTGCAATCAATCAGAATTGCTTTCAATTGTATGTTAACTATTGCTTGAAGCTAGCACACATCAAAATAATACAAACTTGATATTTTTATTAACTTGTCATAGGCATTCACTCAGATATTCTACCAGAAAAAAAATCTGACCCCCCAAAAGTCTTCTTGGTAATGTTTCATTTTTCTGTGTAAGCCAAGACTGGTCAGAAGCCATCATAAACAAGGATAAATGTGTGGAGGCAGGCCTTAAAACCTTGTTATCTCACATACTCTATCATTTCCATGCTTGGGTTTTCTCCAAAAAGCCCGGTAAAACCCATGGGTGAAATAAATAGCTGCAGTTTGGCTTAACTTAGCCCTCCAATCCATCTGTATAGGGTGGAGAATTACTGGGGGCTTTGAAGGCACTGGAAACGGGTCTTGTGTGATTTCTGTTTTCTACGGGAATATATAACTACCATATACCTACTATGCAGCTAAATCACACCAAATACCAGGAACATGGCGCATAAATTGCCAAGCATTGTGCAATAAAAGAGCAATCAGCAACAGTTTGGTGTTGATGCTCCATCATTAAATGGTGTAACTGAATATTGTGATAAGCCCTCTTGTTTTTGGTAACATATTAGGGCTTTGTGTGTAGCTGTTTCTGTTTGGAGCTGATTACTGTAAAACAAAACCAGCAGACGACTGAGTTGTATGTCAAGCCTGAATATCTCCTGATGAGAATATTGTTTGTCTGGTCACTATGCCTCCACTCACACCGTGAAATCCCTCCTCGGCTCTGACGTCATGCCTCAACAGTACAACTATATAATACCCTGTTCACAAACCTCTGGATGAACAAGCCCTTTTGAAATATGTTTGGTTTAAAGTTTGGGATTTATGTCCCTGTCAACAGTCAAGTTCAAATCAGGACAGGTCCTTACTGTATCTCGCATGTTGTCATCAGCTAGATTCAAACCCGCCAACACAGTAGAGAGGGTCAAATAATTAAATACCAAACTTATTAACCACTGTGTAACTGATTCCTTTGAAGATGCACATCATTAGTTTAAGTATTTTATATATGGACCATCCACACAAGCATACATACAAAGCATACATAATGTTTTGTCCTCAAGAGCATCTCCACCATGGTTCGCCCTGTGTTAGAAAATGCTATTCAGTAGAGTTCATATAAAAATTAGTATTTCAAAAGTTTTTTTAAATGTTTAATTTGTCTTATCCAAAATTTGGAAGTGATTCAAAATTGTATCTGTTTTACCTTGTAATTAATAAATTTGTTTGGAGTTTACCAGTTAGAACTATGAAGGGGTTTAAATCTAATATTAAAAATTCTAAAATGACCTAGGCAATGTTTTACAATCAAGGAAATTGAATCAGTGTAGGATCAACCTTGACCTGGATTGAATAATGACGGGAATGATCTAACTTTAGTTTTGTGATGTTGTTTTGGTCTGTGTACATGTTTAGGCAGTATGCCAACACAATAGTGCACCTCTGTGTCAGTAAAGCTATGTCATATTACCAACTAGCTCTGTTGTCATCCCATACCATCATCAATATCGCAAGGAGCCTTTCATCCAATGTTCATATATGCTGATGGCTAATTAAAACATAAATATGTTCAGCCCTCAATAAAGCAATACAATCACTTTCTAAAAAAATAAGAAGGAACTTGTAGGAAGAGGCTGTTTGCTGTCTGCCCGTATGCTTGAAGCAAACTACTGCCAGAGTGGATATAAAAGCTTCTTTCCTTTTAACCTAAGACATTTGTGTGAGTGTGTGTATTCTTCTAGAATGACTGAGGTTAAAACAAGTCTTTTGTGGACTCTGGGAAAACTCGCTTGCAGGGGACAAACCAGTCATAGTACATTTTTCTCTCTCTCTGGATGCTGTAAAAGCATTGAATGGAGAACAAAGATTCTCTCCGGAATAGCCAGCGGAGGTGCTTATAGAATGGACTCCAGTCAGCAGCCATTTCCCTTCATTATATTGACATTTCATAAAATTCCTCGTCATTGCTTCGCCATTTAGAAGAGAACACTCAACTGTCAATATGTCTGCTGTACTTTATATTCCCATGCAGCAGAGCCCGACTCCTTTACAACTGGCCCTTTAATTAAAGCATACTGGTGTGCTTGGTCTTTATCAATTAGGGATTTTTCAAAGGCTTTCAGTTGTCTTATTGCGTGACCAGAGTCATATTTCATGGTTTTTTACGGCCCTCCTCGTGGATATAGGGTGTGAAAGGAGTATTATCTGGCTTTCACATAGAAATCATAAGCTGGCCAGGGCTGGAGTGTGGACATACATCAGAAAATGTAATCAGTAACTGAAAGAGTATGTTTGCCCAGACATATAATATACGACTGACACTATCTGTAAGGAATGCTTCTTGTAACATAAGCTGTGACATTTTAATAGTCAGATTTATGGCTGTTGATTCTATTAACAGGGAACTTATCTTGCCTGTGGGGGTTTTATCTCACTATTAAATCATGTCTGCTACACATTACTGTGGGGTGTTTATTGGGGGAGTGGGTTTACTGTGTACAGTTGTTGTTATGGAGGGGCAGAAGTGTGAAGGGCGTTTTAATGGCCCTTTATCTCCGCCAGGGGTCGCGCAAAAACCCCCATCTTCCACACCACCAACTACACTGGCAGGGTTTTAATTACTTGCCAGCTATAATTGAATTTGTGCGGCGCCCTATTGATAGACATTAGTACAATTAGAAAGCAAACAGTAAGTTATAAAAGCAATACCTACAGGCTAGGTTCTAAGTGAGACTCATCAAATAACCTTGATTAAATACTTCATGTAATATTGATGTGCTGCACTCAGGTTCCTGGTTATATCTGTTTGGTTTCCAGACAAGATTAGACCAGAATGAAATGGTATACCCTACAACATGGGTTATAGTACTTGTTATGGAGACATTTGTAATATATGTAGGGCCATATATGACTAAAATGCCCTTCATAAAAAGCCAATACTGTTATGATCAATAATTAAGAATCATCATATTGTTCAAAAAGAAATGATGAAATGTTTATGCAGGATATTTTTATCCCTATAACGTCAGTAATGTTATATAGTATATTACATCTTTAAAATCTATAAAAAATACCTTAATATTGTGACTTAAATACTGAATATCAAATTTTCATGAACTTTTTTGTGAAGACCTCTAAGTTTAAGGTTTAGTTATATTTTTGGTATGATAACATCTAAACCATGCTGAAATTGTCCACATTTCACAGTGGTGAAAATATGTACGTTAGGCGTATTTAGTCTATTTCTGTTGAAATAAATAAACCATTGACATCTATCAGGCGTTTATTTTCAACAAAAAAATTCTATTTTCACCCACGTTTCACACAAACCAGAAGACCCAGTTGACACCCTTGCCTGTTATACGTTCAGAGTGGAGAAACAGTTCCTAAGTATAGACTGGTTTCTTGATTTATAAGATACGAATACGTTACATTGCGTCAATCCCATGGTCAAACCAGGTCAAACATTTGAGAACAGCAAAGGATTACATTAACATTTTAGCAACTTGAGATGCAAATAAACATGACGATTTTATAGGTGGGTGTAGTATTCATTAACTGCTCGTCATTATAAGCTACAAATAGTCTACACCATACCTGTCATGTATCTATGAAGTTAGAAAATATATCTAGTAGTTTTAGAAGTAACTCGTAAACCTCAAAGCAGATAAAAGTACAAGGTAGTGGTAAATTGCAGATGAACTTCAAAACCCTCCTATTGACCTTGAGATATGTCCAACTGTCTACGTATATTGTCAGAGGTTTGATTCAAGCGGTAGCACTGTATATCCTAGTTCTCAGGCTCAAATCGCTACCCTAAAACTCCATCTTCATCAGTGCTAATTTGGTGAGTTTTCCTGGAATAATTTGCCTTGCTATTCAGAGAAAGCTTGGTGTGCTATGATGGATGACTGGGTATTCCCTGAGATGATAGATAACTGGAATAAACTGGCAGTAGAAACACACCACCTGCTTACCGCAACTACTAGATCTAAACATCAAAAGCTCCGGCTTTCTTCTTTGCTCTTTACTGATTAAAGAACAGCAGTGATTTATGTGTTGTTCACAATTCTCCAGTCTGTCAACTAAAATTCTGACACTGTTAATCAGGGCTTGAGAAAAGGGGTTGGGGGTCTGTATGAAATCAATAATCACGAATGAGCAATATCATATTTCATAATGTTTTCAAGGTGAAAACATATATTAATAGAAGCCTAATATTTCAAACTATCTCACTGGTATAGTTCAAACTTTGATACGACAGTGATAAATGATGTTAGCGGTTTGAGGAAAGTCTAAAAACATAACCTTCGCATGACAAGATGCAAAGTTTCTAATGTACTTCAGCAGGTTAAGAGACCCAAAGTGGCTTTTCTTACAGATGCAAAAACTAGCAGGTATAAGACTGCAGTAAACGATGTCACACCATCTCATATATGTAAAAATATCTTTCAAAGCAGTTTTAACTAGAGTGCCATATCGGAAAAACTGTGACGGGTGTATAATCACCGTGATGAAACATTAGATACTATTCTCACATTCATGTTTACCAAAGACACTTTTCAACCATTAGGGGGGGGGGGGGGGGGGTATGTTATCGGGAGAAGTTTGAATGCTGGTATTTCTCTTCTCGGGGATTTGTCTGCAGTCACACACCATTCACCCCTTTAAAACATGGACACATTGACTTTAAAGGCTGTGCTGTTTAAAAGCACCAGTTCTCTTCCTCTGTTTAGATCTATGCTCAGTGAGGAAAGTGTCCGGATTTTACACAATGCCCCCCGAGTCTCCTTCTGATTTCAAAATCACTCACCAATCCTATAAGTTCCAATTAAGATCAATTATTTATATCCCTGGCATTTTCCCACCTGCCATTAAAACAATCAGAAGAGCCTTAATTTCTTAGACCCTTTCTCACCACTGCCATTAGCACTGGCTTTTTTATTCACTATTTATATTTTCCTTCAATAGTCTTTGGTTGTTGTTTTTTTTCCTGAGATGTTTTTTGTGTGTTGAGGATAATAGCTACATTTGTTTTTTTAAGCGCGAGTCTCGCCGTTTTTTTTTTGTTTTTTTTTTTTTGTCTTCGGACTTTCATGAATTGTGGGGTAACATGAGTACATGTCTCCTCACTGAAGTTAAGTAGCAATGGGTTACACTAGTACTTTGACGGGTGACTGCTTCAGTGTAGTACTCGTGTCTCTGGGGGCTTTGCGGCTTGTGCTAGTAGACCGAAACCCCTTTTGGTCTTGTTTGTTATCATTATTATTTTAAAACTCAACTTCCTTGTTTGGGATATTAAAATAAATATTATTTTTTTACAAATATAAGCAAAACTTAAATACCAAGGCTTTATATGAAATATAGGCTAACATTCCATATAATCAGATATTCTGTAAGTGTTCTCATTTATAGAACAGCAAGCTACTTCTTTAAAGTGTGTTAATTGCACTAAATAGAAGCAACCCCATTTCTCACCATGATCAACTGACAAAGGCAATTTATAGTCTTGTTATTAAAGAACCAAAAAAGCGTCACTGCTTTATGGTTACTTTACAGCTGAGATTTTCTTCCTTTCTTTATTAAGTTCCATTTCAAGTGTCATGAGTATCACTAAATATTGTATAATCCCATATAATTGATAGCATCAAAACATTCCCATTAAAAACACCTCTTCTCAATGCTATTTTTCATCCTTGCGTTTTCACCCTATGTTTTGTAGCAATGAATTATTTTACACATTACAGAGCTATCACCCTCTGGTTGGCAGTTTGCGGCAGCAGGAGGACTGTGACAGTGGCTCAGGGGATGGCTCTTACCCGGACAGTGGCAAGGGAACCAGTGAAGAAGGTGACTACAGCAGTCCACCTCACCCTCCTAGTTAGTAGTACCTGTTGTATAATAACACTGGTAAAATATTAAAATGTTAGTAATTGTTGTTACATGGAACTAATAACACCAGTGCATACCAGTCTGTTAGTTAGTAAAAGCTGTTTTGTGGAAATAAACACACCCGTATAAGCCACTCTTCTAGTTAGTAATAACTGTTTTACTGAAGTAATAACACCAGTGAAAAAACAACCTGTCTGTAACTAATAGCCGTCATGTCGAAGTAATAACACCAGTACATACCACGCAAGTTAGTAATAACTGATATAATGAAGTAATAACACCAGTATATACCAGCCTGAAACATTGCAGTAACTGTAATACTGAAGCAATAACACCAGTATATACCAGCCTGAATTATTGAAGTAACTGTAATACTGAAGTAATTACACCAGTATATACCAGCCTACAAGATAGTAATAGCTATTATACTAAAATAATTACAACAGTATATACCAGCCTGAAAGGTAGTAGTAACTATTTTACTGAAGTACCAGTATATACCAGCCTGTAAGGAAGTAGTAACTGTTATACTGGAGTAAATGTTATACACCAGTATTTACTATAGTTATATCCCCAGATGAAAGTTAGGAATATACTGGTTTCACATCTGTCGCGCCACTGCTATATGTTGTGACTTGTGTGCACAATAACTGGGCAGGCACATTTATTTACATCGGGAGAATAACCCGATTTTAAGGTGACCTTAATTTCTCAATAATAAAAACGTTATGGAAACCTTTAGCTTAGAAATTTGGTCTTATATACTTAATGCACTTAAGGTTAAATAATATGTCCCTCATCTGTATTTTCAAGTTTAATGTTACCTTAAGGTTTTATAACTTTTTCACTTCAAGCCTTATATAGTTTTCACACTATGCTCCTCATCCAACTAATATCTTATCTGATAATATATTAATATTTCCCTTTTCTATACGCCAAAAATCAAGGCTTTATGGTGACATTTAACCTGTGTATAATGCTCATAAAGACCCCAATTGGAAGACTTTATTATTTTTTTAATCGCCAATTCACGCTTTGTAGCATGGAAACGGAAAGTCTGTAATTAAATATTACTTGCTATGTAGTTTTAAAGTCACCTTTAGGTCTAAAAGAATATTAACAAGGACCAATTGTATGCACTTTTGTCACTTTAAGCCCTGTACCTTGCAGATTATATCGGCTCACCCATCTAATATCTTACCTGAGAACAAATTTTATGTGTGTCAAAATCAAGGCTTTAAGTGTATATTTGAACTGTGTGTGAGGTACATAAAGACCTACCAGGGACTTTTTTAGTCTAACTAATATCATAATGTACTAGATATCACGTCTACTCTCATCTCCATAGATCCCATCACAGTTTTTAATGAAATTTCATTTGCACTAATGTATTAAAGGAAAACAGTCCATACAAAACTTTTGTGCTAGTATTTTAGGATATACAGTGGACCATTTAAATACTTTGAGAAAAGATCAATCTTATCATTACACAAAGATCACCCCACCCACCCCCCACCCCCACCTCCAAAAATAAATAAACAAATAAATGAAATGATTTATAATACAAATATAATTGTGAATCACACTAAATAAGTGCTACATGCTACAATATATACCCAATGAATGCCTGTGACATGAGAGATGGGCTGTATATGTGGGCTTCGAGTGGGCGCAATCTAGTTAGTAATAGCTGTGATATAGAAGTAGTGCAGTATCAGTCATATAATAGTGAATTTTAAGTTTTTCTTGTTTGTAGTAACTGTTACATCTGTTAACGTTTGTCTAGTCATTGGTATTAGTTCGCTGTCATGTAGTCATCATCAAACGGTTTCACACACATACACCCCATCGTCACAGCCTTTCCCAATTTGTACTTTTGAAAATGTATGGTATTTATTTGGGTTTTAACGTCTTTTTCACCACATTGTTTAGGTCATATCACTACGGGTAGCTTTGTGGGCAGAGGAAACCAGTACATACAGTTTGTCAAGGCTCTGTACTATAAACTGCCGACCAACGGCAAGCAACTACCAGCTTTCCCGCTTGAGGTCGACCAGGATATGAACTCCGATTTCAGAAGTGGGAGGCGAGAGTGTTACTACTCAGCCACCTTGGCCCCTTTATACTTTTGAAAAAGAACATTTTTTTGTTTCAATTCATACTTAGTATAAAGAGGGTGACATGACATATATTGCATTTTACTTCATGTCCTATATCTCAGATCCTTATTTTTCATTTGGGATATACATGAAATTATGTTTTTCACAATTCCGAACTACAAGAGAAAAATCAGTATTTTTGGATGATTGAATTATAATTGAATACAGGTTTACTTACCAGTTTAGACCAAATGTGTCCTATTTATATAACACGCTTATAATTTGAAGATATGTCACATTTAGTTACCCATACCCAGAAATTAAAATGTTTTGATAATAGCTCTTTGTCTACCCTTAAGTTCTTGTAAGCTGAAGACATTCAGCCTTAATGAAAGCCATTCAGTTTCACTTCATTTTCTTTAGATGGCTGTGGCTCTAGTCGCATCCTCTTTAACAAGTCTTTTTTATGATTTTAACATCTCTGGTTTTATGGACAGAAGAGAATGTGATCGATTGAGAGATTTGAGTTGTGTGAATGCCTGGAGATATTTGTTACCATGGAATCTGGCGTTGGCTAGTGACAGTTGTAATCTCTCTACTTTTAGCAAACTCTTCTCATCAGTCGGTGACAAGTACTTGAAATCTGTAATTGCTTTTTCAGCACTAAATAAATGCTTAGCAACTGCCACCTTAGAAGGCAGAGCCTCAATTTATCTAACAAAGCACTCAGTAGATATTACTTGGAAATATCAATAGTAATTTGTCTGCAATGGACTACATCAAACAAAAGAATCTGAGCAATTAATATAAAGTAACACCCAAGACCTACACACCTGTCATAATTAAAACATGCTCCAGATATAGACCTGCATTTTTTAATATTCTACAATGTTGAAAGTTACTTAACTAAATTTGAATGAATCATACGATTCCATGTCTACAAATGTCAAGATAAACATGTGTCAGATATAGAACAGCCTTTTTTACCTTGCGAAATATTTATTTATTTATTTACTAAATGCAAATTATTTATTTTCTATTGCAAACTCATTTAAAAGAGTTGTATTTTAGGTTACCATGAACATTCCAGTGGAGAGGCACTGCTGATGAATTCAAATAACCCAGCGAGTAGTTACAATAAGAGAAAACCAGACTTCCGGACATTCAGTCCAGTGAATACACCCGATAACAGGAAGGGTAGTAGTGGGAGTCTAGACAGTGACTCCCTGCATCCTCTGATCGATGGCGGCAGGTCTCACTACTCTGGACACAGCACCCTGCCCATTCGTGCCCAGTCCCCCTGTACTGACCGCATACACGGTACATTGCCCCATCCCAGAGTAAAACTCCAGGGCAGGACTGCCCACAGGACTCTGCCCAACAGGGAGGACCACACTGCTAACAGCTACCAGCCTGGATTTGATGTGGATCCAGATGGACTGAATTATACTATCAACGAGTTTATGTTGAGTAACTGTAAGGAAGATGTCGTGTAGCAACTTTGTCTAATAGATGAGTTTGACATTACATTTTTCACAGCCCATTATAATCACACTCAGTTTGGGAACAAAAAGCTTAAAGTCAAGGAAAACAACATATTGGTGGCCAACTAATGGCAAAAACTGTTGATTTGGTATTTTCTACAAAAAGAATGTCACTGTATTTTTATTTGAAATATGATTACTTTAGTCAGTTAATCACAAATACAACAGCTTATATCTTATATTTGCAAACATATTCTCCAAATCAGATGTCCAAAGATTTTGGTTACACCTTATGTCATTGTTAAAATGTTGTGCCAAACCTGTCTCATTTTTATGTGGTGGCTTCACTCTGTGTTATCCTTCTCTCATTAGATAGTTTAGTCAAATACTTTAACTGTTCCTACAGTTAAAAGAACGGAAGTGCTTAATATTTGATATTTCATGACTGTAACACAATTTGAGAAATAGTTCTGTGATGAATCTTTTACACGATAAACTTTTGTGCATTTCTATGTGGTGCATACAGTGTATATTATCTATTATATGTCTAGTACAATGAATTCTGTATCCATCTGTACACTCTTTGATTGGTCAACAAGTTTGACATCACTTGTCTCTCACCTCTTTGGCCAAAGGTTCAAACTCAACTCAGTATAATATGTGGGAGTCACTGAGGGCCTTTCTTGATATGACCTTAGGGGCATACAACTCCAGCTTTGACCTTTGCATAATATTCTATACAAATGCATGCTCCAAACTGTTTTATTTAAAATGTATTATTCAATACCTCTATATCCATCACATAGATGTCCTATTCATAGATTTATAGATTTAAAGCTTCATGGAAGTATATTTATATTATTTTAAATTCATTTGAATATTAAAGATTGTGGCCTTTCTTGGGTATAATCACAGGTACTGTTAATACATAGTACATATAACACATAATATTAAAACATTAGAATAAATCTTTACTTCAGCGAAAATAGAATGCGTTGTTGTTGCTTTGTTTCTATGTTGTTTAGATGAACCAACTATCCATTTGTGAAAATCAACATATATACTCTCCATGACAGGAGAAATACCACATACTGCATTTGCTTGTAGTTGTGACCTGGAGTTGATTCATCCTTTCCACAATGTCCTTCAATCATACATCCATTCTCAATTCCAAACTTTTTACTCAAACTTCTGGTATGGACTAACTGCTTACTACAACAAATAATAGTTGATCTGTTGTTTTAAGAGAATGTATAACAAAATATTATTGAATAATTGCGACTTTACAGTTCGTATGCAGATAATATCAAACAAATACCTTGTACTTAAGCCTGAAATACTACATACATTACGAGAATACTATGTTGGGTGTGTGCCCATTTAAAGGCCAAAACCAATCCGACACACACAAAAATACAATGATCTCAGATAGGACCCTTTCTTACACTGAAAGAAATGCTGAATAATTTTCTTAAAAATAAACATTATTTTGTGTTGCATTGTATCAATTGTGCATATGAAAATGGTGCATGTTATCTCTATCATATAAATTATAATGCATATGATAAAGGTGTATTGTATCCATATTGTATCCTCATTGTTAGACACAGACCTTTAGTCCTCAACATTTCAAAATGTATGGTTGTTCTGTTACACGATGATGTCCTCATGCTAACTGCTGCTTGTTGTGATGTTAACTGTGTTAACTCTCAGTATTAACTATTGTATCTATTTTTCACCAGCAGTTTTCTTGCCATTGCTTTATATAGATAATAGAGTTTGGTGGATAAGTATCAACCTTCACACAAATGCTTCTTCTCTTCTATATTTCTTGTGTATGTTCACATAAAGCTTTCCTGTAGAAATCGTCTGTTGTTACAATGTTATTTATCTGTAAGAAAGAAAATATATGACTACCAGTTTGGTTAAGGATAAACTTTATTTTGTTCGCTATTAAACTGTATAATATATTTTCTGTCGATTGTATCATTGATGTTGAAACTTCCAAGCGTATGATGTTTGTATGGCAAACTTTACGCCTTCAACTCTCCAGTCACATCCATTGAGATATAGTCATCTTAACTTACACTGTTAGATGCTGGTGTCATGTACTTACATACAAGTACAAAATATCCAACCCATCGGGCTTGTCTGTGGTTTGACACACTTCATGTTTTTGTAGTTTGGTGCAATAAGGTGGGATATGGGTAGCACCGTTTGACACAGAACAGATAGCATTTTGTGGATGAAACAGCTTTTTCAAAATGTTTCAAAAACCAGTCTCAAGTTTTCACATACTAAACTAAAATGCACACACAAGAGGGGTGAAGAAGAGGGGGCATCCCTTTAAGGGACTGGCTTATTTTAAAACAAGCACTACATATATACAAGATCCATTTACAGAACAATAAAGGCAAGATCATGAGCCACAATTCAAATACCTGTTGATTCTGTGTGAACACGACTTAACACGGTTTATGTACAAAGTGTCAGTATGAATTTTGTTTACTGTACATTGGTGCCACAGTTTTCAAATACAGACCATCAAGTCTTGTGTATTTATTCTGTAGTCAGTTTATCAAATGTGCTAAATATCAAGACATCATGTCATATTGATCGGTGTAATCTGGAAAAGTGTATTTTACATTAAATTTGGTAATCTGATTGTTAGAGGAATGTTGCAAAAATCTGACAATAAGTAACAATTCGAATTCATCTTTTACAGAAAAAATGTTCTCACGCCTCCATGCTATTGTACTTACATCCATAAATCCCCATTCACACTTTTCCAATGGAGCGACTGATCTATCTCTTGTTGAAACTAGCCTTCAAACTCTGACAATGTTTCACATCATTTGGTAACGTGCAGAAGCAATTTGCTTTGGCATTGATATCAAAAGTCGCCCTGAAGAATTTCCAATTCATTCAAAACTCCTATGGTTCTATGGTTTATAAGAAGGTTACATCTGTAGACCTTGTGTATTTTACCACTACAGAGTCCATAATTGACCTACATTAGTAAAACATGTGGCTGGGACCTGTCGGGTTGTTTGACCAGAAACATTTTAAGACCAGAGCCGCTCATCTGGAGAAGTGTGAATTTACAACTAAATTTATAATAAATTTCTCGGTATCAGTTATACAGCATTCAACGCTTCCTGTATGTTTTTTGTTGTTGTATTTTTATCATATTAAAACTATTACATGTGCAATCCTAACATTTTTATGAATGAAAAGCAATTGTTAAATTGGCTGTACAATTCTACTGAAATAATAAAATATGTACTTAAAGCGTATGTTTAGTTTGATTTTGTATTTGTTATTAGTAATTGTATTTTTGTTTTTGTTTCATTGTTAACTATGTAAACTCCATTTTATAACATACTTGGTCCATATTGCCCAAAAACTGTTCTGTTATAGTATGTAAATTTATGTGAATTTTCATTCAGATATTTTTATTGCAAATGCTAAGCAGAGTTAGACGATACAGTTATTATATGCTTGCTTTAGGCACCACACATAGTAGTAAATTAGAAGGATACTGCCTACTCAAGTATTATGACATCATATAAATGGTATAAAATAAGCAAGAAGTTTTCCAGCAAGGTTTTGCTATCTTATTCAGGTTTTGATATCTTTCATTTGCATTCCTTTTTACAGATTCTCCAGATTTCTTACTATTTTGGTGACAAGTGAATCTGCTTCACACCTAATATCGATTGGACAGCTACTGATTACTTGCCCTTCTCAGAGTACAGACAGATTAGTGTTAACATATTGTCATTTCACTGAGACAAAGAATTTCTCAGATATCTAACACCAGTGAATGTGGGAGAGGGAAACTGTCTTTGTTTTGTAGTTAATGGTTCCTATTGACCATTGCTCAGAGATAATACCCACTGGAAAGATTAAAAACCTCTTAAGATGCCTCAGAAGAAAGCAATAACTTGGTGACAATGGGATACATGACAAAAGATTTCTCTGAAGTGTTCACTAGGTTTAAACCACAAATTCAAAGGCTGCATTAATCAGACCAATCTGTCAGTAAGAACATCAAGCTGCACATGGCGTGACCTAGCCTTTTTTTCTGTCGAAACTTCCCCGGCCCTTTAACAAACACATTGATCTTTTGTGTTCACTTACAGCTGAGCAAAATATGCTTTAGAGTATATTGACTGCAAACGTCAGTTTTAAAGAAGGCAAATGGCCCCACTCTCCAAATTGGCATACTTTAAGAGCTTCCAACAAGCTAATAGACTGCGCATTAATACAGCCATTTTCTTGTTGAATCTGGCCGTTTGACGGGAGGGGAACCAATCGATTCATTCCCCCAACTGTAACCCAAAAACTTAAAGCCTGACTATTTTTTCCCATGTATCTGTAAAGTCATCTCTTTGGGGAGCATTAAAACTTTTGGCTAATATCCCGTCCTGATCTTTTTTACTCTGAGAATCAAGACCATAATTAGGTTTTCTGCCTCCCACTGATTCACAAGTTGAACACAAGCTGAGATTTGACATGGAGGGGACACCGGCTGGAGGAGATTGGTTTAACTCAACGAACAGCCTGGTAACTTCACTTACTACTATGCTAAATCCCATCTACATGTTATATAAGTTGGTCCGGGTTTTCAGTGCTGCTTTAAACAGACCTTCACATCTTATGGGTTTATCGATAGGTAATATCAGATGTGATCTGGCTTGGCCATTATTCCCATATATATGAGGAATTTTTTGATTGATTGGGGTTGAATGTCACTTTTAACACATTTTATAGATCATATCACCAGGGATAGTTGAAGTAATGGAGAAAAGGAAAGCACACTTAGTGGTAAAGATTGTGCATTGAAAACTGTTGGGTTTCAGGGACTAACAACTTTTCAACCTCTGGTTCGTAAGGGTTTCGTGTGAAATTTGTTTCCTATGAAATAAGTTCCATTTATTGAAACTAAATCACAGAAAGAAATCATTCTTATACTTGATAGTTAATTTAATGATTATTTAAAAATTACAATGTATAAATATCGATAACTTACAAAATATGTTGAATATTATGTAGAGTTCTCAATGGGTATCCAAATATCCAGGGTACCCTATTGTTGAACATCTACCCAAATCTGAAATCACATACCCGAGTACCCTCCATATAAGCATTACTGCTGCCAATATTGCCCGAATTGGCTGACCGAGTACTGACATATCTCAAATTCATGAATTCGCCTCATACTGAAACTATTCAATTCTCACCTTTATACATCATTTATAGTATTATATTTGTCTTTTATTTTGGTTGTTTATGAATTGTGAAATGCAGGATGCCTTTGTAAATCATCATTATATTAAAACAATTATCTAATTTCGACAACATAAAATGCTTTATATTGACTATATAGTTACATGTACACCTGAAATAAATAAAAGTATTTGATAGTTTTGCATCAACAAAATTGACCTATCGAACTGAAAAGAAAATAATGTAGCAATTAGGTAATGATGGGGGCCATGGTGGCAGAGTGGTAACACTCTCGCCTCGCACCTCTTAGGTCGGAGTTTGATCCCCGACTCAACCTCACGTGGGAAAGCTGGTAGTTGCTGTTGGTCAGCAGTTTACAGTTCAGAATCTTGACCAACTGTATGTACAAGAGATAGAAAAGTGTCAGCTCTGCACTGGTGCACTGTCTCCTGGGGATTAGTTGCTTCAGACTCAGCTCCGGGGAGGGGTCTCAGTTTATAGTTAACAGGTTAACAGGTCTAGCATGTAATCACTTGATTGTCACATCTGTGGTCAAAGGTTTGAATCCACCACATATCAGGCTATGGAATTATAAAGTAAGAACTCTATAGATATGATGTTTATTGTTGAAACGTGTGTAAAATCTAAATCTTGGCATTTATCTTATATGATTTCCTACAAGGAACGGGTACTACTTGGCATCATAACACTGCACCAACCAGAAAACAGAACATCAATTGACAATTGCTTATCATGTACAACACACATGCATTTCTGAAAATAGAACTTATCAAATAATGTGAAAATGATTACATAAATTGTGAATTTCTGTATACACATTGTCAAAGGTAGGGTGTTTCATGTAAAAATTATCCGAGTCAACAGCCCATTATTTCCAAATATTGGACACTTACGAGGCTATTAACCTATTTAAATTCCACCAATTCCATTATGTTGTTTAACATCTTTACTTTTCATTCTTATATGTTTCTGTTCTGGTGTTTATTTTGGGATTTTTGTTTATTTTGGGTTTTTAATGATCATTTTAGTTGAAATAAATGTAGATGGGTTTCTTTGAAAATGTGCAAAAAATGTTTCTTCATATGGCCAAAATCTCAGAGTGAAAGATATTGGACTCTTCTAACAAAATAAAAACTTCGTGGTGTAATTTAACAGCCCTTACAAGGCATTGTAAAATGTTAATTCATTTGAGATTTTTGCGGTTAAAGTCTGTTTAAAGCTTGTGCTTATGTCATAGCATATTTTAATAATGAAAATCCATGTTATTATCTCCCTCCAGCGGCCAAAGGCTGTGGTCGGAAGATTATAAAAAGCCTTCTGTACGTGCATCCATGCGTCTGTGTGTCCGTTCATCAAGTTTTTACATAAACCTTAATACCTCATTCATGTACAAAGATATCTTCACTAAATTTGCAGGGAACATTTATGGATATAAAAACATGTCTGTTCAAAATTTTGGCCTTATTTTGAAAAACAAAATGGCTGCCATAGCCCAGTAATTGAAAATCATAAATAATCTTGAAATATTGCAGCTAGCTTCATCAAATTTGCGCAAATGATATATGGCTAAAAAGCTAGCCTGATAGTAATTTTGGCCTCATTCTAAAAACAAAGTGGCCGCCATATCACAAGTTTAATGTAAAATGGGCTTATCTTATTTAAAAGTCCTTATATCTCCCTTACTCACTCCTAGGGGTTTGGAATGTGAAAATGACTTGTCATGTCCTGGGGATTTTTTTCTAGGTGTTTAATTTGACCTTTGACCCCTGCTTCAGGGTTAAATGGGGTCATCATACTAAAATCCCCTTATATTTCTCCCTTATTATTGGTGGTAGGGCTTCAGAATGTAAAAACAGACGAAAAAACCGAAGTCCTGGCCTGCAAGTTATTTTGTCCTCATTTTGAAATAACTGCCATCCCCCATACCCAATTATTTCAAAATCATTAAGATGCTCTAAGACTTGAAATATTGCAGCTAGGTTCATCAATTTTGCACAAAAGATATATGGCTAGAATAGTTTTGAAAACAAAATGGCCGCAATATCACATGTTTAATGTCAAATGAGATTATCCTATTCAAAAGGCCTTATATCTCCCTTATCATTGCTACTAGAGGCTCCAGATGTGAACACTTACAGCGAGTCATGGCCTGAGACTCTTTTCCAATTGCTAACTTTGACCCTTGACCCCTTCTTCAATATCAAGTGGGGTCATCTTCCTATAAAGGCCTTATATCTCCCTTAGTTCTCCATTATTATTCATCCTAAGGCGGGAGATAACCACTGCGGCAGTAGTCTTGTTTTACATAACACAAGCACAATTAGCGCTTTTGTGGTCAAGTTGTGCCAACTTGTGGCTAGGGGTGGTAGTCCTCTGTCTGTATAGTGTCCAGCTGAACATAATACTTATGTTGTGCGTCCAAGCATTAAGCACTGTAGATAGTTTCTTCAATTTGTTATGTAAAATGTAGTCTTGATTGGGTATTAGGCAGAGAGTCTTGCCTTTTTACAGTGTGATGAAGGCTCTGATAACAGAACTGCCTGTGAATATGAGATGACACTAACAACCCTTGGACACTAAACATGTCATAATTCAAAACAGCCCAGAATACAAAAACCCTGTGAATTTTAGAAGCCTATAAAACAGTAAAGCTCCCTGTTTTATTAAAACAGGGAGCAGGCTAATCTGTTGTGCTTACAATTGGAGAACATAAAGCAAAAAACACTCAGTGAAAGCCATATCGTGTCAAAGATAAAAAGCAGAAAATCTGGCAGAGTGCTGTGACAGGGTTGGAGTGTGTGAAGCCATGTCTCTTGGGATTGGCAGATTTCACAGTATGGGTAGGCCTGGTGTTAAGTATTCCATGTCTGGAATAGGGGAGGGGGAACTCAGCACAGCTGGCATGTTCTCTATGTAAGTGGGTGGTCTGGCAATTAGGAAGCTCGTTAATACCATTTCCAACCAGCTCCTATTTCCAGGAGCTTAAATCTCATGTACAGCTTTAAGAAAGCACTAACACTGTTGAACTGTTAAGACTAACCATACAGCTTAAACGTAAAGCTCAGATTATTTACATCCTGGATCACCACTGATCAAATATTAGGTTGTTTTTTGGATTGATACAGGTAAACCTCTTTTGCCATGCGATGAAGATGAGTGAGCTGAAATCACTTGATTTCCAGTGTATATTCGTGAAACAATGGTCAGCTGGTGAAGTGTGGACCTGATAAACATGTGCTAAGATATCACAACTAGACTGTAGACTACAAATAACAACAATGCAAATTATCTTCATCTGCTAATTTATTGATTGGCTGTAAGACAATAGGACTTAGAGCCAAAACGTCCCTAGTCTGGATACTTCCTATTTAGGAAAGGCAGTATTTAAACAATATTAAGACTTAATCTGTAATGATCAGTTATATTTTTCAGAAGAATATGCCCCATTCTTTTGGAATAATAACCCTGAATGATGTATGGAAAAAACTTGTGTAATTACGTCTGAATAAGCCATTAGATAAGTCCCCCTCTTTTTATTAACGCCAGAAGTCTTTGTAACTGTCTCATTAACAACAAATTTTAGATTAATCATAAAGAAGAATTCTGTCTATTTAAAGCTGTAAACTTTCTTTCCCTTTTGAGGCACTGTTTGCCTGGGAGTTTTACCTCACAAAGAGGGTCCCTCAGACATTCATGGTTGTAGCCATGACGTCACGGTTTGTGGGTATAGAAGCAGAAGCACACAGGAGGCATGGTATATTCAGGGCATATCACCCAGTAGTCAACAGAGGCAGTCTGGTGATAGATGATGAGCCTAATTCAAACTTCACATCTCAAGACAGCACTTAGACTTAATCATAAAGGATGAGGCTCCATCACCACAGAGCAAAGGTTAGCAATGGCTGCAAGGCATCAAGGGAAGGGGGCGGGGGGGAACTGGTTAGCACGGAGCAGCTCCTCTCCAAAAGGTGATCTACTACTCATGAATCTTCACATAATTACCTCTGATAATGTGTCATCAGACTGCAATTGATAATGTAAATGACTATATGGATATTGTCTTGCACGCAATTCAAATGTGGATCCACTTTTCACTGGCCTCAACGATACCCAACTATGGTTTGGTTTCTAAAACTAATTACTTATCACCGTTTGGAATTAGAACTATGCTGTTGCCCTCCATAACTCGCAACAATTTGGGGCTGAGATTCCACACTAGTGTATTGTTTTAGGTGATAAATCCTATTAATCAAAATATGCATTGATGTGCCAATTAGAAATAAATTTTAACAGAGAAAGTATGAATCTCCACAACATTCATGTGGACATTCCTGAAAATAATACATTTTTGTCTGTCTTAGTTTTAGGAACCACCACATGCAGCTTATTTGATCTTTTCCCAAAAATACAGGAGGGTTGCTTGAAGATTACAAACTGTCAGTTGTTATTCTATATTTTAGATTTCATGAAAAGTTGAGGTTTGCGACAAGTCACGATAAAAAAAAAACAGAAAAGTAAAATGTCTACAATATTAATAATAAATCTGCTGGTGATTAAACTGATACCCTGTGCAATGATCAGATCCAGTTATCATAACAAGGGTAAGGTGCCTTGCACCCAGGAAATATCTTCTGTATATCAGCATCCACCACGACAAAAAATACAAGGTTAAAATCAGTTTTTCCATATCAATACATTCGATGAGTTATTGCTTTCTGGCATGCCATGACCCTAGCTCATTTACATAATGCTGTGTTTTATGCAAATGAGGGTGGCACTATTAGGGATGTAAGTGAAGGATTCGATAGTCTAGCTGGCATTTTCCTTATGTGAATCAATAGCACATAAAACAAGACCTTTCACCTTCACTTATGCCACATTTAGGGAGTGATTTACTCGTGGACAGCAGTTACATTGTTGTCCAGAATAAGCAGTTAGAATACATTGTGTAATAACAGGCTTACAAAACTACTTATCATGTCAAGATGATGTAGTTTGACAATGGTTGGTGCACTTATATTATCAAGATGGTTCAGCAGCAGCATAATAAATTAATACTTAGAATTTCCAGGTAAAAAAATAATGAGGCGACTCCCTGGATAATGTGATTTGATTGATTTGTACAGTTCCGAGCAAATGTGAGCATCTTTCTGTAGTGCTGATTAACCAAAAATACAACCCAGTTTCAGACAGAAGGTTGTGTTGTAATTATCAGATAGGCGTGCAATACTAGCGCATTAACAATACTTTATATGTATAATAAAACAGTATAATTTACGGTTCACTAAGTTGAATGCTGTTAGTGAGAGTGCTGAACTATTAACGGTTCGCCTCTGACGTCATCCAGTGTTTCTTTTGACATTTTCTTCTCCCACTTGAAATTTTCAAATTACGATATCTCCCTTATTTCTGCTTGGATTTGGGTCAAACAAAAACATGAATAAGCATTGTAAAATTATTTTTCTAATGATACATCAGATTTTTAGTAGGTTAAATAGTTACGAAAATAAAATGGAAATTATTTACGGTAAATTACCAAACAAAAACACCCTTTGTAACTGTCACTAATACACCAAAATAACATCTGCAGGAAATAAAAGGTCCTTTGTCCATGTGATATCACAATAACATATATTTTGATTGGGTTGGCTTAATAATGAAATTATATTTCAGCAAAAGGTTCTTCATTTTTTGTAACAATGTATAGTTTCTTTGTTGAAAAATAAGAAAAAAAAACACTTGATAATTTAATTATATACAGACAAGTCTCCTTAATTGATTCCAGTATCTTGTAAACTTGAGTATTTGCCTTAATGGTTTTCTTTAGATATGGGAATACCGATTTATGCTTTAAAAATAAAATGATGCTTTGGTGTTTACATTTTTGACAAACAACTTTAAATTGGTGCAAAAATTTGAAATTTAAATAAGCCAACAAAAAACCCGAAAATGGCAAGGTTATTATAATTTAATGACAGCCATCTCATAATAATAATAATAATAATAGTAATAATAATAATAATGTATTTATAATATTGTATTTATAATATGACATTCATCTAATAATAATAGTGATAACATGATTTTGTACAGGCATTATAGGCTTTAGCAGCACTTCATTAATCATTAACAGCCTTCAGGCCTTCTATTTATAAATACCAATCAGTTTACACTTGTGAAATATTTATATCATACTTTACAAACTTTGTGTGTCAGTCTAGCAATGTACACTAGTATATAAAACAATGATACATGCTGTATATAAACTGTAATTATAACTGTGACTCACAGCTTACCATAATATATATTTAGTAGCAGTAGTTATGGGGGTATTTCACTGGGGCCATCTTGTCGGTAACTATGGATTTTTTGAGGGTCGCGAGCAATGTTTACAGAGTCAGTCAGGATCGGTTGTAGTTTCCAGGCTTGTTGCAGTGGATCGGCAAAATATCAAACCAGTTTGATATTTCACTGACCCTCCACGACTCTTGATCCTGACTTTGGCTCTGCCACCTGGAAACCTTCCTGTTGGGTTTCTCTAAGGCTTGTCCTAGTCACTTCCCGTCTTGCCCTATACTGTTTCTGTCTTGTCTGGAGGCACTTGCTGGCCTGTCGTGGTGAAGTATTTAGACATCACTTAACGAAAAATCTGTAGACAAAAAACCAACTGTAAATGAAGGGAAACCAACCTGTTGTAAACGTACCTGACCTGACTTTGGGAAACCAACAGAGGGAGGAGAAGGGGAGGCCAGGAGAGCAGAAACTCCACAGTCACATGCAAAGGAGAGAGTGGCCGAAACGAGACCAGGAACTGAGAGGAGTAGCAGTGAAATTGATACAAAGGGTGGAAGAGAGGCGGGCACATCTCAATCCCAATCCGGATGCAAGAAAGGACATATGACAAACATTTAGCTAACAGACTCAAATGAGGAGGCTATTGTTGACTTTGTCAATGATCATGAGAAGCCCCACGACAGGACCATTGAGCACTTTAAGGACAAGGCCAAAAAGGAATGCCTGTGGAAGAGGTTCTCCATCAGCTGCAAGGTGTCAGTGAAAGTGTGAAAGACTTGGTTCAAATCCCAAAGGACTCACTACAGAAAACTCACCCAGTCCAAGTCTGGTCAGGCTTCCAAGGACATTATAGAGAGGCCGAACTGGATTCAGGACAAATTTTACTTCTTGAAGGAAGGGACTCAGCAAATCTTCATCCTTCAAGTCCCCAGCCCAAGGAGCCAGTGCAACAATAGCCTCAGCACACGACATCTCCAGAGCTTCCACTGATGCAGATAGTATGGAGATGAGCTTGTGATCAGACACTCACGACAGGCCTTGATTGCAAGCCCCAGTGTAGTTTTCCAACCTTCAACAGTAAACCAGCAGGTCATGAACCAGTTTGCGCAGATGAAAACCGTGCTGTCATCTTCTCTTTGGCCAAGGCAGGAGACCACCAGAGCAGCCTTCTATCTGGCATCTGAGATGGAGGCTTTAGAAGAAAGAGACTTTTAAATGTTCAGAAGCAATGCTGTGAAACGCTTAAGCGGGATCCAGTGCAGGGCAGAGGAAAGGACCCATCAGCCCCAGCAACCTACACTTTCTAGGAGCTCCAGTGCCACTTCTACATATGTTCCATAGACTTTTCAGCAGCAACCAGCACCAGCCGCCAGGGAATACATCTTGCATATTCCAAAAACCCAGATGCCAGCAAGCCAGACCATCCAACCAGCATAGCGGAGCCAAGTGGCACCCAGAGGGCAGCAGACTTCCTGTGCACTTGTTGATGAGCAACAATCCAACACCTCAAGACAGCTTCATTTCACCATCAGCCCGACCAAGCACTTCAACCCACTGCCAGTAGCCTCTGTCACAGGCAAAGAAAATGCACACACATCTCTCTGGCATTTTTGGGAACATACAGTCAGTCATGAGCTACCCGCAGATAGATACACCTCAACCACTAGCACCAATTAACACACATCAACAAGTTACTTCTCAACCAACCACCCAGGATGAGAGGTCGTCCACAGCAGCCAGCCCAACCCCAGTCCCTCCATCAGTCACATAATCCCAAGCAGCAGCAGTAAACCGACTGCACTTGCCTTAAATCAATCCACTGCTGTAATATATCTTTACATGACAACTGCTGATAATTAGGTCCTTCTCCGGATCATCCCAATCTTCCAAAAACAATTAATAAGCTGAAAAAGCTGTTTAAAAATTGCAAAACAAGGAGCAATACACGGCCCTACACCAAACACTTAAGCCCCAAAACACACAAACAAAAACAAAGTGAGTGAGTGAGTGAGTGAGTGAGTGAGTGAGTGAGTGAGTGAGTGAGTGAGTGAGTGAGTGAGAAAGAAAAAAAAATGAAACTTTGGCAGAAAAAACTTTGAAAAGAAATTCGAAACTTTTGAAGTTCTGGAAAGATTTTGATACTTTAGAAAGTTTTCAACTTAGACATATTGTGCAAAATGTGCCAGAAGAAAAATTTTGAAAAGGTTTACAAAATTTGAGTTTTCATATTGGACATTTTTACATAACTTAGGTTGAAGTTATTCAACAGTATTATAGGACTTGTGACTTAGTTTCAAAACCTGTTGAAATTGGATTGGGTTTTTGGGGGCATTTGTTGGAAATTTGTGCAACACTAGCTTAAATAAAGGTCCTTGGAATAATTGGGTAGTCCTGAAAAGGATTGATAGATGCCAGCTTCTTCTGTCCCCAGGGTAGTTGCTTGGCACATCTCAGATTCTGTCCTACCAAGCCAATGCACCAAGATGATTGAAGTAATCTTTCAGTATCTCTCTGATGGTTCATCTCTCTCAAAGGATTCCTGTAGTTGTCATCTAGCACATACACCACCTGTTCATTTTGTAGGGCTGTTATGTCCTCTGCAGAGATGGGTGCCCTATCTGCTCCACCCTGGTGTGTCATCAGCATGTTGTGCAACACCACAAATGCCAAAACAATGTCTCTGACAATCTAAAGCTTTTGCTCCAATGTGCCCAGTAGGTCCCTGATCTGCCCATTAATATTTAAAATGCATTCTCCACTACCCTGCTGCCTCTGGAGATCCTGTCTGTATTCTCTCTTCCCTTGTGAGTTGTCTTCTGCTGTAGAGTTTCAGAAGCCATGGCATCAAGGCAAAGGTGTCATCACCTAGCAAGAAGAAGTGCATATCTGGTTCAGGTGGCGGAAGACCCAAGGTGTCATCCTCAATCTTCTTCCTCAACTTGCTATGGTTAAATATTTGTGCATCTGATGTCAAGATCCACTTGACCAAACATCTATCCAGAGGATTCTGTATTTGGTGTTGACCAGGACTAGCAGCACCAGGGAAAAAACCCTTGCAGTTGTAATACTCACTGTCAGATTACTTTGGCTTCTTCGTGGCAAAATGTTTTCCATATATTGCCCCAAGAGTGTGGGGGACATTTCATCTGGTTCTGAACTTCTCCTCCACCTTTTTTCCAGTCTTTAGGATTGGTAGGGCATGTCAAACGCTCTTCCTGAAATTCAGCAAGGATTGCCCCGAAGAGCTTGGGGACAAATTTACACATGGTGATTCGCCCAACCAGCCTGTGATACTGCAAGGATGTGCATGTTTCTCTTGTTACCAGGTGGCTCAGCATTATTGTCAGTTTCAATGCTACTTCTTAGGGCTTCCTAAAATTGGTGACTAACTTTTTGATGCTTTGGGGTATGCATTCAACAATGATGTGCAACATGCAGATAGCATCCTGACAAAATTCTGGTAACCTTGGACATCAGTCTGTATTAAGTTGGTAAAGAGGATTCAAAAGCATCCCCTTCCTTCTCTTTGAAGGATCAAGGGCATGTTCCAAGGGTTTGGTGGCTTTCTTCTTCTCGTGGGATGTGGCTGTGGCTGTTTTGAAGGTCCTGGCTGCGAGGCAGGCTTTGGTCCTGGGTTCAGATTCTTCCTTTTCTGTAGGTAAATCATGATGAAAATCAAAATATTAAACTCAAAAAAAATAAAAGTACCCTAAGCTTCTGTAGAAAGTGTCTCTGGTGTGTAACTGGCATCTTTTCAGTGATAAATCATGAGTTACAGCAGCCAGAAGGGGTTTATATAGTGTTGGTTTTTATCCTGACTTGTGATCCTGGCTCCAGAAATTAATCGGACAAGTCGGGTTGGATCAGGATATTACTTCAGACTTGTCAGTTTATCGCTATGGCTTGTTGTGGCCTGATATGGCTTAATGTTGAGTGGTTTATGGCTTGTCCTGGTAGTTTGCCATCTCATCATCGAGAAAATCACCCCGACCCCAAGTAAAGGGATCTTGCTCCAGACAAACCGGGATGTGCTATGTCCAGTTAGGGAGAGGTAACCGACAGTACTTTCTATCACTCTTTTTCTGGATTTTGGACCCCAATCCTCTGAGTCACAGAGTCAGTTGTAGGGTCTGCTCCGTCAGAACACTCATTATACTTTAAAGGTCAAAACGGAAAGAGTGTCGATCAAATGCTTGTCCACTGTAACTAAATGTAACAATGTAATCTAACTATACTTTTGGGTTTCATTTTGAATAGACATGTCAGTAAAATGTTGACAGCCGTAAACACCTTTTTCTGTGTTTTTTTTTCATTAGAGAACTATTCATCGCGTGTTTATATATTACAATAACTAAGTCCAGTATACTGTCACCTGGTCTCATATTCACTAAAATTCTTATTAAAATTCTTGGAATTGTTATAAATTCGTGGACAGTCGTGGACAGTCAGTGAAGAAAATGGTGAAATGGGTGGGAATACTGAATCGGTATCAAAGCCTGGGATTAAGTACAGATCGGCCTCAGGAAGCCTGAGGAGGCCCCAGGCGGCCCCAGACAGTCCCCGACTGGTCTGGGACTAAGAACCGATTAAGCCAGTTTTCTGGTCTGTTTCAACCACGATCCTGTTGTACACATACCGACTGGGTCCCAGGACACCTCAGACCTCCTGGGACTAAGCCCCGACTAACCCCCAATTAAGTCCCGGCGTCCTCAGGCCTCCTCAGTCTTCCCCAGACCACGATTGCCGATTCTTGCAAAAAAGCTGGATTTTCTGGGTATATATATATAAATTCCGCAATCTAATTATCATTACTTTTATAGGAACACAGCAGGATGCCACCTTTTAATGGAAGACAGCTTCAGCAACAATTTAGGGCTTTTTTAGTTTTTATTCAGTTACATATAATGATGTATTTGCTATTTCTACGTAGACCACAGCAACCACCACAAGCAGCACCACCACCACCACCAGCCATACAGAGACCTAGAAGAAGGCACAACATGTGGGTCAGGCCATGGCTACTACAGAGAGAGGAGAGGGGGCCTACCACAACATTATGGCTGAACTGTATGCCACAGACATTCCAGGATTCACCAATTACATGAGGATGACCCCAGAATTCTTTGAAATGATAAAGACCAGACTGGAACCACGTCTAGCCAGGCAGGCCACCAACTATACAGCTCCAATCAGTGTTGGGGAGAAGTTAGCCCTCACCATCAGATATCTGGCCACTGGAGAGTCATACACATCATTATCCTGTCAGTTCAGGGTTGGCAGATCCACCATTTCCAAGTTTCTACCAGAGGTCTGCAGGGCCATCCAGGATGAGTTCACCAGAGAGTACCTCAGATGTCCTACTACTCCAGATGAGTGGAAAGAACTGGAAAGGGAATTCAGGATCAGGTGGAATGTTCCACATGCCCTGGGAGCCCTTGATGGAAAGCATGTGGCTCTCAAGAAGCCCAAGAACTCTGGAGCCCTGTACCATAACTACAAGGGGTTCTTTTCCATAGTAATGTTGGCCTTGGTAGATGGGCAGTACAAATTCAGATGGGTGGATGCTGGTACAGCTGGATCTTGCTCAGATGCCCAGATATTTAATGCCTGTCAGCTGAAGAGGAGGATTGAGGATGGCAGGATAGGCTTCCCTGACCCAGCTCCTATAACACAGAGTGGTAGAGATGTCCCCTACTTCATTCTGGCAGATGATGTCTTTGCCCTGAAGACCTGGCTGATGAAACCCTATGGCAGAAGGATGTTAACCAGAGAGGGAAGGATTGCCAACTACAGAATATCAAGGGCCAGGAGGGTTGTTGAGAATGCTTTTGGCATCCTGGTCTCAAGATTCAGAGTGATGTTGACTACTATTGAATTACCCCCAGAAACAGCCAAGGATGTGGTCATGACCTGTGTGGTTCTGCACAACATACTGAGAAGCCAGTATCAAGGTCAACATGGTGGTCAAGAGCCTGGAGATGATGAAGATGATGATGTGCCTGGTGATTGTTGACTGATTGGTGGTGCTGCTGGTGGTGGTCCAGACAGAAACCCTGCTAGAGAAGCCAAAAGACAGAGGGATTACCTCAAGGACTACTTCAATAATGAGGGAGCAGTGGCCTGGCAAGATGGCAGAATATAGCTCCTGCTGCAGTAACCAGTCCTTTTCAGGACTAATAACCAGTCCTTTTCAGGACTACCAAATATTCCAAAAACAATTAATCAGCTATGCTTGTTCAAAATAACCCAAACATTACCAAACATAATTCACCCACCCAACAAACAGACAAACCCAATGCCCGACAGCAGTCACGCAACCAACAAACAGACAAACCCCATGGCCAACATAATTCATCCACCCAACAAACAGACAAACCCAATGCCCAACAGAAGCCATGCAAGCAACAAACAGACAAACCCCATGGCCAACATAATCCATCCACCCAACAAGCAGACAGAAATAAATGCCAGTCATCCAACTAACAAACAGACAAACCCAGTGCTAAACATAATTCTCAAAAGAAACACACAAAGCCAAACATAACTTCCTACATAGAATAAATATGGCATATATTTTGAAAGCTACATCCTAATTTTACTTACATTTGGGGTTTTTTTGGGGAAAAATATTTGAAACAGAAATGTTTTCCTGGAAATCTTAAAATTAAAATCTTTTACTCCACTTCACAAATATTTAGGAAATATAACCACCAAACTGGTTTTCTTTACAATGATGGGGGATATGTTTGCAAAATAGTTTGTCAGTTATTTGGTTTGGGTTCTGTTTGCTATTGGGTTTGTCTGTTTCTTGGTTGGTGGTTATGTTTGGTATTTGGTTTGTGTGTTTGTGGGTTGGTGGTTAGGTTTGGTATTTGGTTTGTGTGTTGTTTAGTTGGGGGTTAGGTTTGGTATTGGGTTTGTGTGTTTGTGGGTTGGTAAGTATGTGATAATGCCTTTTAACTCTAGGGATGATGTAAGTGTTGGACTTTTTTATTAAAGATTTTAAACAATCCCATAGATTTTAAGCTAAAATGGGCTGATTATTGGCCATATTGGGAGTTTATTTTAATATTTTTTCTATGTGGCCTTTTTTGGTTATGTGTGGTACCATGGGTTATTTGTTTCATGTTTGGGGTGGTGTAGGTGTTGGACTTTTTTTACTTTTTTTTTGTGATAAGTATTTGTACTGAACTGTTATGTTTTGTGAGGGGAATTGGAATAACTTGCAGCAAAATATTTGTTTTTGGAATATTTGGGTGGCCCTGAAAAGGGCCTGGCAGGTCAAAGACCCGCCCTGACTGGATGGCTACTGAGGAGGCTGCTGCTGTTGAGGCGGTGCTGTAGTGGTGATAATGAAGAGTTGCTGCTGCTGCTGAGGCTGCTCAATGATCTGTGTAGATGTCAGATCTGGTAGCTGGCTTAGTATTCCACTTAAGCTGTGTCTACTTCCCTCGTCCTGTACAGTTAGAACTGATGGAGGGTTGCCAAAGCCAAGGGGGCTTGGTGTGTAGTAGACGTAACTGCTGCTAGCTGCTGTTTGGGTGGAAGTAGACGCCTGTTGAGTGGTTGTTGGCAGTATCTCGACCCTCTGGGACTCCGTGGTAATAGTGGCTGATCTTCTGGCTAGTGGTTGACGTCTACAGTTGGTCTTAATGGTTTCAATATCTCTAAAAATTCTGCCCTTAAGGTCCTCAAATTCCTCTTGGGTCATCTTTACAGCCTCTGATGCCACGTAGTCAAAGAATTGCTGCCTGTCTGACTTCTGCTGCAGGAAACCTGAGATCAATGTCCTCGTCTGGTCAAAGTGCTCAAGTATCTTGGAGTCTATTGAAACTGGTGTAGATGTGAACATAGGTTGACTCCTACTCTCCCTGAGGACACTGGAATCAAGGTGTTCTGTATCAGTAGTAGACCCACGAGATTCATCCTGCTTGCTGGTATTTGGACTGGCCTCGAACCCTGAACTTCTGCTGGCCCCTTTTCGTCTGATATGGGTCTTAAGGAACCCATCTGCTGGTAGACCCAGGACTGTCTCTTGGTCATCTCCCTTGGGGCTTGGCCAGATTGTAGTTTTGACAGCTTGCCATAACGCGTTCACTGGGATTCGAAGCATCTTCTGACATCAAAGGGCTCGAGCTTCAGTTCTGCAGAAATTTCTGCCCAGAGAGCCTCCTTCTGTCTGTCGTGGAAACGTGCATGCTCCTTGTCATAGAGCTCTGGATGCTCCTTCACAAACTCCACAATTGCAGTTTCTTGGCTGTCAGTGAAAGTTGAACAGACCCTGGCTCTCTTGGCTGCTGAGTGACTCTCTAAATCCTCCTCACACCTCTCTTCTTCTTCACAAGCTTCCTCAGTAAGTTTCAATCGCTCCTCAGTCTCTTGTGTACCCTCCTCTGTACCCTCCTCCATCCTTTCCTCAATCCTTTCCTCCACCTCTCCACTTTCCTTCTCCCTCTCCTCTTGCCTCTCATCCATCTTCTTCTTTCCTCTCTTCCCTCCTTTCTCTTTCCTCATAACTCCAGTCAATAGCAATAAAAAAAAGTAAAAAAGTAAAATGTGTCTCCTAACTGTAAAATTTGCCTTAAGCTCAAGTATTATATGATATTTAAAAAACTAAAAACCCCTACAAAACAGTGACACACGTCTCTCAGTAGCAACAGTCAGTAGCAACGAGAATGTGTGCGCGGTCGCTTATATAGTCCCAGACCCCCTCATTGCCTCGTTTTAATTTCCGATGCATGGAAAACAGTCGGCTCTTAATCGGTTCTTAGTCCCAGGCCTCCTGGGGCATCCTCAGACCATCGCGGACTAAATTTGTGTTGTCCCAGGCGGCCTGAGGACGCCGGCTTGGATCGGTTAGGATCAGCTTCTCTTAGTCCAGATTTCTTAGTCCCAGGACACCTGAGACGGTCTGAGGTTTCCCGGGACTAATGAAACCGATTCCCTTTCATGAAACTTTAAAGATCTGTTATGAGTCGGGGACTGCCAAACAGGCTTCCTGGGACTAAGCCACGGAGGTCTGGGACTAAGGGTCGCAGGACGCATGGGACAACATAGGACTGTGTAAATTTGGGTCTGAGGAGGCCTGAGGAAGCCTGGGACTGGACATTTTGTTGTCGGCGGGAAATGAGAATCGGTTTGGGTCGGGAAATATATCACACATGTTTGATTTCTCTCACGGCCACAACCGACAACTACCGACCCTTACAGGACATCTGGGACTAAGCAAATATTTAAAACCGACTCCCAAAAACCCTTAATCGGGAAGCTTAGTCGTGTGGTGGAACACCCACATTAGAAAAATGCTTATTTTAAGAAAAATTTCTTTGAGGAACTCTTGTTGTTAAACAAAATTTGTTTGTGTAAGAATGAAAAATTTAGTAAATATATGCACTGTTTTGTATAAATCACTGGTATCTGTATGCTAACTTGTTTGTTGGGGTTACTTTATACCCAAGTAAGCCTTTGTAAAGGATATATTTTGGCCCATCCCCCCCAAACCTCCCCCCCCCCCCCCCCCCCCAAAAAAAAAAAAACCCCTCACGTTAAAGCTCAGCCTGATGAGCACCACCATGACCTTTTGGCCCTGATTCTTTTATCCATGGAACAGGATCAGTTTCCTCAGCATCTCAGTAAAATGCATTTGTGGGTCTTAATGAAAGCCCAACACTTGTTTTGAAACATTCCCCTCCAGTTAGTTTACTGTCGCAGAATCCAAATTACCCTGTCTGTAGTAGAAGATACATAATGATCCCAGTAAAGGTAGCCAGGACACATTTCCTTGATAATGTGGAGAAGGGAAATAGAATTATAGACTCAAAAGGAAGTGAAATCAAGAGTAGCTCCGCATTTAATGAATATTATGGGATTTGATTTGGGTGAACTCAGTGAGGCTTGCTGTTGTATTTTTGAGGTAGTTACTGGGACACATCAAGGCTGCGGACTGGTTGGATGCTGCCGGCATAATGGGAGCTTCCCTGTTTTAGTAACATGGGAAGGGATTGGTGTGTTATCTTAAAGAACTCTATTAGTATCTACTTGTCATATAAAAGTGTGTCATTCTTTATAATTCACTGGGAGTTGGCAAGGTAGAGTATTTGAATATGAAAAGCCCAAACCTCTGAAGTGAACCCCTCACTCCTTTGAACTTTAACTCAAATTCACGAAATGGAATATTGAGTCCCTGTGTGATTGCCATTTTATTGCGATGACTGTATTGTACAGTTTGGGATTAACAAAAATATTACTGGAAAGTCTCCCAAAAAACATATGATAAAATTAGGAACATGGTATATTTTGAAATTTGAAAGTCTAATTTAAAGGAATTTCATAATTTTAATATTATGCTTGGATAAACGAATTATCAACGTTAAAAAGTGATTTATATATTCCCTGACTTTGTCATTTCTTTTATTGCCTGTGTTAAGTTTTACATCCTCAAATGCAAACTGCAATTTCCAGGATACAGTTTTGTGGAATTCCTTAAGTGGGGCAGATTTGTCATACTTTTGTAGGCATCCATTTACAATTGTTATATGTGAAGATTTTTGGTGCGTAATGTCACTTTTGATACTTCAGAGACCTAATGTTAGACATGTGTTTATGGTAGATAATGTAAGCCGATGCATAAAGCCTATGTGTTAATACCTTCGTGTACCAATCACTATCTTTACAGACTGACACATGCAGAATTTTACTGGATTCAACAGGATTCCTTAGGACTTTAGTAAAATATTTAAGCAGATCAAAAGCTTCCCAAAATCTCGTCAAAACCTGATGTTATTACATACAGAAAATAGTGCCTCAACAGATAATCAGGGATATCTTACTGAGTAAGAGATATCTTTGTTTATGCATTGCACACAGAAGCACGAACTTGAATGTTTGTATTTGTTAGGCACAGAAAATTAGTTCTTTCGTGAAAGGAACTTGAATTCAATAGTTAACATAGTAAATTTGTACTGCCTCCTGAATAATTCAACGATCATTCCTCTGGGAATTTTAATGTTAAAGTAGCAGTTCTATACATGACAAGTGTGACATAGTTCCCAGTAAACATTAGAAACGTTTTTAAATGGTTTAAACGTTTACAAAACGTTTTTAAAACCTAATTAAACCCTATCTTATGGTTTTCTAAATGTTTCCAAGTAAACATTTACATTGTAATGTTTAAAAAATGTTTTATAAACATTCTTTAGACAAATGTTTTTCTGAAAACGTGTATTAAACATTTATAAAATAGCTGAAGAAATGAAGGTTTTGCTGGAAATGTTTTTTAAACATTCGTCATGAAATGTTTGATAAATAGTGCACATAAAATGTATAAAGAACATTGCTTGTCAAAACATTCTATCAAAAACGTTTTTTAAACCTATATTTTTAAACCTTCACCTTCAAACATGTCCAAACAAAGATGGCGGTGAGCAATAATAGGGGATTTTAGAGGACTTTGTCAAAAATTGCCCCACATGCAATTCCTAAAAGTAAGAATTGAATGGGGCACAGTTTCTAAGCCACTATCTTATAATTTTAGACATAAAAATAACATTTTCAATAGTGAGCAACCATACAAAGATATTGAATTTGACCTCTGACCCCATTATTATTCAGACATTATTATGTTCATTTATAATGTTTTTCTAACATTTATTGTTAAATGTTTAATAAACGGTATATTTAAAATGTTTTAAAAACATTCTATTACAAATGGTTTTCATACCCATCATTTTTTAACCTTTCCCAAACGTTTCCTAACGTTTGCAAAACCCAAAAATGTTTACTGGGTTAATATAAATATTAAATGCAGTAATACTGCAGTGGATAGAACTGGGTGGTGGGGATTTTAGTGCAATACAAATGGTGTGTAAATACCTTGATAGCCAATTGTGTTTTTTTTAATTCTCGTAGATAACACCCTAAATATACCAAAAATGAAAAAAAAAATTATGGGATTTTTCCGCCTGAAATGAAAACTTTGCTATTTAAGGTTTTGTATCACCCACGCCAGTAATACATCCAAGGTGTTAGTGTTACAACTGCCTCCCCAGTCCATGTAAGTAAGAAGTGTGCATCTAGTATAAACGTCCAACATTGCTTTAATCAATTGAACGAGAGAATGACAGAGCTCCTTAATTTTGACATTGGTACTTTATTCAGTGACATTAGTCTATATGGACAGATATTAAGTTCAGCTGTCAACATTCCACTACACAATCTCACCACGACAAAGTCAGTAGTCACGTGATCCCCTCCATGCCTGAGTGTCATTAATCTCCAGTAACTTGATGGATGGCTTTGCATATTCTAAAGATTAAATAGTGTCCATGAATCAGGGGGACTTATGACTGGTGTCCGCCGTGCAGTTTATGAGCAGGAGAGCATTCCACTCAGTCACACGTGACTTCCCAGGAGAGAGGCCTGTCTGTAGCCCAGTGTGCCCACTGAGAGGGGAGGGGCACATACATAGGGGGGCTGGCAGAACTCTAGATAACGAGGAACTAACTGATACAATGGCTATCTAAAGTGTAATCTGGATTCACAGTCAGATGTAGATAACTAGACTATATAACGGTTCCAATAGCCTAAGAGCATAGCTACAGGTGACAAGGAAAAGCCATAAATTTCTAATAACCAGACGACTATGTATGATGTGTAGAGTACATCTGAATCTTAAAACAAACACCTTCTAAGATAGGAATTTATTATTCCAGATATCATTACTGGATTTTAAATACTTCAGTTAGTTTCTTTTATTAATACCTCTTTGAAGCTTCCAAAAAAGTTGCAATATACAAAGGGAAGGATTGGCTGCTTTTAGAAAAAAGACTCCCATTAAGTGAAACTATTGTTGTGGAGTTATGTGATAACCTTACTGTTCCACTGATGTCAAACAAGGAATTGAATGAAATTAATGCCACACGAGGAGCACCCTCCTGGGAACAGCCATGTGTCAGTGTATTTACTGTAGATATTTTACACAAGAGTTTTTTCTTTATCTTGGTGTGTGAATATGTTTGCGTCAGTGGTGATCGTAACAGCCATTTTTGTCAAAATTACAGTAATGGACTGAACATGTTTAACACATTTAAAAATGTTTTTCAGTGTGGCGTGGGTGCAATATGTATTCAAAATCTTCATATTTATTGCAACTTTTAGTTGTAGTGTGTAATGACTTGAGGCTCTAAGGAATTTGTTTCAGTGACTGCTGTTATACCCCATTCAGACTTTCCCGATGTACATATTCTGATGTACCCACAAGTTAAAATGTTTCTCACAGTGTGATATTATGTCACATAATTTGTAAAAATATTGCAACAGCTCCCTATCAGATCCTGTACAAAAGTATTAGGTTGCAAACGAAAACAGGTTCAGATAAGCAATTTATCTTTACCGTTTCAATTTGTTTGAGGTTACCTTTATAACATAATCTTGTGGTCCAAGGTGGCCCGGTGATTAGCAAGTTTGTTATCTAATCCCAGACATTCATCTCTCTGTGGGTTCAACTCCCACAAGTGACAATACTGAGTACCTGTCCCAATATAACCCTGGCTGTTGAATGGGACGCAAAACCTCAACTTTGAGTTATAACATAATCTTAAATTTTTCTCTCTCATTGAGGTCAATATGCTTTGACTGTAACTTTTAACTCTTTAACTGTTACCTCATATTTAGACTAACTTTACCTAACTCTAAACCACGAACCTTAATTAATGATAACCTGAGCTGCTGTGCAGGCTGGCAATAGACATTTAAAGTCATTTATGTAAGTTATGTATGCACCGTGCTTGACCTCTCCGGTGACCAGTAACTGTATGAAGTATTACAGATATTTATCTATATACATAATAAGCCATGCTTGAAACTCTCTTGTCTTGTGATGGTAGGGAATGTACAAACACAATGTCCACATTTATCCTATATCTTTCAACTGTATTTGCTTCTGTTTACACTGTGCTGTTGGTGGAAAAAGATATTTATCTACTCCCTTTCATACTGATCGAAGAAGTGTGAAGTATGTACATGGACTGGTTTGAGTGATTGTTGGGTATTTTCATTCTGATGGATGTCTGTAGGGAAGGGGTTGAGGGGCTGTGTGATCTGCCTGTGTACAGTACTGAGGACTGGCTGGACTCGGGGGTTAGAGGTGGACTGCGGAGTGGAAGCAATCCACAGACAAACCTCCACCCCCTCCACATCAGGAGCACATCATTTAATCCACTCATAAAAAGGAAATCAATACTCATCTCCCTGCACATTTATCAGTTGTCACCTCAATGGCTATGTACACAATGAAGCCTGGCCCCCTCAGACGGTATGTCAGTAGTCTAGAAATATAGACTAGGTAAAAGTGCAGTGCCTACCTCGAGATTTCAGTGGATTCATCCATATGTATCATCCAACAGTGTGACACAGCATTCATTACTAACGCCAAAAGACCCAGGTTGAATTCATATTAAAAACAAAAGGCACTAACAGCATTAACAGTTTACATAACTTGTGCACCAGACTCCCTCATGTGGGTCCCTCACAGAAAACACACGGAACCCTTTTGATTAACCAATAACTTTATTTTACATCATTATAGTTATACATCGTTTTATCAAAAAAACATGTAAATAAATATAATTTATGGATAAGATCTAGTTCTATATATATATCCACCTCTGAGGTCACCAGTACGAATCTCGGCCCAAGCACTTTGTTGGTAGCTACTTGCCGATGCCCGGTGGTTTACATTGCAGAATCTTGACCAACTAGTATGCACTGGTTCCTACACCTGTAAACTCCATCTGGCTGTTGAACGTGACGTAGGACAAAAAATAATACAAATTCCAAATCTGTTGTTTTCAGTTAAAATCTCTTGAAAATATGTCAGTTTCGAAAACATACTAAACCTGAAATTACTTAAAGACATACGAGCATTGTAGTGAAAATGAAATGTCACACAGATAAGATTACTGTTGATTTCCTTTAAAGTTTTATTGAAAGTGTTGCAAAATTTAAAACATATTTTGTAATCTGAAAGAGGAGCTGCTATATCAAACAAAATGCTAAATCATCTTAACAGAAATATATCTATTTCATATCTTTCTGGGTGCAATGTTAAAGTGTCTCAGAGGATTTCTATTTTAAATCATTTTGTATTCAAACATCTCTTGATGTATTCTTGGCAAGAGATACTGACAAAAAATGAAACCTAATGTGTCGTGCATCCATCACTCAGACATTGTTTTACTTACACTTTGAAAAATAAATTATGTAAGAAATTATTTTTAAATTATGTAAGAAATTATTTTTTTAACACTTTGAAAAATAAATTATGTAAGAAATTATTTTTTATGTGCGAATAATACTAAGTGAGACTGACTACTTTTACCCAGTCAATAGATAATTCAGCAAATTCTAAGGATGCCAGTTAAATAACTTTGAGAAACATGTCTTATGACAGAATAAGGACTCTTGATTGGATATTCTTTATTCACAGCCATCCCAGTGAAATTATCAACTCAATGCCATGCCAGCATCTAGTATGTCAAAATGCTGGACCTTTATGTGTGACTGTAAATCTCATATCTGGCCCTTCCAGTGTGGTAGACTGGTCTTTGATTTTTATTTCCCGTCACCAAACTTGAAGACTGTAAGATGTATGGACTGCCCCAGTCCTAGAACTGTGCTTAATTGTTGTCTACACAAGCTGGCATGCATGTGTATGTATGTCATGGTAGAAACTTCAATCTAAGCTTGTTATAAACTCCAATTAAAGTTTAATGACTTTAGTAGTGAAAATATTACATTGGAAATATGACTTTGAATTAGTAATCTGTCACTGATATGTCTAAATCAGAATAAAAGTCCAATTTATGTTTGTTGTTATACTCTTAGTTATACAGAAAGAAATGTATTGCTGTGGCAGCTAGTGGGAAGTTTCGGGACAAAGTAGACTGGTTATGTAATAAAAGTAGACTTGGCAGTGTTGTACCAATAAGCAGCTTGGGATCAGCCAGTACAGAAATTAAGTAGTACAATACGGTGACAAATGAAAAGATACAGTGCACATTCTATACAACGTTTGAAAATGTAACAGGACTTTGTTTTTCACTAACCAAATCTTTCTGATCGCAGCTGACTGTTTAACCAGGGAACCCCATTCCCATTCATTATATGCCATGACAATTTGAGACCATCTTCTCTCTCACTGAACTTATACCATTGTGCTCCATCATTTGTATAGGTTGATGGCACTTATTGTGGGTTTTTTCAAACACCAGTTCAAACATATAAAATGAGTACCTTATCACTTAGATCAGTGAAAAGACTAAAATATGACTGATCATATATCAATGAATGGTGTTTTTAGGTTTATTACCCTTGTGGTCACAAATCTACATCTGATTTTGCCAACCAGTCTCATTGCTAATAGTAAAAGTTGTATTAGTCTACTATGCTTTTTTAAACAATGCAAGATTTTATGACTTTTAAACCCCAAATCGGCCCCCATAGTATGTTGGTCTGACAAAAAAGTGCTATCAACTGTATGAGGCCCCTGAAAGTTGCTATCAGCTCTCTGGGTTTCTGGAGAGGCCTATTTTTTACCGGTGATTGTAGTCATAATGCCTTACTGCTGGTTGATGGGGGACTATGGGTGCTCCAAACCTATCCACCTGGGCTCATCAAACTCCATCTCCTCTCTGATTGTGATCATGTCCCACAGGCCCTCCCCTCCACTCCAGTCTTGAGGGCTAGTGGGATCAGTCCTGATCCTACAGATACATATTTGGCAAGATCTTAGACATGATGTTGGTTTCTAGGGGCAACAAGGATTACAAGGGCACTTTATAAATGACCATTATCCTTATTTTTTCTACTCTTTTCTAGATATCACTATATATATGTGGGGTGTTTTTACTGAACTTGTATTATTGCCTCTGGTGTTTTGTTGACTTCTTTGGAACAGTGGAAATCCAATTTAAAATGTTCTTTTTAATAAGTTTGGTTTACGAATGGCTTAGTAATTGTTCAGACCAGATTTTTCGGGGATGAGTTTGTTGTGTGGTATTTGAATACATGAGGAGATATGACTGCAAGAAATCCCCCTGTGGGAATTAAATGTGACCTTCAATCATCTCACGGTATGTAGGACTACATTTCTAGATAAGAGCATGTCTCACCTAAAACTCACCACTTAGATACTGTGCCTGTGTTATAGTAACATCTGATATAACACACATAAATATTGTAAATATGTTACCCAAATTATGTTTTATTATAATAAATATGTTACTCACATGACGTTAACTCCCTGTACATTTATTTAATATCTGCATATGTGAGGTGGTGCTATATGTATATGTTACTCATATAAACATATAAAGGTGCTTGCCTTGTGATTGGTTAAAAACTCAAATACCTATGGTTGTGTTAAATATATTACGCTTATTAAGTTGGTCGTCTGTTCATTTACTTTAAAAAGCAAATAGATGAAGTGGGGTCAAGTATATTTCACAATTTTAACTTGTTTACCTATTCATCTACTTAAAATCCAAACAGATGTAGTTGTGATAAGTATATTAGTCTCATTAGATTATTTTTGCCGTTAGTATATTACTCATATAAAGTTATTGGCCTTTTCATTTGTGTAATCATTAAAAATGTTTGGTGGTTGTGTTGAAAGAAAGTGTATAAGTCACATTGAAATTGCTTGCCCTTTATTAGTTGCAGTGCTTCAAGCAGGGTTTTTACAGGGTGAAATCTGTAAGCTTATCATGTCTCTTCCACTTTCTCTATGAATGGTGCTGACTGTACACGGTTTTGGAGGCAGTGTTTTAGGCTTGCTCTGTATGGCAGTTTTTGTCCTATTGTTACAGCCGACTTGACAGACTGTTGCAACTCAGTGGCCCTTTCCCACTGCTGTCCAAGCATTGTATTGCTGGCTACATTGCGCAGGCTTGGCACGTCTCTTGGTGAAGTCACATTTTGTAAGACATTACTCATCTTTCTGCAAAACTCCACTACACAACCATTACGTCTCACACCCCTCCACAATAAAATGGCTGAAGTGACATGAATTTAAGGTGTACTTAGCTTACTAAAGTACAAAAGTATCAGAACAATAACAAGAAAACTCGCACAGAAAACTAAGAACCTGAAGAAGTCTAAACCTTCAAAGCTACAAGAAAGTTGTAATTATAATTATTGATGCTCCATTATTGAAAATTGTAACTGCAATTTTGGAGATAATCATGGGATAAAGAATATAGGACCACTACAAAGGGCTCCTTCTTTCAGATTCTTTTTTTTTTTTGCTTTCTCAGAAGTGTAGTAGACTTTGTGACAGACACACTCCTGACAGCTGAGGTTTCCACAAGCCACAAAACTGCAAAAGTCCCCGGATGTGTTTAACAGTTACCTGTCCACTTCAAGTCATTACACAGAGACGGATTACACAGATTACCACATGGCTTCACTTATTATACTGCAGCTCTCATCTAGGTTTTATGTGCTTACTTGCTTCAGTATGACATTCATTTAGAGCCCTGAGAGATTGAAAATCTTTTCATTTCAGCTCATCACCATTTAGATTTTGCCCCATTTTCCATTGATTTTTGGTATATGTACAAATTTTAAAGTATAATGAAGAGTAATAAGCACTGGTAATTAGACTAGAGAGGCAGAGGATTATTTAAAGTTAAGTTCGTAGTTATGAAAAATAAATAAATAAAAATAATTGTTTCATTAGACAAAGGTTTTCCAGTTCTATTTATAGTATTAGGGAAATTGAGTCCAAAGTACTGGAATTTTTAGCATCGCCACCTGCAGCTAATAGCAAGACAGTTTGATCTATCTAATTTGAAAACAGGCAAGTAAAGATAGAAAAGTTCATTTTTGTGGTCCGTTCAAATTTTAAGCTGTTCAAAACTATCAGGCTGTAAATGTAAGTAGGTGGTTTAGGATGTATATAGGATGTCATTTATAGATTTTCTATGTATTTTAGGAGACGGCTACAATGATGGTTGATCTGTGAATTGATAAATTCTTTAACTGGTCAAAACTTTATAAGCCTCTGTTTCATGTGCTAAATCAATACAAGTACTTAACCTAAATTTAATAAAAAATACAAACACATCCACATAATTAGGTGTGTTTTTGGTATGCCCTATTCAGTTGAAGACAATCGCAAAGTCAAAACTAACCAAACCCATACCATCGGTCCAGATGCTAAGCCTCTCTTGGGGTTGAACAAACTTGTGGTCAAAGTCTGTCCATTAAAAGAAAGTCGGGCTATTTAAGCTGGAGCTGTGTGGTATATACCCACGATAACTACTGGTTCAATGAAAGGAGAATTCTTACAAACAAGACAGAAAGACGTTTTGGTCTACTAGCGTGAGCTGCAAAGCCATCAGAGACACGAATAGTGCACCAAAGTGGTCACCCATCCAAGTACTAATGTAGCCCATTGCTGCTTAACTTCAATGATGAGACAGGTACTCATGACGCTACAACAAAATTCATGAAAGTCTGGAGACAAAAAAAAATGCAAAAAAAGGGGAGGGGGGAAGTGATCTCTAAAACTGCAAGCCTTGCTGGACTTAATAAAATTTGCCCATGTGTTATTGACGTTAGTCAGTATACATCAAATATATCATATCAGGTCCCAACTCTATTGGCTCTACCAGGAAGTTATGTTTTGAATATTTTCAATTGTTTGACTGTTTGTTTGTGTTCGCTATAACTCCAAAAGTAATGAAAAGATCTTTCTGATTTTGTTTATGTGGGTAGGGCCTGATTACATTTTGGGGAAAAAATCCCATTCATATTCTTGATACACAAAAATCCCAGATTTGTAAAGGTTCCATTTTCAATGATATTGGCTTTCTGGTTGACAATACCCCAAAAGTAATGAGCGGATCTTCGTGAAATTCTGTTGTATGTAAGGCACAGGGAGTAATGATTACATTTTGGAAAAGATCTGGATCATTTTCTGGATACAACAAAAAATCTTGATGGAGGTCTGTACTGTATGAGTGCCTTCTGGTTATCATTTAGAATCAACTTGTACAGTTTCAGCATCAGTGCATACGGGCTTAGTAATGAAACCATGTATCAGGGTAAGTGTGAACTGATCATAAGGACTCTACACACCTGATATCCTTCTTTGACCCTTTGTCATAAAACTACCAGCTCCAGGGGGCACTGCAAAGCAATTTCCTGGATAAACTTAGTTCTGTATTGACAGAACATGTGCAAGGTGGGGAGAATACGTGGAGTAATTAAAAGCACCAAGGTTCCCAGGAGGATATAACTATGTCTACAAAGTAGCTTGCTGTAATAATATTGCGATACATATACATTAACTTGTGATCAATTTTTTCATCACAGCATCTTACTTGAGGATAAGACATGTACTTATGCCTTGATATTCTCATCACTGATTCTCCATTACACAATTGTCCATCTCATTTACTCATTAAAATATTCTCCTTGAATTTCAAAATTAACAAAATAGATATATGTAACATATTATAAATAGCAGTCGTTTTTTATTAAATAATATTGGACATTATTAAATGTGAACCTACAGTATTTGTAACTGCTCTACGACTGTTCTCTGTACAAACACTTTTGAACAACCTTTGACACTTTTCTTATTTTGTATCTTCCATTTGATTATGCATTTTACCACTGGCTAACTTGGAGTATTACTTTGCCACTGTTTGATTGGAACCAGCAGTTCACGAGTCAACATTCAAACTGGAACACATTTATAGATTTCCCTTTGTTCCAGTGATGTTGTAATTTTATTGTATCAAGACGTGATAGTGGCTTGTATTTTTTTTCGGAGTAAAGTTTGCTTTTTACCTCCGCCAAGGAGGTTATGTTTGTGGGTTTGTGAGTTTGTTTGTGAACAAGATAACTCTAAAACTTGTGGACGGATTTTGATGAAATTTTCCCGATATGTCTGAAAAGGTAAAAGGAAGAAATCATTCAATTTTGGGAGTGATCTGGGTCACTATCTGGATTTTTTGATTCCATGAAATGTAATTTTAAAGACAGATAACTCAAAAAGTTATGGACGGATTTTGATGAAATTTTAAGGATATGTCTTAAATGGGATTGGATTTTGGGAGTAATATGGATCACAGTCTGGATCCATGACAAATAAATTGTGAGTGATCCAGAGCACTATCAGTACAAATATGAAATAGAGGGGGACAAAAGCAATATCAGTGCTAATGGTAGGTTTTAAAACTCCAGGAATTGAGGTGCCGTGGCGGAGGTCCGCGTTCTCCGAGTGCTCTTGTTTAATGATGGTGTAGATTGTGTGCTTCTTTATTAAACTAAACAAGTAACTTTTGCTTCACAATATGTATATACTATACATTCCTTACTATAAAAAGTCAAAGATCTTGATTGGATCACAATCCAAAAGGTTTAGCATTCATAGTTTATCCAGTGACAAATGTGATATTAGAAATAATGGTTATATACTGTTATGCTTTGTAATTGGGCACAACCTTGAGCCCCCCCCCCCCCCCCCCCCCCCCCCCCCCCCCCCCTCCAAACAGCCTAATATGTTCTTGAGTTAATCAGTGATTTCTATTGATATGAACATGCACTGATGCAAGTGCAAAGTGAAGTCCTCAGTGACTTAGTGATCAGCTAGTTTAATCACTAGATTAGCATATAATCACAGGCTGTCACCTCTGACAATTCTAGTACCCAAACTTTGACTTTGAAAGTTCAAGGTATATCTGTAATATACAGATAAAAGATCATACCAGGTTATCACTTTAAATGGGCGATAATACAATTTCTCCCTGAAATCATCGTCCAAAATTGACAAAATAACCAATCAACCTGCAGCTTACAGATCATTTCTTTTACATCAGCGGTTCTGACTGGCTAATTTTGAATTCATTGTTTATCTGTGTCATATTGCCAAACCAAGGAACTTGTTCACATTTACCAATATCTGGAATTCGATCAAGTCTATCAGTGAAGTTGTGTCTATGCTACAGATGATCTATGGTAAGAAATGTTTGATCTTTGTTCTTGATCTCTAAGTGCAGGTAACTGCGCAAGTTATTACGTGAGGGATTGGGGGTTGTGGTTGCTATAGTAACTGACCTCCAGTTCTTACACAAAGTGTCACAATGTTTTACCTTTTCATGCGACAGGAGTTCTCAGATAGCCCTCCTCTAATAAACTCCATTACAGAAAGCACTCAAGGCTTGAGTTTGCCACAATCAGCAATTTATCTGGCAAGAGTCTTGCTTTGAACAGTGACACAAATGTGACCTGTGCATGATAGCAGGACATTCGTTTTAATTGCTGCTCTAATCTGTCACGAACATGTGGGGCTAGTGTAACAATATGACAAATGTATTTTGTGTTTCTCATTATCTATTGAAAAACTAAAGGTCTTATTAGTCATCTGTGGTGAATTCATCATCACATCATGTCATCTTTTGAAACATTTAATTGGTTAGAATGCTGATGATTAGTAATATCTGACCAATTTATTCTCAGAGAAAATACACTTGTAGTTTGATCTTCACAGAAAAAATACATTAATATATTACCCAAATCCACATAACTTTCTAGTTTATAGCAATGAAATAATCATATTTCAGATGACTGATTCTTGGATGCTAATAACATAAACATATACGAGCATTTTAAGGGCCTTGTAAATGTGTGTGGTGAGGTATGTAGTACAGTGAACAAAGGAACAAAGTCTTATCTGATCACAGGCGGCTACTCTGGTGTGGTTCGACTTTCACAATGGAAATTCTTAGAGTTTTCCCCAATACGACCCTGGTTGTTGGACAGGATGTAAAAACCTCATCTTTGACCATTCTCCAAAGATCACAGGTGGTATCCCACAAATAAGTTTCTAAAACCTAACTGTACAGTTTAACTTACATTTTTTTTTCATTCTACATGGTCATTATATATGTAGTTTTTATCCATAAAGGTAATGCTGTTTATTAGGGCATATTAGAGATCCCCTGAACAGAATGCCAGTCTATCAGCAGGTTTACTTCTAGTAATTTCGGCACATATTTGTACTCCTGTGTGAAGAGGGTCACACATGTGTAAAGTCTGGAGGTTACAATCTCAAAGATAGAACCTTATACTCAAAAGTTCAACACAATCGTGTTGGTACATGTTTTTGTGTGTATAGGTTATATTATGATACTCTTGTTTTTCACCCTGTTTTGGACTAAATACCACTTTCTCTTTGAATTGTATAAGATAATATATGTAGTTGCACTAATGTTTAGTAGGAAGTTGTTTAACCAGTCATCGTACATATTATATTTGTAGGTTATTTATTGAATATCCATTTTTAAACGTGTCTTCAAATGTAAAATCCTATGTGTGGCAAAATCTTTAAAAATGTGTTGATTTTACTCCATAATTTTGTTTTAAAGAATTGCAAGAAATCTTTTATCAATAAACGTTTATCTAAAGGGATCAGGTTTCTGTAACTTGATACAGATGCATGAATACATAGCAGTTTTTTGCAGCAATAAAGAATGTTAACTGCTGCTAACCTCGATGCAAAACAAGTCTAAAAGTCAAATGTGAGGGGAGCAATGAATTCCAGTTATTTATTTATTTATTTTTTTTTTTTTTGCCTTTCAACAAATAAGTGTCAAATTGTATAGTCAAAACAGTCACTAATTTGTCACAGCTTTTAGCTGGATACCACAAAAACTTTAGTTACTGGTGATGAGTGGTAATTGATTAGTATGTCAGTATGTCAGAATCTAGCTGACCATGGAGGTGATAGTTTGCAAGAAATGGTTCATCTTTTCAGCTAATGCATGTGTTTGTGCAGTTAAAGAGTTAGAAAATAATTACATCTCGTATATTGGCATGGATATCCTCCATAAAACCCACCCAGTGTAACAAAATGGCTTAATGTATTACCCTTTGTCTTGCAAAAAAAAAACACGCCAGACGTGAATGGACTGTTGAATATGGAAACAAACTGCACAGGAGGGAGATATTGTGGGCATTTTTGGAACGAGGGTGGGCCAGTATGCCACTCAGCTTAAATCTACAGACCCCATTAGCGCCACCTAGCGAGTGAGCGGGGGTTTCTGTTGGCCTGATATGACATGACTACAGGCCTTTCTTTCTATAGCTAAATGTCAGCAGTGATTACAGTGTAGCCACCTTAACCCTTCTTACAAATGACCTGCTTAGACAGAACTGCAGTGAGATAATGACAAGAAGAGACTTGCCATGCCTTTCATTACCCCCACCCTGATGGCTACAGATTCAACACAAAACATGGAATCTTTGAAATGGCAGGAAAAATTAAACTGATGACGCAGCTCCACAGTTATTTATTTCACACAGGTTTACATCAGATACCTGCATTTCTGTTTATTTAACTACTTCATTACATATTTCTGTTAAGCTGTAAATATAGCATGAGATTGATGACCTATTACTTTTACAAGTTGTATATTCTAACGCCTATGTCATTACCAATCTGATTGCAACAAAAATATTTGTCAACAAGACATGAGTAATAGTTATTTTCTGAAGGGAAATCAAGCAGATAAAATTACTTACTTTTTGGCAGACCTTCATATTTACTGAGCTGTAACACTGGTTATAAAGGAAACAATGGTAAATATATGATTTTAAGGGATAACAGATAAAAGTAGCAATTTGGGCTTTATGTTTTGAGAGAAAACTTCTATCATATTTATCGTTATATTCTACTACATACAAGCTCCTTGAAGACAATGCAAAACACTATTACATTTCACAATCAGAATTAAGCTGCTTTCAATCATGTTTGTCTAGAGATTTGTGTCAACTAAAGCTGATCAATGCGCAAGTCTGTTAGTATACAGGACAGGTTTCCTGGGATTCAGCAAGGGAATTACCCCTAAAATGATAAGCTGTCTGCAGACAATGAAATTTTCATAAAGGAAATTACTTGTGAGCTTTATTTAAAATTGTCCCAGCTGGAAAGACTGTGTTCTAAATCTACAGCCTTGGAAAAACACTGCTCATTTGCGGAAGCAATGCAACTAGTAGAGACTTTTCGTCCAACAGTGGTAGTATCTCCAGCAACTGAAGACATCTACACGATTGAGTTAAACTGAGCTCCACATTTTCACAGAGAATGTTCAGTGATAAAATAAATACAATATCAACAAGTTTTCAAGTTGTTCCTATTCATCTATGCCCCTTATTAAAGAGCTTCTTACTCCTATTTATCCATGCTCCTCCCATAGATCATTTCGGGATAGGCTTCTAGGATTATGAAAAAAATGAGATGAGTTAAAACCTACCATCATAGATGCATGACAAATGCATCATTGTTCATATCTGATAACGACATTGCTACTAAGGTATCTGCAATTTTCACTCATTAATAGCGTGGTTACATAATGGTTACAGAATAGTGCCCAAATGGTGGGACCAGTTTCCCTTTAGGTGGACTGATAAAAGACTGATGTCTAGAATGTTTCTTGACATGATACCATCTCTCACAAAAATACATTCATTTCAGTCCCAACTCAAACGTGGATGTCAAGGAGGCAGTCGGTAAAATGGAATTGTGTGAAAGTCTGAAACTGGATGGGTAGCACTCAACTCAAGTTAAATGAAGGGAAAACAGAACTCCTGATCTCTGGGAAAACCCTCTGATCTGAAAACGCTGAACATAATGCGGGTGTTATATTGGAGCCGACCTTACAGCCGACCTTAGGACTCTATGATCAGCTGCAAAAGTCTGGGTCAGTTTCACCTCCCATACAGGACTTGATACATCCAGGCTTGTCTGGAAATAGAGGTCGACCTGCCTTGGGTCAGGATTTTTTGTACAGGACTAGTATTGAAACTACCAGAAGTCCTAAACCCATAACAGACAAGCTGTAGGAGGTCCTGACAAGCCATACTGAAAAACAAACAGGGCTGGAGACACATACAGAATCACCACGGCCAGACTTGCAGTCAGTATTGCCATTACAGTTTTTGATGAATTTCTTGGAAAAATGAGGATCAAGTGTCGACCAATAAACAAATCTGAAACTAGGTCAAGGATGAATATATTGATCCCATCACATGACCAGATTGCCAAATTTACTTTTTTTGTTATTGTAATTATAGTTTCCAGGTCTTTGCTGTAATAATTTATAAGAAATAAGTCATTGTATGACTGCTTTAGATTATGACCAAAAAATCCACTTAAAATAGCAAATTTTTATTTAAAATGAAAGAAACTTTGCAAACAAGCACAGGGAGATGTGCTTCTGACAATATGTCACATGACAATGAAACCCTCTTGCTTGTAGCTGCCTTTTATACTCCAATTTTGAGCTTCTGGGAAAGACCCTATGTAGTTCTGGTCACGTGATGGGACCCAACTATTTACTATTGACCTAATTTTAGATTTGTTGATTGGTCAACACTTGATCCCACTTTTCCCCAGAAATTGAATATGGGTTTTACAGTGAAAAAAATTACCATGTGATGGTAAATAGTTTGTCGAGTGTCCTTGACCTAATTTTCTCTATTCTTTGATTGGTCAACAATTTGACCCTTTTTTTCCCAGAAATTGCTCAGGTGAAATAGGGTGACAATTTGATTATTATGTGTCCAAATAAAACACTCTTTCACGTTTATTAATTACTTACCGCTTACATGTGCACCTTTACTGTCTGTAAACTTCAAAGTTATGAACCTTTTGCACTGTTTTGTGTCATTCATAACATACTGGAAATGGAGTAAAAATGATCAGTATTTAGTTGCAAAAGACAAGCCGACTTCATGATAGGACATTTCTTGAAGTGATAAGGAAAAGACTGGAAGTTATACAGACAAGCCTGGAAGTTATAAGTCAAGACAAGAAGTGACTAGGACAAGTCGGTTACCAGATGGGCAGAGCCATGGTCTGTAAGAAGAATCGGGGAGGGTCAGGGAAATATCAAACATGTTTGATATTTTGCCGATCCACCACAACAAGCTGGAAAAATACAACCGACCCTTACCGACTATGTAAACATTGCTCATGACCCTTGAAAAATGCTTAGTTACCGACAAGTCGACCCCAGTGGAACAGCCACATAACATACTTATGAATTGGAAACTCTAGGATTATTCCTTCATTTGTGGCCACAAATATTGGTGTGGATCTAGCTTCGTGACTGAAACTGGAGAAACAAATCAACAAAATGGTGTCAGTTGGTTGGTATCATCTCTCCAACATCTCGAGAGTAAAAAAATATTTCATACAAGAGGCCACAGAAACACTTGTCCATGCCTTATCCTTGGGAAAATTGGATGCATATACTAGTGTTTTAGCTTGCATTCCATCCTCTCAAATTCAAAAACTGTAAAAGATGCAAAATGCAGCAGCAAAACTGTTGTACAAGCTCCAAAATTCGACAATGCAATAAAGATAAGAAAAGAGCTGCATTTCCTTCCTTTTTCTTCACTGTATACAATATAAACTATTGCTTTTTACCTACAAATCACTACATAGACAAGGTCCAAAGTACCTTAGTGATCTGCTGGAACCATACACATGCCAATATTATTATCTCCCGCCTGTGGCCGAAGGCCATTGTTGGGAGATTATAAAACGCCTTCCATACGTGCGTGCGTCCGTCCGTCCGTGAGTCCGTCCGTTCGTCACGTTTTTACATAAACCTTAATATATCATTCATTTATAAAGATATCTTCACCAAATTTGCAGGAAATGTTTATGGCTATAAAAACCTGTCTGTGCAAAATTTTAGCCTCATTTTGAAAAACAAAATGGCCGCCATAGCTAATTGTTTGAAAATCATAAAGGTGCTCTAAATCTTGAAATATTCCAGCTAGTTTCATCAAATTTGCACAAAAGCTATATGGCTAGAAAAGCTAGCCTGATAGTAACTTTGGCCTAATTAAAAAAACAAAATGGCCGCCATATCGCATGTTTTATGTCAAACAGGGTTATCCTATTAAAAAGGCCTTATATCTCCCCTAAAATTGCTCCTAGAGGTTCGGAATGCAAAACAACTTATAGGAAGTCATGGCCTGAATCTTTTCCAGGTATTGAATTTGACCTTTGACCCCTGCTTCAAGGTTAAATCGGTCATCACACTAAAACGACCTTATTTCTCCCATTTTATTGGTGCTATGGCTTTAGAATGTAAAGATAGACCATGAAAAGTCCTGGCCTGCAAATGTTTTGTCTGAGAAAAATTTTGGCCTTATTTTGAAAAAAACAAAATTGCCACCATAGCAAATTATTTCAAAATCATTAAGATGCTCTAAAACTTGAAATATCGCAGCTAGGTTAATCAAATTTGCACAAAAGATATAAGGCTAGGAAAGTTAGCCTGATAGTAATTTGGCCTAGTTTTGAAAACAAAATGGCCCGCATATCACATGTTTAATGTTAAATGGGATTATCCCATTAAAAAGGCCTTATATCTCTCTTATCATTGCTATTATGGGTTCCAAATGTAAAAACAACTTAAAGAAAGCCATGGCCTGAGATTTTTTCAACTGCTGACTTTTACCTTTGACCCCTTTTTCAATGTCAAGCGGGGTTATCTTACTACAAAGGCCTTATATTTCCTTTAGTTCTCCATTATTACTGATTCTAAAGCGGGAGACAACTGCTGCGGCAGTGGCCTTGTTGTTGTTATGTTTGTTGTACATAAACTTGTGGTGGTGATGTATGAAAATAAATGTCAAGCCTGATATTTAATAGTACTTGTAGATAATTACAGCTATTAGAGAAGCTGGTTTGCACCAACTTGGCAAATAAATTTAAAATCAGCATTTATTTTCAATGTTTGTCGCTTTTATGCTGAATGTCTAAGCCGAATGTTCTGTTTTGACACTATGACGAATCATCCTTGTTAATGTCCACGGTTCTGCTGATTTTAAAATGAACAAACAAATGATGTAAAGACCTTTTTTATGCTTCAATGACCAAAACCTTGAATATGCTGATCATTTCACCTGCATGTTTTGGAAGATGGATACCATGCACTTAATGGACAGTAATATAGATATAACTTTCTCAGATGGAGCATCAGAATTCAGTAACATGGAACCTGATCCCTTGATGAAGTGCTAAGGAAGTGCATGGAAGCCACACTCAAACCTGTTGACAATCTGTTGTGCTTAAGGCATAGAAAATGGGAGATTTTGACTAATTATGAGATACCCCCCCCCCCCCCCCCCCCCCCCCCCCCCCCCCCGTCTAATCGCTGCAGTGAACTTTGTGATTCCTATACACTTCTACTTGGTAATGACATGATAAATATCATGATTAGGAGATAGGGTGTTATTTGTATCAAAAATCTGCTATAATTAATGTACACCTGTTTTTATGGCTTCCGTGAATTTCTGAAATTAGCTACTGTTTAAGATTTCTTGAGCTTATTAACATGTTAGCAAAAACCAGTTTGTAGAATTCTCCCTGTCTGTTAGGCTTCATTTCCTCAATACTAATCACAAATGTTTGTTCACAAGCTGTTTGAATCATATAGTTATGTGTGGAAATGTTGCCACCTCGTATGCCTATACATCATGCCTTTGATATGTGATGTTATTTGATATCTGTTCATGATTCCCTTTCAAAATACCAATCGCTTTAGTGATTTGCCACATACACTAACAAATGTTGGGAAACAGGAAACAATTGAATAAAATCAATAAAAGGTATCAACTTACCATCAGTGATCTGACATCAGCAGTCGATGTTGTCAAAACATTGACTTAATGGTGTTAATCTTCCACTGTTGTGATTTGATCATATATTTTTTCGCACCCTAATATTGTGTAGAGAATGTTGTTCACATGAAAATTAAATTTCATTACTTTTTCTGATAAAATGGAATTAACTTCTTGAAATTTGAATCTTTCATTATTGATGAGAGGTGATGCAGGGATCGAATCCTCCCTAATTTGACTTTAAACTTTTTTTAGGTTTAGATGAGATAGGTGAGGCAGGGTTTAAACACTGGACACAAGTTGTTGTTTTTTTATTTTTTGTGGGGGGTTATCTTTGGACATTTATTAATATTATATGTCTTTATTGGGGGGTGAAGTCAAATTTGTGTGTGGAAGTTTTGAGGGATTGTTTCTTTTGGGTGTGACTTGGATTTTTTTTTAAATTTTCATATATTTTTAAAATGCTCAGCAACATAATTGATTGGCCAGCCTTGACAAGGACCTGAAAATTGTTTCAGCTAAAAGCCTAAGGCTGGCATCCGCAGACACTTTCTCATTTTTACCTACTGCTAGTCATTGCCTCAGTCATCTCTGCAGCTGCTGGTTCCTGGTAGGAGGAGCTTGGGGTGTTGATGTTACTGTAGCTATCATCTACTGAGGTGCAGGGCAAGGTGTGGATGAGTGACCTAAATGGAATTGTAGTTGATGATACTATGGATGGGTCCTTAGGCACTGACAGCATGTGACTGTGGAAGGTAGTTGCAGTTGTAGGGTATGGTAATGATAGGCAGCTTCTTGGCATCTCCACTGGTTGATCAGGCTGATGCTGTGGTGTAAGATGGAGATGTTGCATTTGCTTGAACGGACTGCTGCATTTGCGGTTGGCCGGTCTGCTACATTTGCTGCTGGATGATCTATGCATGTTATATTGGCTATTGTTGAAGTGTCTGCTGCTAAAATGGCTACTGTGGTCGGTGCTGTTGCAGCTGGACTAGCATCAGGTGATGAGAAAATATTGACTGCGTGGATGTGGCAATTTGGCGCAGATAGTTTGATGGAATAACCTCTTTGATGGAATAACCTCTGTTGCTCTTGTTAATGCCTGCAATTTAAGGTTACTTATCAGTACAAATGTCTGTTTTTGAAAATCTTCAAAGGACTTGGTTGACAGATTCTTAAATTTGGAGCGCAGCCTCTTGCAATAGGCAGATGTCAGGTTATTCTGGGTCTTCTGGAAGATCATTCATTCTAGATTCTCTTTCAGTGCTTCCAACTTCTTGTGCCTTTCCTGGGCTTCTAAGTGAAACTTGGCGGCCTCACTTATGGTGGGGGTGGCACATGGTTGGCTCATTAGGGGTTTTTAGAAGGGGTGGGGGAGATGCCTAACAATCTTGGTGACTCCTCTGTTGATCCATGTCCACCTCCACTTGGAGTCATCTCCACTGAAATGCTCTCTGTGTTTGTGGGCTGCATGCATTCCTATGTTGGGCCAGCATCAAGTGTCCTGGAAACCGAACTTCTGGGAGAAAAATGTCTGACAAGGTGCGTGTGGAAAAAGCCAATGTTGGTTTTCAGAACTTCTTTCTGTCAGTCTGATGAGGAGCACCCTGTCCTGATTTCATGTGTGACAGCTTCCCGTGATATTCCTTTGGCTTTGAAATCAACATTTGTAGGCTTTCTTATTCATGTCATTCCCTGTACAAAACATTCTCACAGCACCTCACATTTGTTTGGGCTCTTTTATCCATCTGTTATATATTAGTCCATTTGTTATATATTAGCTCATTGTCCATCAAAACCTCAAATCTTCAAATGTTGCAGACAATTAGAAAAGGTTTACAATCAGGGTTGACGATGAAAAAGATGGAAAAGATCAAGTTCCCGAAAAAAATTTTTTTGTGTGTGTGTGTGATTGTAACTTGATCAGGAAGAAAGATCACAACAGTGGGACAGCCCTTTTAGTTTCTCTACATCTAGCAAAAATTAGTGAAACTGAAGTCCCACAAGTGCAGTGATATGCTGGAATCCCCAGGAGGCCAGCATAAAGAAATGGGGGGTTTAATAAGGTGGAAGATATGTCAAAACAGAGGTGTAAGCAATAGTCAGCCAGTCTACTGACTTAAACAGCCTCTGACTGTTGAGACAATCCCAATGAATAATGCATTGCGTCCAAACTACACCTGTTTGATATAGCTTCAACACTCTGGTAACTGCAATGGAAACTCCCCTAACACTGCAGTACATAAACCTAACCCTGACTTGTATGTCATTGGTGGTCATGTTTTTAAGATGCACAGAGATAGTACATAGTACTACATACTAATAAATGATATTGTTTAACTTCATTCCTCCGTATCAATCATAGTTGGCCTGATATATAGCTTACATATTCATGTTTTCATAATTTCCTTGAGTTTCATTGGAGATTACATGTTATTGCATTTTTCAGTGTAAAGATACATGATGATTAATGCACATTGCAGCCATTTTGCTCCCTTTCACCAGATCCCATACATTAGTATGGAATGCCAGAGACAAGGTGTACCTTTTATACCTCGTTGACGTTTTTTTTTCAATAAGTGACCCAGTGTTCCATGGGCTACAAAGTATTTATTAATATTTTTCTAGTGTGTGATCAGCTTACTTTTGTATCTGTAAGAAAATGTAAAAGTTGTTATTTTGATCCAACAAGGCCCTAATATATTAACTTTCCCCAGTTTTTAAACTTTCATTAAAATTGAAAAAAAATGACACATCAATTATTACTTTTACCCAGTTTCCCATCTGGTTTATCAGTGTCCCTATTCAATGACAATCTAAAGACAACCTAAGATCATAGAGTGAACATAGAAGTATGAACATATCATAAGTATTACCAGGAAAAATCACAGGTCTATGTGAGTGCTCTTTAAACATATTCAGAGGACAAACATTTTCAACTGAGTAAAGCTCAGGCTAGCTGACAGCTAATTCAATATGAGGAATTGCATCTTTCTAACAGATTAATCATCCTAAAAAATAGGACAGCTTTGATTTAAGTAGTTCCTCTTCCACACATTATAGATTACCTTTCTGCTGATTCACTATTTTAAATTATACTTGCAGCACAATGACAAGTCAAGGCTACAGTATTGCAAAATGCAACAAAAAGTCAGATCATCATACAAATATATATATACATGTATATATGTTATTGGCAAACTGTGTAGTCAGGCATTTGCCTGGAAGTTTTAGGCATTTCGCGAAATCCCTGATTCACTTAGGCATTTCGCGAAGTGCCTAAAATTTCCAGGCATTTTGTAAAATGCCTGGATTTGAAATTGAAGCAGACATACATTGATTTTATTTTTTATGTATATTAAAGCAAAAACGTGGAAACTGTCAATAAAATAACAAAAGAAATAAATTTTGACATTTTAGTTACGTGATGGGATCCAAATATTCAGACTTGACCAAAAACTGTTATTATAATACCGACTTCAAGTCTGGTCATGGGGTTCTGTATGTTTCTCCAGGCCTGTCTGTTTGTCAGTACAGCTTGTCGGGACCTGCTACGCCTTGTCTGTTAGGGCTTTAGGGCTTGTCTGTTAGGGCTTTAGGACTTGTCCTGATAGTTTCCAGACCAGTCTGTACAAAACATCCCGACCCCACGGCAGGTCGACCTCTAGATCCAGACAAGCCTGTATGTTTCACGTCCTGTCAGGGAGTTGAAGCCGACCCAAAAATTTCCCGCCTTTTTTTGTGGATTTTTGTCCCCGACCCCCCGACTTTTGCAGCCGACCTTATAATAATATAGAGTTGTATGGTCGGCCTCCAGTGGAACACCTGCATTAAACAACATAATTCATAACAAGTTATATACATTTAATTACGATATAACCATAATATGACAATTTACAACAGAATCACAAGTCAGAACTACAACAATTTACTTGTTACAATTTACTTGTTGTCCTAGATTTCACAGAAATTGGGTTCTGGTGGCAGTTCGGGGATTATTTCATAATGCTAACCTGGTACTGTAAATAGTAGATTGATAGAGAGTAGTCATAACATAGTCATATTGCATAGTAAGATAACCTTACCTTAAACAACATAATACATAACAAGTTAAGGTAGTCGTAATGTGTAATCTTATCTGCTGTACGTGTACATCACAGTAACTGTCATTAAGGGTTTAAGTTAAGGTCATCCTAGCGTGTGTAGCTAACAATAGGTTGTGGTGTTGTATATGAATGTAATAAAAAAAAGTCTCCAAATGTGCCAAGTTGTGTCATTTGTCTTCCACTGGCAGTAATAGACTGTGAACATGTACTTTCTGAGACAATTTACTTGTTGTCCTAGATTTCACAGAAAATTGGGTTCTGGTCCTTGGTCCTTTAATTTATGGTTATTTATCTTTAACTGAATCCAAGAGATTCCAATTATGGCTTATCAATCTTATAACATATGTATCTGTCTTCAATCACATTTGCTAATATTTTGCTAAAGTCTCATACATTTAATCATAGCCTTCCAATATTACGCTATTTTCTGACACATTTATTTATTTACTTACCTATTTATTTATTCATTCATTTATTTTATTTCAGTTTCGTACAGTAAGTACAATGTTTACAAAAAAGTGACGAAAAAGAGAAAGAAAAATAACACATACAATTATATATATACATATAAAAAAATCACACTTACTATTCTGTACATAAATATTCAATCATTGAAGTTAATTCATCATATGTTACTGATGAGTAGTTACAGTTTTCTCTAAGGTATAATAAGTCACATATATTACCAGCATTACACATTACTTATTCTGGAGATTTATTCCAAGAGCTCATTAATTTATGTCTGACTGGGCCTCTTGCACTAATGAGTATTGTGTATATGTGTAGTTTTGTGCTCCGACCATTTAAAACATGTTTTTCTAAACATTTTATTTGCGCCATTTACAAGCAAAGTAAATGTGTAATGTTGCTTTTAAAAACCCTTTAAATGTTCTGAATTAGAGACATGCAAAGCAATTGCTTGTGATATATATTTTTTTAACAAAATATGAAGGACTATTGGCAGGATGTACAGTGACATGACCTTTTAGTGTGGTATTTTACCATCTTATTTTTGTTACCATAAATATAACGCTGAATGTTTAATTTTGCCCAATATCGCTGTCTAGCTATATGTTGATTTGTAACTTGTATGACCTTGTATCTTATTATAAAGGTCAGGACACTGTGTTTTTGTGACAAGCTGGGAATAACACTTTTCACTATTTGATTCATACATTTCTTGTCTAAATAACTTTTCAGATTAGATAAAACTGACACAACCATATTCATTTTAATTTAAACCTCTCCATTTGACCTAGCCGGGCGGACCACATTTTAAATAACAGAAAAACTTTGGCTTTTTATGCTACCTTTGTTATTTTACACATTTTGTAAACCTCTTACTATAGCTAGTATTTTTCTGGCTCAACCAATCATATGCCTTGTCAGACTTGAATAATTTCTCCTGTTTTATCGCGGGTTCACAAGTCAGCTTTGGCAAATGTACAGAATATAGAAAAATATCCCTAAAATGCCGTTTTTCTTCAGTGGCATTGAGGAGAGAAGTTGGCGATTCATTCCTTGGCTTTAAAACTGAAACTGTTGGTCATTTTGATTTCCCTGGATAAAATGAATTAGGATGAAATGTCTGTAAAGTTCCACAGCCAATTTGTATGTGTGTAATGACAGTTGCCTCTTCCAATTACTCTGCCATTTCCCCCCAATTGTGTGTAATAGCCAGTATCCTGCTGTTATATCAAAAAAACTGCAGACATTTGCCAGCCTTGTGAGCCACAAGTTGTCTCTGATGTACACCTATGCTAAAAAGACACTCACAATGTGAGTTTGTTTACTTGAAGTTCTCCCATAGGTAGTAGTGCAGCTTTTCACAGAATCCAGAAATAAAGTACATTTGTCTCAATGTCTAATGACCCTGTAGGGTCTCCTTACAAAAATATGACAAGGCGGCCATCTTGAGGATTTTTTTTATGCAAAATACTTTATACACGCTAGAAAGAAATCTAATGTGAAATTTAATTATAAGTAGTATTCCAAAGCAGTATATATATTGAGATTATGCTTACTGGAATAAATGTAATTATAAACTAAGTACTTTTTTCATATGTGTAATGATTTGTACAAAAACACAATTTGAATAATTATACACTGACTCTATACAGATTGCCATGCCCGTGGCACTGTTAAAAATTACTGTGTCCCACATTTCACCAGCATTCATAGTGTAGAATTGCTTCACTTAAGGAACCAAGGATGCTGGTTGGTGTATTTCTGTTGAGATCACTTATAATACCTCAACCCCTTCAAATTGGCCCAATAGTCTAATATTGAGTATGATCTTATTGACAGTAAACCTACATTTTTAATAATGAAGGTAGATGCCCATCAGTGGTAGATTTCCATCCTTATTTAATCCTATTCTTAACAGGGTTCAAATCCTACAAGTGACAATATTGAGGGAATATTGAGGAACTGCTCTATTATGACACTTCTTGTTGCAATATTGAACCTTACATTAAAAAGCCCGAACTTTGTGTCACAATATGATTATCTTCCTGTAGAAATGGAGAAAAGTGACCAAGTCCAAAGAGAAGATGAGTCTGTTCTCTGTTTCTACTGCCAAGTGGTGAATTCTAAACCCAGAGTTTTGTCCTAAACAAAGAATGGCCGCCTCGGACAGTCTAGTTTTGAAAATGTCAAAACCAGTAGTTCAAGAAAAAGTGTTGCCATTTAAAGACATCAGATATTTGCACACAAAAAAGGGCTTTATCACCGTCTTACATGCTTTGATATGTTGATGAGGAGTTTGTTATCACAATACTGCAGGCCTTATTGACTATGTACTACTTGTCAAGTAATTTATGGTAACTACACCAATTATGGTTACAACACATATTTTGCCAGCTTTTTTACCTTGGTGTTAATGCCTAAAAAATATGAAACTTTATTTTTAAAGTTGTCTTCATTGATGCCCCATAGTGAAACAGATACCTGTTGAAACTTGACAGATTGGTAACAAACATTAGGAGTGATTTTGGCAGTGAGCACAATTGTTAAAAAATTAAGAGTTCATTACCATCTGCACACTGACAACTTGATGGGTAAATATTAAAAAAAAAAGAAATATTTACATATTTTCTACTGTACATTTGTACCCACGTGGCTTGTGTTTTAAATAGCTCAAGGGAGATCAGAACATTTTGCTTGATCATAAAGAAAAATGTAACTTACTGTTTATTGTATGTATATATCACCACACTGTTCTAACGAAATTGAAATTTCACTTTGAGCTCGCCTCTAAGCTAAGTTTTTATTGCTAGGAAACTGAACTACATGAAAGAGAAACCTTATTTTGGAGTATTTATTTGTACATGATGGTGTCTCAATGCTATCAGACAACTCTATAAGGTCAAGATTGCAATTACATCTGACACCGACGCATATTGTTGTAACATAATCGTTTTTCTCCAACAATTTTATTTTGTTTTTCCTCTGATCTATAGCAAACTGCAGCTACATTTATATTAAGTTACCTCTTCAGCCACACTATTTGACTGGGACTAAATATTTTTGTTAGACCTAATAAATTCATGTTTACGCAACTTCCATGTGGTAAAGTACCCATGATTGCTGCTAGAGCTGTTTTTTACGAAAATTATACCAATACATCAGACAAGGCTAATAGCAATCATGGAAAAGTTACACAAATTATCTGCAGCAGTCTCAGCAGTGACCTTGATTGGTGACATCAAAGTGGCGACTTTGTCACATTTTGAAACTGTAAGTGTAGACAATTGATTTGATTTTGATTTGATTTAAAATTAAATTTTAAATTTTTAAATTAGTTGTGTATTAATTGTTTTTACACTGTATTGTATTGGGTCGAATCAACACTAACCACATTCAACTGCCTGCTTAGATATTGCATATCCTCTTTGTGACAAGGAAAAGGGTTGATGATGTGAATAGTAATAGCTTTGTATTTGTAACATATGTTTACTTTGCTTATGTTTGATGTCACCTACATTTGATTGGATTCCAAACTGAATGACACTTCATTTATTTGAGCTTGGTCCCTGTCCTCTATGATGTTAGCAGGGGCCCTGATGGCAAAGTGGTCACACAGTTGCCACCCCTAAGATCATAGTGTGAATGCCAGCCTGACCTCATGTGGGAAAGCTGGTAGTTGCTTGACATAGATCAGCAGTTTATGGTACAGAAGCTTGGCCAACTGTATGTACTGGTTTCCTCCGCCCTTCTAAATACCCATCACAATATAACTGATGAGGTGCTAGGCACGACATAAAACACTAAATAAACTAAAATCCATGTCATGTCAACTTTTGAAAGTAGGATACAATAAGAGTCTTTCAGCTCACTTTTCATTACCTTCAATTGAAATGTAAGAGGGAACATTTTTATCGGGAGACGCAAATCCTATTCAGTTTTACTTTTGGTATATCTGGAGGTGTTTCACCAGACCCAATTGACTGGTGACATATTGCATATCATCTGTGTGACAATGAAATCCTCTGTTAACATTTACATTGACAGCAGTAGTTCTGTTTTGATATGTATTAATTATGCAGCACTTGCCAAGTATATGTCAGGAATGAGTAACTCTGAACATCCTTTAAATCCTGCAGCTTTGGGCTTTAATAGATTGAAGTTAGAGAAACACAAATCAGTAGAATGTCCATGATGAACAGAATTACACAAACTATCTAGCCCACACAGTAATACTTTTTTCACTTGAGTGAAGCCGAGCTATTATCTAAATCTTTTCAAAACACGCTGCCAGGAATGGAACTTCTTTCTTTATAACAGGAGAATAAGACAGCGATTAAGGTTTGCACAAAGCACACCGCAAAATAAAAAAAAACCCTTTAGAATCCTCCACTTAGTTCTTGAAGAGATTTAATTAGCTGGATTTAGTGGTGGTCACAAAAACTATAAAAAATATGTTAGGGACTGCTGTATTGCTTTTTCATAAACTAATTTCCAAAACCTTGCTTTTTTTGGACAAGTCTTTGATTCAACTCAGTCACGTGATTTCTCTGCATCACTCTTATCAGATTTCATTTCCATTTTTTTCCCTGCATGCATATGTGTTAAAGTGTTTGTTGTGAAAAGCTGGGGCCCCCATTGCAGAAATGAAGTTAGTCTAGCCCTCAGTGATCCGGAGTGGGCTGGGTTTCCTTTCCTGATTCAATTATCCAGTTTCAGCAATTAAATCATGTCATCGCGAAACTGAATTAATGCTGGTGAATAGTCATAAGCTATCAATAGAGATGTGCTGAAGCAGAAAACCTCTATGCAGTCTGATGACTGTTTTAAATCCAAGTCAGCCTCCAGGGGGAATTAGTGTAAGCAAGCACATTCCAGCTCAGGAACGGACTGGAGTAAGAGAATGTTGATAAAAACCCCCTGGGGAGAATCCAGACAACTAGGAGCCAGACTCCGGGATTCCCCCGCTGCCCACACTACAATGGAGTCCTCAGGGGTGCCATATAAAGGCATGTTTTGTGAGGAAAACAATAGCACATAAATACAACACTGCACATTTGTGTGACCATGGGGACTGCAGCTGTAGAGATATAGCTAGTCCAATGCCAATGTACAGCTATATTGTAATTATATCTCAAAACTGTTCATGTATTGCTGTTGTGTTCATTACTGATGCTTGGATGCAGAGATATTTCCATAAGTATGTTTTATATATGTTTTATACATTAGGAATAGCATACTTTTATCCCACCTTTGCAGTCGGATGTCAGCATTTTAGGCACATCCATACCACAACCAATCAAATACAATACTCACTAAATGGTGAATTCATTTCTACTGTAGCTCTGAGACATATTGCTACATACCAATTAGATAATTCTTCAAACTAAAACTTGTTAAACATCTGGTCATTACAGTTCATATTATATCACTTTTGTTACACACAGAGAAGGTCTGCTACATCAGTTCCAATTATACTATTGGGTCTGTTTTTGTCAGAAAGTCATCAATACATAATGTCCTTCAGATTTATAATGGGAATTCTATCTGGCGGTTAATTCTGTAAAAATCAAACACTGTTTGCTATGTTCACTGCCCCGGTAAACTAGATGCAGTTATATAGCTTAATACAATGTATTTAAAGTGATGTTAAACCAAGCATAGTTCAAGTGTTCAACCATTCAGGACAAAAAAAACCCTTGTGTTACTGTACGGGGCCTCGCCACAACAGATGGCTTATCTCTTAGAAATTTGTTCTTTTAGTTGTTTTAGTTTTGTAACTCCAATTGCACCTATATCCCATTACATCTTGAACTTTAACATACAACATCCTAGCACTTTTGTCCCAGTATGTTTATCACCTTAACTTGTAACTTGAGTAGATAACAAGCCACAAGCTTGTCCAGATGATGTAGAACCTTACTCAAAATACCCTGATTCGCACTGTCCCAATATGACAGCACAATGCACCAAGATCGAAAAGCATATCTTTAAAACCAGAGATGATGTCACACGATTTAATAAACTATTTAATCTATTTGTTTTGGGATATGTTTAAAAAGTCATCCCAAGATATTTTCAACTGTTAAACATAATTGTGACACAAATCTGATCAATCGACATAGTTGGTTGCTGTTTTCCTCCAGCAAAGGTGATCTTTCTAGACTTTCTTTGGTGTTTCAGCTATTCTTAACTTGTACTGTGTTAATGTCTGTTTTACATTCTGTTACGTCAACACTATGTATTAATCTGTCTCTGTTTGTTGTCATTGTGACTAAAGTAAAAGTAAATATGGCAACCTCCTCCCAAAATAGTGATTTTTTTGGCAAATTGTCATCCCCTAATCCTACAACTGTTTCAAAAACACAGGGTGTTGTTGCAACCAGTGACAAGTGAACCTTGTCATATATGGAGTTATGTACCAGAATCCTCTTCCCTGCATCCGGTGATGTATGGTCTGCAGGAAACAGCTTCTCTTAATGTACTAATGGAACCACGTGTCATCTTGCCAATATTCTTGGATAGAGATTTACAAACTCGATTTGGACCCCACTCTAGTTTTCCCTCTCTTTCTTTTTGTACTGATAATTTTGTTCTTCCCGCATTTTCTTTTTCTCAGGAACGGAAGAAGCCACACCAAGGAATTAATTACATTAATGGCTGCGGCTGAAAGACATGAGAAATTTCCTTCAACTCAAGTAGCAGGTCAAGAGAGCTTTCTTGCAATATCTTGAGTGGAAGTAGCAATTAGGAGTGCATGTAATGTTCTTGTAGTGACCTTTACAGAAAGGGAGAAAATTACAGCTAGCTAATACCAACAGTCACACTGTAAGACTGCACACTTTTGTCACACATATCCTGACTGACCAGTTTCACAGCACACACAGTTATTAGAGTCACAGTTGTATTCTATACTCATGGTTGAAATGAGAATCATAATGTGAGAGTTTAGATAGTAAAAATGTAGGCATGAAAAGAAGAATCTCTGTAATGTACTCTGGGTTTTAGTCAACCAGAGAAGTCTGTTTACCTTGTTGAACAAGGCAGGTGAATACTAAAATTACTAGAATTTTTATACTGAATTTAACAAAAGCAGGATACAAAGCCAAGGGGTTTACTTTACTCCCAATAGATGAAAAACAACTCTGACTTATAAAAAACGAGACAGGAAAAATAGTACAAATTGAAGCTAGAGATGATGACATTAGAAACCATTTAATTTGTGCATTTTGACCTTTGTGTGGAGTGCAATTTCAGGAAACTTATCATTTTGATCTTCTAGATTCCAAATACATGGCTTAATCAGTCCTCTCGATAACAACCACATGTATTTAAATTTCAAGTTAAAATACCTTTATTGGTAATCCAGTAGAACATTGTGAGAAAAAATGCTTTGTTTTAAGTTTTTCAAAATTTAACCAATATTATCATACAAAATGCCTTTTCTGATCAGTTTTTCTATCTAGCTCCATTCCATAATTTCCACATCAGAACCAATGACAAGCCTTGTTACCTAAGTAACTTTGTCTAGAAGAGAAAAATGTTGATATTAGAACCCAGTTTAAGGTTTCGTTAATCTGGAGATTAGTGCAAGCCCAATTTGCACCAAATTTATATCCAAATTACCCTTCAAAAGTATATGATGCTTAAATGCTACATCTAATAACTAAGACAATGAATTTATAATAACATTATTAATATCCATAATAAGAATGTCTAATATTGTAATCCTAGATTGGGCTAGCGTCAATGTTATGGCCTTTTCACACCCTTACTAACAGCCGTTCCTGTGCTTTCCCCTTGATTATTTTGTTCTAATATCTGCAAAAAGAAACCCTTCTTATCTAGGTAGTAAATGTTGAAGAACGAGCCTCCCCAATTATCTATCCCACCCTCTCCTTCACCTCTCCAGCACATGTATTTCTGAAAACTCATTAGAGTTATTTCAAACGTTTCAGTAAGAAAGGGTGTGAACTAGGTATTAAGACTGGTCAAAAACATTTATTCAGACAGGAAAACAGACCCCTTAACAAATAGAGTATCAAAAACATTCCTCTCCATGCATTAGAAAGAGTTCATGGCATGATGAGATTCTGCTCTATTCCCTCTACCTGCAACATCTGGAACCACCTGGAATTAAAGTACATGTACATATCTCTGTAATTCTCAGCAATAATGCTGATGCTTCAGTGGCTGAGTGCATTATTTTTATTTATTTTATTGGGGTTTTACAACACTTTCAACACTCTAAGGCCATTTTACGACATATAATTTTGTGGGCAGAGGAAACCAGTACATACAGTTGGTCAAAGTTTTGTACCATAAAACTGCTGACCATTGGTAAGCAACTACCAACTTTCCCACGTAAGGTCTGGGGTTTGAACCACCGACCTCAAAGGTAGGAGGTGAGTGTGTTACCACTGCACCACCATGCCCCTTCTATGAGATTGGCATTTAATCACTGGTATCTCACCGCTGTAGTCTTTGGGTCAAGTCCATCTTATGACAAAATGTGGAATTCACCAGGAGTTGTGTTGGTACATATATATCAATATTTTAATACTGATTGGCAATGGTTTTGAGTTTCAATATATTGATGTTAAAGGTATCATTTTATGGGAGATGCCAGTAAATTAAACATGAGTTTATTTGTGGGTTCATATCCAATAATATTATTATTCTTAAAATTATTCTTAATTCTTAGTATGTTCTCAAATGTGTAACAAAAAAGTTTAAGAATAAGAAAGAAAACAGAAGTATTCATATTTTGGTAGTTAATTAGTATGAAGATATTACTTGTAGAAAACATCCAGTACAAACCCACTTTTTATGCAAATTAAAATACAGCACAAATCCACTTTTTATAAAAATTAAAATGTAGTGCAGATACACTTTTTATGGAAATTAAAATGAAGTGCAAATTCACTTTCATGAAAATTAAAATACAGTACAAATCCACTCTTCATGGAAATTAAAATGCAAGACAAAACCACTTTTCATGGAAATTAAAATGCAGTACAAATACACCTTTTATAGAAATTAAAATGTAGCACAAATACACTTTTTACGGAAGTCTATTTTCTAATTGTTTCAAAGAAAATGCCTATATTCTAAGAAAATTGTTATTTTAGGAATAAGTAAATGACTATGAATCTGCGCCCTGGTGTATCATGTGGAGAGAAAGGATATGCTATGTATCGATCAATACTGAAAGTCAAACTGGACTTAAAGATTCAATTTTGACGTTTCAATTCAATATTAATACTGAGTTCCTATCCTGATATCACTTAAATTCCTAATTCTTATGTAAAGTAATTCTACTCAACCATTCGATGAGCAACTAATCTCATACTTCTACAGAATTAAACACAAGTTATAGTTGTCCCTCTCAATCTTCATTCTCTGTTCACATTGTTCCGATCAGAAGTCATGATGTACCCAAATGTGCCTTTTAAGTCTGAATATGGTTGCACAATTGTATGGCATGTTTGTTCTATTCATTTCTTTACTACACCAAAGTCTTGTTAGATATTTTAAACTGTTGGTATTATACTACCAATATAGCTTTTCACTGTTTTTAATCTATCCAAATTCATGTTTCTGGACTTTCCTGCTATCTTAGGGATAGATTAGAGTTGGCTTTTCGCCTTACTGATATATTTTGTCATCTCAAAGCTGTGATAGTCTTACAGTTCATCCACATAATCATCACTAATAGTAATTTTTGCAGACTTTTATCCCCAATCTCGTCTTTACTGTAATCTTATGTAAATATACGTTCATAGTACTTAATCTGCGTCAACAGACAAACTCTAACGTGCCAGCGGTACATTCAGAAGGCTAAGTCAGAAGTCAAGAGACACTGCAGGGAACACTCTTGGGACGCTGATTGTTATTCAGGGTATGCTATGCTGGGAAGGAAAATCTTAAGTTTAATTTCTAAAGGTTGACAGGGATGCCTCTGAAGGGATGTCACGGGGCAACCCATTCCACAAAGATGGCATCCCATAGGTAAAGCTGCATGAGAAGTGCTCCTGTGATTTACATATTAAAGGGAATGACATGTGGAACCCCCAGAAAAAATTCTCTCTTGTGTATCGTGTTATATGAACATTCCACCTGTTTAGACAGCGGCCGAAAAACCTAGGGATAGGGAAATAGAAATTGTAATAGTACGTTTATAGTACTTATTTATCTCTATCTGAAAGGTAGGCCCTAGGTATACATCATACAGAAAAGCAGGGGTCCGTAATCATATAACCAGAGACATAGCAGTGGTCAGAGCCACGGAGAAAGACCAGAAAAACAAAGACTAGGATGAGGAGAGACGAGTGGCTGAAAGTACAGGGAGATCGTTCCAAATCTTTGGAGAATCATATGCATGCAAAGCTGAGGCCAAAAATGCTTAGGAACCCAGTACTTCAATACCGATAAACATTGTTTGAAATTGCGTCAAAATTATATTACACATGTTCATCCGGAAAAGTGTGAACCCAACCTTTTTGTAAAGTCTATCCAGTATTGGTGAAGAAATGGGTAATTGTGTTTCCAAGACAAATTAGTCTGGTTCCCGCCACACTATTTGACAAATGCTGCTGACTTTTGCCATTTTGAGATAAAATCTCAGCAGTCTGGGTCAACGCCAAAGAACATTTACTTTACAAGGCAAACTGTGGAGTGGTATATTTTTAGTTTTATGCTTATATTTATGACTACACATTTTCTTATTCCAAAGATGCTGATATTAAAATAATATTTACCTTAAAATTATTCTCTCATAAAGTATTCCTCAAATTGGTAATAAATTATCTATTTTATGTTGGGAATTTCCCGTAAACCGAAATTAAATACAAATGATTGTAGCTAAAAACCAACAACTTGACAAATTCTTCCACATAGATAAAAAAAACAAATGAAAAAATGTGGACAGATAATTCTTTCATTTATCAAGCTGTAGAGGTACTTTAAATAACAAATTTCACCTTGTCATTTGATCTCCTATACTGTGACCTGAGACTGGGATTTCAGTTGATTTTTCTTTGTAAATCAAGATATTTTCTGTTGATGAAACAGGGCTTAGCACTAATTCAGGTAGTACCCTTTCTTTGTTAACAGGGTTTTGTGTTCATTGGAAAACAAGGATTTTCTTGTGGGGGAAAAATTAATGTATCAATACATGGCATAGTAACAGTGGACTTTGATTCTTCAGGATTACTTCAATAGAAATGATTTTAAAAACTGGTGATGTACTAATGTTATTCAATCTTTTTAAGAATGTCTTCCTATCTGCCTCCAAATACATCATGAGAAGAAGTGTTAAAAGTTGTGTCCCAGTGGAATTGGGTACATATTCCCTAAATTTGTATCATTATCCTTATTAGTGCCTGGGATTCCTTGCTTTGGATCTGTCGGGGAAAGTAAATGAGAGGAAATTGGGATTGATGGAAAGCTGGGGGGAGTGAGTGTAATTCATTACATTCACCTTCTTCCATCATATAATCCTCAGCATTAATACCCGTCACACTTCCCCCAAAAGAGGGGATTAGAGGAGAGGTTCACTCTGACAGGCTAATGCCTGCCTTCTACGTGTGGTGCAGGCCTTAACCCCCTCTATCTAAAATCCCAAGACTCACTGCCTTTGTCTGCATCCTTGCGACAATGCCTAGCCATCTGATTGAGTCTGAATAACGCGCAACAGGATGTTCCTTCTGGCTTTATTATAACAGAAGGGAAAAAAGGCTTGTCCATAAGGTGACAAAGATGTTTTCATTAAGTTACAGCTAAGTGTTGTGTGAGAGGCAGTAAGGCTACAGTAAAACATGGCCATAAATCCCTCCAAGAAGAGGAGCTTGTAAAGCTGGGTAGTAAAAGATGATAGATGGAGAGGGCAACCTGCCATAATGTACTGCCATACAAAACAGAAGCCTGTGATAATGTACTGCCATACAAAAACAATGTGTAAAGCACACTTCCACAAAGATACAGCCTGACATTTTACAGTACAGGGGCCTATTTCTAGGTTTGGTGACAGAAACAGAAAATATTTTATCCAAGGCCTGGATAGACGAGATAATGGGCAAGATGTATAAGATACATTCCATTGTGTAAGAAGATAACACAAATAAGAGCCTAATTTCAAACAATCCAATAGAGACAGTTACCACACATCATGGGGTAAGTTGAGCAAGTCAGATAACACAGTTTTGACAGCAGAAAATGTTCTGAAACTAATTTTTTCTTGTTTTCCTTGTTTGGGCCGGTGAATCACACAACAGTACAGGCAGTATTGAGCTTATCTCTCATCTCAAGAGAGAAGTGGGTTTCAGGAAAACGGATGAGTTCAAATGTTAAAGAGCATTTCATTTTCATTTGGATGGATCCCTCTGGGAATTATTCTTGGCACTACAAAATGCTTGTCAGGCCCACATCAACTTTATTATAAGCTGACTTGGTGTTGGTGTTTAATAGAATTTTTTTTAAACTTAGAACTGTGTATTGTGGCATTATGAGTGGAGGATAATACTTACTTATAGAGGTTTTTGTTTTAAGAAAGAGCAGCTTTATCATATACTGCACTTGGTTGTTTTGACTTATTTTAACAACATCACATATTTGATATATTTTACATCTTATAACTATCCAAGTTGTAGTGGACTAAGTAGTGCCCGTGTCACAATATCATGCATTTTAATTTGGACTATTGAACAAAATTACAATACATTTAAGGGTTCTTTATTGTTGTAAGATGTTTTATCTTTGAAATTCAGTTAATGTCAATGAAATTTTTAATTTTCAATTTATAATTATATTATGGTGTTATAACACTTATCCTAATAATTGGGCTGTTATTGGTTAATGTTGTTCTGCTAAAAATCTAGAATGCCCTACATAATCATATTATTGTACTTATAGTTTAATCAGTAACTCACACTTTTAAGGGGGGGGCTCCCTTGCCTCCCACCTCTGAGGTCAGCGGTTCAAACCCTGAACCCTCTGTGGGAAAGATAATAGTTTCTTTCCGATGGTCGGCAGTTTACCGTACAGAACCTTCACTAACTGGTGTCCTCTGCCCATAAAACTACCCCTCGTGATATGACCTACATAGTGTTGAAAGTGACGTTAAACCCCAAATAAAAAAAATAAAAAGAACACACTCTTAAAGCCTTTTGGCATGATCCAGACATTATGAGAGGTCTCATAAGTGGAGCTGGGGAATAAAGCATTCAGAACCACTAAGTCCTCTGTCAAAAGTGCTGCCTCAGTATATACAGGGCAAATGAAGCATATTTCATAGATACTTCAAATCAATAACATTGCTGTCAGTGTAAGAATTTCAAATGATTTCACTCTCAGACAGATGATATGCAATACCTCACAGGCCAATTGGTTAATTTGAGTTTTATAACAAACTCATTCAAATCCACTAAAGGTGAAATTTAATATTACGTTTATCCCAGAACGGATGTTTTTCCAATCTGAGATTTGTCTGAAGTTTGATATTTTTGTCTAACTTGTCTGTAGGTTCGAATATGTGTTCTGACTTAAGTTTTGGGTCAAATTTATTATCCAAGAAGGCTGGCTTATTTTTTCATATTCTTATTTATATCAAAATCTTTCAAGATTGTGCTTGGTACGTATAATATGTTAGCTGCGTTTTTCGCCATGCCTTATATATCTTTAGTGTATCTCACCATTTACAAAACCTCAGTTTAGAAAAATTAAGAAATCAAATTGACGGATATGTATCTCTTTTGGAATGTGTCTTCAATAAATGTGTGGGTTGTAGAGTATGACGCCACAGCAACAAACACTGGCTCATTTCCCCCACATGCTCATTGAGAGTTTTTGGGACATTGTCAAATACAAGAGGTCAAATACCCAAGTTTTATTACGGCTGAGATATAACGAAAATTCTAGAGACTCATTTACGCACTCTTAGATGCAGTCCTGAGACTGTAATCCCTGACAGCCCCAATGTTCATTGACTACATATAAAGGTTTATGCACAAGCTATACCAGGAAACATGTACAACAGAATTGTGAAGGTTTGGTCTAGACATCTGGGTATTACATAAAATGTCAAAAAAGTGGATATTTTAGAAGTTATGCCAAGAAAAAAAATTGTAGGAATTAGTCTACTCAGCTATTGTATAAGCATAAGATGTCCTAAATAAAGAGAACAACTTACTACAACAATACCAGGAAATCCACCCAACTCAAGCTATTTCCGGCAAGTTTCTCTCTGGCAAAGCTGCTTAATTGGCAGCACAGACCTCTGGTGGCGTGACTGGCTGACCTTCCAGGGTTTAAAGTCAAAACATATTAACATTTCATGAGATAAGGAATTTCAACATTGTGAGCAGATGACTACGTTTCACTGGTATATTGTTATTTTGCAGAGGATATATAACACCACTTAAAGGTATAAAACTCATTTTAACCCAACCATCCTGTAAATTACCATGACAAACTTATTGATTCAGAAACACAGATGATAGGTGAAGATGAAATGTTAATAATGCAGTGGTCACATTTCAGGTTGTTTTGGAAATGCTTTAGCCTGAATATCAAGTTCAACACATTGTTACCCTGTTCACACTACAATCCGTGTTGACAAGGATTGAGGGTTGAAGCAGGTTGAAACAGATTCATCTCAATCCGGGTTGAGTGTCCACACTAGAGTTTAATCTGGATTGAAAAGTCTCAAACACTGAGTACAGTAAAGCAAATTTAGATGAAATCTTGTAAAATTGTTTAAGTGATATTTTTTTTAATATGGATAAAAATGATAAAATTAATAAAAGTATACAAAATCTGTATATAATGTTATATCGTACAGTAAAATAACTTAATAACATTTTATAATTAAAACAGAAATTTTATATTATTAAGTCTATGCCAGTTTTCAGCACCAATTGTAATCTTTTTTAAATATTCTGCTTATTAAACATTCCTACTATAATTACAAATATTCATGTAATTAATGATAAATTGCAATCATCTAGAAATCACACAACAATCATTATTGGTGACCTTTGTGTTAATCATGTACTCCTGCTTCAAAAAGGATTAAGATATATATTTATATATATATATTAAGATAAGCAATTGTTGCAAGGCAATAAGTCAATTGGTTAGAGTAACAATCCACACAACCCTTGTCAACCCGGAACTACTAACTTGTCCAATTCTGTTTAGGCCAGGGGTCAAACCCAGGACCTGAGAGATTGGAGGCAAGTATTCACTCGCTACACTGTGGGTTAAGAGAAAAAGAATGTCATTTAGCAACAAGTTTCAGACATCTAGTCTCAAAGTTTTTTATGTCACTTTCAGTGACTAAAGTCGGATCAAGACATTAGTGACTCGCACATGTTACCACGAGCTAGATTTGAACTCATGACTACAGAGATGAGAGTCAAGTATTAAAATTCCATAACAAATGAAGAAAGTCTCACCTGAGGTATTTGTCTCAGAAGTTCTCAAATGCCTGGATGTCCAAATAAGGCACTTATTCAGTGGATAATTGCATAATAATAACATGATTGGCTGTTATTTTGTCGATGTAGTCTGTGCCAGTGATTTTCCTGTTAGCCAAATTGATAAATAAGAGTTTTGTTTGAGGCCAAGAAAACTAGTATTTTGGATATGGATTAGGGCCAAATAACATCCCATATGAATTGATCCCACCATACTGAAAACTATGAGTGTTTCTTTCTTTTTTTCAAATTATGTCTGCACAAATATGCTTTCTCTTGTATTTCATTAACTTTGCCTCCCATTTTGATTCTATAGTCCTGTTGTTTTAACAATGACACCTTAAGGGGCTTTCACACATGACCAGATGGATCCAGACATCATTTAATCTTCTGCATGGAACGGGACACTGGAATACATATAATAATGTTTAAAATTGGCAAATTTTAAATATTTTAATCTATTAATATTTTTGGATTTTGAAATACTATGTCATCAACATTTTTCATCATCAGAGGCTTGATCACATACAAGATTTCATGGCATTATTATAAAGTTGCACCTGTTTTAATTAAATATTAGTGCACCATACAATACCAATGATCTTCGTTTTTTATTAAACCAATTGCGAGAACGAACTTAATAAAATCCACATAGCATGATATTACCGCGTGGATTCTGTTTATGTTAACTCACAGAAATCTAACAAAATTTTTCAATGAATTGAAAAAAAGATCTGCAAATGATCACATAATGCTTGTTTATGTATATCATAAATCTTACTTTGTTATGTCATGGCATTTTTAGGTTCAAATATTTAACTTCTGATTTTTTTCAACATTGTGTGTCACTCAGACACAGAAGTCTACAATAATGATTATCCTTAACTTAGAACTGTATTTTGGCATTCAATATGTCAGTTGACATGTGTTCAAAATATTCAGTTCACTTGTGTTCATTCTAGCATTCTAGTCAGAATTATGGTGGTTCATTCTAGTCGGTTGACTTGTATATGTTGTATTGAATGTGGATAACCATTGAATGTATACATTCAATAGGTCAAGCTATTGAATGTGTACATTCAATGGGTATTTTATTGAATGTGTACATTCAATGGCTGAGCTGTGGAATGTGTAGATTCAATGGCTAAAATCATTGAATGTGTACATTCAATAACCAAAGTCATTGAATGTATAAATAATTAAATCTGAAATGTTGATATAGATTGCAGAAACTTAATTTATAACCTAGATTGGATATTTTCTAGCCTAATAATAAGCGTTTTCTGGAATAAAGGTGGTTCAATTCACAAATTAACATAAAGAAGGATCAGTCTACATCATTAAAATTAATAAACATATGTCATAAGTTTTATATGTTTCATCACATTTTTATTTACGGTCTTTATATTTTGTAAATCACTGTTTATTACAAAATAAGCTTCTGTGGCATCATTCTGCTACTGCATAGAACATTTACTAATTTCCACACGAGTCCTTTCTAATCAAAGCCATTACGAAAGCTATATAATAAGCTCTACTTTAATCCACAAATATTAAAACATTTTGCCTCTCAATCAAAGAATGAAAGAGAAACAGTTCAAGCCTAATTAGTGATCTTATGGTCTTTAAGTGCATGCTTCCAAAATGTGACATCACTTATCCATCTAATTATGTTGCTAATTAAATTGCAATGAGCCCCACAATAGCACCCCAAGTATATTAGAGAGGTTCATTTGGACAGTATAATTAGAAAAACAGATTAAGATAAACATTTTTTTTAGAAAAAAAAGTGTTTGTTATAAGACAAGATTGTGACTGCCTACAGATTATGAACCTATTGCAAAAGTTAATTTTTAAGTTGATATCGACAGATGTGATATTAAGAAAATGACAAAAGTTAGTAACATTTTAGGCAATGTCAATTGCTTATTTGATTTGTTAAGTTCATATACACATTCAATGACTCTGACTGTTGAATGTACACATTCCACAGTTAAGCCATTGAATCTACACATTCAATGGCTGTTTGCTATTGAATGTGTACATTCAATGGCCAAGCCATTGAATCTACACATTCAATGACTAACATTTAATGACAATCAATGGTTATCTACATTCAATACAACATATACACTCAAGTCAGTTGCTTTGTGTCCACTCAATTTTTTAAAGCTGACTGGCGTTAACTCTTATCAACTCCCTTATTTTTCATTATATTCAGGTGACTTGTGTTGACTCTGGTCAGTTGATTTGTGTTTACAATAACATCATTGTGTTTAACATCAACGTGACCAGAACCTAAGGCATAAGTTTCCCTTGTCACACCTACTTCACACTGAGTTGTGCAATGTGGTGCAAGTCTGGCCACTTTGGCCTGTCCCAACATTTCTGTAATACAATTAATTCACATAAGTCAGGGTATGCTATGAAGCTCTGGTTATACTTTGGTGTATATATTCTGTGCCCATTATCACCTCGGATATACTGTGAATTGTAGCACTTTCATTATACCATAATACATCATCTTTGGCATGGGGTATGTTTTAACTGTTGCACCACCCAAATACTTAAACACCTCCAATCTCACAGGGGGTTTGTTTATCTCTATTGTACCACTGTTATACTATTCATCCACTCTGAGTATGCAGCACTATATTAGCAGTGATTATGACTGGGCCAGTCCTTCAGACTGCCATCAGAGGGTTGGTCTGGCAGCTTCCTTCCAGCCTGTCCCATCCATCACAGAGCATCCTACGTGCACAGTTGTCACAGTGCTGCCCTAATGACAGAAACTGTTTTGTGTGGCCAGTGACTCACCCTAGAGACCTCCACCTCTCAAGTCTGTAGCCATGCGCCAAGCATCCTGCCACACTACAGAGGCTTAACAACACACGCGTACAGGGGTGGGCCTCATTTGCATACGTCTTCATGGGGTCAACTTTTCCAGTCTATTAACACACTAGATCAAACACAATAGTGTGAATAAATGCTGCTCTTCGATTTTTTGTTATAGCAAAGGTGTTTTCATTGTTCCATTTGTTTCCAAAATTGTGAATCTTTGCATAGCCTTGTATTATTGGCCATTAGACATAACAACCTGCACATGTGAGATAATGGCCAGTTTATCGTTACACCTGATTACACAGCCTTATACGGGATGTATCTAGTGGTGGTGGACCAATTCACGCCCGTGTACCAATTCACGCCCACCCCTGAATTTATCCAAAACAGTCACAGTTAAACAATATATTACAAATGTATATGATTAATTTGATAATTATCTACGATGTGGTAAACATGTTCTCTATGAAAAATTAGAAATCTTCAAGAAAATTGGGGGTGGGCCTGAATTGGTACCCGGGCGTGAATTGGTCCACCACCACTACACATTTATTCAATTATGTCACATCCTAATGATTTCCACTCTCTATAAATCACAGTTGTTGCAAGACAGATTGTAAATTTAAAATCAAAATGTAAATTCTCTATTCTTGTGCACATCGGTGCCTGGGCAGTTGGATAATTGTTACAACATTGAAACGCATTCATTATTTTGAAGTGAAGCAAGTCAATTTTTAAACAGACATTAGATCTGCTTCTTGTTTAAATATTCTTAATTACAAAAATTAGAGCCAACCAAATGGGACATAGAGAAATGGAAAAAAATACAGTATTGATCAGAGAAATGCAATACGTTGATAAAATCTTAACATGAAGAAGATGAAAAAATATGGGCAGTGTTATGTGACAATGCAAGATATCAATTATTCCCACAGGGAAGGACATTTTGTTGATTCTGAGCAATCTCTGTCATTGGAGGTCATCTAATATGCAACAACTGAATCAATAAACCCTCAGGGTAGTTAAAAAGCCAAAGTGTCATCTGAGGTTTGGGACATTGGTGTCAGCCAATGAGAAAGCTCTGGAGATTCAAATATGACGTCATGACATGTAATCTGTGTTTTTAAAACAAAACAAAAGGAAAACTATAAATGTATGTTGTGAGACTATTATCTCATATCCATGCCCCCTTTCAGTTTTGTGAATTGGTGTATGTTGAAAAGAAATATAAAATTTTATAATAACTTCAACAAAGTTTTAAGTTAAAACAAACCTGAAATAACAATAAATTTCATCGACAATACCAACATTTAGGAAGACTTGTTACATAAATTATTCCATTTCCAACAATTTTTCTCTGTAAAAATGTAGATCTGATGAAGTGTTAAAATTTGAAATACAATTGCAAAACTTCTCAAATGACTATATATAAATATGACCAAATTATACAAGTGTTTAGCACCAAACTAGCCTACCCTCCTTTTTCATGTTTTGGACCTTACATATCCCAGAACCAATTTGCTGGTCCCACAAAAATCTAAGCTGGTAAGCTAGTGCTCTTTCTTTCCTTTCCTTTTAAATTCTTGCAGTAAATTCTCTACCCATATATACTTACCTCTTTTGACCTTGGCTTTGACCTTAAATTCTTCAGTAAATCATCTACCCATGTATAGTTATGTCTTTGACTTTGGTTTTGACCCCAGAATGGTCTTTAAAAATTCATCCATAACAAATTATATTAACTAACCTACCCTTCTTTTCATGTTTTGGACCTTACATATCCCAGGACCAATTATACTGGTCCCACAAAATTCAAAACTGGTAAGCTAGTTATGTCATATGGGTACTCTGTTGCATTCCTAAATTCTAATTCCTGTGTACATAATGTGTTCATATATACTACCATGTTTTACAAAGATATATTAGTTTTAAAATAAAAATATATATAATCCCATACATGTTTTTCAATGTCTTGGTCAGGGAATGATACAAGTGTTTAGCACCACTGCTATATCATGAGTGATGTATTATCTTGGTATATGTTTAATGATGGATGTTTTACTGTTATTATCAACAATTTTATATAAATTATAACTGAAATAACTCCATGTTTAAACAAACGATGGAACAAAGGCTACCATAGACATATGGACACCAATTAAGATAAAACCGTTAATATTTAACTTGAGAACAAAAACGTTGATGATGCACATAATTCATTTATACATTTCATAGTTACATACTTTCCAAAATATTAACGAAAACTACCCAATTATTGATGAATTTGCAATACTAATTATCCATAGTAAGTGGTGAGGGCTCGGGGATGTAGTGGGTAACGTACTCAACATCATCCACGTCTGAGGTCTGCAGTTCAAACCTCAGACCCTATGGGGGAAAGTTGGTGGTTGTTTTACAAATTCCTGGCAGTTTCCTCTGCAGAGTCTTGATCAACTAGTATTTACTGGCTTCTTCTGCCCTCAAACCTACTCGCCATGATATAATCTATACAAGGTGTTGAAAGCAATGTTAAACCCAAATCAATAAATTAAATCAAACTATAGTAAGTGGCTTCGGAGTAAACAAAAAACCTTATGCCCCTGTCTGTATGTCGCCTATTTAAACCATATATACAGCTCATGCCGGATAAGAAAAAGCTGTTGTATTTCCCACATGTTGACACAATCGTCACCTTGCTATTGATTGGCCTGCTCAGATTTCTGAGACATCTGGCGGACACTTGAAGCTTCTTCTCCCGGGAGAACAACAATGGTCATTTGTGAGACAAAATTAGGTTAGTGCACACTTGGAATGCAAACTGATGCGGAGAGGGCGGAGAGGGTGTCTCCTCTGGGTAAATTGATACACAGCCAAATCCACTGACAACACTCCCACCAGCCATCTGGTCACTGGTGTGGAATGTAATGAGGTCGTGTCACTTTGTGGACACAGGAAACTGGGTCAGAGTCCAAAACCTTAGTGTGATTGATGAAAGTATCACAATGGTAAAAGGAGTAAGCTTTTCACCATACACTGAGGGTGGGACTCATCTACAAGTTCAGATTGATTTAGGCTTTCCCCTAGTGGTGCAAACTTAGGGGTTTTCTCCATAGGGATTTTCGCCAAAAGGGCTTTTCTATTTATATATTTTTGAATGATTCACGTTGAAAAAGGATAATATATTATATGTCGCTAACAATAACATACTATAGTTATTTTAATTTCTATCATGTTATGATATATCATTTACAATGCTGTTATACGTATGATGAAGGTAAAGACTCAAACAGGTGCGGAAACTGGTTCTTAAAAAAGTTATGCCAGTGGGTTTCCCATATTTCAATTCTCAACCATCCAAAAGTCTACTTTCACAATAACAAATATATAGTATATATTTCTGTTGAAATAATTTGTGAAGAAGACCAAAAAATGTTTTGGACCACATAAACAAGCTGCAAAGCCATAAGAGACACGATTTGTGCACTCAGACGGTCACCATCCAAGTTCATTTCATTCATTTTATTTTATTATAGTGACATGTATTATACTGTAACAAAAAGTATTACAAAACATAAACAAAAGGAAATACCCAGCCCTCTTTTGGGCTTATAAGTCACTTTAAATATAAAAGTTCAAAGTATGATTGGTTTGATTAGTTTAAACTAGGAATTTATATTAAAGTATGAAGATAAATGATAATAACCACAGATACAAAATTACAATCCAAAAAATGTATCATATTTAAAGGAGAGAAAAAAAAACACTTACAAAAACAGAGTTAACTTAAAACAAGGTTTTTTCGTATGTTCCATATTTTCTCAACAAATTTAGCAAGGTAGTTTGTATCAAATGACATAACGGCAATAAATTTTTCATTCAAATTCCAAGAATCAAAATTTGGGTAAACAGTTTTTAATTTTCTGTACAACTGTTCTCTTTCTGAATTATATGCTGTACAGCAACAAAGAAAGTGACATTCGTCTTCAATGACATCATCAGAACAATAAAGGCAAATTCGTTCTTGTAACGGTTTTCTATAGTATCGGCCAGTTTCAATATGTAAGGGTAATATTCCCATCCTTAATTGTGCCAAAAGTGATCTTTGTGACCTTGTCATAGAGAATTTAACATATTTTTCTACATCAACATCTTGTTTAAACTGTGTATAATAGCGCAGCTTTGGCTTAAAGCCAACATTATTTGACCATTCCATATGCATTAAATCAAAAAAGTCATCGATTATGTCAGTCATGTTTAAATTAGAGCCTGAGCTTATAATCTCTGTTCTGTTGATTTCATCCATTATTTTATATATTTCACCACACCAATTATAATCACTCAAATTTACCAATTGGTGTTCAAAAAGCTGTCGTGTTAATCGCTCAGTATCCATTTGTAGAAGTCTGTTCCAATATCTAATGGCACAAACATGGTAATGATATTTAACATTTAACCATCCCATGTCTGCCTGCACAGCCAAATTTGGTGCATTCTTATGTACACCTAAAAAGTATTTAATTGCCCTGTTCTGAATCTGTTGTCCAAATTTATGATTTGAAAAACCCCACACAGATGCCCCATAATCTAAAATAGTGTTAACCCCAGCATAATACAATTTAGTAAATGTGTTAAAACCAATATTTCTAAATCTTTTGAATTTTGATATAACAGCACTTAATGCCCTTCCTGCCGAATCACTGAGTGTTTTAGCACACTTTTCAAAAGTAAGAAATTCGTCAAATATAATGCCTAAGTATGTATAGGAGTCTGTAACTTCAAGTGTATTACAACCCACTTTAAATTCAAAACTTGTTTTTGGTAGAGTTTTTCTTCTAAAATGGACAATTTTGGATTTTTCGTTATTTATCTTCATTTGCCATTTATTACACCAACTATTTACAAAATCCAACATAATTTGAAGGTTTTGTTCACTTTCACTAATTAAAACAATATCATCTGCATATAATAATATGCACACATGGAGATTCCCTATAGTTACACCCAAATTCATTTTCTTTAATTCCAAGGCTAAATCATTGATATAAATGTTGAAAAGTGTTGGAGATAGATTGTCACCCTGTCTGACCCCTTGGTTAGTAACAAACCAGTCAGTTCTGATATTGTTAATTTGCGCACAGGAGAGAGTTTCATTATATAATGCAGAAATAGCCAAGTAAAGGTTATCATTTATATTATTTTTTAAAAGCTTGTACAATAGTAAAGATCGATTAATACAGTCAAAAGCTTTAGACATATCTATAAAGGCAGCAAAAACGCTTTTATTTTTCATCTTTTTATCTTTGATAATGGATGACAATGTAAAAATATGGTCTTCACAGGACCTAGATTTCCGGAAACCATTTTGTTCATCCACCAATATATTGTTTTCATCTAGATAAGATATCAACCTATTGTCTAGTATACTCGAATATATTTTCCCAATGCATGAAATTAAACTAATACCTCTGTAGTTAAGAGGTACATATGGATTTTTATCAGAGCTTTTAGGTATAGGTCTCACCACAGATTTTAGCCATAAACTCGGAACAATGTGCTTTTCAAAGCAAAATGAAAATAACTTAAACAATAAATAACACATATTGCTAATGCAATTCATTGGTGCTATGTAACTTCAGTGAAGAGACAAGTATTCATCAGGCTATGCAAATTCTCATGGAAGTCCAGTTACAAAAAAAAAGAAAAACAAAGTGATATCTAGAAGCGTGGACCTTGCTCGTGCTTGTGTTTAAAAAGAGCATTCAGTCACCTCCACCCTTTATCATTCACTTTTTGAACCCATTCCAGGCTGCTTTCCACCTTTAAATAAACAACATCCAATTGTTACTTCTCTCTCCACAAAAACAGTGATTGACATTTCGTACCAGGACAGTTTGTACCCAGATACTTTGAATCCATCCTAGGACATTTCGTATGAAAACTTTAAAGTTTACAATAATTTAGCAAATTTATTGATATTTTAAGCACTTTTTTCAGTAGTTACATAGTACAATATACACCCAAGATAACACTGTTAGGCCCCAACTCGCGATCAGGAACATCTCATGATTGCAAAACAAACTCGGGATCCTGAGTTGTGGCAAACATCTCGAGATTGTGCAAAACATCTCGAATTTGTGGTGCCCAGACTTAAGTTGTCATTAGCTCTAAACATGGCTGTATTTAGAGGAAGCCCACAAGCATGGCTTCCAAATATAATCTGACAAAGGAATACAATTATATTGTAAACTATTTGATTATCTTATCAAAGAAATTTGTGTGTGTGAAGTGTTGCCTGAACTTTTCCGAGATTCTTAATTGCACCTCTATAATTGTTGGTGTACATGTGTTGTCAGGTATTTCCTTTACTGGATTACCAATTGCACTTTTATACCACTGAATCCTTGGATACTTACATCTGTTTGATTCTTTGTAGTTATACAGAAAAGGGCAAAAACAACAAAAAAGACTCATCATAATACCACAATAATTGCAATTATAAATAGAAATAACTACCTGACTGAGTAAGCACACATATAATTGCCTAGTCACAAAACTTAGCCAATCAGTTATAAAGCGACCTCAATTAATTAACCAATCACAGCCCTAGGTAAACATCTTAAGTTTGTGCAGCCCAATCTCGAGATGTTTGCCTCAACTTAAGATCTTGAGTTTGTGCAAGGGCAATCTCTAGATGTTCCAGATCGCGAGTTGGTTCTCAAAAGCCCCACTGTTATATAAGTGAAATATGAGTAAAACAATAAGCAATGCACAGACTTACCAGCAATCATTGAACATTACTATACTATAACATAATTAAAATTACATGAACAATCACAAAGTAGTAGATAAAACTATAACAGAAAAACGTAGGTGGAAAAACTTTGTTTCTGTGACTTAATGTGTATTTGTTTAACCTTGCAGAAATATGAATTTTTGTTTGACATTTTGGAACCGGAAACTCTGAATATGTTTATTCTTTGAAATTAAATTATGTCTTTGATACTTTATAACATACTTCTGCTACATAATAGATTTAATTTCAAGTTATGAATTAATTACACTTCATTCTAGAATGTCTGGGAATGATATTCCTGAAATGATTTCTTTTCTTCTATTAATTTTACAAAGCAAACCTTTCAGTCTTTCAATATGAAGCCATGATCATTAATGGGAATCCTGTTGTCTTTGGCACTTTACTCTGTTAACGGTTAACCTTCAGTAGATATTTTTAATGCATTTATTTATACAGAAATCTAGAGATCAGTTGTTTCATTCTAATACAAGTGCAACTCCAAAACAAACATATCCAGTATAACTTGTCACTCTTTAATAGAAACAGAAATTTAAGCCTATCAGAATAGTTTTAAAGAGGATCCCTGGGAGAGCGCAGACCTCCGCCAAGGTGTGTATATAGTTTATATCAGAACCTTATCTCTCTTTCCTAAAGCAAAACAAGTCAATCATAAGTAAATGGAAAAATCTGGATCTTTGACTTTCTTGGATCCAGGCAGTGATCATGAAGATCCAAAGATTAGTACTTATGTAATCCTACAAACAAACAGGTCACGAACTTAATACTTCCTTGGCGGAGATAACAATACTCATTAATCTGTTTTCAACGGAATGAAGGATTCTGAGCTTTGTGACATATAGGACACTTTATTTGTTTTATTTTCTGGTGAATATTGCTAAAAATTTGAAATTCTGAAAAGTAGCCACAGTTAAACTCCACTAATCATAACAAATCATAATCATAGCGTAACAAATGCCTATTTGCATCAAAGGCACGGGAAGTAGTTGGTGCGAGATTTGAAATGCGAAACAAGCCATAAAAAGCCATGAGATAGGCTGCTCTATATGTCAGAGTACTTTCATAGGAATGGCACAACTGTGATATCTCCATAATCTGGGACAGTGAGAACAGACCTCTGGGTCTTGGTTTATGTACACTAGAATATTGTATCCCTCTCAATAATCTCTTGATGAGTGAACTCTCAAACACAGAATCACTCCATCTATATCTCATGAAGAAATACTTCAATGCTGATACATAGTTATTAATGACTCTGAAAGACAAACTATTACTCACTAAAAACTGGAGAAAACATAACACTGTAGATTGTGAATCAATGCTCATGCATTTGTGATATTGTATAAACGCCAAGAAACTGTCTCAAATATTGTGCTCTCGTGTGAGGTCTCAAGCCTTGATTAACTGTTCCCAGTGCTTGTTGCAAAAGTGTGTTCATACCAGCCGGAATATCTAAAACACAGGATACAAACTCGCATTAATAACTTCCCACGAGACTTTCCCCAATTGATCAAGTTTTCCCCGTGATAAAGCGTCTGCCACAGTATTGGCTTTTCCCCTAATATGTTGGACTCTCAAATCAATATTAAACGAGGCACATACCATTGTTAAGTGACGTAAACACAAGTCTAGAAATGGATCACGCGTCTTGCCTGTGTTACAGACTGTGACTGCACTCTCATTACATTACATTGCACACAAATTACTCTATCAGTGAAATCAGTGGCCCACAAACATACTGCTAACAAGATGTTATACATCTCATACTGTGTAATCGCTCTCTCACCTATCACGTCTGTTGGTACGCGAGTAGAGTATACCCGAGATCCCCATACTCCCCCTAAGCCCGTGAGACTTGCATCAACGTACACGTGATGTTGAACAGCTGGTTTATTAAAGCGCACTACACCATTAACTGTTTCATAAAGTTTAGAAACCATGCTAGGCTCTCATATGTACCCTGGTCTAACTTTATTCTGTCTTGTGCTGACTGAGCTTTAAAAGCCATCAGGATTCGGTTTAGAAATACCCTAGACGCCTTCACGCATCTCGCAATATACAGAAGTTTTCCTAAAAGGGATTGGAAGTCGCGCTTCACCATATAATCTCGCAGGAACGCTTGTTCACATAAATCATGGATCTCACTCAATTTACCTTCTTCAATACTAAACATGCCTTTCTTCACATTTATAACGATTCCCATAATCGAGAGCTCAATGGTTGGAGCAAAAACTTTTTGTGGATTAATTGGCAAACCTACTTCGCGTATGACCTCATTCAAAGTTTCAAACGCATCCCTTGCTCTGTCAAAATGACAACATGCGTATATGTCGTCTATGTAGTTGAACACCACAAAACCCTGTTTTGCTAAGATAAATCTTATAAAATCAGTGATCCGCTGAAAGATGGCCGTCTCATGGACTGCCCCAAAGGCTAAAAATTTGTCGACATAGAACTTATCACGCCATTTTATACCTAAATGTATAGCATCCCCCGGATCCACGGGTACATTCCTGAAAGCTCGCGAGATGTCCACCTTAAAGATCCGAGCATTCTCACCCAATGACTGTAAAGTAGGGAGAAGATCATCTAAAGATGGCAAAGATAGTTTAAAAGGGGCTCCACCATACATATCATATCTCTAGTATGATTATTGACTGAGTTCTCTGGGTATGACAGGTCCAAAATTACTCTTCTACCTGTACCCTTCGGACGAGACATGAGGGGGGACCAAGTGAAAGCTGCATGAGGCTTTTCATCAAATGGACCAAATAATGCTTTATGTTCCAGTTCTTTCTGGAAGAAAGCATCAATTTCGCTTTCATATGACAAAGCAGACTGATGGTTTTGTGTTGCATTAATTTCAATCTGGGTCCGGTCTCCAATACCCAATGGAAACCCAAACATAAGGTAGTCAATCAACTTACTGTCATGATATGAACTTATGTGTTGTTGTAGGTACTTCCAGTTGAAGACTGATTGTAATGGAACACGGACGTAACGATAATTGGGAAGACCAGATGACAATACATCAGACACCAATTCCAGGTAAGCCTGACAGTCATTCATGTCAATAGGTGTGCTATGAGGCGCAATAAAATTCTTAGCTGGAGGCGTAACAAAACCTAATGTGTAATTAAAGTTCACTGGTTTATTACACTCTATTAATGCATCTATGTCATTGCCTTTATCATCACAAGAATCTACTGAACTTTCAATCTCGTCAGTTAAAAACTCGTTATAAACACCCAACGAGATTTCAGTATTAGAATTACTTTGAACCTCAAGATCATTGTTCAGGCTATTGAGATCCTTACAAGTGCAACCAGTCATATTAAAGCAAGTTTGAGCATCAAAGCGAAAACATGGTATACCCACAAAACTTTGTACAAAACGGTCCCTCATATTATTGTAAGGACCCAAACTATGTAAGTAAAACAAACGACATAAGTTAGCAGATACATGTGGCGGAAACCTAGTCACAGAAATACATGGGGAGAACCCCTTATTGTCAGACCCAACACCAATTTTAGACAGAGCAAATGTTTTACATTGTGGACAATTATTGTTCATTACTGTCTGAGTTAGAATACAGTCACAGTCTCCCCTGGCCTACGGGATCACTTTCTTCCTGTTGAGACAGTCACCTTCTACATGCGCGTTACTCCGCTTTAACGTCTTGAAGCAATAAAGGCATACATGTTTAAATAAAGTAGTTCCTGAGGTATCTAGATGGTCGGCTGAATGAGGACAAGTGCCCTTGTTATACCACTTACAAGCGATTTTCTTAATAGTTCCATTTCCCGCTGTAGGAGGCACACGTGGCGACATGGTGGTCGATCCAGCAAAAACTGCAGACTGAGAGTAAGTGAGCCGTTGATCGGCTAGTGTGCGTGTATCACTCCAAGCGATGCTCTCGTCTTCAATTTTGAGCATTGATGCGGCAAATGCCCCCCTTGCAATAGGCCATGATATATTCTCAGCAAGTTTTACCGTCTCCACGAGTTCTGTAAGCATGTGTTTCATAGTAGGAATATGTTGCGTGTCCATCACATTATTGACAAATCCAATTACAAACTGTCCTAGTGAAAGCTCGTCAAACGTGACTCGCTTTCTAGCCGTCCCTATAACACACGCTTCATTCGGCCAACGTAGGTGCGGAGTAACATGCGGGGTATCAGCCACATTGTATCTGCCACTCTTACGTCGTCTCTGCATACCTCCTTGGATCTCTAATTTCATCTTCGCTTCTAATGCTGCCATGCGCTCTTCCACCAATTGTTGGATGAGTGGATTGGAACGTAGTGTATCTAACGTTGGTGGGTTCACTGGATTACTCACCACATTTCTTTCCGTTGCAGGCACAAATACATCGCGTGACTCGGTACTGTCTATAGGGCCTTGCACACGCACCAAGTTCCCAAACTGGTCAACGTGACCGTAAACAACGTTCTGGTTATGATCCTGAACAGCAACTTCCTCTATAACTAAAGTCGCATTTACACTCTGCTGTGTACTGCCCTCTTGAGGTTCCATTTCGGTTGTAACACTAGTTTGAGTACAAGTCCCAGTGGCAAAATTCCCTTGAGTCGGAGCAGTGATTGTGGAAGTAACTTGTGTTGTCACAGCCGGTTGATAATTGAGAGGTGTAAGGCCTAAATCCAATGCATGCTTCTGCTTCTTTGGTCTAGCAGGTGTTGATATAGTTTTCACTGCCACGGCAGTATCAGGAAATACATGAGCATATGAAGTTCCCCCTTCTTGAATAAGTGGGGCTCCCATTGGTGAAGCAAACAACGCTTCCTCTGCGTCTATAACTCCTCTGCGTTTAGACTGTTCTCGCAGACGAGATTTCCTGGTTGATGCTTTAGCAGGGGTAGCATCAATGCGTGAAGCCAGGCCAGTAATTCTGTCATCCATGGCAGACAACTTCTCAGTCACGTTTGTCATCGTGTTCAAAACCAAGTCTAACATTTTATCCTGCGACTCTCCAACTTTCCCTTTCGGCGTTTTCTTAACAGGGAGACTCTCGCGGCTTGAATCTCGTTTCTCAGTTTCCTTTGCAGCCTGCTTGCTGCGCTCACACTTATTTCCAACGGGCTTCTCATGCTCCAAAGAGCATTTCTTACAAAATGTCATTCCAGGTTTCGGTAAAGCATCAGCCGCGACGTTGGTCGCCATTATACAATCTTACAGAATATCCCAATGTGAAAAAGTGCATAAATTAAAACAACTTTGTTTTGTAAAATTTTCTAAAATAGATGTTGATCTTTCAGACTTCAAATTATAACTGAGAGAGAAGCTGACTCAGCCACCACGAGGGAATAGTAAAAGGCCTGTGATTGGCTAACGACAGAAGGAAGACTATGATTGGCTAGATTCAAGAGGGTGAGTTTATTTTACGTGGATTAGTCTAATGCGACTGAACTGCAACCCCAAAAGGGGGTATTGCTTATATTAGTTCAATAGCATTCCTTTTTTTCTTCAGCAAAATTAATTGACTCTATGAATTTATCTTAAATATTATTAGAAATATATCCAATATTTTGTGCTGACTCTTACAATTTGTTCATGTTCATGTAATTTTAACTTTTTTGTGATCACACAGAAATTCATCGGTGTTGTCTTGCAACTTTTTTACCTAAATGAGAGAGTGCTTTAAAATGATAATAAAAATTACCAATTCGAGAAATAATTTTAAAGCTTTACATTTTGATACTAAATGTCCTAGGCTGGGTACGAAATGTCCGTGTACGAAATGTCTCGGTATGAAATGCCCATAAAACCCACAACACATGTCAAGTTTAGTTGTGAAGATACTGGCAAATGTTCACATACACTTCACTACCATAAGTTACCAGGAAATCGCCCATACTCCTTTGAGAAGATTTTAGTTGTGAACTGTCCGTTTAAATATCTGCGTCAAAACTGCATAATTTTTAATAAAATCTCAGTGCCCCAAGATAAGAGTTATAATCGCTAATAATTATTTACATACTGAGATAAGGCCACCTTAACATGAGAGATTTTACACATTAACTGAACAGTTATATAGTCATAACAGAAGAATTTACCAAAGGGATTAAGGCAACAGTAATTTACATTTAACGTTAAGGTGGCCATAGCTTAAGACTAGTGAATGGTTGACTGGGTACTGCAAAGAATCATTAAGATGTTAATACTTGAGGATGAGAGACAGTACAATCACATGACTACAGTTCTGAGGTCAGCCATAAGGTTAAATTATGGCAAGGGTTAATTTATGTACTGTACTAGGGGAGATAAGATCAAAACCCCATAGTTAAGAGACTGTGTAGGTTTGCATTTATTCTTGACAGGGCAGCCCCAAACCCCAAAATAAAAACGAGCAAAAACGTAATTGTCATGTCTTTAAAACAAATATCTCATTTCAACACTAGTATTTTGGCAGATGTATATTTTTATGTACTTAATTTACAATCTCCTACACCTTATCTATAACACCAAATAAGGTAATTACAAGTTACTTCATTGAAAACTATAACGCACTTATAAGTTATAAGAGTGCAGACCTTTGGACAGACCCACACTAAAAGTTTCAGGAAGATTCGTACATTACTTTTGGTATAATGCCAGCCGAAAGGTCAAAGTTATTAAATATACATTGAAAAAGGGTCCCTTTAAAAAGTAAGGTTATTTTGTAAGCAGAACTTTTGAATTATTGCAAACACAGACAAGTGAACAGACAGAAAAAATTAATGAACCCAAAACAATAACCTCCTGATGGATGTACAATAAAATAGTCTATATTATTTATTTAAAAATCCCTGCAGACTTACATATCTATATGTACCATGTCTGTCCTCTTTTGCTGCAACTTTATTTCTACTCAAGGTTAGTTCACATTTAATGTAATTAACACTCACCACAATACAATTTAAACAGAACATCGAGTGATGATCACAGCACGAAAGAATCGTGTTTAGTGAGTAATTAATCAGCAGACTCTGACAGATCAGTAAAAAACAAGATTCTTACACTGGTGTCTTATTTATGGCAAGTTCACACTTTTCTGGCTGAATTTCTCCGATCACGCAATGCTCTGGTTGCATTTCACCTATTACATCTAGGTATAGAGGTGGATAGATGTGGTAAAGATGTCCACATCTTTAATTATACATGTATTTATGTTTTGTCTTCATCATGAAAAATCAAAATATTTTTTTTTAAAGTATGTATCACTGTAGGTCACGCTTACAGTAAAATATTGCTCCAGCACAAAGTAAGAAAGTTGACTTTGGATCAACCAGAAAACAAGTTTGAACAGTTTAATTATATCTGAGACCAATTTTGTGGCAGATCCTATAGCCATCTGCAGCAGACCAAGGATTTATCAATGTAAATTGCATATTAAATATACCAGTGATACAATGAATATGTTTGTATTAGTAGTTGATTGTTACCAGTTTGAATGTGTTTGTATTTACAATTAATTGTTACCAGTTTAAATGTGCTTGCATGTGACCACTCCCAATTTGAACAAGTCTTAATTTGTAGCTGACCGTTAACAGGTTGATTGTATTTGTGTGTGCTAGTTGGTTTTTAGACGCATTTCTAGTCATGACTATAAAGATAAATTTTGACTACAAAGTCTCAGGTTGGTAAGAGATGTCATGACATGTATATTCTGTGGACTGGTGTGGTGATGCCCTGTCCTTATGCTTATATATCATCACTGCTCGCCTCAGATATTTACTTTTCTAAGAGCCTGTAACGCCATGTAATTTGGGGTCGGTAACAGGACCATGGTTGTACTTTCCTCCTCTGTTCAGTCTGGATATGCTCCAAGCAACTGAGAGAGACGTAATGCCCAACCATCAATTTTCCCATGGTGCAATAAGGTTACTGAATTGTGACTTCTAAATTTATTGTCTTTCAGGAAACCCCTGGTCATAAACATCAGGCTCGGACTTTGCATATTTCATTCACACACAGTGTTTTTGATTAATATCCTCCATAAAATTCTGGAAACATTTGAAACATTTATTAATTGAAATAAAACCCTGGGGTATGGGTACTCTCGCGTGGAGGGTTTTTTTTTAACTGAGGACATTCGGCCAGCGCATGATAACATAACCAAAGAGGAAGATTTGCCCGCATGACAAAAAGGAGTCCACGTTCATTTGTCATGCGGTATCAGCTTATGAGTGAGAAAGGAAAGCCTTCTATAAATCTAGGGAGACTCTTTTAAAATGTCAGAATCATCCCCCATTTATTTGAACACTTGATATGAAAAACTGATCATGACAAATGGGCTTGAGTCCAGCCAACTAGCAGTTCTGTCCAGAACTTATGACCACCACAATTCTCTGTTCTGTCCTTTTATAAAAGGGCCCCACATGGGGACAGTAATCACAGGTTATGAAAGTAATATCGGTTGCGTAAATATTTCAAGGATTAGAAGCTGTGCAGACGGAAATCAATGTATGGTTACCATGCAGTTAGGCTGGCGGTAAACTATTGTTGGGGAGTTTCTTAACTTAAATTTGATATTTAAAAAATGCAAGAGATCTATTACTTCCCCCCTACTCTCTCTCTCCCTCTCTATCTTACGTATGCAACTTTATGTAGGCATGAACCATGTAAGAATAGGCAGTACTGGCTTTTAAAAGAAGTACAATATTACAATATGCACTGGTTAAACCAAGGTTTGGTTAACTTTAAAGCCATATGGACAATAGATAATAGGCTCAGGGTAAATAAATATCTGTTCAGTGCTGACAAAATTATCATTACATGTATGTGATTTTTTTTCATAGAATAGTATCTCCATATCCCTTACATTCAGTTATCAGTTACATTCTGTTAACTTAGAACTGGTAAGTTCTTTGCAAGGAGGGATTTTATGCCATATACTTTGAGATTTGCTTCTTCAGTCGCATCAACATATTCTAAAATTGTGCTAAACATATACAGATGGCGTTGGTTCTACTGTACCACCAATTTTGCCAACTGATCGCCTTTGCTGGAAATTTATAAGTTACCCCTCCACCAAGCTTTTGGGGGGTAGTTCTAAGAATAAGAATGTGAGTATAGACCATTTTGAGTTTAGTTACATTAAGAACGCGTAAAAACAATAAAAACCACTTGGGGTATTATACACTGTGGATTATCTAAAACTGTGTGTTTCTTGAGTTAACACTCTATTGAATGTTTAAGATGACATTGGGTATCAATGTGAAAACTCACGGTGGATGGACTTTTCGGACACTGTGTTTCGGCCTAGGACATTCCGGACAGGCCTTTTTTCAAGGGTGGACGTTTCAGACAGATTTTTTTATAAAAAAGCATTTTTATTGAAACCTACTCAGGAGTGCACTGCTCAGGTGATTGATCACAAGTTTCTTAGGTGTGAAAATAAAAATCTAAATTTCAATAGAGGTAAATCAAGGGAATCTTCTTCATTTGAAACCTACTCAGGACTGCACTGCTCAGGTGATTAATCACAAGTTTCTTAGGTGTGTAATTGAAACTCTAAATTTCAATAGACGTAAATCAAGGGATTCTTCATTTGAAACCTACTCAGGATTGCATGATTTTGACGCATCCTGTCCATCTATCCTCCTGGTCAATGGAATATGCATGATGTAACACTTGCTGACCAACCACGAACCAACAATGTATCAGAGGGGTGGAACAACAAATTCCAGGGCCTTGTTGGCCAAAGTCACCCAACAGTCTGAAAACTAATAGAATGCCTACAAGCTGAAGGTGCTCGGGTTTCTGCTGTACTTCTTCAGGATGAGCATGGCTAAAGACCTAAGAAGCGAACAAAGAAAATGTACACAGATCTTCAAACTAGACTGCGCAATCTCTGTGAGGACAGATCTTCAGGTCACAAATCCATAGCAGATTTTCTTCGGGGTGTCAGCCACAATTTGAGAAGAGGTCAGCCAAACATTTTAAATGAAAGTCGTTTTCAATGTTCATATATCTTGTTTTGTATTTTTACCAATCATACTGTAGTGATAAATGTTCAGTTAAAGTGATAAATGTTGACAAAAATGATATTAAATAATCGTTTTTACCATTATTTCGTAAAAATAAAAACTAAAATATTAAAAATGCTTTTTATAAAAAAAGTCTATCCGAAACGTCCACCCTTGAAAAAAGGCCTGTCCGAAATGTCCTAGGCCGAAACGTCCTAGGCCAAAATGTCCTAGGCCGACACATCAGTGTCCTAAACGCCCTACATTCAAAACTCACACATGAAATACACCTTACTGATACTTTCAGTGACTTATTTACAGGTGTTCACACTGGACTTGTCTCCCTTCATACCTGTTGTCTCTGCAAACCACTGACCTTGAGAGGCGGAGTTTGATGGGAGCTCTTTGAAGTCTATTCAAAGTGGCAGACATCTCTGTAAGGGAAAAGGTCGTGGCTGATGCAATGGGGCGAGTTTTGGGGTTTGGTGACATATATCTGTAGACAGGTGACAGTTTGAGAGCTGTCTCCAGGGCCCATCTGTCATCTGTCTGGTCAGTCCCCTCACACTGATCACCCTCCCTCCACACTCCAAATTGACTTTTGATTTATACCACCAGGGCTTTGCATGAAAACCCCTCTTTCAAAAAACCCGAAGAGCCTTAGTTATGGAAGGCTCAGGAAAGAAATTGGAAGAAGCCTTAAATACTGTCGTTAACGGGTAGTGATGGGATGGGTTAAGACGTGGGGACACATAACTAAAGGAATTTGCCAGCTTTTATGGCTATAAACAGCTTAAATCTAAATCAAACCCCAGCCTTCCATTTACAGGTTTTTCTTATTTAAATCACAAAACACAACAGTTGCTGATTGTCGCTCAGTATTAGACTGATGACTATAAAAACAGCGGAGAAAATAACACTCTACGACTTACTTTTTTCATCCGAATCTATCAAAGACATTCAGAAAGAAAACAAAGGAAAAGTAAACCAATTTGAGTCTTTTCTTTGAGACATAAAGAAGCTGAAATTCCACAACAAATGTATTATAGATATCAGGGGATGCAAAGAAGACTTCCAAATGAATTTGTGTTGTCACCTGCAGCTATATACGGGGTGATGTTTGGAATTGGGTGTTGACAAAACAACTTATTACATCTTTATGGTAATGTAAGATACACCATACACTTTTCAGCGTCTGTCAGTATATATGCATGTACTTAGTTACTTCCCCGTTACTGCATTTGACTCATTATATTCACCAAGTCTGGGGTTAAGGGTCATTCGTTTGGCCAAATGGCATTCATTGGAGTTGCCTGTTTTCCTTTTTCTGTGGGATGACTTAGCTTATTTATGCTCCCCTTAAACAGGATACCAGTAAACTGCAGGGTTGCTCCAGTTGACATCCATTTTTACTGATAGGTGAAAAGAAAAACCGTCAAAAGATTGAACCCCAGTCTTTCTGCTCCAAAGTCTAACACACTAACCATTGTCACCATGGAGACAAAACTCCCTGTTGTATACACAATAAAACCTGTGGAATTTGTGGATTTGATTAAGTATCAAAGTTGTGCTCGCATATTTAATGGAGATGTATCTGAAGAGTTCTCTGATAACCTGATTGTGCAGGACAATGGCTAGCTGAGGTGACAGGCCAGGCAGAGGAAATGAGAGAGGATGGGTCATTCTTTAGCTGTCAACTTAAGCTGATTTGTGCATACAGATTGCTGATTTGCAGTCTGAGACCTCTCATCTATTCAGCTCATGTTACTTTAGTTGTGTGTACACACACGCCCTATACGTTAATGGTGTAAGTGGATATTTCCGTATGCCAAATTGCCTTCTATGATTCGTACGTCTTCTAAAGTAAGAATGAGTGTTTAAATGTTTTTAACTAGTTTTTTCCTCCCTCTTTCTCCTCTTGATTTTGTCTATTGTCATATGTTTCATATTTTCAGTAAGATAGCTGTTCCACTATGACGATAGCATAATATACTTTGCTGCTTGGATTGGCAGTGAATAAGGCTTTTTGCCTAGATTTCCACCGATAAAGAGGGGTGCATTTTAATTACCGAACCCTCCTGATTCTTACCCAAATCCTCGCGAATGGGTTTACAAATCATACAAACAACTATTCAATCACTATGACTGAGTTAAGATCTAAGTAATGGCTTTATGAACATTAAGAAGGTTTCAGGAATTGGTTTTTGAATTCTGAATCTGACAGTGATCATATATCACAGAAGTTTTATGTTGGCCTCGCCTAAGGCTCAAATTTGTACCATATGTTTTCATCCTTGTACATTTGGTATTCATAAAGCACACATGCATGTTACGAGACACAAGCTTAGCGTCATATTCGTGTGTAAAATCCTGTACATATTAATGTAAGAGTGCATGATGCAAAATAACACTTTTTCTGTATATTTTCTCTTAATTACAAGGTTAATTAAGACTTAAGCAAGGCTAGGTTTGTGTAAAATTCGAATGGTTTTAATTTTTTGGAAAGACATGCGATCTGCTCCCCCAAAAAGCCTAAATCCAATCTGAATGTCTAAGATTAACCCCCCCCCCCCCCCCCCCCCTCCCAACACTCCCAAATGAAAACATTTCAGGATCACAAAGCACTCACGGGAGGGAGGGGGCGATTGCCGATGTGGAACGGGCCGCCTTATGTTTTATCACTGCGCGCGATTTAAAAACCGCATGTTAATAGTGTCCATCCAGGACCCCGACAAAATTGTGATTTTGTTAATATTTTTACTTTTAGAAGTCCATGACTCAGCATGTAATACCATGCGTCATTTGAGCTCATATTCTGACCATACATTGTCAATATATTTTCAGAGAATAAGGGCCAATTTGTTTTTCACAATCGCTGATATGGAACCATAACTTTAGATGCCTTTAAAGATGCAATGCATTTCTGCCTTTCGTGCAAAATAACCAATAAAGGGGATTTATTTTCAAATAAAGCTAAAAAACACAAAAGGGAAATTTCTATTTTACTACTTGTACTGACGGAGTGGTCTTTTCTTCGGGAAGGGGGTACACTTTTAGTGAGCAGTTCGTGTTCATCTTAATGAAAGAAGTACTTAAAGCATTTAAACTGCAATAAGTGAAATAGCTCCAGTTCGTCAAATATCGTCTCTTGAATTGGAAGAGAGGAAAGAAAAACAATTCATAGAAAAAAATCACACTAAAATGATACTCTAGTTACTAGACATGAAAAGCAATATAATATACATTTCACTGGCCCAAGTCTTTAAAAGGCAGCTAACTAATTTCCCTCACTGCATTTTTTTCTTCAATTTTTACAACACAAAATCTTAATTTTTTTCCCCTGTTAACTTAAAGTGGATGGGTGTACTTTTTTTCTTACGGTGTGCAGTGACACTCAATTATCTGTACGATGCATTCCCCATTTCTTGGCCAGCAATTTGTCTTTGAGTTCCGGATCAATATGAGTAGCACCCTTTAATATGCACCCTCAGAGCTGTATGGTCATTCAGGGGCTTGTTTTAAAGCTCCATCAATGCAGCTTTCTATGCACGATTCTGCTCAAGATCCACTCCTAATGATAAGCCCCTGTTCTTGTGTTGTACATAATGCTGCAATCGGCCTGTTAATCCATGGCCAGGGCGTGCTGGGCAAGCAATTAACTAGCTCATATCCAGGGAACTAATCAACATGTGATTTGCCGTCGTGTCCTGACACTCTGATCAACAAGCTGGCTTTGAAGACGGCATCTGATCACCAGCAACACAGAGACAACACAGGGAGAGAAGGGGGGGGGGGGAGGTATTAATCAAAAGGACACATGTGGCCAGATTCCACGTCTTATACCTATACACATATATCCATCAAACTTACAGTGTGGACGGAGTACTGTCTTACCTTTGTATACAGACAACTCAAGTAAAGTTGTGTTTCCACAATACCGAACTTTGGCATCCCCCTACCAAACCCAACTCCCACCAGATCTGTGATTGCTGTTGGTCAAAAAGAATGTTGCATACAAAACGGCAATTTACTAAGAAAATACTTAAGGTCTGTACCCACTGAACCATTGCAATCCGATATGTTCAGGTATAAATCCTTTTTACATAGATAATGTTGGTGATTCAAAACCAGACAATAAAAGAAAAAAAGTTATGGCTATTTTAACTGGAGACCTTTGGCTTTCTGAAAATACCTGGCTGATGTAAGAAAAGTTTGAATGTTCTTCAAAATAAAAACCCATTATTTCGGATTGGATCATTCCGTCATCTGTGAATATGGACAGGCGATGTCACAGCAGTTGTCTGACCGTATTGTGTTGACACGTGTCACATCATTGTCTTCTCAATGATTATGGTGGTAAACATTGAACCCTTCATCCACCTTATGGACGATTGCCTATTAAATGTCCTTCCAACTAGCATTGTAAACAGTTTGGGTATTTCAAAATCAGGGGTTTTCTTTTTCTTCGGAAATTGAATGTTGATGAAAACACCCACATTTTCATTCAGGATAAATTGGGAAGAAAATCAAACATTGTAATTTGCATTTCCTGTCATACAAAAATATATTTGTAAACAAGAGAACTAACCATGATTCACACTTTCACTTCATCCTGAAAGCACTGATGATAAAAAGTTAAAATGCCCATTACCATAACCACTTATAAGGATAATACTTCAACTGATCAACCTTTACTGAAATCTTGTGGTACCCCCACAAATTTCCAAACGTTTTCATTCCTTTGCAATCATCAATGCACAGCTGTTTCAGACTATTTTTAACCAGTTTCAATCAAGGCCATCCAGTATTTTGTGATTCTTCTAAAGACTCCTTTTGAAATGTGCTTCAGAGTTATTATAACAAAAATATTATCTTTTGAAGGAAATCCTATGCAGCTACACAACTACACACAACTGTCACAGAAATGAAATTTCCCCGAAAGATTTTTATGAATGGCAACGCACAAAATGTATATTGGTCTTGATAACATTAACTATTGACAAATTGAATATTACTCTGTTTGAAAATTTGTTTGCCGTGATTTTGTGAAAAAAAGTGTTTGGGCCACTTTGTACCACAAATTTTGCAAGTGGGAATTTATTCCACACAAATTCAAGATAGTGGGCAGTTTTTACTCCCAATAAATTTGGCTAGTGGACGTTTAATCCAGGCAGATTGTGGATGTGGGCAGTTTTCACTCCCAATATATTTGGCTAGTGGGCATTTAACCTGTGCAGATTCTGGATGGTGGGCAGTTTGCGCCCCCTTGAAATATAATTTATATCATATATATAATGTAGAAAATCAAACAAATATTTATTGTCTTAATCATGTTTAACAAATGTCATCCTGGAATATGAAAACTCACTGCTGTGAGTGGTACACGTACTACATAACTCCTCATTCCTCCATGCACTGTCAGACTACTTTCTATAATGTTTGCCTACTGTGGCATTCCCTGCTTTCTGTGGTCACTAGTGCTAGATAGCCACTCATTCCTCCATGTACTGTCAAACTACTTTCTATAATGTTCACCTAGTGTGGCATTCCCTGCTTTCCGTGGCCACTAGTGTTATTTAACCCCTAATTCCTCCATGTACTGTCAGACTACTTTCTCTAATGTTTGCCTACTGTGGCATTCCCTGCTTTCCGTGGCCACTAGTGTTATATAACCCCTCATCCCTCCATGTACTGTCAGACTACTTTCTCTAATGTTTGCCTACTGTGGCATTCCCTGCTTTCCGTGGCCACTAGTGTTACATAACCCCTCATTCCTCCATGTACTGTCAGACTACTTTCTATAATGTTTGCCTACTGTGGCATTCCCTGCTTTCCGTGGCCACTAGTGTTATATAACCCCTCATTCCTCCATGTACTGTCAGACTACTTTCTATAATGTTTGCCTACTGTGGCATTCCCTGCTTTCCGTGGCCACTAGTGTTATATAACCCCTCATCCCTCCATGTACTGTCAGACTACTTTCTCTAATGTTTGCCTACTGTGGCATTCCCTGCTTTCCGTGGCCACTAGTGTTATATAACCCCTCATTCCTCCATGTCATGTCAGACTACTTTCTATAATGTTTGCCTACTGTGGCATTCCCTGCTTTCCGTGGCCACTAGTGTTATATAACCCCTCATTCCTCCATGTCATGTCAGACTACTTTCTATAATGTTTGCCTACTGTGGCATTCCCTGTTTTCCGTGGCCACTAGTGTTATATAACCCCTCATTCCCCCATGTACTGTCAGACTACTTTCTATTATGTTTGCCTATTGTGACTTTCCCTGCTTTCCGTGGCCACTAGTGTTATATAACCCCTCATTCCCCCATGTACTGTCAGACTACTTTCTATTATGTTTGCCTATTGTGACTTTCCCTGCTTTCCGTGGCCACTAGTGTTATATAACCCCTCATTCCCCCATGTACTGTCAGACTACTTTCTATTATGTTTGCCTATTGTGACTTTCCCTGCTTTCCGTGGCCACTAGTGTTATTTTACCCCCCATTCCCCTATGTCATGTCAGGCTACTTTCTGTAATGCTTGCCTACTGTGGCATTCCCTGCTTTCTGTGGCCGTACACACGGAAGTGTTAAACTGTTCAAAATGTCCACTTTCCGTTGACGGTATAAAGGTTAGAGCCAATAATCTCTTGTAACTGCAGGGTTTCGTATCATTTCTGTAATACCTTTGCTGCCTTCCCACTACATTCTCTCTGATTCTTTGCCTTTGTGTGTCTCCAGTTAAACTGTATGCCATCCTTAATGTTACTATATGTACATAGAATCTTTACAGTATCTTTTCTGTGCCAAACAGTCATCAATAGTAGTGTAGTACAGCTGTTATATAACTGTTTTGATAAAGTTTGATGCTTGAATATTTTATTTGGCCTTGAAGGTAATTACTTTAAACTTCGCACTGAATATGTGTGCACAAAACATTAGTATAGATTATTATATTTCTTACAGTGAAAGGCAAACATTTTGAAATGAAAGAGTCAAATACAATGAAAATAATTATAAAACATATTACCCAGCCCCATTGGACTAACAATGTCACTTGGGTTGGATTAACAATGTCGGAGGAGCCGATTTTCAATGAATAAAATAAAATAAATTTTGTAAAAGAAAGAAAACTGAACAAAATTAATTCTGAACTCCACAACCAGCTTAATCAAGAAAATATTTCTCATATTGTATATTTTGTATAATGCATACATATATGAGCACTTGTTTAAAAAGTCTGATGGAGGGTTTCTGCCTTCACCCTCCCAGACTTCTGCACGTTGTGAAAAAAAGTTAAATACCACTGGTTTCTGAGAAAAATTATATATTTGGACAATACTTTAGAACCATGTTGTATATTCGCTAAGGAATTTTCCAACTGCACACTCTTTTGCACACAAATGGCCCAACAAAGAGCTTACAGTTAAATACACATAAATATGCTCAGTAAATGGTTAACCATTTAAAGTTAGCACAAAATGGTAACTTGTGATTCGTATAGAAACATTTAAGTTTACCACACGGAAATAGAGGGTTGTCAATTTAAGCAAAAAGTGCTCAACACTTCCCCAATCGAATATTTTTATTGTCCTTCTGCCAAATAATATCAATAAAGCTAAGCCCATGTTCCTTGTTATGCCCAAACTTTTACCAACACAAGTTTTGCTGAAGGGCTTGTGGAAAGCAATTTGTTGCCAATTTGAGATAGTTTTCCTGCCAATACCCGCTGATTAAGAAGTGGTCAATCCATGGCTAAGTCTCTTGAAGCTGAATGTGAATAATTCAAATGGATGTCTCTTCACCATCCAGCCCACTTGGGGTTGTGAAGCTCTTGGACCTTGTATGACCTTAACGAATTCAGTGACAGCTTTTTTTTAAAACAGAAAAAAATATAAAGGGGCACAGGACCAGACTTAAGGGTAGAAGTGCATGTCCCTAGTGTCTTTCTGCATATTGCATGACGACCCCACTTCTGTCATTCCTAATCAAGTATCTCAAAGGATATGTATTAATTTGGACCTATATAAATTATTCTGCAATAATAACTTGCATTTTTATATAGGTGTCATAATTGGTTTGTCTCTTAAGAAAAAATCCAACCATTCTGCAGTTTATGTATACAATACATAGTAAGGTGGGGGTTCACATCAGACATACCATAACTAGGGGGGTCGGGGGGCATCCCCCCCTCCCGAGAAAAAAATTAATTTTTGATAAAAAATATAGTGCATTTCCTGTAAATTTAACACCACTTTCTAGAAATAATTTTTCAAGGGGGGGTTCGAACCCACCCACCCCCCCACCCCTGGATCCGCTAGGGCAATATAGCAATCCAATACAAAACGATCTTAATGACGTTAAAACAATTATCACATACATACCAAGCCTATATGCATCGGCAACTATACGACACTGCCACCATATGAAATCATTTTGATTTTCGAAGAGTTTCCAAACTTTATAAACTTTTTAGTATACTCTATTAGACTCTTTAATAAATCGAAATGATCGCCCCAGCCATTACTTACATTGTGGTTGGTGTATATTGGGATTTCTTGCTCAGTACTTTTTCTACCCGCCAGCAGTTACATAATGCACTCATCCATTGCCTTGCTTTTCACGCCATTACAGGTTGAGCTGCTTGGTGTCCTTTAAATGTCCATAAAGTGGCCTCTCATTTAACCTCGTGTTAAAAAATGTGTCCTTTGCTGCTTTCCCAGTAATTATGGTTATATAAAAATAATAAACACACCTGTGTGCATCTGTCGCCTATTTATTAAATAAGGACTGGCAACTAACTATCAGACACCAATCAAGATAAGCAATGAAAGAAATATTTACATTAATATTTTAAAGTGAACATTTACAATTAGCTTACGCTAGGTACAATGTACAAAGCTTTGTAGGAGTGCGTTATGGGAGGGCGTACAGTGAACAAAGAGTTTCATTTGGGTTTTATATGTGCACATGATGATACGTATGGCAAAAAAAAATGTGGGTGATTTGTTTTAATCTTGTGCTTTGTATTCTAATAAAACACAAGCGTGTGTAAGATTTGTTTATTGAATATTACACACTGTAAATCTATAACGCTTTTGTTACAAATACATTGATATACACTGTTAGAACACTCAAAATCGAGATCCATGATTGTCTCTATAACTGACTTGGAAATGCTGAAATGCTTCAGCTTTGAAAGGATATGGACCCGTTGAGCAGAAAGAGGGGCGTTTAAACATTACAGGGGGAGAATTACAAGCTATGACCACAATAAACGAGGAGTTTCAGTTGCCCGATTCTTGAACATCTACATAATGCTTGCTCACAGTTTTAAAAAAGTCGTATATGATTCTCTTTTGTAGCAAACTGTGACTGTACAGTTGTGTAGTGGGGATTTACAGGAGGGACAACATTCCACATCTCTTTTGTTGCCGTCCATAATCACTGGAAATGTCGCCTCCAGTGTGACTTAATCATCGACAATGTGTCTGCTGGAAGTGATTTCTGTGAGATCATGAAACCAGAAATTTACCAATGATACGATCGGTTTAAGATGGCTTTAAGATGTGTTCCCAGCTGCAAAATCTGATAAGCATTAGGAGCAGTTTACAATAAATTCAAACAGCATAATACTGTCATAAACTGTTCCTGATGGACTCCCAACTGTATCCAATCAGGAAATACCGGAGCTTCCACACACAATGTAGTTTGCAATGGCTTTAAGATCATTCCAACTTAAAGGATCAGCCTCCCGAATGGCATAAATGAGAGATCATATTCCAATCGGGGACAAGATCGCAATAATGGAACAGCCCTCTTAAGGAAACCTTGCGATGAAAAAGACTTCCAGAAGCTTCTGAGGACACAACTGAATGCCTTTCAGAACCATCCGAGCATACACCATTGTCACAAGTATACAAGTGGGGACAGTGATTCGCCCATAAAAACAGCAAAATGCAGTTTCCTGAGTACAAATATGCAGTTTGGTTTTATAAAAGTTATCAGAATGAGAAGAGCTTCCTCAAACTATAAAATGGTAGTAGCATCATAAAATATATTTTGTGATAAGTGCAAATACACCCATAGAACTTGTCCCATGGTAATAAGATTAGGGCTGTTGGAAAGTGGACAGCATTTCGCGGATTATTTTATACTGTTCCCCAAAAAGTTACAAAGACTGTTAAACAGTTTGCAAACAATAGTTAAAGCTAAAGATCAATTCTTCTCATTGTATTCTAGCACTTAATGAAGTAATAAATAGTATTTATATTGATCCCAGACACAGTTTAGAGAATATACAGCTCTTTGCATCAGTCAGATGCAGTTTGTTAGGCATATTTCTCACTGACATATAAACTTTTTTATTCATCTTTATAATCCTGCATGCTGTCAGTTCTAAAATCTTAGAAAAGTATAAAGACATGTTGCACACTTTTCTATGCTATAAGGCTCCTTCATTATCAACACAGATATTAGTTTTAAATGAGGTACAATGGAAACTGGCGAATCGCCGTCCCCCGCGAATCGCTGTCCCCCCCTGTAGTCCAGAGCTCTGTACCAATATCCTCAAACCCTCTTCTTCCATTCCCAAGTCATTCAAGAAGGCCACTCGTTTCTGTGGAAAAAGAGTGTTATAATTCAAGGTCCAAGCATGTTCACAAGATTTCCTTCAGGTTTTACGCCATGAGACCACTGGTTCAGATAGTTTTTTCTAACAATACACCAACTTCTGAATCCTTGAAAATCACTTAACTTTGGCCTAATTACTGCAAAGAAAACACTTTGTCTTCCTGAGAATCCCTGTGATATTGTTTTCATAACGCCACTAATTCATTCTTCTGACATTTGTAAGCGTGTTACTGGTGAGTGGATAAGTCAAGGACAGATAAACAGGAGGTTGTAAAAAGTAGAGAATGTCACAACATTTACTAGTTCTATAATAAAATGACCACACCATAAAACAATCGCTTAAATGTCAAAACAGATCAAAGATGTTTTTAAAAGGCAGAAAATTTGAGCATAAACTTTATTGCATGATGGTAAAATTCAGACATTTATTGCAGCATGTGTTATTCAAATTGTCAAAATACAGTTAGCTTAAAAGAGATATTTATACTCCCCCAGCTAATGTACGTTTTATAAAATTAAATAACATTCTTAACAAAACATTCACACTTCTCCGATGTGGCTTACACTGTAACCCAGTTTCAACCTTGGGTCTCAGACGTCTGACCTTAAATAAGTCTGACCATTGTTTAAGAATGTGCAGCTCGATTTTGGGGCTGGTTTACAGAGAACTGTTTTGATGTAGAGTGTGTCACGTTTTTATCATATTTTTCAAGACAAGATGATAACTGTATAGGACAAGACGGGAAGGGTGACTGACAAGCTGTAGAGATTCACAACAGGACGGTTTCCAAGGGAGTGGAGACAAGGTCCGGAGACAGAGTTGTGGAGGGTCGGTGAAACATCAAACATGTTTGATATTTGCCGATCCACCACGACAAACCGGGAAACTACAACCAGTTCTAACCAACTCTGTAAACATTACTCACGGCCCTCCAAAAATTTCTAGTTACCGACAAGTTGGCTCCAGTGGACACCCCCCCCCCCCCCCCCCCCCCCATTAGAAAAAATTAGACCATTATTGCATTATCTTTTCAAAACAGAATTACTTATGAGTATTTTTTATTCATGCAGTGACACTTCCACATTCGAGCTACATTTCAATGTGACGCCACACCCTAAAAAGTAAAAATAAATGTCAGTGTCCATTGGTATTCAGTGCAGAATGTTGACCAACCAGTATGCACTAATTTCCTCCATTCCTTCAACTACCTGTCAGCAGGTACGTAGTGTTGAAATCGATGTTATTGCCAATCAATCGATTGTGTCAGAATTATCACAGATCTCATCCAGAGAAAACTGTGAACAATGTATAAGTAACTATAAATAATTTTAGCAAAAGGCCCACTGACTACAGAGATTAATACATGGTGTCTTACACAATATTTTTACAACGATCCAAGATAATCCAGAAGCTATCCAATTTCACAGTTGCTTTTAGTTTGGCCAAGCTTACATTAGCGTGGCTAATAAAAGTGTCAACGGGGATTTTCCTGTAGTTCACTGTAAAGTCGGCACGGATCAAAGACCACCAGATGGAGCTGTTTACCTGGAAATAAACAAACATTAGCTGGTGTTTATACCACCTTCAAACTTTTCCGATAACGCCACCAAATGTTTCAAACCAGGTATTTCCCAAACATAGACACAATATCAGGTCATTTTATAAAGTCTGCTAGCAGTTTACTTTCCGATCTGTGACAACTATCATATGATTGCCGAATTATCAGATATTGGTGATATCATGGGATCATATGAAACTGTTCGAAATATCAGATGTAAACACCAAACGGGTCCGGCGGGTTTCAAGACTTCGCGAAACTGTTAACTCTACATTTAATATGTTTGTCTATACACCTTTAAACTACGTTTGTAATTCATTCTATCATATTAGAATTATGTTTATTTCCATTGTGACGTCACATATTAAAATGATTGATATACTCAACTATTTCCTGGCCTCATTTGATGTTATTGTTCAACCGGAGACAATCTCCTTTCGTCTTGGGATGTGTGAACGGTATTTTAACTGGATATAAACAAATAGGAGCCGGTGTTTAACACTTCACCGCCAACTCCCAGTCTCTTGACAGCTTGATGGACAGTGAAATGTCTACCTGAGCCCAGTGTAAGTTCAGCAAGTAGCTAGCTTTGTTCTTACCTGCACACTTGATTTCCTTACAACAATAAATTACAGAGAAGTAGTTGCTAATGTTGTTGCAGTATTTTAGTTCTGTTTAATGACGCAAGCCATTAGCTGTGGTGACCAAGTCTAGCTGTGTACATTTTGGACTATTTCAGAGGGAGTTCTCTCTTGCTATACATCTGTTTCGTACCGAGAGTTTGTCGTTTGCCATCTGTCTTCACATGTTCACCAGGAATGCTTTTGGATTGCTGGTATGACAGAAAAGCTACAGCAATGGACTGGCTCAAACAATAGCTGATTTATTGTGGCCATTCATACTCAGCTACTTTTTGGTGATGTGCGGACAAGTTAATACGTTACCATCAACAGATATGTGGATAATTTTTTGGCAGATTATATGTGAAAATGCTAAATTATTTTATCACACTTATTTGTAAAAGATACATTATTATATCTCCAAGAAAAGGTAAAACGCCAAACATTTTAGAATTTCAGTAATTTTTCAGATCTATCGAAAATGGGCAGAAATATCTTGCAGAAAGTAGTTTAAACAATGTACGGTTTAATAAATCTGAGTGGTTATTAATAGCATTTTCATATTTGGAAAATAGATATCATTTTTTCACGCATTTCTATTTCTGATTATATCCACGTTATCCTTTTTCATAAATGTCTTAACAGTTGACAATGTCTAATGTGTCATAAGAATTGCAATGATAGCCTTTGCATACATCTCTAATTCTTTGTAAAACTTGCAGTCTATTATATGAATTGTAATGTTTTAGATGATTTTTTTGCCTTTTGGACAGTACAGTGTCAATTAAGCAGTTACCATCGATAAACAATTTTTTTTCAACCAACTTATTTTCTTAGTCTAAGGTCAATGTAAATCGTTATTGCAATAGTTCTCAAAATCATTTACCATTCCCAAACAGTAGCTGTCTCTTGAAACTTAAAAGATTGGTGGCAGAAATGATCCGGTAGAAATATGGGATAGTCCTCAGCACATACGGAAGGTAGTGTCACTAACGTTTTCATTGTGAATAAATGCTCAGAATGTTAGGAATACCAAGACAGTGACACGGATACTTAAATACCTTATGAAATATTCTGAGAAGCAAAAGCACCTCATTTCAATTGAACATAAGGCTGTCATAATATTTGTATAAATATTGTGCTTACACTGTGAGCAAAAGATACACGCATATAATGGATAATATTTGCGTGGGCTGGATAACAAACACCCAGAGATGACTTGAAACTTCAATCAGTAACCATATCTACCTCCCAATGTTTGTCATTAATGTGATGTGTGACAAATACAAAGAGGTAAGTAACAGTAACTGACCCAAATCTCTGAAGTCTTAATGATATTATTATTATGATCACTTCACTAAAGGTATTGCCTTTAAAGTATAAAAGCAATTATTGGAAAAAAATACAGACACCCCCATGTTGTTTTCTTTCATTAGCTCTTCACAAGAATATTGAAAGTTTATTGATAGCTGGAAGTTTTGCAATTGGTTTTCTTATTATTGAAATATATCACTGTTTTTTTCTGGACTTACTTTTTTGTCACCAATCTTTTAAGATGGAAAGACAGGCAGTGTTTGACAATATAAGATCAACAGAGAGAGCTACTGAAAAAAAGCTTCGTCACTTACAGGTGTATTGACAGAGGTACATAAAGGATTTTCTGAAAAGGGTGGGGGCGTGGATTGCCCAGGGGTTCGGGCATTTTATACTGGGAGAATTTGTACCCGAACCTTTCATAGGAATGGATCAAATGAATACCATACAAAGAGGAACTAGATATTAAGTTTTTATGTAACAGAAAATTAATGATAACGAATTTTGTAATATATGTCTATTAATTTTGTTAAATGTAAAGATATTTTTGGAAGGACATTGGTAACTTTCATAGGAAATGGATTAAATGAATACCAGACAAAGGGGAACTAGATATTAAGTTTTTATGTAACAGAAAATTAATGATAACGAATTTTGTAATATAGGTCTATTAATTTTGTTAAATGTAAAGATATTTTTAGAAGGACATTGGTAACTCAAGTATTAAGCATATCTAATACAATTTATCAGTTTTCTATTTAATTTTTTTCAGGAATAACTTTTTATCCTGGCACTTATTAACTTCTGGAAATTGCGATAATATCTTGCTTAGTGTGTTAACACTGTAATTTTTATTCCGTTTTGCTGTTCAAACCTCTTTTTTTTCTGCAACTAACAAAATACCTGTGCGACCATACAGTCACGTGTAATCGAGGCTTAAAATGCAACTAATATGTGATTACGACATTTTCTGCACTTTCATAAATAGTATGGCATCTATAGAAGTGTCATAAGTGGTGGTGTAGGGAGTAGTTTTGGAGATAAATTCATATCAGACATTTTGTAAAGGCTCTTGATCAAGTGAACTTTTTTACCTGTTCCCCCTGTGTTTTCTTTATATTCTCCCCTCTTGTGTGAAACGCAAAAGCAAAGGGGGCAGAAGCCATTTATCTTGCTGGTGTGTGTGATTGGAAGCTCTTCATATCTTGATCACAATCTAGGCAACAAGGGGTGTTTTTCCCATCTCAAGTGGCCAGCTGGGGAGTATTATGCAATGACATTAGAACAGCGAGTGGAGATTGCAATTCAGTCTCTAACCCCCGTGACGTTCTGTTAGAAATGCCTCAATTGAAGGGGGAAGTTAAACCTGATATTTGACCAATACAAAACCAATGACACATTTCACATCTGTGGGACTGTATCAGATGATTAAACATTCCCTGTAAACCCTCCAAGAGCTGTTCAGAAGGATTTAACTCAAGTGACACATACACTATGTAGTCTTAGAATAACAGTGTGGACACCTTGTTTAGTACGTGAGTAATGTTCAAACACTGTGCTATTTATACCAAGAAAAATGTGTACATTGGGACAAGTTTAATTGGATGTTGATTCTACACATTAGGTCTTTGTGGAATGCTTCTGTATGTTGGGTGTGTGTCTGTTTTCTTGGAACTAAAAAAAACTGACAAGAGAAAGCTTCCATTTTGGGGTTGTATAAAAGACTTTGCCAGAAACCAATATTAGCGGGTTGTTTCGGGGACAAAAGATTGGTCAAACATTTTGTGAGTGCAAACATCAATGCACAGTTTGTACAAGAGCTCCATAGAACACTGTGTATAAAGGTAAGATAGGATTCTGTTATGACAACAGATTTTTTTTTATCTCTGTGAAAATAAGAGCAGTGTGTGTGAAATGTAAAGATCGTTTGAATGATATAAAGAAGAACGTGTTTCATACACCGCATCAAAGCTTTTTGCAGGACTTTAAAACCCAATCATTTCCTCTTTTCATTAAAGGTGTGCCGGAAAATATAGTTAATTTATTATTGTTGTAAAAGCACTGGTTACACGGTAAACACACAATACTCCAAAGGACAATAACTCGCAGGACAAAATCCCGAGAAAATACTGGGACAAAAGCCCAGAGCTCATTTCAACGGGGATGGACAAAACCCTGTACTGGTAATTTATAAGGTATCCCTGGACAAGGAATATGGTGCAGAGCCATATGGAACAAAGCCCTATTTTCACCCTGGTCCCCTGCACCTGGAGGGGAGAGGGGAGGGTAATGTGATAGAGTCTGTTTGTTTGCTTGTCTGTCAACATCTGATCTGGGGGGGGGGGGGAGGAGGGCATGGTGGCTCATTGGTAACACTGGCCTCCCACCTCTGAGGTCGGTGGTTCAGATCCTGGACCTTATGTGGGAAAGTTGGTAATTGCTCACCAATGATTGTCACTTTACAGTACTGAACTTTCACCAACTGTATGTACTGGTTTCCTCGACTAACACCATTGTGATATGACTAGACAGTCTTGAAAGCGATGTAAAACCCCAAATAAATAAATAACATCTAATCTGGGCCATATTTTGATGTCCTGTGGGGTTTACCTGTGGCATGGTCTTCCTGTGTTTCGTGGGATCTAAATCAAGTCTCCAGAATTATTTTCCCTCTTTATGTTTACAAATATTTTTCAGCACAGACCAAAGACAAGGATTTGTGCATCTCAGACACTGATTGCTGCAGATGTGGAGACACCCCTTTTCTTTCTGCTCAGCCAGTGAAGTATGTCAATGCATTTTATAAACACATAAAAACTTCCTCTTAATTAACTTCCATTACAGATTGCTATTTTAAGTACTTGTTCCATTTATTTACTGCAAATATAAATAATTCTTGTGCTCCAGGTTTTATAGACAGCAGGGGCCGGTTTCATGAAAAGTCTCAAACTGAGCCAGACTCAAGGCTGAGTCAGGGTCTCAAATCTGAGACTTTTGTCTCGGCTGAGTTTTTGGCTCAAATGGATTTCACAAAGGGTGGATCAGCTGAGACCAGTCTCAAGTTATAGTCTCAACTTTTTAATCTCATTTCATATATTTAGTGGGCTTATTTTTAGTTTAAAAAGTTATATTTCATGATTATTATCATTTTAAATATCTTTAATACTCATAATACAAAGAAATTATATGATAATATATTATTCTAAGTGATCTATAAGATTGCGACTCAACTGAGGTTGAGTCTGGCTTTGAGTCCACCCTTGAGGCCTGTCACTTGATAATAGCCTATAAAGCATGTCAATTCTATTGACTTTTGTTATTAGTAAATATTGAATATGTGGCTGTAATTACAAAATAAAATGAAAATAGAAGATTTCAAGATTTATCAATTTCATTTTGGAACAAATTGTATCGCTTTATGCATGTGTTTTTTGGCATCAAAGCTTGGACTCAAATTTGAGACACCTCCTTCATGGGCTCAAATTTGAGCCTGTGACTGAGCCAGGTCTCAAGTTGAGCTTGTTTGTGAAATGCATTGAGTCTGAGTTCACGGACTCAGCAAAATATTTCCAAAATTTGAGACAAAGTCTCAACTTTTGAGTCTGACTCAAGGCTTAAGTCTGTTCATGAAACCGGCCCCAGGTGACATACTTCACAGGCTGAGCAGTACACTATACCATCTATGGATTCTCCTCCTCAAATCACACTCATTGTTTGTAATTGTCCATACCTGCATACCACACTGTGTTTCACCACAAAATAATGGATTTAAAGACACAAATTTGCAGACCAAACACCAATGCAGTAAAGTGGGTGATAACAGACTGTTCTTACAGAGTGTGTTTTTTCAATCTTTGTTTTACAGATGTTTATCTTTTCTTCATTAATATTTGTGAAGATGAAAGCTACCAGAAACTTGTAAAGATGGTACACATGTTTGGTGGATTTTTTTTTTCATCAAATAATGAGACGGGGATTATAAGGACAGTTATTTACAAATGGTTGTTATGTAAAAGATAGAGGGATGTTTTAGAGCAAACTGTTGACAAATATTTGAGTGTGATATAGGGATTTACTTGCTAAACTGTAGATCAATCACCTGAGCAGTCCTACATTTTGAGAACAAACATGATGATGCATTATTTCACAGTAAATTTGCACTGCTTGTAAAGAGTGAAAAATATGTAATTCACCACAGTATGTGAAATTCGCATGTGGAGCATTCCTCTTTCATTTCCTGAAGTTGTGGCAAATTCTTTGAACATTTTTTTATATTTGCGATTAAAATTGGCCTCTTATCTCCCCTGATGAAAAATTGTTAAAAATTTTTAATAATTTTGTCTTAATTTTAAAGGGTTCCCCATGGTGTCTATAATTTCACATACAATGGTCAATTTCACACTTGTTACTCTACCAGAACTCCCACCATGCTGTAGCTAAGCAGTGATGAGTAGAGGAATGTGGTGATGAGTTAAAGTGACCGTGTGTGGGTAATAGTCTTGGTATTTGGACAGTCGTTTACCAGAGCCCGTCTCATCTAGCTGTCCATTAGTTTGAGTTTATGAACCGTAGTTAAAGAGTGATGAAACTGACGGAACAACTGACCTGCAATAACAGGGACAAACCTCATTACAGCTTGGGCTACAGCTCTCATTCATCACTCTCAGCATCTGGCCGACTTTTATTGTTTCCTCATTAAATAAGTAGATATTAAGCTCGCTGTGAAAAAAAGACCAGTCTTTTCCTGTAGAAGTTACCAGTCTGACAGATCTCCTACTTGTGGGTCACTGGCAAATACTGAAGTCTCAGATGGGTAGAGTTTGTTAACAAATTGACTTTTCTCCTCCAGACAGCCAAGTAAAGAAAAGGGCTGGAGCCATTTGACAAATTATTTCGTGGGATGATTCCAAAAAGTCGATCACCAACTTATCCATGCCACTGATCAGTTGAGCAGGCTTAAATAATTTAATAAATCTCATGTTTCTTTAAAGAGAGGAACAGACTAGGTTATTGATCAGACTTTGCTTTTCAAAGCTATATTAACTCTTACCTGTGTCCGTGTGCAAAAAAAATAAAGGAAAATGAAAGAAAAGAGTTCCAGTGATTGAATTTCTTGGTGATTTTCAACATTTATGTGTTTACAATTTCCTGCAGTATAAAATCTGCAGGGAGAGAGTTCTGAAAGGAGTGTAGTAAAAGGTGGCCCTGTATAGCAGTATAACGTGTTGTCTTTGTGGAGGACTTTGAATAGAGTGGCATGCAAGGATCCAGCACAACAAAATCATTTCCATCAAGTCAAGACATTAAGTGCTTTCAGACATAACTCGTGAAAAATTGCAAAAATGCCTGAAAAAGTGGTATTAGCTCTGTGCATCGATAATGTTAAGCACTGAAGCAGCTTCACTGTGTGAGTGGAGTGTCCATATAGCAAGACCTCTACTGGTTTTTTTTTAAACTTTCAGCCGTTGCTGTTCTTCTCTGCCATGTTACAGTAATCGTGAATAGTTTGACAGTCACAAACGACCAGGTTTACAGCCCTAGTAAAGGGGGTGTTTTGTCTCAAGTAACACTGCCACCCGGGAGGATTTCAAAGCAAATTCTTAATCACTGGAAAATGTAGGAAAGATGTATGGATAGTGTGTGGCAATGAATCAAAATAAAATTACCATCAAAGAAAGGTTTTTTTCATTGATTCTAAGCCTGCAGTTAAGATTCCTAATATAAAGTGATTTTAAAAGAAAAAGGGAAATTTCACCACAGGGATATGAAATTTGCATGCACTTTAAAGCAAACAAATATACACAAACCATTTGTCATTTCAGGATTCTTACTGACCTGAATCCTGCATGTCTTGGGAGTTCAGACTGGATAGTGTAGGTCATTGTTGGTCCAGACTCCTGTTTATTAGAAGCTACAAGTTGAGAAGAGTGAAAGGTAAGATTCTGCAAGTGTGGTAATCTTTTTTTGAGATTTACTAACAGTCTGGGCCCATGTACAATTCATTCTCAATCTTAACATACTCCTGTTCTTAGAATTATCTCAGAAAATAGAGTTTTTCTTGGACAAAATTCTAAGAATAAGTAATATTTGCATGAATAAAAGATACAATACAGTTTTACACAAATAACACATTCATGCTGGATATATTAAATGCAACATCTTTGTGAAAAGTTATTTCGTCCAGTTTGTCATTATTTTTAAAATTTGGAGAATATTTCTTCAAGAATTTAAAAATTCTTTAAAAAATAAGAGTAATTGTTGGAATGAGAATGTTATTGAAAAAGGACCCACAAGTCAATTGCAGCACATAAGATTACTTCTGTCCTGCTTATAGACTGAGAGCTACCCAGTAAACATCAGAAACGTTTTAAGAAGGTTTAAAGTTTACAAAACATTTTTAAAACCTATTTAAACCCAATCTTATGGTTTCCTAAACATTTCCAAGTAAATCTTTATTCTGTAATGTTTAAGAAACGTTTTATAAACATTCTCTATACAAATGTTTTTACTAAAAACGTGTATCAGACTTTTATAAAATAACTCAAGAAGCTAGGTTTAACTGGAAACATTCTTTAAACATTTATAAAATAGCTGAAGAAATGAAGGGTATGCTGAAAATGTTTTTAGATATTCATCATGAAATGTTAAACAGGACACATAAAATGTTTAAACAACATTTGTTTATGATATTTTGTAAATGTTTACTCTGAAAATGTTTTAGAAACATTTAATGGCAACTGGTTTTCATACCCATCATTTTAAAACATTTTTGATATGTTTTCTATCAAATGTTTTCAAAATATTCTATGAAAAACGTTTCTTTAAACTAGTATTTTTATAATGCTTATTAAACTTTCACCTTCAAACGTGTCCAAACAACGATGGTGGTGAGCAATAATAGGGGATTTTAGAGGACTTTGTCAAAAATGGCCCCACATGCAATCTGTAAAAGTAAGAATTTCTAAGCCACCTTAGTGAGCAACCTTAAAAATATATTGAATTTGACCTTTGACCCCATTATTATTCAGACATTCTTATATTCATTTGTAACATTTTTAAACATTTATCATTAAACCTTTAATAAACGGTAAAGATCAAATGTTTTATAAACATTCTGTTATAAATGGTTTTTGTACCCATCATTTTTTAACCTTTGCCAAACGTTGCCTTTTTAAAACCCAAAAATGTTTACTGGGTATGAGCTCCATTGTTAATCTATATAATATATTAGAAGCTTAATCAAAGTGTTTCATTGTAAATCAAAGTTCCAGCTATCCTTTATTGATACAATATTGTCAATATGTAGATGGGATTTACTGTGAAAGTCTTTCACAAGTTAATTGCCGTACATAAGATTACTTCTGTGTATTTACTGTATTTACTGTGGTATGACACCTCCATTATCTGGACAGGTTTGTCTTGTTGGTATGCACACAGTACTGTAAGTGTGGGCATGTTTGCCCCTCTACTTAAGATAAAAAAGCATTATCTTATGATCAAACTGTCTGAGAGTCTGTGCAACTGATATTACTTACAGAAAACTAATGAAGCATGAATACAAAGACAGATCCTTGGCTCTTAGCTAGCTGGGTCACTTTTATCAAGAGCAATTTGCCAGAGGTTTTATTATTCATACTGATTCATGTACAGTTTTTTAAATATAGTCAAAGACATTCTGTAGTAAATACATTCAAACTTTAGTAATTTAGAAAATTTCAATAAGATATTTTGTATACTCTATGTAAAATACTGTGCTGATTTCAGTCCTAGGTTAATATGCCCTTATAGAATGTTAGACACAGTTGAAAATAACATAAAAGTTTCAAGTAAAAGTGACTCATTATGACATACTAAGTGATACACCCACAGGATTATAGCGCATTGGCCATTATTAACCAGCTTTTCCTGGTGTTTTTCAGAGTGGCAGTGATGGCGCGGTATATGTGGCTTATCTGGATAGGCCTGACTATCTGGATAGACACCACTGTGTCAAGTCCCCCAGTCAAACTGCACTACAACATCCCAGAGGAGGTCACCCCAGGCACACTCATTGCAAACATCATGGAAGAGGCTGGCATCTCTGAGAAATTTAGCCCAGATGTTCTCAGTGATATTCGGTTCAGGTTTCTCTCTGAACCACCAGTGGATTTTGACCTTGAGATGACCACAGGGAGTCTCTTTACATCCAATAGATTCAACAGAGAAGAATTCTGTCCCTTGCTTGAGTCATGCGTGTTAAAACTGGATGTAGCCTTACAGCCTGTGGAGTTCTTTCAGATCATAAAACTGGACATAGTTGTTGAAGATTTGAATGATAATGTGCCTGAATTCCATCCAAGGAGTGTGTCTCACGAACTATTTGAATCTGCATCACCAGGAACTGTTATCACTCTCCCTACAGCAGTAGATTTAGATAGCCCAGCATTCAGCATTGTCAACTATGAACTTGTTGACCCCACTGACACATTTGGACTGGAAGTCATAAAGAATTTGGACAATTCTATTGAAGTCAAACTGGTCCTGCAGAAAGCACTAGATCGGGAGATTCAGCAACAGTACCACCTCCAGTTGGTGGCTGAAGATGGAGGAGGACTGAGTGGAACAGCAGATGTAGCTGTATACGTACTGGATGCGAATGACAACAGCCCAACATTCACCAATTTCACCTATGAAGTGAGTGTAATGGAAAATGTGCTGGTGGACACTGTGGTGTTACAGGTGCAGGCAGTAGACCCTGATGAAGGACAGAATGGAGAGGTGAGGTACAGTTTTACAGAGAGAACATCTGAAAAAGTGGATAACATGTTCAGTATTGATGAGGTGACAGGAGAGATCAGAGTCATTGGGGATATAGACCATGAAGAACAAGCTGTGGTCCACTTGGGAGTTATCGCACAAGACTTGGGCCAGGGAACATTACCTGCTGAAACAATGGTAGTTGTAGAGATTGAAGATATCAATGATAACCCACCTGGGATCACAGTCAATACACTGACCACGTCCACTAATGCTGCAGTGTCTGAGGATGCCCCCCTAGGCACATTCGTGGCTCATATCATTGTGGAGGATAAAGACAGTGGCACCAATGCCAACTTTGACTGTCACCTTGTGCATGATAAATTAGGCTTGATGAAAATCTTCGAAAATGAGTATCAGATTGTAACAAAAAGTAAACTTGACAGGGAATCTTCCTCATACTATGACATTACTGTGGTGTGTGTTGATCATGGTACTCCACATTTAGAAAGCTCCAAAGGTGTGCGTGTTCTGGTCAATGATTATAACGATGAGGCACCACGTTTCAGTTCATCAAGCTATCAAGCATTTGTCTTTGAAAACAGTGTTCCTGGAATTAATGTGATTCAGATTAATGCAACTGATGATGATATTGGTAGAAATAGTGAAATTGAATATTCCTTGCCATACTCAGATTCACATTTGTTTACTATAAACCCAACTAATGGACAAGTGAGAACAAGTTTTAGTTTTGACAGAGAAATGTATGAGCAAGTTCAATTCCATGTTATTGCTTCTGACAAAGGTGTGCCGTCACTCTCTAGTTCAGTCTTAATAACACTCAACATTTTAGATGTCAATGATGAAGATCCAAAATTTCTGCAGGAAGGATATTCATTTGGTGTCCTTGAAAATGAGGCTCCTGACAGTGATGTAGGCCAGGTGGCAGCAGTTGATAAGGACAGCTTCCCTAACAACCAGTTCTATTTTGCCTTTTCTCCTTCAAACTCAGATATTGACAGCACAGACACCTTTAGAATTGATCCTCGGTCAGGAGTCATTACCACTATAACAACTCTAGACAGGGAAGACAAAGCATCATATGATTTCATAATCTCTGCCACGGATCAGGGAACACCTCCTCGAAGTAGTAGCACCAGTGTCACTGTGTATGTAGCAGATAAAAATGACAACAAACCTATACTACAGTTCCCAACGCCATTCAACAACACTGTGAAAATACCACTTAATGCCCATAAAGGCTTTGTTGTAACAAGACTGATTGCCACTGACAGTGACCTAGGTGAAAATGCAAAGTTGAACTATCGGCTGCTGAATGACAGTCACAGTGGCTTGTTTTTCCTTGATCCTGACTATGGTGTAGTGACAGTCACAGAGGATGTGAGTAAAGCCACATCCCGGTTCTTCAGTCTCCTGGTTCAAGTTTCTGACAGTGGCCTACACAGACAGAGTGTCAAAACAACCCTCAACATCTATGTGGACTCGGCCATGCTTCTCCCTGAAACTGGTTCAAATCACAGGGATCCAGACGGAATAAGTTTTTTGGAGAGTAACAACTTCATCATCGTGCTGGCTCTGGCCATAACATCTGGAGTGATTATGATCATTTTGGTGCTTGCAATTGTCCTCATACACAGACACAACCGCCTGAAGAAGGAAAAGGTGGGTAAATTGTCTAATGGACCTTTGTATGGTCAAAAGAAAGGGGTCTGGTATTGTCATGGGGTTGTTTTGTAGTATTTTAATATAAATAAAATTTGTTTTTGTTACATGGTTTTTTGAGTTGAATGGCTTCTTAAATGTTTACCATTGTAGACTTTTTGTGAGCGATTTTTCCCTCAGACTGTGCATTTCTTCCATCTTCACCTAAGTCATGTTGATTTCAACCTATGATTCTTAATTTCATGGCTTTCAGAAAAATACATGTATGTTTAAGGTTTAACATCAGAACTATGTGTTCAACCTACTTCTTTGGTTATTCTGCTTTCTAAAATCTGTTAATAAATATTGAGATATATCTATCTATCTATATATATATCAATATAAATAGAGTTATTCAGTTTGAAAGAGAACTAGGTTTCCTGGATAGTCAAAAACCTTAAAGTGGAATGAAGTATTGGGCCCTTCTTTTTTCCCGTTTGAATTTAATCTGTAATATGGAGTTATTTTTTCAGTAGAAGTATCTTTCAAGCCACTTGAAATTTAACTTCACAGGTTAAGCTTTCCTTTGTGCAGCATTTGTACCCACTCTTTCTGGTGAGTGTTCGGCTGCTTTCTTATGTGAACAAAGATAACAAAAATGCTGGCATCTTTAGACATAGTGTCTTCACAATTTTTAAAATATTCACCTGGGTCCAACATGGTTGCATTTGGTATAACCACAAATGTCTTTTTATGTTTTATAGAGTTAAATTCAAGTCCAAAATTATACCTTTTCTTTCAAGCTGAGCAGATTTGTATAAGACTCACCAGCACCTTAAAGGTCAAGCTGGGGTCATTGACTAAGTAATTCTTAAGATTGTATTGTGCTCCAAGGCAGTCTTGTAATGTTCCATTGCACAAGTGAAAATATATACACCGCCCCTCTATTTATCTACATGTCAATTTCAGCATCTCATTTTCACAGTCACCACCCAGTAAACATTAGAAACGTTTTTAAATAGTTTAAACGTTTACAAAACATTTTTAAAACCTAATTAAACCCTATCTTATGGTTTTCTAAACATTTCCAAATAAACGTTTATGCTGTAATGTTTAAAAAGCGTTTTATAAACATTTTCTATACAAACGCTTTTACTGAAAACATTTATTAAACATTTATAAAATAACTCGAGAAGCTAGGTTTGACTGGAAACATTTTTAAAACATTTATAAAATAGCTGAAGAAATGAAGGTTTTGCTGGAAATGTTTTTCAAATATTCATCATGAAATGTTTGATAAACAGTACACATAAAATGCTCAAACAACATTGCTTGTCAAATGTTTTAAAAACATTTTATCAAAACCAATTTTTAAACCTATATTTTTAAACCTTCAAACATGTCCGAACAAAGATGGCGGTGAGCAATAATAGGGGATTTTAGAGGACTTTGTCAAAAATTGCCCCACATGCAATCCCTAAAAGTGGGAATTGAGTGGGGGCACAATTTCTAAGCCACTATCTTACAATTGTAGACATAAAAATAATATTTTCAATAGTGAGCAACCATACAAAGATATTGAATTTGACCCGTGACCCCATTATTATTCGGACATTATTATGTTCATTTATAATGTTTTTCTAACATTTATCATTAAACGTTTTATAAACGGTATACATAAAATGTTTTAAAAACATTCTATTACAAATGGTTTTTGTACCCATCATTTTTTAACCTTTGCCAAACGTTTCCTTTCAAATGTTTGCAAAACCCAAAAATGTTTACTGGGCATGAGGATAATTCTATAATACAGTTACACTCTATTAAGTAAATCTGTTGGGACCAGAAAATGCTTCTACTTGCCCAGCCATTCCACATAACAGGCTCACTTTCATTGGAAAATGCCCTCTGAGAACTTTATGTTCTACCTAAAAGGAAATTCTACTTAAAGGAATTAAACTCTACAGATGTGAAAATAAGTTGCCACATACTAAAATCGCATGATAAAACCAATACCATCTCAAAGTGTAATAAATCATCATGAAGAAAAAAATGGCTGCAAATCTTCCAAATGGTTCAGATTTAAACTTTTAACCCATCACAGATAAATCTAATGGATTCCTTGTATGCTCTTATGCTATTATGAATAAATTGCATCTTATATAATGTGTACCATCTCTGGCTTGATAAAATATATGTATTCGACAGATCCTTTCCTCTTTAATCTCCTTCCTCCTTTAATCTCTTGACTGCCCTGATTATGCAGTTGGGGTGCAGTCTTGTAACTGATGCAACCTATATTTTTCTCTCGTGAAGGCTAGGACAGTAAATGCAGCAATCACAGGCCCCCGGCCATGTTTAAATATCTTTATGAATGGCTGTTTCTGTCTAGACTTCTACCATCTAATCTTTTCATGCATAACTACCCCTGTCTTTTGGCTGATATGACCTATCGTTTTGGTTACACTGCTCATCTGGCCCAATTGGTGATCTTGAAAGAAAGTCCCATAAGGCTCTTGATCATTCTCCTCCACTTTAAGAGAGCAAATATGACTTGGCGTTATAAGTTATCTTCTTTAATTATCGGGTGGCGCATGTGCAAGACTTGTATTTTGATTGTAATACAATAAAAGTTTAACTGGTAGATCACATTGTTTCCACCTTTTCTGGACAAAAAGGGCCATACCAGGGTCCCAACTTAAAAGTCAGCTAGGTCTTGCAATACACATAGAGTCATAAATGATGCACTTGCCTGTTCTGTAATTAAAATGTTAATGACATAATAATTCATCTAGTTAGATCAAATATAGCATAAAATTACTCCAATAGGATCTCAAATTAGACAGTATGTGAGCAAGACACTTTTTTAAATTTTATATTTCTGAGTGTTGCTCCTTGTTTGTGTAGTATAAATTTCATGAAATGAATTTTTTGTCATATTCTATGTTAATACTTTAAAGCATTACCTTTGATGCATAAACTATTTTCTGAGTATGTTTTACCATAAGACAGAAACTAGATACCGTTGTAGTGATAATTGATAATAGTTTATAATTCTTTGACATAACTGGTATACACAATTTACCCTGCTGCCAACAAGTGGTGCTTTTCCATCTATATTTACTTCAAGGTTGTACATCAAATATATTGCTTCTGCTTCTGTTTTTTTTTCTCAGAAGTATGGACGATACAACTGTCGTAAAGAAGCTCTGCGTATCTTCCCAAACATGAGTCAGGCCTCTGATGAGCGCACCTTGACATTCAGTGGTAATGGAAGCACTTTGGGAGACAGCACTATCTCTAAACAGAAGAAGGAAGTGAGTTTCTGTCTGGATGGCACAGACTCCCCCAATGAGTGTAACATGTCTGAAGTGGTGCGCGCTGCAAAGAGACCCGAGTCCAGGCAGAGTCTACCCTCCACCATTGACCAGCAAGTGCTACAGGTGGGTTTCAGCAGCATCATCCACACTGGTAACATATGTAAATACTGCAGTTGTCAGGCAACAGCACTTCTCTTACATTTACCATATGCAATGAAGTCTCTATTATCACACAATGTTGGGAGGGCAAGGTTTTGGTTGGGTTAATACCTAGGTATGACCTTTCTTTACTGGACTCACAACCTACAACTTAATGGCGTCATCTACCTTTGGTTATGGGTTGACAAGGTTTGAGCCACTTTGTATTTGGGTAGGACGTCCTTAGTGTAACTTGCATTTGGATAGGATAACTGCTGGCATTTGGCGTATGTGCGTAATTCGGAATGTATTTGCATTTGGGACCACTTTTTAAAAATCTTTAAAGACCTTGCATGAGCTTTCACAGCCCCCAGTAAAACATACAAACTTTAAGGGTGACATGTGGGGTTGGAAGGGGGTGGGATGGATATTCAGGGCCTCTTGTTATTAAATGTATATCACCTGGATACGAGGGTTTCTTTTTAGAATTGTAAGGATGAGGTTGTCAAGTGGAAATCAAATGATACAACCTTAAGAAAAAGTGTGACCCTACTGTAATAGAAGAATCATAAAACATAAGAGATAGTTCAGTATAGCAGGGATACAGTAGGGTACAATACAAAAGTGGAAATGCAGTCATAAAGTAGACTATCCCATTAATAGAATGTTGGATAATAGAGGTTGTATTGTATGTGATATGATGTGTGATAGAGTTATCACTATTGCTGTGACTTGTACCATATTTAATACTGTGGCCTTAAGTTATCCATACTTCCTCAATTTATCTTATTTTTACGATATAATATTATTATGCACCATCTGGCTATCAGTATTATTACTTACTTTTACCATACAGATACAAAATTTGTACTAAAGCTATCTGTATTTCACTTTATTAGTGGTTAAGTAAAGGTTAACCAGCCTTTGACTCCATGAAGAAAGAAGTTAAACAAGAATATTCAAATGTGTATGGTCTCTCGAAGAGCCGACTACATTTTAATAATTACTCAGAAATTTGGACAGAATGTTTGTCGCATGAATTGGTGAAAATAATATATTCTTTCCCTATACACTCTTATTACAGAGTGCCATGACATTTTTCGGTGGAGGAATTGATATGTAAGGCTTTTTTTGGCTGTTTTCAATATTAAAAGAAATATTCTTATCTGCCCCACAGATTTCATCTTTTTCCAATAATCTATGGCAGGCTGTTGGGAAGGCTTGTTACATCTCTGTACATGGCTGAATGTGGAGACTGGGTCAAGTTTTATTGTTGTGTCAGTGTTGTAGCTGTGAGCAGTTATTGTTATATTACAAATGATGACAGTAACAGGGGACTTTTCATTGGTCAAATGGGTGCAACTCATCTGTTGGAAACAAGTTTTGTCAATATGCATTACACCTCAACCCTGTTGAGTATCAGAGATTTTAGAAAAATTATTTTATTAAACAGAAATTCCTGATAATGGGGTAAGTTTTAATGGAAAAAGGTGCATGGAGGACCTGAGATCTACTTGTACAGTAAGGAATCTAAAATTTGCCAGAAATCTAAAATTCACCCCCAGCAGGCACAGGTCCAATTCTTGACATCATGTTTTGGTCATGTTAGTATATGACATCAAGTAACTATCACTCGGACATGATTTAAGGTGGTCACGTCATCTGACACAAATCTGACATCCAGTTTATGTGACATGACATGACTTTATGTCAATAACTTACCTACAATATCAACTAGATGACAAAATGATAACCAGACCTAATGTGATTGTATTATCCTATTCAATGACATAAAATTGACACCATCCCAACATGACTTTTTGTAGTCATGTCAAATGATGAAAATATGATGTTCAAATAATATGATGTGACCTGATATTCTACTCGGGCATTGTTTCTGACATCTTAATGATATTAATATGATGTCACTTTGTTAAAACATTTCAAGTGGAGTATCATCATATCATTTGAGATCGGATTAACATCAGTATTCTATAAAATTATATCATTTTTAGGAATATTACAAATGTAATATCATCCTGTACACCAGCCAGGGTCATATTAGGACAGGCCCTCAGCTTTTTCACATGAGTAGGGTCAAACCTAGGCAGAGGTGACAACCTTTGATTAGATGCTGAACCTACTAACTTGGCCTCTAGTCTCTGTGATGTTGCTTTGACAAAAATAATTAAGTTTTGGTACAGACAAAACAATTACCGTATTTTTTGTAATAAACGCCCCGGGGCGATGCATTTTTCCAAAGGGGGGGCGACTATTACAGATAAATAAAATCATATCTCGAGTCCAGTGGCAATGGGCGATAATGAACACTTGCTGCCTTGATCTCACTTGCTGGCATGTATAATGGCGAGACAGCTTAAAATATTTAAAACAAACCTTAAATCTGAAGAAATTATGTAGTTTTATCTCCTATTATTGCAGATTTCAATGCGTCTGTGACCAAAACTACCATGTTTTGTTTTTATTTTCTTTATTTCTCGTAAGCGATATTCACTTGGGAAGTACTAAAATGCACCATTTTTCGGAATCCCGGAATCGCAAAAGTGTCGGCTGTTGAGAGGGATGTAAAACCCCGAAATATGAACTTTGCAAAGGCAGAGAAGAGGGGGGGGGGGATTAATAGGGAGGGGGCGTTTATTACAAAAAAATACGGTATGTTTAAAACTGTAACTAAAATGCTGTGTGACAGCAAAAATTTACAAGAAATATGTTGTTTTGTAAACAAATGTATACTTTAGTGTTTGCAACCAAGCCAAAGATTGAATAAATAAATATAAAAGTTCAGAAAAAGGGCTTCTAATATTCAAACTTTTGTACCCATAATTTGTATCTTTACAAATGGTATAAATTTTTGAACTGGTTCCCACTGAACATTGATTACTTTCTCCCATGGAATAATCTTTATAGTACATGGAAATCACTTAAGGCTGTGTCAGGTAAGTGTACACAAATGGTAGTTAAAGCAATGTAATGTGATATTAACTGTGAAAACAAAATGTTATTAACCAATATTTTTATTACTGAAAATTAGTTTCAGCACTTGTGAAATGATGTCAATCAGATTTTTATATCAGTACATCAAATTGATGTCAGTTTCTGATGTCATATAGGCATGAAGTCAGTCCAAATTGGGCGATCATATTGATGTCTTATGCTGATATCAAATTTATATCGGCTACTAGATGTCATTTTTATGGCTTTTGGAGATGTCAAATAGACTAGGCTACTAAAGATCTGTTTGACATTTAACATATGATGTCATTTCGAATTTCAAATAAGCATCAGTTTCTGATGTCTTGCCCAGTGTCTTTTTGATTTCTTTTTGATATCCTATTGCCTGCTGGGCCACCTCTAAAACTTAAATTAATTCTATGAAAAAGTGATGGTTTGTCTTAAACATGGTATTATTCAGTTTAAAAAAAACTTAATTTACCATAGATTCATTAAATCTCACCTGAGTTCATATATTTTATTAGTAATTTCCATGTGGCGAATTTCAGATATTTGGCAAATTTTAGATTTCTTTCTCTACTCAACAGGGAAATCTATTTAGAAGAGTTCTGCTGCCTGAAAGGGTTTGTTTGTAGTTGTTTATGTTTGTATTCAGTATGATCTCATAAAAGTTTTGTTTGAATATCATTGAATTTGTCCATTTGAAATGTGATAACTTTTTCATAATATTTTGTCAGTTGCGAAATAAAATAATTTGTAAATTTTTTTAAATACTTTAATTTCAAAATAATATAACTGACTACTTTCTCAATAGCTAAATAGGAAGAGTTTAAGCTAATTGTAATTAAAAGATATAGAATTTTATGGATGGGTTGCTGATCATTTGTCCTTCAGCCGCTTGGGTCACTTAAAATTTTCGAAACAACATTTTTGTCATGAAAACTTTTAATATACACCATTGGGTTTAGATGCAAGAATGTCTGAAATGTCTGATAGCTGAAAAAAGAGATTCCAGAACATATCCTCCCACCACACTTTTCTTCTCATTTTTATACTAGTCTAATGTGTAAACTATAGTTCAGTTTTACACATTCTGTAGAACATATAGGAAGAAGTATTTTACCCCCTTAACATTTTGAAAACTAATCAAAATTATGTCATAGTGGAGACGCATTCTATAATTATTTTTTGCTAAAAATAACCATTACAGACAGTTTTATGACTACTAAGTCTTTTCCTGAGTTATTGAGCCGTTAATCTCAAAGACATGACAACCAATCAAAAATACTTTGCCCGTGATATTTTCAACTCAGATGCCCAGATTTGTTTTCCATAGCAATTTAGCTTTATGGAACTGTACATTATCTAATATTTTGTAACAATAAATAAAAGTTCTACAGTTCTATTGGCTCACTGAGTTCTCTCTGGACTTACTGGTTTAGTGCACACAGACATGTTGTGTATAAGTTATCAGATCACACATAGCCACACACCTACATAATGGGGCAATTCACAACCTCTGAGTTTCCATTCAAACTCTTCAAAGATAAAGCTCATTACCACCATCCATTTTTTGTTTCCTTCTGATATTTCCAATTGAGAAGTTATTTGGTACCAAGAGGTAATTTGAGCTTTTAGCAGAAACAAGTTATTTGCTCTTTATTGTAAGGTGGGATGTCCAATACCTGATGTTCTCATTTAGAAGCTCATTGGAGTAATATTGAAACCCCAGTGAATAACAAAGGAGGAAATATGATACATACTCAGCCACTAACAACAAGCATTTCAATGACCTAAAACACAGTCCATGTAAACATCAGTGAGCACAAGTAGTCAGTTTTAACTAAATTAGATGTTAAATTTATTTAAGCAGTACAGCTACATATTTAAAGTCATTTAAGTATTGCTTTTATAGGGTTGTTGCATTATTGCAATCCAGTCATAAACCTAGTTCCCGATTGGAAATAATGAAAACATTCATGATCCAGGGATGTAGTTTACAAGAGGTTTAACATCAGTTTAAGATAAGTTTCCAATATTTGTATCCCCGAACGAAAGTCAGGGATACTTAGGATTTAGTACGGTCACGCCGCCACCACAGAGATTTCCTTTCGGACGCGATAACTTAAAAAATATTTTTATTGCGTTAATACATCCTATCCAATGGACAATAGCTTATCCGGTCGGCGCGGACCGGCCCGCCAAACGTCAGAAAAAGACGTCCTGTGTCTCCACCGGCTAGGCCGGCCCAGTACTGTGCACTCGCCAGATGGCGTGTCGTACTTCCTTCCTGTCTAGACAGCGTGACGTCATAGCATCTTTTTTGTTTGGCACATGACTGTGCACTTGGAATTTTATTCAGCGAAGTTTTATCAGCGTTTATGTTAGAATTTCTTATTCTCTTCAGTTTTATTTGTTATCATCACCTTCTGGAACTATCATGTCGTCCCCAGGACAACGTAGAAGGAGTTGTGGCCACGCAATGGCGAACTTTGACTCACATGCTTTTTGTGCAAGATGTCGCGAGAAGGGTAAGGGGTCTGATGACTGTGTTAAAAATCCCCAGTCCACGGATTGTAAGATTTGTAATGCCTTCTCTGAAGAACAACACCTTCAGCTTGCCACTCCCTCATATAGAATTAAAAAAGAAAAGAGAGAAGCGAAGAAACTGGAAGCAACTCCAGCCAAAGATAGTGAGGAACTTGTAGATCCTTCAAATGTGTCCGTTATTGGGCCTGTAGAGAAACAAGCTAATTCACCTACTGAGCCCCCACCAGACAAGAAAACCAAAAAGGACACAAAGAAAATTACTAAACGGGAAAAATCTCCCTCTGCTACTACATCTAAAGCTTCTCAGAGTTCTACTGACGACAAGATAGCCACATTAGACTCTAAATGGTCGGAACGGTTCAACCGGCTGGAGGCCCTTCTCTTGGCCAGAAATCTGGAACCTAAGTTCTCTGCTGATGTGAAAGTCACTCCGGCCCATTTACCTCCATCTTCTGTTGCACACACATCTGAACCCTTCATCCGACCTTCCACTTCAGCTACGCTTCCTGGAACTGACTCCTCTGCCGAAAGGCATCAGCCGACCAGTAAAGCAATGATCAGTCAACAGTCTTCAACAACGACCAAGTTTCCTGGTACGGGCTCCTCTGCTACTAAGCATCAGCCGGCCAGTCAAACTAAAACCAGCCGACCTGCTTCTTCAAAAGGCTCCTCTGCTCTTACGCATCAGCCTGCCAGTCAAACCAAGACTGACCGACCAAATCTTCCACCGGATACTATCTCCGACCTGTCTTCCCACCAGAGCTCTCACCGACCTGCCTTCACCAACCGGCCTACTCCATCCGACACAGCAGATTCTGCGTCACCAGCCCTACATAGGTCTCGTCAAGACAGTGTTTCAAGTTTTTTATCAGAGGCCGGTAGTGATCTGTCGGATAGACCCCCCCTAGACTTGTATGCTGAGGAAGGAGAGCTATCTGAAGATCCGGAGTTCTCTGCTATGGATCAAGATCAGCCAGTATCAGAAGAGCAGACTTACCGGGACACTATGCAGGGTATTCGCTCTTATATGGGCTGGACCCATATTCCTGAAGTTGACAGTTCTGCTACTACAGCCGAAGATAACCCCTTTGCCGGGCCCAAAACTGTTACTCCGGGTAAAGTCTCCGTCAAAATGCCCACAGAAGAATGGCTGTGCAAAAAACTCTCCAAGCTCAACTTAAGTCTGTCAGAAGGTTACCCTTCTAGAGGTTCTGAAGCCGGAGGTTTAGCCAAGGACGTTTTTCTCAGACCACCACGCTCTCAAGCTAAGTGGTACGGACTACATACCGACCAGAAAACGGAACCCTCTAAAGTTTCAACATGGCACACCGACGCAGTGAAACTAAATAGCAGCTACAGTCGCATAGCAAGGTATACGGGGCTTGGCTCTACCCCTCCTGCTTCCCGCAGAATTTCACAAGAAACTTTGAGAAGGTGGGAAAGGTCGGCCAGAGAGGCATCTATTGTATGCAATCAGAGTGCTAGCTTCAATCGCTGCCTGGTTAAGGTCCAGCAGAGCATGAAAGACCAACTCAAGGTTTTGAAGTCAGAACAGAAGGGCAAAGGTTCAGCTAAAGTGTCACCGGCTTTTGAAGAGTTACAATATTTATTGGACTTCAATGTCAGCATCTCTCAGGCGGCAGCAAAGTCAATGGAACATTTGTCAGAATTCGTATTCATCACCATGGGAAATTTAACTTTAGTCCGCCGGGATGCATACCTCAGCCATCTCAGAACTGAAATCAAACAGGACACTCTCACAGCTCTGAGAACGGCACCTCTACACATCTCCACCCTCTTCCTGATACCACAATTAAGCGGGCCGAAGAGAAGATAGCCCAGTTTGAAGCTAAAAGCCACTGTGCTTCCGGACACAAGGGCCGTTATCACCCTTATGAACGTGTAGAGAAGAAGTCCGGAAACAATAAGGATTCAAGACAAGAAAAGCCTGCCTGGAAAACTGTTGGGAAGAAGCAGTACAGGAAAGGCAAGGGTCGGGCTACCTCTTACTCCTCAAGACCTGCCAAGGGCCAGCAGTCATATAAATGACAGTTACAGTTTAAACAAGCTCCCTATACGACTGCTGGCCGGGAGCCCACATCACCAACAGACAAGAGACTTTTTAAATGTAAAAGTTCATGTTGCTCATTCTGTCACTACTGCGCCCGGGCAATCGCAAAAGAAAGATTTAAGTCCCGGGCCAGCAGTTTGTACTACCAAAGATTGCAAATTAAAATCTGTGAAAAGTGCTTTGTGTGTCACTCAATTGTCTCTTGCCAATTCTGTCTCAGATGTACCAAATGTTGCCCAAAGTCTTCCTGTAGGGGTCAGACTTCAAAATTTTTGGGAAACTTGGCTAGATCTGGGAGCCGGACCCAAAACAATCCAGAATTTGAGGGACGGTTATACCCTCCCCTTCCGGAACCGGCCCAAACTCACAAGATTTCCCACAGTCATAAGTTGTTATGCCAATCCCCAAAGGAACAGCTACCTGTTGGAGGCATTGCATCAGCCTATAGACAAAAATGCAGTAGAGCTGGTTCAAAATCCAACTTCCCTGGGCTTTTTCAACCGACTTTTTCTAGTTCCCAAACCCAACAACAAATGGAGGCCAATTTTGGATCTGAGCAAATTAAACCTATTCCTCAAAGTGGAGAAATTCAAAATGGAAACACCGGAAACCATCAGAACATCCCTCCAACAAGGGGAGTGGGTCACCTCAGTAGACTTCAAAGACGCCTACTTCCACATACCAATACAGGAACAATCCAGGAAATACCTCAGATTTCATATCCAGGGCCGGACTTACCAATTCAAGGCACTACCCTTTGGTCTGTCCACAGCTCCCATGGAATTTACGGTAGTGGCCAAAGAGGTGAAACTGATGGCCTCACACAAGGGTATAAGAATCCACCAGTACCTAGACGACTGGTTGGTGAGAGCCAGATCCAAACAACTTTGTTGGGCTGACTCAGAGCTTTTTCATCTTGGTCCTGTGGTGGCTGCTCAACAGATCCACCAACAGACCACTACCTAGAGGGGATGTGTACATTTGTAAATACAGTTAAGAGTATATAAAAAAAAAACACTACCAAAAAAAAAAAATCATCTCAGATGTGCTTCCTTCGAGAGACTTGCCTTTGGGACTGAACTCATCCCTCTCCTCCCTTACCTCAGAGTAGGTCTGTTAAAAAAAGGGGGGGGACGGAATCAAGGTCGTTTCTGACGGTTCAACCCCCTTAACCGGATGATGATACTCGACCACAGCCTTTTATGGGTTACCGACCTCAAGGTCTGCCCAGGCTTACAAGGTACCTATCTTCACTACTGAGTATGAGTTCCATTTGATCCCTAGTAACTTACCCGCCAACCAAGCGGTAGTTATTCAGCTATTGTCCATTGGATAGGATGTATTAACGCAATAAAATTGCAAATTTAATAAGTAAATTAAATTTTTATAAGTTAATACCCTATCCAATGGACACACAAGACCCTCCCACCGACCCCGCTATCAGTTCACTAGGGGTCTAATAAGTTTAGACAACGAAAAAGATGCTATGACGTCACGCTGTCTAGACAGGAAGGAAGTACGACACGCCATCTGGCGAGTGCACAGTACTGGGCTGGCCTAGCCGGTGGAGACACAGGACGTCTTTTTCTGACGTTTGGCGGGCCGGTCCGCGCCGACCGGATAAGCTATTGTCCATTGGATAGGGTATTAACTTATAAAAATTTAATTTACTTATTAGATTTGCAATTTAGTTAGACCTTTCAAACTTGGTATGTGGGTATGTATGGGCAATGCCACTAACGCTATTGTTTTGTGACCGTGACCTTGAATTTCAAGGTCACTGGTGGCCTCTTAAATGTCAGATTTTGGCCATTTTTTCACGTGTTGGCCCAATTCTCATATATAGACAGTTAGATCATATGGGTGGTATATATAATATACGGTATATATATGTCCTTTGTAAGCATGCAGAAATTTGACCTTGAAGCTCTTCATTGAAGGTCATCCACAGACCGCCAAAATACCTCACCGAGGCCAATTTTGGCCTTTTTGGAGATATTTTCACACTTAATGCTGAAAGTATTGAAAATGGCTTTGGAGGTTGAGTACCTGATGGAGTACCAGCATCCAGTTTGTTGACCTTGGCTATTGTTTTCAAGGTCACCTTAGGCCTGCTAAAATGACTCAAAATGGTACCTTTTACTGCATATATATGCCTATTTATGACTGTGAGGCCATATACCTCCTTTATTATTGACTGTATAACTTACTGGCTCATGTTGATTATTTCCCGCCTGCGGCTGAAGGCCGTGGTCGGGAGATTATAAAATGCCTTCCATATGTGTGTGCGTCCATCCGTCCATCCATTCGTCACATTTTTACATAAACCTTAATATATCATTCATTTATAAAGATATCTTCACCAAATTTGCAGGGAATGTTTATGGCTATGAAAACCTGTCTATGCAAAATTTTGGCCTCATAGCTAATTGTTTGAAAATCATAAATGTGTTCTAAATCTTGAAATATTCCAGCTAGGTTCATCAAATTTGCACAAAAGATATATTGCTAGAAAAGCTAGCGTGATAGTAATTTTGGCCTAGTTCAAAAGACAAAATGGCTGCCATATCACATGTTTAATGTCAAATGGGGTTATCCCATTAAAAAGGCCTTATATCTCCCTTATCATTGCTCCTAGAGGTTCCAAATGTGAAAACAACTTGTAGGAAGTCATGGCCTGGGAATCTTCTCCAGATGTTGAATTTGACCTTTGACCCCTGCTTCAAGGTTAAAAGGGGTCATTACACTAAAACACTCTTATTTCTCCCTTATTATTGGTGCTGTGGCTTCAGAATGTAAAGACAGACTATGAAAAGCGAAGGCCTTGGTTGGGAGATTCTAAAACACCTTCCATACATGCGTCCATTTGTGTGTCCGTCTGTGCATCCGTTCGTCACGTTTTTACATAAACCTTTACATCTCATTCATTTATAATGATATCCTCACCAAATTTGCAGGGAATGTTTATGGCTATGAAAACCTGTCTGTTCAAAATTTTGGCCTCACTTTGAAAAACAAAATGGCCGTCATAGCCAATTGTTTGAAAATCATAAAGGTGCTCTAAATCTTGAAATATTCCAGCTAGCTTCATCAAATTTGCACAAAAGATATATGGCTAGAAAAGATAGCCTGATAGTAATTTTTGCCTAGTTTTAAAAACAAAATGGCTGCCATATCACATGTTTAATGTCAAATGCGATTATCCTATTAAAAAGGCCTTATAACTCCCTTATCATTGCTACTACAGGTTCCAAATGTGAAAACAACTTGTAGGAAGTCATGGCCTGAGACTCTTTTCCAATTGCTGACTTTTACCTTTGACCCCTTATTCAATGTCAAGTGGGGTTATCTTACTACAAAAACATTATATCTCCTTTAGTTCTCCATTATTACTGATTCTAAGGCGGGAGATAACCGCTGCAGCAGTGGCCTTGTTACCTCTAGATGGCCTGCTGGACAGGAGATTATGTATGGCAAATAGGTCCATAGGTAAGTAACACTAAGTAGGTCCATAGCACTGGTAGCTACTTTGAATAAAGTGCTTATAACTAAAAAAATGACTGCATTTACAACATTTTGGTAAAATATGTTGTTCAGCTACTTTCTCCATGCCTACAAGGTGGTAACTTTTTCAGAGGTCTGTCTCAATAGCTACGTGATTAATAGCTATATTCAGTTTTTAACCATGACCAAAATGAGTAAATGATATTTTTCTTCATAACTGTTAGAGTTACAATAATTTTTTCAAATATGTTTTTCAGCTACTTTTTGATGCACAGTGTCATGGCAAATTTTCAGAGCTGTAGGTCCATAGCTAACTGAGTAATAGCTACCTTGACAGTTCACTATTGAGTAAATCACTTATATCTGCAAACCTATTAAATTTAGAGGTTTTTTGTCAAATATGTTGTTCATGTACTTTTAAATGTACTCTGTCATGGCAAATTTTTAGAGCTGTAGGTCCATAGCTAACTGAGTAATAGCTACTTTGACAGTTCACCATTGAGTAAATCAGTTATAGCTGGTAATCTGTTGCACCTATCCTTATCAAGGTTTCAAGATATCTTCCCTGCTATGAAATCTTGCCTGGCTAACATTTGGTCCAGTTTGTTCAATTTGGTTGGTTGCTATGGCAATGAATTTTTGAAAATCTGAGGTGACCAAACTTAAAGGAGCCTATATCAACATAATACTCTGTATGTCACACTTCAACCATGTCCCGTCCGGGGATACACTGCGTTGAGATGCAATATCTAGTTTCGCATAGTTTTCCAGTTAATATTGCCACTGGTTCAAGATGTCTTCCAATAGGTTTGTGATGGCTTCCCAATCCATTTGATTTGCATACGAATGTTTAAGATCAACTTAAAAAGATAGGTTTATGATCACTATAAGATGAGAAAGATGATTTTACAAGTGGTAAGCTAGGTTAAGATGTGTTCCCAATCCCAGAATCTGAATAGATATCCCAGAATCTTATAGAGATTGAGAGCACTTTGCGATAAAATCAAACAGTTTAAAATTATCTTAAACTGTTCGTGAAGGACTCCCGAGTTCTGTGATTGCAAACCTATCAGTAATACCGGAACTTCTGCACATGATCATTCTGATTATATAGTTTGCAATTGGTGTACAATCATTCCGATTGAAAAGATCAACCTCCCGAATAGCAAAAATGCAGTCCTGATTATATTCCAGTGGGGGAGAGTCTCATTCACCAATCAAGGAGTATACGCTTAGTGAGGCTCTCATACAATAGCTGAAGGTAACTTTCATCTCCAGCTATTTCAGTAGGAAACAGTACTTTAAACCATTTAAGTAGAACCTGTCTGGTACAATTCCATTTATGTAGAGCTGCACACCTTTGAAATTTACCCTGTTCTCCAGAATTATTGGTTATGTGGCTGGGCTCAACTGATGACTTACTAGCTGTTTGAATGTTATTCGGTAGTGATGATCTATACTCCCCCGAATTAAAGTATAGATCAGTGCACAGTTTCATTTCAGCATCACATGACATTAAAGTTTCATGGCTTTGTTATAGTTTGGTTCCTCATTATTAAGCATCCCTTGATAAGGAGACGCTTATTGTTTTCACCCCCAGTTTTCGGTCAGCCGCCACTGCTGCCGCATTATCGTCTCCCTTGACTATCTCCCTTGATATTAGGCCTATCCAAATGATATTTGGCAGTTATATCCTATAAGTGTGGGAAAAATTTTTGACAGTCATAAATTTGACCTTTGACCTTTATCAAGGTCACACGATCAAAAATTCAAAAAAAAATTTACTTCCTTTTCAACAGATTTTCTCAGAAAGTACTGGGTGTGGGTCAACCAAATTTGGTATGCATATTCCTGACATAAAAATCTAGGTGCCAGTCGATATTGGGATCAATCTGGCCATAATTGACTGATTAACAGGCGATTGAAAATCGGTTGATAAAAAATTTGCTAAAATTAAGCCTTCAACTCTCTTATTATTGGTCCTAGAGGTTTGGGGTGTGAAAGTCATAGGCTGGGAGTCTTTTGGTCTGGTCAGTTTTGACCTTGTGCCACTCCTTCAAGATCAAATGAGGATAGCCAAACTTACAAGTACCAATAACTCGTTTGTTATTGGCCCTAGAGCTTTGGGGTGGTAGACTAACCTATAGGAAATCATGGGCTGGGAATCTTTTGCTGTGGTTGGATTTGACCTTGGGACTCCTCTTCAAGGTCAAACGATGATAGCCAAACTTAAAAGTGCTTATAACTCGCTTATTATTGGTCCTAGAGGTTTCAGATGTAAAAGCAACCTATGGGAAATCATGGGCTGGGAATCTTCTGGTGTGGTCAGATTTGGCCTTGGGACCCTCCTTCAAGGTCAAACGAGGATAGCCAAACTTAAAAGTGCTTATAACTCGCTTATTATTGGTCGTAGAGGTTTGGGATGGCAAACCAACATATAGGAAATCATATTTGGTTGGGAATCTTTTGGTGTGGTTAGATTTGACCTTCGGCCCCTCCTTCAAGGTCAAACGAGGAGAGCCAACTTAAAGTGCTTAGAAGTCACTTATTATTGGTCCTAGAGGTTTGGGATGGTAAACAAACCTATAGGAAATCATTGGCTGGGAATCTTTTGGTGTGGTTAGATTTGACCTTGGGCCCCTCCTTCAAGGTCAAACGAGGATAGACAAACTTAAAAGTGCTTATAACTCGTTTATTATTGGTCCTAGAGGTTTGGGATGGTATACCAAACTATGGAAAATCATGGGCTGGGAATCTTCTGGTGTGGTCAGATTTGACCTTGGGACCCTCCTTCAAGGTCAAACGGGGATAGCCAAACTTAAAAGTGCTTATAACTTGCTTATTGTGACCCTAACATGACGTTTTCAGGAGAATTTCTCTTCAGCGAATAACATTTACCGCTTCACATTGCTCCTTTAATATTTCATATAAAATTAAAAGCTGTAGGGACGCTCTGTTTTTGTGTATAAAAACCTTTTGTCTAGTTTAAAATATTATTTTAGTGCAGATTGCTGTTTAGTATCACATTATGGTGTTACGTGTAATTTCAGTTATAATTTATAATTCAGAACCTCACTATGATGTAGTAAATGTAGAGTTTTGATGATCCAGTTTATGATATTTTTGGGTTGTACATTGTAAAAGTACTTGGACTTGCAATTTTTCAAAGTACTGGTACTTCAGTCTTGATACTTATACTTGCAACTTTGCAAAGTACTTGTACTTGGCTCAGTGTACTTGACCTCAGGTCTGGTATAGTTTCAAAACACTTTGTATTTTAGTATCCCACATCAATCTGACTTTATTATATTGTGTACTTCAGTACTCCCACAGTACTCATGCAGTGCTATTTTTTAACCTCACTGCCATTTATTTTCATCTCGCATTGTATTGTAGTACCCGCAGGCACACAGCTCCTCTCTGAGTGTACAGGTGACAAGTACCACTTCCTTACCAGGATGTCAGCAGACTGCACTGGCCACCAGTACAGTGTTAGGGGTGATACATGAGCATGAGGAACACAGGCAGTTAGAGGTAGGTCATGAGAACCTCTCAAAATGCACAGTATCCATTTACAGTACCAGTGCTTTTTTACCACTCTTGTGTCTTACAGTCAAACCCCCCTTTGACTAGAACTCTGAAGTAGAATTCCCTTGTAAGTAGAAATGCCAGGTCCTCGAAGAGCCTTTTCCATTAAAAATTTACTCTCATCTGGAATTTGTGGTTAAGGAGAAGTATTTTTTCACCCATAGCATCCAGATGGCCGGGCAGACGGGCAGCAGAAAAAAGTTTGTCCAGGCTGTATCTCAGAAACCATAAGGTGTTGAAAGCTGAAGCGTCGTAGGGACATGGGTTAGGGGCTGTAGGTGTGCAACATTATGGTATGTGACCTTGATTTTACCTTTGACCTTGCTGTAGTGACCTTGACCTATAAAATCTTGTCGGGACTATATCTCAAAAACCATAAGGTGTAGCAAGTTGAAACATGGTAGTGACATTGATTGGGGATGTAAATGTGCAATGTCATGGTGTGACATTGATTTGACCTAAGGCCTTGCTATAGAGACCTTGACCTTTAAAATCTTGTCCGGGCTATATCTCGGGAACTGTAAGGTGTAGAAGGTTGACACTTGGTAGGGACATAGGTTGGGTGGTGTTAGTGTGCAAAATCATGGTGTGACCTTGATTTGACCTTTGACCTTTCTCAGACCTTGTCTCAGAGATCATAAGATGTACGAATTTGAGACTTAGTAGGGACATTGGTTAGGGATGGTAGTGTGCAGCATTGTGATGTAACCTTGATTTGACTTTTCACCCTGCTGTAGTGACCTTGAGTTTGAAAGTCTTATCTGGGCTTATTCTGGGAAACTGTAAAGTGTAGGAAGTTTATACTTGAGACATTGGTTAAGGGGTATAGCTATGCAATATCATGGTGTGACCTTGATTTGACCTTTGACCTTGCTGTAGTAACCTTGACCTTTAAAATCTCGGTCGAGGTTATATCTCAGAAACTGTAAAGTGCAGGAAGTTGGTGGTAGGGAGTGAAGGCATGCAACATCGTGGTGGTGTGATCTTGATTTGACCTTTGAGCTTGCTGTAGTGGCCTTGACCATTAAAATCTGTCCAGGCTATATCTCAGATTCTGTAAGGTGTAAAAGGTTGATATTTGGTATGGACATTAGTTAAGGATTTGGGTATGTATTGTGATGGTATGACCTTGCTTTTACCTTTGACTTTTACCGCAGTGACCTTGAACTTAAAAATCTTGTCCGGGCTATATCTGGGAAACTGTAAGGTGTAGGAAGTTGATCTTTGTTAGGGACATTGGTTAGTAGGTGTAGGTGGGGAACGATCTTGATTTAACCTTGTTGTAGTGACCTTGACCTTAAAAATCTTATGTGGGCCATATCTCATAAACTGTAAAAATGAAAGTTGTAGAAAGGTGTAGAAAGTTGAGTCTTGGATGGGTCATTGGTAGGGGGTGCAGGTATGCTAAGTTATGGTGTGATCTTTAACTTTGGCTCTGCCAGAGTGTGTTTGCCTGCCATATTTGAGACATATTTCTCTTATGACAAAGGTATATAGATTGCTGTAACTGATTATTATATGTACTTTTACTTAATTGTGCTATATCTGTTAGTAGCTATGCTTCAATTAATAAATTTTACAGCTTCATAATTTGCAGACATTTTCTCTCTTAAACAATCACCCCTGTGTCTTCTTTGGTATGACCTGGCTATGTCATTGGACTTACAGTTGTTCACCTTGTTTTTGTTCAGCTGAGCCTAAAGGGTGTTGCACACAGGAAACTACCCTACACGATCCCACATATTAACAACAGTTTGTATGGATGTTGACAGGCATATCAAAACACACTGGATCCGACACAATCCGTTTGTTTTGCTATTTTACAACATTTTTTTTCACTTTGCTTGTACACTCATACATACAAGTTCTCAGATCTCTGTATCTGATCCCAGAGTAATAAAACTGGTACTTGTCTTTAGGAGTGTGTAGCAGTTGAAAGAGGAGGTTGGATTTATATAAAATACAGGATAGTCTTTACCTGAGCTTACAAGTGTACAATATCTTTTTAAAATACAAATACCTGATGTCATAATGAAGTTTTACATGTTTTAGGAGAGGCAGAATAATCAGTAAATTAATTTAAAAGCTAAAATATGTAATTAGTATACTTTAGATTGTGCTGTGTCCACCAATATTTTACCTCAATATAAAAAAACTTGAGCTTTGGGTAAGACTATGTTGTACCAATTAAATGCCTTTCATTGATGTAGCCTGTTTGAGCTTTCCAAGGCATTTATTACACACAGTTCTCTAGAAATGAGAAGGCCCCCTTTCCCCCTCCCTACGACCAGACAAAAATTGGAAACTTTTCTAATTTAGAAATGTTGGGTCATGTCTTGCAGTGTCTTATCTGATAGGATCGGAGTGTGTGTGCATACATTACAATGAAACACCATGGGTTATATATTTTGTCTGATCAGATCGTGTAGGGTCGTTTCCTGTGTGCAACACCCTTTAGACCTTGGCACACATATGGACTCTCTGAGTGCTCTTGTTTTGTTGTCATTCTGTAAACTAAGGTACACATATGTCATATCTAACTTTATTATTATCAGATTGGCTCATTATTGCATACAAGAAAATAATTTGTAAAAGTTTCCAAGATCAAAAGGCTGACTGTTAACATTATATTATTCCAGTGGATCTCAAGAGTGAGCTCTCACAAGTGATAAAATATTTGTTCCATTGTTTGACCATCTGCAGAAAATAGGGAAATCAATCTAATTAGCATAACCCTAACTAAATAAGAAATGTCTTTGTAAGTGTGTGTGGTGAATGTATTGTGATTTATAAACATATTCCAGTCCTTATTCCAATACTATTGTTACTGCATGTGTAAAGATCTTGTAATTTCATACGTTTGCCATATATTGGATCAAATTAAGTAAGGTTTAGTCTTTTATCCCCCAATACAATAGAGTATATAGAATAGGGAGATTTGATATTCCACTGTATTCCCTGTGTATATATAGTGAGAGAAAGGCTGCGTTCCCACTATGCCTACAGCCGATGCCAATGGCAGACCCCACAGTTTCCACACACCAGATTTTGAAGGCCAAGCTCCTCTATTTGAATTTTTATGTCTTTATGGCATCACTCTGCAGTGTCCGCATACACAGAACATCTTGTCCTCCAAAACTACAAGACCCAGTAAAAGATACCTTAACTAGTGAGGATGATAAATTGTTAAAGGCATGCCGATCTGTTTGTTCGTCTGTTCTCCAGAGCCATTACAAGTGAGGTACCCCCACCCAAAGTGTGGAAATTCCAACACTTGATCACAATTTTCTCATTCTCTGTTGCAGAGATTTTTCTCTTATCTTGCATATATGTACTAGGCCACTAGTAAATTCCCTTGTGTGAGTATCATACATGGATCTTTCTTATTTATTTTTTTATGAATTTTTAAAATACATTTTAATTCATCAAAATTCATGAAATCATGGACTAAATCACTTATAACTTGAAAAGTATTGCATTTAGAGCATTTTGTTAAAATATGTTATTCAGCTACTTTTTCCATAGCTACAAACATGGTGAGTAACTTGGGTGTCTATTCCAATAGCTAAGTGAGTAATAGCTACTTTTTGACTTTTCAGTATCTTCTATGATGAGTAAAATCACTTGTAACTTAAAAACTATTGCATATACAGAATTTCGTATAAATATGTTGTTCGGCTACTTTTGGGTCAGCTATAACAGTAAAATTTCAGACCTGTAGGTCATTGCATAGCCGAGTAATAGCTAATTTGAGGTTATCAGTGTTGAGTAAATCAGTTGTAACTTGAAAAATATTGCATTTACAGTATTTTGTTCACATATGTTATTCACCTAATTTTTGGTCAGCTATAACATAGTGAAATTACAGACCTGTAGCTCATTGCATAGCTGAGCAATAGCTATTTTCAAGTTTTCACTGTTGAGTAAAACACTTGTAACTTGCAAACTATTGCATTTAGAGAATTTCCTTGAAATATGGTATTCAGCAATTTTTGGGTCAGCTATAACATAGTAAAGTTGCAGACCTGTAGCTCATTGCATAGCCGAGGAATAGCTACTTTGAGGTTTTCTCTGTTGAGTAAATCAGTTGTAACTTGAAAACCATTGCATTTAGAGAATTTTGTTTTAATATCTTATTTATCTACTTTTGAATAAGCTATAACATAGTAAAATTGCAGACCTCTAGGTCATGGCATAGCTGAGCAGTAGCTACTTTCAGGTTCTCACAGTTGAGTAAATCAGTTGTAACTAGAAAACTTTTGCATTTAGAGTATTCTGTTTAAATATGTTGTTCACGTAGTTATGGATCAGCTATAACATAGTGAAATTGTAGACCTGTAGCTCATTTGCTGAGCAATACCTACTTTTAGGTTTTCACTGTTCAGTTAATCAGTTGTAACTTGAAAACTATTGCATTTACAGTATTTTGTTTAAATATGTAGTTAAACCTACTTTTGGGTCAGTTATTAAATAGTAAAATCACTCTTTGTAGCTCCTTGCATAGCTGAGTAATAGCTACTTTCAAGTTCTCACAGTTGAGTAAATCAGTTGTAACTTGAAAACTATTACAGTGTTTCCTTAAAAATGTTATTCACCTACTTTTACGTGAGCTATATCATATTGGAGCCCTTTAACTGATTGCATAGCTGAGCAAAAGCTACTTTGAGATTCTCACTGTTGATTAAAATCAGTTGTAACTCGAAAACTATTGCATTTGCAGTATTTCCTTTAAATATATTTTTAACCTACTTTTCACACTTAAACAGTTACCTTGTTACTTTACCTTTGAATACCATTTGCAGGGCACAACTTTTGTGTCCTTTCCTTCTGTCACTTCTACTCTGAAACTCAAAACGCACAGTCAGCTGACACAGAGCCTGTTCATGGGCACTGATTGCTTGTTATAGGAGGTCATCCATGGCCTAGTGGTTAGCATGTTTGGCATCTAAGTACATGATGTCACCTCTGTGTGGGTTTGAGCATCACAAGTGGCATTTCTGAGGATCTGTACCAATATAACCCTTGCTTTTGAATGGGTTACAAAACCCTAATGTTGACTTTCTATTTTTATACAACAAAAGCAAAGTATTGATTTTTTTTTAAATTTTGAAACAAAGCTTTCTTATTTCCCAACCTTTTGTAATGATTCTTTTACATAGATCCTCAGTGCAAAAATAAAATAAGGAGATTTGTTTTAGTAAATTGAGGGAAAATGGTTAATTATCAATCATTTGGTTTGTAAAGGTCAAATATAAGGAAACACTTTACGAAAATTTAAAAAAAATGGATAAAATATGAGTCAGCTATTTGGTATTGGCAGTCTGTGCTGTGAAAACGCATACTAAAATCTGTCATGTCTTATATGCTTTAGTTATTTGGGTTTCCTATTATATTTTATTTTCAACACATGATATAGGTCATAACAAATAGCTTCAATTGTCCAGTTAACATTAGTTCGTTGAAAAATTTTATTGCAAGCAAGTGCTAACTTTCCCACTTAATATAACAAAGATTTGAATGTACTCTCTCAAGGAAGGAAGGCAAATGTTACATCCACTACAATGGTAAGCTTCAAAGTTATTTCTTGACAACCTAATTATAAAATATATTAAAATATAGTCCTTTTCTCACTTAATATCATGCAAAATATTATAAATATAAAGTGCCTATATTTATAATGAAGACTTTTAATAATATTTTATTTTTTTCAATCAGTTGCAGAGAAAAAGGTTTGCTTGGGAAATATCCAAATTGAATATAAATCATGGCGAATTTTTTTCTTTTTCTGTGCATAGTATTATTTTGCATTGAATAGCCACACCATCTTTAGTCTGAACTTTGTATGACAGATATATGATTTATCACTGCTCTGAAATCAAAAGTTCAAAACTTATTACCCTGGTCTAAATAAAAACTATGGAAAGGAAGTCCATTATGTTCACACTCAAGTGTCAAGTCCTTAGTTTTCAAGAGGGAAAGCTATTTACAATCTGCCTTTGTGGAAATTTAAAAAAGTGTTGCTACATTTACACCCTTAGCCCTTTATTACTTGGGACACTTAATTGATTTTAGCCAATAAAAACCCAAGGAAATTCTATTGCTTTGTGTTATTCATTAGTTGGCAGATTTCTCTGTTTTATAAGAATAGTCTTACAGTTAAACAAAGATTTCTTTGGAGTAAAAAGAGTGTAGTTTACGCGAGTAAATGTCAGAGAATGGGAGAATTGCCCTGAAAACCTAACCTGCGGTGAAGATAAATTACTGGAAATCTTGCTCCAATCTCTGCAGCTCTGTATTCTTTGACAGAGTTCATGTCCTATTGCAAGTTGCTGCAGATAAAGCCAGCGTGAATCCAGACTGATCAAGGGTAACCACATTCTAAGCTGACTCAGAGCTTTTGTGGCATTTTTATTGGAAAATCTGTTAAAATTTCCTATTTTTTCCTGTTCATTCTAGAATTACATCTTTTGAGTAGTGAAGCATGATAAAGTTGATGTTTAAGGAGTAAATAGAGTTCACTTGTGTAGAGGGTAGCACTGTGAGGTGTAACCTCACACCTCTCTGCCTCCAGTCATGACTTAACTCATTGATGAATGAGCTCATCCTCACTGTGTGGCAAGCATAAAATTAAGTAAATATCAGGCACTGGCAATGTCTTAATACTCCCAGCATCATGCTTGTAGAAGCAGTTTGACATTAAAATTTAGATAATCTTTAGCCGTCTTAGTATTTTGTCAGTCAGATAGCCTGGTCAGAATGTATCAAACTGTGATAAGATTTTATTGCAATTATAGGATGACAGGACAAGAGAACATCACACAAAAAAGACAAATCGAGGCTCATGAAAGAGATAAGATAAAGTAATGATATTGCTCCTGAGTTAGTACTGTTTTGGAATCTTTTTTAAGTTTATGACTTTGTCCAATTCTTTCAAAAATAAAAAATTTTGTCATTTCAGGTCCATCGGTGCAACTACTTTTTCTCTCTAGAGAAGTAACAGTTAAAATTTTGAAAGAATTGAAATATTTGTTGTTGCTTAAAATGATGAGTTACTGAGCCGACAGTGATGTAATGACTTCAAGTTTAAGTAAAAGTTTTCACCATTTGTTGACAGTTCTGGTGCTTCCAAGTATGTGATCACTGAATTTCAAATATATGATATACAGTCCGCAATAAATTACTTTCTTATCTTTGAGTGAAAATGATAATATTCTTTCATGTATCTTTGGGTACACTGACAAGATATTAATTTAAGTAACTAGACCATTTATCTTGTGTCATCCCATTTGACATATTGCTAACTCTTTATCATAGTCTAGGAGAAAACCCCTGTTATAAAAAACCCTGGTTTTGAGATGGGGCCTATCCCTTCTTTATGAGCTTGGCATGTGAAAAAAGACTCTCAGTCAATTAAAACTTGATGCTAAAACTGTACAAAAACTAAAGGCAGTTATGCTTATTACATATATTAATACATACATTTTTATCTCCCAACTGCACAGGACACCTAACTTTTTTCAAAACTCTCATTTAAAATATAAACAATTATTATTAGATAAAAACTACAATTCAGATTTCATGTGCAAGACATGTCTAGCTTATGGCATGCATTTCATGAGGATGATGTGGTTAATACTCTTCAGAAATGTCACTTAAACTAACATGATTCAATTTTTTAATAAAATGTTTTTTAAGCATGTATTTCTTGTAGTATTAAGGAGATCAGCATAAAGATTCAGCTGAAATAAAAAGAATATCTGTATATTTCATATGGGCCAGATATCTGGATTTGACATACAGATCCATCATCCTTATTGATGGTCTATTTATTGTTTTGTTTTTGGAAATCTGATTCAGATATGGCCATAGTGATTAGACCTTGACAATTGAAACATATACTGTACACAACTAAATCCATCCCTTCTTATTGAGCTACAGTTGACCTTGGCTTTTTTGCTCATTGGGTGCATAATACATTTGTGAAGAATCAACCATGAGAAAACTTGGACTGATATAAACTTGTTATGCATGTTGTAACTTGTAAGTAGAGTGTCTAATAGATATGTTAAAGTGTTGTACACATGTCACATTGGTTACAGGTGGAGTGTCTGATGGACATGTTACAATTGTCACATTTGGAGTGATTTATTTTTTATTTTTTGTTTATGCTGCGTTCAACAGCCAGGGTCATATTGCAACGGCTAGTTTATGGGTGCAGGAACCAGTGCATACCAGTTGGTCAAGATTCTGCACTGTAAACCACCAGGCATCGGCAAATAACTACCAACTTTCCAACATGAAGAACCCAGGTCTAGATTTGAACCGGCAACCTCGAAGGTTGAAGGCGAGCACTCTAACTGCTACACCACCAAGCCCCCTCAGATGTGGAGCAACTGATGTACATGTTACAAGTGTTGTCATTGGAGTGACTGATATATAGGCATGTTACACTGGTAGAGTGTCTGATACACATGTGACATGTATTGTATAAAGAGAGTGTCTAATACACATTTTAAATGTGTTGTAACTGCATTGGCTGGTGCACATGTCAGTAGTGTTGTAAATGGAGTATCTAATACACATTTTACAAATGTTTTAGCAGCTTGGGAGGTGGAGCAGCCTGTGGACATGTTAGATGTATTATAAGTTGACATGTCATATGTATTGTAAGTGAAGTGACTAGTTTCCTTGCTATGTGTTGTAGGTGGAGCAGCTTATGGACATGTTAGATGTATTATAAGTTGACATGTCATATGTATTGTAAGTGAAGTGACTAGTGGCCTTGCTATGTGTTGTAGGTGGAGCAGCTTGTGGACATGTTAGATGTGTTATAAGTTGACATGTCATATATATTGTAAGTGAAGTGACTAGTTTCCTTGCTATGTGTTATAGGTGGAGCGGCTGATGGACATGTTAGATGTGTTATAAGTGGACATGTCATATGTATTGTAAGTGAAGTGACTAGTGGCCTTGCTATGTGTTGTAGGTGGAGCAGCTTGTGGACATGTTAGATGTATTATAAGTTGACATGTCATATGTATTGTAAGTGAAGGGACTAGTGGCCTTGCTATGTGTTGTAGGTGGAGCAGCTTGTGGACATGTTAGATGTGTTATAAGTTGACATGTCATATATATTGTAAGTGAAGTGACTAGTTTCCTTGCTATGTGTTATAGGTGGAGCGGCTGATGGACATGTTAGATGTGTTATAAGTGGACATGTGATATGTATTGTAAGTGAAGTGACTAGTTTCCTTGCTATGTGTTGTAGGTGGAGCGGCTGATGGACATGTTAGATGTGTTATAAGTGGACATGTCATATGTATTGTAAGTGAAGTGACTAGTTTCCTTGCTATGTGTTGTAGGTGGAGCAGCTTGTGGACATGTTAGATGTGTTATAAGTTGACATGTCATATGTATTGTAAGTGAAGTGACTAGTTTCCTTGCTATGTGTTGTAGGTGGAGCAGCTTGTGGACATGTTAGATGTGTTATAAGTTGACATGTCATATGTATTGTAAGTGAAGTGACTAGTGGCCTTGCTATGTGTTGTAGGTGGAGCGGCTGATGGACATGTTGCGCCGTAGTGATGAGCAGAGTGTTGGGTCAGTGGAGGAGGGTTCAGTGACAGACAGTGGCCGGGGTCCCAGTGAAGAGGGAGATCTGCCCCTCTCCTCAAACACTCTCACTGAGCTGCCCACATTCTCACAAGGTACTGGCACATTTTAGCTTATTCTGTGTTATAGTATATTCTAATATGACATGGCTGTGTCAGTGACTCTGATTGGTCAAGAGGAAAAAAATGTTATAACTCTGTATACTAGTTTGCCTAAATTATCAGCCATATAAAGGTAATTTAAATGCAGATTTAAACATAATTTAAACCTTATCATATTAAAACTACATTTACATTTCTCCAGACAAACACCTCTGCTCGACACAAGCTTGTGTGCGAAACATGATAAATGTTGCAATATTATTCAATTTAAAGTGGTTTCCTCATAATGTAAATGCCGATTTTTGTAGAACTTAACAGCACCATGGCTCAAACTTGAACATTGCAGTGATAATAGATACCTATAATACCAGAAAAATCTAGCAGTTTTGCCCTCATTTCTGAAAGTGAGCTGATTGTACACTAAATAAAACAATGCAACACTCCCAAAATTTTAGAAAAAATTAGTACTGAGGCACTGTAAGCCACATGCTTCAGTCTATAATGTCAATGGTAATTTGTAACTAATAGAGCTAAGCTTATGTTACAGGACACACAATTAAATTGCATTAATTGCAGATTAAATATTCAATCTTTAAACTGACTCAAGAGTCTAATGTTTCCAATAAATAAGTCATTATGGGCAATGTTCTTTACACATAAAAGATATAAGGCCTAGCACTAAAAATGAAGTAAGGTCAACCTTGCATTAATTTAAGATAAAATGTACTATAGTGTAGTGAAACATCATATACTGTTACTTATTAAACTGAAACATAATCAGATAATTATATAAAGACATTGGAACACCGAGGCTATTTATTTGTTTTGTTGGATGAGCACAAACCATTGGCACTAGTTACTAATATCAGTAGATACAAGGGTATAACATAAATAGGAATATTCAGAAGATATATGTGACCATATATGCAAAGTGAAGCCACTTGAGGCCTGTTTGAAAGACAACATCATAAAGGAAAGAGAAAGGCATTTTTACCCCATAGTCCTTAATGGCTGTCAGGGTATTGTTTTCACGAAAGGCATCGTGATGGAGGGATGGGCGGTGGGAAAAGTTTGTCCAGGCTGTATCTCAGAAACTGTAAGGTATAGGAAACGGACACTTGGTAGGGACATTGGTTGTGGGGTGTAGCTGTGCAACATCATGGCTTGACCTTAATATGACCTTGGTGTAGTGACCTTGACTTTGAAAATCTTGCCCGTGCTATATCGCATAAACCATAAGGTGTAATAAGTTGATGCTTGGTAGGGACATTGATTAGAGGATGTAGGTGTGCAAAGTCATGGTGTGACCTTGATTTGACCTTTGACCTTGCTTAAGTGACCTTAACTTTTAAAATCTTGTCCGGGCTATATCTCGGGAACATTAAGGTATAGAAGGTAGATACTTGGTGGGAACCTTGGTTTGGGTGTGTAGGTGTACCTTTAACCTTGACTCTGCCATAGTGTGTTGACTCGCCATATCTGAGACATGTTTCTCTATTCACAAAGATATGTGGATTGCCGCAGCTTAGTTTTATGTTATAAAAATAAAAATGCACAATCTAGGCTATAAGTTATGATAGGTTTAAAATGTGTGTTCCCGATGTACAAGATATTTTCCCGATAGCTTCCCGATGATTGGTATTGCCATTGCTTCCGATAGGATTGCGATAGTTTCGTAATTCATCGGATTGACTTACTATGGACTTAAGATTACATCAGATGTTATAAATCTGATAAGGATCAGGAAAGGTTTGCAATAATTTCAAGGCAATTTGAAAGTTCTCGTAAACTGTTCCCGATGGACTCCCGTGTGCTCTACTCGTAAAACTCTGGGGATTTTCCATATTTTCCATACAGGATGTGTGTACAATGGCTTTAAAATCATTAAGATGTGTAAGATTCAATTCCTGATTCTTGAAAATTGACAATCAGGAGCTGGGTTTACCATTAATCGCAGAAATGGAACAGCCCCATAAATGAATATCTACATCTCATTAACAACCTGTTCCATTGCCTTTAAAATTGATCTGATCTGTGAACAACATAAGATGTGAATTCTAAACACTACTTTTATAATGTGGTGCATTTGTTGACAAAATGTAAATGTTCTTAAAAAATAAGCTTTGATTTCATCAATGAAAGTGGTCTCAGTGACTTCAATCTTCCTGTGCATTTCTTGTTCATTACATTCCCATTAAAAGGGAGGACAAAGAAGTACTGGAAACTCATTGAATCACAATACTCCTTATGAATGAGAACGGAGTGGCCCTTTTATCTTGTTCCTGAAGAGCAGGCAATTGAAGCCAGTAATTTCCTGCTGAAGAAGGATGAGGAGATTGTATGATCAAGTTTAGTATCTTCAGACTCAGCAATTAGATTCTATGAAACAATTTTTGGCTATTAATATGGATGGTAACCATTTTGCATGAATAGACGGTCAAGTTACATTAAGTTATGATAAACTGATGAGTTTGCTTCCATGCTTTTTAAAACATTTTGGCTTTGTGGACATTTAAATTGAATCTGACACTTTAAGGATTATCTGGAAAGTATTTACATTACAAATTGGCGTGGTTGTTTTCATAGTTTACATGTTTACTCTAACATAGTATTTCCAGACAATGACATTGTGAAGACTAACCATAGAATATAGAATTGATCTACATTGTGTCTATAAGATTTGACATTCAGGTTTTGAGGTCTTGGTCTCATTTCAATACATTGGATAAATGTGAACTGCAAATTTTAGCTTTGACAGTACTTGGACATCTAGAAATGCTTTAGCTTGATTTTAACTTGGTGTTTCATTCAACTGATTAATTGTTCTGAATAATACAATTTTTTAGTCTTTCTGTCATTTGAAAGTGATCTGCAGTTTCACTGCTTCAAGATCACTTACACAGGCTACGTTATGTGATGTATATCCGACCACCTGGTCTCAATATTTCACTCATTTTAATAAGTTTAGATAAATTTCAAATAAACTATGTATGAAGCTGTTAAGATATGGGTGTTCTTTAAAATTAAGACTTTGGGTCTTGATCAGAAATTAAATTTGATATACTGATATTGTAAGGTCAGAATATTGTTTTTATGGCTTTTATTCACTGAGTCTTTACAAAACATCAAGTAAGAATCTGGTTGACTTTTCTGTCTGATATTTTTATCAATAATCTTGCTGTTAAGGTCATTCATTTTGCATAGTATGCAAACTGGACTGAGAGGCATCTTGATGATTTGAGGTTGATATTTGTGAGTGTTGGAGTGCTCATTAAACCTTTTTCATCTCAGCACCTGTCAGGCTGGACAACCACTGGACTTCACTGACAGTGTGCTGTTAATTGGCATATCACTCATCAACCACTTCACTAGTGTAAAGCTTGTTTTAGATATCAGGAATGTTTCATATTGAGCAGAAATGTTTCCAGTTAGAGTAAACAGTGCAAGGTTTGCCACTGGGGGGCCCTTTAAAATAAGTAAAAAAAAATCAAAATGTGAGCAAACTTTGAGTCAGGGGAGATCAAAGACCTCACAAAAAATTACAAATTTGAAAAAGAATTTCCCACAATTTAAGGAAGTAGAGAGGGGTTTCCACACTGGTGGATTTCACACACACTGTGGTAAGTTTTGAATTTCTGTTTCTACCTGATACAGATATACACTGAATACTACAGACTGAGGGTAATATTCATATTTTTTTTGTCTCCAGAAGATAACTGTTAAGTTGAATGCAGTTAAATTATGTTAAATCAGTGTCTAGAAGCAATGCCAGGTTTTAGAGATGCAAGCAAGTATACTGCATGAATTTCTATTAATCAGATTTCAATTGGAAAGGGTTTTCTGACTGGAAACTTTTTAGATCTTGAAATTGGTTGACGTTTTTCCATGTTTATGTTAAGGCCAATCCAGTGTATATTCAATTAATTTCTTTATCCCATTTGCTATTTTATCTGAGTATTTCTTATCAGACTGCTTTTTTGATATGTAATCAACTGTGATGTAACAAGAACTTGGATGACTTAATGACCCCTTGGAGTCTTCAGTGCTATTATATTGTTGGATTGCTGTATTCAGTCAAGAATATCTCATCAAAAGAGAAAAAACACTGACATTCCTTCATTGATTTTCCTGGTGTAGACGATATATTTGGAATTTAACAAAAGAACATTAAGTTTTGATTGTACCAATTGGGACATATTGAGTGTTTTAAATCATATTTACCCCAGAGATGAGGTCAATTTGCTCCAAGTCACATGGAAACTGTGGGTGTATGTAAAATGATGCAAAGATTTGCATCAAGAGATCTGGAAGACCTTTACAATGGCAATTCTTACAACAAAAAGTGCAAAAGTAGAAGACAAAAAAAATCAAGCCATAGTGAAACTATACAGCTGAAAAAGATAATATGAGCAGCTAGTGATGGTGTAACTTTAACTGCAAATGAAAGTATGAAGTTCAAATTAAAGTGGATGCAACTTAATCATTGTTAACTTTGGTATGTGTGGAGGGGGGAGGGGTTAATGGGGATTTTTTTTCAGTTTTGAGACCTTAAAGGTATTCAAAAGTTACCTACTGATTGGTATTTAATGTAATTGTTTTATTAATCTGTTTGAAGATAGGGAGTTCAGCTGACCCCACATACAGTTTTTTTGACAATGAACATCTTGAAATTTAAGTTCCATGATACATTTTCTGGTAACTGTTTCCTGAAATTTTGATAATAGTTTAAGATTGAGATAATGGATGATTGGTATCTGATCAAAGTGTTGGATTTTCTCAAAAGAACATAGTTCCTCCGTTTGATGTTAGATACAGTCTTGTCCACTTCCAAATGGTTAAATAATTCCTAAGATTCCCTATGGCCTTCCTGCTTTCTTCCTCTATCCACTTCTCTGTCTTTGTCACTAAGATAAATATTTGCATCAACAATTGTGGCCATATTTTGATTCATTCCATTAAATAGCTGGGTGTTCATCAATTGTTGTCTTTGAAAGGTCTTCAAAGATCAGATACAAGTGCCTCATTTGGTGTTCTTTTTTGAAATGGGTTTTAAATTGTTTCTGTCATGATAATGATCCTTCACCTAAATCTGTTTCCCTTATTCTTATCTTTAGTTCCTATTTGGTTACAGCATTCACATTTAATAAGCCATGTGGTTCTTAAATGAATCAACTCAGCTGTGAAATAGTAAAGTTTGAAGCATGTACTTCAGTGACAGATTCTCTTTGGAGTAAGAGTACCACAGGCAATTTGAATATTTGAAGCACCATTGATCGTTGATATCTGGTATCCTTTACTGAAAAGATGAAGTGATTTTTAATGGCAAGGGAGTAACAATAGGTTGTTTATTTTTAGGTTTTATGAAATAATGGCTGTATTTGTACTTCAAAAAACTGTACACTAGTAATTCAGTGGTTTCATAAAATTACCGGATTGCTTATTAAAGTTTATGCAGGTTTTTCTTAACTCAAAAGATAATATATTCTCTGCATGTTTTATACAAACCATATTACACATTTAAGACTGATATTACGGGGATAAATGTCCACATATTGATCTTGCTTATAGTGGAGATTCTTCATTTGCATCATAATGCACACATACATTATTGTTTTGTGTACTATTGATAGTAAATACTGTCGGTCTTCAATGATTATCTTTATGTTTTTCTGGTTAAAAAAATGCATAAAATATCTCACTGTGAGCATTAATGAGACCTTAAGGTGACCTTTAACTTAAACTTACAGAGCTCAAATTTTCCGCAGAGAAAGTCTATGTTAATTATGTCGTCACTCTGCGGCGTTGGCGGCGTTGGCGTCCGCGTGAACAACTTCTCCTCCAAAACTACAAGGCCTGGAGACATGCTGTTTTTTTAAAAAGATACCGTATCTATCGAGGACGAAAAATTGTTCAAGGCATGCAAATCTGTCCGTCTGTTTGTTAGAGCCATTACAAAGGAGGTACCCCCTACCAAAAGTGTGAAAATTTCAACACTTTATCACAATTTTCTCAGTGACTATTGCAGGGATTTCTCTCATATCTTGCATATATGTACTAGACCACAAGTAGATTCTCTTGTGCGAGTCTCAGACCGGGATCTTTCTTATTCACTTTTTTATGAATTTTTTAAATAATTTTTAATGCATTAAATTTAATGAAATCATGCACTAAATCAATTATAACTTGAAAAGTATTACATTTAGAGCATTTTCTTAAAATATGTTATTCAGCTACTTTTTGGTCAGCTATAACATAGTAAAATTTCAGACCTGTAGCTCATGGCATAGCTGAGTAATACCTACCTTTAGGTTATCACTGTAGGAGCAATCACCCCTTGTGATTGGCTTTCAGTCGTTTTGTACTCGTCCGTCCCATTTTGACTCGTCCTTCCCTGGTTGGACCAATCAGACCCGGTCACACAAGTCCTCCAATCACTGTCCTTGGCACTGTTCTTCCACCTTATATAAACGGGCCTCTCAGCTACTCCGTCGGTAGTGTTTCTGTAACAAGCAAAGAAGCAAAGTTAACAGTTTTAATTTCCCCCCCCCCTACCTCTTAACCCATCATTGTATTGTTTTTAGTTTTTGTGTATTTTGGCTGTTTAGCCTTTGTATTGTAACAGTGTGGGGTTTTGGTCCCCTAGTTTCTTATTTGCTATTGTAAATACATGTAACCCTAACTTCATAGATTTTAATAAATTAGTATTCCCAACTTGTCATTATCATTTACATCTTCATATATATCTTGGGCGGCTGCAACAACGACTGTTGAGTAAATCACTTATAACTTGAAAAGTATTGCATTTAGAGTATTTAGTTTCAATATGTTATTCACCTATTTTGGGGTCAGCTATAACATAGTAAAATTCCAGACCTGTGACTCATTGCATAGCTGAATAATAGCTACTTTGAGGTTCTTACTCAACACTAAATCATTTGTAACTTGAAAAGTATTGCATTTAGAGCATTTTCTTGAAATATGTTAGTCAGCTACTTTTTCCATAACTACAACATGGTGAGTACTTGGGTGTCTATCTCAATAGCTAAGTGAGTAATGCTACTTTTGGACTTTTCAGTAACTTCCATCATGAGTAAAATCACTTGTAACTTGAAAACTATTGCATTTAGAGTATTTAATTTCAATATGTTATTCACCTATTTTGGGGTCAGCTATAAAATTCCAGACCTGTGGCTCATTGCATAGCTGAATAATAGCTACTTTTAGGTTCTTACTCAACACTAAATCATTTATAACTTGAAAAGTATTGCATTTAGAGCATTTTGTTAAAATATGTTAGTCAGCTACTTTTTCCATAGCTACAATATGGTGAGTAACTACGGTGTCTATCTCAATACCTAAGTGAGTAATAGCTACTTTTGGACTTTTCAGTAACTTCCATCATGAGTAAAATCACTTGTAACTTGAAAACTATTACATTTTTTTAGAGAATTTTGTGTAAATATTTTATTCAGCCACTTTGGGGTCAGCTATAACATATTAAAATTTCAGACCTGTAGCTCATGGCATAGCTGAGTAATAGCTACTTTTAGGTTATCTCTGTTGAGTAAATCACTTATAACTTGAAAAGTATTGCATTTAGATTATTTAGTTTCAGTACGTTATTCACTTATTTTGGGGTTAGTAAAATTAAAACTATTGCATTTGCAATATTTTCTTTAAATATGTTTTAACTTGCTTTTTACACCTTAACAGTTACCTTCTTACTTTCCTTCTGAACACCATTTCCAGGGCACAACTTTTGTGTCCTTTTCTTCTATCACTTCTACTCTGAAACTCAAAACACACAGTCAGTCAACTGACACAGAGCCCGTTCACGGGCACTGATTGCTTGTTTTATATCTAGTACAGTTTGAGGCTAATCTGGCTAACCATTTCCAAATGAATAGGTAAAATGTATAGAAAATGTAGAACAGATTAAAGTGGCAGGAAAACTCTCAAGGAAACTTTGACCAGACCTTAAACTCTTGTAAGGTCACATTAATATATTTCACAAACATCAGGTCATCAAATTTGGAAAAAGAAAACCAGTACCAGTGCCATAAAATTTTGTAGGTACATTCTGGAACTAAATCTGAAAGTCAGAAAGGATTTTTAGGTCAATTGGACCATGGTGCCTGAATGGGAGGCATTTGATTTTGACAAAGTTTTGAACAAGATGGGTACTTTACCTCATTCTCAAAAAGAGCCAGGATTTAGGCATTATACTGAACTCAGTTATTCTGTTGGAAAGAATAATACACCCAATTTTCACCTTGAGCAATTCATGCCACCAGGCAACTACAGATGTTCTGGCTATTTGTTAGACATATAAAACATCAGATTTCTGTTTTGATAAATCCTTATATATTTCTAGATTGCCATGAAGCCAAAAAGGTGAAACCAGAGAGCATGCAAGTTGTTCCAAATCTATCCAATATCAGTTCAAACTCCAGCAGTTATACAGAATCTAGAAATGATTCCAAGACTCTTCAGACGTTTCTACCACATGTACTGGACAAGAAGAGCCAGAGTGTGGATGAGTATAGGGCATCTAGTCACAGACTGACCAGTGACAGCAGCATGGGCTCAGATTGTACCCTGCTTGACCGCTCCACAGGTAGTCCCAAACAAACACAGGTCACGCAGTGTGGGGAAACCACTGACTCTGTACTCACTGACTGGAGAAAGCCAGGCCACGAGACAGAGTATTTCTATGGGAGTTACCTGGATTATCTGAAGAAAAAACACTCGAGTCAAAACAACATTGCTAGTCCTTCAGTACCAGGTTATGTCCCATGCCATGATGGGGACTCTACTGATGCAGGTTTGGGCTATTCCCTGGCTGATATGACAGACTGCAGTAAACCACGCATTGTGGAAAATACAGTCATTGCAGAAGAGGATGCCGCCAGTGTATCTAGCACTACCTCTGGAACATATGTTGTGGACCCACAGGCATTATGTAAGGAGATTGATGCCCTGTTTTTTAAAGACAGTTCCAGGGCTTGATGGTCTTTTAAGCATGTGATTTTTTAATGATTTTTATGCGGAACAGTATTGTTTGTTACAATTGCATTTTACTAGTTAACTAGTTGATTTCTGTTTTAATTGTTACATCAGACCATGATGTCTTTATCACTCTTTAAACCGGTTTAGTGATTCACAACAGTCTAAATACAGTGTACAGTTGTGCAAATGGTTTTAGCATTTACACTTGTTTTTGTAATGATATTAGGTTTCTGACAATTATGTAGTATATATGTTTATGTACAATAATCTATTTATTTTTATAACTTGTTTAGTTGTTATACAGACACTGTATCTCTAAATGTAATTATCATACTCAGGCAGACAGCAGTGGAAGGATAATAAATTATCCATTTTGTTGACCAAATTGCAGTTGCATGAAAACCTGCAAAGCAAATATTATGGTTTTAACCAAAATGTTAGACAATATGCTGAAATTATTATTTTCTAAAAGTAGAGCATGAAACATCCTTTGACTTTTTGAAAACTCCAATATGTGGATTAACACTGAATCTATTTCCTTCTTATTGGTTTTCTATTCATATTTTCTGGCTGCGATATTCAGTAAGCTGCAGTAATTTTAGTAATTATTTGCATAAATCCATAATGTGTGATACATAATATTGAAAAGAAAACTGTCAGGCTTCGCATTCACATATAATTACATGTTTACTCTCTAAATAATATTTTCCAAATCATTTTCTGAAAGCATAATCATCAGATAAAGTAATTGACATAGTTTGGCAAGAACAAAAGTTGTTTTAGAGAGTTATTGGTAGGAGTTTAAATACATTAAAATTTAGTAAATCATTTTAAAATGCATTTTTTATAAATTTTAATTCTTATTTTTCTTTTAAACCAGTAATTCTTGCAAGTTTCTCCTTTTTAAAATAACAATATTATATACTTTTATTCTATGCATTCCAAAAATTTGTAATTTATTATTCCTTCTTAAATTAAGGTTTTCAAATAAATAAATAAAGTGAAAACAGTTTTATATATTTATTTCATGTTTTCATGTCTTGTTCAATTACATATGAAATGGGGTGTTGGTGTGCAACATCATAGTTTGACCTTGATTTAACCTTATAGTGACCTAGACCTTTATCAGATTGTACAGGCTGTATCTCAGAAGTCGTAAGGTGTAGAAAGTTGGTATTTAGTAGTGACACTGGTTGGAGGAGAAGATGTGCCGCATCATGGTGTGACTTTGATTTGATTTTTGACTATGTTGTACTGACCTTGACCTTTACCATCTTGTCTGGGCAATGTCTCAGAAACCGCAAGATGTAGGATGTTTATACTTGGTAGAGACATTGTTGTGGAAGTGGACGTAAAGAAAAATTATGAAAAAACCATGTAATCACTAGATGACAGCATCAATTTGTAAACCAAAAGTTATCTAAAAGTAACAGTAATCCATTCCAGCACTCCATATACCTATACCAGTATCTTTATGCTAGGAGAAATACATCTCAAATACGCCAGTAGAAAACAGATTTGCTAGAGCCAAGGCCAAAGGTGACACCAAGGTCACACAATTACATTACACAGGCAGCCCAGGGGAATCTTTTAAAAAGGTTCGTCATTTTTACTGAAAAGTTTTGTCTTTTTTTTCAAGAAAAACCTTTTTATGCTGAAAAATGGCATGAAAGCTGAAACTTTTTCCCCCAGCAGTCAAATATGTTGAAAATTTAATTTTTGTGCATACATTTAAAGTGTATGTAGGTATAATGGAGTGTTTCAGACTGTTTGACTTCTGATCAGACGATACATTGAAGTTCTAATTCTAATAGCACTTTTATAGCGCTTAATCTCTGTCAAAAGACAGATTCTAAGGCGCATCACACAAAAACATTGTTCAATATTCAAAAACCAGAGACATTGCAGGGGTCAGCACCACGGAGAAAGCAGAAGGAGATTGGAAATTTAAGGTGGGTATACTTTTCCAAAGAGGTATGACTTCAACTTTGACCTGAAAGAGGCAAGTGAGTTTGCAGAGCGGACCTCATCAGGAAGGTCATTCCAAATCATAGGTGCGTCATACGCAAAACTGAGTCCAAAATGTTTTCGAGACTTGAAAACTGAAGCAAAGTGGGGAACCTGAAGAAATATGCCATCAGATTGACTTCGACATGTGTTATATGCACTATGTCTGGGAATCAGGAAGGGTTCAAAGTATTTGGGGTTACACTGTGTAGGAACTTATATACCAGCATGGCAGTCTTAAAGATAGAACGGTACTTAATCGGCAACCAATGTAGTGCTTTTCTAACTGAGTACTTGGTGGTGTTGGCAACAATTCTGGCAAGGCTATTCTGAACACATTGAAGTTTGCGCAGATCTAGAACTGAGACACCTCTGAACAGAGAGTTACAGTAATTAAGTCGGCCTCCGACCAGAGCATTGGCAGCCATAAGAGCCACTTATGTGTCCGATGTCCTCAGAGTCGCTTAAGATCACAGACACTAGCAAAAGAAGCCTTGCAGACCTTCATAACATGGCAAGAGAATGAGAAATCTGAATCAAACCAGACACCAAGGTTCCTAACTGCATCTATTGGTGATATAAGATTACCAAGTATGTTGACCGGGAAGGACTGATTAAGTTTTTCGCGCTGAGACTTTGAGCCAAACACAATGAATTCGGTCTTATCAGGATTTAGCTTGAGCTTATTTGTACAGAGCCATCTCTTTACATCTTCAAGGCAGTGTGACAGCTTATCAAGGGCCGAGGCAACATTTTTATGTGTGAGATGTACATACAATTGTGTGTCATCAGCGTAGAACTGGAAACTAATACCAGGATGATTCCGTATGACTTTACTCAGTGGAGTAGTATAGAGTGAAAAAAGGATTGGCCCCAGGACAGAGCCTTGAGGCACACCATACAACAACTTTTTGGCATCAGATAAAATATTGACCCAATCTTCATGCACTGAACACGGTCTGAGAGATAAGACTTAAACCAATCGATGACAATCCCACTCACACCAAACCAGGAGCTAAGAGAGTTAAGTAGCGTATCATGATTAATAGTATCAAACGCTGCTGATTGATCCAAGAGAACGACAGAAGTAGCCTCACCTTTAGCAAAAGCCAAATGAACATCATTCTTAATTGAGAGCAATGCAGATTCAGTTGAGTGACCCAGTTTATAGGCAGATTGCCTGACATTCTCTAGTCCGTTCAAACTGACATGGTCATTCAATTGAGAAGCAACAACACGTTCAACAAGTTTGGATATGAAGCCCAACCCAGAAACAGGTCTGTAGTTTTTAAGTCATTGGGTGGTAGTGATGACTTTTTAATCAATGGGGTTACAATAGCCTTCTTGAACTCATCAGGTACAACACCTTCTGACAATGAGCAGTTAACAAGCCTGGTGATAGAGGGCAGTAAAATATCAATACATTCCTTAACAAGAAATGTAGGCCATGGATCTAACAAACAAGATTTAGTGGGTGACTTTATGATAATTTTTCTAATTTCCTCTTAAGAAACTTGTTTAAAGCAGCTGAAATTGGGTACATCAGGTGGAGGAGGAAGAGTGAGAGAGTCACTAGAGGAAAATGAGTTTCTGATTTTAGCTATTTTGTCACTGAAGAAAGTGACAAACCGGTCAGCAAGACCTTTCTTAGATTCATGAGAAGGGAGTCCTGCTTCAGGACTAGAGTGCAGTGCAGAACGCAAGACCTGCCATAGCTTCTTGGAGTTGTTAGCATTTTCTCTGACCAGGTTTCTGAAGTAGTTTGCCTTATCTTTGTTGACCAGTGAATTGCACCGGGCAATCTGTCTTCGAAGTCTAGCTCGATTATAGGCAGATTTATCTTTACGCCAGATTCGTTCCAGCTGTCGCCTGATGGTTTTTGCCAGCCGGTAGGTGTCAGATAGCCAACCAGTAGCTTGCTTAGTAAAAGTACGAGTAACCAATGGTGCATGCTTGTCGAGCAATTTGCTCAAATCATCTAAGTATTGTTCACACAAACCACTGACTGTATCACCAGGGCATTTTACGAATGCACTATTTCCCAAATCCTTAAGGAAACTATCCATGTCAATTTTATGATGCCTCCTAAAGGTGACAACTTTTGCCTTATGTGAAGGAGGATTAACTGAATCAAGCTGAGCAAGGACAAGAGCATGATCAGAAATAAATTCAGCAACTCGTACATTGGAGATGACACTGGCATCAGTAGGAGTGAGAACAAGGTCTAGGACATGACCATGAAGATGGGTAGCTGTTTGAACATTTTGTGTTATATTGCATGATTCTAAACAGTTCTGGAATTTGATACTATCATTTGAAGAAGTATCCACATGAATATTGAAATCTCCACAAATTAGGAATGAGGGAGAAACTGAGGATAAGTATTCTAAAAGATTGAGAAATTGGTCCAGGAAACTTTCAGAGCATGAGCCAGGTGGACGATAAACACAAGTCAACACAAGCGGTTGAGCGGCAGACCCAATTGCAATGCTAATATTTTCAAAGGAACTGAAAGTAGGTGTATCCACAGATCTAAACTGTATAGCTTTGTTGATAAAAAATCCAACACCACCACATTGAGAGGACTTAACAGTGTGAAAAAGCAGGTCTTAATCAGTCAACAAGAAAGCCTAAAAATAAGGTATATATTTGTTATACCCCAGATGAAAATCGGGGATACACTGGTTTCACGAACGTAGCGCTGCCGCCTTACGTTTTGATTTGTGTGCACGATAACTCAAAAACACTCCTTGATTTCATTCAAAGTTCACACACACATGTATTTGGATCACAAGAGGAGCTGTAATTTTAGGTGACCTTAAACTCTAAATAATACTGAGATCTCGAGATTATGGCCATTTGAGGTCAGAAATGGACCTTCAGCCACTTAAAACCCTCTATGTCACAAATGTGGCTCATTTGGCTAAAATTGTTTATAGCACATTAATATATTCTTTTTACATATTTTGAAGAATCAAGAACTCATGTTGAGGCTTTAAGTGGACTTTGACCCTGTGTTTTATGCTCTTAAAGACCCTCAAAACATAACTGATTAGTTACTTAAGCTTTGATCTTCAACAGTTTTTTGACTTGCCAGGATTTGATATGCGGGCGATTAGTGACTTCAGCTGCTATAGTAAGCTATGAAGTAAAATGTGTCTGTTGTTTTAATATGGCGATTAGTTTGTGATTGGTCTATGACATGAAAATAACCTCATAAAGCTGGGTATCAAAATTGAATTATAAAGATCATAAAAAGTATAATAGTAATATATTAGTACCACTACATATTTGTAATAATGAACATTATATATTTTAAAACAATTATTAAAATACTGGTTGTTTAAACCCAGTGAGGTGGTTTTTGAAACGGCCAAGCCATTTCGAAACCTTTCCTAGGTTTTGAAATGGCCATCAGATTTATTTTTGGTTTCAAAACGGCAAGTAACAACCACACTTTGACTTACCCAGGTAATATTGTGTACTTTTTATCTCCTATGCATATATTTTCGATACATTATCAGGAAATATTGTCCACCAGAAGAAATGCGGCGGAGCAGATTCAACCAAAAGTCTTAACATCTTGCCATCATGACAACACTAATATAACTTCCTTTTAACTTTGTGGATCTTCTCAAAATTTCAAAATGCATGCCTGCTTAATGCTGTTATAATTGTACAAACTAAGGTCCCACCTGCCAAGACTGCATGCCAAATTCTCACGTGGCAGGAAGCCTCAAAGGCTAAACGGTTAACAAATTTGACATTTAATTACTTAGCTGTCACCCTATGGTCATGGATTCAAGTGTAGCTAATATCAAATGAAGGACTTCATAATATGACCTTGGCTGTTATTAACAGAACATAAAATTTCAACTCTGATATTTTATTATATAAATGATCAACTACTGCTTATTGGCTCTCTTCACCCCTAAACTGTACTGATTGGACTAGATCAAGGTGTTGAAAGGGACATCATACCCTATATGTTTGAAGAAAAAAAATGTTTGTTTTTTTTTCAGAATGCAGTTCTTGAAATAAGGCATTAACTGAATGCACATTAAATTATATTTGGATCATGATCAGCTATTTAATGCAAAATTGTTGCTGGTCAACCACTGCCTATCATATAAAGCCTGTAATGCTGGTGTTCCACTGGAGCACACCTAGCATTTTTGGAGATTCGGGAGCATTGTATACATAGTCGGTTAGGGTCAGTTGTAGTTTCCAGGCTTGTCGGGGAGAGTCGGCAAAATATCAAATATGTTTGGTATTTCCCTAACCCTCCCTGACTCTTGTTCCCGACCTAGGCCCTACCCCCTGGTAATAGGCTTGTCCTAGTCACTTCACGTCTTGTCTTATCACTTCCAGGCTTGTCTGTATCACTTCCAGGCTTGTCCTTATCACTTACATGTCTTATCATGAAACCGGCTTGTCTTTTGTCACTTTAGTGGTGCTCATTTGCAGTCCATTTCCAGCATGATGTGTAATAAAAAGATTACCATGAATTATGTAAAGAATGACAAAAACAGTGCAAGAAATCATAATTTAGAAGATAACAGATGGAAAAAGGTCCACATGTATGCTGTAAATAATTGAGAAACCTGAAAAAGTGGGGTTTTTTGGTCACATAATAATCAAACTCTCAGCCTATTTCAACAGAGCAATTTCTGGGAAAGATGAGGATCAAGTGTTGACAAATCAACAAATCGAGAAAATTAGGTCAAGAACAGTCTGCATACTATTTGGATCCGCGTGCAAGTTCTATGGTATCCGCCGAAGGCGGATAAGGTCTGACACCTTAGGGGTGGTGTCTTTTGCCTGTCTTTTGTTTTGGTGTGTACTTGTGGCACCCATGCTGCAGGTTCGGGTTTCAGAAGGCTGTGTGTCTGGCTTCTATTCTTGTTTCAGGACATCTTCTTCTTCATCTTCTTCTTTCTTCCACCACAGGAGTTAGGACCCTAAGGTTTTGCTTAAATAAATTGTTTTCTGTTTTGCTACCATAGGTAGCGATTACTCTTTTCAGGTGGAACTTACCAACTTACCAGTGAAGATTGGTGACTTACCATTTTGGGGTACCGACTCACCAGGTAACCGTGACTTACCAACTTACCAGTGAAGATTACTGACTTACAATTTTTACGGTACCAACTTACCGGGTATCTTGTAACGTACCAACTTACCAGGTGAGCCTGAATAAAAATTTTATTTCTTTATCTCTAAGTTACAACTGTTTTTCTTTTAGTATTTTTTCTTTTAGTGATTTCACCAGCGGGGGTTTGGCTCAGATACCTCCGTTGTGCAAGATGTCAGGCAGTTCAGCCGGTCAGCCCCCGGGGGTCAGGCCCGTTTGGGTCCGACTGGGGGGCCGTCAAATCAATACCTGGATCCCGTTTAAGGAGGCCCCGGCTTTTACCTCATGGTGGGTGTTACATTACATACAGGTGTTTTTCTTTTAGTATTTTTTCTTTTAATATTTAGACGGCCTCTAGAACCTCCGACAGGTGCTGCTGGAGCTCAGAGTCTTCGTATCTTTTCAGTGCTTTGGTTCTGCACTGTTCCAGATAGCTTTGTATGTAAGGTAGTTGTAGGATTTCGTGGCTTGGTTTCGATGATTCATGTGGGCTGGTCCATGTGATCATTCTGAGGCATTTGTTCTGAACCTTCTGTAGAGCCTCTACGCTAGGTTTGTGGTCATGTGTGAGATGGTATCCGATCTCTAGGATGGGTCTGATCATGCTTGTGTAGAAGGTCTTCAGTGCCGCTTGGTGTGCTCCCCAGTGCTGTAGCTGTCTTAGCTTTTCTATTCTTGGTGCTGTTTTGTTTATGAGGCTGGTGATGTGTGGTTTCAGGTTCATCGTTCTGTCTAGGGTGGTTCCTAGAAGTATTGCCGAGTCTTGGATTTCCACTTGGTTGTTTCTGACTGTGATGGGAATCATTTTCCTTGAGTTTTGGCGGGTGATGATCATTAGCTGGGTTTTCTTGGCATTCAGCTTGATGAACCAGTCTTCACACCAGTCCTCCAGTTCGTCCACCTGTTTCTGGAGGTGGGCCTCTAGGTATCTTGGGTTGCGGTGGCTAGTGTATATAGCGATGTCGTCCGCGTACTGCGTTACTTGGCAAGCTGGTGTTACCAGAATGTCGTTGACGAATAGGATGAAGAGCAGTGGGCTGAGTATGCTCCCTTGGGGTGTCCCTGCCAGTAGTTTAACTACTTCTGAGAGGGTGTTTCCTATTCTGACTTGGATGGTTCTGTCTGTGAGGAACGAGGAGATTATCCTGAGGATGTCGCCCGGGAGTTCCATGTCATGAAGTTTCTTGAGTAGCCCATTGTGCCATACAGCGTCGAAGGCCTTTTCTACATCCATGAGAAGTAGGGCTGCTAGTTTTTTGTTTTCCTTGACCTTCTTCATATATTCGCTTATGATCCTTATGTGTTCATTTGCCTCCTTGTGGGGTTGGTATGCCCGTTGCCAGGGATTGATGATGTTGTTGTCTTCTATGAACTCTTGGATCCGGTTGGAGATGATTTTTTCGAACAGTTTTCCCATGCAGTTCAGTAGGCTGATGGGTCTGTAGCTGGCTGGGGTGTCCTTTGGTTTGTTTGGCTTCTGGATCATCTTCCCAATGGCGTGTTTCCACTTCTTGGGGAAGTATCCTATTTGTAGGCAGGTGCCGAAAATCTTTGTGAGTTCGTCAATTGCAGGCTCCGGGAGGTTTTTCAGGGCTATGTATGGAATGGTGTCTTCGCCTGGGCTGGTTTTATTTTTGAGTGATTTCAGTGCCCTGTGTGTGTCCTCGCTGGTGATGATCTTGGAGTACTCATCCGAGGGGGCCGCCGGGGTGCTGCGTGGGGTGAGGTGCTCCTTCATGGATTCGGCCCACGTGTCGACTTCTGCTTTGTGTTCGCGGTTGAAGTATATGTCTGAGTGGGTTCTGTGGACCTTCGCCAGTTGTGTTGCGAAGGTGTTGGCGGTTTCCATCTCTGTCGTGGTCTTGGTGTTGGTTGATGGGTTGATGAGTTTTATAGGTTTCTTCTCTGGTTTGGTTTGCCCGGTGAGATTGTTGATTGTTCTCCAGTATTGTTGACTGTCCCTGGGGTTCAGGGACTCTACTTCTCTCATTTAGGCGGCCTTTTTTCCCTCATGTAGTTGGGTTTTTATTTCTTTGGTGATGTTTCTGTAAGCTAGCTTTAGTGGTTCATAGTCAGGGAACTGCCTTATCTCCCTCTGGATGTCCCGTTTCAGCTTGATTTTGTCCAGTAGGCCTCTGCTGATTTTGATGAGTCCCTGTCTCGATTTGATGGTGGGACAGCTGTCATGGAGGCATGAGGCGATGGTTGCGGTGACCTCTTCTACGTGATTGTCAATTGAGGCTACTGAGTTAGTAGGACCTCTTCCTTGGATCCTGTCGAAGTTCTCCATTATTTTCCGCTGGTACTTCTCCTAGTCACACTTGTTGAGGCTCTTTGAGGTCCAGATTGGGTGTTCCTTGATGTTTGTCCTGATCTGTAGAGCCAGTGGGCAGTGGTAGGTGTTCTCTCCATGTATGGCTTCCTGGACTTCCGTTTTCATTATGCTTTGTGCGACTGCGGGAGAAGCCAGTGCAAGGTCCAGTGTGGAGTGACGGTCTGACGAGTGGTTGTGAAAGGTAGGTTGGTTGTGGTTGTTCTGTAGGTGTAGGTCGAATTCCTTGCATAGTCGTCTTATGGCTCGCCCTCTCTCATTCGCTTGATGGTGGCCCCACGTTGGGTGGTAGGCGTTGAAATCTCCTAGTACGATTGAGTGTTTGTGGCGAGATAATAGGTCTTTCAGGGTGTCCAGGTTGGGTAGCCCTCTGTGTGCGAAGCCCCAGTAGCAGCTTATAATGCAGGTCTTCTTCCCGTCGATGGTTGTGGTTATGGCGCAGATGTCATCTGTGTCCAGGTCTATCTCAGTGGCATCCATGTGGTTGCGGACCAGTATGGCTACTCCTCCGCCGCCCAGGTTTGCACTGCCCTGTCGGGCGGCTAGTGTGAATCCATCTATCTCAAGTCAGCATACTATTTGGATCCCATCACACGATAATCTTTTTCACTGTAAAACCCATAAGCAATTTCTGGGAAAAGAGGGATCAAATGTTGACCAATCAACAAATCTGAAACTAGGTCAACGGTAAATATTCGGATCCGATCACGTGACCAGAACTACAGCATGTTTACCTTCACCTCCGGAATAGGATCTTTCCCAGAGGCTCGAAATTATTTGGTATAAATATGAAGAGAAATTGCTCAGAGGGACGGAATTTTGAAGGAGTCTTTCCCAGATGTTCGAAATTGGAGTATAAATTCAGCAACAGGCAATATAGCCTTCATTGTCACGTGAGATATTGTCAGAATCACATCTTCCTCTTTGAGAAGAAAGTATCATTTTTATCAAAAATTTTATATTTTATTGCACTACAATAACTTACCATGTTGAACTGAATGCTTTCTCGGGAGGCCGCAGGCATCCGGCCAACGTCCAAGAAAATAGACGTTTAGTACTGCCGAATCCCATGCTGAGAGTGTACCATAACAATGTAACCCCGCGATTCTCCCTTCTTCTCTCGTTGGCCACATGACTAGCAAGCGTTTAAAATAAGCCTACTTTATTTCACTGTTTTCTCTGGATATACATATTAGTGGGTGTTACTATTCAGCCATTTCTTTTATTCATGTTCTAGCTTCTTCTGATAAACTTTGAAGCATAAAGGATACATATTTATTTAAATATTTGATTGTTGTAAGAGTTCTGGTGCGTACTGCACGGATTTATTGCTGTAAAATGCCCTCCCACCAAATGAGTTCTCACCAGCCCAGATCATCCAAATGTAGGCATTTTTGCTTTATTTTTGATACCCATAACTACTGTCCTACATGCAGAGAAGCTGGCAAAGGGGATGACCCTTGTGTTACCAATGAAAAGCAGTGCAATATTTGCTCAGGTTTTACAGAAGCATAGCTTATTAAAATTAAGCACAAACGTAGATATGTTAGAAAGCAAAAAGTGTCTGATACCTGTAATATGTCTAAAGATGATGATCTGGACTTGTTGGGGATGACGTAGAGGCATTTTCTGGATCTCAAGCAGACCTTGAGGGTGCTGCTAAAAACTTATTTTCATCTCCTCCACGCCCCCAACCTTTACGTTTTTAGTCTTTGTCTTTAAGGACACCTCAAACTGTCCTACTCACCCCAGGTTTAGCTTTACAAAATAGCAATCCACAACATCTCAACATCCACAACATCTCAACCTCCACCCCTGGTGTCTAGGAGTGAACAGCTCCAAGAACAAGGCTTCTCTGTGGAGGTGGCAGAGAGAATTGCTGCCCTCAAAGGTCATCAACAACAACCATCTACAAGTCAAAGTGGGCCCTATTTGAGAAATAGTGCAGTGGAAACTGGGTGTATATATCCACTCCTCCTGTGTAGCAAGTCTCAGACTTCTTTATGTACCTGTACCAAGACAAGACAGTACAGCCAAAAGTTTAACAGGCACCCTTCGACCATCAATGGTTATAGGACGGCCATTGTTGACACCTTGGGCCCAGTGGGGCTCCCAATTTCCCAAAGTTTAGACCTTAACAGGTTACTCTCCAGTTTTCACAGGGATTGTCCCAAAAGTTCCAGGAATCTTCCTAAATGGAACCTTTCTGTTGTATTTAATGCACTCACAAAAGCATCTTTTGAGCCTATAAAAGACACAGACCTCAAACATCTTACCCTCAAAAAACTGCTTTTTTGCTAGCTTTGGCCTCCAGCAAGCACCACAGCGAAATTCATGCCTGGGTTGCAAACAAAGTATCTAATCTAGGCCAATGGGAAAAGGTTGCTTTGTTCCCTTCTTCAGATTCCATAGCCAAAAACCAACTCCAGTGACTATTCCTGCTCTAACTACCATTGTAGATAGACAATTCAAAGAAGACAGGACCTTGTGTCCGGTGTAGGCCCTGAGGTACTATTTGGATCGAAACAAAGACCTAAGAGGGTTTCGATCCCTTCTCTTTGTCTCCTTTAAGAAAGGACATACCTCAGACATCAGACCCGCTACGCTCACTCCTTACCTAAAACAAACTATACTACTTTGTTACAAACAAGCAGATCAACAAGCCTTGGATCTGGTCCAAGTTAAAGTGCATGACATTAGGGCCTTTAACGGTGGGGTATCGGTGGACCAAATTATGCAAGTGTGTCACTGGAAAGCTCACAACACGTTTACAAATTTTTACCTAAAAGACCTTACTTGGTCAGACAATGACAAAAATATGTATCTGGGACCAGTAGTAGCGGCACAAAAAGTCCTAGACCCTTCTCCTCAGACTACTCATCCTCAGAAAGAAAATAAGGGGGGCACACCCGCTGCAGCCAAGTCTTTAGGAATCTAATCCCAGGGTCTAGGTATTTGGTTACCTCCTCAGGATGTTAGGGTTAGGTCTTTTATTTATCATTACTGTATTTAACTGTATAATGTATTAAGTTTTATTCAGTGTACCATAATCTCATATTTAGGGTGGCAAGTTAATGAGATTTCATGCCCAGGGCTTGTATTCATCACAGTAAAGCCCTTGGGGCTATAACCGCATAAGTGAGCACAGCTATCGGTACTGTCATTCATTAATCTTCTGATTTTGGCTTCTTACAGGTCCAATTTTCAGAAATGGGGCTCTGTAAGCGGGAATCAGATTGGGTTTTTTTTAAATATTCATTCTATTTGTTTACTTTTCAAATCCAAGAAAAATTCACTGTTCTTCCAGTCTCAGATGTAATCCTTCCACCGGACAGTTGGATTCAGCATTCTGTTCCACATGGTAAGCTATTGTAGCGCAATAAAATTTAAAATTTTAATTTACTCAAATGAAGCTTTTATAAACTACAAGTTTACCATGTGGAACTGAAGAGAGTCCCACCCTGCCTCCCCGCTGTATTCTGGCTGAGGGGGTCTGGTCCAAATTTACAATGAGAGAAGAAGGGAGAATCGTAAAATTACACTGTTATGGTACACTCTCAGCACGGGATTCGGCCAGCACTAAACGTCTATTATTAAAATGACAAAAATAACAAAAAAGTATATTTGGACTTTTAGGTCACGTGATGGGATCCAAATATTCAGCCTTGACTTAGTTTCAGATTTGTTTATTGGTCAACGCTTGATCCTCTTTTTTCCCAAAAATTCATCTCAGAGTGGAATGACAGTACCGACTGCAAATCTGGTGGTGGGGTTCTGTATGTTTCTCCAGTCCTGTCTGTCAGTATGGCTTGTCGGGACCTGCTACGGCTTGTCTGTTAGGTGTTTAGGTCTTGTCCTGGTAGTTTCTAAGACCAATCCTGTAGAAAACATCCCGACTCCAAGGAAGGTCAGCCTCTAAATACAGACAAGCATGGATGTATCAAGTCCTGTCAGGGAGGTGAAACCAACCCAGATTTTTCCTGCCCTTTTTGTGGATTTATGTCCCCAACCCCCGACTTTTGCAGCCGACCCTGGAGCTGTAGGGTCAGCTGTAGGATCGGCTCCAGTGGAACACCAGCATAAGCCATACTTGTGGTCCACGGTGGCCTATAGTGGTTAGCAAATTTGACATCTAATCACAGCCTGTCTGTGTGGCGTTCGACTCCCACAAGTGGCAATGTCTGAGGACCTGTATCAAAATAACCTGGCCATAAAACCTCAACTTTGAACTTTGTAAGCCTTACTTAAAGGACCAAGTCACTGTTGTCAGAATAGAAAAGTTGTCATGTATTCAAATTCTGAAATGGAGGAACCTTCCACTACTCATATCACTACCTTTGGGTATAGTTGTTTTATACAATTAACATCAGTTTCAACGAATTCTATCAGTCTTAGGGAAGACAGGGTTGGAGATAACAGTGAATAATAGTTGGTCCATATTTTTGCACTGCAAGCTCTTGGACATGCGCAGGCAACTGCAACTTTTTCACTTAAATTCATCTCTAGTTTCAAAAAATGGTGATCTGTACGTTGGGAGGAACGTTTGTTACGACCAGAACACTGCAAGGATTTCCATCATTACTACTTTATAAATACATTTACATCTATTCCTAACTTGAAACTGTTCTATCCCAGTCTTATATTCTTACCTCGCTCACCAAAATTTCGAAAGTGTGTTTGATTTATGTTATCTGACAAAAATGTATTTTTCTAATGTTACTACAATAACATTTATCTACATGTTGAGCTCAAAGATCTCGACTTGCAAAGTAAAAGTTAAGTTTTGACACCCCATGTAACAACTACAGACCAAGGTCATATTGGTATGGACCAACAACATTTCCCATGTGTAAAATGATGAGTTTAAAATTCCAATCACTGAGGTGGAAGTCAAACTTCACTACACCAAAGGTAAGAGCTGTAGTTTTGCATACTCTTCAATAGCTGACGTCATATCAGGATGGGTCCACCTTACATCCCACATGTCATGGGCCGTGCCATAACTACTGTGGTGAGAGCCAATTGAAAAATTGCCAATTTTTTCGGCCATTCAGACCTCGACACAATGAGAGATTCTGAATTTTTATTCTGATATCTGTTTACTCTGATGCTAAAGTTATTTATGCCATCCAGACGTATGTCTTCATAAATGTTGCCAAATTGTTCAAAATGAAGTAAACTCCCTTTTGCACATCAATCAGTCATTGTCTATCTTCACTTTAAAGATAAATGTCTAATGATTCATCCAATGGGCATTACAATCCATTTCATTTGTGAAATTAACTGGCATCCCAACCACCATTCTGTCATTCTGTCCCTAACATCATGAGCTTTGATCTGATGTAGAGTAAGAGCCTCTTGATCCTAGAGCTCATAACATAGGATCACAATCTGCTAGATCCATGATGAGATAATGGAAGGACCGATGTCTGTCGAATCCTTTCTTGAAGGAGACAAACACCAGTTCTTTGTTCTGTCTGAGGTCTTATCCAGATAGTAGTGAAGGGCTCTAACTGTTCATAGAGACCAGTCAGCCTTGAGTGATTTGTCCAGAGTTGGGGCCAGAGCAGGAATAACCACTGGGGCCACACTGTCTGGACCCTCTTTGGCCAGCTGATTCTTCCAAAAAAAGCTGGGTGAGGGGTAAAGAAACACCTTGGGCCACCCCGTCGGATGTTTTTGTTCAGCCAAGCATGGATATCACTCAAAGGGTTCAAAGAGAGCTTTTGTGAGTTGGTGAAGTACCAGAAAAATGGTTCCAAGAGGAGATGCTCCTGCGACCCCTAGGTATCTCTCTGTGGAAACTATCCAGAAGACATGTGAGATTTTCTTCCTTGCTGACATTATTGGATGAATTCCCCAGTTTGTCTGCTATGGCTGATCTGTATTCATCTATAGTACTTGGCTGTAACTTCCTGTCCTGGAACAAATACAGGAAGAAGTCCGCTGTGGATTTCATAGGCGGTGCCTTGAAGTCCACCTTATTTCTGTGGCACTATTTTCGCTTCATGCTGCCACTGCTTCAGAGAAGCCTTGTTCATTAATCGCTGAGGATCTAGGAACCAGGCATGGAGATTTAGGTTGGACACATTCTTGTGTGAAATCTGATTGAATAGTTGAGTAGCAGATTGGGCAGGTTGGGAAGGCACAGCAGGATGTGGCTTGACATGGCTACCAGATCCCAGAACCTAAGGGTTGTTGGGTCACTCTGGAGCAATTAGGAGGATTCTCCTGCATGGGTGGTCCCTTAACTTCGTCACCACTTTCCCAGAATGGCCACTGGTGGGAAGGCATATGGGTCCTGGTCCTCCTAAGGCAGACTGAGTGCATCTATTGTCCAAGCTAGGGAGTTTGGAGCTGGTGACACAAACCAAGGCAACTTGTTGTTGAATCTTGTTGCAAACAGGTCTATTTGAAGTTGGTGCCACCTGATGCATATCAAGTGGAAGACCTCTGGAAGGAGAAGCCACTCTGTTTCGATGGTCTGGCCTAGCCTGGATGGCTTGTCTGCTACCATATTCAGCTGGCCTGAATTGTGCAACTTGCTTTCTGGCAGGGACCAAGTCCCTCTTGCTGTGAGATCTCCCAAGTAAGCGCCCCAGCCTTCTCTTGGGCATCTGTAAATATCTAAAGACCATGGCTGAGTGGATGTAGTGGCTGGCCTTGAAGGACATTTGCTTCTAGAAGCCACCATTTTAAGTGTGGATGAAGAAATCTTGGGATTGTGATCACCTTTTCTGAGAAGCTGGTGCTGGTGAATTTTTGAGTTTAAGGTCTTCCAAGCTCTAAAGTGGGTCTGACCTTGTCCTCCTTGAGGTTGAATTGGTAACCTACGAAATTGAATGTCTGCTTGGGTTCCAGTTCTGATGTCTCCATGTTAACTATCCAGCCTATGGTTCTTGACACATAGGTGCTAGTGTCTGTGTATGATGGAGGCAGGTTTGGTGGGATGTGTCTCTGACCAACCAATCATCTAGGTACTGGTGGCTCTGTTTTAAGCCATCAGCTTGACTTTTTTATTACCATTGTGAATTTCATTGATGCAGTAGACAGATTAAATGGAAGAGCCTTGAATTGGTGGGATTGGCTCTGGACTTGAAATTGTAGGTATTTCCTGGACAATGGGTTTATTGATATATGGAAGTAAGCATTCTTGAAATCTATAGATGTTATTCATTTGCCTGTCTGCAAGGAAGTCCTTGTGCTTTCAGGTGTCTCCATTTTGAACTTTCTAACTTCAGATATTTGTTAAGTGAGCTCAGGTTGAGGATGTTGTTGGGTTTTGGAACCAAGAAAATTCTGTTGAAGAAACCCAAGGATGATTGTTTTTTATCTTTTCTATTGCTAGTTTCTGCATAAAGGCATGTAATGCGTCAATCAGGGGATGTACATAGCCACTTATGATAAGTGAAGATCTGGTAAGATTTGGTCCATGCCGGAAGGGGAGGGTGAAGCCTTCCTCAAGGATGACCTTGGGATTGGCCCCTAGGGCAGCCCATGTCTTCCAAAACTACTGCAGTTTGGCCCATGCAGTCAGATTTAGAGCAACAATGTGGGCATTTGTGACAGGTTGGACAGAAGATCTACACAGGAAACAGCTGTCACAAATCTTGATGACTGCCATGGGACTTCAGCCTTTTGGTGGTTGTCCAGTGACATGAGTTACAGCATGACAATTTGCATTTAAAGTCTGAACACTTTGTACACTTAAGGCACTGTTTGCACGAGATAAAAGTCTAGCATAAGGCACAATAGTCTCTCTCCTCTCCGTTCTCTTTTCAACACCCCCTTGGGTGATACAGTAATTGTCATTTGTAAGAACACTGAGCCTGGGCTGGTTGTGATGAGGAGTTGGAAGCCTTTCCCTGACCTGTCCTGTTCTGGTCATGTGACGCAATATTTTTCAAGACCGGGGCAGCCGGTGGCCTCAGATGGCTTGGTGGAAAGAGCATAAGAGTGATACCAACACTAGGCCTTCTTCAGTCTGGAAACAGTGCAGCCAGATGTAGGGGTATCCCTGAGAAAAACCTGAGTGTCATGGTTCATGAAAGATTTTATATGATCTAACAAAGCATCCCTTCTAGCCAGAGTGCTGTTGGCCATTGTAACAAACACAAAATCTGAAAAGTGTTGTATTGTCCTGGCCATTGCTGAGCTAATGCTCTGGTTAAAGCTCAACAGCTGCTGTAACTACTCAGTAGTTACCATGAGTTCCCACTGAAGAACTGCTTTTAGTCTATTTATTCTGCGTGACCTCTGCTGAACCATCATATTATTCTGCACTCTTAGTCTAGTGAGGCATCTATTGAATCTGGTCACCTGGTTGCAAATATGGCAGCTCATTCTCATTTAATGAGGGTTTCTTGGGTTGCCAGTGGGTTGGAAGAAGACAATACTGAGGATCTAGCAATCTGGCTGTAAGTATTTTTTAGTTTGGCTGGCTTGTTATACCAGAAGGATGATGCATTCTTTGAAGGGCTCTGGTTGCTGCAGTGTGTGCCATACCACTTGCTTTGAGATTTGACCAGTTTGATGAACTGGTCCATTTGTAGGCTTGATGAAGCATAAAGCCATTAAAGTTAGATTCAGTCTCTCAGCTTTTGACAAAGCCAATAGTCGGCCAGTTAACTAAGATAGATCTCTGTAGTTTGGGGTGAGAACCAGCAATTTAAAGATATTAGGCGTATTCCGGCGGGCGCTTCAATACTTATTTTCGTCCACAATACTTATTTATTTGTCTTCTGGTGGTACTTTCGAATGACTAAAATACGTATTGAAGTGATAGACATATCTCGCCAGATTTCTTTGGTGAATAGATCACGTGATCACTCTACAAAAATGGCGGAAAGTTCTGGGTAGGTGCAAGAAAGGAAAATATAAAGTGACAATACAAAACAATACAAGTGGCACATAAAATCATTGAGAAGTATTTACAATACTTTATTACAAACACCACAAAAATGAGCATAAATGAAGATACTCAAATATAAACAATATTTCTACCACTTCAAAGGAAATTTATTACATTTTCCGTTGCTTTTTATTTGGTAAAAAGTATTTTTAGAGATAGTTATTTTAGTTCTGGGTCCATTAGGTAAGATGTATTAACGCAATAAAACTTGCCAATTTCAAAGTTTAAGTTTTAGACCGCTTTCACAGTTAATAGATATTTTATAAACCAACATTTTATAATGAATCCAAATGTACCAAACTTTGATGCATTCTAAAAGGAGTACATAATAAATTGTATCTAGGTATAATGTTTTGTAACACATGAGCACAGCATTTGGTAGTGACACTATAATATGTGGAGATAACTTACTAAGTGTATATGCATATGTTAACAGCTATGTAGGTTTTCTGTTGATATTGACAGAAGGAATATGTAAAGTTTAGTCCTAAAACCCCACTCGCATGGTATTTTCGGAGTATCGCTTGTATTGCAAATTTGTTTGAATGACCTTAAGCGTTCAATACTACGAAAAGATATGTATAACGTACACTAGCCTTAATACTGTTTTCAGTAACGACAAGTTTGGAGTTGTTTTGCTCTTCTCTACAGGTATTGTCAGTGTTATGTCATCAAGCAATGATTGTCAAGAGTATTACAAGTATTAAAATTGTATTAAGTGACATTTTGGTAGACTGAGTTCCGTGGTGTACGACTGTACGAGCACTTCGCTGACAGTGTACGTCGACTGCACTAGTGGCATTCTACGTACCAGTAAACACCCGTGCTGAAGTTAATATATTGAATTTAAATTCGATTGACAGCTTTATAATTTATTCTTCTACCACTAGATTGTCAAATGATATAAACTACAATTATTATTTGAGATACATTTTGTTACATTTGTTTCAAGACTTTATATTTTAATATTTGATCTCTATTATCGGCCGTTTTTACCGCAAACCGGAAATACCAGTGAACGCCCATTTTGTAGATATATAAGAGCATTTGTCCTTGACCTCTAACAAAGAAATAGAAGGCGGGCGTTCACTGGTAGAAAGCCACTACACGGTCATAGACCGAGTTTCTGTCCCGTCGCCAATTGCTATTGATATACTGATGGACACAATGGCGAGGGACAGAGCTCACATGTACTTGTTTTCTGTGTAAAGTTTGAAAAGCAGACAATTTTTGCATTTACTTAATATAATGTCCTAGACCGAGTTTCTGTCCCGTCGCCAGTTGCTATTGATATACTGATGGACGCAATGGCAAGGGACAGAGTTCACATGTACTTGTTTTCTGTGTAAACCTTGAACTGTGGGGAATTATTGTATTCATTTAAAAAAGTTATTGTAATGTCTATTATAGCTGTATCCAGTTTCCAGTCCATATGCTGATAAATTTTAGCTATTTTTAGAAACCTGGGGCCGATTTCACTAAAGGACTTAAACTAAGTCCCTTTATTGGCTAAGTCAGGGACTTAAATCTAAGACTTTGGTCTTAGCTAGGTCAGGGACTTAAAATGGATTTCACAAAGGTGACTTAGCTAAGTCCAAGCTTATCAAATAACCACAGTGGTTTTCTGTGTCATGTGACCTTATATACATCTATGCAAAATATAATATTGGTGCCACATATCCTTCATTTGATGTATTTTATCTAATGATAAGGGCTGTTTTGAAATGAAAAACCTTGTTGCCACATATAAACTTCCCATAGAGTACTATAGTGAGGTGTTCTGTGTAATTATACTTTAGTTACAGCCATTTCAAATTTTGAAGTGGAGAAAACTTTATGGCGGCCATATTTAAGTCCTCTTTACAAAATTTAAGCCCATTACGTCCCAGACTTAAAGTTAAGTCCACTGACTTAGCAGTTTCATGGACTTAGCTGCTTTGTGAAATCCGCTGAGTCTAAGACCACAGACTTAACATAAATTTAAGACCAAAGTCTTAAATTTAAGTCTAAATCTGGACTTAAGTCCCTTTGTGAAATCGGCCCCAGGAATTTTTTTGTAGAGAACTATGTAATGTTAAAGGTTTGTTTACATTTTGAAAATAGGTTGAAATATATACTTGCCAGTTTGATTGGCATGAAATATAGGTGAACGGCACATATACATACCTTAAAGAAACCAAATAGCACTTTATACTTATTGTAATATGTGTACAAATATGCTGTTCGGAATTTACACAGAAAACAAGTACATATGAGCTCTGTCTCTCGCCATTGTGTTCATCAGTATATCAATAGCAATTGGCGACGGGACAGAAACTCGGTCTAATAATGTCCTTGCTATGACTATACACATATATCCTGTTTATAATACATATGTTGTTACAGTAAGCTGATTTTGAAAGCCAGAAATTTATTTTGTACATAACACAACAGTTGTTAAGTTTTGTTGACATTTTAAAAATGGGTTGAAATATACACATACCAATAAGATATGCATTAAATATTAGTGAACGGCACACATACATATCTCAAAGAATGCAAATAACACTTTATATTAGTGGCAATATGTGTAGAAATATGCTGTTCAAAATTTACACAGAAAACAGGTACATGTGAGCTCTGTCCCTCACCATTGTGTCCATCAGTACATCAATAACAATTGGCGATGGGACAGAAACTCGGTCTATACACGGTCATAGACATAAACTGTCTTCAGAATTTTTTCAAATCTAAGTTGTCAAAAGAGTAATATATAACACAAACCAAACACCAAATGACATGATAAGCTTAGTTTCAATATATTTTCTCATTTAGTTTGTACATGCGATTTTGGTGTTTACACCAATTAAATTTGAATAATTCTGAAGACCATTTATCTCACCCGTGTAGTGGCTTTCTACCAGTGAACACCTGCCTACCAGTGAACACCCGCCTTATATTTCTTTGTTAAGAGGTCAAGGCCAAGTATGTGCTTCCGTTTGCAAACAAAATGGGCGTTTGCTGGTACTTCTTGTTTTCGGTAAAAATGACCGATAATAGAGATAGTCAAAATATATATTCACATATGATACTTCACAGGAGTATTATAAGAAATTATATAACTTTTTACTTTGGTTCAGTAAAAATATGATCCAAGTTTGCAGAATTTAAATTAGAAATATAACAATAGCACGGGTGTTTACTGGGAATTACTGGCACTTTACCCACACTATGACAACTCAACCACAGAAGTCTTCTAACTTCAAAACTTTTAATATCCAACATTTCCCAGAAAATACACTGTGAAGATTACATTAGTACTAAATTAACAAAGCCCTACAGTAACAAAATTATATCCAAGGTCCATAAGCAGGCTTTTAATGCGCATAATCACATTACAAGTTAAGCACAAGTTGTTGAGCACTGTAATAACCACTATCAGGTTTTACAAATGGTTTGTGAGGAGGCTACATGCTGATATAAGTTTTGACACACTGATATGCTCTTGACTGTATCTTTTCCAAAGTTTCCTATGTTTGGACTGTAAGCCCCTGTACTTTTTCTCTTGATGTCTCTTAGTGATCCCTTCAGAAACTAAATGGATGTGGATGCTCACAAGGGAGCCATCTTTGTAGAGAAGGTCTACCAGTAAGCAGAATTAAGCGTCCCGCAAGGGACGCTTGTTTGTGTATGGGAGAGCTTCTGGCTCCGCCGGCTCCGCATTTTGTTTTCCTTATAACTCTGTAACCGTTAGGCGGATTCTTTTCAAATTTGGCAGGTTTAGGCAGTGGCCCTGGGGAATTTTTTCGAATATGCTGCAGTGACATTTCAACCAATCAGAGAGGTCACATGACCAAAAATGTCTTTTTTCGATGGGGAAGCTTGTCCGGATGATAACTTGAAAGGAATTTTATCAATTCACCTGAAACTTGGCAAATACATTCATTCTATTAAAATCTGGAAATCATTAGATTTTGGCATTGATTGGTCAAGAAATGGCCGAGTAATTAATGATTAATTAATCATTACGAATTTTCCAAATAAGGAAAACACAAAAATGCTTATATCTCGAAAACCGTGCTAGATAGAGCGATTTCGACGAAATTTTTGACCCGCAGGGTATCTCTGCGGAGTAGTTTTCCCAATTTTCAAAAAATTTTTGTCTCGCCCAAAATGGCGGCCATTTTGAATTTTCGAAATTTTCGCAAAAATTGCAAAACACAAAAATGCTTATATCTCAAAAACCGTGCTAGATAGAGCAATTTCGACAAAATTTTTGACCCGCAGGATATCTCTGCGGAGTACTTTTCCCAATTTTCAAAAAAATTTTATCTCGCCAAAAATGGCGGCCATTTTGAATTTTCGAAATTTTCGCAAAAATTGCAAAACACAAAAATGCTTATATCTCGAAAACCGTGCTAGATAGAGCGATTTCGACGAAATTTTTGACCCTCAGGGTATCTCTGCAGAGTAGTTATCCCAATTTTGAAAAAATTTTTGTCTCGCCAAAAATGGCGGCCATTTTGAATTTTCAAATTTTTCGCAAAAATTGCAAAACATAAAAATGGTTATATCTCGAAAACCCTGCTAGATAGAGCGATTTCGACAAAATTTTTGACCCACTGGGTATATCTGCAGAATAGCCATGCCAATTTTCAAAAAAATTTTGTCTCGCCAAAAATGGCGGCCATTTTGAATTTTCGAATTTTTCACAAAAATTGCAAAACATAAAAATGCTTATATCTCAAAGACCCTGCTAGATAGAGCGATTTCGACGAAATTTTTGACCCACAGGGTATCTCTGCAGAGTAGCCATGCCAATTTTCAAACAAAAAATTTCTCGCAAAAAATGGCGGCCATTTTGAATTTTCGAATTTTTCGCAAAATTGCAAAACACAAAAATGTTTATATCTCGAAAACCGTGCTAGATAGAGCGATTTCGATGAAATTTTTGACCCACAGGGTATCTCTGCAGAGTAGCCATGCCAATTTTCAAAAAAATTTTCTCTTGCCAAAAATGGCGGCCATTTTAAATTTTCAAATTTTTCGCAAAAATTGCAAAATATAAAAATGGTTATATCTCGAAAACCCTGCTAGATAGATCGATTTCGACGAAATTTTTGACCCACAGGGTATATCTGCAGAGTAGCCATGCCAATTTTCAAAAAATTTTGTCTCGCCAAAAGTGGCGGCCATTTTGAATTTTCGAATTTTTCGCAAAAATTGCAAAACATAAAAATGCTTATATCTCAAAAACCCTGCTAGATAGAGCGATTTCGACGAAATTTTTGACCCACAGGGTATCTCTGCAGAGTAGCCATGCCAATTTTCAAACAAAAAATTTCTCGCAAAAAATGGCGGCCATTTTGAATTTTCAAATTTTTCGCAAAATTGCAAAACACAAAAATGCTTATATCTCGAAAACCGTGCTAGATAGAGCGATTTCGACGAAATTTTTGACCCACAGGGTATCTCTGCAGAGTAGCCATGCCATTTTTCAAAAAAATTTTGTCTTGCCAAAAATGGCGGCCATTTTGAATTTTCGAATTTTTGCGCAAAAATTGCAAAACACAAAAATGCTTATATTTCGAAAACCGTGCTACATAGAGCGATTTCGACGAAATTTTTTATCTTCAGGGTATCTCTGCAGAGCAGCTATCCCAAAGAGCTTTCACTTGGTGAAGTTTCAGACCCATAGCTAATTGCTCACCTACTCAAAAAGAGTAAATGTGAATTACCTCTAAAAGTATTGCAGATAGCCAATTTTTCTCAAATAACTCATTCACCTACTTTTGGAAGAGCTTTCACATGCTGAAGTTTCAGACCCATAGCTAATTATTTACCTACTCAAAATGAGTAAATGCTAATTATCTGTAAAAGTATTGTGGATACCCAATTTTTATCAAATAACTCATTCATCTACTTGTGGGAGAGCTTTCACATGGTGAAGTTTCAGACCCATAGCTAATTACTCACCTACTCAAAATGAGTAAATGCGAATTATCTCTAAAAGTATTGCAGATAGCCAATTTTTCTCCAATAACTAATTCACCTACTTTTGGGAGAGCTTTCACTTCGTGAAGTTTCAGACCCATAGCTAATTACTCACCTACTCAAAATGAGTAAATGCGAATTATCTCTAAAAGTATTGCAGATAGCCAATTTTTCTCAAATAACTCATTCACCTACTTTTGGGAGAGCTTTCACTTCGTGAAGTTTCAGACCCATAGCTAATTACTCACCTACTCAAAATGAGTAAATGCGAATTATCTCATAAAGTATTGCAGATAGCCAATTTTTGTCAAATTAATCATTCACCTACTTTTGGGAGAGCTTTCACTTGGTGAAGTTTCAGACCCATAGCTAATTACTCACCTACTCAAAATGAGTAAATGCGAATTATCTCTAAAAGTATTGCAGATAGCCAATTTTTCTCAAATAACTCATTCACCTACTTTTGGGAGAGCTTTCACTCTGTGAAGTTTCAGACCCATAGCTAATTACTCACCTACTCAAAATGAGTAAATGCGAATTATCTCTAAAAGTATTGCAGATAGCCAATTTTTCTCAAATAACTCATTCACCTACTTTTGGGAGAGCTTTCACTTCGTGAAGTTTCAGACCCATAGCTAATTACTCACCTACTCAAAATGAGTAAATGCGAATTATCTCTAAAAGTATTGCAGATAGCCAATTTTTCTCAAATAACTCATTCACCTACTTTTGCGAGAGCTTTCACTTCGTGAAGTTTCAGACCCATAGCTAATTACTCACCTACTCAAAATGAGTAAATGCGAATTATCTCATAAAGTATTGCAGATAGCCAATTTTTCTCAAATTAATCATTCACCTACTTTGGGGAGAGCTTTCACTTGGTGAAGTTTCAGACCCATAGCTAATTACTCGTCTACTCAAAATGAGTAAATGCGAATTATCTCTAAAAGTATTGCAGATAGCCAATTTTTCTCAAATAACTCATTCACCTACTTTTGGAAGAGCTTTCACTTGGTGAAGTTTCAGACCCATAGCTAATTACTCACCTACTCAAAATGAGTAAATGCGAATTATCTCTAAAAGTATTGCAGATAGCCAATTTTTCTCAAATAACTCATTCACCTACTTTTGGCAGAGCTTTCACTTGGTGAAGTTTCAGACCCATAGCTAATTATTCACCTACTCAAAATGAGTAAATGTGAATTATCTCTAAAAGTATTGCAGATAGCCAATTTTTCTCAAATAACTCATTCACCTACTTTTGGGAGAGCTTTCACTCTGTGAAGTTTCAGACCCATAGCTATTTATTCACCTACTCAAAATGAGTAAATGCTAATTATCTGTAAAAGTATTGCGGATACCCAATTTTTATCAAATACTCATTCATCTACTTGTGGGAGAGCTTTCACATGGTGAAGTTTCAGACCCATAGCTAATTACTCACCTACTCAAAATGAGTAAAAGCGAATTATCTCTAAAAGTATTGCAGATAGCCAATTTTTCTCAAATAACTCATTCACCTACTTTTGGGAGAGCTTTCACTTGGTGAAGTTTCAGACCCATAGATAATTATTCACCTACTCAAAATGAGTAAATGTGAATTATCTCTTAATAGTATTGCAGATAGCCAATTTTTCTCAAATAACTCATTCACCTACTTTTGGAAGACCTTTCACACACGAAAATGAAAAATTGTGAATATCTCGGAAAAGCTATTTCTTCTGCTTTAATGCTCGGCGGGAGATACACACCACGGCAGTGGTCTTGACAAAAATTTTTGTCTCCCCAAAAATGGTGGCCATTTTGAATTTTCAAAGTTTTTGCAAAACACAAAAATGCTTATATCTCGAAAACTGTGCTATATGGAGCGAACTCAACAAAATTTTGGACCTGCTGGGTATCTCTGCAGAGTAGCCATGCCAATTTTCAAAATATTTTTGTCTCGCCAAATATAGCGGACATTTTTTATTTTTTTATTTTTTGCAAAGCACAAAAATGCTTATATCGTGAAAACCGTGCTAGATAGAGCAGACTGCGCTGACTTTGGTTGCCACAACAGTATAAGGCTAGAAACGAAGCATTTTCTTAATACTTTAGCACTCACCTTTATGTCCTTTTCGGGACGCTTTGTTTTTGCTATGCAAAAACATTATCTTTTTTTTTTGCGAGCGATCCTCTAGTTATTTCTAGTTTACAATAATTAATGCATAACTCACTTCTTTCAACTGTTAAAATGCACAAAGTCTTTGAAAAGTACCTGGGCTAGTATTCACGAAGGGTCTTAGATTTAGCCAGGTCTTAGGCTTAAATCCAGTCTTAAAGTTAAGACTTTTGTCTCAGCTAAGTTTTGTCTTACAACCATATTCACAAAGGGTGACTTAGCTAAGTCCAAAATTATCAAATAACCACAGTGGTTTTCTGTGTCATGTGACCTTTCTTTTCTGTTCAAACTATACTATTGGTGACATATATCCTTCATTTAATGCATTTTATCCAAGGAAAAGTGCTGTTTTGAAATGGAAAACCTTGTTACCACATATAAACTTCCCAAAGACTGCTTTAGTGAGGTGTTCTGTATAATTATACTTTATTTACAGCCATTTCAAATTTTGAAGTGGAGAAAAGTTTATGGCGGCCATAAATTAGAAATTTAAGCCCACTGCCAACCAGTCTTAAAGTTGAGCCCTTGGCTAAGCCTAAGACTGGTCTTAAATTCTTTGTGAATACCACTAAGCCTAAGACAAAAGTCTAAGCAGTTTTGGGGCAGAAACTTGAGACAAAAGTCTCAACTTTAAGCCTAAGCCCTGGCTAAGACCTTTCATGAATATGGGCCCTGCACTAAATGTTCATGAGGTTGGTTAATTTCTTAATAAAGAATAATTCTCCCATATACATATTTTGACCAAATGAATGTGTTTCTTAGCTTTATTTTATTTTAAAGTTCGTGAAAAATACTTACAGAAAGAAAGTAGCAGTAAGTTAATGAACAATAGATTTGGTTTGTGAATATACCATGAATCAATTTCAGCCAGGATATTTCCTCTCACAAGAAGTGCAAAAAAATCAATTTAAATAGTTGTTGAAATTAACAGACATCAAAACATCCATATTTGATCTGTTGCAATGTAGGTAACTAGGTATGCATTGTGAGTCTTTTCCAAAAAATTTACGTCTCAGGAATGCAGCATTTTTGTTATTTAGGTCCAAGTTCTCGAATAATTGACCCACTTCATACTAACCCATATGGTAATCATGCTACTTCTGGTGGTTTACCATTTTATTGGCCCATTAAACAAGTAGTTAATGTGTGTTTTAATTTCAAGTTTTACAAATTTTATGCTAGGCTGGAAATACGAGGATTGGCCAAAAAATATTAATAAAATATATATTAACAAATGTACATTAAGTCTGCCACAACTATAAAACACTGCAGGCTTATTTAGGCCGAATTTGGAAGAAAATATCTTCTGAAATGCTGAAATATGTTTGTTTGATTCATTTAAAGATGAATGTCAAAGTTACATGTCACAGCATTACTGACCTAATTTTCATGCTATCTCTTGGTTGTTTCAGAAATTTTAAAATTTAAGTAATTTTTACACAATAGTATACAAAAAGACAAATTGTAAAGATCCTCATGTGGTATCTTTTCCAGTGGAGTTTTAACTCTAAAAATTGGCTATTGATTGATAGATTTACAAGCAATTAAAGTTGAACAAAAATTTCACATTGCATTGGTGAATAAATGCTTTGACCTAGTTAAGCAGTATTGAAATAAACGGTAATCAACAGGCAATCAGTGGAGCTTTTTAAGATGGGTGTTGTGGCTTTTTTTAAAAAAAGATTAATTTTTTTTTCTCCTGAAATTGTTTTGTTACAGGAAAAGGGAAAGCAGGACAGCAGACTGAAATAGTAGTTGTTACAGATGGATGATAAGCTGCACATATATTACCAGGAGGCTGCCTATTCAGAAGGAGGTCAATATTTCTATTTCGTTATTAATTGTACAAAATAATTAGATTTAGTTTTAATTCTTTAACATTGGCGTAGTATTTTTGTTTCAAAAGGCCCATATTGTAGCAGTATTGTATTTCATGTGAACTAAATTGGAATTTAGATACACTGTACAGTCTTTACATTTATGCAGGTTTATATAAGTTTATAGATAATTAAGGGGGCAATATGAAGTGATACAGTAGATGCTCAGTGCCAGTAGAACCTCCAATTTCTGCTGCATGACTGTAATCTGGTTCTGGTAAACTTCTTTTTATTCATACATAAATACATAATACCTTACAAAATGATTACCAACCTCCCCATGTGTAGGTGAAAAGGAAATCAAGCAGGTTCCACTTATTTAACATTTTTGTTTGTATTAATCAGATTTTAAGTTCATTGAGCAGAATTAAAATGTTGGCCATAAAACAGGTCTATTTACATGAATTTCGCTTTTTATGAAAATATTTCTGTTGTCATATTGGAGGTGACAAAAGTGTGGGGTGATGGGATGTCTTAAGCCAATAAAATTAATAATTACATGCTAAAAATTGGGTAGTGCAAAAAAGTACATAGTGGTATTTCAATACTTGTCTCTAGAAAACAGATATTTTGTCCTTTTATTAAAATGTCATGGAAATTCGTTTTCAAATTATCCTGGCGACCTTGTATTGATAATCAGAATTAAATAAATAAAATATGGAAGTAAATATGCATGGTCATTTGATATGTTGGCCAGACAACAGCTGAATATAACACTTGGCTTGGCTGATGTTATTACAAAACCATAAATTTGCTTGCCTGTGTTTGGCAATGAGTTAACTTTGACTGACAAATAGCTAGGTTGGGCCCTCAAAACATGTTCCATTTATATCAGAAGTTGTCTAACATGGTTCTACCTATCAAGACTGCAAGACACTAATGTATATTAATCTTTTAGAGGTAAAAACCCAATCTACCTTTTTATTTTTTTATATATCCTTGGCTTTAGCAAGGTTATTTTACTGACAAATCTTCCTAAAACATTTATTGAAATTTGTTGAAAACAGAAGTTTAAAAAAATGTTGTTATTTTGTGTAGATAGGAATATGTGTTTCTTACAGAGGACCTGACTCTTGAAAATGGAGAGTTTGGGCACGGGTTGCGGGAGTTCCATGCTTTAGACTCAGACACAGACTACTCATTGGGTTACCAAAGTGAGAGGGGATACAGGGAGGATAGTCTACAGTCTGCAGCCAGCAGGAGTAGGGGCAAAGCAGCAAGAAAGCCACCCTCAGGTAACACTGAAACCACAGCAGCTGTAACATCACTCAAACATAACACAGAACTACCTTCAAATAACACTGAAAACCTACAGTAGCAAGAAAACCGCCTTCAGGTAATACTAAGAACACAGTAGTAATTAAACGACCTTCATGTAACACTCACAATACATAGCAGCCATTAAATATTTACTATATTATGGTTAGTTATTGATTATTATAATTTATGCTTTGTAAACAGTCATTTAACGACAAGCCAAACCAATAATAATTTCTCTGTATGAATTAGTATCTTTTTAAAGGAACTTTTTTCACAGGAAACTTACTTAATGCTACAACAGTCCTTGTTATTCATCAGTTATTTAATGATGACTAACCATCTGACTTGGTGTGTGACAGGTGTAGCAGTTGTGCATGAAGACAGAGAAGATGTGAGAGACATCAAGGATGTGTACCAGGAGCTGGAGGCGATCAACCTCAAGCTAAAGGTGGGTCACAGTGACCATAAGCACCTGCTTCATTACATTCTCTGCATATAAGAGGTTCTGGTTATACAGTCTACTATATGTAGTATTAGAAGCAGAACCAAACCCTGTGGATATTGGAGGTTCTAGTTATAGAGAATATGGTTATGGACTTTTGTGAATTCTATTTGTCAGTCTGTTTATGTGTAAAATGTGAGAAAGTTTTATTTGAGGCAGTTATTAACAGCCCATGTTATTACAGGGGCAGATACATAACATCTTAACTGACCACTTTACTGAGAATAAAGTTAATACGATACAGTATACTCTATGCAGGAAGAATTTAAAATTCTGAATGACAGAAGCAAGCATTTAAAGGAAAAGGAGCGGCAGTTGGAAGTGGCACAGAATGAAATGGAGAGACGCATCGAGAGCGAAATAGAGCAACGGATGGCAGCCAGAGACCAGGTTAGTATAGATTGACCAGGTCAGTACCCAATGACCCAGTATGTATACAGTGATCAGGTTTGTACACAATGACCAGTTTTGTATACAGCAACCAGGCATGTGTAAAATAAACAGGTGAATATACAGTGACCAGATGGGTATGCAGTATTCAGTTACCAGGTGTGTATATATTGCCTGGGTGAATATACACTAACTAGATGTGTATACATTGATTGTGTATTTACAGTGAACTGTTGTGTATACAGTGACCTGGGCCCATATGTGTGTACGTGTTGCAGAGCAATTGTATTCACCAGGAATTTGTGAAATTTTTGCGAAATCCCTTAGTTATAGAAATTGTCAGATACATGTTAGTATTCACAAATTATTTAATGTATCATGATCCCTAAGAATTTTTTCAAATATTGTCTGTTCATTACTTTTGCAGTTAATGTGAACACAAACAAACAGAAAACACAAAAACATAGCCTTCACCTTTATTTTCAGCAAATAGCCTTGGCATTACAAAAAGCAGAGACACTTTTGAAGGAAAAGGTGAAAGAAAATAAAAGATTACAGGAGAACTTCAACACGCTAAAGGCATCCAATGAGTCCCTGAAAAAGGAGGTATTTGGCAATTGTAAAGCTGGGTTGACCTTGTATTTTTACCCTGTAGTAATATAACATTTAGCAGACTTAACTGTTGCCTGGCAACCTTTGTACTATAGTATCTTGGGCAAAGTCATTCTCTGTTAAAAGAATGCCAATAGATTTATTGAAGTAATTTCAAATTCCTTGAAAAATGTGATTTATTTCATTTACTAGTATATTTGACATGAACTATAACCTTGTTTTATGTTGCTTATAAATACAAATACAGTTAAAGCTGATATGAACTTTTTAGTTGGACTCTTTACAAAGTCAGCATGATAAATTGGAGAAGCAGTCTCAGAGTTTACAGGCCAGACTCATCAACCTGCAGGTAACTACCACAATCTTATAGTACCAGGAGCGCAGTAAGAGTAGTGGTAATTACCTTGTCAGCTTGGTTATAATTTTGCTTTTGATGCCCCTACTGTTTGGAATGCTCTACCTGATGAGATACGTGCATCTCCTTGATTTGACCTTGCTGTAATGACCTTAACCTATAAAATCTTGTCTGGGCAATATCTCGGAAACCGTAAGGTGTAGTAAGCTGATACTTGGTAGGGACATTGATTAGGGAGTGTAGGTGTGTAACGTCATGATGTGACCTTAATTTGACCTTTGACCTTGCTGTAGAGACCTTGAACTATAAAATCTTGTCTGGGCAATATCTCAGAAACCGTAAGGTGTAGGAAGTGGATACTTGGTAGGGACATTGGTTGAGGGGTGTAGGTGTGCAACGTCATGGTGTGACCTTAATTTGACCTTGCCATAGTGACCTTGACCTATAAAATCTTGTCCGGGTTATATCGCGGAAACTGTAAGTTCTAGGAAGTTGAAACTTGGTAGGGACATCGGTTGTAGGTTGTATGTGTGCAACGTCATGGTTTGACCTTGATTTGACCTTTGATCTTGCAGTACTGACGTTGACCTTTAACAAATTTTGTCTGGGCTATATCTCTGAACCATAAGGTGTAGGGTCATTGCTTAGGGGTTGTAGGTGTGCAACATCATGGTATGATCTTGATTTGTCCTTTAATCTTGTCATAGTGACAATGAAGTGTAGAAGATTGATACGTGGTAGGGACATTGGTTAGGGGGTGTAGGTGTGCCTCATGGTGTAACCTTTAACTTTGGCTCTACCAAAGTGTGTGTACCTGCCATGGTTGAGACATCTTTCTCTTATGACAAAGATATATGGATTTCTGCAACTGATTATTATATGCACTTTTACATAATTATGCCATTTCCATTGACAGCTATTCTCCAATTAATAAGTTTTACAGTTCATAATTTTTAGTTTACTGATTAATGATGTCATCTTGCTATTGAATTGTCTTGTTTAAAAAGACGGTTATATACATTTTCTTTCTCTTAGATGTTATTTTCTCTACTTAAACATTATTTGGACCCTTATATAACTGACACTGCTCTGAAAGTGTCCTAATCTTTGTACTGTTTAACTACTTCCATATCTCATGGTGTTGAAAACTATTTCCCCAGACTGTGGGGTATGGGCATCTCAGATGCTATTTTTGTTGCGCTTAAGTGTCCCCTTTGTAAAGGGGAGATTAAGCACTATAAAAGTCTAATTAGAATAAAAATTATTCAAAATTTACTGTAGTTAAACCCTTTAGTTACCCTCGCCCCCTGGTGGGAGGGGTGAGGGTATTGTATTCAGGTCTGTTTGTTTCTTTCACTAGCATTACTCCTGTCCTCCTCAAAGATGGTCTGGATCCAGATCTTAATTGTGAATCCAGAATTGTTTTTGTGTTATTTTGGCTTTATACACAGGCAAGGCTTTGTGCATTCTCAGACATAGCTTATTTAAAACTAGCCTCATCTTACCCACTACTCTTCAGGTGAAGAGCCAGAGTTTTAGATGATCTTTGCATTGAACTTGTTCCTGCTTATTATTTGTAGAAGAAAGTAGAAAATTGTTCAAATAGTGGAAAATGAAAGGCATGCTGTGTGTACATCACACAGTTAATCAGGTGTTGTTTGGATGTTTGCCTCTTATCACTCCTCCCATTGTCGGACTGATTATCCTTTGTGGAAAAAAAAAGAGAGATTTGCCTAAACAACATTATTTTTGTGGAGAGTTTCTTGTAAAACTTATCCTTAATCCCTTTTCCTCACTTCTTTCAGTCATCTTTTTCCATGTAACTGGTGGGAGTTTTACATTATCAAATCTAATCTTTTTTTTTTAATGTGCGTATTCTGTGCAAGCAAAATCTAACAAGAAACATTAAATGGGGAAATTTTTAAAAATGGTAGACGTTACAGGTTTTACTTGGGAAGAAGAACAGGTCCAGCTGTCCGTAGTTGTATAACTATCCCGAATCTAGGTAACCCAAGTTTTGGTTTAAACCAGCTGGGAGTACCAATAAAGCAAACATGGCAAATGGTGTAAGCAAATTTATTGAAACTAGAATGGTAAATATCTGTGAAAATAAGGGAAAATTCATGAAATATTAACACCAGGTATACAAATCTGGTTGAATATTGTATTTTATCCATGTTATTTATGACAGTAAGCATTGATTTAATAGTTTTACGGGTATCTGGTCTGTAGTTTGTATTATGTTTTTTCAACAAAGATGGTCTGATTTTTAGTATCCGGGAAATTTGTCACAGCCTGTGTGGAACTAAACTATGAGTGGTCATTGTGTCAGTGTAACACTTGCATTTAAAACTATTGTTGTAACAAGCAAGAAACTCTGGATGTGTAAATTTGTATAAATGAGTACAGTTCCTTTAAAGGTAACTCTGAAGTGCATAGACAACCAATGAAGGACCTTCACTTTGCCACTAATAATGTTGCAAGTTACAATTATGACAAACAATATTTTTGAGATGATTCATTTATTTTTGTGCAAGACTGAACAAGAGAATTACAGTAATTTAGTGTACTGCTGACCAATGCATTTTCAAGTGATGTTGCCTCAGTCAAATTAAATGACATTCTTTCTAATGATCCATTTGTTTGTGCAGAAAATGATATTTAACTTTACACTCTGAAAGTGATCTTAGAATTTGAAGTGCACATTTTGTTGCTAAGAGTGCATGTTGAAGATTAGGATAATGATAAAACAGTACTGAGTGCACAAATTACCACACCAATGCTTGGTTGCTTAGATTTGATTATCCTTACAGCGTAAACAGGACTATGATGACAGAAGAGAAGCTAACTTACCTCCAGACCTGTCCAAAGTAAAACATCCACCAAAGAAAGACAGTAAAGACAAACAAAGCAAGGGAAAGGTACAGTTTTTAATGAGTATCTTGCTGGTAATACCTAGTTTACACTTCCTATGTTTGTCTTCTCCAATGTAATTCTTTTCTAATGTAATTGGAGCATTGACCAATAGGTTGGACAAGATCAGGGGATAAAAGTCTGCAAAATAAATCACTCTCATGAGTGAACAAGTACATATTTATTTTGTCAAAATGTACACCAAATTATCAAATTTGTAACATGTTACATTGTATTAAATTATTTCTGCTGAATGTTAAACAGTAACAGTTTTGCGAACTGATAAAGTACAAGAAAGTCTATAAAAAATGTCTAAAGAATAGCAAAGCCCTCAGTTTTGAATGGTACTTGCTCATTTATGCTCATTATCTGACATGATGTAAATGTTTCATGCCAATAATTATTGCATTCATTTCTTGCATGTGTGTGTTTACACTTTGCGATGGTTTCTGTTTATGCACAAATGGGGGAGAATATACTGTGACAGTCTAGAAGTTCAAAGGATTAATAAGACTTAATATGAGGCAAAGAATTTGATAGCATTTTGCAAAACCTCAACACTGGTAACTTTGCCAAAATAAAGTCACAAAAGTTTAAAATTGTGACTTAAAAGTTAAAACTGTGTCACCTCAATGCATTTGTTATTCAGGCACACTGTGTGTATGAGGTGATGTCTACTCTACTGGAATGGGTCTCCGAGTTTCACCTCCGTCAGGCCATTTCAGACCAGCCCACTAAACAAGCTGCCTGCCCCACCGAGATTGTTCAGGACAAAACCATCAAGGTAAGACTGTTAGCCAGTTATTTAGCACCTGTTTGTGCAGTTCAAAAATATGAGAGTTCAATGAAATAGTGGAAAACAAGCTTTTGTATTTGATCAATTAGTTATCACCTGTTTGATCAGCTTTATGAATTTAGCTCCTGAAAACATGTGGGACTCACTGAAGGCCTTTCCTGATAACACCTCAAATTTAAAAAGAGAAAAACATCACAGACCACACCTTTGCAGGAAACTGGTATCCCATGTAACACTTGTTCATTGTTATTTTTGTCACAATGTTTATGTCCAGATAAATTTTAAAAAATGGTTGGTGGAAAACAGTAAAAGCCCAGATTGGAATAATCAGTTTGTGGTAAAAGAATATGTTGTTACCAAGTTAGGCTGAAACAGTTAACCAACTGAGTATTAGATGAGCCAGCACTAGCCAGTGCTAATATTGTGGAACTGGTTGGCTTTGGCTGTATATCATTTTATTTGATTTTACTTGATCATTTTGATCATTGCAAACCTAAAAAATTACCAATTTAAAAACATTTTATCAACATATTATGTTGAATATATTAAATGCAATGTTTATTTTGCAAATTAACCACCATTTTGCATAAATTTTTGTACATTTTGAACACCTGGAGATCTGCCATATTGTTTCCAGTATTCACATACCGGGTGCATGTGCATATGACATTTTCATTTTTTCCTCTCTTGTCTGTAAGTCCTTGGTAACCCAAGCAGCTACCGGCAACCAAATTATGCAAACCCTTTCAATCTTACAACCAAGAGATCAGTATACTGCTGTAGAAGTGCTAGTCACATATTACTTGAATATTTATCATTAATTAAAGCAACAACCATGAATAACCTGAAAATAACCTGAAACATAATGTGCCTGTACACCTTTAATATACCAAGCTTTACCATTCAGCAACACTGACAGAATCCATTGGAACATACAAGGACTCTGTACTTCTAAATGTTCAAATATATTTTTACACGAAGAAAACTTCATCAGACTTTGTGAGGATTTGTGTGCACACCTTACCTGAAACACTTTTTAAGGTGGTGATGAATTATCTGTAAATGCCTTTTAATGGAGTTTTAAAAGGTAAACTCTTAACTTCTATGCAAAGTTACTCATTCATTTGTATTAATATGATAGTGTTATCTATAGTTTGGTCTAATACCAACTGTATACCATATTTTGAACATGTTAATTGAAGCTCAAGTAAAAAAAAGAACTCTGTACTAGCACTGACAGACATGGTAAAGCAAAGTATAAACGACAGTCGACTTGTGTCAGCAGACATGGTAGAGAAAGGATAAGTAGTATGAGTTAGTAAGAGTTACTACTGTGCATTTCAGATGTTTCCATTGCTGGTGGACATTCTAAAGGATGCATCAACAAATAACAGCAAGTTTGTGCTGCCCTGTTTGCAGTACATGTACTGGTCACTGCTCCACTTAGAACAGGGAAAGGTCAATCAGGTCAGTAGTTTTATATGTCCACATTTACGATGCTAATTAAGCGTCCCGCAAGGGACGCTTGTTTGTGTATGGGAGAGCTTCCGGCTCCTGCGGCTCCGCCGGCTCCGCATTTTGTTTTCCTTATAACTCTGTAACCGTTAGGCGGATTCTTTTCAAATTTGGCAGGTTTAGGCAGTAACCTTGGGGAATTTTTTTAAATATGCTGCAGTGACATTTCAACCAATCAGAGAGGTCACATGACCAAAAATGTCTTTTTTCGATGGGGAAGCTTGTCCGGATGATAACTTGAAAGGAATTTTATCAATTCACCTGAAACTTGGCAAATACATTCATTCTATTAAAATCTGGAAATCATTAGATTTTGGCATTGATTGGTCAAGAAATGGCCGAGTAATTAATGATTAATTAATCATTACGAATTTTCCAAATAAGGAAAACACAAAAATGCTTATATCTCAAAAACCGTGCTAGATAGAGCAATTTCGACAAAATTTTTGACCTGCAGGATATCTCTGCGGAGTACTTTTCCCAATTTTCAAAAAATTTTTATCTCGCCAAAAATGGTGGCCATTTTGAATTTTCGAAATTTTCGCAAAAATTGCAAAACATAAAAATGCTTATATCTCGAAAACCGTGCTAGTTAGAGCGATTTCGACGAAATTTTTGACCCGCAGGTTATCTCTGGGGAGTAGTTATCCCAATTTTGAAAAAAAAATTTTCTCGCCAAAAATGGCGGCCATTTTGAATTTTCGAATTTTTCGCAAAACATAAAAATGCTTATATCTCGAAAACCCTGCAAGATAGAGCGATTTCGACGAAATTTTTGACCCACAGGGTATGTCTGCAGAGTAGCCATGCCAATTTTCAAAAAAATTTTGTCTCGCCAAAAATGGCGGCCATTTTGAATTTTCGAATTTTTCGCAAAAATTGCAAAACATAAAAATGCTTATATCTCGAAAACCCTGCTAGATAGAGCGATTTCGATGAAATTTTTGACCTCCAGGGTATCTCTACAGAGTAGCCATGCCAATTTTCAGACAAAAAATTTCTCGCAAAAAATGGCGGCCATTTTGAATTTTCGAATTTTTCACAAAATTGCAAAACATAAAAATGCTTATATCTCGAAAACCGTGCTAGATAGAGCGATTTCGACGAAATTTTTGACCCACAGGGTATCTCTGCAGAGTAGCCATGCTAATTTTCAAAAAAAATTTGTGTTGCCAAAAATGGCGGCCATTTTGAATTTTCGAATTTTTGCGCAAAAATTGCAAAACACAAAAATGCTAATATTTCGAAAACCGTGCTACATAGAGCGATTTCGACGAAATTTTTTGTCTTCAGGGTATCTCTGCAGAGCAGCTATCCCAAAGAGCTTTCACTTGGTGAAGTTTCAGACCCATAGCTAATTGCTCACCTACTCAAAAAGAGTAAATGCGAATTACCTCTAAAAGTATTGCAGATGGCCAATTTTTCTCAAATAACTCATTCACCTACTTTTGGAAGAGCTTTCACTTGGTGAAGTTTCAGACCCGTAGCTAATTACTCACCTACTCAAAATGAGTAAATGCTAATTATCTCAAAAACTATTGCGGATACCCAATTTTTATCAAATAACTCATTAGTGTACTTTTGGGAGAGCTTTCACATGGTGAAGTTTCAGACCCGTAGATGATTACTCACCTACTCAAAATGAGTAAATGCGAATTATCTCTTAAAAGTATTGCAGATAGCCAATTTTTCTCAAATAACTCATTCACCTACTTTTGGGAGAGCTTTCACTTGGTGAAGTTTCAGACCCATAGCTAATTACTCACCTACTCAAAATGAGTAAATGCGAATTATCTCTAAAAGTATTGCAGATAGCCAATTTTTCTCAAATAACTCATTCACCTACTTTTGGGAGAGCTTTCACTTGGTGAAGTTTCAGACCCATAGCTAACTAGAGGATCGCTCGCAAAAAAAAAAGATAATGTTTTTGCATAGCAAAAACAAAGCGTCCCGAAAAGGCTATAAAGGTGAGTGCTAAAGTATTAAGAAAATGCTTCGTTTCTAGCCTTATACTGTTGTGGCAACCAAAGTGAGCGCAGTCTGCTCTATCTAGCACGGTTTTCAAGATATAAGCATTTTTGTGTTTTGCAAAAAATAAAAAAATTAAAAATGTCCGCTATATTTGGTGAGACAAAAATATTTTGAAAATTGGCATGGCTACTCTGCAGAGATACCCAGCAGGTCCAAAATTTTGTTGATTTCGCTCCATATAGCACGGTTTTCGAGATATAAGCATTTTTGTGTTTTGCAAAAACTTTGAAAATTCAAAATGGCCACCATTTTTGGGGAGACAAAAATTTTTGTCAAGACCACTGCCGCGGTGTGTATCTCCCGCCGAGCATTAAAGCAGAAGAAATAGCTTTTCCGAGATATTCACAATTTTTCATTTTCGTGTGTGAAAGCTCTTCCAAAAGTAGGTGAATGAGTTATTTGAGAAAAATTGGCTATCTGCAATACTATTAAGAGATAATTCACATTTACTCATTTTGAGTAGGTGAATAATTATCTATGGGTCTGAAACTTCACCAAGTGAAAGCTCTCCCAAAAGTAGGTGAATGAGTTATTTGAGAAAAATTGGCTATCCACAATACTTTTAGAGATAATTCGCATTTACTCATTTTGAGTAGGTGAGTAATTAGCTATGGGTCTGAAACTTCACCATGTGAAAGCTCTCCCACAAGTAGATGAATGAGTATTTGATAAAAATTGGGTATCCGCAATACTTTTACAGATAATTAGCATTTACTCATTTTGAGTAGGTGAATAAATAGCTATGGGTCTGAAACTTCACAGAGTGAAAGCTCTCCCAAAAGTAGGTGAATGAGTTATTCGAGAAAAATTGGCTATCTGCAATACTTTTAGAGATAATTCACATTTACTCATTTTGAGTAGGTGAATATTTAGCTATGGGTCTGAAACTTCACCAAGTGAAAGCTCTGCCAAAAGTAGGTGAATGAGTTATTTGAGAAAAATTGGCTATCTGCAATACTTTTAGAGATAATTCGCATTTACTCATTTTGAGTAGGTGAGTAATTAGCTATGGGTCTGAAACTTCACAGAGTGAAAGCTCTCCCAAAAGTAGGTGAATGAGTTATTTGAGAAAAATTGGCTATCTGCAATACTTTTAGAGATAATTCGCATTTACTCATTTTGAGTAGGTGAGTAATTAGCTATGGGTGTGAAACTTCACCGAGTGAAAGCTCTCCCAAAAGTAGGTGAATGAGTTATTTGAGAAAAATTGGCTATCTGCAATACTTTTAGAGATAATTCGCATTTACTCATTTTGAGTAGGTGAGTAATTAGCTATGGGTGTGAAACTTCACCAAGTGAAAGCTCTCCCAAAAGTAGGTGAATGAGTTATTTGAGAAAAATTGGCTATCTGCAATACTTTTAGAGATAATTCGCATTTACTCATTTTGAGTAGGTGAGTAATTAGCTATGGGTGTGAAACTTCACCAAGTGAAAGCTCTCCCAAAAGTAGGTGAATGAGTTATTTGAGAAAAATTGGCTATCTGCAATACTTTTAGAGATAATTCGCATTTACTCATTTTGAGTAGGTGAGTAATTAGCTATGGGTGTGAAACTTCACCAAGTGAAAGCTCTCCCAAAAGTAGGTGAATGAGTTATTTGAGAAAAATTGGCTATCTGCAATACTTTTAGAGATAATTCGCATTTACTCATTTTGAGTAGGTGAGTAATTAGCTATGGGTCTGAAACTTCACCAAGTGAAAGCTCTCCCAAAAGTAGGTGAATGATTAATTTGAGAAAAATTGGCTATCTACAATACTTTTAGAGATAATTCGCATTTACTCATTTTGAGTAGGTGAGTAATTAGCTATGGGTCTGAAACTTCACCAAGTGAAAGCTCTCCCAAAAGTAGGTGAATGATTTATTTGAGAAAAATTGGCTATCTGCAATACTTTTACAGATAATTAGCATTTACTCATTTTGAGTAGGTAAATAATTAGCTATGGGTCTGAAACTTCACCATGTGAAAGCTCTCCCAAAAGTAGGTGAATGAGTTATTTGAGAAAAATTGGCTATCTGCAATACTTTTAGAGATAATTCGCATTTACTCATTTTGAGTAGGTGAGTAATTAGCTATGGGTCTGAAACTTCACAGAGTGAAAGCTCTCCCAAAAGTAGGTGAATGAGTTATTTGAGAAAAATTGGCTATCTGCAATACTTTTAGAGATAATTCGCATTTACTCATTTTGAGTAGGTGAGTAATTAGCTATGGGTCTGAAACTTCACCAAGTGAAAGCTCTCCCAAAAGTAGGCGAATGATTAATTTGACAAAAATTGGCTATCTGCAATACTTTTAGAGATAATTCGCATTTACTCATTTTGAGTAGGTGAGTAATTAGCTATGGGTCTGAAACTTCACCAAGTGAAAGCTCTCCCAAAAGTAGGTGAATGAGTTATTTGAGAAAAATTGGCTGTCTGCAATACTTTTAGAGATAATTCGCATTTACTCATTTTGAGTAGGTGAGTAAAATGGCCGCCATTTTTGGCAAGACAAAATTTTTTTGAAAATTGGCATGGCTACTCTGGAGATATACCCTGTGGATCAAAAATTTCGTCGAAATCGCTCTATCTTGCAGGGTTTTCGAGATATAAGCATTTTTATGTTTTGCAATTTTTGCGAAAAATTCGAAAATTCAAAATGGCCGCCATTTTTGGCGAGACAAAAATTTTTTCAAAATTGGGATAACTACTCTACAGAGATACCCTGTGGGTCAAAAATTTCGTCGAAATCGCTCTATCTAGCACGGTTTTCGAGATATAAGCATTTTTGTGTTTTGCAATTTTTACGAAAATTTCGAAAATTCAAAATGGCCGCCATTTTTGGCGAGAGAAAATTTTTTTGAAAATTGGGAAAAGTACTCCGCAGAGATACCCTGCGGGTCAAAAATTTTGTCGAAATTGCTCTATCTAGCACGGTTTTTGAGATATAAGCATTTTTGTGTTTTGCAATTTTTGCGAAAATTTCGAAAATTCAAAATGGCCGCCATTTTGGACGAGACAAAATTTTTTTGAAAATTGGGAAAACTACTCCGCAGAGATACCCTGCGGGTCAAAAATTTCGTCGAGATCGCTCTATCTAGCACGGTTTTCGAGATATAAGCATTTTTGTGTTTTCCTTATTTGGAAAATTCGTAATGATTAATTAATCATTAATTACTCGGCCATTTCTTGACCAATCAATGCCAAAATCTAATGATTTCCAGATTTTAATAGAATGAATGTATTTGCCAAGTTTCAGGTGAATTGATAAAATTGCTTTCAAGTTATCATCCGGACAAGCTTCCCCATCGAAAAAAGACATTTTTGGTCATGTGACCTCTCTGATTGGTTGAAATGTCACTGCAGCATATTCAAAAAAATTCCCCAAGGCTACTGCCTAAACCTGCCAAATTTGAAAAGAATCCGCCTAACGGTTACAGAGTTATAAGGAAAACAAAATGCGGAGCCGGCGGAGCCGCCGGAGCCGGCGGAGCCGGCGGAGCCTGAAGCTCTCCCATACACAAACAAGCGTCCCTTGCGGGACGCTTAATTACTCACCTACTCAAAATGAGTAAATGCGAATTATCTCTAAAACTATTGCAGATAGCCAATTTTTCTCAAATTAATCATTCACCTACTTTTGGGAGAGCTTTCACTTGGTGAAGTTTCAGACCCATAGCTAATTACTCACCTACTCAAAATGAGTAAATGCGATTTATCTCTAAAAGTATTGCAGATAGCCAATTTTTCTCAAATAACTCATTCACCTACTTTTGGGAGAGCTTTCACTCTGTGAAGTTTCAGACCCGTAGCTAATTACTCACCTACTCATAATGAGTAAATGCGAATTATCTCTAAAAGTATTGCAGATAGCCAATTTTTCTCAAATAACTCATTCACCTACTTTTGGCAGAGCTTTCACATGGTGAAGTTTCAGACCCATAGCTAATTACTCACCTACTCAAAATGAGTAAATGCGAATTATCTCTAAAAGTATTGCAGATAGCCAATTTTTCTCAAATAACTCATTCACCTACTTTTGGGAGAGCTTTCACTCTGTGAAGTTTCAGACCCATAGCTAATTACTCATCTACTCAAAATGAGTAAATGCGAATTATCTCTAAAAGTATTGCAGATAGCCAATTTTTCTCAAATAACTCATTCACCTACTTTTGGGAGAGCTTTCACTTGGTGAAGTTTCAGACCCATAGCTAATTACTCACCTACTGAAAATGAGTAAATGCGAATTATCTCTAAAAGTATTGCAGATAGCCAATTTTTCTCAAATAACTCATTCACCTACTTTTGGGAGAGCTTTCACTTGGTGAAGTTTCAGACCCATAGCTAATTACTCACCTACTCAAAATGAGTAAATGCGAATTATCTCTAAAAGTATTGCAGATAGCCAATTTTTGTCAAATTAATCATTCACCTACTTTTGGGAGAGCTTTCACTTGGTGAAGTTTCAGACCCATAGCTAATTACTCACCTACTCAAAATGAGTAAATGCGATTTATCTCTAAAAGTATTGCAGATAGCCAATTTTTCTCAAATAACTCATTCACCTACTTTTGGGAGAGCTTTCACTCTGTGAAGTTTCAGACCCATAGCTAATTACTCACCTACTCAAAATGAGTAAATGCGAATTATCTCTAAAAGTATTGCAGATAGCCAATTTTTCTCAAATAACTCATTCACCTACTTTTGGGAGAGCTTTCACTTGGTGAAGTTTCAGACCCATAGCTAATTACTCACCTACTCAAAAGGAGTAAATGCGAACTATCTCTAAAAGTATTGCAGATAGCCAATTTTTCTCAAATAACTCATTCACCTACTTTTGGGAGAGCTTCCACTCTGTGAAGTTTCAGACCCATAGCTAATTACTTACCTACTCAAAATGAGTAAATGCGAATTATCTCTAAAAGTATTGCAGATAGCCAATTTTTCTCAAATAACTCATTCACCTACTTTTGGGAGAGCTTTCACTCTGTGAAGTTTCAGACCCATAGCTAATTACTCACCTACTCAAAATGAGTAAATGCAAATTATCTCTAAAAGTATTGCAGATAGCCAATTTTTCTCAAATAACTCATTCACCTACTTTTGGGAGAGCTTTCACTTGGTGAAGTTTCAGACCCATAGCTAATTACTCACCTACTCAAAATGAGTAAATGCGAATTATCTCTAAAAGTATTGCAGATAGCCAATTTTTGTCAAATTAATCATTCACCTACTTTTGGGAGAGCTTTCACTTGGTGAAGTTTCAGACCCATAGCTAATTACTCACCTACTCAAAATGAGTAAATGTGATTTATCTCTAAAAGTATTGCAGATAGCCAATTTTTCTCAAATAACTCATTCACCTACTTTTGGGAGAGCTTTCACTCTGTGAAGTTTCAGACCCATAGCTAATTACTCACCTACTCAAAATGAGTAAATGCGAATTATCTCTAAAAGTATTGCAGATAGCCAATCTTTCTCAAATAACTCATTCACCTACTTTTGGGAGAGCTTTCACTTGGTGAAGTTTCAGACCCATAGCTAATTACTCACCTACTCAAAATGAGTAAATGCGAATTATCTCTAAAAGTATTGCAGATAGCCAATTTTTCTCAAATAACTCATTCACCTACTTTTGGGAGAGCTTTCACTCTGTGAAGTTTCAGACCCATAGCTAATTACTCACCTACTCAAAATGAGTAAATGCGAATTATCTCTAAAAGTATTGCAGATAGCCAATTTTTCTCAAATAACTCATTCACCTACTTTTGGGAGAGCTTTCACTTGGTGAAGTTTCAGACCCATAGCTAATTACTCACCTACTCAAAATGAGTAAATGCGAATTATCTCTAAAAGTATTGCAGATAGCCAATTTTTCTCAAATTAATCATTCACCTACTTTTGGGAGAGCTTTCACTTGGTGAAGTTTCAGACCCATAGCTAATTACTCACCTACTCAAAATGAGTAAATGCGAATTATCTCTAAAAGTATTGCAGATAGCCAATTTTTCTCAAATAACTCATTCACCTACTTTTGGGAGAGCTTTCACTTGGTGAAGTTTCAGACCCATAGCTAATTACTCACCTACTCAAAATGAGTAAATGCGAATTATCTCTAAAAGTATTGCAGATAGCCAATTTTTCTCAAATAACTCATTCACCTACTTTTGGGAGAGCTTTCACTTGGTGAAGTTTCAGACCCATAGCTAATTATTCACCTACTCAAAATGAGTAAATGTGAATTATCTCTAAAAGTATTGCAGATAGCCAATTTTTCTCAAATAACTCATTCACCTACTTTTGGGAGAGCTTTCACTTGGTGAAGTTTCAGACCCATAGCTAATTACTCACCTACTCAAAATGAGTAAATGCGAATTATCTCTAAAAGTATTGCAGATAGCCAATTTTTCTCAAATAACTCATTCACCTACTTTTGGGAGAGCTTTCACTCTGTGAAGTTTCAGACCCATAGCTAATTACTCACCTACTCAAAATGAGTAAATGTGAATTATCTGTAAAAGTATTGCAGATAGCCAATTTTTGTCAAATTAATCATTCACCTACTTTTGGGAGAGCTTTCACTTGGTGAAGTTTCAGACCCATAGCTATTTATTCACCTACTCAAAATGAGTAAATGCTAATTATCTGTAAAAGTATTGTGGATACCCAATTTTTATCAAGTACTCATTCATCTACTTGTGGGAGAGCTTTCACATGGTGAAGTTTCAGACCCATAGCTAATTACTCACCTACTCAAAATGAGTAAATGCGAATTATCTCTAAAAGTATTGCAGATAGCCAATTTTTCTCAAATAACTCATTCACCTACTTTTGGGAGAGCTTTCACTTGGTGAAGTTTCAGACCCATAGATAATTATTCACCTACTCAAAATGAGTAAATATGAATTATCTCTTAATAGTATTGCAGATAGCCAATTTTTCTCAAATAACTCATTCACCTACTTTTGGAAGAGCTTTCACACAGGAAAATGAAAAATTGTGAATATCTCGGAAAAGCTATTTCTTCTGCTTTAATGCTCGGCAGGAGATACACACCGCGGCAGTGGTCTTGACAAAAATTTTTGTCTCCCCAAAAATGGTGGCCATTTTGAATTTTCAAAGTTTTTGCAAAACACAAAAATGCTTATATCTCGAAAACCGTGCTATATGGAGCGAACTCAACAAAATTTTTGACCTGCTGGGTATCTCTGCAGAGTAGCCATGCCAATTTTCAAAATATTTTTGTCTCGCCAAATATAGCGGACATTTTTAATTTTTTTATTTTTTGCAAAACACAAAAATGCTTATATCTTGAAAACCGTGCTAGATAGAGCAGACTGTGCTGACTTTGGTTGCCACAACAGTATAAGGCTAGAAACGAAGCATTTTCTTAATACTTTAGCACTCACCTTTATATCCTTTTCGGGACGCTTTGTTTTTGCTATGCAAAAACATAATCTTTTTTTTTTGCGAGCGATCCTCTAGTTTTAGTAGAAAATCAAGTATAAAAATATCAGGTCCTCTGAGACCTTTTTCCAGGGAAATTTACCATATTCTGGAAATGCTAGTCAAGAATGAGTATCGTTCTTTAGATTTTACCATACTGAAGGGCTTTTGAATATCCTGGGATTCTCAGTTTGGGAATTTTCATTGAACAGCATGCAGAACAGAAGAGTACTTCTTTCATTGTATGAAAGTTCTGTTGAAATGGTGCAGTCATTTCATTGTATGTTTTATGTTGTAGAGAAGCACTCTTTCCTCCACACTACGCAGACTCGGTGAGGAGCTGTACAGACCCAAGTTACTACGACCCAATGAGGACACAGAGAGGCCACAGGAAGGCTTCTTCTTCCAGAGCCAAAACATACACGTCCAGTTCATCTCCTCCCTACTCATACTCAAAACCATCACACAAGGTATCCAGTGGTAATGATTAGGTCCAAATATATGAAGTCTGTATGACTCTGTCAGAGTGAAATATTAACACAAAAGAAATGCATATCATTGGAATTGTGCAATATATATTGCTTCCAGTTGAAGTAATGGGCAGACTATATAGGCTTCCAAATTCAAAATATGGACTTTTTTCACATACTCACACTCATAAACTGGTCTTTATGATATCCCTGATATTTCAGCAGTTCTGTGCAAATAGAATATGAATCTGTCAGGTGTAAGTCATTGACCAGTGTTGACAGCCATGGTATGTCATTACGTTGCTGGCAGTTTACTGTGGTTAACAGATACGAGCCAGAGCAAAAGGGTTAAATGCTGTTTCAGCTTTTGCATCATGGCTTACATTATACACTTATGTTAAAAAGAGTATGTACATGATATTGCAAAAAGTGAAGCCAAATGTATTAGTTTTTGTACCACATAAAGAGAAACATGCAGACTTTAATGTTAAAATAACCAAAAATTTAAAATGAATGAGTTAATGTTTTCTTTTTGTCACAGTTCAGTGAACGCCGGTAAATTGTAGATTAAATTTGAAAAGAATTCATAGATCTGGAATGTGCATTTCCAGTAACTCCTAAATCCCCACTTTAAGCAACAGTTTTGTCATGTTACGAGTACATTTAGTGTTTTCATGTGTTTAGTGGACCATTTAGCCCATGTGTTTGAAGTATTGAGAAACAATCTAAAGACAGAAACTACAAAGGAGCTGTTTCTACACTACCAGGCCACTCCAGTGATACTACACCACCTAAAGCCATCGAATAAGGTCAGTTTAATTGATTATTAAATTACTGCATTATTGACCTTGACCAGGCCTCGACTATCCTTTTGATAAATATTTTTGTTTATTTAGCGCATTGAGTTCCGCACTGTGAGGAAGATATTGCACCTGCAAAGCAATATATTAGATTATTCCATGTTACTATGCTTTGCAGACGCTGCTGGGAGCCAGTGTAGACACTCACCTGCAGATGTCCATGGATTCACAGCTACTGCCCACCTTCCTGGACAGCTGCAGCACGGAGAACTGGTTCCGTGTAGTGGCCAGTGTGTGGAAGACACCAGGCATGGAGCACAAAGTACTGGAAAAACTCAGTATCTTACTGCAAAAACTCTCAAAGATCAAGTACGTTACCCACCATCTTAGTACAGAAACAAAGATCAAGTACAGCATCTAACTAGAGAGATATGATCAAAGATCAATTAAGTCACTCAGTATTAACTGTTGAAACTAAGAAAATCTAATAAGACATTCAGTATTTTACTACAGATACCAGAACTAGAATTGTCACCCAAGCTGAATGAAGAAGAAAATCAAATTAAGTTGCATTGTGGTACCCCATACATCCTTCACTAATGCAAGTTCTAGGCGTTGAGCGTGAATCTGTCACAAATTGCTTGTTGGAAAAGTGGCAGTACATTTACAAAAGGTTAATGGAAAGATTGGCTTCTCTTTTCACTTTTTCCCAGTCTGAGCTGCCTTTCATGGGAATACACGTGAAGGGCAATTTTATTAAAACCCACCCTAACCTGATGCATGTGTTTTAGTCATTACTGTATACAGTGAGTGAAAAGCTTAGTAGTTTGGACAGTATTTTGTTCAGGCTAAAGGTAGGATGAAGTAAATTCTTCATCACCAAGTCTCCGGAAGATATAATTTTTATGCTGAAAATTGTTACATTACCACTGATTGTGTCACCGAAATTTATACATTTTTTTTTTCTAATTTCAAAATTTGATGTACATTTTCCCAACCATGTGTTAATGGCCATTTATAGATCTAGTATGCCTATCAATGATATGCATTTAAGGACTCTATCAATTTAATGAATCCCTCTTGCTGTATCTGATTTAAGACAGGCATTTGATACCTAATATGAATTGTAAACAGAGGGCAGTTGTTAAAGGTGTGTATTTTAGTAATTCCATATTGCCTGTAAGCTTATTACCAGGAGTTTCCTCCAAATACATTTAAATACAATTGCTTTGATAGTGAAAAAGTTAATAAATTAAATGTTCTATTCTAGTCTATTCTGTACTTTTATGGTGCTTAATCTCTGTCAGGGAGACTCTAAGGCACAACACTAAAATCCAATTTTAAAAAATCAGCTATCCATAGCCATTTGGGGTGAAAATCATTGTGAAAAAAATAAATCTGGTGCATGTTAAAAGTATGGTCCTTCAACAGTAGATTTCCAGTGAAATGCCATAAATATTTCCAAACAAATTTGGTTGTGTGATCCAATGGTATTATGAACTTACTGTAACTCTCTCTCTGGCCTTTTTAAGGTAGATAATCTCCTCAAAGTTCATACATCTGCATTGGTGATGGAGTTAAATGAATCCAACAAATAGCCATTAAAGGGAAATGAAAGTTTTTTTTCTAATAAAAATTGAAATTACCTTTTTTTTCAATTTTGTATATATTTCAGGACAAACAGGAAATATTTTGAGGTGTTTGGCCTTGTCCATTCCATACAAGACATGATGCGCAGCTTGGGAAATGACCACGAGTCTGCCTTCCTCAGTCTCAACTTAAAGTCCATCTTGTTTAATCTGAATGTTGCCAAAGGTGTGGTATAAAAACAAACTGGACCTTGGAAAGCACCTGTGATAGATTGTTGGAACTAATTAAGCAGCTGAACCGAGTGTTTCAGTTTCCATGTGCAAGTACTGCAAAATAACTAATGAAGTATTTATACTTGCCCCTGACCGGCAAGTTGTCTGTCTTTCATTCCTGGACACAAGCTACATAATGGTCCACTGGATCAGTATGGGATAGCAGAACCAAAGGAAACTGTCATCTACACCCACCCTATATTTATAGAATTTGACTTTTGTACAATGTAATACCGATGAATTATGTCATTGTGAATAAATCATGGGGGGGGTCTCCATAAAACTGCTGGAACATTTTTTTTAATATAAAATCTAACGAACTTTCACAAAAAAAATGTACCAGAGGAATTTGTACACTAAACTACAGTTGATAGCTGAATCCCAGGGAACTTGTGACATATTTTCACTTGTCCAGCAATGCCAGATATCAGGAATCTCACTGGAAAAGGCTCTGAAAGGATCCGATAATTATTTCTACTAAAGAGATCCACAACATGAAATGATGGGAATGGTAATCTGGCATAGGGGGTTTGTTTCATCATAGTACCAAAAAAAAAAAAAAAAAATTGGCTAAGAACATTTGGGAACTGGTTGTTAAATTAGCTGGTACATCAAAAAAATATAAATGTTATAAATTATATTTCACATTTTTACTTGAATCTATAGGTAAAATTGAAGTTTACTCGCTTCATAATACATTAATAAGGCATTTCCAGTTGTACATTATAGTTTATGAAAAACATATATTTGTGGCAAGCCTTCTAATGCTTTATGGGGAATTCCTCCTGTAAAATATGCACTTTAATGTTATCGTGTAAAATGTGTAGTCATGCCTTACTGTTTTTACACTTGCATAAATAGTAAATAACAGCATAAGTCAGTTTTGTATATTTGTACGAACATCATTTAACTGCAAGTCATTTAAATAAAATGTGTAAACTTGTTCAGTGTGATGTCTTCAACTGATCCTAAAATTCAGTATATCTCAGCAATGCATGCGGTGAAAACAGTTGCACATGTTACATTAAATAGGCTAGTTGAATACTCTGTTCCAGTAATGTACTGTAGAAAATATAAAATTAGTGAATTTATCACAGTTGTATCTTGTATGAAGAAATACATTCCATCCATCAGATCGCCCATCTCTCCTCCCCCCCCCCCATCCCCTTTAATTCATCCATTTAGACACCCAATTTCATATACCATGTCACTGGTTTTGAACTCCACTGTTTGAGCAAGATGTTAACAACAGTACAATGGATTTAGATTTCAAAATTTTTTGTTTTTGGCACTCGTCTGCATTTTGAGTTGCAGCTATTGTCAGTACTCCTGAAGCAAAGAGTTCAATCTGATTTCTTTATTTATTTCTCACACTTTGATTCAGGGACCCTGCTTGTTTTGACAGTGTATCTCCATGGAAACAGCCTCTGAATTCCAATATCATTTCCAATAAATCAGCACATACAATTTTTCAATTTTTACTGAAATACACAAAAATCTTTAATTTTTAGCCTTGAAATTCTATATTAGATGCACATTACAGTTGGGTTAAATTCTTAATTGCAAATTTGTATAAATTACGATGACATCTGAAAATTTGTGGATTAAGAAAACATTTTGGGAACTGGAACAAGCGTTAGATACAAAGTGATGAATTTTATAGTGTGGCAGAGAGTGTTATTATTAATGTAGAATGTACCAATGTAGAATGTGAATGTATAATTATTTCAAATCTAAAGCTTGCAAAAGAGTTACAGCTAATGAGTTCCTTTTGTTTTCATATCCAAAAATGTGGACATTATTAAATGAGGAAATATAGCTTATTGTACATTAGGTAAGATGTGTTAAACCCAATAAAAACAACAGTTTTATATGATTGCACTGCTTTACTTTGAAATATCAAACATTGTGAGCAACTGGGCAATATATTTTTAGGCCTTTGTGTCCATGAAAGTTTGGCTATGGACCAAAAGAAGCCAACACAGAAAGAGCACAGGAATCTTTCTTTCAAAGAATAGAAATATGAACAAAGAAATACAGACAAAAAAAATAATTTGACAGGCATATGTCAATACTTTAAGCTTTTCGCAATCTCAAACAGGAGCTGAGAGTTTATATCATTTGTTTTAAACTCCAGCATTGCACATTCAATCAACACAAATAGTTTGAAGTGCACTGCAGTAAGCACTTTAGTAATTCTACATAACATTCAGTGAAATACAAAACTAAGTAAATGCAGACTGGCAGTATTTGGGCTTTATTACACTTTCCCAGTGATGTACTGTTTTAATATTCCATTATTTGTTGCCACGGAATGGCAATGAGAATGTGGATCTTAGAGAATCCAGACTTTTCCCACTTCCCCAGTACCCATGGTACAAAATTAACACCTATCCCCATGTCCAAGACTGGTAACTATTCTCACAGTATCTTTCTAGATTTACAGGTCCAGATGCCCTGTAACTTAAGAAAACTGTCCATATATTTTCTCGATTATCATCAAAATTATTTTGGGTCTATGGGTATTGATAGTGGTACATTCTTGCCATTACAGAAAACATAAGTTTTGAAACTGAACACTGATTTAACCTACATTGAAATATGGACTGGTAACTTTTTCTATGGACCTGTGTTTTGTGTCGCCTGTAACATTTTTGAGTTGCAGGTACTGTGGACCAGGAACACTCCACTGGAAAGTTCTCTCGTAGACTCTGTACACTATCAATACCCAATGTTTTTACAGTATTCCACCATGTTCTGTCAGTTATTGTGGTATGGATAGTATTCCACTATTTTCTGTTACTAGGAGCCTGAGTAATCTTCCAGAGCCCTCCACATGGACACTCTTTGAGCCATTTTCCCTCCCATGCCTGTAGTACCGGGTACTTACACACAGACTCAATCAGACAGAGGTTGCCGCAGCGTGAACATGTTTTGGTGGGCTGGGCGGGGTTAGTGCCTAGTGTCACCTGATGTACCATGTCCATGCGGTGTGCCAGTCCCACCTCACCCCCTGCCAACTCGCCCCCACCCACTGGTGGCTCCTGAAATGTCAGCTTTACTGGGTGGTTCTGTGATAGAATGGAGTAGCCACTCACACTGCCAAACAAACCCTGCTCGTTATTGGGTGGGTAAATCTGACTACGCAGCAAGCAACACTTGTCAATCAGTGCCTCATCAAAGTCCATGCCTTTGTTCTCCTTAGCCACCTGCCACACTCTGGTGAGGATCTTGAACATCTCATTCATGGCATCAAGGTTGGTGGTGGTTGTGGTGAAGTGTGGCAGACAGCGGGAGTTGATAAGCCCCCAGATTCTGATCACCACCATCAGTTCCCTCAGTGTGGCAAGTGAGGACACGTCCCGCAGAATGGTGTACCCTGGGAAGTTTGTGCCATACCTAAAGTGTAAATACATGTATATATGTGCAGGCAACAAGGGTAATTGGTTAAAGCCAAACATACACATGAACATTAAAACACTCTGAATCAAAATCATTTTCTATTAACAATTCAATAAAAAACCAACATGGAAAATAGAAACCAGTCAATCTCAAAAGGCAAGAATCAAAGATAATATAATATTGTGTTTATTTACTCTTGTGATACCAACAGACTATTGAGGACACAGTGTATTAGGTATATGTACCAAACACTGTGACACTGGCAGTGTACCGAGGACACAGCATTAGGTTTATGCAACTAACACTGTGACACTGAGGACACAGAGCATTAGGTTTATGCAACTAAAACTTTGACACTGAGGACACAGAGCATTAGGTTTATGCAACTAAAACTTTGACACTGAGGACACAGAGCATTAGGTTTATGCAACTAAAACTTTGACACTGAGGACACAGAGCATTAGGTTTATGCAACTAAAACTTTGACACTGAGGACACAGAGCATTAGGTTTATGCAACTAAAACTTTGACACTGAGGACACAGAGCATTAGGTTTATGCAACTAAAACTTTGACACTGAGGACACAGAGCATTAGGTTTATGCAACTAAAACTTTGACACTGAGGACACAGAGCATTAGGTTTATGCAACTAAAACTTTGACACTGAGGACACAGAGCATTAGGTTTATGCAACTAAAACTTTGACACTGAGGACACAGAGCATTAGGTTTATGCAACTAAAACTTTGACACTGAGGACACAGAGCATTAGGTTTATGCAACTAAAACTTTGACACTGAGGACACAGAGCATTAGGTTTATGCAACTAAAACTTTGACACTGAGGACACAGAGCATTAGGTTTATGCAACTAAAACTTTGACACTGAGGACACAGAGCATTAGGTTTATGCAACTAAAACTTTGACACTGAGGACACAGAGCATTAGGTTTATGCAACTAAAACTTTGACACTGAGGACACAGAGCATTAGGTTTATGCAACTAAAACTTTGACACTGAGGACACAGAGCATTAGGTTTATGCAACTAAAACTTTGACACTGAGGACACAGAGCATTAGGTTTATGCAACTAAAACTTTGACACTGAGGACACAGAGCATTAGGTTTATGCAACTAAAACTTTGACACTAGCAGGGTATTGTGGACACAAGCTACTAAGTTTATGCACTTAACCCTGCAACAGTGTTAGTGTAGTGATGATACTGAGCATTATGTTTAAATACTTACCCTTGTGACATTGGTAGGGTAGTGAGCAGGTAGAGCACAAGGTCTGCCACCCACTGGATGAGGGGTTGAGATGCCTGTAATGTCAGGTCTTGAACCACAAACTCTTTCTTCTCAGGGTTCAGAGTCATCATCACCTTGTCAATGTCAATCTCTGTGTTCTTGTTGCAGTTTGATGTGAGTTTCTCCACTGGTCCCTGGTACAAAAACCAACACAGCAAAGCAGAACTTCTATAATGCACACATGTTAGGACAAAAAGATTTTGTTCGTGTAATAGAAGGTTCATAAAATTGAAATTTTGGGTGAAACTGTCAGAAAATGCAATTATAAAAGACAGGTGCTGTACAAAATGTAGATCAACAAGATTTCAGTACAATAATGAATGTGATATAATTGTATTCAAACCCCCATTTTCTAATATATATGGTACTTTTATGTATTCTTGACAAATCATACTGCATTCGAAGTATCCAATACCCATCATCCATAATGTTACGAAAGGAAGATTTGTTGAGATAAAAGAAGGCACACGGATGAAATTCCAAGTAGGTAAACATGAAAATGGAAAAAAGGGAATGTGATTAAGCAATAAATGCAGTATAACATCCACTGCCTGAACAAGCTGGGGCAGTAAGACTTTGGATAACACATGCATAATAAAAACTGGTATCTTAGCATAAACATCGATACAGGGGTAAAGGGAATTTTGATTAAACAACAGGATATCCAAATAAAATATAACCTCAACTATCTGAACATGCTGGGGGAGCAAGACTGTTTGGATGACAAAGGTTCAAAAATGGCATCAGAGATGTCTGTACCCCACAGCCCAGGGAAATCATTTTTGACACCATGAGATACAGAAGAAGTGAAACAGAAGAAGATCAGGAGACTTTCAGAGCAAACAGTATCAGTTCTATAAAGATCCAAATAATGTAGAGTAAAATGTGGAGAAAATAACATCTAAGAGAGATAAAATGTATGTAAAGATAAAGTATTAAAACCAAGACAGTTCAATAGGAAGATGACAGTATTAATCAGTAAACTAAAAAAATTATGAAACTGTAAGATTTATTAATTAAAATATTGGAAGTATGGACAATGGAGGTCAAACTACAACAGGTCTGGTATAGTGTCCCAGTTACACCCCTTACCACATGGCTGGTGATAGATTCGGATGTTGGTGAATTCTGAAAACTACTAAAATTACACAAAAATAGCTTGTAAATAGAGGTTTCAGAAGACCTAATTTTCTTAATTTTTTGGTTTTATTCATTTTTATGAAATAACAAATAAACCAGACAGAAAAAAAATGGTTTTTGGGAGGTCTGAGTCTGGCAGTTCTTATATAAATACCGGTGGAAATGGGCAGCTAGAAGAATGTACTTTTGTTGTGATAAGTGTAAGGAATGTGTTTCTGTTGTCCAATTAGAAGAAGTTTACTGATTTTTTTTGTAGCACCCTGGGAATGCTTCTCCTTTGTGGAGTTCAAAGAGACTCTGCTGTAGAACTTTGTCTGCAGGTTTGTACCATTTAATAAATGAACTGGGTCAAATCTTTGACATAACAGGTCAGTATCCAAGTAGGTAGCTTCTTATTCATTTTATTTTCTTTCCCCTAGTTGGTCCCACCATGGGGTCGTCTTACACCACAACATTCTCATGGTACACACTGCAGTGTTTTAGTTAAGCCTTTTATTTAAGCATTTTGACAACGCACTAAGAAGACCAGACTGACTAATTACCTTAGGAAGTGAACCAGCAACAGATCCTTGTTTTCACATGTTTCACATGTATATGACCTTTTTTTCACTGTATATTAATACAGTGGTACTCTTATGACCAAGACTACAGCATGTGCAAAGTTGCCCTTGTATCACAGCTTTTATTACATCTCACCTCAGGTTCACATATATTCTTGCTACGATAACCATACCATATCCTGTAGAGAGGCCTTTGGGTCCGACATTTCAAATGTTTTATTCTATCTGACATTTTTCCAAGTTAATTTTATACATACTAGTGTTTTTTCTGTAACATACCACATCCCGAGCAGAAAGGCCTTAGGCTCCCGCATTTCAAATAATTTATTATATCTGACATTTGTCCAAATGCAATAAGACATACTAGCATCCTTGCTATAACATACCACATCCAATTTATTCTAGTATCCTTACTATAACATACCACATCTTGAGCAGAAAGTCCTTTGGGTCGTAGCTGTGCCTTGAAGTGAGTGGAAATGGTGTGGAGCATAAGTCTGCAATGGCAGTCTGCTGCACGTTGCTGTCCCCCAGCACTGCAGCTGTACAGGCTGCCCTTCACAGCCATGTGCCGCTCAAACAGAACCTCCTGCATACCCACTGGCTGCTTGCTAAATTCATCACTAAGTCTCTGAATGATGCTCTCCAGTAAGCCTACAAATACAACGCTAAAAATCATCAGTAATCCTCTGAATGATTCTGTCAAATAAGCATGAAAAATACACTAATTTATCATTTATCAGGCCTGGGGCGAGCAAGGCAAAACTATACATCACACTGAATATAATTGTTCAATAATAAATAATAAATGCTTTATCTTTTCATATGATATAATAATCCTTTGACTTTTTGCTTTTTGTTATGTGTATATAAATGAATATAAATAGATTTAATAATGCTTTGACATTTGTTTTTCAGTTCAAAGAGCAATGCCTATCCACAGAACATAGTCATGCTGGGAGTGATGTGGCTGTGGAAGTGGTGAAAACATGCAATGCAATGATTGACCATGCTGTTGTTTCCAAGGAAAGACCAGGCCAGATGTTTGCTTCACATGTGGCTGGTACATCTGATGGGGTGACGGCAACTCTGCCAAAGAAAGACTCTGTGAAGCGGGCGCTGAGATACACTCAGAGGCAATTTTCCAGTGGATCCCAAGTCCTTGAAGGATTTTACAGTGGAGGGTGACTTCAGCCTGACTTCTGGAGGCCAAAGGTTTCTCCTACATGACAGTGGATGCGAGGCTGTGAAACGTGCGCTGGTTTTTGCCAGTGATGAAGGCCTGAGACACCTAGCTTCAGAACAGTCCTGGTATATGGATGGAACTTTCAAGATGTCGCCGAAGATTTTCAGCCAGCTGTACGTGATACGTGCAAAGCTTCCCACCAGTGCAGTGACATGCTGTTACGCTCTTCTCCCAGACAAGACAGAAGAGAGTTACAAGGAAATGCTCAAAGCCCTACTTGAGAAGTCAGCTGACCTTGGATATCCTTTGGACCCTGTCAATATTCATCTTGACTTTGAGTTTCCTGTCGTCAATGCAGTTAAGTTGGTGTTTGGCAGCCACATTAACTTTATTGGTTGCTTTTACCATCTTACCCAGAGTACGTGGAGGAAGGTGCAAGAATTGGGGTTGGTGCAGCGCTATGATAGTGAGGATTTCAAGCATTTCTGCGGAATGCTTGACAGATTGGCCTTTGTTCCACCTGGTGAAGTGAAGCAGGGCATGGACTATCAGAAGGAAGTGTGCCCAGAAGATGCTGAGGGTCTAGTGGATTACTTGACAGCACTTACGTCAGTGGCCATTAACGGGCTATTGTCAGACAAGCAACATCTGATGGATCACTTCCTCAAATACACTTCAGAAGATTCCGCCAGAACTGTGGAATGTCCATGATTGCACAATCAATGATATAGACAGGACAAATAACTTCTGTGAGTCGTGGAACAATGGCTTTGCTTGCTCTGTTTGGCATAACCACCCTTCCCTGTGGTGGCTCATCACACATCTGAAGGAAGATGAAGCTCTAGTTCAGATGGAGATTTTACAGACTGCCAGAGGCCAGCCACCATCCAAAAGACAGCAAAAAGGATCAAAAATCCTTCAAGAAAAGTTGAAAGCCCTTTGCATGGACCATTTAAATGGCCGAAAAAGTTTGGTGGAGTTTCTTCAGGCAATTGGACACTGTATTCGTATACACACATGAATAGCAATGCTAAAATCTTTCTAGATCAATGTATAGTATGATGTACTTTTTTCAGCAGTTACGTGTAAATAACACGTACATCTGTTAGTATATCAGTATCAAAGTGCTGTGTGATTTTAAATGTGTGTATGACTTAATAAAATTCTTCTGCGTTATATATGATTTTCTATGTGTAAATGAATGAATATTCCAAATTTGCAAAATGAGGGCTTTTTATAAAGTTGAGGGGTTTTCTCCACAAGCCTGAAAATAACGTGAGGGGTTTTCTCCACAAGCCCCAAAATAGGGTGAGGGGTTTTCTCCACAGGAAATTTTTGAGGGGGTTTTCTCCTGAGAGCTCATTTTGTGAGGGTTTTTTCCTGGATTTGTACAAGTACTTGTACTTGGTACTTGTACTTAATTACTTTCGAATTTGTTCAAATTGAAGTTTGGAGTCCCCCAAGGTTCTGTCTTAGGTCCCCTTCTGTTTTCCCTCTACACAACACCTCTGAGTCAAGTCATCAGAAAATATACCGGAGTCCGTTACCACTTCTATGCGGACGACACTCAGTTGTTCATTCACTTATCCCCTGATGATAGTCTCAAGTCTTTTGACCGTCTTAAATCATGTTTGAATGATATTCAGGTCTGGATGTCTGAAAACAAACTCAAGCTAAATCCCGATAAAACAGAATTCATAGTCTTCGGTGCCAAAGACAGACACAAATGGCTCAGTGACTCACTACCTGTCAATATCCTGGGAAATTGTCTCTCTCCCGCAGATGTTGTACGCAATCTGGGCGTTCTGTTTGATGCAAAGTTTTGTTTCACCAATCACGTAAATTCTGTTATCAAATCCTGCTTTATCAGCCTCAGGGACCTTCATCGTATCAGGAGGTTTCTTTCTGTGGATACATCAGTGGTAATTGCAAATGCTCTGGTCAGTAGTCGTTTGGATTATTGCAACTCTCTTTTTCGCAGTTTGTCATCCCGAAATGCTACAAGGCTCCAATATGTTCAAAATGCGCTTGCACGGTTTGTCACTGGTGCTTCAAAGTACACTCACATTACATCCACCCTTAGGTCACTCCATTGGCTACCCGTTAGACAACGTATTATCTTCAAAACCCTAGTTTTGGTCTATAAGTACCTCACCACTGGCCAGCCTAAGTATTTTGCACCATATCTCCCCTTGTACAAATTTGCCATGAATACAAGACGTTCCAATCCCAAAAATTTGTTCCTTCTGGTTCCCTCTTACTGTCCTTCCATCTATAAATCAAAGGTCCATTTTAACAATAGTTTCTCATATGATACCCCTAAGTTATGGAATGATCTTCCATATGATATACGCAGTGCTCCAAATCTCTCCAGTTTCAAAAGTCGACTCAAAACCTACCTATTTCAGAAATCATTCCCACCATAGCTTCTTACTACCGAACACCGGACCGCCTCCCTGGCAACGACTCGGAACATGTCTAATGTCTCATGATTTATGCCTTACGGATTGGATGGTGTGCCTTAGAATCCGTTGATACAGAGATTAAGCACCTGGACAACTGATTGATTGATTGATTGACTCATTTTCAAGTTCTTGTACTTGATAGCTGAAAATTAAAAGTAATTGTACTTGCACTTATACTTGGCTAAAATATCCAAGTACTTTTCAACTACTTTCAAGTACATTCCAATTACATTTGTAGTTTTGTAACTTTAATTAAGTGACTTATAAGGTGTAAATTTTCTAACTGTCTCTTTCAGCAGAGTGTAGATTATAGTTTGTGTTGTTTTGTCAAAGAACAAAGGGCTGTTCAGTTAGCCAGAACTTAGGTTTTCTTAATTATAAAGAAGCTACAATTAATCAATTCTTTTTCACATTTTAAACAAAAGACCCACTCCTTCAATATATAGCTGTGTTCTAATCATAAAGGTGCAGCATTTAATTTATCCTTTTTCACTTTTACACAAAAGATCCACTCAGTCACAGCAAAGCTTTGCTTTCATCATAAAAGGAGAGCATTAAACCTACCCTTATTCATTTTCACACAAAAGACCCACTCAGCCTGGGTGTTGATGTCAAGCTTGGTGGAGAGGAGGGCCAATTACAAGTAGCTGATTACTTGTTTATGTAAGGCAAACAAGCTAATCCCTTACACAAATAACTTGTTGCCTCATTCATTTCAATATTCATTTCATATAAACAAATAACAGTGTATAGTATATACTAGGGCTGTTATCATAAGCGATTTCTGTGGATCAAGGATCGCCTGTTAGATGCGAGTTGAACTCGAGTAAATGACACAAATATAAATAAAATAACAATGTCCAAATATTGTCATCAAGGGATCCACTGTTAGTACCATTTTATTGCAAGGAAATATATTTTGTAGTCGGTAAAATTGTGCAGATATGTATGAGCACTTTATGGAACAGCCACGTAAATAAGGGAAATTTTAAAAAAACGACCATTGCTCATTGATTTTTATGTCTCTATGGTTAGATAAATTGCAAAAGTGCTAGTTTGTAACAAGATTAGTATATTACTATCTATTTCTTAAAAACTTGAGTTAAAATTGCGTAAATCGATGTTGTCCCCAAATATCGCCCGCCGAGTTACGACTCTAGTTTCGGTCAACTCGTTACAGCACTAGTATATACAATTGCGATTGCTCCACAATTGCCCTTAAATATAAAGTTTTATTTTATTTAAAGTTTTTATTTTATTTTCATTCATTCATTTATTAAATGTATTCCAAACACCAATCATATATAATATCAGTTTTACACCAAGGACTGGTACAAACAATTTAAAACCTTTTTATGTGCCCCAAGTAACTAACTCATTGTCTGTCAATGCAAGCATACTGATGTCCAAAAGGATCTTTTCAAGTCAGACTTTTTAGTATTGCAAAACAGGATTTCCATGCATTCAGGTGTTCACTCACAGACAAAATTTTTGAAAGATTTGCATTTACTACGTGTAACAAGAAAATTAATGGAGCAGATTTTAGCTCATCAGTGTTCATTGAATGATTGTTTTAAATTGTATGTCTCAATAAATAATTAATTTGAAATATAAAGTGATGATCTAGTTATTATAGTTTTTGGATTGTACGCTATAAAAGTACTTGTACTTGCAATTTTTTCAAAGTACTTGTGCTTGAGTCTTGAGACCAGTACTTGTACTTGCAACTTGTCAAAGTACTTGTACTTGGCTCCATGTGCTTGACCCCAGGCCTGTCATTTATCCTCTGAATGGTGCTCTAAAATATGCAAGATAAATACAATACTGAAGTCCTCATTTAGCCTCTCAATGATGCATTCAAATATGCATAAAATTTCAATACCAAAGTCATTACTAAATATCAGAATGTCTTAGTGCTCTCAAATATGTATGATAAATACAATACCAGCGGTAACCTGTGAATGAAACTCTAAAATAAGGGCAATAAATAAAACATGACAATACTAAAATCATCATTCAGCCCCTGTATGATGCTCTCAAATATGAGTAAAAATACAATACTACCTTCATCACTCATAAGCTTTCAGTACAACGGGAAAATCACTGTTCTGTTTGCAACTGATCGCAAATATTGATGGTATTATATCAAATTAGTGCACCTTTTAAAGGAAACACCGGGATCTATTTCTTGGCCAGTTTAAACAATATGTATTTAAATATATGTTGCAGATTTGACAAATGTAAATTTTACCTCCTGTGGCAGCGTATATAGTTAGATCTTGTAACTACAGACCTGGTTTGATGGAAATGAGCACATCCCAGCAGTCAGCTCCTGTAAAGGTGAGGTATTCCAGCACACTCACCATGTAGTTTGGATGGACGTGTGTCAGGGTGTCTCTTGTGTTTATCACCTTCATCAGGTACAGACAGCCTACAAGTCATATAAACAAAAGATAAAACAAGCCTGTGAATCACATGATTACAGACAGTCAGCTAGTTGTATAACAAATAAATGCAGGCTACAAGTCATAAAAACAAATCAGGCAGCCTGCAAGTCATAGAAACAATGGATACAGTCAGGCTGCAAGTCATACATACAACAAATACAGACAGCCTACATGTCATATAAACAAAAGATACAAAAAGCCTGTGAATCACACAAGTAGAGACAGTCAGCTAGTGGTATTACAAAAACAGATCAGGCAGCCTGCAAGCCATAGAAACAACAGATGCAGGCAAGCTGCAAGTCATATAAACAACAAATAAAGGCAGCCTGCAAGCCATACAAGAAATATGGGCACTGCAAGTAACATAAACTAGATACAGGCAACCTGTATGTCACAGAGAGAGCAGATATAATCAAATAACTCAAGCTTCCCCACTTAATACTGATTCTCTCCGGTCACACATTAGAGTCCCTTGACTATCCATTTTGAACACTACTTTTGTTAATCTAACTCACTGAGTTCCCCATTGCGGGGAAGATATTGTACCTACAAAGCAGTACATTAGATTAGATAAAACAACACACCTATTGCATAAGACAATTTCAAGGCCTGTTGCCTGGTTACCACTTAAGGATGGGCAAAGTTTCCAGTAAGAGTTTGATACATTGTCATGTCTCTAACATTTTGCAATAGTTCAACATGATTTCAATTTGCTTTAGTAATACCAGGACTATCACTTGTGAATTCTTCTTTGGACATAATATCTTTCCATCAAAGACTCAGTTCAACACTCCCAAGATATTATATTTTTTATCAAGCAACTCACCCAACTGGTCAAGGCCAACCAGTCCACAGCCAGTCAGTGTCTGCTGCATGGTCACTATGTATGGCACAACCTTTTTCTGTTTGTCTGATTTGTCCATATCTGTGAATCCCATGTCCAGATTGGTGGTCGCTATGGGCTGTAAAATAGCAGTAAATCTACATTACTTACATCGAACACCTCACATTCTTGTTTACTTTTCTACTGTCACACATTACAGCAGACATTGAATTTGTGATAGAAACCAATGGTTTGAGTAGTAATATACTTTGATCAAAATCAGAAAAATAAATAGTACTTATTTCAAAACTCCATCAACGGACAAAAAAAAAATTATTACACGTCATCATACCAGGATCAAGCATTTATTGATTCTCCGACCTGAAAAGTAATGGTTGTTGTTGCATTAGAACTTGCACTATCTGGATTAGCTGGACAAATGGCTGAAACACGTATTTGCTTGGTGTCTTACTTGTTCAATACTCTGCAGGAATGTTTGCCTACTATTCACAACCTAGAAACTGATCAACTGAAAGTTATTTTATCAAACCAGAAGTAAGATTTCTCACCTGGAAATTGTATACTGATGGTCTACTGACCTGGAACGTGTGCTTTATGACATATTAACCTGGAAAGTCTGCTTCCAATAACAGTACCATCTGAAATGTACCTTTGTTGATGACACACTCACATGCAAATTGTGCTTGTTGATGACACACTTACCTGAAAGGTGTACTTGTTGATGATTTTGACATACTCGCCTGGAAAGTGAGCTTTTTATAACTTTGATCTACTCACTGCAAAGATGTACTGGTTGATGATTTTGATGTACTCTCCTGGAAGGTGTACTTGTTGATGACTTTGAAATACTCACCTGAATGGTGTATTTGCTTACAATGTACTCACAATCTCACATGGAAGGTGTTGATACTGTTCTTACCTGAAAAGTATGCTTGTTGATGATTTTGATAGAGCCATCCCTATAAGCCACTGCCAGGTACTGAAACATCCTGCTGCTGGGGTCATGCTGGGAGTGGTAACGGAGTGGAAAGTTTGCTGAGGCAAGAGATACAGGGAGACTGGGATGTGTGACGGTGTTCTGATGGCTCCAGTTGTAGAGGAGCTTAGTGTCATGAGAAGTGGTTTGGAAAGCTCGCTTGAGGGTAAGTGGTTGTTTGCTGAGACTCCAGAGCTCGACCTGACTGGAGCCAGCACTGCCTGTACATATAACCACTGACAGAGCCCCCTCCCTCTTGACCATCTTCAACATGGTTATCTGCTGGGTGTCCCCCTTGCTCTCCCGTCGCATGTAGAAACTGTTCATATGGCTCAGCCCCACGACACACTCTTCCTTCTGGAGTTGCAGACTGACTTGGTGAGTATGTATGGGTGATGAAATCTGACCACTGCTGGTCATGATGATAATATCGCCAGTCTTCTCGAAGTAGATGTCTGCAATGATCAGTCTTTGCCTTGTGTACTCTATACATTCAGTCTTCACAACACAACTGTCACCCTTGTTACTTGGCAGTCCAACGCAAACCTGCATTTATTAAAACAAGCAATCAGTGCCCGTGAATGGGCTCTGTGTCAGCTGACTGTGTGTTTTGAGTTTCAGAGTAGAAATGAAAGAAGGTCTCAAAGGTTGTGCCCTGAAAATGGTATTCAGAAGTAAAGTACAAAGTTAGCTGTTAAGGTGTAACAAGAGGAGAGTGCCCGTGAACGGGCACTGTGTCAGCTGACTGAGTGTTTTTGATTTGTGAAGGTGATTAGAGGACAGAATAATTATCAGGAAAAGGGCTGTACAGAAATACAGTAAATGGTAACTGAACAGCAAGTTCGAAAGAAATTCCGAAGCTGACAGAAGAAAAGGATAAAAAAGTTGTGCCCTGTAAATGGTATTATGAAGGAAAATAACAAGGTAATTGTTTAAGTGTAAAAAATTGGTTAAAACATATTTAAAGAAATACTACAAATGCAATATCCTCGTTCGACCTTGAAGAAGGGGTCCAAGGTCAAATCTAACCACACTTATACATTCCCAGCCCATGATTTCCTATGGTTTACCATTCCAAACCTCTAGGACCAATTATAAATGAGTTATAAGCACTTTTAAGCTTGGCTGTCCTCATTTGACCTTGAAGGAGGGGTCCAAAGGTCAAATCTGACCATACCAAAAGATTCCGAGCCAATGATTTCCTATGGGATGGTTTACCATCCCAAATCTCTGTCACCAATAATAAGCGAGTTGTAGGCACTTTCAATTTTCGCTATCCTCATTTGACCTTGAAGGAGGGTTCCGAGGTCAAATCGGACCATATCAACTGATTCACAGCCCATGATTTCCTCTCTGTTTACCATCCCAAACCTCTGGGACCAATAATAAGCGAGTTATAAGCACTTTTAAGTTTGGCTATCCTTGTTTGACCTTGAAGGAGGGGTCATTGAAGGTCAAATCTGACCACACCAAAAGATTCCCACCCCATGATTTCCTACAGGTTGGTTTATCATCCCAAACCTCTAGGATCAATAATAAGGGAGATATAAGCACTTTTCATGACTGACAAAAAACACCTGTGGCGGCCATCTTGTTTCTCAAAATGAGGCCAAAAATATTCCCAGACAACATTTTATGGTTATTAATATATACTGCAAACTTAAGAAAGCTAGCTATAATATTTTTTTTCATCAGAGCAGTAATGGTGAAATCTCTCTCTACACACTGCGGCAATCCAGTGGATACAATGATTTACTCAACAGTGAGAACCTGAAAGTAGCTATTGCTCAGCTATGCAATGACATAGAGGTCTGCAATTTCACTATGTTATAGCTGACCAAAAATTCTGTGAATAACATATTTAACAAATTACTCTAAATGTAATAGTTTTCAAGTTACAACTGATTTACTCAACAGTGAGAACCTCAAAGGAACTATTACTCAGCTATGCAATGAGCTACATGTCTGAAATTTTACTATGTTATAGCTAACCCAAAAGTAGGTGAACAACATATTTAAGCAAACTACTGTAAATGCAATAGTTTTCAAGCTACAACTGATTTACTCAATAGTGAGAACCTGAAAATAGCTATTGCTCCGCTATGCCATGAGCTATAGGTCTGTAATTTCACTATGTTATAGCTGACCCAAAAGTAGGTGAACAATATATTTTAACAAAATACTCCAAATGCAATATTTTTCAAGTTATAGCTGATTTACTCAACAGTCAATACCTGAGAATAGCTATTGCTCAGTTGTGCCATGAGCTATAGGTCTATAATTTCACTATGTTATAGCTGACCCAAAAGTAGCTGAATAACATATTTGCACAAATTTCTGTAAATACAATAGTTTTCCAATTATAACTGATTTACCCAACAGTGAGAACTTCAAAGTAGCTATTACTCAGCTATGAAATGAGCCACAGGTCTGAAACTTCACTATGTTATAGCTGACCCCATAATAGGTGAATAACATATTGAAACAAAATACTCTAAATGCAATAGTTTTCAAGTTATAAGTGATTTACTCAACAGTGATAACCTAAAAGTAGCTATTACTCAGCTATGCCATGAGCTACAGGTCTGAAATTTTACTATGTTACAGCTGACCCAAAAGTAGCTGAATAATATATTTATACAAAATTATCTAACCCCAATAGTTTTCAAGTTACAAGTGATTTTACTCATTATGGAAGTTACTGAAAAGTCAGAAACTAGCTATTACTCACTTACCTATAGAGATAGACTCCCAATTTACTCACCATGTTGTAGCTACAGAAAAAGTAGCTGGGTAACATATTTTAACAAAATGCCCTATATGCAATAACTTTTCAAGTTATAAATGATTTAGTGCATGATTTCATTAATTTTAATGCATTAAAAATAGTTAGCCTCGGCAGGCAAGAACCCCAGCCCGCAGGTACAGGTAAATGGCCAATGACATTGAGATATGGGAAAATCTTAGGAACAACGTCATATAAAGAACCCACAAGATGTTCTACAAAAGATTCACATGCCATGATTTCTTACAAGTAGTTTTCATATTTTGAAGCCCTAGAAACAATTATAACGGAGATATAAGGCCTTTTTGACACGATCATCCTCCTATTTGGCATTAATGATGTGATATGGCGGCCATTTTGTTTCAAAAACAAGGACACAATTACAAGCTTTCCTGTCCATTTACATTTTGTGCAAATCTGATGAAGCTAGCTGCAATATTTTAGGTTACAGAAAATATTAAAGATTTTAGAACAAACTTTAAGACCCCAAAATTTTAAGTGTTGCCATGGCAACAGTTGCTGCCGGATACCCCCCAAAACCTAATCAGCTTTAGATTCTCTTGGGGTAAACATATCCTGAAAATTTGGTGAAAATCCAGCAGGGGTTAAGTCTGTGGAACACCCACAAACTTTAAGACCTGAAAATCTTAAAAGTATTGCCATGGCAACAGTTGTTACCGGATACCCCCAAAACCTAATCAACTATAGATCCTCTTGAGGTAAACATCTTCTGAAAATTTGGTGAAAATCCGTGCAGGGGTTTAGGCTGTGGAAAACCCACAAACTTTAAGACCCAAAAATTTTAAAAAGTGTTGCCATGGCAACAGTTGTTACAGGAAACCCCCCAAAACCTAATCCGCTCTACATCCTCTTGGGATAAACATCCCCTAAAAATTTGGTGAAAATCCGTGCAGGGGTTTAGGCTGTGGAACACCCACTAGCTTTTATGCCCCCCGCCGCCGCCGCTGCCCAGACAGCACAGGGGACTATAACCGAAGTCTTTATGGGCTAGGGTTAAAAATTATTTTAAAAATTCATAAAAAATAATTAAGAGAGATCCTGGCCTCATATTCACACAATGGAATCTACTTGTGGCCTAGCACATATACGCAAGATATGAGAGAAATCCCTGCAATAGTCAATGAGACAATTGTGATAAAGCGTTGAAATTTTCACACCTTTGGTGGGGGTACCTCACCTGTAATGGCTCTAGCAAACAGACGAACTGACAGATTTGCATGCCTTGAACACTTTTTCATCCTCGATAGTTAAGGTATCTTTTAAAAAAACAGCATATCTCTGGGCCTTGTAGTTTTGGAGGAGAAGTTGTTCCCGTGGACGCGGACGCGTATGCCCAGGCCGCAGTGACGACATAATGTCAGCTGACATAAAAACCGGCATTGAGACCTATCACTGCAAAGAATCATAAAGTAATAAAATAGTATCGGAGATGCCCAAACCCTACAGCTTGGGGAAATTGTTTTCGGCACCTTAATGTTGAACACCTACACCAATGTCCCTACCAAGTATCAACATCCTTCACCTTATGGTTTCTGAGATATAGCTCAGACAAATACTTAAAGGTGAAAGCCACTATGGCAAGGTCTAAGGTCAAAACAAGGTCACACCATGACATTGCACAACTAATGTTGAACCTTAATGTTGAACACCTACACCACCAACCAATTTCCCAGCAAGTATCAACATCCTTCACCTTATGGTTTCTGAGATATAGCTCGGACAAATGCTTAAAGGTGAAAGTCACTATGGCAAGGTCTAAGGTCAAAACAAGGTCACACCATGACATTGCACACCTACACCCCCTAACTAATGTCCCTAATAAGTATCACACTTAACACCTTATGGTTTCTGAGATATAGCCCAGACAAGATTTTAAAGGTCAAGATCACTACGGCAAGGTCAAACATTAAATCAAGGTCATGCCATGACATTGCACACTTACACCCCCCAACCAATATCCCTATCAGGTATCAACTTCCTACATCCTATGGTTTCTGAGATACTGCCCAGACAAACGTTTTCCACCGCCAGTCCACCCAACCGCCCGCCAATCCGGACGCCATGGGTGAAAACCATACCATTACAGCCCAGCAACTAAGAATTGTCATTGTTATACTATATGATACATTGTCTATAATAAAGTAATCCTGTTGCCTAACTGTAATACACTGCAAATTCAATCGGAATAAAGCATATCTCTGTAAAAATAATCTCCTAAGCAAACACCCACAAATAAATGGTTGTGTACAGACAAATAATAAACTAAAATGTGTGAAACTATATACAACAAGGATTTCTTGTATAACGTTTTCACAAGTCAGATCAGTAGATCCAGCACAATTACAATTGAACTTTCTTGGGTAGGCACTTTTAACTGCGATTAATAAGTGGCAACCTTCTTCAAATATTTACCAGATATGTGTTAATCATGGGTAAGAGAATACCCTGCTAGCCCTTAAGGGCTATGGGGTAAAAAAAACTTAATATTCTACACTGAACTAAGAAAACTAGAGATTGCGTCTCGACGCAGTGTATCCCCGGACGGGACATAGTTAAGGCGTGAATGTGTCGGGCTTGAGCCTGTTTCCTGGAGCACCAGGTCAGGATTCTTCATAGTACCAGATTACTTCCAAAAGCTAATCACTAGTTGTTTCACTTATATCTGTCTTTAAAAATTACATTTCATGGATCCAGAAGATCCATATAGTGATCCGGATCGCTTCCAAAACTCAATCATTTCATCCTTTTACCTTTTCAGACATATTCTAAAAATTTCATCGAAATCCATCCATAAGTTTTTGAGTTATCTTGTACACAGACACATCTGGCAGCCTGGATCCACATGATCCAGACAGTGATCCAGATTACTCCCAAAATCTAATCACTTGTTCTTTGTCCCATTTAAGACATTTCCTGAAAATTTCATAAAAATCCATTCATGACTTTCTGAGCTATTTGTCTTTAAAAATTACATTCACGGATCCAGAAGATCCAGATAGTGGTCCAGATCACTCGCAAAATTGAACCATTTCTTCCTTTTACCACTTCTTCCTTTTACCATTTGTAACATATCCTGAAAATAGTAAAATCCATTCCAAGATTATGTACAAGCCTGGATCCAGATGATCCAGATCATTCCAAAAATGTAATCACTTGTTCCTTGTACCATTTAGGCCATTTGCTGAAACAATCCATCCATAACTTTTTGAGGTATCTGTCTTAAAAAATTACATTTCACGGATCCAGAAGATCCATATAGTGATCCGGATCACTTCCAAAATTCAATCATTTCATCCTTTTACCACTTCTTCCTTTTACTATTTGTAACATAGCCTAAAAATATCATCAAAATTCATCGTAAAATCATGTTGCAGGCTCGATCCAGATGATCCAGACGGTGATCCAGATCATTCCAAAAGTATAATCACTTGTTCCTTGTACCATTTAGGTTATTTGCTGAAAATGTCATCACAATCCATCCATAACTTTTTGAGGTATGTCTTATTACATTTCACGGATCCAGAAGATCCATACAGTGATCCGGATCACTTCCAAAATTCAGTTATTTCATCCCTTTACCTTTTCAGACATATCCTGAAAATTTCATCAAAATCCGTCCATAAGTTTTTTTGCTACAATGTACACAAACACATCTGGCAACCTGGATCCAGATGATCCAGACAGTGATCCAGATCACTCCCCAAATCTAATCACTTGTTCCTCACACCATTTAGGTCATTTGCTGAAAATGTCATCACAATCCATCCATAACTTTTTGAGGTATCTGTCTTATTACATTTCATGGATCCAGAAGATCCATATAGTGATCCGGATCACTTCCAAAATTCAGCCATTTCATCCTTTTACCTTTTCAGACATATCCTGAAAATTTCATCAAAATCCGTCCATAAGTTTTTTTGCTACAATGTACACAAACACATCTGGCAACCTGGATCCAGATGATCCAGACAGTGATCCAGATCACTCCTCAAATCTAATCACTTGTTCCTCGCACCATTTAGGTCATTTGCTGAAAATGTCATCACAATCCATCCATAACTTTTTGAGGTATCTGTCTTATTATATTTCATGGATCCAGAAGATCCATATAGTGATCCGGATCACTTCCAAAATTCAGCCATTTCATCCTTTTACCTTTTCAGACATATCCTGAAAATTTCATCAAAATATCTGCAACCTGGATCCAGATGATCCAGACAGTGATCCAGATCACTCCCCAAATCTAATCACTTGTTCCTCGCACCATTTAGGCCATTTGCTGAAAATGTCATCACAATCCATCCATAACTTTTTGAGGTATCTGTCTTTAAAAATTACATTTCATGGATCCGGAAGATCCATATAGTGATCCGGATCACTTCTAAAATTCAACCATTTCATCTTTTTACCTCTTCAGACATATCCTGAAAATTTCATCAAAATCCGTTCATAAGTTTTTGAGCTATATTGTACACAAACACATCTGGCAGTCTGGATCCAGACGATCCAGACAGTGATCCGGATCACTCCCAAAATCTAATCATTTGTTCCTCGTCCCAATAAGGACATCTCCTGAAAATTTCATCAAAATGCACCCATAACTTTTTGAGCTATCTGTGTTTAAAAATTAAATTTCATGGATCCAGAAGATCCAGACAGTGATCCGGATCACTCCCAAAATTTAATCACATCTTCCTTTTACCAATTTGGACATATCCTGAAAATTTTATCAAAATCCGTCTGTCAGTTTTTGAGTTATCTTGTTTACAAACAAACAAACACAGGGCCCAAAATGACCCTCGGTCAGGTACTTTGGCGGTCAGTGGATGACCTTCAACGAAGATCAATAACTATCCATAGCTTCTATTTTTCAAAGATTAGCAGTGAATCTCTATTTGAGAGACCTGTTGTAAAATAGCAGACATTTGACAAATTGTTCTGTACAGACAAACATGCTCTCAAACTGTTCCATGCATCAACTGACTTACCAGTCCAGTTGATGTCACTCCTATCCAACCCTCTGCAGCTTTACCTCCAAAATAGCTCAAGGAAGGAGGCAGATTTTCACGAATTAATTTATCTGAGTAGCTTGCAATGTCCCTTTTATCTCCATTTAGTGTTACCTAATATATCATAATGAGTATGTATTAGTATAAGTAACACAACTGTCAACTAGAGGATCGCTCGCAAAAAAAAAGATAATGTTTTTGCACAGCAAAAACAAAGCGTCCCGAAAAGGATATAAAGGTGAGTGCTAAAGTATTAAGAAAATGCTTCGTTTCTAGCCTTATACTGTTGTGGCAACCAAAGTCAGCGCAGTCTGCTCTATCTAGCACGGTTTTCAAGATATAAGAATTTTTGTGTTTTGCAAAAAATAAAAAAATTAAAAATGTCCGCTATATTTGGCGAGACAAAAATATTTTGAAAATTGGCATGGCTACTCTGCAGAGATACCCAGCAGGTCCAAAATTTTGTTGAGTTCGCTCCATATAGCACGGTTTTCGAGATATAAGCATTTTTGTGTTTTGCAAAAACTTTGAAAATTCAAAATGGCCACCATTTTTGGGGAGAGAAAAATTTTTGTCAAGACCACTGCCGCGGTGTGTATCTCCCGCCGAGCATTAAAGCAAAAGAAATAGCTTTTCCGAGATATTCACAATTTTTCATTTTCGTGTGTGAAAGCTCTGCCAAAAGTAGGTGAATGAGTTATTTTGAGAAAAATTGGCTATCTGCAATACTATTAAGAGATAATTCACATTTACTCATTTTGAGTAGGTGAATAATTATCTATGGGTCTGAAACTTCACCAAGTGAAAGCTCTCCCAAAAGTAGGTGAATGAGTTATTTGAGAAAAATTGGCTATCTGCAATACTTTTAGAGATAATTTGCATTTACTCATTTTGAGTAGGTGAGTAATTAGCTATGGGTCTGAAACTTCACCATGTGAAAGCTCTCCCACAAGTAGATGAATGAGTATTTGATAAAAATTGGGTATCCGCAATACTTTTACAGATAATTAGCATTTACTCATTTTGAGTAGGTGAATAAATAGCTATGGGTCTGAAACTTCACAGAGTGAAAGCTCTCCCAAAAGTAGGTGAATGAGTTATTTGAGAAAAATTGGCTATCTGCAATACTTTTAGAGATAATTCACATTTACTCATTTTGAGTAGGTGAATAATTAGCTATGGGTCTGAAACTTCACTAAGTGAAAGCTCTGCCAAAAGTAGGTGAATGAGTTATTTGAGAAAAATTGGCTATCTGCAATACTTTTAGAGATAATTCGCATTTACTCATTTTGATTAGCTATGGGTCTGAAACTTCACCAAGTGAAAGCTCTCCCAAAAGTAGGTGAATGAGTTATTTGAGAAAAATTGGCTATCTGCAATACTTTTAGAGATAATTCGCATTTACTCATTTTGAGTAGGTGAGTAATTAGCTATGGGTCTGAAACTTCACAGAGTGAAAGCTCTCCCAAAAGTAGGTGAATGATTAATTTGAGAAAAATTGGCTATCTGCAATACTTTTAGAGATAATTCGCATTTACTCATTTTGAGTAGGTGAGTAATTAGCTATGGGTCTGAAACTTCACAGAGTGAAAGCTCTCCCAAAAGTAGGTGAATGAGTTATTTGAGAAAAATTGGCTATCTGCAATACTTTTAGAGATAATTCACATTTACTCATTTTCAGTAGGTGAGTAATTAGCTATGGGTCTGAAACTTCACCAAGTGAAAGCTCTGCCAAAAGTAGGTGAATGAGTTATTTGAGAAAAATTGGCTGTCTGCAATACTTTTAGAGATAATTCGCATTTACTCATTTTGAGTAGGTGAGTAATTAGCTATGGGTCTGAAACTTCACAGAGTGAAAGCTCTTCCAAAAGTAGGTGAATGAGTTATTTGAGAAAAATTAGCTATCTGCAATACTTTTAGAGATAATTCGCATTTACTCATTTTGAGTAGGTGAGTAATTAGCTATGGGTCTGAAACTTCACCAAGTGAAAGCTCTCCCAAAAGTAGGTGAATGATTCATTTGACAAAAATTGGCTATCTGCAATACTTTTAGAGATAATTCGCATTTACTCATTTTGAGTAGGCGAGTAATTAGTTATGGGTCTGAAACTTCACCAAGTGAAAGCTCTCCCAAAAGTAGGTGAATGAGTTATTTGAGAAAAATTGGCTATCTGCAATACTTTTAGAGATAATTCGCATTTACTCATTTTGAGTAGGTGAGTAATTAGCTATGGGTCTGAAACTTCACCAAGTGAAAGCTCTCCCAAAAGTAGGTGAATGATTTATTTGAGAAAAATTGGCTATCTGCAATACTTTTAAGAGATAATTCGCATTTACTCATTTTGAGTAGGTGAGTAATCATCTACGGGTCTGAAACTTCACCATGTGAAAGCTCTCCCAAAAGTACATGAATGAGTTATTTGATAAAAATTGGGTATCCACAATAGTTTTTGAGATAATTAGCATTTACTCATTTTGAGTAGGTGAGTAATTAGCTACGGGCCTGAAACTTTACCAAGTGAAAGCTCTTCCAAAAGTAGGTGAATGAGTTATTTGAGAAAAATTGGCCATCCGCAATACTTTTAGAGGTAATTCCCATTTACTCTTTTTGAGTAGGTGAGCAATTAGCTATGGGTCTGAAACTTCACCAAGTGAAAGCTCTTTGGGATAGCTGCTCTGCAGAGATACCCTGAAGATAAAAAATTTCGTCGAAATCACTCTATGTAGCACGGTTTTCGAAATATTAGCATTTTTGTGTTTTGCAATTTTTGCGCAAAAATTCGAAAATTCAAAATGGCCGCCATTTTTGGCAAGACAAAATTTTTTTGAAAATTGGCATGGCTACTCTGCAGAGATACCCTGTGGGTCAAAAATTTCGTCGAAATCGCTCTATCTAGCACGGTTTTCGAGATATAAGCATTTTTGTGTTTTGCAATTTTGCGAAAAATTCGAAAATTCAAAATGGCCGCCATTTTTTGTGAGAAATTTTTTGCTTGAAAATTGGCATGGCTACTCCGCAGTGATACCCTGTGGGTCAAAAATTTCGTCGAAATCGCTCTATCTAGCAGGGTTTTCGAGATACAAGCATTTTTATGTTTTGCAATTTTTGCGAAAAATTCGAAAATTCAAAATGGCCGCCATTTTTGGCGAGACAAAATTTTTTTGAAAATTGGCATGGCTACTCCCCAGATATACCCTGTGGGTCAAAAATTTCGTCGAAATCGCTGTATCTTGCAGGGTTTTCGAGATATAAGGATTTTTATGTTTTGCAATTTTTGCGAAAAATTCGAAAATTCAAAATGGCCGCCATTTTTGGCGAGACAAAATTTCTTTCAAAATTGGGATAACTACTCCGCAGAGATACCCTGTGGGTCAAAAATTTCGTCGAAATCGCTCTATCTAGCACGGTTTTCGAGATATAAGCATTTTTGTGAAAATTTCGAAAATTCAAAATGGCCGCCATTTTTGGCGAGACAAAAATTTTTTGAAAATTGGGAAAAGTACTCCACAGAGATATCCTGCGGCTCAAAAATTTTGTCGAAATTGCTCTATCTAGCACGGTTTTTGAGATATAAGCACTTTTGTGTTTTGCAATTTTTGCGAAAATTTCGAAAATTCAAAATGGCTGCCATTTTGGGCGAGACAAAAATTTTTTGAAAATTGGGAAAACTACTCCGCAGAGATACCCTGCGGGTCAAAAATTTCATTGAAATCGCTCTATCTAGCACGGTTTTCGAGATATAAGCATTTTTGTGTTTTCCTTATTTGGAAAATTCGTAATGATTAATTAATCATTAATTACTCGGCCATTTCTTGACCAATCAATGCCAAAATCTAATGATTTCCAGATTTTAATAGAATGAATGTATTTGCCAAGTTTCAGGTGAATTGATAAAATTCCTTTCAAGTTATCATCCGGACAAGCTTCCCCATCGAAAAAAGACATTTTTGGTCATGTGACCTCTCTGATTGGTTGAAATGTCACTGCAGCATATTTAAAAAAATTCCCCAAGGCTACTGCCTAAACCTGCCAAATTTGAAAAGAATCCGCCTAACGGTTACAGAGTTATAAGGAAAACAAAATGCGGAGCCGGCGGAGCCTGAAGCTCTCCCATACACAAACAAGCGTCCCTTGCGGGACGCTTAATTAGTTTAAAGTCATATATTCACACAGCACATGAAATTGGGGCATTGTGATTGAAATTGCAAAATCATAATACCATGGCCACATCAAATATTATATATTTTACGCATTTTTGTACCCAAAGAGCATACAGATACTTAAATTTTCAAATATTTTAAATTCATGAACTGCTGGTTTATTCTGAAGTCAAAATGACACAAAAAACAACATATACAATCAAAATAGAATATGAAACTAATATAACACAAGTGTTTTACCTCTAAAAAATATTGTAATATCATCCTGGAAATTTTAGAGATATCAAGGTCCCAATGTTATAACATGGTTATGTCACTAATTAATAGTGTATAGAAGATTATAGATGAATCATATATCATTAATGAAGCATTGATGAACGTATCAGTGTGAAATTATTGCATCTTCTTGCTTCTGAGCATACATGTATAAGTGGATATATGATTGTTAGTGCATTCATTACAAACCATGAAGCCATGACTCAGCCACTGAATAGCACAGAAATGTTCTCCATCAGTTTCTTTCTTGTGTGTCAACTTCCACTCATTCAAAATATAATCCTGAAATGAAATGCCTTAGTTATAATGGGATGTAACATCAAAGTTCCTTCTGCATCTTATGATTCACTCATAATTTTGAATCGCTTCACATGAAGTAGTTATACATCCACAAAATCCCAGTTAGTTTTAGGGGTTCTCCGGTTCTGTTGCAATTAAACTCACAACATCTAAACCCAAGAAATGACATGGTCTTTAAGCTTTAAGACTTAAACATTTATGGCATACCAACCAAGACTATCACTAAACTGTTTAAAAATTTTTTATCTATGCTCTCTCATCCTAAAATAAAATACAGGTTGCACACATTCAGCTTAAACAATGTGCTTGGTATAACTCAATCACACACCTTCATTTGGTAAATGCTGATTGTGCCATCTTCTGTCACCAGCAAAAGCTTGAAACCACTGTTATGCCACTCCAAACACACAACCTGTGAATATAAAATGAAAGTTTACACTGGTACATTTATTTCAATGCAACAACCCTTCATAAATTACAAATCTGAATGAGGTGTGCTTGTATATTTTAATGGGAAAAATAAAATTATTATTACAAAGAACTGTATGGACAGAAAACTTTACAACTAGTTTGGACAAATAAGATATTTGAAACAGATGAAGAGTTTAAAGTTTCACTAAAATTACAAATAACTAAACCCACCTACAATACATTGTAAGCATGAAATCTGTTGATTTTATACTTTTCCAATATTCATACTCTTATAATATCAACACATTATTTTTATTTATTATACTTATATGTTTATGCAAAATCTTAACAGCAAAGAAACTAGATTGGGCCAACTCGGCGCCAACATATCCCCAGACAGGTCATCACTCACGCCACAGGTTTTGATCGGGAATTTTTTATTTAATCCATTTGCTGTATGCCATAAATATTGGGAAAAGTTATATGAACTTCAGCACATCAATCTACTAAGTTTATATCTTCCCAAGGAAGATGGTGTATCCCCAGACGTCGAATACATAACTCAACAGATCATATTTTCAATCTTCCTGCAATTATAACTCTGAACCTATTTTCAAAGTATTTAAATGATTGAGGATTGAACGTCCATTCTAAATTAATAATCTCAAAAGAGCATATCTGTTTCTATATTTGTTGACAAATAAAATATTATTTTTAACTCAACTCATCATACTTTTCAATCTTCCTGCGAAGGGTAACTCTGAACCTATTTTCAAAGTATTTAAATGATTGATGATTGAATGTCCATTCTAAATTCATAATTCCAAAAGCGTATCTCTGTTTCTATATTTGTTCACAAATAAAATATTATTTAAAAATCATATATTATTTATATTATTATTTTATTATATTATTTTTAGAATTTGCATTGTTTTTCAGTTATTCATTTCCTCAATTCCTATATACAGTAGAACCTCGATTATCCGAACCCAGTGGGAGACATACAATCCAGCCGGATAATCGGGGGGGGGGGGGGGGGGGGGGGGGGAAGGGATGAAGGAAACCGAAATTCACCGTCTATAGGTTACCGAGTGGGCGATAATTGAAGAAACATCGATTTATGCACTAAATATAGACGTCGGTGGTATTTGAAGATATAGTTTAATATATTTGTGTAATATTATATAACTGAGCCTAAAATTGTCATTTATTTGCTCCATGTCTGTGAATATTTTCATTTTTATTTAAAATATTACGCGGATTTGAAACGGTTGTGTTCGGTTGGTACATGCATTGTGGACGTTTTAGTTTTATATAAACATCGTTATGCATTTTGTCATTTGAAAAAGTCCGGGAGATTATTTATTGTAAAACCCAAAGCGAACACGCCTTCAGTGATACGTGTGTTTGGATGGTAATGCATTGTTGACGTCTTTTCTTTTGATACACGTTGTCAGTCTGTGAACCTACTCCAGGAGATTATAAATTGCAAAAGCCAATCGAACACGCTTTGATTGACTGGCGCATTATCAAAGAAGTTGTGTAGCGGGGTTGTGTAATTGAATTAATCCCTCCCCTATTGTAACAATGGTGATAAAGATGAAAGAAGTTAGGCGTCTCTGTGAATGGTACGTTTTACAAAGCACTGCAATTCATCGTTTCCGAGACTGTGTAAAATCTTGTATTATCGCTCACGCTTCACCATGCATTATATGTAGGGAGACATGATTTCGGTTCGGTTAATCCGAAGATTCGGATAATAGAAGGCCGGATAATCGAGGCTCTACTGTATGTGGTCCATATAGATGCAACCTAAATATGTGACATAATCTCAGTTCTGAATCCCTTTGTCTTAGATAATTAGATAATGAAGCAAACACCACCTCCCACCCCCACCCCACCTCTCTAACCTTCTCCACACCTCTCACTATTACAGAAGATATGTATACCTTTGTTTATTTAGTGTCACTCAATAGCTGGAGGTCCCAGAGGTGGGTGGGGGATGGGGGTGGGACTACAAAGAGATGGAGTGCTGCAGCACAAATGGTAAACAAACACTTATAATATAAAAGGGGTAATCAAATACAAAAAGCTCAGTTAATCTTATCACTAAAATAAAATCAAATATATAAATAAGGAATGTCTATTAAAGGCCTAAATTTTGGAGTACATACAAGAAAAACATATTGATATATTCTCAGATGATATTTCACTTAGATGAGAGACATAGTTTGAAAGCTACAGTGCTTGAAGATGGCAAAAAGTCCATAAATTGGGTCTCTGTGGGCAATTTTGAGATCTTAAGTCGGCCTAACAGGTAAACCTACAGCCTTTAAATTTTTCACAGACAAGGATTACATATAAGAGTTACATCTAGTGCAGTTTGAGACTCATCAGAATTACCACTTCCAAATTATAGGGCAAAATAAGTTAAAAATATAGGAAAAAAGTCCTAAGTGGGGTCTTTATGGGCCTCAAAGACAATTTTCTCCTCAACTTAAAGTCTTGATTTTCGGCACATGTACTAAGAATATATTAATGTGTTCTCAGGTAAAATTTGAGGCAGATAAGCCTCATAGCTTGTGACCTAGAGGGCTCTAAGTGGCCAAAAGTGCAATTTCTGACCTTAAGGTGGCCATAAGTTCTTAATTATTGGGAGTTTAAGGTCACCTTAAAATAGGGATCTTCCTTTGGGCATCCTTAACATGTGTACCAAGTTTGAAAAAAAAAAATATTAATCCGTTTTTGAGTTATCGCGTACACAAGGAAATTACTACGGCGGCGGCGCGATGGACCTGAATCCAATATATCCCCGACTTTCGTCTGGGGATATAAATATCAATATGTTGATGAAAAATACATTTATTTAATGAATATGTCACAACGTCAATGCAAAAGCATAAATTTCTCATTAATATTTAAAATAGTGAATTTAACTGTTATCAAAAGGCCAAAACTTATGTTAAAATGTAGCTTTGTACCTTATGAATATACCCACTTCATGTTAATCTATGTAGTCTCCAATTCCTCTACAATGCCCTTGGCTTTTGTTTTATATAAGCTTTTATTTCACAAAACAATTGACATAAAATTCATTGTGATGTTTTATGAAACCCAGAGTTTATTGTGGTTGATATCTGCTGTGATGAACACCAGCTATTAAATGCCCAATTGCAATTATGTCCAGTATTCCTGGCCATCAAATATTTCACTCAAACATAGCTTATAGCTGTTGAAGTTTACAAAATGGTTTCCAATTATTATCTTTTCCTATCTTGTGATACTTTTGAAATGTCTTGGAAGTTAGACTTGAACAAAATAGAAAATGGTACACTGGGTGCAAATCTTGTACCTATAAACAAAGTAACAAAGTTTGAAGAATGACAGCTCATTTTTGGGGGGAAAACACAACTGAAAAGCTTGTATAATTTCAAATGTTTTACTGTTATTGCTTTGTGCTGAAATGCATTGCCTGGACAAACTAAGTAAATAAATGTATAACAGTGTAGCTTTCCAGAAATTAAAAATAATTATATTGTAAATTCTTTCTTCTTGTAATATGTTCCAAAGTAAGTTTAAAAAATTTTGAAATAATTCTGATTGTTTTATTAATAAAAGTTTTTTCCAGGTTTGTTCAAAAGTGGATACAACCTATTTATTTTTAGCTACGAAAGGGGCTTTTATCCTGTTTTGTCCAAAAGTGGATAAAACCTATTTTTTCCGGGACCAAAAAACTGGAAAAAAACAGACGGAAAAAACCACCTTGGATAAAACTGCCAACCCTGCTTTTTTAGGCTCGACTTACTTTATGCAGAAAAGATGAGACCAAGTGGACCTCCCATGGTTTGTCAATGTCACAGACATAAACAGAGTATGACCCACTGTCATGACTTCTGGAAGTTATAAAAATATGAGTTTTGATATTAAGACAAAAAAGCTGTCAATAAGTATGGTAGTTTTGTACTATTTCAACCCATATTTAATTCAAAAACTAAAAAGCTATGATTTCCATCCATGTCTACATAAAACGTGTCCAATTTGTAACATCATGATATGTCAAAATAGCATTACATGAACATACTCAACACTAGCAATAAGTCAATGTATGACACCAAATAAATTTAAACTTATAAAACAAAAATACCAAAACGGAAGCATAGATACCATGAAGACAGTAAATGAAATGGGCAAAGGAATAAAAGCTAAGTGATAACAAATCATATGCAGCAATTTTTATACTGAGACATAGAAACCTTGATAATTCAGCACCAAAACAATAAATCACTTATCAAGAACTAGTAGCATGCTGAAAATCAAGCAAACCAATGCCACAAAAAAGGCAAAAACATATTTTAAATATATTAGTACCTGTCCTAGACATCCAACAAAGAAACATAAAGCTGGGATTTACTGATAGGTGCTGTTAACAGGTAAAATGTCAGTACTGATCAAAATGTTTACTTTGCCTGCGGCGTGTTGATATGGTAAAACATATTCATACTTTACAAATGGTGAAGTGGCCAAAATTATTTTTAAACTAGAACAGTAGTCAGAGAGTGCAGATGCAAGTATCTGGTTCAAATTTAAGTATATTATAGACACTATTGCAAGAGGGCCCTGTTTGTTGTTGTTGTTTTTTTTTGTTTGTTTTTTTTTTGTTTTGTTGTTTTTTTTTTTCAAGGCAATATGCCCATTAATTATGGAGGCACCCATCTCACAATGATAATTAAAAGATCTGAACAGGCAACTGACACACACGCAAAACAATGCCACACAAAACATATCCCCCAGCATTGTTGGAGGTAATAAAAATGCCTTCAGAACATAGCAAATTCAAATATTCATATTGTATCATTTCTTTACACCAGCTCATGTTCTAAAATTCTGCACCAAACTGAAGCCAATAACTTGGAATGAGTGACATAAATTCAAATGACTTTGCGTGAAAAAATTCATCAAACATTTCAATCTATGATTTCAAGAAAAAAATACAACGCAGACATAACGTATACATACTCCGAATCTTTGTTGGGATTCAAACAGCACCCAGATGTGAATGCAATAATGTTTTTCACTGACAGTTTACATAAAATATCATCTTCTTTTGGTAATTCACGCCTTTTCCCATTCTGGCGATTTACATTATATATAAGTTCCATCTTAAGTGCATTAACAGGTGATGGTTTAGTGAATAATGCAAAAACAATGACAACTTGTAAAATCCTAAAAATCTTGTTTTATCGCTCTCTAGGTTTCTCAGACATACTAACACTAAATTCAATTAGTTCCCGCATTTTCGTACGACCTGGCTCATCCATCGTCGGTTCTGGCTTTGTCCAACTTTATTGTCAAATGTAAAAGATACATTACCTGTTGATAACTTGTACTAAACACTTTAGAGCAATGTATAACCAGTAAACTATTCTATTTTTCTGAAGTTAAGAGAAAAAGACTTGACTCTAATTAAGCTACATGTGTATTATTCTTAGTCTGTTTTGACATAGTGTCCGTTTTTGTTTTGTTTGTTTTTTTTTTACCACAAAAGAGTGCTATGCTTGCTAATACACTGACGTGTTCCTAACATTTAAACGTCTGAGATAACCATTTAGCTCTATGTGTTGAACAGCTAGACACTACCCAGTAAATATTAAAAACGTTTTAAAATATATTTTAAACCCTATTTTATGGTTTACTAAACATTTTCAAGTAAGGGTCCACACTTTAATGTTTAAAACCGTTTTCTAAGTATTATCTATACAAGTGTTTTGCCTAAACATTTATTAAATGTTTATAAAATAACTAAAGAATCTAGGTTTGACTGGAAAGATTTTTAAACATTTAAAAAATAGCTGAAGAAATAAAGGTTTTGCTGGAAATGTTTTTCAAACTTTCATAACAAAAATTTTGATAAACAATACACATAAAACGTTTAACCAACATTTGTTGAAAATGTTTTGTAAATGTTTACTCTGAAAGTGTTTACAAATGTTTAATAGCAACTGGTTTTCATACCCATCATTTTAAAATGTTTTAAAATGTTTTTTTATCAAATGTTTTGAAAATATTTTATCAAAACATTTTTAAACTCATATTTTCAGAATGCTTATTAAACATTACCTTCAAACATTTCAAAGCAAAGATGGCGGTGAGCAATAATAGAGGATTTTAGAGGATTTAAAGACCTGGTCCAGCGAAGACAGAGGAGAGGGCACCATTATACCTGGGTCTAATGGTGCCAGTGGTACAGTGAGACCCGTTTAACAAACGTTAAGTGGCACCCCAGATAACAGTCTGCTGGTGGCCCACCGGTGGGCCACCAGCGGTAAATCCGTTGGCCCACCAGAGGTTTTCACCGGTGGGCCACCGTCTTTTTGTCCGTTGGGCCAACGTTGGCCCACCAGTGGAAATACGCTGGTTGAAATTCTGTAATATAATTATAATAATAATTATAACATCTCCAATGACAACTTTTATATTGCAAAATTATAACAAAAATACTGTTTGTATGTCTAAAATTGCTAAATAGTGAGTTAAAACTTGTGGGCTCACTGAAATCTCATTATTAGACACACACTTATGAATAAATTTTTACTAAGTTTCCAAAAATCCCCTATTATTGCTCACCACCATCTTGAACAAAAAAACGCTGTTGGTCCACTGGTGGAAAGCCACCGTTGGAAAACTGCCGATTATACAAGCAAAAACCACCTGTGGCCCAACGTTGGCCCACCGGTGGCAATATCTGCCGACCATACGCCGGTGGGCCACCAGCGGAATGTTATCTGGGACAGTGAGACCCAGTAAAGAGCAATAATTATTTCATTAAAAATAGTTCCAGTTCTTCCCTAGTGGTACAGTGGGGCCTGCCTCCTCGCTAGTTCTTCCCCAGTGGTACAGTTGGACCCAGCCCATCTTCTTCCCCACATACAAATTCTTCCCTAGTGGCACAGTGGGACCTACCTCCTCTCTAGTTCTTCCCCAGTGGTACAGTGGGACCTGCCTCCTCTCTAGTTCTTCCCTACTAAACGGATGAACACTAAGCTCCCTCTAGTGGTACAGTGGGACCTGCCTCCTTGGTATTTCTTCCCTAGTGGTACAGTGGGAACTGCCTCCTCTCTAGTTCTTCCCTAGTGGTACAGTGGAACCTATTTCCTCTCTAGTTCTTCCCTAGTGGCAAAGTGGAACCCACCCCTGCCAAACTTCTCCCTACATGCAAATTTGTCCCTGGTGGCACAGTGAGACCCATTCCTGCCCAATTTCTTCCCTATTTCACAATTTCTTTCATAGTGGCACAGTGGGACCTGCACCTTTGTAGTTCCTCCCTAGTGGTACATTATTACAGACAAGACAAGCATTCTTAATTTGAGTGAATTGTTTCCAAAACCATCATTGCCAGTTCACTACATGTTCCACATTGGGGGTTGGGTTCACACTCTACAAAATTTTCAAATGACTGTCAATAGTAGCTTTTGGGTCAGTTGAGGGTATCTGTATACAGGTTCCGACTTGGTTTTACATGCCTGCAATTCAATGTTGGAAACAAGGTTGATAGGAGCTTTAGGGGCACTTGATCTGGTCTCTCGACAGGTCCCATTAGTGGACTTGGTTTCAGAAGCTGGCAATTCCACGTTAGAAAAAGGGTCGATAGGGGGCAGTTAACATGGTCTCTAGACAGCTTCCATCAGTGAATTTGGTTTTACACGCTGGGAATTACACATTTGCAACAGGGTCAATAGGAGTCTTTTTGTCAGCAGATGAGGTTCCACCCACAGTAGTATTTGACCAATCTACAAATACCTGGTCAGATGAATGCTTTATAAGAGATTCGTGCTTATTATCCAGCTTTACATGAGGATAACATTCAGGCCCCACTCTACCACCAGGGAAAAAGTAGAGAGGAGGCAGGTCCCACTATACCAATAGGAATTAAAGAGGAGGCAGGTCCCATTGTACCACTAGGGAAGAAATCGTGAAGTAGTGAAGAACTTGGGCAGGAATGGGTCCCACTGCGCCACCAGGGACGAATTTGCATGTAGAGAAGAAGTTTTGCAGGGATGGGTCCCAATGTACCAGTAGGGATGAACTAGAGAGGAGGCAGGCCCCTCTTTACTACTTGGGAAGAACTATTGCAGAGGCTGGTCCCACTGTACCAATATAGTTAAGAACTAAAGAGGAGACATGTCCCACTGTGCCACTAGGGAAGAAATCGTGAAGTAGAGAAGAAATAGCGCAGAAGTGGGTCCCACTGTGCCACCAGGGACGAATCTGCATGTAGGGAATTAGTTTGGCAGGACTGGGTCCCACGGTACCACTAGGGAGGAACTAAAGAGGAGGCAGGTCCCACTATACCACTAGGGAAGAATTAGAGAGGAGGCAGGTCCCACTGTACCACTAGGGAAAAACTATAGATGAGGCAGGTTCCACTGTGCCACTAGGGAAGAACTAGAGAGGAGGCAGGTCCCACTGTACCACTAGAGAAGAACTAGAGAGGAGGCAGGTCCCACTGTACCACTAGGGATGAAGTAGAGAGGAGGCAGGTCCCACTGTACCACTAGGGAAGAACTAGAGAAGAGGCAGTCCCACTGTGCCACTGGGGAAGAACTAGAGAGGAGGCAGGTCCCACTGTGCCACTAGGGAAGAACTAGAGAGGAGGCAGGTCCCACTGTACTACTAGAGGGAGCTTAGCATTCACCCGTTTAGTTAGGTATGAGTTCGGTAAAAAGTAGTTCTTAAAATATTAATCTAGGAAATAATGAATGCTCCCCAACTGTTAGCGGGGTTACCATTAGACCTGGGTGTAATGGTACCACCCTCCTTTCAGCGCTGAGGTTTCTTTTGGAAAATTGCCCCACATGCAGTCTCTATAAACGTAAGAATTCAAATTTTAAAAAAGGGCACAATTTTTAAGGAACTATCTTACAATTTTAGGCATAAAAATATTTGCATAAGTGGGCAACTGAAAAAGATATTGAATTTGACCTCTGACCCATTATTATTGAAACATTATATTATGTTAATGTGTAACTTTTTTCTAACATTTGTCATTAAACATTTAATAAAACACTTTATATAAAATGATTTGAAAACATTCTATTATAAATGGCTTTTGTACCCATCATTTTCAACCTTCACAAAATGTTTCCTTTCAAACGTTTGAAAATTAAAAATTATTTACTGGGTATGTTTATTTTAGGTGCAATAATAAAAAGACACAATGATCATACTGAAGTAGGGACACAATAACTTATTTATCATAGTTTTGTTCATAACAAAACAATTGTGGCAGCCCTTTATACAAATTCAGATATCAGAACTTTTTTTAAATGTTTAATCTCTACCATTATTGGGCAGATTTATCCCCCTCCCCTTGTTTTTGAAAGAACTGACCCTTTATGTCAATCGAAAAATTTTCTGCTATTAAGTTACTTATATTTAAAGCCATGCAGTTCCTTCTGATTTAGAAAAATTACCATGGTTTCATTCAAACTATAATGTATTTGTCTTGAGAAGCATATCCAATGCTGCCATAAAATATGCAAACATAAACATTCAGAAACTTTTATTTTTGGTTTGAGTGGAAATCCACCATCTCAGTTGTCATTTGTATTTCGGTTAGGGGGTGGTATTGAATAGACTATATATAGAAATGGATATTAAGGCATTGTGAACAACTAATTCTGTTTATTATTTTTGTAAATGTTATTTTTGTAAAAAGGCTGGTGCTATTATTATTAATATAAGTATATTGTTTTAATGGCGTTTTTTTCTTCAAATATAAAAACCCTAGTTGGATAAAATAAGATATTTTGACAATTAGTTGCAGGTGTTTTATAATAATTTTAAGTCAGTGAATAAATATTGAATAAACTGATTCACTGTGTGTCTGGATGGTCAAAGTAGTTTGCGTTTCCAAGTGGTGTCATTAAGTTCTAAGTAGAAATTAAATACTTTAGTGTACAACATATTCTGTCAGAAAAAAGGCAAAATATTTTGATGAAGCTGAGAACGTACAAACTATGCATATTTTTCAAATCCTTTTATCTGGAAAGAGTATTTTAGAAGTATTTCCAAAAATAACTGCAATAAAGTGATTTTTATTCAATGCTTTTGCTGTATACAGCACAGGCACAGACAGCATCCCAACACTGTGCAATAATGTTGTTTCAACATCAACATATCTCGGTCCAACATTGATATACACCAATGATATTACAGCCAGAGTTATGTGACCAGTGTGTAGAAATGGCGAATTATTTACAGATTGTGGGCAAAATTAGTTAAGGGAATCACTGATCAGTCAAATGACTAATGATGTCATCAGTCCTGTCAATTGATCATAGCAGCGGAATCCTGATGCACTACAGAATACACAGTTTTTCTGCATGGCTAAGGTTCCTTTCTGACCAATACAATGTGTTTGAGGCAATTTTGACCTGAATACACAATAATTGTCACTTTAAAACATTTTTTTCAGATCATTGCAAGTTCAAAATATTAGGTTTTAAACATTTGTAATCAAAGTTCAAGATGGGTATAAAATGTAAGTTAAAAGATAAAATTTTTGAATATGAAATATTTAAGATATAAAAAACAATTCACTATGGGCCAAGAATGCGACCAAATAATCCTGCAAAAGTGGTAAAACTGTTTGAATCTGACAGAAATCCCAAGTAAATTATCCAGATAACATTCCACTGGTGGCCCAACGGCATATGATCAGTAGATTTTGCCACCGTTGGCCCACCGGTGGTTTTTGGTTGTATAGTCAGCAGTTTTCCACCATTGTCCCAACGGTGACTTTCCAGCCAGTCTTCGTGTTGGAAGAATTTGCCACCAGTGGGCCAACAGTGGTTTTTGTTCAAGATGGCGGTGAGCAATAATAAGGGATTTTGGGAAACTTAGTGAAAATTTGTTCATAAATGTGTGTCTAATAATGAGATTTCAGTGAGCTCAAAATTTTTAACTCACTATTTGACAATTTTAGACATACAAACAATATTTTTTATTATAAATTTACAATACAAAAGTTGCCATTGGACATTATAATTTTATCAATGAATTATAGAATATCACCTTAGGACTCTCATCCACCATTGTTTATGTACGACTGATTACATCATTGGTCATGTGACTTATCATTGATTCCCTAAGCTAAAATCTGCCCACAATCTGTCAATCATTTGGCTTGCCACAAATGGCCACAAAACTATAGGCTGCAATCTGATTGGCTGATGCTATTGCAGAATTTGAACCAGCGTATGGCCACCGGTGGGCCAATGTTGGCCAAATGGACAAAAAGATAGTGGCCCATCGGTGGTAGACTCCGGTGGACCAACGGATTTGCCACTGGTGGTTCACTGTTGGGCTACCAGTGGACTGTTATCTGGGTATTGACCTGTTATTTACACTGAAAAGTGCAACACTAAATGAAAATATATGGTAGGACCACAGTAAAGTAGCCATATGGAACAGTGTCTTGTGGCAAAACCCAAGCTTGTCACAAAACTGAGATTTTGTGTGGGTAAAGTTGCCATTATTAACAAATAACTACGGGTTTATCCATGGACTCACTCTAACCCACCAAGCTGAACCCACATCTGTAGAGGAACCAGTCAAGGTCCCACATCAGGGTAACAGATGGATTACTGCAATATATTTGATTTAAGATATGACAAGTGAACTGGGTTTTTATTTTGTACTTTTAAAATGGGTTTCTGCTTCAAACTATTGTAATATCCTTGCTACGACCTGGCTATGTCCCTTGATTAACGCTAACTGCCTTGCTTTATGTTTAGATGCACCTTAGAGTCCATCAGTGATGGAGATTAAGCGCTATAAAAGTCCACATTAGATTAGATTAGATATCATCAGAAAACTTAAACCTGGAAAAAAGCCTTTTCAATCAAAAGTTTGCAAATGCAGTTTTCAAAAGTGCTTAAATTCATCCTCGACAGTGGTGTATTTAATGTTAATTTAAATGCCTGTAATTCATCTGATAAAGCAGTTAATTCAAAAACTTCTTGTTGATTCACCAAAATAATGAGGATAAATTGACCAAAATCTATTTCAAGGAAAGTTTTAATGACCACAGAACTATGTGTCTTACACAATGGAATTATGCAATATACGATATCAGAGCCTTTAACAAGACTAGAGTAACATCTTGTCAAAACACATAAGGGTGTTGCTTGAAATATCACCAGGAAACTATACATTTTTGAAGCCCGGATGCGAGGTGGCGTAGTCGTATATAAGCCCGCGTATCTCCAGGGGCAGGTCATTGATGGATAACTCAAAGTGAAACAAATGAAGATGATAGCAGTGTGGATAGTTTTCTTTGGTCTGGCCAGTGTGACCATTACACAGCAACAGGCCAGATCACCAAGTAGGGTCACCGGGGGCAGGAATAGTGTAAGTCCATTCTTTGTAGTTCTTTTTTATTAAAACCCAATTCAGTTTTTTAAAATAAAATCATATTATAACTTTATTATAGCTTTCGACAGTGGTGTATTTAATGTTAATTTAAATGCGTGTAATTCATCTGATAAAGCAGTTAATTCAAAAACTTCTGACAGCATGAATTCAGTTTAACGTCACTTTAAACACGTTGTTTTTGACCATACTCTAGCTGACTGTCACAAGTGTAAGAGAACAGTAATAGTTGTGAGTTATTGGTAATAAAAAGTTTAAAAACTCATTTTATGTTCGGTGTTTATCAGTCATAATCTAGGATGTACTAAAACTAGCAATATATTTAATATCGCAGTCATTTTGTATTTGTAATTAGATATAAAGTTATAGCCCAATTTGAAATATTTAAGCACCTAATAATAAAAACAGACATGAACAGTGCTAATCATCTGCTAATGGAATGCAGGATCAGTGTAATGATAATTACTTCTTGATAAAGACTTTTCAAAGAATTATCACAACTGATATTATACAGACGTGTGTTTTGTAAGTACAGGTAAGAACTTATTGTATAAACCTGGTCCCAATTATCCAACAGGTACGACGTTCTATACGTGGTAAAGAATCCGTCGAGGAGTCAAAGATCATTTGAGTACCTTCATTCCTCTGTCAAGTGTGATGCTAAACTAAACAAACTAATGTTGCATGGCAAGTGCATTGTAATATACACTTATCTCATAGAATTAATAACTGCTGTGTACAGAGAGGCTTATGTGGCTGTTGAAAATTTAAATGAATTTTGTGTGCTTTAAAACAGTAAAAATAAACTGCATCAAGTAATAAAATTTCTTGATGCTTATGCCCTTTTCGACTTTCCTCAAATCCTTTTATCGTAGGTATTATATGAGGACTGAATGACTTTTTATCAAGTATTTGGTGCTGACAAAAGTATTTTATCCCACAATAGTTTCTCCACCCATCATGATATCGGTTCATAATGATTCCATGTATGTCCGATTTGGTGGAATAAGAATACAAAGACTTGGAGCAAGTCTGTAATGCCCTTTTAGTAGTCTGCAAAGAAGAGCTTATCAGTGCTGTCAAAAGGTGATATCTTATATCCCAGTAGTAAGCTGTGCTTTTTGTTGATATTTGTATATAAAGACTCCAAATGTATGATCTTTGTAATTTGAAGAGATTTTCGTCCCTGGGACGAAACTTTCCCCTTTAAACTGCAGCTTCTTCCTGCAAAACACACAAGTCTTCCTTCAGAGAAATATTTGAAAATAGCATCAATAAACATGTTTTGAGGTTGATAAACAACCTTGTTTGTTTACGATGTCAACGTGAGGCGAGATATATTATATCCTAAACAGCAGTGAGACAATTTGCCTGCAGTAATAACAACACTTTTTGACAGATCTGCAGGTCACTGATGTGTCATAGATAAGATTGGGAAACAAACAAAACACACGTACAGTCAACTAGTGCTATCTCTTTTGGATCTGTAACTTCAAACAACTACATGTTGGCCTTGGTCCTGGTGTTACATTACAGAATCCATGAAGTACCCTGGATATACGTCTATCTATGTCATTAATTTATTATTAGACTTTCATAGGCTTACAATTCGTTGCCCTAAACACGCAAAAGGGCTATTTCCATACATGCGTCTTCCGGCATCCGGATATGGCATGCGGGTCCGGTGTCCGCCATCTGGTTGGTACATTTCCATATGTACTGACATAAATTGCTACTTAGTTGAACATTTAAGATTTTCAACCAAATTCCAATATGATGGAGGGCATATGCATGAGATGTTAATCTTTTGCAAATATTTAAAAAATATTTTACACACACAAAAAACAACAAACGGCAAATATTATATGGCAGGTATTTGAACAATGTTAAATTTATGCTGCTTATTGCATTTAAATCTATCCAGAAATAAAAGAAAAAGGTTCAAAGTCTGGCCTTAACAATTACTTTATGTATATCAGGTATACACAACATCTAAAGCAAATATACAAGCAAAAAGCTGTACAACCAACAATAAAGTCCCTTTATAATGACATGAATATCATATTTTTACTTCAGTATTATTAGATACCAATGTTTATATACTTTCATTGCCAAGAAAAAAAATTTTTTTGACACTAAGCCAAGACTTTTTACAGTTATTTAGCCATCACTGCACCCAGTTGAATCTAATAAAAGCACAATGAACTACAATAATTTCCCTTTGAATGGTATTAATAAGTTAAATAATAAAATAGCATCAGAGATTCCCATACCCCATAGCCTGGGGAAATAGTTTTCAACACCATGAGATATAGAAGTAGTGAAACAGTACACAGATTGGAATACTTTCAGAGCAGTGTCAGTGTCCAAATAATGTTTAAGTAGAGAAAATAACATCTAAGAGAAAGAAACTGCATGTAAAGATTAAGTATTAAAATAAGACAATTCAGTTAACTAAAAATTATGAAGCTTTAAGACTTCTCCCATTTTGATATTCATTTGTATGTCGAATTATGGTTTGAATGTTTTGAATATTACCCATACATACAGCTGTGGCAATACATATTTTTATGTGGAGTTGGGGCAAAACCTGTGGCTCACTTGATGCAATACCATCTCTTACAATGGGAAGTTGCAAAAGTAAAACATGAATTCTAATATGACTTTAACAGTGCTTAAGCTACATCAAAAGACACCCAAAGGTGCAACAACCAAGATTCAAGTAAAAAGATATAAGAAAGATAAAATAGTATTCGATATCCCGGTAGAGAGATTAAATAGCATCAGATATGCAAGATCAAAGGTCAAATCCAGGTCACACCATGACATTGCACACATATAACCCCTGACCAAAGTCCCTACCAAATATCAACTTCTACACCTTATGGTTTCTGAAATATAGCCCAAACAAGGTATTATAGGTCAAGGTCATTACGGTAAGGTCAAAGGTCAAAACAAGGTCTCAAAGACATTTTACATCTACACACCCTAGCCAATGTCCCTACCCAGTATGAACTTGCTACACCTTACGGATTCCAAGATTTATCCCGGACAAGATTTTATAGGTCAAGATCACAACAGCAAGGTCAAATCAAGGTCACACCATGATATTGCACACCTACACTGCCTAACCAATGTCCCTACCAAGTCCTACACCTTATGGCTGCCGAAATATGGCCTGGACAAGATTTTATAGGTCAAGGTCACTACGGAAAGGTCAAATCAAGGTCACACCATGGCGTTGCACACCTACACCTCCTAACCAATGTCCCTACCAAGTACCAACTTTCTACACCTTACAGTTTCTGAGATACAGGCCGGACAAACTTCGTCCCGCCCACCGGTCCGCCCGCCGGGCACCATGGGTGAAAACAATACCCCGACAGTCCTTAAGGGCTGTGGGGTAAAAAGCAGTGTACAGCAATTTTCAATCATACCCCAACAAGGTGGAGCGTCTCAAACAACTTAAGTGTGAATTTCAGTTCAGGTCTGCGTGTGTAATAAAAATAATATATAATACTTTATATTATTAAATAATAAATGTATTTGAACAGCGGTTCCAGTTATTTTATTGCACAAATGAGGAGGTAATCATAAAATATTTGACTTTTATTTTTTGCAACTACTCATTTACATCCAATTTTGGTGTAGCTTGTGATTAAATATTGAGGTATTGCCACTGTAGATGCTTTCTGTGTGTTCTAAGCTTTAAAATAATATATTACTTGTCCAAATCAAGCAAGAAATGGCAATTTTACGAATTTTAATCTATTTTTTGTAACCGCATGTTTACAGGGCCCACCAAGTACTATAGAGTGACGTCATTCTGACGTAATTTATTGATTTTTGTATACGGAATACGGCTATAATTAAATCCAAGGACTGAAAGGCTCGTTGGACGCCTTATTCCGTGTCATAGCCGTACGCATACATTAAAAACAACTCTTATATTTTGTACAGAAGTGAATATAGCGCTTACTGTATGACGCATGCAGGATACCTGATGCCGTGTGCATGTAAATAGGCCTTAAATTTTACTCGGCTCTATTTTACTTGCGTTTGAGTACAGCCGAGGTAACCATGTCTACTTTGGCTTTGAATTTTGACATTTAAATCAGACAGTAATGTCCTCATACACGATTGATTAAACGGTTTAGGTAACTGGTGAGAGACAGACAATTTCTGGTCATGTTTCCGCGTGGAGGGAAATATTGCGAACAGCGTTTTTCATGTCCGTATCTACTTTCCGCTACGTTACACGTCATTGATTTCTGTGTGTGATGTCATTTCATAAGGTTTTAGCTGCACAAGGTTACGTTTTTAACGTGGCAAATGGCTTCACCACGTAATTTATTTCCCTTGTGGATTTATTAATTATTGGAGCAATAAGGTGTGTTATACATGTCAGTACAGAGTTGTTGAGAGACTGTAGACTATTTTTAGCAACTTTGTCAATTTTTGAAAAACCCAAGTGTACAACGACCAGCCTTTTTTCATCCCCTGTCATAAACTTTTTTGAAGTAATCAACACAATCCTCCAAAGTTTTATGTACGTGTGTTTTATAAGCTATTTAACTTGTGGGTTTATTGGTTGTTGAGTCAATTAAGTTTGTAATATATATCAGTACCCAGTTCATTCAGTACTGTAGATGATTAAAACCAGTGTATTTATCTTTATTGACTTGTATAACTCCTAATTTATTTATAACAAAAGCTTGTAAAAATCATAGTTCAAACGCTGTTCGCAAACAAAACTGTCCCCCTCAATGGCTTTCTCCCATATTGATTAATTATGTTGCGTATTTTTGCAAGGGGCGTTTGTGAAACGTTGTTCGCAAACTCTCTATTTTGGAGCTTTCGCGCGCGCACATCCTTCTATTGGAAAATGGCCCACAAAAAATACTTTCAATAAATGGATTAGTGTGGTATTGAACAAACTTGGTTAATTTTATTGTAATTGGAATTTTTATAAATAAAAATACTTACATAATCCCAACAGAAGCTTACGTGACCTACCGTTCGGTCAAGGACACAGACAATGTGTCTCGCCATTTTTTTTCTCTCTTAATGTACACACGTAAACCCCAGCGGGCACCTGCTGGAGGTTATATCTCCACTGTAAGTTGTCATTCTAATTTTGACCCTACCCCTCAGAAGATGGTAGAGGGGAGGAGGGTGGGACTCTCCCTGTTGGGATTATGTAAGTATTTTTATTTATAAAAATTCCAATTACAATAAAATTAACCAATTTTATTGCATAAAAACGTACTTACATAATCCCAACAGAAGCTTGAATGCAGCCCTGAGGTCCATGGTGGGTAGACTTCTGAGGACTGTCAAGTGCTATAGGAGAGTTCTTTAGGTATACAGATACAAAAAAATGCATACACAATATGTTATACTACAAACACTGTAATATACTACATATATGAAAACTAGTATCATTATTACTGTCATAGTCAATACAAGTACTGTTAAAGTGAAAAGTAATTGTAATAAAGTAGCTGTAAAGTACTCACCCACTTATGAAAGCAGCATGCTGTACTGTACATCAAATAATATGTATGAAACCCTCCACCTTGTCTATACAGTAGTGCAGGGGTCAAAGGTCAGCTGTGCCCAGTTGAATAAAACTCCAACAGTCAGAGTGCAGCTGTCCCTCAAGCCAAGCAGCCATAACATGAAGTCTTATCCATATTCTTGTTCCACAAATCAAAGTCCTAGTACATTCCAGTCCAAATCCATACATCCTGAAAACATAAAGACTGATTATATTATTAAGTCTCAATTGTTCACTACATGCTGTGCAGACACAATGGGACCTAACTTAAAGATATCATCATTTTCCCAGCAAATATCCTTCAAATAAAAGTTTGTAAAGGTATTGTGGGATTTCCAGTAACAGGAGCTCAAGACCTGATCTAAGGAGATACCTCCTTTAAATGCAAGTGATGCAGCCATAGCTCTAACATCATGAGCTCTAACCTGAGTGACCTGTTGATCAGCCGTATCTGAAGACTGATAGCAAGTTTGAATGGTATGTTTAATCCACTGGGAAATGGTTATTCTTGTGATATCCTTAGAATAACCCTCCCTAAGGGATACAAAGAGCAGGGCCTTGCCCTTTCTCATGGATTTGGTCTTCTCTAAATAGACCTTGAGGGCCCTAACTGGACAAAGTGACTTGTCCTCCACCAGTGAGCTGTCCAACATGGTAGTAAGGGCTGGTATCACTACTGGCTTAATGGAATCAGGGCCATCCGAAGCCAATTGGTTTTTAGCCAGGAAGGCCGGAGAAGGAGAGACAGTAACTTCTGACCAATTTCTCCTTGAAGAGACAGAAGAGTGAGTCCAAGCATGTATCTCACTCCTTCTTTTTCCTGAGGCTAAAGCTAACAGGAACACTGTCTTGTAAGTTAGCCACTTCAAAGGAGCCTCTGACAAAGGCTCAAAGGGAGGTTTTGTCAAACCTAAGAGGACCAATGAGAGGTCCCATGTAGGTATGGACCTATCTGGTTTAGGTCTATCCCTGGTGAAGCTGGCAATAAGTCTATTCAGTTCTAGACTTTTTGAAATGAATTCACCCTGTGAACCCAAAGCATCAGCAATTGCTGTTCTGTAACCAGTGATTGTAGCTGGTTTGAGATTTTTGACTGTGAACAGGTAGTTTAAAAATTCTGCTACCTGGGGAACAGCTGTTGAGGTGATGTCCACCTTATTCTCTGTGCACCATTGCCCATAAATGGTCCACCTTGATTGATAGACTTTTCTTGAGGATTCCCTCTGAGGTGCCTTAATTCTTTCTGCCACCTCAGATGAGAATCTTCCAGAATTGGATTCCTGGAATCCAGAAGCCACACATGTAGATTCAGGTACTCCACGTTGTTGTGGAACCTGTTGGAATGTGGTTGCTTCAGAAGTGTCTTCCAGTGAGGGAGCTGTAGGGGTACCCTGGTCGAGAGATCCACCAGATCCCAAAACCATGGCATCCCTGGCCACCCTGGAGCCAGTACTATCATCCTGCATGGGTATGTTATTATTTTTTGAATTACTTGTGGCAGGATGGCTACTGGACAGAAGACATAGCCGTCTAGGCCTTCCCAACAGATATTCAATGCATCTATTTTCCAAGCCTTTCTGTCTGGGACAGGAGATACATAAATTGGAAGTTTGTAATTTAGATGAGTTGCAAAAAGATCTACCATTGGTGTGTGCCAAACTTTGCAAATTTGGTTGAATATCTGTTGGTGAAGTGACCACTCCGTCTGTATGACCTTGTCCCTTCGTGATAGAGAGTCTGCTATGACGTTTAGGGATCCAGGTACGTGTCTTGCCCTTATCTGGATTTTTCTGGGATTTGTGAATGCAAGAATTCTCCAGATAAGAGCACACATTTCTATGGAATGTGTGCCTCCTTCTTTGTTCAGATAAGCTACTACTGTGCTGTTGTCTGAACAAATGAGCACTGTTTGACCTTGTAAGTGTTCCTGAAAGCCCTTTAGGGCTAGAAGAACAGCTTTTAGCTCCAATACATTGATGTGGAGCTGGGCTTCCTTGTTTGACCAGAGACCACTTAACACTATCTCGTTTAAGTGAGCTCCCCAGCCTTTTTGTGAGGCATCTGTAAACACCAGTGTGTTGTGTACCTGAGGATGGATAGGAGCACCTGCCATGAGATTTTTGATATCCTCCCACCACTTTAGGTGCTTCAGGAAATTTCCTGTTACCGGAATCCTTATGTCCAATGACTGGGGAAACTTCCAGTGCGACTTTAGGTACCACTGGAAAGGTCTCATGTGTAACCTTCCTAGTGGCACTGTTTTTTCCAAGGAAGCTAAAGTCCCTATGAGCGACATGAGCTTTCTTGGAGTCAAGACTAATGACTTTCTGATGGAAACAGTCTGAGCGTTTAGCCGATCGAGTTTCTTCTGGGTTGGGAACACTAGACCCCTCTGAAGGTCGAAATGATAGCCCAGAAAATCCAGTTTTTGCGTGGGTATCAATTCCGATTTTTGAAAATTGATAATCCAGCCTAGTTCTTGCACCAACTGAACTAACTTTTCCGAATCTTTGAGACATTGATCTTTTGATGGTGACCGAAGAAGCCAGTCGTCCAGATATTGATGGATTCTGAGGTTCCTGGCTTGAGCTATGAGTTTGACCTCTTTGACAATGCGAGTGAACTCTAGGGGAGCTGTCGCGACACCAAAAGGAAGAGCTTGAAACTGAAAAACCCCTTTTTTGGTCTGAAATCTCAGATATTTTTGAGATTGTGGATGAATTGGAACATGGAAATAAGCGTCTGTGAGGTCTATCGAGATGACCCACTCCCCTTTTCGAATCGATTTCCTGATAGATTCGGCTGTTTCCATCTTGAATGTCGGTACATGCAAATGAAGGTTTAACATACTTAGATCTATTACTGGTCGCCAACGATTCATGGGTTTTGGAACCAGAAAAAGTCTGCTGTAATATCCCAGAGTAGTGAGTTTTTTGACAGGAACTATCGCCTTTTTTGTAAGCATGGCCTGAACTGCCTCTTGGAGGGCGCCATCTTTGTTTTTGTTGTGATATTCGCTCAAAATGAGCGGAATTTTCGACAATTTTGGAAGAAACTTGAAATCTAGGCGATAGCCATGTTGCAGTAAACTTACTACTCTGGGATGGGCGTGGTTTTTTGACCATACCTGCCAAAAAGTCCGCAATCTTGCCCCTGGGAAGTCATTTCCTCTTTCCACCTCTGCCTCCTCGCGATGCGCGCGCAGAGAAGTGGCCATAGGTTGAATTTTGCTGCGTTCGTTTGTCACGAAACGACCTGTTACCTTCCTGTGAGGGCTTTGGATGTGAAGACCTCCCGAAATCGAAATTCTTCACAGAGTCTCTGTATGACTTGGAATCAGATTCCTTCATTATTGACAATCTTTTGATCATGTTATCCTCAACCTGGGATAAAATATCCGAGTTGAAGACCTCCTGTTGGTCAAAATGGTCTGTACGCAAGCTTGCCAAGTCCTTAGGACCTAATTTTGAGCTGCAGTCCTTCAATAAGCTGTCTCTCCTTGCAAGTAGCATATTGCAGGCCAGAGTCATATTCTGCTTGAGGACTGTATCCAGAGCTATTTCTAAGGAAGATGTGACAGAAGCCTGGAGTTGAGAGTATTTGATCATGAGATCTGCTGATTCCCTGATGGTTTCCAGATCTTCTGAACATTTGATCTCAGTAGCTAACTCCTGGATCCTATTGTTGAGTTCCTCAATAGCCATTTTAAACCATACAACATGGCCCAGGATTTGAACATTTTCTCTGCAAACTGTCTCCTGTACAATAAACTGCTTGGAAGGTACAGAGATTGAAGATGACAAAGACTTTACTTTAGCTATGTTGAAGTATGAGTCAGGAAGTTTAGGAGCTTTCAGAGGAGTATTTTGAGGAGAAGTGGTGTAATAAATCATGTCAGGCCTCTCAAAGGCCAAAAACTGTCCCTGAGATAAAGATTCAGAGCTGGACTTGTCTTTTACTGTTGTTCCAGAGGCCTTTCTGAATCTATAGTCCCACATGGACTGTATATCTTGAACAGGAGGTAAAGCCAAATTCTGTTTTCTGACCACCTGCTTTGAAGGTTTCTTAGAGAATGCAGAGGGAGCCACAAGGCACTCTACTTGTGGTACCTCTAAATCCAACAGATTCCTGATGGCATTGAGCATTTCCACATAGGAAGGATCTAATTCCTGGGAATGAGTCTCTGAATCACCCTGAGGAGACCTGGATCTATGGCGTTTCGTAGCAGGTAAAGATGATTCCTCATCAGATAATTCCCCCTCTGAGGGGACTGGTCTGCTCTGGGAGGCAGGGGCACACATACCCTGCTCCTGAGAGTGTGGAAGAGTTGTTTTGGAAGCTGAAGGTTTATCCCTGCGCTTGAACTCCTCAAATTGAGAAGCCAGGGAAGATAACTGAGAATTCATAGCCTTTAACATCTCCTGAAGAGATGAATCAGGAGTAGAAGTGGAGGAAGTTGAGGACTTTGAAGGAGTTGGCTCATCCAACAGCGAATCATCAAACTTGTCAGAAACTTTAGTTTTTGAAGATTTCTTTCTATGAGGAATTTTCAAAGCACCAGCACAAATAGTACAGTCACTTTCCTTACCAATGACACACTTATCCTTCCCTTTCTTGTCGTTTCTGCATTTTAAACAGGCCTGATGGTTGTCCCAAGGCAACATATCACCTGCACAAATGGAGCATTTCCTTTGTTTTTCGGACATGGTAAAAAATCTTTGAAGATCCGAAAAGAACGCGTGTGTACTTGACGGCGGTCAAAATAAGAATGACAACTTACAGTGGAGATATAACCTCCAGCAGGTGCCCGCTGGGGTTTACGTGTGTACATTAAGAGAGAAAAAAAATGGCGAGACACATTGTCTGTGTCCTTGACCGAACGGTAGGTCACGTAAGCTTCTGTTGGGATTATGTAAGTACGTTTTTATGCAATAAAAACACATACTTCGGTCTCCTCTATTAGAGCACATTATGAGGGAATACGTTTTTGGAACACGTCTTACAGTGACAAACAGTACACTCCTCCCATTAACTTTTAATTTCTAGACATGATAAAAGATACAAAAGATACCACTGCCAGGTTAGGTTTTGGGTAAGTCATTTGTCTGTGTGTGTCTTTGTGTTTGCAATAACTCTAAAAGTAATGAACATGACTGGTTTTAATAAGAATAGATATTTTTTTTTACTTCATTAGTTTTCAAATATACCATAAATAAGAATTACAGAAATATATGAAAAGGAAAGAGCAGAAGACAGTGCTTATCCCGGCTGTTCCCACAACTGGTGATAAAATTAAATTATTTTAGTGCTTTTTACCCCACAGCCCTTAAGGGGTGTCAGGGTATTGTTTTCACCCATGGTGTCCGGAAGGGTGGGTGGTTGGGCTTTGGGAAAAAGTTTGTCCGGGCTGTATCTCAGAAACCTTGAGGTGTAGGAAGTTGATACTTGGTAAGGACATTGGTTAGGGTATGTAGGTGTGCAACATCATGGTGTGACCTTGATTTGACCTTGCTGCAGTGACCTTGACCTATAAAATCTTGTCTGGGCAATATCTTGGCAACCGTAAGGTATAAGTAGTTGTTACTTGGTAGTTACATTGGTTCGGGATGTAGGTGTGCAACATGATGGTGTGACCTTGATTTGACCTGTTACCTTGCTGTAGTGACCTTGACCCATAAAATCTTCTCCGGGCTATATATCTTGGAAACCATAAGGAGCTTTATTTGGAGCTTTATATAACTGACACTGCTCTGAAAGTATCCAGATCTTTGTACTGTTTCACTACTCTATATTTCACAGTGTTGAAAACTATTTCCCCAGGCTGTGGGGTACGTGCATCTCTGATGCTATTTTTGATAAATGTGAAGACAACAGATTTTGAAAATAACAAAACAATTTGGAAGGTTTAATTGCAGTGAAAATTTACTTGACAATTTAGTTCAGCAGACATGACCTAATCTGCAATCATGAAAGAATAGTTTTAATATTTTTCAATATGAGCATTTCTGGTTGACATTTCTGCAAAATAAACCAAGTGGATCTCATAAAAAATTTATGTGAATGGAGCCTGGCCACAATATTTTTTTTACAAAGACTAGGATCATATTCTTGATAGCAAAAGTTCTGAATTTTTTAAACATGTCCTGTTAGAGATCTGCGCTCTACAAGTGCTTTCTAGTTAAAGACTGAATTATGGGGTCTCATTGTTTCACTTCTGGCATAATTAAAAAGGTTACATATTGTAACTTATAACAAATTAAAACTTGACAATGAAATGCTGATAAAAAAGCCATGCTGAAAAATGTTCATTCAAGTGTGACAGAGTTCAGTTTGGGATTAATCTTATAACTATTAATCTCAAGTATTTTTATGGCAATTGGTCAGACCTACTACTAAAACAAGGAATTCTAAAAATAAGGAATTCTAATAATGGCTATGGACAAGCCTGAGCAGAACTTCACTACACACTGATAAGGAGTTTCATTTTGGATGCCTTGTAACATCTGGATCTATCATCTTCTCTGGAATGCTACACAGATGCTGTGCTAATTAAGCGTCCCTTGAAAAGGGGACGCTTATTGGTTTCACCCCCGGTTTTCAGTCAGCCGCCGCCGTCGCAGCATTATCGTCTCCCTTGAATATCTCGATCGCTTGTTATTAGGCCTGTCCAAATGATATGTGGCAGTTGTCTTCTATAGGCGTGGGGAAATTTTTTGACAGGCCTAAATTTGACCTTTGACCTTTATCAAGGTCACATTATCAAAAATTCAAAAAAAAATTTACTTCCTTTTTACTAGATTTCCTCAGAAAGTACCGGGTGTGGGTCAGCCAAATTTGGTATGCACATTCCTGACAGAAGAATCTAGGCGCCAGTCGATATTGGGATCAATCGGGCCATAATTGACCGATTGATGGGCGATTGATTATCGGTTCATAAAAAATTTTGCTAAGATTAAGCCTTGAACTCGCTTATTATTGGTCCTAGAGGTTTGGGATGGTATACCAACATATAAGAAATCATGTGCTGGGAATCTTCTGGTGTGGTCAGATTTGACCTTGGGCCCCTCGTTCAAGGTCAAACGAGCATAGCCAAACCTAAAAGTGCTTATAACTCACTTATTGTTGGTCCTAGAGGTTTGGGATGGTATACCAACATATAGGAAATCATGGGCTGGGAATCTTTTGGTGTGGTCGGATTTGACCTTGGGCCTCTCCTTCAAGGTCAAACGAGCATAGCGAAACTTAAAAGTGCTTATAACTCGCTTATTACTGGTCCTAGAGGTTTGGAATGGTAAACCAACATATAGGAAATCATAGGCTGGGAATCTTTTGGTGTGGTCAAATTTGACCTTGGGCCTCTTCTTCAAGGTCAAACGAGCATAGCCAAACATAAAAGTGCTTATAACTCGCTTATTACTGGTCCTAGAGGTTTGGGATGGTAAACCAACATATAGGAAATCATGGGCAGGGAATCTTCTGGTGTAGTCGGATTTGACCTTGGGCCCCTCGTTCAAGGTCAAACGAGGATAGCCAAACATAAAAGTGCTTATAACTCGCTTATTATTGGTCCTAGAGTTTTGGGATGGTATACCAACATATAGGAAATCATGGGCTGGGAATCTTTTGGTGTGGTCGGATTTGACCTTGGGCCTCTCCTTCAAGGTCAAACGAGCATAGCCAAACTTAGAAGTGCTTATAAATTGCTTATTATTGGTCCTACAGGTTTGGGATGGTAAACCAACCTGTAGGAAATCATGGGCTGGGAATCTTCTGGTGTGGTCAGATTTGACCTTGCACCTCTTCTTCAAGGTCAAACGAGCATAGCCAAACATAAAAGTGCTTTTAACTCGCTTATTATTGGTCCTAGAGGTTTGGGATGGTAAACCAACATGTAGGAAATCATGTGCTGGGAATCTTTTGGTGTGGTCGGATTTGACCTTGGGCCTCTTCTTGAAGGTGAAACAAGCCTAGCCAAACATAAAAGTGCTTATAACTCGCTTATTATTGGTCCTGCAGGTTTGGGATGGTATACCAACATATAGGAAATCGTGGGCTGGGAATCTTTTGGTGTGGTTGGATTTGACCTTGGGCCTCTCCTTCAAGGTCATACGAGCATAGCCAAACTTAAAAGTGCTTATAACTCGCTTATTATTGGTCATACAGATTTGGAATGGTAAACCAACATATAGGAAATCGTGGGCTGGGAATCTTTTGTTGTGGTCAGATTTGACCTTGGGCCTCTTCTTCAAGGTCAAACTAGCATAGCCAATCATAAAAGTGCTTATAACTCGCTTATTATTGGTCCTAGAGGTTTGGGATGGTAAACCAACATATAGGAAATCATGTGCTGGGAATCTTCTGGTGTGGTCGGATTTGACCTGGGGCCCCTCGTTCAAGGTCAAACGAGGATAGCCAAACCTAAAAGTGCTTATAACTCACTTATTATTGGTCCTAGAGGTTTGGGATGGTAAACCAACATGTAGGAAATCATGTGCTGGGAATCTTTTGGTGTGGTGGGATTTGACCTTGGGCCTCTTCTTCAAGGTCAAACGAGCATAGCCAAACATAAAAGTGCTTATAACTCGCTTATTATTGGTCCTAGGGGTTTGGGATAGTAAACCAACATATAGGAAATCATGGGCTGGGAATCTTCTGGTGTGGTCGGATTTGACCTTGGGCCCCTCGTTCAAGGTCAAACGAGGATAGCCAAACTTAAAAGTGCTTATAACTCGCTTATTATTGCTCCTAGAGTTTTGGGATGGTATACCAACATGTAGGAAGTCATGTGCTGGGAATCTTCTGATGTGGTCAGATTTGACCTTGGGCCCCTCGTTCAAGGTCAAACGAGGATAGCCAAACTTAGAAGTGCTTATAAGTCGCTTATTATTGGTCCTAGAGGTTTGGGATGGTAAACGAACATGTAGGAATTCATGGGCTGGGAATCTTCTGGTGTGGTCGGATTTGACCTTGGGCCTCTCCTTCAAGGTCAAACGAGCATAACCAAACTTAGAAGTGCTTATTATTGATCCTAGACGTTTGGGATGGTAAACGAACATGTAGGAAATCATGGACTGGGAATCTTCTGGTGTGGAGGGATTTGACCTTGGGCCTTTCCCTCAAGGTCAAACGAGGATAGCCAAACTTAGAAGTGCTTATAACTCGCTTATTATTGGTCCTAGAGGTTTTGGGTGTGAAAGCAACCTATAGGAAATCTTTTGGCTTTCCTAAAATTAATACTGCTAATACCCTATATTACTTACCTACAGATAAGTTGTGTTATAAATTCAGGTGTAACCAGTCATATCTTCTGTGTAAATGACTAAAGACAAGGTACACATGTTATTCTACTAACTCATCTTACAATCACATTGAAGTTGTTTTTTTATGTTTTTGAAATGTTTCACAGTTGGCCTTCATATCTCTCACAAGTGTATTTACTTTGTAACCTGGTTTTGTAAAAATATACAGGTTCATGCCACCTTAGTAGTAGATTCAACCCTTTTTTAACACTCACTAAATGAGAATTGCCACTGGGAGAAAGACACTGTTGTAAACTTCAAGGATGAAAACACCATGTAGCCTTGTTAAGATGCACTGATTGTTTCCCCAATTTAATCAGCTCTTGAATATCAGACCAGTTTATATCATTGTCCGATGGTATATTGGTGATCGATGTGCCCAAGATGAATACAAATAATATTTCACAAGTCCATATAATAATATACATTGCATTGTATTCACTTTATTTCCTGTAACATGCCACAGTACATTATAAAAATAATATCCTGTGTTACTGACATTATATACAGATAATATAGGTTTCACATAATTTGTTAATTTATACACTGGACACATTTTTTGTTAATGAAAGCAATGACCTACAATATTATAATTGCTTCATTTTTAAAGCCAGCAATGTACACAAGTGGAATAGATTGAAATATACGAAGTCTAGGACAGGTAACATTTCATCCCACTTTATAAAAACAACTTGTGCACTCTTATTAGCCTTGCCACAGGCATTTATATGTACAATATAGACACAACAGTTTGATTGCATTATAAGTATTTTTCATAATGTTCTCAAATATTTGCTGAAAAATGTGCTGGAAATTATGTTAAAAAAATCAAATCAAATATAATTTAAAATAAAAAAGACAGTGCATTTGTTTGTCAATGTCTAGCAGTCTACTGATGAAGTTAGATTCTCAAATTTCCAGCACTTCAGTCATGCAGTGTACATACATGGGTTTTACCCATGATTGAGTTTATGAAATCTTATTATTGGTTATTAAGTGGTCCATCTGAGCAGCTCTGATGATCAGTAATGCACAAAAAAAATTATGGTTTCTTTGTTTCTATGTCAGCTGACATGGTATCACTCTGCATTGTCTGGTATGCATCCACATCCTCATGAACAACTCCAAAAGTACAAGGCCCAGAGACATGCTTTTATATTTAAAAGCTACCTTGTCTATTGAGGATGATAAATTGTTCAAGGCATGCATATCGGTCTGTTCATCTGTTAGGAATCTTCTGATGTGGTTAGATTTGGCCTTGGGCCCTGTTTAGAGGTATACAGTTGTAAGTAGAGACTTTGGGAAAGACCAGATTACAGCAAATGTGTAACACAACACCTTGTAAAGTGTACCTGTCTTCACAGTACTGCAATAAAACTGATGCTGCTTTTGTGGTATATAAATCTGTATAAACTTGAGTCTGCTTTTCTGGGGTCTAAATTCTTTTATACACTTTGAAATGTTTACTCTGAAATATTTTATTTTTAGAAAATATTCATGAAATACCCATTTATTCCTGTGAATATTATTGCCAAAAAGATCTTACAAATATGTGTCACACCAACAACCAACTTTTCCAAAGTTGTATTATACAGACTTAAGAATTTAATTTGCTTTGTAAATTATTTTCACTCTTTATTTTCATCTACTGATAGCTGTGATAGAAATCTAATTCATCACAGTACAACCAAATATTGATTTCAAATTTTATGTGAATAATCAAGAAAAAGGGTATTATAATAATCTGAAGGCGCCAGGCATAAATAAGAAATAAACTAGAAAGTACTCAAGGAGTGCAGACATCCACCAATAGTGTTTTCTTTCCCAAATGTAATAACTACATATCCATATAAAATGCAGAAAGAACTATTCATTGTATCCCCGATTTTCGGGGTTCATGCATGGTCATCTTACATGCACGTTTCCTTATACAAGTCCGCATCCACAGAGATTTCTTGTGTTCAACCTACAAGGCACATTTCTTTTGGGATTCTTTTGAAACTTTGCAAGTGACTTGCTTCGGCAGAGATCTGGCCACCCTTTTGGTGGCCCGGGAGTCAAAATTATGCTCTGTTGTGTAAATCAGTTGTAACTTGTTATTTATGAGTCCCTATAAACACAGAGTAAGGGGGTGTTCCACTGGAGCCATCCCTACAACTGACCCTATGACTCCATAGAGTTGGTTAGCCTAGTCGGAGATAAGGGACAAAAATTCAGGAAAAAGTGTTGGAAAAATATGGGTCAGTTTGATCTGCCCGACCAGACGTAATAGGCTGGGAATTTTATTATTGTGTAACCAAATAAAAACACTTTTTCAGGTTTCTTAATATATTACAACATACACATGGACCTTTCCGATCTGTTAACTTTAAGATTACATGCACTCCTTTGTACAAGTTGTTTTCACATTCCGAACCTCTAGGAGCAATATTAGGGGAGATATAAGGCCTTTTTAATAGGATAACCCTGTTTGACATCAAACAAGTGATGTGGTGGCCATTTTGTTTTTGAACTAGGCCAAATTTACTACCAGGCTAGCTTTTCTAGCCATATAGCTTTTGTGCAAATTTGATGAAGCTAGCTGGAATATTTCAAGATTTAGAGCACTTTATGATTTTTAAACAATTAGCTATGTCGGCCATTTTGTTTTTCAAAATGAGGCTAAAATTTACACAGACAGGTTTTTATAGCCATAACCATTCCCTGCAAATTTGATGAAGATATCTTTATAAATGAAAGAGATATTAAGGTTTATGCATACTGACGGATGGACATACGGAAGGCGTTTTATAATCTCCCGACCATGCCTTTCGGCCGTAGGCGGGATATAACAAGCTAGTTTCATGATAGGACAAGATTTGAACTCATAACAAGACTGTAATTGATAAAAAAAGACTGGAAGTAATAAGACAAGACTGGAAGTGATTAGGACAAGACGGGAAGTGACTAGGACAAGCTGGTTTCCAGCTTGGCAGAGCCACGGTCCGGATCAAGAGTCAGAGAAGGTCGGTGAAATATCAAACGTGTGTGATATTTTGCCGACCCAACACGGCAAGCCAGGAAACTACAACTGACCCTAACCGACTCTGTAAACAATGTTCCCAACCCTCAAAATATTCTCAGTTACCAACATGACAGCCCCATGGCCCAGTGGAACACCCCTATAACTGACAGAGAAACAAACATAACCTCCTTTTGGCCTAATGCAAGCAAATATACATAAATGGCTTTATAAAATATGAAGTAAATATTATTGAACAATCCTGTGTAATTCTTCCTATCCATTCCGTTTTACAAATTTTCTGTCATCCAAACAAAATCTAACTCTCTCCACATGGTTGGATAACAGAGGCTCAACTCTATATTTAGTTGCAAATTTCATATTTTGACACATTTTGTTGTTTCTAAAGCAATGTATTTTTAGATCCTGTTTCAGCCATTGTCAGTGTAAATTGGTCTTAGGTAAAGATTTTCCCTATGTTAAGTATGTGTGTTTGAAACTGGCCTCCTCTCAGTATTGTGTGATTAACACATTGCCTTGATATAGAAGACAAGGGATTAAATAATTTATTACAATGAAATAAATTTTAAATGTAAACTAAGCAGCTTACACAAAGAAAAATTATCTCAAATAATGAAATACTTTTTGTTTTTAAAAATGCATATGAGTTGAGAGAGCAAGATCATTGGAAAAGCTTTTATCTGTGATTAGCACTTCAAATGGGTTAACCACAGAAGTATGCATTATAGAGTACACAGATGGAGTGCTGTGCATGTCATAAAACACACATAGTTCCAGTTAACTGGAGTTTGGGGGAATACTTCCCTCAGAAGACTGCCTGTCAATCATTTGGTAGTCATGGTAATGGGAGATTGCAAAGCTGAACTGTCTCTGCAAAGTTTACAAGGCTCTCTGTCTGATGCAGTTCTTTCTCTTAACATGTATGGGTGCTTTATGAATGCCAAATATTTGTGTGTATGTTTGAAAAGATATCATGCAAATTTGAGCCGTAAGCAAGGCTAAGGTGAAAGGTGATTTATTTAGTAATTGGACATTTTTCATAGCTGAATGGCAAAATAACGGAATTGCCACTGGACTAAGGGAGAAATAAAAGAATGTAAGGGTTGCAACTTTAAGATCTGTTATGGGTAGAGATTGTTTTAGATTCTTAAGAAATCATGAGATAACAGATGAAAACTGCAAAGATCCAGCAAAGTGTAGAAAGGGACTGGAAAGTTATTTCAAACCAACCCAAAATGAGATTTACGGATTGTATATGTTCTGTTCATGTGATGAAGGACCCAATGAAAATGTGGATCAGTGGGTTAACAGACCAAGACTACTTTCAAAGTCTTGCAACTTTGAAGCAATGACTGACAGTTTGTTAAGAGACCGTGTCGTTCTTGGGATGAAAGACAAGGCTACAAGAGCATGGATGTTTAGAGAGAAGGTAAAAAAGTCAATCTGAATGAAGCAGTTGAAATTCTGAGAGCTAGTGAAGTAGCTGCTTAACACATAACATAAAGGAGTTTGACCAAGGGACATCTGAGGAAGTGGTACACTTCAACAATCAGGAGAAGGCTAACAGATGTCCAGCAAAAATTCTCTACTTATAACTGTGTACGCCTAATCAGGCCCCTCCTTCAAGGTCAAATGAGGGTAGGCAAACTTAAAAGTGCTTATAACTTGCTTATTATTGAAAAATGCTGTTTATCTTCAAAACCATGTTAGTTGTCCTTTCCATTGGATACATCAGATGCGTCCTTGGTCTATTTTTTTAATGAATTTTAACATAATTTTTAAGACATTAAAATTCATGAAATCGTGCACTAAATCAGTTATAACTAAAAAAGTATTGCATTTACAGTATTTTGTTAAAGTATGTTACTCAGCTACTTTATCCATAGCTACAACAAGGTAACTTGGAAACCTTTCCCAATAGCTAAGTAAGAAAGCTACTTCCTGACTTTTGAGTAGCTTCCATAGTTAGTAAAATTACTTGTAAATTGAAAACTATTGCATTTAGAGAATTTTTTATAAATATGTTATTAAACTACTTTTGGGTGAGCTATAATATAGTAAAATTGCAGACCTGTAGCTCGTTGCATAGCTGAGCAATATTTACTTTCAGGTTTTCACTGTTGCATAAATCACTTGTAACTTGAAAACTATTGCTGTTAGAGAATTGTGTTTAAATATGTTATTCACCTACTTTTCGATGAGCTACAGCATAGTAATATTGCAGACCTGTAGCTCATTGCATAGCTGAGCAAAAGCTACCTTCGTTTTCTCACTGTTGAGTAAATCGGTTGTATTTTGATAACTATTACATTTAGAGTTCTTTCTCTAAATTTGTTATTCATCTACTTTTGGATCAGCTATAACATTGTGAATTTTGCAGACTACTTTATCCATAGCTACAATATTGTGAGTAACTTGGAAACCTTTCCCAATAGCTCAGTTAGTAATACCTACTTTGTGACCTTTCAGTAGCTTCCGTAATGAGTAAATCACGTGTAACTTGAAAACTACTAGTATTTCATTTACAGAATTCTCTTTAAATATGTTATTCACCTACTTTCTTTGTCAGCTATAAGATAGTTTACTTTTCAGACCTGTAGCTCATTGCATAACTGAGGAATAGCTACTTCAAGTTTCCACTGTTGAGTAAATCGCTTGTACCTCAAAAATATTACATTAATTTTACAGTATCTTCTTTAAATGTGTTTTTCACCTACTTTTTCACTGTAACAGTTAACTTTGTACTTTACTTCTGATTACCATTTCCAGGGCACAACTTTTGTGTCCTTTTATGCTTTTACTTCTACTTTGCAGCTGAAAACACACTGTCACCTGATACAGAACCCGTTCACAGGCACTGATTGCTTTCTTCGTTTTAAGGTCACTCTTGTGACCCCAACATGGTCCTTTCAGGAGAATTTCCCTTCACCAATAACATTTACCTCTTCACATTGATTCTTTAGCATTTTATATAAAACTTACAAGCTGTAGGGACGCTTTGTTTTTGTGTACAAAAACCTTTTGTCTAGTTAAGTCTGGCTGCTCACCCATGTCCACTACCAACTCATGTTTGATTCTGATTTTCATTCTGTTTATGTATATTATTTATGTTGACCTTATCTAGTAGAGTAACTTATTTCATTGTTTATATCTCACTGATTTTGACAAGTGACATGAACTAACCTTACATCTACCTTGTGATTTTGACTTCTATTATAAATACAGATCTTGAATGTTAATGACAATCTTTCAAACACCTTATCACCTTAACTCTTCTGTTTGAGCTCACCTAACTTACCTAAATTTATCTGAACTCTGCCACCACCCAAGCTACAGAAATATGGATAGCTACTCCCTTTGTCTTCAGAAGGTATTTAGATGTAGAGGAATAAACTTCTATCCTCTGGAAGTCTTCAGAAGGGAACTAGCACTTTACGGGACAACATCTCCTTCTCCCCGTCTAACATCAAGAGCTAAATTATATATATGTGTGCTGTGTATTCTTTATCTTTAAGAATAAAATGGACTTACAACTATATCTTACATTGTTCATTTCTATGTAACTATCATACTGTGAAAAAATTAGGAAAAATACCCTTAGCTGTAAATATTCATAAATTCTGTATATTGAGCATGTGTCATTCATATTTTCATTTACTATTCATATATGTACTTCAGCTACTTTGTATTTTTCTGTATATTTGGCAGAGTCCTTATATGTTAAGGTTACAATGTAAATTTCAGCACATTAAGTTCTAAGTGGGCATTTTCTAATGTTGCCATAAAAACACACCAAGTCAGTTTCATAAATGAAGAATGTATATCTGTAAGAACAATGCCCCTTTTCATCTTAATTTCATAAAACACATATTACTCTTGACTTTTGAAAACAACCATATCTATATTTCCACTCCAATAAATGTGTCTTCTCTGTAAGTAGAATCTATGTCCATGTTTAATCAAATCTTTGATATAAAGATATAAAGACTAGTGCATAAAATGTATTTATTGTCCCTAGAAGTAAATCACAAGAAATAAGCCAGTACTGTCATTAAAATGTATTTAGGGAGAAACACCTGCAATCAAAGCTATGTACTGTAAAACTTTTATTGGTGGCATCACTATTAATTTGTGTATGATGTACAAATAGCACACTGCTAGTACAAGAACAAAGGTGATTGCTCCTCAGAAGTAAACTTAGAACAAATACCCCATTGTCAATTGTAGAAACACCACCTGGCTGTACCTTATATAAATTGTCTTATTGCTTAATTAGAGGCTTAATGTCTGGGATCAGTCAGAGCTCTTGTAAAATAACCACAGTAAGCAGTGAACCTGCACTGTCCCCTGAGTGGTCAGTGACCCAGCCAATGACCTTACAGGTCACAACATGTGACCTGCTTTCTGGCCAATAGTTATGGCACCAAATCATATTTTAGATAACTTAACTAATATTAATGTCCAGGGTTGAATATAAAATGTAGGGACAGAATAAGAAAAGGGTTAGAAAGAGATAGAGAGATAGTTAGTCAGAAAAGTGCAGGATTGATAAGTGAGATGGTTAATTAGATAGAGAAGAGCATGATCAGTTAATTAGTGAGATAAAAAGACATAGAGAGTTAGATAATAAAACCAGACTATCTGTGAATCAACAGGATTATGTATATGTGATTGTGTTAAAGTTGTGTGAAAAGTGAAAAGAAGTGAAGTGAAAGTTTTATATATTGTTATGGCAAACTTATTACATTTGGTGTATACAACTGAAGGACTATTTGTGAAAATAAATAACTGTTTAAACTTTATCATCAACATTGAATGTGTTTATCGTCTATGAGCTACACCCCTTCCATCAAACTTAACAAACTATTTATGAACAGTTAAAAACACATTAAAAAACCAAAAACTCAACTGTGATATAACAATCAACATGCCTTCCAGTGACAACTTGCTACAGATGTCCCCACCTTCTGGTGATACAAGCTTGGAAAACGATCAGCCATGTCGTTCATGATACACAAAGGTATCTCTGTGATAAACTTAAGTTCTTTAACCTAAAAGAAGTGCAGTGAAATATACAACAATATTCTGAATGCATTGCTTGTGGTGGGCATGTTTTGTAAAGTCGACCCAAGAGTTTGCCCTTGTGGTTGGCTTCCATTTTTACCCCACAGCCCTTAAGGGCTGTCGGGGTATTGTTTTAACCCATGGTGTCCGGATGGGCGGGCGGGCAGTCAGTGGGGCGGGCGGGTGGCGGGAAATAGTTTGTCCGGGCTGTATCTCAGAAAGCGTAAGGTGTAGGAAGTTGATGCTTGGCAGGGACATTGGTTGGGGGGTGTAGGTGTGCAATGTCATGGTCTGACCTTGATTTGACCTTTGACCTTGCCGTAGTGACCTTGAGTTTGAAAATATTGTCCGGGCTATATCTCGGCAACCATAAGGTGTAGGAAGTTGATACATGGCAGGGACATTAGTTAGGGGTTGTAGGTGTGCAATGTCATGGTCTGACCTTGATTTGACCTTGCCGTAGTGACCTTGACCTATAAAATCTTGTTCGGGCTATATCTCGGAAACCGTAAGGTGTAGGAAGTTGATACTTGGTAGGGACATTGGTTAGGGGGTGTAGGTGTACAATGTCATGGTCTGACCTTGATTTGACCTTTGACCTTGCCGTAGTGACCTTGACCTATAAAATCTTGTCCGGGATATATCTCGGAAACCGTGAGGTGTAGGAATTTGATACTTGGTAGGGACATTGGTTAGGAGTTGTAGGTGTGCAACATCATGGTCTGACCCTGATTTGACCTGTGACCTTGCCGTAGTGACCTTGACCTATAAAACCTTGTCCGGGCTATATCTCAGGAAATGTAAGGTGTAGGAAGTTGATACTTGGTAGGGGCATTGGTTAGGGGGTATAGATGTGCAACGTCATAGTGTGACTGTGATTTGACCTTTGACCTTTGCCATAGTGACCTTGACCTATAAAATCTTGTCCGGGCTATATTTCGGAAACTGTAAGGTGTAGGAAGCTGATACTTAGTGAGGACATTGTTGGGGGTAGTAGGTGTGCAACATCATGGTGTGACCTTGATTTGACCTTTGACCTTGCCGTAGTGAACTTGACCTATAAAACCTGGTCTGGACTATATCTTGGAAACCGCAAGGTGTAGGAAGTTTATACTCGGTAAGGACATTGGTTGGGGGTGTAGGTGTGCTACGTTATAGTGTGACCTTGATTTGACCTTTGACCTTGCTGTAGTGACCTTGACCTATAAAATCTTGTCCGGGCTATATCTCAGAGACTGTAAGGTGTAGGAAGTTTATACTTGGTAGGGACATTGGTTGAGGGTTTTAGGTGTGCCATGTCATGATGTGACACTGATTGACCTTTGACCTTGCTGTATTGACCTTTAAAATCTTGTTGCACCTTTGGGTCTGTCTGTTGATGCAGATTAAGCACTGTTAAAGTCATATTAGAAGTCATTAAGAATTTCTTTTTACAAGTTCCCATTGTAACAGATGGAATTTCATCAAGTGAGCCACAGGCTTTTCTCCAACAACACACATAAGCATTCATTGAATGTATTGCCACTTCGGTATGCATGGGTAATATTCAAAACATCCAAACCATAATTCAGCCAATTTTGGTTTACTGATAAGTGCTGTCATTTTATTATTGAATTGTTTTGTTTTAATACTTCATCTTTACATGCATTTATTTTCCTTAGATATTATTTTCTCTACTTCAGCATTATTTGGACCTTAATATAACTAACACTGCTCTGAAAGTATCTTGAACTCTGTACTGTTATACTACTTCTATATCTCATGGTGTTGAAAAGTATTCCCCAGGCTGTGGGGTACAGGCATCTCTGATGCTAATTTTTACCTTATGACCTTTAAGGGCTGTGCAGGCACTGTTTTTAACCATGGCATCCAGTTGGGTAGGCAGGAAAAGCTTGTCTGGGCTGTATCTCAGAAATCGTGAGGTGTAAGATGTTGATACGTGGTAGTGACCTTGATTAGACATTGGTTAAAGGGTGTGGTAAACTCTTGTCTGGGTGATATCCTGGAAACTGTAAGGTGTAGAAAGTCGATACTTGGTAGGGACATTGGTTAGAGATGTGAATGTGCAGCATCATGGTTTGACCTTGATTTCACCTTTGATTTTCCTGTACTAAGCTTGACTTCAAAACTTTGTCCGGGCTACATCTCAGAAACCATAAGGTGTGAAAAGTTGATACTTGGCAGGGACACTAATTAGGGATTGTAGTAATGAAACATCATGATGTGCCCTTGCAGTACCGACCTTGACCTTTAAAACCTTGTCTGGGTTATATCTCAGAGAGGGGCCACGGTGGCAGAGTGGTAACACTCTCGCCTCCCACCTCTGAGGCCGGTGTAGCGCGAGATAATGACTCCCCTAGATTACTGACTGGGGGGTCAGTATCTTGCAAGGGGGGGTTGAAATATTCTGACCCCCTGCAAGATTATGACTCCCCCTTTACCCCCCCACTTCCCACTTAATTGAGTGCCATTAAAGCACATATTGGTGGGGTTGTGTACTCATTTGTGTGCTGAGCAATAAGTTATTAATATTATTTATTCATTTATTATAGTGACATGCACCAACAATATATGGGCTTATAAGTCACTTTTAACATGAAGATATAGTCATACATGTGGTTGTTTTTCCAATACAAAATAATAATCACACATAGTCATTAAATATGTTCATGTTTATAAACATTTAATACTGTTATAACAATGAAGTATTACACACAGCAATTAATATTTTAAAAAATAGACACTATTATCAATATTGAATATCATGTAAATAGTACAGCATGGACTTCTGAGCAATATATTATTTATTATTAATATTTTTAAAATGAAAACTATTATGTTAGCTATATTGTAAAATAGTATAGAATGGGCTTTGAATTACCTTTGGCTAGTTGTTATTAATTCTCAATAGAATGAATTAGCTAATCTTTTTAAAGCTGAATATGACTTGTTCTAAGTGCAATTGACCTGATTCAATGTGGACAGACAATAAACACAAACTTGGACCCCCCCCCACTTGCCCTCATTATGTAAATGAGCTGGAGAAATGAAGATCTCACTGATTAGCTCAAAGTGTACTTTTGCCTATACAAGTTGAGAGACAATAACACCACCCCCTCCCCATTTGCCCCCAATTGAATAGGTGCAGAAACAATAGAGGGGAGTCAGTTTCTGAATGGGGGGTGAGTATCTTGCAAGCAATATGCTAACCCCCCTAAATCCTATTGTTTGGGGGGATAAATGTTGTTTGCAGAATAATGACTCCCCCAAAAGATCAAAGGAGAGGAGTCAGAAATAGAGGGAGTCATTATCTCGCGTTACACCGGGGTTCGATCCCCGTCAAGGCCCTATGTGGGAAAGCTGGTAGTTTCTTGCCATTGGTCGGCACTTTACAGTACAGAACCCTAGTGAACTCTATGTACTGGTTTCCTCTGCCCTTCCAACTACCCGTCGTGATATGACCTGTACAGTGTTGAAAGTGACGTAAAACCCCAAATAAATAAATAAAAAAATATATCTCAGAGACCATAAGGTGAGGAATTTGATACTCGTCAGGAATGTTAGTTCGCGGTGTAGGTGTGTGACATCATGATGTGGCCTTGATTGACCTTGTCATAGTGACCTTGACCTCTAAAATGTTGTCCTGGCTATATCTCAGAACGCGTAAGGTGTTGATACTTTGTAAGAATATTGGTTAGAGGGTGTATGAGGGTGTATGTATCAAATATCATGTCACATTATTTGCTCTGAAAGTCTCCTGATCTTTGTACTTTGTAACTTCTGTATCTCATGGTGTTGAAAACTATTTCCCTGGGCTTTGGAGTACAGGCGTCTCTGATATTTTTTTTTCTTAATTGACAAAGAATACAGGGCAGGATGTATTTTATTCTGTCACATTTTTCTTTTTGCAGATACCAGTATCCATTCTGAAGGATTTGAGTAAGATTAACACCACCTCAGAATTCATAAAAAAATATCTTGTTCGAGATTCAGCTGGAAAACCACAAGAAAGACCAGGTGCTGGAAGACCAGATGGTTGGTATATGGACATACATAAACCCAAAATATTTTCACTCAGTCAAAACAACAAGATAAACTCAGATGTTTCTAAAATGTGTAGAAGTGATTGTAAGTTTATATGTCTAATTTTGATATTTTATTTACTTTAAACCCCATTAACAGATACAATATTTACTATATTTTACAGTTGTGAAGGATAGTGTATCCTTAAGGGCTGTCGGGGTATTGTTTTCACCCATGGTGTCTGGATGGGTGGGCAGGTGTTCGGGTGACGGGAAAAGTTTGTCCGGGCTGTATCTCAGAAACCGTAAGGTGTAGAAAGTTCATACTTGGCAGGGACATTGGTTAGGGGTGTAGGCGTGCAACGTCATGGTCTGACCTTGATTTGACCTTGCCACAGTGACCTTGAGTTTGAAAATCTTGTCCGGGCTATATCTCAGCAACCGTAAGGTGTAAGAAGTTGATACTTGGCAGGGACATTAGTTAGGGGTTGGAGGCGTACAACATCATAGAGTGACTTTGATTTGGCCTTTGACCTTGCTGCAGTGACCTTGAGTTTGAAAATCTTGTCCGGGCTATATCTCGGCAACCGTAAGGTGTAGGAAGTTGATACTTGGCAGGGACATTAGTTAGGGGTTGTAGGTGTACAACATCATAGAATGACCTTGATTTGACCTTTGACCTGGCGTAGTGACCTTAACCTATAAAATCTTGTCCGGGCTATATCTCGGAAACTGTAAGGTGTAGGAAGTTGATACTTGGTAGGGATATTGGTTGGGGATTGTGGGTGTGCAATGTCATGGTGTGACCTTGATTTGACCTTTTACCTTGATGTAGTGACCTTGACCTATAAAATCTTGTCCGGGCTATATCTCGGAAAATGTAAGGTGTAGGAAGTTGATATTTGGTAGCGACATTGGTTGGGGGTTGTCGGTGTGCAACATCATGGTGTGACCTTGATTTTAACTTTGACCTTGCTGTAGTGACCATGACCTATAAAATCTTGTCCGGGCTATATCTCAGAAACTCTAAGGTGTAGGAAGTTGATACTTAGTAGGGACATTGGTTGGGAGTTGTAGGTGTGCATCATTATGATTATGGTGTAGTCTTGATTTGACATATGACCTAGTCGTCATGACCATGAATTTGAAAATCTTATTTGGGCTATTTATTGGATTTGGTAAGGTGTAGAAGGTTGACACATGGTAGGACATTGGTTAGGGGGTATAGGTGTGCCTCATGGTGTGACCTTTAACTTTGGCTCTGCCAAATAGTGTTCACCTACAAGATTTGAGACATGTTTCTCTTATGACAAAGATATACAGATTGCTGCAACTGATTAGTTTATTTACTTTTGTGTAATTATGCTATTTCCATCGAAAGCTATACTCCAATTAATAAAATTTACAGCTTTATCATTTTTAGTTTACTGATTAATGCTTCTTGCTATTGAAATGTCTTGATTTAATACTTTATCTTTACATACATTTTCTTTCTTGTAGATGTTATTTCCCCAGGCTGTGGGGTATGGGCATGTCGGATGCTATCTTTTATACTTAGACTTCCACCCTCTCAGAGGGAAGTAAATGTGTTCTGAATTTCAGAACTAATATTTTTAATGTTAATACCACAAATAATAGGGGTGTTATGTCTGTGCCATTGTGTCAGATATTTACATCTAGTTTTTATACAAACGATAAAATATGACTTTTTATGTCTCTGATTGCTAAAAACCCTGCCATCAGTTAAATTCAGTTTAGAGGTCTATTTTGAAAAGTGACAGTGAATGAAAGCCTGCATAAGTTGAAGTTTACCATATATGGTACAATTACCCATGGCCAGTAATATCTGGTATAATGATAAGGGGATAACACTCCTATTATTGGAGCTATTAACATTGAAATTATAATATAATGGAAGTCTTATTGGGCTTTAAAGTAATAAATTCCTCATTGTTACTATATGCTGATAATCCCATGTTCTATTCTAAATTTACCTTCATGTTCAGGGACAGTTTCTCTTATAATTCAACCAAACCACCAAAGAATTTGACACACAGTTGTTTGTTTTCACCAGATTCAGAGCCTGACATAGAAGTCCCTGATGATGAGTTGGAGATAAACAGAAACCTGAGCAGCAAGTTTGAAAATGATGTATTTGCAGGACCAGGTAAGGTACACAGTTTGGGGAGAAAGTGTTTATTGGGCTGACATACCTGTTTATCTGCAAGAATTAAAAAAAAAATTGGCTACTGAAGTTGTGCACATAATCTGTGTAAAAATGAAATCCTGTGATAAAGGTCAGTTGCCATGCATTTATTTTGATATTAAAATGAGAGAAATATAGTGTGGCAAAGTTCCATAGCATGGGCATATGTAGTGTACCAGGGTGGCACAAGAATTCGAGTTCTACTTGCCACTGCAGAAGATGATTTCTCCACACAAACATATAAATGATGGTCAAAGATGTGATTTTTTTTCTAAGTTGTCCGGCTGAATAGAAATTGAGAAAGATTCTTCTGTCGGGCCTCATTGTTTTTCCTAAAGTTGTACAATACCCATACATTACACAAAAAACAAAAGGACTTTGTGAAATTCTGTTTGGTTGCAAATTGATGACAATAAAGAAGGTACATTTTGGTGGAAAGTGAGATGATTTTGTGCTTGAAATGGTGCACTTTAATGGAGACAACTTGTGAGTCATTTTTCAGTATATAAATAAAAGGATAATTTTTCATAGGATATCACAAATCTAGAATTTTGGGTTATGGCACAAGAGTAACATTTAACTGGGTAATAGTGGAATTTATGAAGCCCATAGGCGAGTAATATTGTCTGAAGGGTGATAGATCCAAGAGCCTTATCACTTGGCCACAGGCTTCATGAATACAACATTGCCCAGAAAGAAGTATTTTAATCTGTTTAGTATTATCACGGTGAAAAACATTTGTACTTTTAGGATTTGGGTGAATTTTTATGATACCCCTAGTTTGTAAATTGATGATATGTATTTTGTGAATGTAGTTATTTAGGATGATTTAATAATGGTTTCTGTAATTTGTATTTATTTCATATGCTCTATTAATTTACATCTTTTTATAATGCAATTTCTTTTTGTCAAAAATCTGTCAAATGTGCTTTATGCTAGCTTTAATTCTAACCTCCCTGTCATCTGGAATCATAGCTATCCAGTTGCTATAAAATATATTGTAGCAGCAATTGTGTATTTGTAGTTCATTATTGATGGGTTAATATAAAGTTTATTTGAAGTAATTAAGCATCCCTTGAAAACTTAATTGTTTTTGTGTTGAGTTTCTCCAACTGCCACCTCTACCAATACATTATAATCTCCCTGAATATGTAAGTAATATATTGTAATCTTTTGCTTTGTAGGCATAATAGTTTCCCCACAATGGGGAACTCAGTGCACTAGGTTAACAAAAGTATTTTTCATATGGATAATCAAGGGAAAGTAATCTGTTCTAATCTACTGCTTTGCAGGCACAATATCTTCCCCACAGTGGGGAATACTGTGCACTAGGTTAACATATGGATAATCAAGGGACGATTTATAGATCGGTAGTCCAGAGATTATGAGTATGACCAGAGGCCAAAAATATACCAAAGTAGGGAAACTTGAGTTAAGCAGGTGAGATGTTTCCTGAAGGATGTGACAGAGGGACTATTTCTAAGATGGAAAGGAATTGCACAGAGTTGGAGCATAACCGTTTGTAACCATTTTAGCCCTTATATACATTAGGCACGGGAAAATGATACACATGCTTTTTTACCTTTGTTTGTTCTGAAGATCACATGATCCTTTTGGGTACACCCACTTGTCATTGCTGCTTAGCCAAAACTGTTTACTGTAGGAAGTTGTTATTTTACATGTGTATATATGCCAATACTACAACAATTTTGAATTGATTTTGGGAGCCATTGGACCCGGATTGTGATCAGAAAGCTTAAATTCATCAAAATCCCCCCCGTTATCTCCTTATCTGCTGTATTTAGAGCCTAAAAATGTATTGTGAGTTAATAGTAAACCATACGCGGAGTCTAGAAAGCTGGTCAGATTTACTCCCTGTAAATCTGCGCCCCTGCTCACTTTATGGGTAAAACTGGGGTCATAAAATTGCACATTGGCACATTTTTGGGAGGCTTTTATAATTTCTCCTTTATTGTTGGTTTAAGAGCATTTGAATGTATTGGAATGCCATAAACCATTTATAGGGAGTCTAGAAGTCAGTCAGATTTACCCCCTGGCCCCATCTTATTGGTGAACCTGGGATCATAAAATCACAGACTTGGTGTTTTTGGCTATTATCACTTTTATAATTGATTTAACAGCTGTCAAATAACTAGAACCAAATCCGTTATCCCATTTATAGCTTTTGAATGTATTGGGAGGTACTAGGAAACTATACGCTGGGAGTCTAGAAAGCCTGTCAGATTTACTCTCTGGTCTCCACTTATGGGTCAAACTCGGGTCATAAGAGCGCAGATTTTTGAGTTTTCAACTTTTGGCTTTTATCTCACTTGTTATTGCTTTTAGAGCTTTTTAATGGGAGGTAATAGGAAACCATGTACAGAGATTCTAAAAGGCCGGTCAGATATACCCCCTGGTGCCCTCCATCATGGGTCAAACTGGGGTAACGAAATTTCAGATTTTGTGTTTTTGGCTTTTATCTCCTTTATTATTGATTTGAAAGTTTTGAACGTATTGGGAGGTAATATTAGAAACCATATGCTGAGTGTCTAGAGGGCCCTTCATATCAGATGCTGTGACATTTTCAGACAAAGATGCATGTTATTTACCAGGATTAAATTAGTTTGGATATTAGGTTTGACATTGAATAATTGAAAATTTGGATAAAAGATGGTCGCATAAAAGAGTTTCTACTGTATTAAATAATAACTTTACAAAATATCACTGTGGTAATTATTGTATCCACCGGAAGCATCCGGTGATACTTTGGTTTAGCGTTCGCTACGCCGCCGCCGCCGCGCGTAGAGAGATTTTCGGCGTTAACGTTCTAAGAAGAAAACAACAGCAGCTAGGTTCACCAAATTTGCAGGATATCTTCATTGGGGGGTAAGCTTCTCTGGGAAGGAAAATAGCCTCATTCTGAAAAACAAGATGGCCGCCACGGCCATTTCTTTGAAAATAATCTACATTTTTCTACTGGCTGTTCCTCATAGGTAGAACGTTGAATCTCTTCATAGGTGATATGTATGACACATATACATGTCCTCTACAACCTTGCACACATTTGACCTTGAAGCTCCTAACTCAAGGTCATCCACGGAGTGCCGAAGTAACCCACATAGCGGACTTTAAAAGTGCCTATATCTCCCTTATTATTGGTCCTAGAGGTTTGCAATGTGAAGCCAACCTATACGAAATCATGTGCTGTAAATCTTCTGATGTGGTCAGATTTGACCTTGGACCCCTCCTTCAAGGTCAAACGAGGATAGCCAAACTTAAAAGTGCTTATAACTCACTTATTATCGATTCTAGAGGTTTGGGATGGCAAACCAACATATAGGAAATCATGTGCTGTGAATCTTCTGATGTGGTCAGATTTGACCTTGGGCCCCTCCTTCAAGGTCAAACGAGGACAGCCAAACTTAAAAGTGCTTATAACTCGCTTATTATTGGTCCTGGAGGTTTGGGATGGTAAACCAGCATATAGGAAATCATGGGCTGGGAATCTTCTGGTGTGGTCGGATTTGACCTTCAGCCCCTCCTTCAAGGTCAAACGAGGATAGCCAAAGGTAAAAGTGCCTATAACTCACTTATTATTGGTCCTAGAGGTTTGGGATGGTAAAACAACATATAGGAAATCATGGGCTGGGAATCTGTTGATGTGGTCCGATTTGACCTTGGACCTCTTCTTCAAGGTCAAACGCGGATAGCCAAACTTAAAAGTGCTAATAACTCGCTTATTATTGGTCCTAGATGTTTGGGATGGTAAACCAGCATATAGAAAATCATGGGCTGGGAATCTTCTGGTGTGGTCGGATTTGACCTTGGGCCCCTCCTTGAAGGTCAAATGAGGATAGCCAAAGGTAAAAGTGCTTATAACTCGCTTATTATTGGTCCTAGAGGTTTGAGATGGTAAACCAACCTATAGGAAATCATGGGCTGGGAATCTTCTGGTGTGGTCGGATTTGACCTTGGGCCCCTCGTTCAAGGTCAAATGAGGACAGCCAAACTTAAAAGTGCTTATAACTCGCTTATTATTGGTTCTAGAGGTTTGGGATGGTAAACTAACCTATAGGAAATCATGGGCTGGGAATCTTCTGGCATGGTCGGATTTGACCTTGGGCCCCTCCTTCGAGGTCAAACGAGGATAGCCAAACTTAAAAGTGCTTATAGCTCGCTTATTATTGATCCCAGTGGTTTGGGATGGTAAACCAACATACAGGAAATCATGGGCGGGGAATCTTCTGGCATGGTCGGATTTGACCTTGGGCCCCTCCTTCAAGGTCAAGTGAGGACAGCCAAACTTAAAAGTGCTTATAACTTGCTTATTATTGGACTTAAAGGTTTGGGATAGTAAACCAACATATAGGAAATCATGGGCTGGGAATCTTCTGGCGTGGTCGGATTTGACCTTGGGCCCCTCCTTCAAGGTCAAACGAGGACAGCCAAACTTAAAAGTGCTTATAACTCGCTTATTATTGGTCCTAGAGGTTTGAGATGGTAAACCAACCTATAGGAAATCATGGGCTGGGAATCTTCTGGTGTGGTCGGATTTGACCTTGGGCCCCTCCTTCAAGGTCAAACGAGGATAGCCAAAGGTAAAAGTGCCTATAACTCGCTTATTATTGGTCCTGGAGGTTTGGGATGGTAAACCAACATATAGAAAATCATGGGCTGGGAATCTTCTGGTGTGGTCAGATTTGACCTTGGGCCCCTCCTTCAAGGTCAAATGAGGACAGCCAAACTTAAAAGTGCTTATAACTCGCTTATTATTGGTCCTAGATGTTTGGGATGGTAAACCAACATATAGGAAATCATGGGCTGGGAATCTTCTGGTGTGGTCGGATTTGACCTTGGGCCCCTCCTTGAAGGTCAAATGAGGACAGCCAAACTTAAAAGTGCTTATAACTTGCTTATTATTGGTCCTAGAGGTTTTGGTGCATAGTCTTTACAGTGGATACAATTTGCATCGGTTTTCCGATGCGCTAGGTCTAGTTTCTGTCTGAGGTTATCATCGACAGCATACTTTTCCTTTTGTCCCTTCCTTTAAACTTTAAAATGTTTTAATTTGTTAGGTACTTAGCCTTTTGTTTATTGTTTTACAGTCAGTAGTTGTTTGGTATACTTATTATCCTTGAGACAATAGTAGTATTTGTTAGGTCATACAATAAGGATGTTTTACTATAAATACAGGGAACATATGAGCTGTTAGTTAGAACATAAAAAGAGAATGAAATGAGAACATAAAATGAGAAAGTGAAATGTGAACAGAGAAATCAGAACATAGAAATCAGAATAGAGAATTCAGAGTAGTAGATAGAGAGAACATATAGAGAAGAACAATTAAGTAACATAAAAACAGGAAATAAATATTAAGAACTTAGGAACTTTTGTATGAAACATTTGGAACTCTTTGTTAATTATTATTAAATTGTTAAAGTGGTAAATAAATATTAACATCCAAAAAGATTTTTTGCTACACCCCAACCTGAACCACAGCATTACATTGATAAACTCTTTCATGTACCATCTGACAATGGGATTAAATAATCAACTTAGACATGCTAATTATACAATATAACAACAAGAATAAATGGTGACAATAGAATTAACAAAATAGCTAATGTAGACAAACTTCTAAGTACATGTTTAAACAAGACATATTTCAATGTTAAAAGTGTATATAAATTATATTTATATATGCATATGAAACTTTGACAAATTTACATTTTCCTGTGGTTTGGTGTTTACCAATATACAACAAATTTTTCAGCTCATTGGACGCTGTGGTTTTGTTTTCAAAAATCTTTTTCCAGTTTTAGTTTAAGTTCTTGTGATTTTTCTATTGCTTTATACATAGAAATTCTTGACAAAGTCATGTAATGTCATGTTATAAACCAAATCATCTGGCATCATACAGAGGTTGATGTCCACAGGACATTACTGAGGGTAATCACACACAGTAAATATGTATTGACCCTTTTTGTGTAGGTCACTATTTGTGAAATGATTGAAGACATTGCTAGTCAACAGTATCCATTTTGTTGATATGTAGTGTATGCATATTGGTGATTATATCCCCAGACAAAGTCGGGGATATATTGGTTTCACGTCTTGTCATGCCGCTGCCGTAGGTATTGACTTGTGTGCACGATAACTCAAAAACACTTTCATGGATTTCATTCAAACTTGGTACACACATGTATTTGGGCAGGAGAGGAACCTTATTTCAAGGTGACCTTAAACTCCAAATAATAAAGAACTTATGGCCACCTTAAGGTCAGAAATTCGACTTTTTACCACTTAATGCCCTCTTAGTCACAGACTAAATGTGGCTTATCTGGCTCAAATTTTACCTGGGAACACATTACTATATAATCCTCACATATACTAAAAATCAAGACTTTATGTTAAGGTTAAAAATTGTTTCTGAGGCCCATAAGGACCATACCTAGACGTGTTTTTCGACATTTTCCCCATATTTTCTCCTACAACTTAAATGTGGTAGGTCTGACAAGTCTGTAACTGTGGTAGATATAACTTCTACATGTACTCTAAGTCTGTGAAAAATTTTAAGTCTGTAACTTTAATTTTAAGGTCACCTTGAAGTCTCCAAATTGCCCACAGAGACCCAATTTATGGACTTTTTATCACTTTGAAGGCCTATATCTGTCGAATGATGTGACTGATACAGCTGAAATCTCATCTGGGAATATATGATTATGTTCTGTTTACATGTGAGAAAAATCAAGACTCTAAATAGATGTTTAACCTGTGTATGAGGGGTGTACGTTGAAAATCCCCAGATAGAAAATCCCCAGAAATCTGTAGACCCATAGAAAATCTTCAGATGGGGCTTAGAAAATCCCCAGATCAAAAAATCCCTAAAAGTAAAATAAAAATTTCCATATGGATATCAAAAAATAAATAAAAGATCCTTTAATCTTATCAACCCTTAAAGGCTTAAAAGATGTTTGAATGGGTTCCAGAGCATACATTAAAGTGCTTAAATGTGGAGTTATCAAAGAAAGAATAAGCCTACCTATCTACAGACAATGGGACAAATAAAAACAACTTTCCCTGATAGCAACTAGCAGGCCACACTTAATTAAGGCCACACTTAATAGGTAGATTAAAGAATACAGTTATAAAATAGTTCTTTAATAAATCAATCCATGGAGGGCTACAAATCTGATCCGATTAATTGGAAGTCACAAGCATTCCCTGGAACAGGTAGATTAAAGACTACATTTAAAAGTGGTTTCTTTAATTAATGAATAACAAAAAGGAAAAGGGAGGGCCACAAAATTGGTTTGAAGATGACAGGAATTGGAAGTCATGTCGTAGACAAACAAAGACAACATAACAATGCATTTGTCAATGTAAAGACTATAGTTAAAACTGGTTTCTTTAATCAATGAATAGCAAAAAGGAAAAGGGAGGACCAAAAAATTATGTGAAGAGGACAGGAATTGGAAGACATACCATAGATGAAGACAAACAAAGACAATATAATAATACATTTGTCAATGGTATTGTATTGGGGATTTTTTTGATCTGGGTATTTTCTATGGGTCTGCAGATTTCCAGGGATTTTCAATCTGGGGATTTTCAATCCGGGGATTTTCATTTACAATCGGAATGAGGACCATAAACACCCACCTGAGTGAACCCTTTTACGAAATTTTCAACATATTTGGTCCTGTAACGTGGAAATGGTAAGTCTGACAAGTCTCTGGCCCAAGTCTCTTTAAGGTCTCTTAAATGCCCACAGACCCCAATTTATTAACTTTTTACCACTTTTAAGCCCTTTAACTGTCATTATATGCACCTGATACAGCTGAAATCTCATCTTTTTTTCATGTGCCAAAAACCAAGGCTTTAAGTAGACATTTAACATTTATGTGAGACCCATGAATGATCCACTCAGAGCACTTTTTAAAAAATTGACCCCCCCCCAAAAAAAAAAATGGTTTGACCCCCCCCCCCCCCCCCTAAAAAAAAAAAAAAAATAAAGAAAAAAAAATGAAAAATGAAAAAAAGAGGTTTGCCAGTAATTTATTATCCACCAGGCAATGTATTTGCTCTAAATATGGGGAAATATAGACTGGGATGTATTTTGTTTGTATACACCGGCGCCCCGGTACTATGGATAATGAGTGTGAATAAGTTTAGTTTTTTCAACAATATCTCTTGGCAAATATGTATAATATACATGTATCATTAGAAAGGTATTCTTAATAATAATAATAATAGTAGGATTTATATAGCGCAAAATTGATACAAATCCTCTAATGCGCTTGAGACCAAGAAGGGAGAGTCCAGGGACAGGCATGGGTCGACATCTAAAAAGCGCCCGCCAGGGTATCACTAAGGTGGGGGGTATGCCAGCCTAAACAAGTAGGTCTTTAGCTGGCTTCTGAAACCATCTATTGTTTGCTGAGATCTGACAGTCTGTGGTAGCTTGTTCCATTCAGCTGGTGCAGCTACTGCAAAGCCACGCCTGCCTATGTGCTTCTAAGGGCGGGTTGAGGAGATAGATAGCCTGTTGCCGCGAGTGAGACTGCTCGATCTTACAGCGCTTTTGCTCATGTCTGTTGCATAAAAAACTAATGCAGAAATAAAGGAGCTATTTCAAGTTAAAGATTAAAGTTTTTATAATCACTGTTGTCAGTGCTTTTGGACAGCCTTTTCACATTCTCTCATCAAATATTCATCTTATTTAACCCATAAATCGTACAAAATAGTGGATAATAAAAGTAAAACATCCCTCATTAGACATATACAGAAAAAATATATCACTCATGAAGATAAGCAAAATAATACTCATGCTGCGCACTCATATAATATTGTTATCTACATTCATGATATATTTTTTCTGTGTATGTCATTCAGGGGCCGTATTCACAAAAGGGATCTAGCTCAACTTAAGCTGATTTTTGGCTCAAGTTAAGCTAAAAACTGGATCAGGATCAAGTTAGTATTCACAAAGAATTTGAGCTGATTTTTGGCTCAAATTTTGGCTTAACTTTGATCCAGCTAGGTTGGTGGATTAAGTTTTGGATCAAAGTTTGTAGCTTTATAATTAACTAAAATAGCAAACATATGAAGAATAAATCATTGGTTAATAATCTTCAATCCTTTATGTTGTTAATTAATAAGTTTTTAATACTTTTTATTTGTTTTAAGTAGGCTTATATTGATGTGTAAAATGGGTCTGTTTTTGTTGTTAATTCTGGATCAAAAGTGGGCGGAGCCTAAATTTTTGGATTAAATTTGAAATATTTAAAAATTCTTCAGTGAAAAAAATAATAAACCAAATTTATATCAAAGTATATTTTGTGGAAATTCAGACACAAAAAGGCTGTTTACAATGAATAAAATTAATTAACTTGTGCGTTGCTAAGAGAAATTTTTACAAATTTTTGGCTCAGCTGATCCTTCCTTTGTGAATACAGACTTGAGCCAAAGATCAGCTGAGCCATTTTCCTTGATCCTGATCTGATCTTGAGCTGATTTTTCGCTCAGCTTGATCCATGTTAGTGAATACGGGCCCACGAAGTTTTCCTATTATATTCAGTTTGAACTTGCAAATTTGTGTAATAGATGGAAAGCAGCTTTTTTGTGAATAAGAGCATTTAATTTTTGTAAATAATGTCACTTTAGCACACATATTTTTGAATTTTTATGTTATCAAGTTATGAAAATGTAACAAATAAAAGATAATGTAAATAATATTTTTTTTCTCTTTGGTTGTTTCAGGTTCCATAGATGACTCTGGAGCAAGTAAGTCAAACACAGATTTAAAATTGTTGGAAATAAAATAGTTTATTAATTACAAATGGGTCATTTATTATCTACAGTTTACCTACACATAGTAGAGTTTCAGAAAGGCTATTGAATTGCAAGTGACAAGGAAATTGATTTACATTTGAAAGTAATATTTATTGAGCTTTGAAAAGGTTTCTTTAAACACATTGCCCAGGTCACTTCATAATGGTTGTTTGAGGGGATGGAGAAATTGCATGCCAGTTGGTCAAGATTCTTGCATTGAAAACTTTCAGACTATGGCAAGGAGCTACCAACTTACCCACTTCAGATTCGGATGGGCTTTGATTAAAACCCACAATATAAGAGGCGAGATGTGCATGAGTATGTCGCTGTGATTACCATCAACCTATAACATCCAAATAAGTAAACTAATACATTATAACTAGCACATCTAGAATGTCTTCAATCAATGGCTAATTTTTTTTTTTCTGTAAATTCATGGCTATATTTTAGATATAATTTTGTCACAAAGAATTTTTGTCACATTATTATGGTGTAATGGCCCTGATTTACATGCGCTCCTACTTATAAATTCTGAGCTGCAAATATCAAGGTTGAATGGTGTTGCATAATCCATGAATAGTTTCAAAGTTGCTTACTTGAGATAATATTTTGCTGATCTTTCCTGGTCTGCATTTGAAAAAATAGTCGCTGTAAATAAAGATAAGGCAATGTACACAAAACCTGTTCAATTATGATCAAGAATATTAAAATATTTACTGGACATTGCCCCACATTCAGGTTTAGCAGATGGATATATTGGTATGCCAAGTGAAGGATGTAGGCCGAAAGTGAAGACAGTGCCTTTGTCACGGTATGGCAAGTCTACTTTCATGTACTGGCCAGATTGCGTCATGTTGGATCAGTGTTCTGGCTGCTGCACAAGTGATCTGCTCGAGTGTCAACCAGTGTTCACATTGATACATCCAATCAATGTAAGTATATGCTTTGAAAAATTTCCAAAATGCTTTCTCTGCTACCCAGACAGTTCACTAGTGTCTGCTATAGCAAACAGAAGAACATAATTTTCTAAAAAAATCAATCAGGTCAGAAGTCTTTTCAGGGTTGTTTTGAGGTAAATATTGGATCTGACTTTATTTGATATTTCATTTCAGTTACCCTAAAAAGTTGGAGGAAGAACATACCAACATATATTGAATATCTTACATCCCCTGCTTTAATTCATGCACCTCTTCTGTTGTTTATTGGAGCTTGTTTGGCTTTTAGTGGGATTTAAAAAAAATACTAAACCAATTACAATAAAACTAATAAGATCTAAGAAAGGGCTGATTTAGCCGTAACAATCTTAATAATAGTCAAAAATAAGAAGGTTATGTTATCTTTACTGAAAAGTAAACTTATACAATGTCTGTTGAACATAATACATATTGTCCCAATATTATATGGATCTGGATCAAGAATGTTTTTAAGGATTCTATAATCTTGTCATATAACTTATTACAAGATTTCTGTTAGAGAGCCATCTTCTGTAAGCATACCTTGATGTCCTTAATAATGCATCTAATTTATGCATTAATTGTATCCACCGGAAGCATCCGGTGGATACTTTGGTTTAGCGTCCGCTACGCCGCCGCCGCGCGTAGAGAGATTTTCGGCGTTAACGCTCTAAGAGGAAAACAACAGCAGCTAGGTTCACCAAATTTGCAGGATATCTTCATTGGGGGGTAAGCTTCTCTGGGAAGGAAAATAGCCTCATTCTGAAAAACAAGATGGCCGCCACGGCCATTTCTTTGAAAATAATCTACATTTTTCTACTGGCTGTTCCTCATAGGTAGAAGGTTGAATCTCTTCATAGGTGATATGTATGACACATATACATGTCCTCTACAACCTTGCACACATTTGACCTTGAAGCTCCTAATTCAAGGTCATCCACGGAGTGCCGAAGTAACCCACATAGCGGACTTTAAAAGTGCCTATATCTCCCTTATTATTGTTCCTAGAGGTTTGCAATATTAAGCCAACCTATAGGTAATCATGTGCTGCGAATCTTCTGATGTGGTCATATTTGACCTTGGACCCCTCCTTCAAGGTCAATCGAGGATAGCAGAACTTAAAAGTGCTTATAACTCGCTTATTATCGATCCTAGAGGTTTGGGATGGTAAACCAACATATAGGAAATCATGGGCCGGGAATCTTCTGGCGTGGTTGGATTTGACCTTGGGCCCCTCCTTCAAGGTCAAACGAGGACAGCCAAAGGTAAAAGTGCCTATAACTCTCTTATTATTGGTCCTAGAGGTTTGGGATGGTAAACCAACATATAGAAAATCATGGGCTGGGAATCTTCTGGTGATGTCAGATTTGACCTTGGGCCCCTCATTCAAGGTCAAACGAGGACAGCCAAACATAAAAGTGCTTATAACTCGTTTATTATTGGTCCTAGAGGTTTGGGATGGTAAACCAGCATATAGGAAATCATGGGCTGGGAATCTTCTGGTGTGGTCGGATTTGACCTTGGGCCCCTCCTTCAAGGTCAAACGAGGATAGCCAAAGGTAAAAGTGCCTATAACTCGCTTATTATTGGTCCTAGAGGTTTGGGATGGTAAACCAACCTATAGGAAATCATGGGCTGGGAATCTTCTGGCGTGGTCGGATTTGACCTTGGGCCTGTCCTTCGAGGTCAAACGAGGATAGCCAAACTTAAAAGTGCTTATAACTCTCTTATTATTGATCCTAGTGGTTTGGGATGGTACACCAACATACAGGAAATCATGGGCGGGGAATCTTCTGGCATGGTCGGATTTGACCTTGGGCCCCTCCTTCAAGGTCAAATGATTACAGGCAAACCTAAAAGTGCTTATAACTCGCTTATTATTGGTCCTAGAGGTTTGGGATGGTAAACCAACCTATAGGAAATCATGGGCTGGGAATCTTCTGGCGTGGTTGGATTTGACCTTGGGCCCCTCCTTCAAGGTCAAACGAGGATAGCCAAAGGTTAAAGTGCCTATAACTCGCTTATTATTGGTCCTAGAGGTTTGGGATGGTAAACCAACCTATAGGAAATCATGGGCGGGGATTTTTCTGGTGTGGTCGGATTTGACCTTGGGCCCCTCCTTGAAGGTCAAATGAGGACAGCCAAACTTAAAAGTGCCTATAACTCGCTTATTATTGGTCCTAGAGGTTTGGGATGGTAAACCAACATATAGGAAATCATGTTCTGGGAATCTTCTGGTGTGGTCGGATTTGACCATGGGCCCCTCCTTGAAGGTCAAATGAGGACAGCCAAACTTAAAAGTGCTTATAACTCGCTTATTATTGGTCCTAGAGGTTTTGGTGCATTGTCTTTACGGTGGATACAATTTGCATCGGTTCTCCGATGCGCTAGGTCTAGTTATATCATGTAAGTGAGACCCATGAATGATCCACTCAGAGGACTTTTTTTGAAATTGAGCCCCCTAAAAATTTAAAAAAAAATGGTTTGACCAAAAAAAAAAGAAAAGAAAAATAGTTTATAATAATTGTGAATCACACAAAATGGGTGCTGCAAAAAATACCCAGTGAATGCTTGTGGTGTGAGAGATGGCCTGTCTGGGGATATGTTGGCATCGAGTCGGCGCAATCTAGTTTCTGCTTGACCTTCAGATGTCTAACATATTTCACAGTATACAATTTAATTATTTACCACTGCACCTACATATTATGTAATATGTTAAAACATAAAGTAATGTTGTTCTTAATTACAGGCAGTTGTTATGGAGTACAACTGGACATCAGAGAACTTCATGTACAGAGGAATAAAACAATTTGAAATGGAACAACATGTAGAGTGTGATTGTCAGTGTAAAATTAAGGAGTACAACTGCAATCCTGTTAAGCATGAGTACATTCCAAACCGCTGCAGGTAAATTCAATGCTGAGTTTTGGATCCCCTTAACCTGGCGTCATATTTGTTCTGACTATCAGTATTTCCCATGTGTAAACATCATCTTGAGGTGTCATTCAAGTCATTGTGATAACTACGTTTGATAACAATGATGCCACTCGGCACTTCAGCAGCAAGCAAAGCAGATACATGAATTAATGGGAGAAAATCACTTCACTCCTGTTTACTCATTACCAATGACACGTTTTTAGAAGAGTGCATTAACTACTACCCCTGAATCATCATAAATGTTTTAAAGTTTCATGCAATACCTCCCAAGTGTTTCAAGCTGTCCTATTTTTTCAACTCTCCCTACAGTAATGTGCTAGTCAGGATTTGATCGAGTATATGAAATAAGCAAATGTCTTTGCATTTAGGTTTACAGGGGTCAATCCTGAAAAAGCTTTGATATGCCACAGTGTAATACCAGTATCTAACATTTTAAAATAATTTCATGTGACTCTCCAGATAATCTTAAAATAAGGAATAAATGTGATTTTGTTTAATGTGTACATCCCAAAATTCCAAATTAACTTGATGTTTGCTGTCTTATGATATCTGTGTATCATACTGAGAAAGTGAATATTTTCAACATCACACACAAAATATATTTGTTTCAGTTGTCGTTGCCTGAATGAAAATAAAGCTTCTCTCTGTACTAGCCTGCAGAAATGGGATGATTATATGTGTGAGTGTGTTTGCCAGAAGATCATCACATGTCCTCGCAATGAGTACTTTCACAAGGGTTCTTGCAGGTACTCACCTTATGTTTACACAAACACTTTTAAAGTATCCAATTCCCAATGATTCTTTGTCTATTATTAGTTTTTAAACAATTTTTTTTTAAATTTTCAATAATTTTTTTAATTTATATGAATTTTTCTTTATTTGTAAAGCAAAACTCTGTACTCTGAATCAGTTTTTTGGTGTTTATCCCACAGCCTTTAAAGGATGTTTGGATAATGTTTTCACCCATGGTGTCTGGCCGGGGTCCGGGTTGGTGATTGGGTGGCAGGAAAAAATTATCTTGTCTGGGTGATATCTCAAAAACCATAAGGTATAGTAACTTCATAGTATGTGGGAACATTGGTTGAGGGTGTAAGTGTGCAGCATCATGGTGTGACCTTGATTTGACCTTTGGCCTTGGTATAGTGCCCTTGACCTTAAAATCTTGGTGGGGCTTTATCTTGGAAATTATAGGGTGTAGGAAATCGATACTGGGTTGGGACATTGGTTGGGGGTGTAAATATGCAATATCATGGTGTGACCTTGATTTGACCTTTGACCTTGCTGCAATGGCCCTGACCTTTAAAATCTTGCCTGGGCTATATCTTGAAAATTGTAAGGTATAGAAAGTTGATACATGTTGTTGGCATTGGTTGGGGGTGTAGGTTTGCAACGTCATGGTGTTATCTTGATTTGACCATTGACTTTGCCATCGTGACCTTGACATTCAAATTTTGTGATGGCTATGTCTGTGCACTAAAAACATTGTACGATTATTAACTCTTTTATAATGTTTTAATTACCACAAAAATATCTATATTTTTAAAACTCACAGTTGAAATAGATTTCTGTGGGATATACAGCGACAGATCTGTAAAAAAATAAAAGAAAAACTACTCAGACTCTCTATGATGAGAACTTATGGTGTCCCAAGATAAGGTTTACATTTGTACTGCTTGCAGCTGTAAATTTCACAACCATCAAATTGGAACATGTTGAAATAAACAATACTAATGTATTCAATCCATAGGCAATCGGGGCCACTGAAGCAAAAATATAACTTTAAAAGCTGTATGGTATTGATCAGTTGTGTGTCAATTTTGGATACCAATTTCATGTATAAGTTACATTATCACCATATAACAGAAGAGAAGTTTAATCTGTCACATTTTTGTGCGACATATATTCATGTGGTGCACTTGTGTCATTGAATGTTTAAATCAAAATATTGAACAATTTATATATTTGTTCTATCTATCTTTAGTAGCAAGCAATGTCTGTTGCTGGCAGCATTAAACTTTTAGATGACCTCACCTGGCATGTGGAGAACTAGAACAAACATTTAAAATGATAAGTAAACGGCTTTCATTTGCCTTAAAATTTCATTTTTTTTTCAAAATTCTACAGGGCCTCTGACTTCCACCATATTGATCAAATATTTATGCATTGCAAAGTAATTGGAAAGATTTTGGCACAACTCACCCTGAAATTTCTATTGATTTGGACGATCTGTTTTCCTTCATTTAATTTTCTAGAAAATAAATGATAGTAGTTATGTAAAAACAAGTACATTCACTACATTTATATAATATATGGTGTTGACATTCTAACTGTTACACTGCACACTAGTATTAATCTTAACTCGAGCCTGTTGTTTCACAGATGTGTTAAAGCCGACGGGGCAGATGTGAGTGAGCAGGAGGTCAATCCGTGTGCTAACACTGAGTGCCGAGCACATAAGGCTGCCGTGTGGAGGGATGGTGTTTGTGTGTGTGAACAGTCAGATGAGTGGGGAGACCACAGGGCAGGCAGCATTGACATTGATGTAAGTACATTAAATGCCATAACCACTTTTAAACTCTCAAAATCAGAAATGTGATGATTTTGTACATGTGGGTGAAAGTTAATATTTAAACTAGAAGCAAATCTGCTGGTTATTGGAGATGCTAGTGAGGCAGAGTCCACAGTATATGATGCAAGTATATGGTGTCCTTGTGGACATTGATCCAAGCTTTGCAGAGGATTGCTACCATTTTACGCATATGAATCCTAAGGTCTGGATTGCACTGAACCAATCCAATGTGCCTTGTGAGTATGGTGTTGGACTTCAAAATGAAAGGTCTGGGTTTGGGTCATTTAGATTGTACCCTTGCTTAAAGTACTTGACACACATGTCCCTCTCCATCAAGAAGTATTGATACTAGTTGTTGAGGTAAACCAGTGACGGGCTGGTATTCTGTTCAGGAGAGTAGAAATACTTAGAAGTTATTTCATGCCAAAGAAACTATAAATAAGTACCAGCCATATAGGTCACTTGACTTGAAGAATGACTTTATCCTACCTTTTAACCCATCCAGCAAATCAGACTATTGATACCATTTTATGGGTGTAATTCTTAGTGTGTGTGGTGTCATTGTGGATACAACCTGGCATTACTGTGAACTTTTATTACTGTTTCATTTTTAACCCCAGCCCATAAAGGCTGGGGTTATAGTCGTCCCCTACGCCGTCTGGGTGGCGTTGGTGGCAGCGGGCATAAAGCTTGTGGGTGTTCCACAGCCTAAACCCCTGCACAGATTTTCACCAAATTTTCAGGACATGTTTACTCCAAGAGGATCTACAGCTGAGGAAAACGTTTAAGGTATTCGGGTATTAAAGTTTGTTCTAAAATCTAAAATGTTTTCTGTAACCTAAAATATTGCACCTAGCTTCATCAGATTTGCACAAAATGTAAATGGATAGGAAAGTTTGCCTTGTTTTGGAAACAAAATGGCCGTCGTATCACATCTTTAATGCCAAATAGGAGGGTCAATATATCAAAAAGGCAAGGCCAAGGTTGGCTATTTTTACCTCTTACTGTAATTGTGTGGTATCAGTGCTGGCAATGATGCAAGTGCTGTATGAAGGTTTTGCTTATGCTCTGAGGGGGTTTGCTCTCTGTTGGTTTAAAGCTGCTTCGTTTTGGTCATATGACTTATATAGAAACATTCTAGAGTAATAAATCTGATTTTCTTGTTTATAGCAAAACTTTGGAAAAGCAGCAAATTTTTAATAAATAAAAAATGCTTTTTGAAATCATTGTGCATATAGCAGTTAGTTACAAATTGTGGAATTGCTTTAGAAGAGCTTGAATAAAGTAACTTCATGTCATTGAAAAATAGATTCTTACACATATATTTGTAACTATGGCTAAAACAGAAACTTATATAGATAAAAAGGAAAGGTAAAAACCTAATTATTTTTGGTTACCTTTTCAAATTTTGTTTTTCAAGGAATATGTTGTGACTCAAAAAAATATATATATAATTTTTGTGAATTTTTATGACACAAAGCACGCCATTATTGATATCTTTAGCCAAAATTAGTGTACTTCAGACAAATTTTTAAACAAGTCTGTTGTGCTATACATTGTATATTTACTTCGAGTTCTGTCTTTTCTTTTCATATGTTGTATTAAATCTTGGCCATTCTATGTAAAGGTACATTACCTAATGCCTATATGAAGCATTTTTGTGAGCCCCTGATCAACTCTTGCCACACTAGAGAGCTGAATAGGTTAGACATAAAACAGACTGTATATTTTCATTGAAGAGAAATGAAACTGTAAAATATTTTAGCTGTCATTATGTATTGTATTTTAGGAGGAGATACAGACCTCCAGCACAACTACAGTGCGTCCACTACGTAGACCAAGGCCTACAAGAAGGAGAAGTCGCCCCAGGCCCAGTCGGATTAGGGCCAGAAGAGATATTGCTGACACAGATGAGGAAGTGTGGATAAACTGAATTAACATCACACCAAAAACTTGAAGCACAAAGCACAAGTGTTCACACAAGTTATATTATTAGATTAAGCAGTTTTTAGTTGATGTTAACCACCAGTACAATTTTTTTTCAGAAACTGGAGATAACTAGAAGCAATACTTTTGGATATTGTAGGTTCTGCTTGTATATAAGTCTGCTGTATGCAACTAAATTTTAATGAAGGCATTGATTTAGTTTCCATTATTATTTCAAATATAAACAAATAGCTTATTAATTTGCACTGTCCTTGCTTGCCTTGCATTCTTCCCGAACATATGGGTATGTTTACAGGATGAATCATGTCTGTTTATTGTGAAATGCAGAATTTTATATAATTCCTGATTTATTGTATCCACCGGAGGCATCCACCGTGAGTAGAGAGATTTTTGGTGTTAACACTCGCAGAGGAAAACTACACCAGCTAAGTTCACCAAATTTGCACGATATCTTCATTGGGAGGTAAGCTTCTATGAGACTGAAATTAGCCTCATTCTGAAAAACAAGATGGCTACCGCGAGCATTTCTTTGAAAATTATCTACCCTTTTCTCTATGAGAACCAGCCAGTAGAAAAGGGTAGATAATTTTCAAAGGTGAAATGTAGAACGGATATACATGTCCTCTACAACCTTGCAGACATTTGACCTTGAAGCTCTTAATTCAAGGTGTCATCCACGGAGTGTCAAAGTACCCCACGTAGTGGACTTTAAAAGTGCCTATATCTCCCTTATTATTGGTCCTAGCGCTTTGCAATGTGAAACCAACTTGAAGAAAATCGTGGGCTGGGAATCTTTTAATTTGATCAGATTTGATCTTGGACCCCTTCTTCAAGGTCAAATGAGGACAGCCAAACTTAAAAGTGCTTATAACTTGCTTATTGATCCTAGAGGTTTGTAATATTAAACCCAACTTATAGGAAATCATAGGCTGGGAATCTTTTGATATTGTCACATTTGGCCTTTGGCCCCTTCTTCAAGGTCAAACGATGGTTTACTGGCTTTGTCGAGTACTCTCTCCCGTGGATACAAATTTGCATCGGTTCTCCGATGCGTAGGTCTAGTTTTACTTAAACTAAACAAGCAGTAGGGACAATATAGCAACCAGGTTATATGTATTAACAGTCCCATTTCACTTTTGTGTTTACAACATATAAGGCTTTTGGGTATTTTGGTGTAATCCCTGAACCATGTATCTGTGTAAACAAGAAATAATCATCTTGAAATGTGTTCAGACACCCTGTTCCTTCTCATTAAAATTTCACTAAAATAAACTCAAATATATTTTCCTTTTAATTTTTATTTAGTGTTAAAACCATGTCATGTCAAATAAATATAATCATTTCTTTGTTTCTCCAAGAAAGGAAAGATCTTACATATTGTTACAAGTACATATTCTAACACAAGCAAGTGTAAATTGTTCATAACTACAACCAAAGAATTTTACAAGGTCAGCTATGTAAAGGAGACCGATTTAAAAGAATCCATATTTTTTCATGGCAAATGTACATATCTGAATCGAAAAAGAAAATTTATAGAACATAACAAGGCATTACTAAGCTCACATGGATGTCCACATTAACATGTAAGTCATACTATAAGAAGAGTGGGGTGGGGGGTGGGGGGTGGCAAGTCAAAACCTATATGAAATGTGTCTAATTCCTTACCTTAGTTTTGGTCTTACTACTTTATTCATCTGTAAAGTATCATATCCAATAGAACTGTAACCATGTTTCTCTTCATTATTTTGGAAGTTTTTATTAATATTTTATGAAAAGATGTTGATTGATCTTTTCCTAAGGAGGCTCTATGGATGTGAAACTTTTTCCCTGATGCAGCTCTAAGGATGTGAAACCTTTTCTCTGATGAAGCTCTAAGGATGTGGAACCTTTTCTCTGATGAAGCTATAAAGGATGTGGGACCTTTTCTCTGATAAAGCTCTAAAGGATGTGGAACCTTTTTTCTGATGAAGCTCTAAGGATGTGAAACCTTTTCTCTGATGAAGCTCTAAGGATGCGGAACCAACTCATAAGAGACAGGACAACTTTTCAGACATTTGCTTGTTTTTAAAAATCATATTCAGAAAAACTTGTGATGATTGATGATGCCTGAACATGCTATTGAATATATTTTAGAAAAGGCACTCCAGAAAAGTGTCTTATATATTAAACAGACAACAATCTTTCCATTTAAGAGGTGGGGTGTGATGAGCTGTGCATATAACTTTAAAGATCCTGGAATAGTGACAAATTTTGTTTTGGTTCCTTTCTGGATTAAGAGTGTGAGCCATGAATTTTTTAGACCGGCCAATAGACTAGATCTCCATAGAATATTTTGTAAAATATGCACCTAAAGTTCAACACATAAAAAAAATTCATCCTGAATTCAGTGCAGGCAGTAGAAAACAATTGCATTTGTACAAATTACCAGTCCTATTTAACTTATCTTACCCCACCAAATTATATTAAACTATGATTTTGTTTTGGGATTCTACAGAAGTATAAACTTTGACAAGGTCATGGATGATCGTTCATTGAGTATCAATAAGAAACTGCCAAAGTTTACACTTCCTGTTTAACAAAGATTCAAAGCTACATTGGCAAAAGTAAGACATGTTCCCTGATTACCACAAAAGCACCCAAGTGAAGTTATAGACCAGATGTGAATGATATTTTGATGGAGTAACTCTTCTAGGAATCACTTTTTTTTCGTTTTTTTTAAGCGTGACGCTTGAAACAGCTCACGCTTCTACAGATCACTTTTTTACCCCACAGCCCTTAAGGGCTGGTGGGGTATTATTTTCACCCATGGTGTCCGGATTGGCAGGCAGGCGGCGGGAAAAAGCTTGTCCGGGCTGTATCTCAGAAACCATAAGGTGTAGGAAGTTGATACTTGGTAGGGACATTGGTTAAGGTGTGTAGGTGTGAAACGTCATGGTGTGACCTTGATTTGACCTTTGACCTTGCCGTAGTGACCTTGACCTATAAAATCTTGTCTGGGCTATATCTTGGAAACAGTAAGGTGTAGGAAGTTGATACGTGGTAGGGACATTGGTTAGGGGGTGTAACGTCATGGTGTGACCTTGATTTGACCTTTGACCTTGCTGTAGTGACCTTGACCTATAAAATCTTGTCCGGGCTATATCTCGGAAACTGCAAGGTGTAGGAAGTGGATACTTGGTAGGGACATTGGTTAAGGGGTGTAGGTGTGCAATGTCATAGTCTGACCTTGATTTGACCTTTGACCTTGCTGTAGTGACCTTGACCTATAAAATCTTGTCCGGGCTATATTTCAGAAACCGTAAGGTGTAGGAAGTGATACTTGGTAGGGACATTGGTCAGGGGGTCTAGGTGTGCAACATCATGGTCTGATCTTGATTTGACCTTTGACCGTGCCATGGTGACCTTGCCCTATTAAATCTTGTCCAGGCTATATCTCAGAAACCGTGGAGTGTAGGAAGTAGATACTTACTAGGGACATTGGTTAGCAGGTGTAGGTGTGTAACATCATGGTCTGACCTTGATTTGAGCTTGTCCGGGCTATATCTCGGAAACTGTAAGGTGTAGGAAGTTGATGCTTGGTAGGGACATATTGGTTAGATGTTGTAGGTGTACAGTATCATGGTGTGACCTTGATTTGACCTTTGACCTTGTCGTAGTGACTTTTAAAATCTTGTCGGGGCTATTTCTTTGATTCCATAAGGCGTAGAAGGTTGACCCTTGGTAGGGATATTGATTAGGGGGTGTATGGAAATATATATGTGCGTCATGGTGTGACCTTTTTGCCCTGCCAAAGTGTGTTCATCTGCCATATTTGAGACATCTTTCTCTTATGACAAAGATATATGGATTGCTGCAACTGATTATTATATGCACTTTTACATAATTATGCTATTTCCATTGACAGCTATTCTCCCATTAATAAATTTTACAGCTTCATATTTTTAGGCGGGTTGCGTGTAACCAACCTGCCTATTAGAATTGATGTGTTTGACATCCGTCTGTGTGTTAACATTTTTATTTCCGGACTCTAACTTGAAAATGCTTTGTTCAGTTGAATTCAAACTTGACAGGGAGACAGAACACCATCATAGCTAAGTTGCTTTCGAAATTTGTGTAATTCCATCCATTCGTTTGTCCGTTTTTTGTGTTTGTCTGTCCGTCAACATTTCCGTTTCCAGACTCTAACTCAAAACTTGACAGGTAGATGGATCACCATCATAGCTAAGTTGCTTTCAAAATTGGTGTAATTGCTTCTTTTTGTTTGTCGGTTTTTTGTCCGTCAACTTTTCCGTTTCCGGATTCTAACTCAAAAACTCTTTGTCCAATCAAATTCAAACATGACACTGAGCTAGATTACCATTATAGCTAAGTTGCTTTCGAAATTTCTGTAATTCCATCTGTTCGTTTGTCCATTTTTTATCCGTCGACATTTCCATTTTCCAGACTCTAACTCGAAAACGCTTTGTCCAATCGAATTCAAACTTGACAGGGAGATAGATCACCATCATAGCTAAGTTGCTTTCGAAATTGGTGTAATTCCATCTGTTCATTTGTCCGTTTTTTGTGCGTTTGTCTGTCAACATTTCCGTTTCCGAACTAAAACTCGAAAACGCTTTGTCCAATCGAATTCAAACTTCACAGGGAGACAGATCACCGTCATAGGTAAGTTGCTTTCGAAACTGATGTAATTCCGTCCGTTCGTTTTTCTGTTTTTTGTCCATTTGTCTGTCCGTTAACATTTCTGTTTCGGACTCTAACTCAAAAACGCTTTGTCCAATTGAATTCAAACCTGACAGGGAGATAGATCACCATCATACCTAAGTTGCTTTCAATATTGGTGGAAAAAACAAGCAAAGCACCGGCAGCCCCAACAGGCTGGGTGGGAGAAACAGCAGGTCTTGCACTGGGAGCCTCAACAGGCAGGATGGCAACTCTCACACTGGGAGACTGTACAGGTAGGGTGGCAGTAGTAGAGTGGCTGGCAGCTTGACCGGTAGCCTGAACAGGACTGGTAGCGTACCAGTCTTGAGGCTGAGTGACCACACTGGTGGGCTGAACAGCACTGGAACTGGACACACTCTGCACTGGAGGGATAAAGGGCCTCAGTGGTCACAATGGCAGTAGATGTGTGTTGAATCGGTTCAACCGGTAAAGTGAAGAACTTGTTCAAGATCATCGCCTCCAGTCTAGAAAAACCACTGAGCCCATTTGTTGGGCAATGCCTTCAATTCATCAGATGAGGTCTTGGCAGGTTTGCTTATCTTGCTAGTTTTGTACCTTCAGAATTGAATGTCCTCTTTTTACTAGCAGAGGTCATGTCCTGAACGACCTTGTCCCCCTCTTTCACCTTAAGTGCTTGCAATCTGCAAGATAGACTAGGAAGGGGGTAGCTTTCTTCTTACTGTGTTCTTTGCAGGACTTGTAAGTGGGTGTGGCTAATTGCTGTTTCTGTTCTGCTTGAGTTGACTACAAATATCAGTCTTTCTTGAGAACGCACAGGTAGTCGCATACACAATTGTCACAACATCTGGCACATTTCTTATGTGACTCAGAGCCATTATGTGCCCTCAGGAGCCTCGCTTCTCTCCTGAAGAGGCCATGATAAACGAGGAACACGTTAATATAAATTGAGATGAAAATAAACTCCGAATTCGTAAATATTTCCACTTTTCTTAAAACTTTGAGAGGTCTTTTAAAAACATGCCTGCACACTAAATGCACCAACTGAAAAAGATGCCATGACATCATGCTGTCTTAACAGGAAGTACAATGACAATTGACTGGTCCTGCCGTTGTTTTACACAGGACGGCTTTTTGTGTCGTTTGGTGGGACTGATGGGTATAGCAATTGTCTATTGGGTAGGATGTATTAACGCAATAAAATCTGCCTTTCATGACCAGAGTTTGACCCACGGCAGGGGAGTTGCTATTTCGACTCTCCACATATGGTTTTGCAATACCTCTTAACACATTCTAAAGCTGTAAAAGCAATAATAAAGGAGATATAAGGCAAAATGTCAAAATTCGCCATTTTATGACCCTAGTTTGACCCCTACAGGGAAATATTACTAGCTTTCTAGACTCTCCAATTATGGTTTCTTACTACCTCCCAATACATTTTATGGCTCTAAATGCAATGCTTAAGAAGATAATGGGAGTGGGGGGTGGGGTGGTGGGTTCATACCAATTTTCTTTCCGGATGGTATTTGTAAGAAAATCGCTCATAGATCAATTTTCATCTGACCTCTCCCAAAATGTCATCAGCTCGTGTTTTTTCATTGCATGAATATGTGTATAAAATTACAAGCCTCTGCAATTAGCAGATTTTGCTGACTGGAGATGATGAGTAGGTGTACCCCAAAAAGCCAAGTTTTGATCATCTGACCTTGATAAAGATCGAAGGTCAAATTTAAGCATGTGGAAAAATTTTCCCACACCTAACGTATTTAACTTCCAAATATCGTTAGAAAGTGTCCAATACTAAGGGAGATATTCATGGAAGACTATAATGCAGATGCGGCGACAAAGAAACAAGTGCCCTTTCAGGGATGCTTAACTATGAATTCTTGACCTATACGGATGCATAATGAAGAGGTGGTTCTGCTAGAACTGACAAAGGTTAATTAAGCCAACTGAAAATCTATGTAACATCTCATTTATGTCTGGCCACGGACAATAGAAAATACAACAGAAAAAGAATGTATATGTAGAATACAAAATCATTTCTCAGTTGTTCACAGGCCAATCCTCTGGAAGCTCTGGTCTGCAAAAAAGAATACGAAGTCAAAGGGTTTTAGCATCGATTTTACTTTCTATTCAACAACCATCAAGTCATATTGGTGTTGGCCCTTCATCACATCTGGGAGTTGAATCCACACCCGAGGCACCAATTTATTAGATGCCAAACTTGTTAACTACTTACCCACAGATGATCTCCTAAGAATATTATATCTAATAGAAGATTCAAAGTAATTTTGTTGTATTATAATTTTGATGAAGAGGGTCAAAATCAAATGACTAGATCACTTAAAAATATTTTTGATTGTAATATTCTTTTCCCAAGATAAAAGTCTTCATATGTGAGCATGATGCCAGTTTAATTGACTTTTAAACAGCGTTTTCAAAATTGTTGCAACAATTCTTGGTGGAATCATTTCCCCAAGATTTCATCTTGGATGATCTTTCATTCAAAGAGAAAATAGAATGAATTCAAATGAAAAATCAACTGTTAAGATTTTAATTTTATTTCTTCTTTCATCTGAATAATATTACAAGAGTTATTATTCTAATAAGTCATATTTATTAATTGGTACATCATTTAACTACAAATTGCAACATCTCTAGATGCTATAAATCTAAGGAATAGCTCAGGAGAGGATTATACTAGGGACGTCACGACTCCAAATATTTCATGTCGACTAATCGGTAAGTACTATTCGTGTCGACACTGAATAACCTCTAAAATTTAATAACTTTGCTGTTTTCCTGCGACTTCTCCTTAGTTTATTTCAGACAGGAAGTGAGCGATATAAGAGGTTTATGGTATTTCCGGTTTTATGTGAATGTACAGAAAACATGGCTATTTTGGGATTTTAACTTATTTTATGTGACAATATGGACATATTTTACAGATTCAGGCCCGCAATCTTTTACTGCATTAAGGGAGTATTCTTACTTTAAAATATGTAACTGGTACTTAGCACTATTCTAACCGTTGTCGATTAGTCGGTTACTTGTGACGGCCCTAGATTATACAAAGTTTTTTTTTTCAAGAATTATGCTGTTCCCTAGTCCTGGGTAGTGTTAAAACAAAGTAGTGCACTACTTATATGATTTCTATCATATATGGCAAGTATTTATACCACTAACATACTAAACGCTCAATGGAGACAAGTCTAAAATTACACTTTTTAACAGATTGTAAAAATAGGACTGATTTTAGCTTCTAAAATAACATTCTTTCTGCAAGAATCTGATACGAAATATATTAACATGGTCAAAATCAAATCTCCATGAATTAGACTCCAGTAACCTCAGGTAATTCATGCTTCAATACTAACGGAACATCTAATCTAATTTAATGTGGACTTTTATAGTGCTAAATCTCCATCAATGACTAACTCGAAGGCGCACCTGAACTTAAAACAAGGCAATAAACATTAATCCAATGACATAGCCACACTGACATATCCTTGAGTAATGTCTGTAAAAATACCCAAGTTAAAAGCTAGTTGTAATGCCTGCTTTAAGATGGGTTGCAAGTTGAATAATGCTTTGTGGTCACTGCATACTGACAGCTACTTGATAGTGCAGACTAACAAAGAATATAACCACGAAATGCATGAACCTTTCAATATTATTTGGTCAGAATCACTTAGGTTCTAACAAACCTTGCTGAAAAAAAAAATGTCTTTTTGACTGACTCAACAATTCTATTTACACTGTTTTATCAACAGTTGTAGAAAAGACACCATAATATTTACACATTATTCTTGTTCCGATTATAGTGCCATAGTTCACTTGATTAAACAAAGCATTACATGACAAAATATATTCACTCCAGAGACACAATGAATTAAGTCTACTGGTGCTACAAATACAGTCAGCATTAAAAACATAATATATCAAACATTGTTTTTTTTATTTATATATTTTATTATTATTTTTTTTAAATATTTATATAAATTTTTTTTATTTTTAAAGTTTATTTTGGAATTTTTTTTTTTTTTTTTCTGTTTTGCATTAGTTTTCTTTTGATTTTTTTTAAACCTTTTGCTCTATTAACTTTCGCTAGGCCTTGAAACCATATCCTCTCCATTAAATTGCAATAACCTTTTGCTGTAAAATTTTGAAGATCTGAAGATCTGGACTGAAAATGATTGAAGTAGCTTCGTTAAAGCTTGTTCATTCACAATCCTATTTGTTTCCCCATGACACACTTTCCTCAATCTGAGGCCAAAAGTAAAAAAAACACAAATCTGAGAAAAGAATATACAAAAATATCCTTCGCAGAAATTGTATAAATGCAACTAATATTTGAGTATATTTATACAAATGATACATTATGTATCATTAAAATGGTAAAAAAAAATTAATACTGTCGCTGGACTATAACCAAAGTTATAAAATAAAAACTTTTGATATCAACAGGGAAACCAAAGATTCTACATTGAAGCAAATAAGTTATATACAATAAAATAACTGGAGCTTGCACAAAAGATTGACTTAGAAAGGCAACAACTCAACAATGGAAGAGAAATAAATAAGGCCTAGCAAAAGGCAATAATTAACAATACAAAACATATTTACACATCTATATATTTTTTTAGAAAATCAACAGATGTACATTAATATACAATATACACAATGGTAACAAAACTCAACCTACAACAGACAGGGAGAATCATTACATGGACTCCATTAGCCAACTCTAACAGATCTTGCACATAACAAAGAGCAAGTGGAGAAAATGACTTGGGCAAGAAAAATCATTTTCCAGCAATTTTCTGTCTTCTAGTACTAATAAATGTACTACAGTGTCCTAAACTAATATAATTTCAGAATGTAGCTTTATCAACAAAAACGCATAAAACAGACAAATTACACCGAATAATACACTAAAATTGGGTGTCTTAAGAACACTAAAACAAAGAAAAATGTGTTGTGAAATTTGTTTGCCAAAACACAAATTCTACTCTGGAATGCCAAAGTTTGACGAATTAAAAGCAGACAAAAAAAAAAGCAAAAGAATAGCAATAGAATAGAAAAGCAGTAGAATATTCTGATTGTAAGCAAAACACAGAAGTCTCAAGCTGCACACCAAAGTCACCGTGGCAATTATAGTCTTAATTATCAGACAGGATAAATGAAACTTCAAGCATGATCAGGGTTTATAAAAATGATATTTGTACTTTACAAGTGCAGACTTTAATTAACCAAAGCTTGGACAGACACAAGTTTGACACTGTTTTCCTGGCGCACTTCACTCGAACATGAAGCACCAGTGATGAGATATTCCTCCTCATTGTAGAGGCGTTTGATGGCATCGTACACATCGTCTTCATGTTCAATATCAGTGACCTTGCGCTTAGCAGCTTTCAAGGCATTCACCTGCGGAGCTGAGTGTTTTGCTGGGGAATGGAGGTAGATGGACTGTGGGTGAGCAATAGACAACAAAAACACAGTCACCTTCTCTCGACACAGCATCATGCTGTCGCTGTCAATCTGAAACCAATTTGGATCACAGATAACTATTTAAATCTGTGTTTTACAAACAAACTGATGCACATACTACTATCAACTGGATAAGTAGTATGAAATTAACACAATATTTATAACAAGTTTACTATGATTTAACAATTAGCTCAAATATTATTAACTTTAGCTTACACAAAATTATTGATGAATGTGCTAACTAAGGCTGTGACTTCGTTAGAAAAACTAGAAATAGGCCGCCCTGTTGATAGTAGATGCGAATAGAAACAGGATAGCATAGAAGAACACACATTATCATGTGTAATGTCCACCCATGAACCTTTTGCCCAAATTGTACAGTAGTCTTACAAGACCCTGTTTCATTTGTAAAATATATCAATGATGCTTAAATATTTGTTAGTGTAGATGTAAATTATTTCAGCTTCATGCCTTTTTGCATTGGTTGGGTTGAAAATTTTGACGAAATCACTATCTTGCACGGTTAAGAAGATAGAAGCAAATTCCTGTTTTTCTATTTTTGGCAAAAATTTGAAAATTCAAAATGGCCGCCATTTTTGGGAAAAGGAAATTTTTTTGAAAATGGCCAAGAGTACATTTCTTAGATACCCTATGGGTCGAAAATTTCAACAAAATAACTCTATTTTGCACGGTTAAGGCCAGTTTGTGTTTTTCCATTTTGGGCAAAAATTCGAAAATTCAAAATGGCTGCCATTTTTGGGGAGGGGAAAATTTTTTGAAAATTGCAAAGATTACATTCCTTAGATACCCTGTGGGTTGAAAAATTTCGACGAAATCGCTCTATCTCGCATGGTTAAGGAGATAGAAGCAAATTTGTGTTTTGCCATTTTTGGCAAAAATTTGAAAATTCAAAATGGCCGCCATTTTAGGGGAGGGGAAATTTTTTTTTAAATTGCCAAGAATACAATGCTCAAATACCTGTGGGTCGAAAATTTCGACGAAATCGCTCTATCTCGCATGGTTAAGGAGATAGAAGGAAATTTGTGTTTTGCCATTTTTGGCAAAACTTCGAAAATTCAAAATGGCCGCCATTTTTGGGGAGGGGAAAATTTTGGGAAAATTGCAAAGATTGCATTGCTTAGATACCCTGTGCGTCGAAAATTTTGACGAAATCGCTCTATCTCGCACGGTTAAGGAGATAGAAGCAAATTTGTGTTTTGCCATTTTTGGCAAAAATTCGAAAATTCAAAATGGCCGCCATTTTTGGGGAGGGGAAAATTTTTTTAAAATTACCAAGAGTATAATGCTCAGATACCCTGTGGGTCGAAAATTTTGACGAAATCGCTCTATCTGGCACGGTTAAGGAAATAGAAGCAAATTTGTGTTTTGCCATTTTTGGCAAAAATTCGAAAATTCAAAATGGCCGCCAATTTTGGGGAGGGGAAAATTTTTTCAAAATTGCAAAGATTGCATTCCTTAGATACCCTGTGGGTCGAAAATTTCGACGAAATCACTCTATCTGGCACGGTTAAGGAGATAGAAGCAAATTAGTGTTTTGCCATTTTTGGCAAAAATTCGAAAATTCAAAATGGCCGCCATTTTTGGGGAGGGGAAAATTTTTGGAAAATTGCAAAGAGTACACTCCTTAGATACCCTGTGGGTCGAAAATTTCGACGAAATCGCTCTATCTCACACGGTTAAGGAGATAGAAGGAAATTTGTGTTTTGCCATTTTTGGCAAAAATTCGAAAATTCAAAATTGCCGCCATTTTTGGGGAGGGGAAAATTTTTTGAAAATTGCAAATATTACATTCCTTAGATACCCTGTGGGTCGAAAATTTCGACGAAATCGCTCTATCTCGCACGGTTAAGGAGATAGAAGCAAATTAGTGTTTTGCCATTTTTGGCAAAAATTGGAAAATTCAAAATGGCCGCCATTTTTGGGGAGGGGAAAATTTTTTGAAAATTACCAAGAGTACAATGCTCAGATACCCTGTGGGTCGAAAATTTCGACGAAATCGCTCTATCTCGCACGGTTAAGGAGATAGAAGCAAATTTGTGTTTTGCCATTTTTGGCAAAAATTCGAAAATTCAAAATGGCCGCCATTTTTGGGGAGCTGAAAATTTTGGGAAAATTGCAAAGATTGCATTCCTTAGATACCCTGTGGGTCGAAAATTTCGACGAAATCGCTCTATCTCGCACGGTTAAGGAGATAGAAGCAAATTTGTGTTTTGCCATTTTTGGCAAAAATTCGAAAATTCAAAATGGCCGCCATTTTTGGGGAGGGGAAAATTTTGGGAAAATTGCAAAGATTGCATTGCTTAGATACCCTGTGCGTCGAAAATTTCGACGAAATCGCTCTATCTCGCACGGTTAAGGAGATAGAAGCAAATTTGTGTTTTGCCATTTTTGGCAAAAATTCGAAAATTCAAAATGGCCGCCATTTTTGGGGAGGGGAAATTTTTTTTAAAATTACCAAGAGTATAATGCTCAGATACCCTGTGGGTCGAAAATTTTGACGAAATCGCTCTATCTGGCACGGTTAAGGAAATAGAAGCAAATTTGTGTTTTGCCATTTTTGGCAAAAATTCGAAAATTCAAAATGGCCGCCAATTTTGGGGAGGGGAAAATTTTTTCAAAATTGCAAAGATTGCATTCCTTAGATACCCTGTGGGTCGAAAATTTCGACGAAATCACTCTATCTCACACGGTTAAGGAGATAGAAGCAAATTAGTGTTTTGCCATTTTTGGCAAAAATTGGAAAATTCAAAATGGCCGCCATTTTTGGGGAGGGGAAATTTTTTTTAAAATTACCAAGAGTATAATGCTCAGATACCCTGTGGGTCGAAAATTTTGACGAAATCGCTCTATCTGGCACGGTTAAGGAAATAGAAGCAAATTTGTGTTTTGCCATTTTTGGCAAAAATTCGAAAATTCAAAATGGCCGCCAATTTTGGGGAGGGGAAAATTTTTTCAAAATTGCAAAGATTGCATTCCTTAGATACCCTGTGGGTCGAAAATTTCGACGAAATCACTCTATCTCGCACGGTTAAGGAGATAGAAGCAAATTAGTGTTTTGCCATTTTTGGCAAAAATTGGAAAATTCAAAATGGCCGCCATTTTTGGGGAGGGGAAAATTTTTTGAAAATTACCAAGAGTACAATGCTCAGATACCCTGTGGGTCGAAAATTTCGACGAAATCGCTCTATCTCGCACGGTTAAGGAGATAGAAGCAAATTTGTGTTTTGCCATTTTTGGCAAAAATTCGAAAATTCAAAATGGCCGCCATTTTTGGGGAGCTGAAAATTTTGGGAAAATTGCAAAGATTGCATTCCTTAGATACCCTGTGGGTCGAAAATTTCGACGAAATCGCTCTATCTCGCACGGTTAAGGAGATAGAAGCAAATTTGTGTTTTGCCATTTTTGGCAAAAATTCGAAAATTCAAAATGGCCGCCATTTTTGGGGAGGGGAAAATTTTTTGAAAATTGCAAAGAGTACACTCCTCAGATACCCTGTGGGTCGAAAATTTCGACGAAATCGCTCTATCTCGCACGGTTAAGGAGATAGAAACAAATTTGTGTTTTGCCATTTTTGGCAAAAATTCGAAAATTCAAAATGGCCGCCATTTTTGGGGAGGGGAAAATTTTTGGAAAATTGCAAAGAGTACACTCCTTAGATACCCTGTGGGTCGAAAATTTCGACGAAATCGCTCTATCTCACACGGTTAAGGAGATAGAAGGAAATTTGTGTTTTGCCATTTTTGGCAAAAATTCGAAAATTCAAAATGGCCGCCATTTTTGGGGAGGGGAAAATTTTTTGAAAATTGCAAATATTACATTCCTTAGATACCCTGTGGGTCGAAAATTTCGACGAAATCGCTCTATCTCGCACGGTTAAGGAGATAGAAGCAAATTAGTGTTTTGCCATTTTTGGCAAAAATTGGAAAATTCAAAATGGCCGCCATTTTTGGGGAGGGGAAAATTTTTTGAAAATTACCAAGAGTACAATGCTCAGATACCCTGTGGGTCGAAAATTTCGACGAAATCGCTCTATCTCGCACGGTTAAGGAGATAGAAGCAAATTTGTGTTTTGCCATTTTTGGCAAAAATTCGAAAATTCAAAATGGCCGCCATTTTTGGGGAGCTGAAAATTTTGGGAAAATTGCAAAGATTGCATTCCTTAGATACCCTGTGGGTCGAAAATTTCGACGAAATCGCTCTATCTCGCACGGTTAAGGAGATAGAAGCAAATTTGTGTTTTGCCATTTTTGGCAAAAATTCGAAAATTCAAAATGGCCGCCATTTTTGGGGAGGGGAAAATTTTGGGAAAATTGCAAAGATTGCATTGCTTAGATACCCTGTGCGTCGAAAATTTTGACGAAATCGCTCTATCTCGCACGGTTAAGGAGATAGAAGCAAATTTGTGTTTTGCCATTTTTGGCAAAAATTCGAAAATTCAAAATGGCCGCCATTTTTGGGGAGGGGAAATTTTTTTTAAAATTACCAAGAGTATAATGCTCAGATACCCTGTGGGTCGAAAATTTTGACGAAATCGCTCTATCTGGCACGGTTAAGGAAATAGAAGCAAATTTGTGTTTTGCCATTTTTGGCAAAAATTCGAAAATTCAAAATGGCCGCCAATTTTGGGGAGGGGAAAATTTTTTCAAAATTGCAAAGATTGCATTCCTTAGATACCCTGTGGGTCGAAAATTTCGACGAAATCACTCTATCTCGCACGGTTAAGGAGATAGAAGCAAATTAGTGTTTTGCCATTTTTGGCAAAAATTGGAAAATTCAAAATGGCCGCCAATTTTGGGGAGGGGAAAATTTTTTCAAAATTGCAAAGATTGCATTCCTTAGATACCCTGTGGGTCGAAAATTTCGACGAAATCACTCTATCTGGCACGGTTAAGGAGATAGAAGCAAATTAGTGTTTTGCCATTTTTGGCAAAAATTCGAAAATTCAAAATGGCCGCCATTTTTGGGGAGGGGAAAATTTTTTGAAAATTGCAAATATTACATTCCTTAGATACCCTGTGGGTCGAAAATTTCGACGAAATCGCTCTATCTCGCACGGTTAAGGAGATAGAAGCAAATTAGTGTTTTGCCATTTTTGGCAAAAATTGGAAAATTCAAAATGGCCGCCAGTTTTGGGGAGGGGAAAATTTTTTGAAAATTACCAAGAGTACAATGCTCAGATACCCTGTGGGTCGAAAATTTCGACGAAATCGCTCTATCTCGCACGGTTAAGGAGATAGAAGCAAATTTGTGTTTTGCCATTTTTGGCAAAAATTCGAAAATTCAAAATGGCCGCCATTTTTGGGGAGCTGAAAATTTTGGGAAAATTGCAAAGATTGCATTCCTTAGATACCCTGTGGGTCGAAAATTTCGACGAAATCGCTCTATCTCGCACGGTTAAGGAGATAGAAGCAAATTTGTGTTTTGCCATTTTTGGCAAAAATTCGAAAATTCAAAATGGCCGCCATTTTTGGGGAGGGGAAAATTTTTTGAAAATTGCAAAGAGTACACTCCTCAGATACCCTGTGGGTCGAAAATTTCGACGAAATCGCTCTATCTCGCACGGTTAAGGAGATAGAAACAAATTTGTGTTTTGCCATTTTTGGCAAAAATTCGAAAATTCAAAATGGCCGCCATTTTTGGGGAGGGGAAAATTTTTGGAAAATTGCAAAGAGTACACTCCTTAGATACCCTGTGGGTCGAAAATTTCGACGAAATCGCTCTATCTCACACGGTTAAGGAGATAGAAGGAAATTTGTGTTTTGCCATTTTTGGCAAAAATTCGAAAATTCAAAATGGCCGCCATTTTTGGGGAGGGGAAAATTTTTTGAAAATTGCAAATATTACATTCCTTAGATACCCTGTGGGTCGAAAATTTCGACGAAATCGCTCTATCTCGCACGGTTAAGGAGATAGAAGCAAATTAGTGTTTTGCCATTTTTGGCAAAAATTGGAAAATTCAAAATGGCCGCCATTTTTGGGGAGGGGAAAATTTTTTGAAAATTACCAAGAGTACAATGCTCAGATACCCTGTGGGTCGAAAATTTCGACGAAATCGCTCTATCTCGCACGGTTAAGGAGATAGAAGCAAATTTGTGTTTTGCCATTTTTGGCAAAAATTCGAAAATTCAAAATGGCCGCCATTTTTGGGGAGCTGAAAATTTTGGGAAAATTGCAAAGATTGCATTCCTTAGATACCCTGTGGGTCGAAAATTTCGACGAAATCGCTCTATCTCGCACGGTTAAGGAGATAGAAGCAAATTTGTGTTTTGCCATTTTTGGCAAAAATTCGAAAATTCAAAATGGCCGCCATTTTTGGGGAGGGGAAAATTTTTTTAAAATTACCAAGAGTATAATGCTCAGATACCCTGTGGGTCGAAAATTTTGACGAAATCGCTCTATCTGGCACGGTTAAGGAAATAGAAGCAAATTTGTGTTTTGCCATTTTTGGCAAAAATTCGAAAATTCAAAATGGCCGCCATTTTTGGGGAGGGGAAAATTTTTTGAAAATTGCAAAGAGTACACTCTTTAGATACCCTGTGGGTCGAAAATTTCGACGAAATCGCTCTATCTCGCACGGTTAAGGAGATAGAAACAAATTTGTGTTTTGCCATTTTTGGCAAAAATTCGAAAATTCAAAATGGCCGCCATTTTTGGGGAGGGGAAAATTTTTGGAAAATTGCAAAGAGTACACTCTTCAGATACCCTGTGGGTCGAAAATTTCGACGAAATCGCTCTATCTCACACGGTTAAGGAGATAGAAGGAAATTTGTGTTTTGCCATTTTTGGCAAAAATTCGAAAATTCAAAATGGCCGCCATTTTTGGGGAGGGGAAAATTTTTTGAAAATTGCAAGTATTACATTCCTTAGATACCCTGTGGGTCGAAAATTTCCACGAAATCGCTCTATCTCGCACGGTTAAGGAGATAGAAGCAAATTTGTGTTTTGCCATTTTTGGCAAAAATTCGAAAATTCAAAATGGCCGCCATTTTTGGGGAGGGGAAAATTTTTTGAAAATTGCAAAGAGTACACTCCTCAGATACCCTGTGGGTCGAAAATTTCGACGAAATCGCTCTATCTCGCACGGTTAAGGAGATAGAAACAAATTTGTGTTTTGCCATTTTTGGCAAAAATTGGAAAATTCAAAATGGCCGCCATTTTTGGGGAGGGGAAAATTTTTTGAAAATTGCAAAGAGTACACTCCTCAGATACCCTGTGGGTCGAAAATTTCGACGAAATCGCTCTATCTCACACGGTTAAGGAGATAGAAACAAATTTGTGTTTTGCCATTTTTGGCAAAAATTCGAAAATTCAAAATGGCCGCCATTTTTGGGGAGGGGAAAATTTTTTGAAAATTGCAAATATTACATTCCTTAGATACCCTGTGGGTCGAAAATTTCCACGAAATCGCTCTATCTCGCACGGTTAAGGAGATAGAAGCAAATTTGTGTTTGGCCATTTTTGGCAAAAATTCGAAAATTCAAAATGGCCGCCATTTTTGGGGAGGGGAAAATTTTTTGAAAATTGCAAAGATTGCATTCCTTAGATACCCTGTAGGTCGAAAATTTCGACGAAATCACTCTATCTCGCACGGTTAAGGAGATAGAAGCAAATTTGTGTTTTGCCATTTTTGGCAAAAATTCGAAAATTTAAAATGGCCGCCATTTTTGGGGAGGGGAAAATTTTTTTGAAAATTGCAAATATTACATTCCTTAGATACCCTGTGGGTCGAAAATTTCGACGAAATCGCTCTATCTCGCACGGTTAAGGAGATAGAAGCAAATTTGTGTTTTGCCATTTTTGGCAAAAATTCTAAAATTCAAAATGGCCGCCATTTTTGGGGAGGGGAAATTTTTTTGAAAATTGCAAAGAGTACAATGCTCAGATACCCTGTGGGTCGAAAATTTTGCCGAAATCGCTCTATCTCGCACGGTTAAGGAGATAGAAGCAAATTAGTGTTTTGCCATTTTTGGCAAAAATTCGAAAATTCAAAATGGCCGCCATTTTTGGGGAGGGGAAAATTTTTTGAAAATTGCAAAGAGTACACTCCTCAGATACCCTGTGGGTCGAAAATTTTGCCGAAATCGCTCTATCTCGCACGGTTAAGGAGATAGGAGCAAATTACTCAAAAGTAGTACTGAAAATACACAATGAAGTACCTAAATGGCTATTACTCATGTACTGACAAAGCTATCAGTCCCAAATGCAATACCAAGCGAGCTATGGACATAACAATCTTGTATTCAAAATTGTAGTAAAATATCTTTAATTATTTTGGCTTAAATGCACGGAAACCAATGGGTACTGAAAATAGCTGTACTTAAGTATTACTCAGTAAGCAAAAGAGGTACAACAGCCAAAAGCAATCCCAAGCAAGCTACTGACCCAATAAGCCTGCATACCAAATTTGGTGACAATAGCTCTAATACTTTTCCTTTAAATGAGCGGAAACCATGCGTGACGCCGGACATCGGACGCCGGACATCGGACGGCGAAAAAAGCAAAAATAATATATCCACCCCCCAGGGGGGTGGACATAATTATTTGTCTGGAAAGAACCGCTTCCAATTTCAGATAACACAATTTAGTTGTAACCAACTGGAATTCAACAGTGAAGCATACGAATGTTACAAAAATTAATTGGAAAATTTAAGAATTAAATTAAATTTTTATAAGATAATATCTTACCTAGTGGACCGGTGCAATAGTCCGGCGCCTAGCCGGTCCCGCCAAACATTAGAAAAAAATGTCCTGAGCTGGGCTCTGGCCTGGACCGGTAGTGTAGTATTCACTCGCCAGGTGTCACCGGACACCCAGCTCCCCTACTGCGCGTGTGCGCGCATGCGCACTTCCTCTTTTTGTTGCCTACCAAGTAAAGTCCCCTTGATTTAAGCGGGGAAGGTAGGGTGGGACTCTCCTTGTCCACTAGGTAAGATATTATCTTATAAAAATTTAATTTAATTCTTAAATTTTCCATTTTATTGCGTTAATATATCTTACCTAGTGGACCGGTGCAGAATAACTACCCATTGGATGGCGGGTAGATCAATCCAAAATTCAGGGGACTCACTATGGGGGATAACCCCCAAAACTCATATAGACCGAGGAAACAAACCTAGACCGGTTCCTAAACCTCTGGTTATATTACATTACCCCCCCCCCCTTTTTTCAGAAATCTGACACTCATGAAGAGGGGAGGAGAGAAGAGTCCCAATGAGTCCTGAGGAAGCAATAGGGGAAATTCCATTTGGTCCCTCATCTATCCTGGTAAGGTAGACTGCAGAGACATTTTTTTTTTTTTTTTTTTTTTTTTATGTACATATCTACAAAGACTCCAACTTAATCTCTAATCTGTTGAGCTGCTACCACCGGACCCAGGTGGTATAGCTCAGAGTCTGCCCAGGCTACATCCTTTAGGTAGAACTGGGTGAAAGTGTTATGAGACTTCCAATGGCAGGCTGATAGAATTTGATCCAAGGGTACGCCCCCTTGAAAGCTTTGGAAGCCGCGAAAGCCCGGACATCATGAGCCCGAACTTGATGCAAATTTTGAGACTGTTCATCCGAGAGTTGGTAACATAAACCAATCGTTTGTTTGATCCAGGAAGAGACAGTGGCTGGCACAATGTCCTTCGTGAAGCTCTTCCTAAAAGAGATGAAAACCAACTCCTTGTCTGACCGAAGGTCCTTGGTTTTGTCTAGATAGTAACGCAAGGATCTCACCGGACACAAGGTCCTGTCCTCCTTAAGAGACTTGTCCAAGGTCGGAGCAAGAGCCGGGATTATAACCGGAGCCACACAACCTGGACCCTCCTTAGCCAGGTGGTTCTTGGAGATGAAGCTTGGGGAAGGGTACAGGGAGACATTCGACCAATCCTCCTGATGCCTAATGTTCCTATGTACCCAGGCATGAATCTCACTTCTTCTTTTGCCCGAACCTAAGGCAAGAAGGAAGACCGTCTTAAAGGTAAGGTGTTTAAGGGAAGCCTTCCTAAGAGGTTCAAATGGAGGTTTCGTGAGCTGATGAAGAACCAAGGAAAGGTTCCAGGAAGGAACACCCCTCCTACCCTTAGGCTTGTCCCTATGGAAACTGTCCAACAGTCTGGTAAGATTCTCATCCTTGCCAATGTTTACCCGGCCATTTCCTATCTTGTCAGATATAGCGGTCCTATAGCCATCTATGGTGCTAGGCTGCAGATGTTTCTCCTGAAATAGGTAGAGCAGGAAGTCAGAGATCTGCTTTATAGAAGGAGACCTGAAGTCCACCTTATGTTCCTCACACCATCTGACAAAAACGGACCACTTTGATTCGTAGATGGCTCTGGTTGAACGCCTCTGAGGAGCTTCAATTCGTGTTGCCACTTCTTCAGAGAAGCCTGCCTGTTGGATGGCAAAGGCTCTAGGAGCCATGCATGCAGGTTCAGACTGTGAAGGTCCCTGTGAGGACACTGATTGAAGGGTTGAGTCAACAGGTTCCCTACTCTCGGAAGACTTAGGGGAATCTGTACTGACATGCTGACCAGATCCCAAAACCATGACATGTTGGGCCACCCTGGTGCAATGAGAATGACTCTGTGGAATCCTTGATCCATCAACTTGGAGACCACCTTCCCCAGGAGGGCCACCGGGGGAAAAACATAGGCATCCAGACCTCGCCAGGGAACGCTGAGGGCATCCACTTTCCAGGCTAGCGGATCCGGAACCGGGGACACAAACCTGGGAAGTTTGTGATTGAACTTGGTCGCAAATAGGTCCACCTCCGGCTTGTGCCATCTTCTGCAAATCTGGTCGAAGACTTCTTGCAGGAGGGACCATTCCGTTTGTATCACCTGACCGTGCCGGGACAACTTGTCCGCAATGACATTGAGGTGACCCGGAATATGTCTTGCCCTTAATACGATTTGCCTCTGGTTGCACCACATCAGCAGCCTCCAGAGGAGAGCACAGAGAGAGCCGGATTTCATACCGCCCTCCTTGTTTATGTACGAGACCACTGTTGTGTTGTCGGAACACACCAGAATGGTCTGGTTCCAACACAATCGCTCGAACTGTTTTAGAGCTAGTAAGACAGCCTTGAGTTCCAGCAAGTTTATATGAAAGGCGCTTTCTTGTATGGACCAAAGGCCTCTTGCTGTGAAGTCGCCTAAGTGAGCACCCCAACCTTCGTTTGAGGCGTCGGTAAACAGCTGAAGAGCGTGCTGAAGTGGGTGTAAAGGCTGACCTTTTAGGACATTTTTGGGGCTCAACCACCACCTCAGGTGTGTATGAAGGGCCTGAGGCAGAGGGATAATCTTTTCCAATGACTCCGGGACATGCCAATGTCTCTTCAGATGCCACTGGATGGGTCGCATGTGAAGCCGCCCCGCTACTACCTGTTTCTCTGTGGCTGTTAGCAGTCCTATCAGGGACATGAACTGTCGGACCGAACACACCTGTCGATTGAGAAGGTCGTTGACCTTTTGGGACAGAGCCACCCACCTCTCCTGGGTCGGTTTGACCAGCCCCTGAGAGAGGTCGAAACGGTAACCTACAAAGTTGAAGACTTGCTGAGGCACCAACTCCGACTTGGTCATATTGACTACCCACCCTAACCTGTGACATAGGTCCAAGAGGGTCCGGGTATGAAGTAGGCACGTTTCCGGGCACGGGGCTCTCAGCAACCAGTCGTCGAGGTACTGGTGGATCCTGATACCCCGAGCCTGTGCCATTAACTTGACTTCCTTGGCCACCTTGGTGAACTCCAACGGAGCCGTTGAGAGGCCAAAGGGGAGGGCTGTGAACTGATAAGCTTGACCGTGGAGGAAGAACCTGAGGAATTTCCGCGACCTTTGTCCTATTGGGATATGGAAATAAGCGTCGCTGAAATCCAGAGAAGTCACCCACTCCCCTTTTTGAAGGGAGGGTCGGATGGTCTCTGGTGTCTCCATCTTGAAAGATGAAGTTGCTAGGTAACAGTTCAGACGGCTTAAATCTAGGATGGGCCTCCATTTCCTGTTGGGTTTTGGAACAAGAAACAAGCGGTTGTAAAAGGCCAGGGAGGATGGAGTTGTCACCTTTTCTACCGCCTGTTTCTGAATGAGTGCTTGTAAAGAGTCCTTTATGTGTCTGCTTTTGACCGGATTTGCGTATCCACTGATAATGACCGGTGACCTTGTCAGAGGAGGTTTCTCCTTGAAGGGTAGGTTGTACCCTTCCTGAAGAATTGAAACTACTCTTGGATTTGCACCCAGGGAGTGCCAGACCTGCCAAAACCTTTGCAGACGGGCCCCCACAGGTGGATTTTCTACAACAGGAGATACATTTTGAACAGTTGGAGCACAAAGACAAGGATTTACACAGCAAACAGGTTTCACACACTTTATTTTCATTGGAACCTGAGAGGGACTTAAGTCTTTGTTTTCTGACTGCCCTGTTACATAAGGTACATGACCGACAACAGGCAAGTTTACAGTCTTGTTTACATTTTTGTTTAAGTTCTGGCAAAACGGATCCTCCACACTTAAGTCTACCTGAGGATCTACTAAGCAATAATTGTCATTTATAGGATTGTTGACGGGACGATTTGGAGAAATAACTGGTATTGTTGCCTCCACGTCCGCGACCGCGGCCCCTCCCTCTATGAGAGAACTGACGCCAAGCCTGGCTAGACTGGGAGGAGGAATGGCCTGAGTGTCTGTTATCTTTCTTGTCGTACGGCTTGTACCGGTACGATTGGTGTTTTCGACCAGAGTGCTGCCCTGTGCCCGGACCGGGACCATGAGCACCTGATGTAGATTCAAATTTTGCTATATCCTGTTCTGCTGTGGCAAGGATGTCATCTGGAAAAAGTGAGGAACTAAACAATGGTGCATTGGGCAACCTGTTCCAAGTGTCCGGCTTCAGTCCGGGTTTAGCAAAGTCAAGATATGAATCCCTGCGTAGCAATATAAAGTTGGCAAGCTGAATGAACAAACTGTCGGCTAGGTGTTGGAGTGAAGTTCCTAGAGCCACTGATACGCTTGCATGGAAGGAGGATAAATCTTTGAGATCCCTGATAGCCTCTACAACCTCCTTGGGAGCCTTTCCCTTGACAATAACGTCATTAAGCAGACCAATGTGAGCGTTCATCTTGTCCTGGATTTCACTGGTGCACCTGTTAAAGGCTGCTGCATGATTTGTAATGCATGTTCCTTCACGGGCACATTTCTCCCACCGGCGTAGGGTGTCCTGAGGTATCGGTCGGGAAGGGGGACCAGATTGAGGGTAGGATGAAACTTTAGCTACCCTAGAGTACTGAGCGTTGAGGCGGGCCTCAGAGTCGGACCAGCTGAAAATGGTTCTGCCTGGTCTACTGGTTGAATCCTGCCTAATTCTATGTTGCTTGTACCATTTAGCTTGACTCTTAGGAGTGCGAATATACTGGTCTACTTTCAACCCAGCCGATTCCTGGGAACGAGAAGGGTAACCTTCAGCGACCCGACAGTTCAGTTTCTCCATCTTGTGGCAAAGCCAGTCATCCGGGGGTAACTCTACTGACACTTTGCCGGTTTTTCTTGGGTGTTTTCCCTTCCACGGGTTGTCTGACCTATCCCCGTCTGATACAGAGAGCTCAAAGTCTGGGATATGAGTCCATCCAAGAAAGGCCCTAACTGACCTGCACGTTTCCCGGTAGTTCATTTCTTCATTTTGTTCTGTTGTCTCTGAGTCCGAGATCTCACCCTCGTCAGATGCCTTATCAGACCGGTCAAGATTAGAGTCCACATCAGACACGTCCTGTTCAGCAGAAAAGGATTGACCGGTACCGGAAACACCGGTAGTAGTGTGAGGCACTGAACTGAAAAATGAAGTTTCTGGCTTGGATGTAGATTTCGCACCGGGTAAAAGAGACGGGGCAGGGCCCGGAACGGGAGCATCCATCTTAACCAGTTCTTCATGTCTTTGAGCAGGAAGAGATTCACTAACAGTCTGGTCCTTCACCGGAGCCGGTGCCTCGGACACAACTGTAGCAGTAGGGGCCACTTTAGTCTTTCTAACTTTCTTGCCCGTGCCCTTATTTTTCTTTTCTTTAACCTGCGGATTCTGCCCATCTGTAGCCGGAGGCCTCACCGGACCGGTGGCTCCAGGCTCAGAGGGATTGAAGAAGGGCTGTTCAGAAGTAGTAATAGAAACAGCGGAAACTGGGGCTTTTGGTGTAGAAAAAATGTTAGTCCTGCTGAGTAGAGCCTCAAAACGGGCGAATTTCTCCTCTAGTTGATTACTGAGTGTGTCAAAATCTCGCTTAGAGACGAAGTCCTCAGGAGTATGATGGGAGATAGCAAATTGTGGCTCACCGGAACCGGAAGCAAGGACCGGAACACTATCCAACTCTTCATCATCCTGTTCTCCACCCAAGTCCTCTTGATTAGCAACACCAACGACGGTGACTTTTGAGGGAGAGACTAAAAGTCCGGATTTCTTATCCTTGCGGATTTTATACTGAGGGGTGGAGAGCATAGAACGCTGCTGATCCGAAAATGCATTACAAATGGAGCAAACTAAGTCCTTCACACACGGATCATCTCCTAACTTCTTTTCCCTACACCTAGCACATTTTTTATGTCCATCGAATCCTGCCATGATGTGCCCGCAGTTTCCTCTACGTTGGCCTGGTGATGCCATGATATATATGTGAACTAATAATCCAAGTTTAATCAACAACCAAACAATATGTCACTTGTAAAATAATAAAAAGTTTCTCTTATAACTTTCACGATTTCAAACACAATGGCGCCAAACAAAAAGAGGAAGTGCGCATGCGCGCACACGCGCAGTAGGGGAGCTGGGTGTCCGGTGACACCTGGCGAGTGAATACTACACTACCGGTCCAGGCCAGAGCCCAGCTCAGGACATTTTTTTCTAATGTTTGGCGGGACCGGCTAGGCGCCGGACTATTGCACCGGTCCACTAGGTAAGATATATTAACGCAATAAAAGTTAAATTTTCCAGTAAAAAAAGTAAAACATAAAGACTTGTACCAGGTGGAGAAATCTGACGGAACACTAATATTTAACCAAGTATTTTAGTGATTTAAACTACATTACATAATTTTTGGTTACCCTTTTTGCTACTTCACATCCAGTTTCTCAAAGAATTTGTTTGGATCACTATTCTGGTAAATGGGTAACCTATCACAACCTTTGCATTAAGTACCTGGCTTAAAGATATATTTAATCATACTTAAACATACCAATGTTAAAACTGTATGTCAGAAACTTCATCTGCTGACTTAAAAATAAGCTGATTGCATGTTTCAGTGCTGATCTTCTACACATAACCCCATGCTTGTTCATATCACACCAATCTAGTACATTAATTTGACAAGGATTCTTAATTCAGCCAAAAATGTACAAAACACACCTGTGCCATCTTCTGAAGGCTTGTTGTCACACCAAACCAATTCTTGCAAAACAGTTCCAATTCCAGACTCAATATGGACAGGGCAACAACTGACGGCTTGAAAGCTGAAACAATATTTTTTGTTTTAAATCCTGTAGCTATAGAATATTTCTTTACAACTACTGATACGCTACCAATTTTGTGATACAAGATATTATACAGCAGCAAAGATTACCATCCTTAAAATTTTATACCAAAAGTTGTTTAGTGTTTTGGCTTTATCTTGTGTCATTGTTATACTTCTGCCTTCCATGACAAAGAAATGGAAATTTGAAATAGAAAAGCAGATATATCAACTATCATAAGACCTGAGGCAGCATATTGTAGAAGACACTCAATTGATGTATTTCACTCTATGATAAAACAAAAGATAACAAGATGCACTCAGAGAGAGCAAAACGCTCGACTCGATGTGACCAGTCTCACAAGTGTTATAAAGTATAACACACATCCATCATGGTGGCATTTCCAGAAATTCTGGAGGCTTCTTGGTATCCAATATATTAATTGGATCTTTCCTAAACTATAATCACTCCTTCCCATGGCTAGTCCCTTCCTACTTCAAATTTGACATCAAAATTTATTAATTACTTTTGAAGAAATATGAAGTAGAAAGCTAAAATCATTAAAATACATTGAAATGGGACCTATGAAAATTCATGATTGTTTTCTCTCCAAAATATGATCCACGTCTTTCCCAAAAATTAGTAATTTCTTCCTTTCACCAGGTCCTACTCACAAATTTTTTATAAAGATCTGTTCATTAGTTCTGGAGTAATCTAAACACCAAAAACAGGCAGACAAATAGACAAAAAAGCACACAACCAACATAAATTCCTGGTAGAGGTAAAAATATTGGTTAAAAGCCACTTCTTGGTCAAAATTACTCAGGGTAAATTTTTGTGATGGACTGTCAAGAAATTGAAACAAACAAACAAAAAAAAAACAACAACAAAAACCCCAGAAATAAATAAACATGACAAATACACCACTTCCCTCTCAATTGTATTTATGTCAATTTCAAGACATAAATTTAATGAGAAGAAGTATACCACACGTATCACAAGCTAGGTTTTGTGACCTCACAATGACAATTGCATTGTGACATCATTAAGTAATGACATCATCAGACAGCAAAATATTGATTTTTTTACTTATGCAATAAAGAAAATCAGATTTCTCTGTATATGCCCAATTGATCTATTATTGTCCATCAAGTTGAACACTTTATCTTGGTTAAAGTTTTTTTTTTTGAACAGTAAAATTTTAGATGCTGTGTTTTTTTCTTTTCTTTTTAAAAGACCTTTAAAAAAATTGCTAAAAAAAAACCTAAAAACAAAAATTAAAAAAAAAAAAAAAATTTGAATTGACTGCTATTGAACCCCAACCATGAGATTACAAGTTCTACACATTACACTCACAGCCACAGAGGATATCTGATGAGGCAAGAATTTATGAGGAGGAAATTCTATCACGATATTGATTTTTGAAGACAAGTAGGTTTCACTGTATATACCCAATTAAAAATTTAAAAACCTGTCTCCTGACTTTAATTTTCAAACAAATTACACCAAATTTGGAAGATTCCGTCTGTACCCCATGAAATATCTACCCACCAAATTTGAGCTCGACTGATGGTATAGTTTTTGAGTTATAAGGGCAAAACGGTAGACAGACAGACAGACTGACAGAAACAAACTGATTACAATAACCCTCTCCTATCGTCGAGCGTTAATAAGGAGTATGCATATGTTGTATACAAGGCCCTACAGTAATCCCCTGACAATTGACTATGCTAAAGAAAGATGCAAAAGGCATTGATATTGACGAGGATAATAATATGGTGAGCCTGGAAAATGCTTTTCCTTGATATATAATATTTCAAATTAAAAACACTGATTAATAAATGAAAATTGATAAGGATTTTTTTTAATGAACTATAATTTGTCCACTGCATAAAAGTTCATCATAATTGCACCTAAATATCAAGTTAAGCAAGTTAAGTTGACATATTTCTTGATATTACTGACACAAAGCTACTGATGAATGGCAAGAAGCAGGCAAAAAGCGACATCACTGTGTCTGACTAGTCCTGAAGAACAATTCAATTAAGTTTTATACCGTTCAGGCAATATTTTTGAAGACAAACTACAAAATAAAGATGGGGCTCGGGGGCAAATTTGATGGGCTCTTTTGGAATCCCAGTCTATGGTTTCCTATTACCTCCCAATACATTCCAAAGCTCTAACTCCAAAAATAAAAGAGATATTTGACATTTTACAAACCTCTTCTGCTTGTATACAACCTATCCAAGGATGCCTGATTCAGCTGATTATAAGGTAACCTCAGCATGATGATGTAACTTTTGAATGCATAAACTCAATTTTCATGCTTCACTGGCATGCTGAACCAATATAACATCTTCAATGTGAGCAGATATAGAAAGTATATGCCCCAAAACAGCATCAGAGATACCCGTACCCCACAGCCCTGGTAACTAGTTTACAACATGAGATTTAGAAGTGACACAGTACCAAAATCAGGAGACATCCACAGCAAACAGTGAGACATGGTTTTTGCATACCTACACCCTCCAACCAATGTCCCCACTAAGAATCAACTTCCTATAACTTTCGGTTTCCCAGATATAGTCTTAACAAAATTTGAAAGGTCAAGGTCATTACTAGTGCTGTTGCAACACTCTCGACCTCCAATACTATCATTTTCAATGTCTATTATGAGCGGTAATCGGATGCATTTTTTTCAATCCAATTACAAACATATTAGCATATTTATATAACATTGATACAAAGTCTGTTAAAAGTGTAGATTATTCAGCATTTTCAAACAAATTTTCGGTCTAACCAGTTCATACAAATGGAGTTACATGGTCTGTCAGGAAGCAATAAACCACTGGTCAAATGTAGTTTCAGAATTGCATCTTTATTTTCTGGTTGGTATGTCAATTTAATTGATTAAAGTGTTAAAATATAGTTTGAAAACGTTGTAGTTTCATTTATCTGAGATGTATATACCATAATATAGCCCATATACTGTACTTTATGTTGTCTGAATTAGATCATTCTTTTAATATACTGATGATTTTCAAAGGATTCCTGCATTTGACAATGCCGACAATTTGACAATGCATATAAACATCCAAATAAAAGGCAAATATGACGTTATAAATGGTGTATCCAGGTGAGAAGACAATATTATTGTATATTTTAATTGGACAGTTTCATTCTGAGGGAGTTTATGAAGTGGACATATGTCGGTACTCGGTCAGCCAACATGGGCGATTTTTTATGTTAATTTGCAGTGCTGAGTGACAGCACTAGTCACTACAGCAATGTCTAAGGTCATATCATGGCCACATCATGATGCTGCACACCTACATCCCTAATCTATGTCCCTACCAAGTATCAATTTCCTATACCTCACATTTTCTAAGAAATAGCCAGGACAAGTAAGTTCAATCTCACTACAGCTTGGTCAAAGGTTAAAACACGGTCACACCATGACGCAGCACACCTACACCCCCTAACGAATGTCCCAACAAAGTATCAACTTCCCACATTTTACAGTTTCAGAGTTATAACCCAGAGAAGATTTACATGATCACAACAGCAAGTTCAAAGGTCAAATCAAAGTCACGCCATGACTTTGCACACCTGTCTGCCACACACACCTACACCCCTAACCAATGTCCCTACTAAGTATCAACATCCTAGACCTCAGCTTGTTTTTACGCTGCCCACCCACCTGCCTATTAAAAAAACCTGCCAAATTTCATTTTGAAAGGACTTGTACTAAATAACAGTGTTGATTCTAGGAATTTCAAAAAGTGGGGGCGATCCCCCACCACTACACAAAATGTGGGGGAGGGGCTAAAAATTCTGGGGGACGACTTTATGATAAGTTTAAACTAATAAAAAATACATTTTCAGTTTATTTAGGCATTTTTAACAGTGGACTTCTATTAATTAGTGGTCAATTTTTATTGTCTTGCCCAATAAAAATAAACTTCAAGGCTAGTGATAGAATTTTAAAAAAATACTGAAAATGGTTATTTACATCAAAGTGGCTCCTGTCATGGCATTATGGTTTTAAGTTTTCATCTGAAGTCATGGCATCACAAATTCAGTCATTACACCATAGCAATTCATACAAATATGTTGGAAAACCCCACAGAATACCATGACCTCATGAATAGTAATGAGTAGTCCACAAATTCTTCAAGTAAAATATTGCTAAAAAATCCAATGGAATCGTCAAATATTTTTTACGCATACATGAGCTCTGTAGTCCTTCTAGTATTTGATCTTAAATCAGGAAATATTAAGAATTAAAACCACCACGAAAATCTGTGACCTCATTAATATTAATGAGTTGTCCGTGAATTTTGATCCAGTAAAATATTTTTCTAGGGAATTCCGACAGATACGTAGTGGCTTTCTACCAGTGAACGCCCGCCTTATATATCTTTATTAGAGGTCAAGGACAAATGCTTCTATTTGCAAACAAAATGGGCGTTCACTGGTATTTACGGTTTTCGGTAAACACGGCCGATAATAAGAGATATATTGTCAAATTACATCACTTTCAAAGAAATGTTCCCCAGCATATTTAAATCATTAATTATCTTGAATGTCATTGGATAATTTGGTTGAAGCAGAACATAAACTAAACCTCCAAATATAAGATAAATGCTAAATGTTATCTTAAACACGGGCGTTTACTGGTAGAAAGCCACTACGCCCGTAGGGTCACCACCGGCTTCACTGCCATGGCCTGTTGTGGTAACAATCCAGTCTACTGTAAGTTTCGTTTTTCTTGCAGCCATTTTTTATATAATCATCCACTTTCAGCTTAATTTTATATTTTTGGGTATAATATGTCCAAATACTGTCTGTACCTCATAATATATTTGAGTTTGTAAACGATCACGAAACCAAAATCGTCTACAGGCATTATTCGAAGAACGTTTCGACGGAAAAATAAAAACCTCGACAAACTCTCGCTCCACGCATCGTTTCGATTTCTTTGATCTCTCGTCTTTTCGCTTCGTATATATATCCCGCATTGCCTTGTGCTGAATGCGTTCTTTTACAATCTTGTCCCCGCATACTTCGATGAAATCCGCGAGCAAAAGCAAATTAATGCGAGATATCGCAGAAAACGCATCCTAGAAGCAACTCTGAATAAGATATTCAGTTTAGGCCGTCTGAAAACAGGGGGAGAAACCAAAAGCATCCCCTTTTAAAGAGACCCTCAATTAGTACAACACACAATAAACACATGTTTTTGTAAAGTACACTTACTAAGTAAACCATGATATGCCAGACACTTTTGCACTTTTCGGGTCAAGAGACTCATCTGCTTAGACGGCGTCATCTGCACACAATTCACCAGTAATTGGGGGTAGTTGGACATTAGAAGGGCGTGGAACTAAAAAGTAATGAAAAATCATCTTTATAATTTTTAAACATTAGAAACAACCATTTAGTTTAACAACTTGAGTTAGTTCGACAAAACACCTAACATTACAATGTAATTGAGAATACACCTAAACATATCAAGGTCAACTTGTTATAGCACTAATTACAAACTTATTTATAATTAGAATAAATGTTTCATTACCACCTCTGGTGATATTTGGTCTCGCTGTCATACTCGTACTTGTTTGATTTGGATGTATTTGGGTTTAATGTTGATTTCAAGATGTTGTAAGGGTGATATTGTGAGCAGTAGTTTTAAGTGCAGAGGAAATCATACATACAGGCAGGTCAAACTGCCCGTGAATCACAGAACTCAGTGGTAGGAGGTGAGCGTTACCCACATCACCACTGGGGCCCTACTCATACCTTTAAACCATTGGTTGGGCCATTTAGCTTGACATTGATATGATCTAGTTTAAACGAAATGAAGATTATGTGTTAATATTCACACCAAATTGCACAGTCTCAGGAAAGGTCAAAGTTGGGGTTTTAAATCCTATTCAACGGCAATGGGTCATACTGGGACAGGTCCTCAGCATTGCCACTTGTCAAACTGCCTAGGATGTTATTACTAATAGAGGTATTTTTAATGATTTTTCTGGACCCATTTTTTATCTAACTAAAACAGGAACTAAATAATATTTTGAAATATACTAACTAGATGGATGAAATCAAGTGTGGTTGCAGTACGAACATCCCAGTTGAGCTTGTCTAGAATAACCCGTTCCATTCTGAGCAACTCAGCCACTGAACAACCACATTCACTTTCACGCACCATTTCCAAGGTACCGGGCACCATCTGACAAAAGAGGTTTCTCATGATTATCGTCTTCAAAATCACTTGCAAGCCATGACCAACAACGAGAGGCTGACAAAGTACATTTCTTCTAATTGAAGGAAAATAAAGTAAATTGAACAGGTAAAAGTTTGCAATAACCAAGCAGTAGCCAGTTATCTTGAATCTGGAGGAGTTGAAAGTCCCATAAGTAAACTACATAGGATATAAAAAGAAAAACTCTCTATGCTTGAATCCCTGTCAGTTCAATCATGCCCTGTAACTGTTTACAGTAGAGAAAGACATCATGTGGTCATCTTTGATAAAAAAGCCTCCACATAGGGACTGCCACAAGCAATTTCATGGAAGCCTATAAGGCAACATAGCATAATTCATAATTAAGATATAGTAAGTTGTGAATATGAGACAACAAGTTGAAATCACAATACAGTGTTGATTCTAGAAATTTTGAAATGTAGGGGCAGAAGATATGAGGTAACACACATGCTGTATGAACTGGTTCAACAGTATTGTTGTTAGTATCTGACGTTTGCATCATCCACTTTCAAACTGTAGTATAAGTTTTGTTTTCACATTAAATAACATTTTTCACTGAAAAAACAACCAAATATAGCCTTCATGATGATAAAATTAAAGTATTCTCGCGAAACGGTGGCCCTCCATTTTGTAAACATGTGGGATCGCGTCTTCTACCAAACGCGTCGAATATACCGAATTGCGGGCTAGTACTAAAACTCGCGAGATATCGTGTATCCCGCGTTCTAGAAGCATCACTGCAATATATGAAATTACTTTTACCTCACTCATGCGACCCTTGTAAGCTTTCACACATTGCAGTTAATTTATTCAAAACTGTATAAAATAATGGGAACCTGGCAAAAAGCCAATCACAAATCATGGGAAAAAGATAGCATTTGGGATCGGACAGCATTCTACTTTATAAATGCTGTAATTTTTTATTATCAGTCTTCAAATTTTAAGACATACCACATCTTCTTCCAAAATCTTGGCTGACACATAGAGGCAAGCAACTCCAATCACTTTCAAATACTTCAGGTGAGCCTAGGAGAAAAAAATCAAACATATACTCTACAGGCTAAACATTTTGCAAATATTAAAATAAATTTTTTTCACACAAACCATATTTACTTAATATGCTGTACTTCCTTTGACTTTTGTTTTATACTGTAGTTAAACTTAATTTTGTGAAAACAGATTCCTCATGATTACCTAATTAAACTAAAACTGAGACACCTGTAGTGTTGAGACTCTCCTCCAACTTTCAGGGTCGATTATTCGTCCATTTTTCCGACTGATGATCGATCTCCAATCGATTATTTTACTACATTGTTGGTTATTAATTATGAAACACTTACCAGGATAAAGTATAGGTCAATCGGGAAGAATAACGGTGTTCCAACATTTAGAATCTACCAAAAGTAGGGCAGGGTTGGTAGCAGATTTTTCATTTCGGTATCCCGCCAGTGTAAAAACATACCGATTACGGGATACTGAAAGAAGAAATTGTGTTCTAGCATATCCCCAATCAAATAGGCCCACCAACCAGATAAAAGGCAAAAACACAAAATAGGTGATTTTATGACCCCAGTTTGACCCATAAGGGGGGGTCCAGGGGTAAATCTGACCAGCTATCTAGACTCTTCACATAAGGTTTCCCAATACCTCTTAATACATTCTAAAGCTGTAAAAGCAAAAATAAAGGAGATAAGAGGTAATAACACCAAATTGGCTATTTTATGACCCCCAGTTTGACCCATGGGAGGGTGCGGGAGGCCAAAACACAAAATCGGCTTTTTTATCACCCCAGTTTGACCCATAAGGGGGGATCCGGAGGTAAATCTGACCAGCTATCTAGACTCTTCACATAAGGTTTCCCAATACCTCTTAATACATTCTAAACTCTAAAAGCAAGAATAAAGGAGATATCAGGCAAAAACACAAAATCGGCTATTTAATGACCCCAGTTTGACCCATGGGGGGGCAGTGTCACAAATTCGCAGTTGCCAACTCGCCCACGGCGACTTTATTGGACGAAGGTCGAGTAGAAACGCTTTTATTGTCGCCCCGCTGGCGAATTTAAAATGAAGTGAACTCTGCCAGTCCACGTTTTCTGACATATTTCTTGGATCTACGACTCCGCCATTTTATAAACAAAGCACACTCACGGTATTTCTATTCATGTACCTGATTAGTTTAAAATCGAGGCATGTCGTGACAACAGCCAGTAAAAAGCTAACATACATCTAGTAAGGGATCGATGTCATTTCTTTTCTGGCATTTCATTGGTTAAAATAATGAAATCTCGTTTTGAATGTAAAGAAATGTAAGTCTTTTTATTTTAACTTTCTTCCGTGACTACTGTTTTGAATGCAAATATCAGACAACATGGACTCGCGTTTTGAATGTAAGAACACGGAAGTCCTTTTAGTTTAAAAATCTTCCGTAGCCCAGTGTTTTGAATGAATGGAAGGTGCTTTTTTATTCATTTATTTTTGGTTACTTGTACAATGTACCTGTTGAAAAAAAATATTTTAAAAAATTGGTGACATAGAAGGGGATGATTTTTTTCATTCATTTAGTATTGATAATGAATACATTCAGACACAGTGCAAGACACATTACAAAAATATATTAAAAATTGGTGACATATATAGATAGGGATTGTTTTTTCCCATTTATTATTGGTAACTTATATTTTACCATGCAATACTTTATAAATTTTTTTTCAACATTGGTGACAAGATATGGATGTTTTTTTTGTTTTGTTTTGTTTTTTTTTTGTTTCTTTTTCATTTATTATTGGTAACTTACCGGTATATATTTTACCATGCAATACATTATAAATTATTTTTAAACATTGGTGACACAGATGGGGATATTTTTTATTTATTTATTATTGATAACTAGAGTTACGATTGAAAGTACATATGAAAACTGGGTCCCGAAAACTGTAAAATCTTCTGTACGTGTACCAACAGATGACTCCCACCTAAGTGAGTTTATATTCACACATAGTTTATTATTCAGAAATATGATACCATAATCCAGTCATTTTAGATTATTCTTAATCCTTGATTCTAGTTGAGTTTTTGCATCAAAAGTCACTCAAATCATATCTAGTCATCCATGATACTCTCAACAAGCTAGCCTAAAATATGTAAATGTAAAGGCATTTGAAGTATTTTCGAATAAAGAAGGACCGCTTAATATTTGTAAGGGCCACTTAAGTCTAAAAGTTACTGGTCCTGCTGGCCACCATTATTTTTGCACGAGTCTGAGACCCTGGGGGGGTGGGGGGTGGTGGGGTGGTTTCCCCAATACCTCTTAATACATTCTAAAGTGGTAAAAGCAAGAATAAAAGTGATAAAAGGCAAAAACACAAAATAGGCGATTTTATGACCCCAGTTTGACCCATAAGGGGTGGGGGTGGGGTGGGGGTGGGGGGTCGGGGGGGTCCAGGGGTAAATCTGACCAGCTATCTAGACTCTTCACATAAGGTTTCCCAATACCTCTTAATACATTCTAAAGTTGTAAAAGCAAGAATAAAAGTGATAAAAGGCAAAAACACAAAATAGGCGATTTTATGACCCCAGTTTGACCCATAAGGGGGGGGTCCGGGGGTAAATCTGACCGGCTATCTTGACTCTTCACATATGGGGGTTTCCCAATACCTCTTAATATATTCTAAAGCTGTAGAAGCAAGAATAAAGGAGATATAAGGGAAAAAGACGAAATTGGCTATTTTATGACCCCAGTTTGACCCCTACAGGGGGGTCGGAGGGAAAATTTGACTTGCTTTTTAGACTCTCCACATATGGTTTCCTACTACCTCCCAATACATTTTATGGCTCTAAATGCAATATTTAAGGAGATAATAGGGGGGTTCACATGAATTTTAAGCTTTCTGATTGCTACCTGTGAGAAAATCGCCCATTAATCGGTCAATTTTCATCGGATAGTTCCCAAAATCTAATCAGCTCGCGTTTTTGATAGTATGAACACATGTATGAAGTTACAAGCCTCTGCGGTCAGTAGATTTTCCTTAACTGTGATGATGAGCGGGTGTACCCGAAAAAACAATTTTTTGATCATGTGATCGTGATAAAGATGAAAGGTCAAATATAAGCATGTGGAAAAATTTTCCCATGCCTAAGGTATATAACTGCCAAATATGGTTAAAAAGCTTCCAATAATAAGGGAGTAGTGGTGTGAACGGTAAACCGGTATACCGCATTTCGTTTTGTTTAGGTATAAATGACGAAATCCGCAAAGAATATTTAAGTACCGGTTATTGAAAACGTCATCATATTAGGCTTTCTACTGGTTAATATTTCATCAAAACAATAAAGAGCATATACATTTGAGGAAAAACTTAAATTTTCGCTTTATATTCGTGGTAAATGAAGTTTACAAACTTCAAAATATCTCGCGAATCCATATTTCCTATTGAAAATGTTGCTCATGTACGCTCGTGTAAAACTTTTTATCATATATCTGTACACTTTCGAAATCCCGGATTTCGTTCGATTTCAAAGCTCCGAAAACCGGTTTTTAGTTTCTCAACCGGTCCGACCACTATAAGGGAGATATTCAAGGGAGACCATAATGCGGCGGCGGGGAAACGGACGTGAAACCAAATAAGCGCCCTTTTCAGGGACGCTTAATTATAGGGCAAAATATGTGAAAAATGTAGGAAAAAATCATTAAGTGGGATCTTTATTGGCCTCACACACAATTTTATCCTCATCTTAAAGTCTTCATTTTCGGCACATGTACTGAGAATATATGTGTTCTCAGGTAAAATTTTAGCCTCATAGTTTGTGACCTAGAGGGCTCTAAGTGGCCAAAAGTCAAATTTCTGACCTTAAGGTGGCCATAAGTTCTTTATTATTGGGAGTTTAAGGTCAGGGATCTTCCTCTGGGCACCCTTAACATGTGTACCAAGTTTAAAAAAAAAATACCACATCGTTTTTGAGCTATCGCGTACACAAGGAAATTTCTACGGCGGTGGCAGCGTGACAGACCTGAATCCAATATATCCCTGACTTTTGTCTGGGAATATAACTAGGGCTGCAACGATTATTCGGCTACTCAGAAACGAAGTGATTCAGTATAATACTCGAGGCAAGACACATTAATCGGGTATTTGAAAATAACTAAACACAAGACTTAAACTCTACTACAAATTTTTTCTTTAAATATATAAATATAGTTATATACTTTACTAATATAAGGTGTTTCCGTTTGTGATATTTTATGCATTTGCAAACTGTAATTGCTTGTTTGGCAATGTTTTTATAAGATGGCATTTTAATATAACACATTTCGAAGACGCCTCAAATCGCGAAGTATAAAAATGGCTAAAGACTCCCTGTTGATCATTGGCCTGATTCGAAAATATCTGATTTAAAATTGCCTAGGTTTTATGTACTTGATAATTCATTAAATTTTGGAAAAAGATTCGAAAATATCTGATTTAAAATTGCCTAGGTTTTATGTACTTGATAATTCATTAAATTTTGGAAAAAGAAAAAAAAAGACACATTTATAATGCACAATACAGGAATCTGTTCACCCTGGGAGAAAAGTAACAAACCATGACTTACCTTGATAGCATGCAGAAATCTATCCAGAATGCTTACTGACAGCACTACCGTTTCAGGATGAAACTTCAACTTTTTACTAGTGTGAATGAGCCACCTTACAGTCTCATCTCTGCTTTCAGGCCCGATCAGTGTTTTCTGTTTTAAACAATAGAAAAGAAAAAAAAATTCCCAATATATGCAAGACACATGAACTGAGAATGTGGCATGTTCTAAAAAACACTAATCTTCCACACAAATGTCTTTCAGAAACTTTACTGTGTAACCCTGCATAATTTTCTTATTGGTATCAGTTGTATTGTATGCATTTGTAAAATGTTATGAAGCTTTTATATAACCTATAGAAATGCTGTTAATTATTACCCAAATACTAAAATTTGCCTTTTTAAAAGAAAGTTAAATATGATTTCTCTATTGCTTCTGGCTTTAACAGTCAAGCAAGCACATAAAAGTGTAATATGTACACAAACACCATAAAGGTGCAAAAGTTATCGGGTGATATAGAATAATAAAGGGTTACCTTATCATCTGATAAACTGTACAACACTGAAGACCACAGGGCATCTTCCTTGTTGAGAGCCGTACCCAGCATTCTGAAGAGCTGCCTTGTGTCAAAGCCATTGTGCAGCTTCATGCTTGCACCCTTCTGATGTCGAACCTGCCATAACATATTTCACTGTATTAAGTGAAGTTATGGATTGATAACCTGTGTCATATGATCTATTAAAGTTTCACATTTGTAATCATTTAACAAATAAAAATCCTGATACAAAAAAGCAGCACCTAATGTTTCTGTAGTATTAACCTGCTCCCTATACTTAAAAAATTTAAAAATACCAAATTAAATTTTTTTTAAAATACCAAATTGAATTTTTATGTTTCAACTCATGACTTTCAACTGATGTAAAATAGAATATTTGAATGAGATAATAGCTTGTAAACAAAAAGGCTAAAACTGACACCTTTACACACACACACAAAAAAAAAAAAAAACAAAAAAAAAAAAACCAAAAAAAAAACTTGATAAAATGATATTTTTCCAATAAACACATTCAATCATTTAGTGAAATTAAAATATAGACAAGCTGTGGCAAACTCTCCAAGACTGAGGTCAAAGTTGGTGTTTTACGTCCCGTTCAACAGCCAGGGTCATATTGGGACAGGCTCTCAGCATTGCCACTTGTGGGAATCGAACCCAAACAGAGGTGACAGATTTATTAGATGCCAAACTTGCTAACCACTAGGCCACTGAGGACCTCCGACTCTGCAACAAATTTCCATTTTTTTTTTCGCTCATCCAGCAGTTTGTTGCGACTGGGGTCATTATCAAACTAGATGAGAGAAAATCTTTACAACTGAGGAAACGCCCACTTCTGAAGATCTCCATTTGTGGGTCACATAACTCGAGATACGTAAACCTGCACACATAAATAAGAAGGGATATAATATAAAGTTTTTTCCCGAAGTTTGAGATGACCTACGCCTAATGAAGCTGGGTATTTTGATGTTTCAATAATGATCACTGATGCAATTTTTTGAATGTCACTGGTGAAAACCCAAAAATATTAAATAATTCTTACCAGCCCCTTTAAACAGCAAACCGTGACAGGTTTTGGGTCCTAGGTCCCATATAGACAGAACCGAGGTATTCTTACTGGATCAACATACCCATCGCGTTGTTATTTCAATCAAAATTTCAAATTTTAAGTAACAATTGTCAGTTGCCCAACTCAAATAAACGGTAAAACTAGTTCTTCTCGTCCTTTCTTTATTGTTGCTCTTCGAACAAAGACACATTTGGTGTGGATGTTTTTCCAGTGTTCAGAATAACAACAACAATTTACGAATATAAAAACCCATTCCCTTAATGTAATTGGCCAAAAGAATGTTTTAAAGTAAATATCGAAATTTTAATTGAAAAAAAAAAATCATCCCAAAAATAAAAAATATTACAACATACAAAAATTGTTTGTATTACGGCGGGTAAATGTTTAAATCCAACAATCGCTCTTGGATAATTAACATAAACATTTTGGACGTATCACTGCGCCAAATGTTTCAATGTTGTTTACTCAGTATTCAATTTTTTAAATCAAAATTGGGCCACCCGAATATAAAGGTAATAATAAATTAATCCTATATATCACACCAGTAATTTTATTTGTCCTTCTGGTCTGTCACCGGGAATATAGTTTTGTGCGTTAAATTCTGTCGCGTACTTTCTCACAGTTATCCGTCCCTGGCTGACTTGAGAAGGGAAAGCTTTTGCAAAGTCAAAAGTTTTGTAATTTTTAGCGATATAACATGGCCTTTGGTAAGTATTTTATGTAGCATATTCAAAAGTGAGATGCTAAGACAATGCTGGTTATAATTTCAAGTTGAATAGTTATAACATGTCGTTGAAAAATAAAGTGAAAGAAGGACTTCGTGCAGAGTATATTCAGTGTTTATAATTTATCTTGACCCAGATTTCTTGCTTGTCACGGGACCACGGGATCAGGATGACGTCGGATGATCGGACCAATCATGGCTTGCGTTACATTTCTTGGTACGCGCCGTTATTTAAGTTTGTAATATTTGTAAACATACCTGGACACTGGCAAGAGTCCTTGACCGATTTACACCCCCACAGACCGTCAGTTCTACCAATATTCATTGTGGATATTTACTGGAATGATGTGAAAATAGACCGAGTTTCTGTCTTGTCGCCAATTGCTGTTGATATTTCTGACTACACAATGGTTAGGGACAGAGCTCACGGTGTCAAGATGATTCACCCCCTGAAACAATTCGCCCCTTAAATTTTTTTTTTCTCTGAGCAATAGTAGTTAATTGGTAATAATTTCTACTGAATAATATGCAATAGATATGTGTTTTTTGCCACATGTTGGCTAGTTTTGTATAGTTGCAGGTGACAATGCAACTCAGCTGTACATAGAATAAAAAAGAGTTGCTTCTAGGATGCGTTTTCTGCGATATCTCGCATTAATTTGCTTTTGCTCGCGGATTTCATCGAAGTATGCGGGGACAAGATTGTAAAAGAACGCATTCAGCACAAGGCAATGCGGGATATATGTACGAAGCGAAAAGACGAGAGATCAAAGAAATCGAAACAATGCGTGGAGCGAGAGTTTGTCGAGGTTTTGATTTTTCCGTCGAAACGTTCTTCGAATAATGCCTGTAGACGATTTTGGTTTCGTGATCGTTTACAAACTCAAATATATTATGAGGTACAGACAGTAGTTGGACATATTATACCCAAAAATATAAAATTAAGCTGAAAGTGGATGATTATATAAAAAATGGCTGCAAGAAAAACGAAACTTACAGTAGACTGGATTGTTACCACAACAGGCCATGGCAGTGAAGCCGGTGGTGACCCTATTGGCGTAGTACTACGTATCTGTCGGAATTCCCTAGAAAAATATTTTACTGGATCAAAATTCACGGACAACTCATTAATATTAATGAGGTCACAGATTTTCGTGGTGCTTTTAATTCTTAATATTTTCTGATTTAAGATCAAATACTAGAAGGACTACAGAGCTCATGTATGCGTAAAAAATATTTGACGATTCCATTGGATTTTTTAGCAATATTTTACTTAAAGAATTTGTGGACTACTCATTACTATTCATGAGGTCATGGTATTCTGTGGGGTTTTCCAACATATTTGTATGAATTGATGGTGTAATGACTGAATTTGTGATGCCATGACTTCAGATGAAAACTTAAAACCATAATGCCATGACAGGAGCCACTTTGATGTAAATAACCATTTTCAGTATTTTTTTTAAATTCTATCACTAGCCTTGAAGTTTATTTTTAATGGGCAAGACAATAAAAATTGACCACTAATTAATAGAAGTCCACTATTAAAAATGCCTAAATAAACTGAAAATGTATTTTTTATTAGTTTAAACTTATCATAAAGTCGTCCCCCAGAATTTTTAGCCCCTCCCCCACATTTTGTGTAGTGGTGGGGGATCGCCCCCACTTTTTGAAATTCCTAGAATCAACACTGATAAAAGATAGGGCGTGGCTGCGGTACGGTAAAACCGTTCTCTAGAAAATATGCTGCAGTACGGATTGCCGCACTCCAGAACTTTATCTCGAGTGCGGTTTCAGTAACAACAGATTTCATTGGTTAATTGAATTAATCACGTTTGCAGATGAATAGGCGTATTCCGGTGGTACTTGTTTCTCTAAACCACGCCCACCTGCGCAGTGGATAAAATAAGTATTGCTATAAGTACCACCAGAATAAAATAAGTAAGTATTGGTATATAAAATGGCGGCAAATGATCCTATTGGTAGTTCTGTTCTTAAAGTGTAAACAAACCTTCGACAGCACATAAACAAATGCACATGGTTGGCGAAAATAGGTGAATTTTGTGTCTCCATCTTCATAACTAAAATGACTATCTCTGAAAATACTTTATGGATTTTTACCAAATAAAAAGCCACGGAAAATGTAATAAATTTCCTTTGAAGTGGAACTAGAAATATTGTTTATATTTGTAAATTTTCATTTATTCTCATTTTTGGGATGTTTGTAATAAAGTATTGTAAATGATTGTAGAGTGATCACGTGACCTGTTCACCAAAGAAATCTGGCGAGATATGTCTATCACTTCAATACTTATTTTAGTCATTCAAAAGTACCACTGGAAGACAAATAAAGAAGTATTGTGAACAAAAATAAGTATTGAAGCGACCACCGGAATACGCCTAATGTCTCCCATTTGTAAAATATGGCTAGAATTACCGATCTTAACCTAAGTATGCACTACAAATCTTCATAAAAACAGTAAGAAGACAAGAAATAAATATGAAAAGTTAAATGTCATGTTAGAATTTGTTGTAAAGCCCTGCATAACTCCACGCTATGTAGTCGTGTGTTATTTCTTCAATTATTTGTCTCTAGTGAGGTTTCAGCAACAATTGTTTTCATTGGTTAATTAAATTAATCACGTTTGCAGATGATAAATAGACTGGTTTCTTTAATTTCTGTATCTAAAACCTGTCGTGGTCTCATATTTCCTTCATTCAGTGAGATTATTAGGATACCAGCATCAACCGCACTTTAGTTTATTTACTGGAATACGGCAAATGAATGCTACCGTACTGTAGAATTTCTTCTCGAGTGCGGTGTTTTACTGTACTCCAGCCACTTCGTAAAAGATAACCTAACTATTAGAGTTGAAAGGGATATTCGCATTATCCGTTCTCCGCTCTGCAGTTTCCGCATTCGACTTTGATGATGAGCAAACAAATATTCGGTATATATATGGAAATTAGGCATCAAAACGCAAAATACCACAATTAACTATGATTTTTGTCCAATTCCAATTCAACTTTTATAGCGCTTAATCTCTGTCGAAGTGACAGACTCTAAGGCGCAACATCATAAGCATAGTTTCAAAAATCATTGTCCTTGTCCATAACTATGGTCGACATCACGGAGAACGCCATATGAGGTGGAAAATACTAAGGAGGATAAGCTTAGCAGAATAGATATGCCTTAAGTTTTTTTCTGAAGGAAGCAATGGAAGTGGCAGATCTTACATTATCAGGGAGTTCATTCCATATTTTGGGAGCATCATATGCAAAGCTTTAGTATAGGGATCGAGAGCCATATTGAGGATCGATATCGAATGAAAATTTAGGGTGGTGGATCGATCGATATTTCAATATCGGGACCGTTAACGTAAGCCGTGGGCGATAATAGAGGTTCTTTGAAAACATGTACATATAAATTCATGAAATTATCAAAATATGCCATTTATGCAACAAAAATATATTTCTGCAATATAATATAAAATAAAATAAACAAAACACACATTAAACAAGACTTTTCATGCTTTCCTGTGTACTAGCTGTCAGGTTTTGTTTCTCTTCCGTGAAACCGGAAGTTGTCACTGACAATGTAAACACAGATGGCGCCAGACTTGAACCAGTTTATTTTGGTTGTAAGTGTGCTTTTTAAGGCGTTTATATAATAAATGTTTATTTAACCAGTAAAATTACTCTGTTTATTTTGTTTTTGTCTGTTTCTTATATGTGGTTTCGATATTGAAATGCTGGTAGTATGTGTCGATATCGGCAGTTCCGTGGGATGATCGATCGATATTGAAAGATCGAGCACCAATCCCTACACTACAAAGCTTAGACCAAACTGCTTTGTGGATTTGTAAATAGATGGTTGGTATTGAGGAACATGTAGAATTATACCATCAGATTGACTCAACCGAGTATTATAGGCACATTGTCTAACTTTGAGAAATGGGCTGAAATATTTTGGACAGTTAGTATGTAGGTATTTATTAGTGCTGTCGCGACACTCGCTACTTCCGATACTATTGTTTGCTAGGTCCATTATGAGCGATAATCGGATGCGTTTTTTCAAATCCGATTGCAAAGATATTAGCATATTTATATCCCCAGACGAAAGTCGGGGATATATTGGATTCAGGTCCGTCGCGCCGCCGCCGCCGCCGCCGTAGAAATTTCCTTGTGGACGCGATAACTCAAAAACAAATTAATATTTTTTTTTCAAACTTGGTACACATGTTAAGGGTGCCCAAAGGAAGATCCCTATTTTAAGGTGACCTTAAACTCCCAGTAAAAAAGAACTTATGGCCACCTTAAGGTCAGAAATTGCACTTTTGGCCACTTAGAGCCCTGTAGGTCACAAACTATGATGCTCAGCTGGCTGAAATTTTACCTGACAACACATTAATATGTTCTTAGTACATGTGCCGAAAATCATGACTTTAAGTTGAGGAGAAAATTGTGTTTGAGGCCCATAAATACCCCCACTTAGGGATTTTTTGCTATACTTTACACATATTTTGCCCTATAATTTGGAAGTGATAATTCTGATGAGTCTCAAACTGCGCTAGGTATAACTTTGATATGTAATCCTTGTCTGTAGAAAATTTTAGGGCTGTAGGTTTACCCAAAGGGGTCGACTTAAGGTCTCAAAAGTGCCCACAGAGACCCAATTTATGCACTTTTTGCCACTTTCAAGCACTGTAGCTTTCAAACTATGTCTCTCATATAAGTTAAATATCATCTGGGAATATATCTATGTGTTTTCTTACATGTGCCCCAACATTTAGGCCTTTAATAGACAGTTAACCTGTGTATCAGGACCCTAAACACCCACCCGAGTGACCCTTATAAGACATTTTTCACATCTTTTTCCCTGTAACTTGGAAATGGTAAGTCTGAGAAGTTTCAAACTGTATTAGATATATATTCTGTGTGTAATCTTAGTATGTAACAGATTTTAAGTCTGAAGCTTTAATTTTGAAGGTCAAATTGAGGTCTCTAAAAGGCTCCCAAAGACCCAATATTTGGACTTTTTGCTACTTTTAAGCCCTGTGACTGTCAAACTATGTGACTGATGGAGCTCAAATCCTATCTGAGAAGATATTAGTATGTTATTTTTATATATGCCAAAAATTAAGGCTTTAAGAAGACATTTAACCTGTGTATGAGGACCATAAATCCCCACCCGAGTGACCATTTTTAGACATTTTTCACATATTTTTCCCTGTAACTTGGAAATGGTAAGTCTAAGAAGTTTCAAACTGTATTAGATGCATATTCTATGTGTAATCTTAGTATGTGACAAATTTTAAGTCTGAAGCTTTAATTTGAAGCCTACATTTAGGTCTCTAGAAGGCCCCATAAAGACCCAATATTTGGACTTTTTGCCAATTTTAAGGCCTGTGACTGTTAAACTATGTGACTGATAGAGCTGAAATCTCATCTGGGAATACATTATTATGTTCTTTTTACATGTGCCAAAAATCAAGGCTTCAAGTAGACATTTAACCTGTGTATGAGGACCTTAAACACCCACCTGAGTGACCCTTTTAAGACATTTTTCACATATTTTGCTCTGTAACTTGGAAATGGTAAGTCTGAGAAGTTTCAAACTTTATTAGATACATATTCTATGTGTAATCTTAGTATGTAACAAATTTTAAGTCTGAAGCTTTAATTTGAAAGCCACATCGAGATCTCTAAAAGGCCCACAATGACCCAATATTTGGACTTTTTACCACCTTTAAGCCCTGTAACTGTTAAACTATGTGATTGATGGAGCTGAAATCCCATCTGGGAATGCATTATTATGTCCTTTTTACATATGCCGAAAATCAAGGTTTTTAGTAGACATTTAACCTGTGTATGAGGGCCATAGACACTCGCCCAAGTGCCTTTTTTGACATTTTTTCCGTATTTTGCCCTGTTATTTGGAAATGCTTAGTGTGACAAGTCTTAAACTGTATTATATATAATTTTTGTTTGTTATGTATGTCCCCCAAAAAGTTTCAGATCTGTAGTTTAATTGCTAAGGTCTCTTTAACAATTGTAAAATGCCCACAGAAACCCAATTTATGGATATTATGCCACTTTAAAGCCCAGTAACTGTCAAACGATGTGGGGTATAGAGCTGAAATCTTTGAATTTTTAAAAGGAAATGCCTGTCTATTTAAATTTTGAATATTAATAATGTTATGGCTATCTTAGTCTTTTAAGAACTTATTTTTGTGTGTTATACCTCTGCTTGCTGAGTTTTTCACTTTTTAAAATGAAACTGGTTAAACATATTCAAGTAGGCAAAATGGACACTTTAAGTGAGCTTTAAGTCCCAATATTAATGAAATTATATCCTTATGTAGTAAAACTAGGGGATTTTTAACCCTCAACTAGCCCAGTTTTATTCAACTTGCCTCAGTTAATTTTGGCACAGCTCCTACAGTTATGAACTCATTTCAGTTGATAATCACATACTTAAAATTCTCAATTCTTTTTGTATTTGAGTACCCCTTTTATATAGATTGTTTGTTTACCATTTATGCTCAACCCACATCCCCCACCCGGATTCCCCCCACCCACCTCTGGGACCTCCAGCTATATTGAGTGACACTAAATAAACAATGGTATTTAATGATATCAGATGAGAAACAAAGAACTCAATGGGGTTGCAGATCTTGTGTAATAGTGAGAGAGGTGTGGAGAAGGGGAGAGGGGTGGGGGTGGGAGGTGGTGGGCTTCATTACATATAACACAAAGGGGAGTCAGAACTGAGATTGTGTCACATATTTAGGTTGCATATATATGGTCCACATATATAGGTATAGAGGAAATGAATAACTGAAAACAATTTGCAAATTCTAAAAATAATATAATAAAATAATAATATAAACAATTTTTTTTTAAATAATATTTTATTTGTGAACAAATATAGAAACAGATATGCGCTTTTGGGATTATGAATTTTAGAATGGACATTGAATCATCAATCATTTAAATACTTTGAAGGAAGATTGAAAAATATGATGAGTTTAGTTAAAAATAATATTTTATTTGTCAACAAATATAGAAACAGATATGCTCTTTTGGGATTATTATTTTAGAATGGACATTCAATCATCAATCATTTAAATACTTTGAAAATAGGTTCAGAGTTATCATTGCAGGAAGATTGAAAATATAATTTGAGTTATGTATTCGGCGTCTGGGGATACACCATCTTCCTTGGGGAGATATAAACAGAGTAGATTGATGTGCTGAAGTTCATATAATAATGGGTAATTATGTTTTAAAAAATTTCCGATCAAAACCTGTGGCGTGAGTGATGACCTGTCTGGGGATATGTTGGCGCCGAGTTGGCCCAATCTAGTTATATAATAAAGATAGAATATCTTTTAAAAGTGAAGGATTATTCAGCATTTTAAAATATATTTTCGGCCCTTTGACATCACAGTCCATACAAATCTAGTCACATGACCTATCAGGAAAGCATTAAACCATTGCTAGAATGTAATTTTCGGAATTGCATCTTTATTTTTTTCCACACTTGGTAAGTCAATTTAATTGACATAAAGCTTTCAAATAATCTTTAAAAACACTGTAGTTCTATTTATTTGAGGCGTACATGATATTATAATGCCATTATGCAGCACTTTTAAAAGTCGGAAATAGACAATTGTTTTAATATACTGACGGTTTTCAAAGTGTTCCTACGTTTGACAATGCATAAACAACTGAAATAAAAGGACAAATATGACCCTAAAATGATGTATTCGGGTGAGAAACAATATACAGTGATGCTTCTAGAGCGCGGGATACGCGATATCTCGCGAGTTTTAGTAGTAGCCCGCAATTCGGTATATTCGGCGCGTTCGGTAGAAGACGCGATCCCGCATGTTTACAAAATGGAGGGGCACCGATCGTTTTGCGAGATTCCTTTAATTTTATCATCATGAAGGCTATATTTGGTCATTTTTTCAGTGAAAAATGTTATTTCATATGAAAACAAAACGGATACTACAGTTTGAAAGTGGATGATGCAAACGTCAGATACTAACAACAATACTGTTGAACCAGTTCATACAGCATGTGTGTTACCTCATATCTTCTCATGAATATTAATGAGTTGGGAGCTATGGCCATGAGTTCTCAAGTTTAAAGTCTTACTAGTAGATCTTTGTTGAGGGTTCTATTTTATAAAATATTGCTGGAAAACCCCAATGGAAATATATGACCTCATATCATCTCATGAATATTAATGACTTGGGTGCTATGGCCATGAGTTCCCCAGTTTAAAGCATTTGGTCTTTCATCAAGGCGCTTCTATTTAAAAAAATATTGCTAGAAAAGTATTGTTGTAGAATATGGCCCCAGGTCTTTGATTTTTTTTTTATCAAAGCACTGATCCAGATAAGTAACCTAATGTAATGTGATCTAAGTTGGATCAGTTTCCATCTTCTATTTTTTTTCGCAGTGGTTAAATCACGGGACATCCCAATATGTAAATTACTGGCTAAATGTCGGGAAATGATTTCATTGGTTGATTTTGTCGGGAAATCTGTGACCTTACATCTTCTCATGAATATTAATGAGTTGGTACTACTGCCGTGAGTTCTCGAGTTTACGTAAGGTATTTAATCATCATTGAAGCTTCCATTCTATAAAATATTGTAAGAAAATCCCGGGAAATCCATGACCTCATATTTTCTCATGAATATTAATGAATTGGTGCTACTGCCGTGAATTCTTGAGTTTAAGATATTTTAAGCTTCAGTTTTATAAAATATTGCAAGAAAATCCAGGGAAATCCATGACCTCATATATTGTCATGAATATTAATGAGTTGGTGCTACGTACTGCCGTGAGTTTTGAGTGTAAAATATTTGATCTTTTTTGAGGCCTTCATTTTGTAAAATATTGTTACAATCATAAAACAAGGCATCCCATGATATAAAGCACTTCCCTATATGAAGCACTTCCAAGTTCTCACAATTTAGCACTTCCCGACATATAGCCAATAGGTTACATATCGGGACGTCCCGGGACATAACCTTGCCGATTTTTTTTCACGAAGATCCATACAGTAGCATTTGTGTAATCCGGCTAACAAATATACGGACAGACAAATGCTTCTGAAATTAATCCCTCGATCTTTGGCGGAGGTACAATTAAGTTCCCCTTTTAATTGACCAAGCCCCCACATTTTTCGGATATGGGGGGGAACTGCCCCCACATTTCAAAATTTCTAGAATCAACACTGAATATATTATTTTACATTTCAATTAAATAGTTTCGTTTTGAGGTGAGTTTATGAAGTCGACATATGTCGGTACTCGGTCAGCCAACGTGGGCGATATTCGATGTTGATTTCCACCAGCGAGTGACAGCACTAGTATTTATATACCAACAAGGCAGTCTTGAAGATGCAACGGTGCCTTATGGGTAGCCAATGAAGGGCTTTTCTTAGTGGAGTGGTGTGAGAAAGACATGTGGTTCTGCAAACAATTCTGGCCAGACTGTTTTGAATGCATTGTAGCTTGCGTAGGTTAGCAACACATAGACCCCTAAACAAGGAGTTACAGTAGTCAAGCCTACTGCCCACAAGTGCGTTTGCAGCCATAAGAGCAGCATCACGAGTCAAGTACTGTCGAATTTGTCTAAGATCCCTCATTACATAATAAATCATTAAAATTAAGAAAAATATACCTCGGTTACTTATGTTTTTTATGACAACTTTCATGGGGTTGTACCAACAACCGTATTTGGGTATTTCGGCAAAATGGACAGTGCTAAAACACACCAAACGAATATTCGGAAATTTCCGAATTCCGGGATGCGGATATTCGACCACGATTTTTGTCTTCTCTTTCAGCTCTGCTAACTATATAACAATATCAGTGAAACTTTTATGAAAATTTAATCTAAATGAATGTTTATCAGTAAAGATATGGAAAAAGCTCAATTCAGTTGTAATGATTATGTAACACACAAACTTTTGAAAAATTGGTAAAAATTTACTTAAACTAAAAGTACTTAAAAAGGACTTAAATGTACTTGTAAGTACATCAAATTTAAAATGTACTTAAGTACAATTCAAGTACATGTACTTGGAATTTGAAAATGTACTTAAGTACATTTTAGTACTTTGAAAAATGTACTTAAGTACAAAGTACTTTGACCCCAACCCTGATATGCATTGTATTAGCTTCAAAATTACACATTTAAAACGACTAGTACTATGTTTACAGAATGGAAATAGACAGTAGATTCATAAAAATCACCAAAGGTTTCCATAAAAAGGGGCCAATCATCTTTAAAAATGGGGGCGAATTATCTTTAAAACAAGGGGCGAATCATCTGGAAAACACGGGGGCGAATTGTCAGCAGGGGCGAGTTTAGTATAGGGATCGAGAGCCATATTGAGGATCGATATCGAATGAAAATTTAGGGTTGTGGATCGATCGATATTTCAATATCGGGACCGTTAACGTAAGCCATGGGCGATAATACAGGTTATTTGAAAACGTGCACATATAAATTCACGAAATTATCAAAAGATACTACTTATGCACCAAAAATATATTTCTGCAATATAAAATTAAATAAAATGAACAAAAATCCAATCAAATAAGAGTTTTCATGCTTTTTTGTGTACTAGCTGTCAGGTTTTGTTTCTCTTCCGTGAAACCGGAAGTTGTCACTGACAATGTAAACAAAGATGGCGCCAGACTTGAACCAATTTATTTCGGTTGTAAATGTGCTTTTTAAGGCGTTGATATAATAAATATTTATTTAAGCAGTAAAATTTCTCTGTTTATTTTATTTTTGTCTGTTTCTTATATGTGGTTTCGATATTGAAATGCTGGTAGTATGTGTCGATATCGGCAGTTCTGTGGGATGATCGATCGATATTGAAAGATCGAGCACCAATCCCTACACTAGGCGAGTTGTCTCGAAATCGAGCTCACATACTTGTTTTCTGTGTAAATTTTGAACGGCGTATTTCTACACATACTGCCTTGCTACCACTTATCGCCACCAGAAAATAAAACATCCATATTTCAGTAATGGCCATATATTCTGAAAGCCTTTCATTGTGTATCTGTTCTATTCACTGTTCAAATGGTTTTATCTTATTTGCTAGACTTGGGATGTACTCTTGGTCAAGTTATATCTATTTGAATTTTGTCTGGCGGTAATTGGTACCCGGAGATAATTGGTAGCAAGACAGTATTGCCACAAGTATAAAGTGTTATTTGCATTCTTTGATGTATGTACATGTGCGGTTCACTAATATTTAATGCCTATCTTATTGGTATGTGTATATTTCAACACATTTTTAAAATGTCAACAAAAAATCACCACTGTTGTGTTATGTAGAAAATAAATTTCTGACTTTCAAAATCAGCTTAGTGTAACAACAGATGTATTATAAACTGGATATATCGATATAGTCGTAGCAAAGGGCATTATTAAGTACATTAAGTAAGTGCATAAATTATCTGCTCTTGAAACTTTACACAGAAAACAAGTACATGTGAGCTCTGTCCCTCGCCATTGCGTCAGAAATATCAAAGCAATTGGCGACTAGTGTTGGGAATTGTCTCCATTTTTCATGGTCGATTATTCGCCCATCTTTCCGACCGATGATCGACCCATAATCGAGTATTTTACTCCATTGTTGTTTGTTATTTAAGAAACACTTTCCGGGATAAAGTATAGGTCAATCCGGTAAGAATAATGGTGTTCCGACATTTAGAATCTACCGAAAGCACCAACTTCCTGTAAACATGGCGGTAGACATAAACAAACTCGAAATGCATGACAAATCTGTTGATTTATTAATTAAAAATTTGTAAAATATATGGAAAATATGTGGATATTGAGATGAATCAGGAAAGGCAAGATATAAGCTGAATATTCGATCATTAGAAAACGTTAATGACCGACCGCGATTTTACACTGTCACCTCAAATAAAAAAGCACACGTCTAATCATCCACCCACTATTGGCGACAGGACAGAAACTCGGTCTAGATATGAAAAGAACATTTTGACCGTTTCAGTGTTTCTAGGTGAATATAGGCGCATCGATAAACTGTTAAACAGCTGAGATATTGGATGCGAAATTAACACGGAACTTGCCGGACAACACTGGCGGTACATATTTTACTCGCAAAATACACCTGTCCTTATTTACGTTTCCATATCCGCATCCATAGTGGTGGTGGACCAATTTACGCCTGTGTACCTATTCATGCCCACCCTCAGTTTTCTTGAAGATTTATACATTTTAATACTGAATAGGTTTACCATATCATAGATAATTATAAAATTGATCATACCCATTGGTAATTTATTAGTGGTCGGACTGGTTCTGAAAATTAAAACCGGTTTTCGGGGCTTTGTAACCGAACGAAATCCGGGATATCGAAAGTGTACAGAGATATGATAAAAAGTTTTACGCGAGCGTACATGAGTTATATTATCAATAGGAAATATGGATTCGCGAGATGTTTTGAAGTTTGTAAACTTCATTTACCATGAATATAAAGCAACAATGTAAGTTATTTCCCCAAATTTATATGGTTTTTGTTGTTTTGACGAAATATTAACTATAGAAAGCCTAATATAATTATATCCCCAGACGAAAGTCGGGGATATATTGGATTCAGGTCCGTCGCGCCGCCGCCGCCGTAGAAATTTCCTTGTGGACGCGATAACTCAAAAACAAATTAATATTTTTTTTTCAAACTTGGTACACATGTTAAGGGTGCCCAAAGGAAGATCCCTATTTTAAGGTGACCTTAAACTCCCAGTAAAAAAGAACTTATGGCCACCTTAAGGTCAGAAATTGCACTTTTGGCCACTTAGAGCCCTGTAGGTCACAAACTATGATGCTCAGCTGGCTGAAATTTTACCTGACAACACATTAATATGTTCTTAGTACATGTGCCGAAAATCATGACTTTAAGTTGAGGAGAAAATTGTGTTTGAGGCCCATAAATACCCCCACTTAGGGATTTTTTGCTATACTTTTCACATATTTTGCCCTATAATTTGGAAGTGATAATTCTGATGAGTCTCAAACTGCGCTAGGTATAACTTTGATATGTAATCCTTGTCTGTAGAAAATTTTAGGGCTGTAGGTTTACCCAAAGGGGTCGACTTAAGGTCTCAAAAGTGCCCACAGAGACCCAATTTATGCACTTTTTGCCACTTTCAAGCACTGTAGCTTTCAAACTATGTCTCTCATCTAAGTTAAATATCATCTGGGAATATATCTATGTGTTTTCTTATATGTGCCCCAACATTTAGGCCTTTAATAGACAGTTAACCTGTGTATCAGGACCATAAACACCCACCCGAGTGACCCTTATAAGACATTTTTCACATCTTTTTCCCTGTAACTTGGAAATGGTAAGTCTGAGAAGTTTCAAACTGTATTAGATATATATTCTGTGTGTAATCTTAGTATGTAACAGATTTTAAGTCTGAAGCTTTAATTTTGAAGGTCAAATTGAGGTCTCTAAAAGGCTCCCAAAGACCCAATATTTGGACTTTTTGCTACTTTTAAGCCCTGTGACTGTCAAACTATGTGACTGATAGAGCTCAAATCCTATCTGAGAAGATAATAGTATGTTATTTTTATATGTGCCAAAAATTAAGGCTTTAAGAAGACATTTAACCTGTGTATGAGGACCATAAATCCCCACCCGAGTGACCATTTTTAGACATTTTTCACATATTTTTCCCTGTAACTTGGAAATGGTAAGTCTAAGAAGTTTCAAACTGTATTAGATGCATATTCTATGTGTAATCTTAGTATGTGACAAATTTTAAGTCTGAAACTTTAATTTGAAGGCCACATTTAGGTCTCTAGAAGGCCCCATAAAGACCCAGTATTTGGACTTTTTGCCAATTTTAAGGCCTGTGACTGTTAAACTATGTGACTGATAGAGCTGAAATCTCATCTGGGAATACATTATTATGTTCTTTTTACATGTGCCAAAAATCAAGGCTTCAAGTAGACATATAACCTGTGTAGGAGGACCTTAAACACCCACCTGAGTGACCCTTTTAAGACATTTTTCACATATTTTGCTCTGTAACTTGGAAATGGTAAGTCTGAGAAGTTTCAAACTTTATTAGATACATATTCTATATGTAATCTTAGTATGTAACAAATTTTAAGTCTGAAGCTTTAATTTGAAAGCCACATCGAGATCTCTAAAAGGCCCACAATGACCCAATATTTGGACTTTTTACCACCTTTAAGCCCTGTAACTGTTAAACTATGTGATTGATGGAGCTGAAATCCCATCTGGGAATGCATTATTATGTCCTTTTTACATATGCCGAAAATCAAGGTTTTTAGTAGACATTTAACCTGTGTATGAGGGCCATAGACACTCGCCCAAGTGCCTTTTTTGACATTTTTTCCGTATTTTGCCGTTATTTGGAAATGCTTAGTGTGACAAGTCTTAAACTGTATTATATATAATTTTTGTTTGTTATGTATGTCCCCCAAAAAGTTTCAGATCTGTAGTTTAATTGCTAAGGTCTCTTTAACAATTGTAAAATGCCCACAGAAACCCAATTTATGGATATTATGCCACTTTAAAGCCCAGTAACTGTCAAACTATGTGGGTTATAGAGCTGAAATCTTTGAATTTTTAAAAGGAAATGCCTGTCTATTTAAATTTTGAATATTAATAATGTTATGGCTATCTTAGTCTTTTAAGAACTTATTTTTGTGTGTTATACCTCTGCTTGCTGAGTTTTTCACTTTTTAAAATGAAACTGGTTAAACATATTCAAGTAGGCAAAATGGACACTTTAAGTGAGCTTTAAGTCCCAATATTAATGAAATTATATCCTTATGTAGTAAAACTAGGGGATTTTTAACCCTCAACTAGCCCAGTTTTATTCAACTTGCCTCAGTTAATTTTGGCACAGCTCCTACAGTTATGAACTCATTTCAGTTGATAATCACATACTTAAAATTCTCAATTCTTTTTGTATTTGAGTACCCCTTTTATATAGATTGTTTGTTTACCATTTATGCTCAACCCACATCCCCCACCCGGATTCCCCCACCCACCTCTGGGACCTCCAGCTATATTGAGTGACACTAAATAAACAAAGGTATTTAATGATATCAGATGAGAAACAAAGAACTCAATGGGGTTGCAGATCTTGTGTAATAGTGAGAGAGGTGTGGAGAAGGGGAGAGGGGTGGGGGTGGGGGTGGGGGTGGGAGGTGGTGGGCTTCATTACATATAACACAAAGGGGAGTCAGAACTGAGATTGTGTCACATATTTAGGTTGCATATATATGGACCACATATATAGGTATAGAGGAAATGAATAACTGAAAACAATTTGCAAATTCTAAAAATAATATAATAAAATAATAATATAAATAATTTTTTTTTAAATAATATTTTATTTGTGAACAAATATAGAAACAGATATGCGCTTTTGGGATTATGAATTTTAGAATGGACATTGAATCATCAATCATTTAAATACTTTGAAGGAAGATTGAAAAATATGATGAGTTGAGTTAAAAATAATATTTTATTTGTCAACAAATATAGAAACAGATATGCACTTTTGGGATTATTATTTTAGAATGGACATTCAATCATCAATCATTTAAATACTTTGAAAATAGGTTTAGAGTTATCATTGCAGGAAGATTGAAAATATAATTTGAGTTATGTATTCGGCGTCTGGGGATACACCATCTTCCTTGGGGAGATATAAACAGAGTAGATTGATGTGCTGAAGTTCATATAATAATGGGTAATTATGTTTTAAAAAATTCCCGATCAAAACCTGTGGCGTGAGTGATGACCTGTCTGGGGATATGTTGGCGCCGAGTTGGCCCAATCTAGTTACGTTTTCAGTAACCGATACTTAAACATTCTTTACGGATTTCGTCATTTCTACCTAAACAAAACGAAATGCAGTTTACCGGTTTATTGTTCACACCACTATAATTTATTGTCTAACAGTAATTGTCTCCAATTAAAGGTGTACTCCCCAATTTTGAAGATGCTATTTTTATTATTCCATTTCACAGTGATAATCATAAAACCTCCATAAGATCAATCCAAATGAAAAACTTCAGCTAATTAACAAAGAAACAGCACTTGAAACTTCAGCAGAGCGGCCCACTTGGTTTGTTATGATAACAAAGATAAAGGTAATACACTGGGGAATTCTGGAAAAGCTGAGCTCATTCACACATTGAGTGAAGTCAGTGATGAATAAAAAGACTAGGGAAAAGTGTACACCCCAAACTTAAACCCATTTTGATGAATATGTAAAAGGCAGGGGAACACTTAAAGTCTTAAAGACAATCTTAAGTTTAAATTTAACACTGATGTAGGAAGATATTACTTCGCGGATTTAAATAGAAGTTAGGTAGCTGAATTTCATCAGCCAATAGTAATATTGTGTTATTTTTATGTCGTCACTCTGCGGCGTGGGCGTCCGCGTGAACAACTTCTCCTCCAAAACTACAAGGCCTAGAGACATGCTGTTTTTTTTAAAAGATACCTTATCTATCGAGGATGAAAAATTGTTCAAGGCATGCGAATCTGTCTGTTTGCTAGACATTATAAGGGAGGTACCCCCACCAAAAGTGTGAAAATTTCAACACTTTATCACAATTTTCTCAGTGACTATTGCAGAGATTTCTCTCATATCTTGCATATATGTACTAGGCCAGAGGTAGATTCTCTTGTGTGAGACCTGGATCTGTAAATAAATTTTTTTAATATTTTTTAATGCATTAAAATTCATGAAATCATGCACTAAATCACTTATAACTTGAAAAGTGTTGCATTTAGAGCATTTTGTTAAAATATGTTATTCAGCTACTTTTTTTCATAGCTACAACATGCTGAGTAACTTGGGTGTCTGTCTCAATAGCTAAGTGAGTAATAGCTACTTTTGGGCTTTTCAGTAACTACCATCTTGAGTAAAATCAGTTGTAACTTGAAAACTATTGCATTTAGAGAATTTCGTATAAATATGTTATTCAGCTACTTTTGGGTCAGCTATAACATAGTCAAATTTCAGACCTGTAGCTCATGGCATAGCTGAGTAATAGCTACTTTTAGGTTATCACTGTTGAGTAAATCACTGATAACTTGAAAACTATTGCATTTGGAGTATTTTGTTTCAATATGTTATTCACCTATTTTGGGGTCAGCTATAACATAGTAAAATTTCAGACCTGTAGCTCATGGCATAGCTGAGTAATAGCTACTTTGAGGTTGTCACTGTTGAGTAAATCATTTATAACTTGAAAACTATTGCATTTACAGAAATTTGTGTAAATATGTTATTCAGCTACTTTTGGGTCAGCTATAACATGGTGAAATTACAGACCTGTAGCTCATGGCACAACTGAGCAATAGCTATTTTCAGGTACTGTATGTTGAGTAAATCAGTTGTAACTTGAAAAATATTGCATTTGGAGTATTTTGTTAAAATATGTTGTTCACCTACTTTTGGGTCAGCTATAACATAGCTTATTATTATTATTATAACTCGCTTATTATTGGTCGTAGAGGTTTAGGATGGTAAACCAACCTATAGGAAATCATGGGCTGGGAATCTTTTTGTGTGATCGGATTTGACCTTGGACCCCTCCTTCAAGGTCAAACGAGGATAGCCAAACTTAAAAGTGCTTATAGCTCGCTTATTATTGGTCCTAGAGGTTTGAGATGGTAAACCAACCCATAGGAAATCATGGGCTGTGAGTCTTTTGGTGTGGTCGGATTTGACCTTGGACCCCTCCTTCAAGGTCAAACGAGCACAGCCAAACTTAAATCTGCTTATAGCGCGCTTATTACTGGTCCTAGAGGTTTAGGATGGTAAACTAACCTATAGGAAATCATGGGCTGGGATCTTTTGGTGTGGTCGGATTTGACCTTGGATCCCTCCTTCAAGGTCAAACGAGCATAGCCAAACTTAAAAGTGCTTATAACTCACTTATTATTGGTCATAGAGGTTTAGGATGGTAAACCAACCTATAGGAAATCATGGGCTGGGAATCTTTTGGTGTGGTCGGATTTGACCTTGGACCCCTCCTTCAAGGTCAACGAGGATAGCCAAACTTAAAAGTGCTTATAACTCAGTTATTATTGGTCCTAGAGGTTTGGGATGGTAAACCAACCTATAGGAAATAATGGGACGGGACTCTTTTCGTGTGGTCGGATTTTACCTTGGACCCCTCTTTCAAGGTCAAACGGGGATAGCCAAACTTAAAAGTGCTCATAACTCGCTTATTATTGGTCCTAGAGGTTTGGGATGGTAAACCAACCTATAGGAAATCATGGGCTGGGAATCTTTTGGTGTGGTCGGATTTGACCTTGGACCCCTCCTTCAAAGTCAAACGGGGATAGCCAAACTTAAAAGTGCTTATAACTCGCTTATTATTGGTCCTAGAGGTTTGGGATGGTAAACCAACCTATAGGAAATCATGTCCTGGGAATCTTTTGGTGTGGTCGAATTTGACCTTGGACCCCTCCTTCTAGGTCAAACGGGGATAGCCAAACTTAAAGTGCTTATAACTCGCTTATTATTGGTCCTAGAGGTTTGGGATGGTAAACCAACCTATAGGAAATCATGGCCTGGGAATCTTTTGATTTCACCGTTACCGCTCTAATGAAAAAAATATTATAGCTAGCCTTCTCAAATTTGCAGGATATATTCATAGCCATAAAATCTTGCCTGGGAATATTTTTGGCCTCATTTTGAAAAACAAGATGGCCGCCACAGGCGTTTTTCGACTTTAAACAAGGACTTTTGCTGGCCCTCTAGAGCAAAGGGTATTATAGCTAGAGATCTCAAATTCGCAGGATATGTTCCTCATTATAAAATCTTGACTGGGAGTATTTTTGGCCTCATTTTGAAAAACAAGATGGCCGCCACAGGCGTTTCTTTGCAGTCATGAAAAGTGCTTATATCTCTCTTATTATTGGTCCTAGAGGTTTGGGATGGTAAACCAACCTATAGGAAATCATGGGCTGGGAATCTTTTGGTGTGGTCAGATTTGACCTTGGACCCCTCCTTCAAGGTCAAACGAGGATAGCCAAACTTAAAAGTGCTTATAACTCGCTTATTATTGGTCCTAGAGGTTTGGGATGGTAGACCAACCTATAGGAAATCATGGGCTGGGAATCTTTTGGTGTGGTCGGATTTGACCTTGGACCCCTCCTTCAAGGTCAAACGAGGATAGCCAAACTTAAAAGTGCTTATAACTCGCTTATTATTGGTCGTAGAGGTTTAGGATGGTAAACCAACCTATAGGAAATCATGGGCTGGGAATCTTTTTGTGTGATCGGATTTGACCTTGGACCCCTCCTTCAAGGTCAAACGAGGATAGCCAAACTTAAAAGTGCTTATAGCTCGCTTATTATTGGTCCTAGAGGTTTGAGATGGTAAACCAACCTATAGGAAATCATGGGCTGTGAGTCTTTTGGTGTGGTCGGATTTGACCTTGGACCCCTCCTTCAAGGTCAAACGAGCACAGCCAAACTTAAATCTGCTTATAGCGCGCTTATTACTGGTCCTAGAGGTTTAGGATGGTAAACTAACCTATAGGAAATCATGGGCTGGGATCTTTTGGTGTGGTCGGATTTGACCTTGGATCCCTCCTTCAAGGTCAAACGAGCATAGCCAAACTTAAAAGTGCTTATAACTCACTTATTATTGGTCATAGAGGTTTAGGATGGTAAACCAACCTATAGGAAATCATGGGCTGGGAATCTTTTGGTGTGGTCGGATTTGACCTTGGACCCCTTCAAGGTCAAACGAGGATAGCCAAACTTAAAAGTGCTTATAACTCAGTTATTATTGGTCCTAGAGGTTTGGGATGGTAAACCAACCTATAGGAAATAATGGGACGGGACTCTTTTCGTGTGGTCGGATTTTACCTTGGACCCCTCTTTCAAGGTCAAACGGGGATAGCCAAACTTAAAAGTGCTCATAACTCGCTTATTATTGGTCCTAGAGGTTTGGGATGGTAAACCAACCTATAGGAAATCATGGGCTGAGAATCTTTTGGTGTGGTCGGATTTGACCTTGGACCCCTCCTTCAAAGTCAAACGGGGATAGCCAAACTTAAAAGTGCTTATAACTCGCTTATTATTGGTCCTAGAGGTTTGGGATGGTAAACCAACCTATAGGAAATCATGGCCTGGGAATCTTTTGATTTCACCGTTACCGCTCTAACGAAAAAAATATTATAGCTAGCCTTCTCAAATTTGCAGGATATATTCATAGCCATAAAATCTTGCCTGGGAATATTTTTGGCCTCATTTTGAAAAACAAGATGGCCGCCATGGGCGTTTTTCGACTTTAAACAAGGACTTTTGGTGGCCCTCTAGAGCAAAGGGTATTATGGCTAGAGATCTCAAATTCGCAGGATATGTTCCTCATTATAAAATCTTGACTGGGAGTATTTTTGGCCTCATTTTGAAAAACAAGATGGCCGCCACAGGCGTTTCTTTGCAGTCATGAAAAGTGCTTATATCTCTTATTATTGGTCCTAGAGGTTTGGGATGGTAAACCAACCTATAGGAAATCATGGGCTGGGAATCTTTTGGTGTGGTCAGATTTGACCTTGGACCCCTCCTTCAAGGTCAAACGAGGATAGCCAAACTTAAAAGTGCTTATAACTCGCTTATTATTGGTCGTAGAGGTTTAGGATGGTAAACCAACCTATAGGAAATCATGGGCTGGGAATCTTTTTGTGTGATCGGATTTGACCTTGGACCCCTCCTTCAAGGTCAAACGAGGATAGCCAAACTTAAAAGTGCTTATAGCTCGCTTATTATTGGTCCTAGAGGTTTGAGATGGTAAACCAACCTATAGGAAATCATGGGCTGTGAGTCTTTTGGTGTGGTCGGATTTGACCTTGGACCCCTCCTTCAAGGTCAAACGAGCACAGCCAAACTTAAATCTGCTTATAGCGCGCTTATTACTGGTCCTAGAGGTTTAGGATGGTAAACTAACCTATAGGAAATCATGGGCTGGGATCTTTTGGTGTGGTCGGATTTGACCTTGGATCCCTCCTTCAAGGTCAAACGAGCATAGCCAAACTTAAAAGTGCTTATAACTCACTTATTATTGGTCGTAGAGGTTTAGGATGGTAAACCAACCTATAGGAAATCATGGGCTGGGAATCTTTTGGTGTGGTCGGATTTGACCTTGGACCCCTCCTTCAAGGTCAAACGAGGATAGCCAAACTTAAAAGTGCTTATAACTCAGTTATTATTGGTCCTAGAGGTTTGGGATGGTAAACCAACCTATAGGAAATAATGGGACAGGACTCTTTTCGTGTGGTAGGATTTTACCTTGGACCCCTCTTTCAAGGTCAAACGGGGATAGCCAAACTTAAAAGTGCTCATAACTCGCTTATTATTGGTCCTAGAGGTTTGGGATGGTAAACCAACCTATAGGAAATCATGGGCTGGGAATCTTTTGGTGTGGTCGAATTTGACCTTGGACCCCTCCTTCAAGGTCAAACGGGGATAGCCAAACTTAAAAGTGCTTATAACTCGCTTATTATTGGTCCTAGAGCTTTGGGATGGTAAACCAAAATCTAGGAAATCATGGGCTGGGAATCTTTCTGTGTGATCGGATTTGACCTTGGACCCCTCCTTCAAGGTCAAACGAGCATAGCCAAACTTAAAAGTGCTTATAACTCGCTTATTATTGGTCGTCGAGGTTTAGGATGGTAAACCAACCTATAGGAAATCATGGGCTGGGAATCTTTTGGTGTGGTCGGATTTGACCTTGGACCCCTCCTTCAAGGTCAAACGAGGATAGCCAAACTTAAAAGTGCTTATAACTCAGTTATTATTGGTCCTAGAGGTTTGGGATGGTAAACCAACCTATAGGAAATCATGGCCTGGGAATCTTTTGGTGTGGTCGGATTTGACCTTGGACCCCTCCTTCAAGGTCAAACGAGGATAGTACACAAAATCATGTGCTGGGAATCTATTGCTGTGGTCGGATTTGACCTTGGACCCTCCATCAAGGTCAAACGAGGATAGCCAAACTTAAAAGTGCTTATAACTCGCTTATTATTAATGGTCCTAGAGCTTTAGAATGGTAAACCAAAATCTAGGAAATCATGGGCTGGGAATCTTTCTGTGTGATCGGATTTGACCTTTGGCCCCTCTTTCAACGTCAAATGAGGATTGCCAAAATTAGTGTTTATATCTTGCGTATTCGTATTCCTAGAGGTTTGCAGTGTCACACCAACCTATAGGAAATCATGGGCTAAGAATCTTTTGATATGGTTAGATTTCACCTTGGGCTTCTCCTTCAAGGTTAAGCGATGTTACAATGGCTTTGGTGAGTTTTCTTCTGGTGGATACAATTTGCATCGGTTCTCCGATGCGCTAGGTCTAGTTATGACCTTGACAACATTCGGAAATCCCCCAAGGTGTTTTCCGTTTATTTTATAGTTTTGCATGTACAGCTTATTTTGTGATTTTTAACTAGTAAATGTACAAAATTATCACAAAATATTATTTTTATTGCGTGAAAAATGCTACAAAGGAATGAGTTTAGTAACTATCAGTTGTATTTAAATTTTACTGTTCATTGCTCGCCAATGAGTGAGTGGGCAATAATACCAAAGTTTACAAACATCGTCCCAGCACTTATACTTAGTAAAACAAATTGTGAAAGAAAAACAGTTTATAATCTTAATAAAAAAGGGAATAATGATAAATCATTGTATGAATTAAATCTCCAACATTTAGAATTTGGTATGATATATTTGCACAAAAAAATTCTATTATTTTGTCTAGGTTAACTCTGGAGACTGACGATATGATCAATGTAATGGGACTGGAAGGGGTCAACCTAAATTCAACTGTGTCAGGAAGTGGTGCCTTATACTTGAATAAAGATATTTTTATACCAATGGCGGGCATCAATTCTGTATTATCAGGGCAGTCATGGGACGGAGATAATGGACAGTTGCAAATGGAACTAATCCAACAGGTAAGTTCATAATTTGTTTATTCTTTAATCTTGAGAAATATTTGTTTCAGTGATGGAACAGGGAGAATGATTAAGCTAAAATTTGTTCACAGTACATTTTTTACATAATTGTTCAGATGTCCAGTCTACACTGAAGCTTTATTATCATCTTGATTGATTTTTAGTTGTGTGGGAAAGACTGTCTAATGTTTAATTAAAACATACAATGTATAGCCATCTCCTAAAGACCTCTCACAAAATTTTTATTTAGACCAGAAGGATGGTATTATAATATTTCAGTCAAATGAGAAGTGCTGTAGATGCTAGTGGTGCTATTGTTTAGGTTTACCAATACCAGTTTCCTGGTGCTGAAAACGAAACAAACCCCAACAGTCATCTTGGTGTCCGTTTCCTTTGTGTCTATGAAGTGATTACGGACATTTGAAAGCAATATCTTGTCTTAGTTTAACTGTAAATCATTGCATATTTAGAAAAATGTTTATGGTTTGCTTTAGTGGTGGGACTGTTTACAGAAATCAAAACCGGTTACCGGGGCTTTGAAACGAACTAAATCCGGTATTTTGTATGTTTGTCAGTGTGCAGTAAAATTATTTGCAAGTCATACATGAGACAGAACTCGAAACTGGAAATGGCTTTCGCGAGACATTATTAAGTATGTAAACATGATTTTTTTTCTCAAAATAATAGTAGGGATGGGTCGGTGTGAAAAATATGTACATCGGGAGGTCGCCAATGCAAAACCTTAATTGATTCCGGGACTCCGCCTTTTAGTATACTCAAACAAACATCGCAATAAAAATGGCCAAATGTACAAAATATGAGATAAAAAGTTATAATATCTTCAGATTTCTTGTTTGTTCCCAATATTTTAAGTTTTCCTTCAATTATATGGATTTTAGTGGAAAATGAAAAAGTGTGGATATCTCGAAAACCATATGAGATAGAGCGATTTTGTGCGCATTTTTGACCCACAGGGTAGTACAAGAGTGTCCTATGCCGAGGGGAAAAATTTCAATTTTCGCCACTTTTGGCGGCCATCTTGGATTTTAGCGGAAAATAAAAAGGTGTGAATATCTCAAAAACCGTACGTTTTGAGGGAATTTTTGACCCGCAGGGTTGTACAAGAGTATCCTATTCCAAGGGGAAAAATTTCAATTTTCGCCACTTTTGGCGGCCATCTTGGATTTTAGTGGAAAATGAAAAGGTGTGAATATCTCGAAAACCGTACGAGATAGAGCGAGTTTGAGCAAATTTTTGACCCACAGGGTAGTACAAGAGTATCCTATTCCAAGGGGAAAAATTTCAATTTTCGCCACTTTTGGCGGCCATCTTGGATTTTAACGGAAAATGAAAAGGTGTGAATATCTCGAAAACCGTAAGAGATAGAACGATTTCGACTGAATTTTTGACCCACAGGGTAGTACGACAGTATTCTGTGCCTAGGGGAAAAAATTTCAGTTTTCGCCACTTTTGGCGACCATCTTGGATTTTAGCGGAAAATGAAAAAGTGTGAATATCTCGGAAAAGGTATTTCTTCCCATTTAATGCTTGGCGGGAGATACACACCGCGGCAGTGGTCTTTGTTCATCTACTTTTAAATTAGCTATAACATTGTAAAATTGGAGACTCGTGGCATAGTTGTATAATAGCTATTCTCGGGTTCCCACTGTTGAGTGAATCAGTTGTAACTTGAAAAGTACTGTAGAGTATTTTGTTAAATTATATTGTTCACCTACTATTGGTTCAGCTATAACATAGTGAAATTGCAGACCTACAGGTCATGGCATAGCAGAGCAATAGCTACTTTTAGGTTCTCACTGTTGAGAGTAAATCATTTGTAACTTGAAAACTATTACATTCTTTTAGGTCAACTATAACATAGTAAAGTTGCAGACCAGTAGCTCATTGCATGGCTGAGTAATAGCTACTTTGAGGTTTTCTCGATTGAGTAAATCCGTTGTTACTTGAAAACCATTTCGTTCAGAGAATTTTGTTTAAATATGTTGTTCACCTACTTATGGGTCAGCTATAACATAGTGAAATTGCAGACCGGTGTGTCATGGCATAGCTGAGCAATTGCTACTGCCAGGTTCTCACTGTTGAGTAAATCAGTTATAACTTGAAAACTATTGCATTTAGAGTACAATGTATTTTGTTTAAATACGTTGTTCACCTACTTTTGGGTCAGCTATAACATAGTAAAATTAGAGATCTGTAGCTCATCCCATAGCTGAGCTATAGCTACTTTGAGGTTTTCTCTGTTGAGTTGATCAGTTGTAACTCAAAAACTATTGCATTTGCAGTATTTTCTTTAAATATGTTTTTAACCTACTTTTTACACCTAAACAGTTACCTTGTGACTTTCCTTCTGAATACCATTTGCTGGGCACAACTTTAGTTTCCTTTTCTTCTGTCACTTCTGCTCTGAAACTCAAAACACAGTCAGCTGACACAGAGCCCGTTCACCCGATTGCTTGTTCATGTTTCTTGGGCTTAAAAATCTTTTTGGGGTTCTTTGCATTCCAAACCCCTACATGGATTGGAACTGATTAGCTTAACAACAATAACTGGCAACAAATGCTGCCATGGCAATACTTTTTTCTCTTTCTTGGACTCGTGATTATTTTTATGGGTTCTTTGCTTTCCATACCCCAGCACAGATTGGAGCTGATTAGTTTTTTGGCAACACCCGGCAACAAGTTTTGCCATGGCAACACTTTGTTTCTTGGACTTAAAAATCTTTCTTGGGGTTCTTTACATTCCAAGCCCCTGCACACATTAGAGCTGATTAGTTTTTACCCCACAGCCCTTAAGGGCTGTCGGGGTATTGTTTTCACCCACGGCGGGAAATAGTTTGTCCGGCTGTATCTCAGAAACCGTAAGGTGTAGGAAGTTGATACTTGGTAGGGACATTGGTTAGGGGGTGTAGGTGTGCAACGTCATGGTCTGACCTTGATTTGACCTTTGACCTTGCTGTAGTGACCTTGACCTATAAAATGTTGTCCAGGGTATATCTCGGAAACCGTAAGGTGTGGGAAGTTGGTATTTGGTAGGGACATTGGTTAAGGGGTGTAGGTGTGCAACGTCATGGTGTGACCTTGATTTGACCTTTGACCTTGCCGTAGTGACCTTGACCTATAAAGTCTTGTCCGGGCTATGTCTCAGAAACCGTAAGGTGTAGGAAGTTGATATTTGGTAGGGACATTGGTTAGGGGGTGTAGGTGTGCAACGTCATGGTGTGACCTTGATTTGACCTTGCCGTAGTGACCTTGACCTATAAAATCTTGTCCGGGCTATATCTTGGTAACCGTAAGGTGTAGGAAGTTGATATTTGGTAGGGACATTTGTTAGGGGGTGTAGGTGTGCAGCGTCATGGTCTGACCTTGATTTGACCTTGCCGTAGTGGCCTTGACCTATAAAATCTTGTCCAGGCTATATCTCAGAAACCGTAAGGTGTAGGAAGTTGATACTTGGTAGGGATATTGGTTGGGGGTGTAGGTCTGCAACGTCATTGTCTGACCTTGATTTGACCTTGCCATAGTGACCTTGACCTATAAAATCTTGTCCGGGCTATATCTCGGAAACCGTAAGGTGTAGGAAGTTGATATTTGGTAGGGACATTGGTTAGGCTGTGTAGGTGTGCAACGTCGTGGTCTGACCGGGATCTGACCTTGCCGTAGTGACCTTGACCTATAAAATCTTGTCCGGGCTATATCTCAGAAACCGTAAGGTGTAGGAAGTTGATACTTGGTAGGGACATTGGTTAGGGGGTGTAGTTGTGCAACGTCATGATGTGACCTTGATTTGACCTTTGACCTTGCCGTAGTGACCTTGACCTATAAAATCTTGTCTGGGCTATATCTCGGAAACTGTAAGGTGTAGGAAGTTGATATTTGGTAGAGACATTGGTTAGGGGGTGTAGGTGTGCTGCATCATGGTGTGACCTTGATTTGACCTTTGACCTTGCCATAGTGACCTTGACCTATAAAATCTTGTCAGGGCTATATCTCGGAAACCGTAAGGTATAGGAAGTTGATACTTGGTAGGGACATTGGTTAGGGGCTATAGGTGTGTATTATCATGGTGTGACCTTAATTTGACCTTTTACCTTGTCGTAGTGACCTTGACCTTTAAAATCTTCATGGACCTTTGGGTCTGTCTTTTGATGCAGATTAAGCAAAAGTCATATTAGAATTTATTAAGAATTTTACTTTCATAACTTCCCATTGTAAGAGATAGAATTTCATCAAGTGAGCCACAGATTTTGCTCCCAACACCACAATAAGCATTCATTAAATGTATTGCCACTTCTGTATGCATGGTAATATTCAAACCATCTAAACCATAATTCGGCCATGCAGATATAGATAAAGAGTGTGGAATTTTAGTTTACTGATTAATGCTGTCATCTTGTTATTGAATTATCTTGTTTTAATACTTCATCTTTACACACATTATCTTTCTTTTAAATATTATTTCTCCATTTAAACATTGTTTGGACCTTTATATAACTGACAGTGCTCTGAAAGTATCCTGAAGTTTGTACTGATACAGTAATTCTATATCTCATGGTGTTGAAAATATTTCCCTAGGCTGTGGGGTACGGGCACCTCTGATGCTATTTTTATGCAATACATAGCAACAAGTGTTACCATTTTTTTGTTTCTTTGACTTGTATTTCAGGACCAATCTTGCACAAATGCATTAACTTGTCAATGTTTCCGTTTATGCACAAATGTGCATAAATTTATTTCAAAATCAAGCGATTTACGCACACAAGATTTACCTGAGGGTCAGACTGATGCAGAACTATTTGTAAAAAGAAATATTGATATTTCGTCTATTTATGCAGCAATTCTTTATTCCAATTCTAAAATAAAAATGGATGATTTCTCGTTTACCTGTTACTGCGCATGCATGGCACGAAAACGTCGAGAGGTGAAGCGTTCACAAGGTCACGGCTTCGCATTATTCAATAACAAAGGAGGCGAGATTTTTTTACTGAAAGTATAGATGCACATGCAATAAAATCAGCACTGAAGATAAGCTAAGCTGTAAATTTTAAAATTTCACGCGAGACCAGAGCTACACAAATAAGATCAATCTTAAATGGCCAGTGTTAGAATGTACTCTAGCAAATCTTAATCGAAATGTTACAAATCCAAAGAAAATGTGATCTCTGCAAGGACACAATTGGAAACAACGTCTCCGAACGATGACAAATACCTTGTGCAGTGGGAGACACGTTCTACTAAATCTCGGAAATTCTTGAATTTTTAACCCCCGAAACCTCCCCCAAAAATATTACCTGTGAAATTTGAAAATATTTACAGGGGTTGTAGCAAAAACACTGTTAATTTGGAACCACTTAATGGATTTTTGTTAAATTAAAAGGAACATAAACTACAATAATTTGTCTTTCAAACAGTATAAATAGAATATTTGCAGTGTAAATAAAATGTTTTTTTTTTTAGAAACTATTAACATACTCAGTCATTGAAAATTGAGTAGTCGGTATAAAAAATGTGTGCATCAGGAGGTTGCAAATGCGGTTATAAAGTTTCGTGACCAAAACATGGCAGTTCTATTCAACGTTATCAATAGTACTCTATTAAATCTGCGAATGCATGAAAATTGGGGATAAAATTTAATAATTTCCTTCAGATTTTGGGTATGTTTGTAATATTTTAACTCTTCCTTCTATTATAAGTGTTGACAAGTGAATTGGCGGTTGTTAAATCTCATCACAGTATTTTAGTAAAATATTCTTGATACCAAGACACTGGGCCTATAGACCCGTCCCTAACTTTAATCAAAGATTCGACTATGATGTTGGCTGAAAGCCAGCCACTTCATTCTTGTTTTATCATGCATAGTGAGGAAGCATAGCATGTATGATATGTATAAATATAATGCATATTCTTTTTAAACATAGGCCCAGGCGTTGCTGAAAAAGAATGCTCTTTATGAGAAAATCAACATGGCGCTTCAAAAATCAAAAGTCTTTCAACCCAACGTTCACAATTTGCCTGTAGCTGGAGTGGATGACCTTGAAGAGGATCAAGTCACCAGCCTGCACAGAGATGCTGCTGTGAACAACTTGAGATTCTTAAATATTTTCTATGGCTACAGGTCTTCCACCTTTGCCCTAGCTGTTCATCTGCTGGATAGGCTGTTAGGGAAAGTAAAGGTATGCATAAAACTCAGAGATGTTTTTTGTGGGTGTGTGTGTTTGGGACGTCACGACTCCAAATATTTCATGTCAGCTAATTGCTAAGTACTACTCCTGTAGACACCGAATAACCATTGATTTTATAAAACTTCCAAAAATGTTAAGCTTTTTACTCTAAAAGGCAACGAAAATGATAAATATGTGAAATAAATTGAAAATATATGCCCATAATCTGTAAATTTCATTAAATTTGCCATTTCTGGCATCCTTTACTACATTGAGTGATTAATCAAACTTTAAAATATGAAACTGGCATTTGGCACTATTCTAACCACTATCGGTTAATTGTCTAGTCTTGACAACCCCAGTGTGTGTGTGTGTGTGCACAACATATTTATAAGTGCCTTTAGATAGTCTGTACTTATGAACGCTTCTATGTAGGGCTGCAAGCGAGCCCGAAAATGCGCCTCGATTCCTCGTTTTAGAAGAATCGACTCGGACTCGGTTAATCGCTTGATTATTGCCCACGAAATAAACTGCTTCATATTTTGACATATCACGCCTTATAAAATGGTTACAAACCACACATCAGGAAAGAAGTTTGATAATTTATTGAATTTTGGGGAAAAGACGCATTTATAATGCAAAATATAAGAAACTTTAAACATCTTTATATTGCGAGATTTGAGGCGTCTTCGAAATATGTTATAATAAAATGCCGTCTTATAAAATGTTGTTACACAGCGAATTAAAGTTTGCAAATACTTAAAATATAAAAACCTGAAACGGAAACGCCTTATATTAGTAAAATATATAAAAATATTCATATATTTAAAGAAAATATAGAATTTTGTAGTAGATTTTACGTCTATGTTTAGTTGTTTTCGAAGGCCCGGTTCACTTTTCTTGCCTCGAGTATTGAACTGAATCGTTTCGTTTCCGAGTAACCGAAGAATCGTTGCAACCTTACTTCTATGAAGAAAAAATTAATATATGTAGTTATGTCATTGTAAATGGTTGGACAAGTGTAATTTTAAATATTTTATTTCAGGCCAATTCAAAGTACTTGAGCTGTATTGCCACCAGCTGTTTTCACATAGCTGCCAAAACTCAGGAGAAGCCAGTATTTATTCCAAGTGCTGCAGAACTGGTCAAACTGAGTCAGTGTGGTGGTGCTGCAGTGGACCTGGAACGAATGGAGGGATTGATTCTTGAGAAACTGCAATGGCAACTTGATGTTGTGACCCCATTACACTTTCTTCAACTGTTTTGCGATATGATAGAGGACAAGGAGAACTCTGGCTTTTTCACTTCATTGGTGCCTAGTTTAGATGTCCTCATGTGCCGTTTTAACATTGCCAAATACAGGGTAAGGAAATCATGTTTGTTAAGCTTTCACTTTAAGAGTGATTTTAATCTGAAACACTGACAATTGTTACACTAACTTTTGGGTTTTATGTAAGCCATCTCTTCACCTATTTGTGAACTATAACTTAGTTTTGGAGTGGTTGCTCAATGTATTGGTAAATACTGGCTACTTTTAAGTAATAGCTACTTTAAAATCTGACAGTTGAGTAAATATCTTATGTCTTGAAAACTAATGCATTTTTAGCATTTTCACAAATAATTTTTTGACACATCTTTTCAGTTTTAATTGTATCCCCGACGCGAAGCGGGGATACTATGGATTCATCATCGTTGTCGTCCGCGTCCGCAGAGATTTCTTGTTAGCGACCTACAGTCCACATTTCTTTCCGGATTTCTTTCATATTTGGCAGGTGGCTTGATATGGTAGAGGACTCGCCACCCTATCTTTTTGGTAGGCTTTATGTCTTTGTATCCCCGACGCGAAGCGGGGATACTATGGATTCATCATCGTTGTCGTCCGCGCCCTCGTCCGCGTGCGCAGAGATTTCTTGTTAGCGACCTACAGTCCACATTTCTTTCCGGATTTCTTTCATATTTGGCAGGTGGCTTGATATGGTAGAGGACTCGCCACCCTATCTTTTTGGTAGGCTTTATGTCTAAATTAGGCCTGTGGTAGACAAAAATGTCTAAAATGTGGAATATTGCTTGTTAGCGACCTACAGTCCACATTTCTTTCCAGATTTCTTTCATATTTGGCAGGTGGCTTGGTATGCTTGAGGACTCGCCACCCTATCTTTTTGGTAGGCTTTATGTCTAAATTAGGCCTGTGGTAGACAAAAGTGTCTAAAAAGCATTAAAAGTCATGAAATCATGCACTAAATCACTTATAACTTGAAAAGTGTTGCATTTAGAGCATTTTGTTAAAATATGTTATTCAGCTACTTTTTTCATAGCTACAACATGGTGAGTAACTTGGGTGTCTGTCTCAATAGCTAAGTGAGTAATAGCTACTTTTGGGCTTTTCAGTAACTTCCATCATGAGTAAAATCACTTGTAACTTGAAAACTATTGCATTTACACAATTTTGTATAAATATGTTATTCAGCTACTTTTGGGTCAGCTATAACATAGTAAAATTTCAGACCTGTAGCTCATGGCATAGCTGAGTAATAGCTACTTTTAGGTTATCACTGTTGAGTAAATTACTTATAACTTCAAAAGTATTACATTTAGAGTATTTTGTTTCAATATGTTATTCACCTATTTCGGAGTCAGCTATAACATAGTGAAGTTCCAGACCTGTGGCTCATTGCATAGCTGAGTAATAGCTACTTTGAAGTTCACACTGTTGAGTAAATCAGTTGTAATTGGAAAACTATTGCATTTACAGAAATTTGTGTAAATATGTTATTCAGCTACTTTTGGGTCAGCTATAACATAGTGAAATTACAGACCTGTAGCTCATGGCACAACTGAGCAATAGCTATTTTCAGGTACTGACTGTTGAGTAAATGACTTGTAACTTGAAAAATATTGCATTTGGAGTATTTTGTTAAAATATGTTGTTCACCTACTTTTGGGTCAGCTATAACATCGTGAAATTACAGACTTATAGCTCATGGCATAGCTGAGCAATAGCTATTTTCAGGTTCTCACTATTGAGTAAATCAGTTGTAACTTGAAAACTATTGCATTTACAGTATTTTGCTTAAATATGTTGTTCACCTAATTTTGGGTCAGCTATAACATAGAAAAAATTCAGACATGTAGCTCATTGCATAGCTGAGTAATAGCTACTTTGAGGTTATCACTGTTGAGTAAATCAGTTATAACGTGAAAACTATTACATTTACAGTATTTTGTTTAAATAAGTTATTCACATAATTTTTGGTCAGCTATAACAGAGTAAAATTGCAGACCTCTATGTCATGGCATAGCTTACCAATATCTACTTTCAGGTTCTCACTGTTGAGTAAATCATTGTATCCACTGGATAGCCGCAGTGTGTAGAGAGATTTCACCATTACCGCTCTAACGAAAAAAAATATTATAGCTAGCCTTCTCAAGTTTGCAAGGTATATTAGAGGGTGCACCACAGTATTCTATTGGTAGGCTTTATGTCTAAATTAGGCCTGTGGCTAAATTACTTGCCTACTAAAAATGAGTAATTCTGCATTTTCTCTAAAAGTATTGCAGATAGCAAATTTTTCTTAAATAACTCATTCACCTACTTTTGGGAGAGCTTTCACATGCTGAAGTTCCAGACCTGTAGGTAATTACTCACCTACTCAAAATGAGTAAATGCGAATTATCTCTAAAAGTATTGCAGATAGCCAATTTCTTTCAAATAACTCATTCACGTACTTTTGGGAGAGCTTTCACTTGGTGAAGTTTCAGACCCGTAGGTAATTACTCACCTACTGAAAATGAGTAAATGCATATTATCTCTAAAAGTATTGCAGATAGCCAATTTTTGTCAAATAACTCCTTCACCTACTTTTGGGAGAGCTTTCACTTGGTGAAGTTTCAGACCCATAGGTAATTACTCACCTACTGAAAATGAGTAAATGCAAATTATCTCTAAAAGTATTGCAGATAGCCAATTTTTGTCAAATAACTCCTTCACCTACTTTTGGGAGACCTTTCACTTGGTGAAGTTTCAGACCTGTAGCTAAATATTCACCTACTCAAAATGAGTAAATGCTAATTATCTCTAAAAGTATTGCAGATATCCAATTCTTATCAAATAACTCATTTATCTACTTTTGGGAGAGCTTTCACATGGTGAAGTTTCAGACCTGTAGGTAATTACTCACCTACTCAAAATGAGTAAATGCAAATTATCTCTAAAAGTATTGCAGATAGCCAATTTTTGTCAAATAACTCCTTCACCTACTTTTGGGAGAGCTTTCACTTGGTGAAGTTTCAGACCCGTAGGTAATTACTCACCTACTGAAAATGAGTAAATGCAAATTATCTCTAAAAGTATTGCAGATAGCCAATTTTTGTCAAATAACTCCTTCACCTACTTTTGGGAGACCTTTCACTTGGTCAAGTTTCAGACCTGTAGCTAATTATTCACCTACTCAAAATGAGTAAATGCTAATTATCTCTAAAAGTATTGCAGATATCCAATTCTTATCAAATAACTCATTCATCTACTTTTGGGAGAGCTTTCACATGGTGAAGTTCCAGACCCGTAGGTAATTACTCACCTACTGAAAATGAGTAAATTCCAGTTATCTCTAGAATTATTGCAGATAGCCAGTATTTCTCAAATAACTCATTAATATGAAAACAACTTAGAGGAAGTCATGTGCTGCAAATCTTTTGATGTGGTCAGATTTCACCTTGGGCCCCTCCTGCTTATTATTGGTCCTAGAGGTTTGCAATGTGAAAACGACTTATAGGAAATCATGGGCTGCGAATCTTTTGATGTGGTCAGACTTCACCTTGGGCCCCTGCTACAGGGTCAAATAAGGGTAGCCAAGCTTAAAAGTGCTTTCAGCTTGCTTATTAACAAAAAATGCTGTTTATCTTCTAAACTATGTTAGTTGGCCTTTGTCGGTGGATACATCCAGCATCTGGCCACAGATGCGTCCTTAGTCTAGTTTGGTTAACTTTTGGGATGCCAATCACAATAGCTGAGTCAGTTATAGCTACTTTCTCAGTTTGCAGCAGTTAGCATAATGAGAAAATGGCTTCTATCTTAAAAAGAAGTAAACTTTTTTTATTTTGTCATGTGTTAAAGCACTCTTTGTGCTACTTCATTGTGAAAGCTCAAACTGGTTGTTCAATTTTGGCAAAATCACAAAGTCGTGTAATTTAAAAATCATTACAGATAGAGCGATTTCAGACACAGTAGCGGCTGCTTATTCACCACCTCTGAAAAATTTTGAATTTCCTGCATTTCGACACCCAACAAGAATTTTGGTGGACCTCAAAAGTGTCTTTTATCTCGAAATCCATTACAGAAAGAGCGATTGGCCAGTAACAACTATATTTTAGGTACTTTTCAAGTGGATACAACTTGCATCTGGCCACAGGTGTGTCCATGATCTAGTTGAGCCCACTGGATGCATGAGGATAACCAAACTTAAAAGTGCTTATAACTCGCTTATTATTGGTCCTAAAGGTTTGCAATGTGTAACCAGAACATAGGAAATTATAAACTAGGAATCTTCCGGTGTGTTCTCATTTGAGCTTGGGGAAACTCCTTCACGGTCAAATGACCAAACTTAAAAGTTCTTGTAACTCGCTTATTCTTGGTCCTAGAGTTTTGCAGTGTGAAACCAACCTATAGGAAATCATGGGCTGTGAATGTTTTGACTACTAGAACTTCTGAAAAATTTATACTTCTCGGAATTTTGGCCGCCATCTTGAATTTTGCCAGAAATGGAAATGTTGTCTACCTCAAACCGAAAGAGATAGAGTGATTTTCAGGCAAATTTTGGACCTGCTGGGTGCTAAGCACTACCCCTGTAGGACCTGAATAATTCAGAATTTTCCATATTTCGGCTGCCATCTTGAATTTTTGCAGAAATGGAAAATGTCTTTTATCTCTAAATAACATATTGTGCGTTTTTGAACACACTTTTGCCCCAGGACTACTTCTTTAAATTAGAATTTAGAATTTTCTAATTTCAGGTGCCGTCTTGAAAAATGCTGTTTATGTTCAAAACCATGGTGGGTGTCCATTTCCTGTGGATACATCTTACATGTGGCCACAGATATGTCCTTGGTCTAGTTTAATTACACATTTTGTTTATATCACTCATATAGGTTCACCTGTTCAGTAGTTCAGTAGTTACAGACTAGTGATAGTACAATTCTGTGTAATTGCTCTTCTTTTTTTTTTTTTTTTTTGACAGATTGAAACCATTGCCTTGGCTCTTGTTAGCTACAAGCTTCAGGAAATGGGGATTTTAAACTCTGTAGAGAAGTTTGCATCCATTGTGGAAATGCAGTTTTATTGCCAGGTAAAGCTATTGTTATAGTTGTATCCACCGGAAGCATCCGGTGGATACTTTGGTTTAGCGTCCGCTACGCCGCCGCCGCCGCGCGTAGAGAGATTTTCGGCGTTAACGCTCTAAGAGGAAAACAACAGCAGCTAGGTTCACCAAATTTGCAGGATATCTTCATTGGGGGGCAAGCTTCTCTGGGAAGGAAAATAGCCTCATTCTGAAAAACAAGATGGCTGCCACGGGCATTTCTTTGAAAATAATCTACATTTTTCTACTGGCTGTTCCTCATAGGTAGAAGGTCGAATCTCTTCATAGGTGATATGTATGACACATATACATGTCCTCTATAACCTTGCACACATTTGACCTTGAAGCTCCTAATTCAAGGTCATCCACGGAGTGCCGAAGTAACCCACATAGCGGACTTTAAAAGTGCCTATATCTCCCTTATTATTGGTCCTAGAGGTTTGCAATGTGAAGCCAACCTATAGGAAATCATGTGCTGCGAATCTTCTGATGTGGTCACATTTGACCTTGGGCCCCTCCTTCAAGGTCAAACGAGGACAGCCAAACTTAAAAGTGCTTATAACTCGCTTATTATTGGTCCTAGAGGTTTGGGATGGTAAACCAACCTATAGGAAATCATGGGCTGGGAATCTTTTGGTGTGGTCGGATTTGACCTTGGGCCCCTCCTTCAAGGTCAAACGAGGATAGCCAAAGATAAAAGTGCTTATAACTCGCTTGTTATTGGTACTAGAGGTTTTGGTGCATTGTCTTTACGGTGGATACAATTTGCATCGGTTCTCCGATGCGCTAGGTCTAGTTTTGTGTGCTGTATGTAGCCCCATTAATAGTTCTTAGTGGGTTTATTTTGACCATATGTTGTTAAGTTTTGAATATTCAAGTTTTGTTGGGATTAGTTTAATCACTGTAAAAGTAGTACTCCAGTTATTGCATATAATTATTTCAGACAATGATACCTCCTACTGTAATGTGTCCATGCAATATTAGATTTATTTTGTTAGATTGCTGACGAAGAGTTTTTGGAGTGTCGTGGTCAAATTATGGATTTGCTAGAAATGTACCGTAACCAGCCTTCCAAACTTCCACGCCTTCAGCTGACTTGGACAGTTTCTCGTCGAACCCTCAACAAGATGAAGCCCAGTACAAAAGTTCTTTCCGACTTAGAGCCTATAATGGAAGATGAAGATGATAGTTCTGATGCTGGACTATTTGACAGGTATGCATTCCATAGACCCTCTTATTCAGGTTTAAAATGCGCATTAGTTGAGACAGATTTTACAGGTTATTAACTGTATGTCTGTCAACCAGTCTTTTACCATAAAGGTTACAATTTAAATTTTAAAATTAATTTTAAAAAATCAAAATCAAGTATGCATGACTTTTTTTTAACTTTTTTTCCCCCAAGATGTAACTTTGGTCTTTTGTGAGTGAAAGGAGTATGTTTAAGGCTTAACCTGTTACTCTCTTTTTTTAAGTGAGAATGATGAAAGTGAACTTGAGAGACAAATTCGTTCAATGCGGCTGAAATCCCACCAAACTTTGCCACTCCCTAGAAGCAGCCAGGACCAGTTGGGCTGTGGAGTTGAAGCTGGCAAACAGAAGCCAGTGGCAATGTGCTCCACCACCAAGATTATCAAAACCGTGGAACCAACCTCCGCAGATTGTGATATATAATATCTTCATGAAAGCCAAAGTGAGATTTTATTTTCACATGATACATCCCCACATCAAAATATTTGTGATTCTTTTCTGTGTATGCTTAGGCAACACAGCTGTTTAGCTTGTGTCGGAATACATTTATGTGTAATATGTGACGTTGCTTCTAAGGACGTTAGAAAACATGGGTACATTCATTAGTGGACTTTAAGAAAAAAAAATTGTTTCTAACTGTGAAGTAGCCCTATTATGGATGTACCTCTTTTAACTGCTGCAGAAGTTTAGAGATTTATAGTATATTCAGTCTTTAATAAATAATTTGTGATATCAGTGTGAATTTAAACATTACCGCATTTATATTTTACTAGTTTTATAGTGTATATGGTGCATAAAAGGTGCTCTTATTTGCATAAAAGATATCTGCCACCTGTTTAAAGTGTTGTAACTGTAACAGAACTTTGTTGTTGATCAATGTTGATGTGTATTTTTTGCAGTATTGTCAGGTAACAAGGACAACTCGACATTCATAAAGGCAGTATTATAATTAAACTTGATGCCTTATCAATATTTAAGAGTATTGATTCTTTTCATTATAAAAATTCACATGAATTAGTTAAAATTACTCTTAAAGTGTGAGTTTCTGTGATTGTAACGTTTATCAAAAGTTGTTAATTTCAATTGTATTTCTTTTCAAGATCTTTTGGGATAAGCTTGATCTGAGTGAAAGTGTCACTTGTCACAGGGAAAAAAGATCTGTCCTATGTTAAATAATATAAGAAAATAAGTCCTTCATTTCTGAAATTCGAAGAGCAGTTCATAAATGAAAAATTAAATTGTTTTTATGAAGCTGGACATTTCATAATTTAAGGATAAAAACAACAGGTCTATTACATTGCATTATGTAACTTTGTCAAGAGTGATACTTGCTTACAGTGCCAATTTTCTACATGTTATTGTTATTATTATTACTATTTTATGTATTTGTTAATAACAAATGCCTTTACAGTAATGACTGATTTAAAATCACGACTTACACATAGCAAATTGCTATAGTCTGCAAAATTGAGACTTTGATCAGCTTTGCAAATGATCCATTCATTTGATTATTGTGTGCTTAAGATTGTTGTATTTAACTGATGTCTAGAAATAGCTGGTGCACTATTGATATTGGAAACACTTGTAGATATATTGCATTTTACGTGGATATGATGTAATATGTAGAAATACTTGGGGAAGTATTTTCTGCAGACACTGAACATTTATGTGTGTGTGAACTGTGTCACAACTGCTGATATGTGCCATGTCCTGCAAACTTGTTCAACGCTTCAAAACTTGTCATTTAATGTGCCTACTACTGAAGACCTATAGTCTCTTGAGAAGTACTAGTCGGATGAATTTTTGATAATGAAGTATTGGTGTATTCAGCATCCATGAACTTGATTTTGATGTTGCAAACATATCCTTGATACCAGGAAATTGATTTGAATTATTGACAAAAGGAAGAATAATCTTGCATTCAGTAATTTGTAGTATGCAAATAGTTTCAGTGTCCATATATTGTGGTCGTACAGTAAATCATTCTGATACATAGAAAGACATAAACTCTCTCCAGTCACTTGTTCAAAAAAGTTCTCATGCCAATGTTTACTTGAAGAATGACCACTTTGATCAAATTGTGTTTGTTCCAGGGTTGTCCTATGCAAGCTGTTAAACATATCTTGTGAAAGTTTGAAGGCAGTTTTCTTTCAAGAGTTATTTGTGTATACTACATTCCAATGGATAAATTACCAGGAAACTATAATCTACATGGTTTCAAAGTAGTACTTTCATTAATATGGTAAATGTTACCTGTTTGGAAATAGCATTTGACATTACTTCAGGTATTTAGAAAGTGTCGGAGGGTTTTCTTCAAGTAGATAATATTTTTGTGGGTTTAAAACTTCATCTTCCCCCAAAAAATGCTTGTATAAGTGTGGGTTAGGCTGGTCACAAGTATTTAGAAAGTGGTGGTACAGTAGCAGTATTACTCATTGAAATGAACTACATGTATTTATGAATGTTTGCGTGCACATTTCATTGCCATCTGCCAATTTGTAGTTCTCTATTTCATCCGTCATGTATTAATGAGGTGGATGCTCAAATGTGTGAACAGAATAAAACTTGGTGGGTATGTTGCTTTCAGGTATTTGGAAAGCATTGAACTGCTTTCTTAGTCTGTTGTGTGAGTTTTTAATTCTAATCAAAGAAGGTAAAGCATTGTCAATAAATATGTTCCTGTAGTTGCTATTGGTTGTGAAATGACCACATTTCTAGTTGTACAACTGTGATACTTTATTAATGCATTAGTTGTGTATTGTTGCTAATAGTAGTGTTTCCATTTGGGTAACTGAATTCTTTTACACTGACATAAGACCAAATGCATTTTGTCATGAAGGTTGAAATTGAATTAACACAAGTGTTACGTATGACAGGATAAATTTTACATTTTAATGTTTTAATGGGTTATTTTTAAGTCTGATACATTATTTTTACATATAAAGTCAGAGAGAAGAGCAAATGGATCTTTATCTAATCATCATGATCAACTTCCTCAGCATTCAAAAGTTTGTGTAGCATGTGGGTCATACTGTCTGTTGGAAAAGTGCCTCTTTGTGCAGAAAAGCGGATTTGTGGAAAATTAAGGATATTGGGGAAAAACAACAAGAAAGACTTTTGTTATGATATTCTGTACAACTTGGTTTTTCAAAGTAAATGTTTTTCATTTCAAAACTAACTACTACTGCTCTTAATTTTAGTTACTTTATTTTAGTCAATCATAAGTTTTGGAAATTGGTTTAATAAATTTGGAGAAAAAAAACAACAAAAAAACAATTATATTAGTGATAAGTCTTGCCTATCTAAATCCCAAACAGACTTTCCATTTGTTCTTGTTTACATGGTTAGGTATCTCCACTTAATACTCCGGTAATACATTTCATGCCAACAAAGATTATACTTTTTATTTTACTGCAACACATACAGTTTGATCTGAAGTAGACTTTGTCTTTATGCATTGATTCTAAATGTTGCCCAAAATTGGATTCCAAAGTCAATTGTTTTTGTATGGGAAATGCATTTTTACTTGTGAATATATATTCGTTATCCCTGTGTTTTATTTATTAAGTAATAAGTAGAGTTATCTGTTAATATATATATATCTGTGCTTGTGTCATACTATTACTTTTCTTAATACTTAAGAATGGTGTGGTGCTGATGTGGTCAGCCTTATTGTGTTCTTAAGGGATTTAAATAAACTAAACTGTGGAAAGCAGCAGGTTTGAAATTGCAGGTTTATTTCACACTAAGGTGTCACAAGTCCTGTTGGTATTTGCTCATAGACTGCTGCAAGTTAATTGCAGTTAAAACTTTGAAGATTAAAAATTGAAGAATGTGACTAATTGTTGCCAGTTAACAAAATATAGCGGCCAGTTTTATAAGATTAATATGTGTGTGAATCTGCAGATCTGTACATATTAAACATGATTAGAAAAGAAACCTATACACTTATTGTCAAAATATAAACTTGTATTATATATAACAAATTGGAAAAACGAAAAAAAAAATATATATATGAAACCATGCCACATAAAAAAGCAAGAAGTTGTAGTATTCATTGTAGTTTATGTAGTGCTAAGATTGTTTTGGTTTGTTTATTGTTTCCCCCCTTGCTTTTTACACATACTGCTTATTACATTGTATGTTATTATTATATTGATATATTTACTTTGTGCAAATGATGTGATTTTAGTCATTCATTCCAAATCACTTGATGGATAATAATGACCAGGGTGTTTATTTTGTGGCAGCAAGGGTAATATTCTTTTGAAATATTTCACAGGAAAGTGACAGATCTTGTGCATTGATTGCATGGTGCTCTGTCAAGCCAAGCTGGAGAAAACTATGAAGTAATATTTATATCCCCAGACAAAAGTCGGGGATATACTGGTTTCATCTCCGTCGTGCCGTCTCCATACATTTTGAATTGTGTGCGTGATAACTCAAAACGCTTCCATGGATTTCATTCAAAATTGGCACATACACATGTATTTGGGTCAGGAGAAGAACTCTATTTCAAGATGACCTTGAACTTCCAATAATAAAGAAGTTATGGCCACCTTAAGGCCAGAAATTTGACCTTTGGCCCCTTAATTCCCTCTAGGTTGAAAACAATGTGGCTCATCTGGGTCAAATTTTTCCTGGGAAAACATTAATATACTCTTTTTAAAAGGCCAAAAATCAAGACTTTATGATGAAGTTAAATTTGTTTTAAGGCCCAAAAAGACCCTACTTAGACGTTTTCGTGACATTTTCATATATTTTGCCCCTTGACAGTCTTGACAAGTTTCAGACTGTATTAGATATAACTTTTATGTATAATCTTTGTGGAAAATTTGAAGTCTTTAGCTTTAATTTATGGTCACCTTAAGACCTCTAAAATGTCCACAGAGACCCAGTTTATGGACTTTTTGCCACTTTTGAGCCCTATTGCTGTCAAACTATGTGACATGGGTCTGAAATCTCATCTTGGAGAGATAAAAAAAATCAATGCTTTAAGTAGACATTTAACCTCTGTATGAGGCTGATAAACAGTCTACCTGGAGGACTTCCTTCTGTATTTTTCACATATTTTGCCTTGTAACTTGGAAGTGGCAAATCTGACCAAACTCAAAAATGTAGTGGATATAACTTGTATATGTGATCTTTCTTTGTGAGAAATTTGAGCTTTGTGTTTTTAATTTTAAGGACACGTTAAAGTTTCTAAAATTACCACAGGGACCCACTTTATACCTTTTGGACCACTTTTTTCTGAGAATATGCAACATGACTGTCTACCTCATCCCAGTTAATATTAAGATCAATCGGATGATAAGTGATTGTTTGGAAAGTGATTATCTGTTTGTATAGAATGTTCCTATTTTTATCTGATCTTGCTCATAAGTTCTAAATATCCTTCCACTTTTTAATGTAAATTATGTGCAAATCTAGCTTGGGGGTATTTAAACCAAAACTTGAACTATGTACTGTTACAAATATCAACATCTTTCTTTCTTTGTTTTTTTTTTATCTCTCCACCAATATATTAAAGGCGCATACAAGCCTAACAAACATTTTATGCTACTATTTTAGAAAGTACTGAAACCCAACCATTGAAATACTTTTAAAAAGGATTAATCATTGCAGGCAGATTGACTTATAAAAAAATTAAAGAAAATGGTTTAATCAAAAGAAAAATAATAAAAGACGGTTTATAATAATTGTGAATCACACAACAAAAAATGGATGCTACAAAAAATACCCAATTAATTCCTGTGGCGTGAGAGATGACCTGCCTGGGGATATGTTGGTGTTGAGTCGGCGCAGTCTAGTTAACGTAAATTTGTTTTGGCATTGTAATTTTCCCATTATTCATTAAAAATATTTGAGAAATACTTGTTAATCTGGTTTTTAGCCATGTTGACAGAGTTCTCTGGTAATATGATGAATTGCAAATATGGAATTCTCACCAAATGTAATATAAGGGGAAAAATTATTGACATTAGTTGATTTGATCTTTTGCTGTGAAAAATTGTCGCATCAACCAGCTCCAACATTGTTATACATAGCATATATGTGTCATATCTGATGGTATAAAATGTGCTTTAATTTCATGTGAAATATTTCAAGAACATCCCAATGTATTGAAGAATTTCTTCCTAGTCCTTGTTATTTGTTAGTTCTGAGGTAAAATTTACAAGCATGTTGCCCTTTTGCTAATCATGACAATCCATGAGAGGTGATGATGCCTCAATGTGCTTGTAACATTTTGCCAAAGTTATGTGCTAATTGAACATTTTGCGATGAAGTGCTGCTCTTTCATTTTCGAGGGCATAATTCCATTATTCTTCTAGTCTGGTATTCTTTGTTCATGCCAAGAGATATACCTATTGGTGCACGTTAGATGCAGTGCTGTGTTTATCACTGGCATTTAACAGCTGTCCATTAGTGAACTGGAAATCAATTTTGTGAGTTCTTGTATCTGATTGGCTTCTAATATAAATCTCTGGTCTTTGGCTGCATGTTCTAGTCTTAATAAAGAGGGAGTTCCTCATCCGTTGCAATCTCATTTTATGTGTATTTTCTAGGTCCACAGAGTGTATGCTTGTTCAAATAGTAGCTTATTGTTGTATTTAAACACTATTTAGAATCGCAGATTAGTAAGTAATGACAGAATAATAAAGCATTTTCTTGTGATTTAGTGGTTAATGCCTTATTTTAATTTATTGGCTTAAATAAATAATCTTTTGAGCATTTCATACATATTCCTGAACAACCAAGGCACACAGTTGTAATGGGTGTTGAAACGATGTGCCTCATCTGTTTTGTATGTTCATTTTTTCATTGCTAAATGATAATTATTCAAGTAATTATTATGAATAATTGATTGCCTTCAGTATTGACAGATATAACAACTATTATGTGTAAATCTTTGTAACTTTCTATGATAGCAGGCATTGATCATTGTGAGATTGTGCTTGCTTACAGTTTTGATGTTTCATGTTACAGTATATTGTTTGTGTTGAAGTGATACTTTTACAAATCATTTATGAGTGTGTTGGTGTTAAGCGGACATTTATTTCTGTGACGTGATAGACATGAAGCAGGATTGTCAAAAACTGGGAAAGATAGATAATTGTTTTAATTTCAAATAAATGACAAATTGCTGATGCACACTGACAGGGTATTTTCAGTGACTCTCCTTGGGATGGGTCTTCAAGACAAAGTCACAAAATAATTTTCAGCAACTTTCTGGTGTGATGACTATTGTTACGTGAAGGGTAACTTAAAATTTCCAATGTCAGTCGTGAAAAGGTATACTGATCCTTTTTATGCTGGTTTCTTAAAGCAGTTCATAATTTCAATCTGGGGAATATTTAGCTTTGTATTAAGTCATAGATATAGCACAGATTTTCACCAGGATATGCAATCAAAACACCTGCTGCTAGTTTTGCAATGATTCTTGTAAATCTGTTAAATTGTGGATTGTTTTGATATAGATGCAGGATTTTCAATTTTCTCTTGTTGGCTAGTTCTTGTATTATTACATCCCTATTAAGTCATGCTCGACCTTCTAAAAATATATGATTCACAATAGGTTTGCTGAAGGGGTTGTGTGAGATTGGGGAGGAGTGTGGTTGGGTTTTGAAACCAATGCACAATACACTGTCAAACTTGTTCCAACAAGCTTGCAAGCTTTTTCATAGCTAATGATTTTGCAATTTCTTTTAGAATATACTGGGCATAGTGGTAAGGATACTTTTTTGAGTTGTTTGTATATGTTTTTGAAGCCAACAAGACATACGGTTTGCCAGTGACATGGTTTGTATTTCACCAGATGCTGAAACACTTGTAAAAAAATCTTTTCTGAAGTGATCTAAGTTATCTACTTGTTGTTTTTGATCTGTATAAATTTCAGAATATATTCATTATCATTCAGAAATTCTGCTGCCATATTAGTACACATACAAAAAAAAAGACACATCCATCCCTTATTAATAATGGCTTTATAGGTGCTTCTCTAGTATTCAGTTCTGTGTTCTATTGCTATCCAATATTAGCAGGGTGGCAAATCATGTGATCTTACAGTTCTGTTTTAACAATCCTGCCTCATCATTTTCAACTCAAAGTGTTTTATAACAGAACTACCTTTATAAATGTATATCATCATATCAGGGTTTTAAGAGTATTTGTAATAGACTGTAAGTTATGCACTGAGCATGATCCTCAACTATCATCGACAAACCGAGTGTTTTTGCTATGTATCAAAGAGATAAATGAAGATTATATATGCAAACATTGTTAATGTGTCCTGTTAACTTGTGTTGTTTACTAATTGTAGATACATATATAATATATCTATATTTATGTTAATGTTTACATTTGTCCAAAACATGCTCAGATTTTTGTAGTTAGCTTGCCAGTTTGTATAATATTCAAGAAGTTGAAACCTAAATTCTCTGTGTTTTTTTGTTTTGTTTTTTTGTCCTATGCAGCATATTTGTGGGTCTGTAAATTTATCCTGTTCAAACTCAGAACTTCAAAGCAGTCTTTTATTTTGCTATGGTGGAGGAATATTGACAGTTTTCCTTTTGTGCGTTGTATGACTGATACTGCTGCAGTTTAAAGACTTGGTGGTTGTTGTTGATCTCAAAGTGCCGCCTCTGAAAACCTTATAAAATTACACTTACAGATGTACTGCAGTGGAATAGTTGTGTGTATTTATGGATCTAAAGTGTTGATGTAGTGTTCAGTTGTATTTGCATATGTAATTATATTCAGGAAGTAGCAGTATTTTATGTCTTAGAATCAGCGTGTCTCATTGCTTAAGGCTTAAGATATAATGTACTTGAATTTCTTTTCTTTTTTTTCTTGGATTTTCACATATTCAGAGAAGAAAAGGCTCAAATAGTTTGTACATCATTTGTTAAATCCTTAATTGCTATGATATTTTATTTGTAATTTCTACCTTGTTTCAATACTCCTTTGAAATCCTTCATACATATTTATATCTTGCTAAGATGCAATGTACTAGTGTCACAAATAGTCACTTTGTATTTTACTAGTCATGTGACAATTATACAAGAATGTGCAGTAACCCTCCCTATGCAGAGTCGGTCACCAGTGTTTACAACAATTAAGACACAAGGCCTGGGCAGCCATGTGTGTCATCAATTTACCAGACTCTCAGTTTGCATTGTCTCAGAAAAATATAGACTTGCTGTTAATGGTGTCAAAAGTTTTAAGGTTGGCATTGGGGTAGTTAAATGCCAGTTTAATGAACCATATTAAATTTACAGTTTTGCTATTTTAAATAATTTTTAAAAAATCTGGGGAAAAATTCTTCCTTAAAAAGATAAAAATTGCCAGTGAAATGTCAGATATCTCATTTCCACATTTTTGTGATCCATTTTGGTTCAACGCGGTGTCACTCTAGTTTTTCTTTTAAAACTGCTTTAAGGTAGAACAACCGGATCATGTCCCTGGCATGAAAATGTCCTGTGAATAACCCAGAAAGTCATTTTTAAGTTTTCACTATGGCATCAATGATTTATTGTGCAACACAAACAGTTTTATGACAACAGTATGCTCTCTCCCAGTTTGTAGCAGCACACTTTGACTTTTTAACCAGTAGAAACATCAAATGTCTATGGTCAATATTAACTAGTGAAGCATTTTCATATTGATATAATACTTCAGTCCCACCTATAGTTGACTGTGATTCAAGGAGTTTGATGTAACTTATTTTTCGAGATGACATAATAGTAGCTTAGTCAAGGTTAATTTATTTCATATGTACTATTTTAAAACCTTTTAAACATCTGTGGTGTTATTTCATGTGTACCCAGAAAACAAAGGAGTGCCTTCGTGTCCTTTAAATGATGCAATTCACAAATATTTCAAGGCAGTCGGAACCACATTTTTTTTTTTTTTTATTACAAATTACTGTTTTGCTAGAGTTGTAAGTGTAGTGGCATTATCTTTTTTTCTTTTGTCAAAGTTGTTTGTGAAAGTTGTAAATTTGTGCCTTTATTGTTAATTACAGTTATTTGGGGGAAAATTGTGAAATTTAAGGGGAAAAACATGCGTAGTGATAGTACTATTTATCATGAAGCTGGTAAAACACGACAGTGAACCAATTCTAAAAGTTGGATTGTGTAAACTTTTTGGAAGCATTCATTGAAGTTTCCTGGGTTTTGATTACTTAAATTCATAGAAATCACCTATGTGTATTTAGTTCATGGTTTTAATGTTATTTTTTTTGTACCTGACCAACGTATTAGTTTCATTAAGCAATAAAGTTTTAGTTTTGTGTAATTTTCTTAAGTGTGGAAAGCACAACTAAACTGTCTATGCGATTCAGGCAGGAGCTTTGGCATTGTTTCGAGTCAAACTTGCCACACTGAGATTTCATTGTGTTCATGTTCTTCAATGTCAGTGATAGTTTGCTTCAGCAACCAAATATATCTTCTTTGTGCTATAATTTTAATTCTTGTTGAGAACAAATTTTTTTAATCTGTAACTTTCTTCACTCACTGTGTGGAAATAAAGATCTCATAGTGCACAATTCTCTTTTTGTTGACCTGTCTGTGTTGTGACAAACTTGATATTTAGCTTCATATGGCAACAACTAGCGCTTTCATAACTAGTAAAAGTACAGAAGTCTATGAAATCTTGTAACTACATTAAAAATGTAATATCCATAAATATTTTGGAAAAACTTTCAAATTCTGAATAGACTATGTTTTATTGCATTAATTTATATTACCTAACAGACCAATGCCTTTGGTCTGGTGCAAGCTGGCAAAACCAAATCTCAGAAAATTATGTCCCGAGTTATACTCGAGCTGGTCTAGTTATGTCTCCTTACTCGCTAGGGGCTAATGCACCCACCACTCACTAGTGGACATTGCATGACTTCATCTTTTTGCACAAACAAATCAACACTGATTTTATTTTTTGGAAATATTTTACTGAATTTTGGTGTTCCTCTGTCCGCTTACTTATACGTGTATATTGAAGCGTCCCGCAAGGGACGCTTGTTTGTTTATGGGAGACCTTCAGGCTCCGCCGGCTCCACATTTTGTTTTCCTTATAACTCTGTAACCGTTAGGCGGACTCTTTTCAAATTTGGCAGGTTTAGGCAGTAGCCTTGGGGAATTTTTTTGAATATGCTGCAGTGACATTTCAACCAATCAGAGAGGTCACATGACCAAAAATGTCTTTTTTTCGATTTTCCAAATAAGGAAAACACAAAAATGCTTGTATCTCGAAAACCATGCTAGATAGTGATTTCGACGAAATTTTTGACCCGCAGGGTATCTCTGCGGAGTAGTTATACCAATTTTCAAAAAATTTTTGTCTCGCCAAAAATGGCGGCCATTTTGAATTTTCGAATTTTTCGCAAAAATTGCAAAACACAAAAATGCTTATATCTCGAAAAGCGTGCTAGATAGAGCGATTTCGACGAAATTTTTGATCCACAGGGTATCTCTGCGGAGTAGTTATCCCAATTTTGAAAAAAATTTTGTCTCACCAAAAATGGCGGCCATTTTGAATTTTCGAGTTTTTTGCAATAATTGCAAAACATGAAAATGCTTATATCTCGAAAACCGTACTAGATAGAGCGATTTCGACGAAATTTTTGACCCACAGGGTATCTCTGCAGAGTAGCCATGCCTATTTTCAAAAAAATATTTGTCTCCCCAAAAATGGCGGCCATTTTGAATTTTCCGCAAAAATTGCAAAACATAAAAATGCTTATATCTCGAAAACCCTGCTAGATAGAGCGATTTCGACGAAATTTTTGACCCACAGAGTAGCCATGTGTATTTCCAAAAAAAATTTGTCTCGGCAAAAATGGCGGCCATTTTGAATTTTCGAAATTTTCGCAAAAATTGCAAAACATAAAAATGCTTCTATCTCGAAAACCCTGCTAGATAGAGCGATAATTCGACGAAATTTTTGACCCACAGGGTATCTCTGCTGAGTAGCCATGCCAATTTTCAAAAAAATTTTATCTTGCCAAAAATGGCGGCCATTTTGAATTTTCGTGCTACATAGAGCGATTTCGACGAAATTTTTGATCTTCAGGGTATCTGCAGAGCAGCTATCCCAAAGAGCTTTCACTTTCAGACCCATAGCCAATTTTTCTCAAATAACTCATTCACCTACTTTTGGAAGAGCTTTCACATGGTGAAGTTTCAGACCCATAGCTAATTACTCACCTACTCAAAATGAGTAAATTCGAATTATCTCTAAAAGTATTGCAGATAGCCAATTTTTCTCAACTCATTCACCTACTTTTAGGAGAGCTTTCACTCTGAAGTTTCAGACCCATAGCTATTTATTTACCTACTCAAAATGAGTAAATGCTAATTATCTGTAAAAGTATTGCGGATACCCAATTTTTATCAAATACTCATTCATCTACTTGTGGGAGAGCTTTCACATGGTGAAGTTTCAGACCCATAGCTAATTACTCACCTACTCGAAATGAGTAAATGCGTATTATCTCTAAAAGTATTGCAGATAGCCAATTTCTCTCAAATAACTCATTCACCTACTTTTGGGAGAGCTTTCACTCCGTGAAGTTTCAGACCCATAGCTAATTATTTACCTACTCAAAATGAGTAAATGCTAATTATCTGTAAAAGTATTGTGGATACCCAATTTTATCAAATAACTCATTCATCTACCTTTGGGAGAGCTTTCACTCTGTGAAGTTTCAGACCCATAGCTATTTATTCACCTACTCAAAATGAGTAAATGCTAATTATCTGCAAAAGTATTGCGGATACCCAATTTTTATCAAATACTCATTCATCTACTTGTGGGAGAGCTTTCACATGGTGAAGTTTCAGACCCATAGCTAATTACTCACCTACTCAAAATGAGTAAACGCGAATTATCTCTAAAAGTATTCCAGATAGCCAATTTTTTCTCAACTCATTCACCTACTTTTGGGAGAGCTTTCACTTGGTGAAGTTTCAGACCCATAGCTAATTATTCACCTACTCAAAATGAGTAAATGTGAATTATATCTTAATAGTATTGCAGATAGCCAATTTTTCTCAAATAACTCATTCACCTACTTTTGGAAGAGCTTTCACACACGAAAATGAAAAATTGTGAATATCTCGGGAAAAGCTATTTCTTCTCCTTTAATGCTCAGCGGGAGATACACACCGCGGCAGTGGTCTTGACAAATATTTTTGTCTCCCCAAAAATGGTGGCCATTTTGAATTTTCAAACTTTTTGCAAAACACAAAAATGCTTATATCTCAAAAACCGTGCTATATGGAGCGAACTCAACAAAATTTTTGACCTGCTGGGTATCTCTGCAGAGTAGCCATGCCAATTTTCAAAATATTTTTGTCTCGCCAAATATAGCAGACATTTTTAATTTTTTAATTTTTTGCAAAACACAAAAATGCTTATATCTTGAAAACCGTGCTAGATAGAGCAGACTGCGCTGACTGGTTGTCACAACAGTATAAGGCTAGAAACGAAGCATTTTCTTAATACTTTAGCACTCACCTTTATATCCTTTTCGGGACGCTTTGTTTTTGCTATGCAAAAACATTATCTTTTTTTTTGCGAGCGATCCTCTAGTTGATCTTTGGATATCATAATAATACTGGGCTCTTATATAGCGCTTTTTCTATCATTAGCTCAAAGCGCTTTACACAGTATTACCCCAGCAAGGATAGCTAGCCTTGGTAACCTTACCTATTGCTGCCATGCAAGGCGCAGAAGCCAGTATTCCTTAAAGCTGAATGACATCTATAGGACAATGCACAGGTGATTGTGGCAACCATAGTGTGTACATTGCTACGAGAAAGAAGTGGGTGTCCCCTTATTACTTCAGATATTGCTGTTGACCAACCTGCTACATCCAACCTACCTGTGTCTGCATTGTTTGTTATGCATATGGAACATGCACGGAGGGCTTTCTGGTTCTGAATCCAGACCAGGATCAAGACGGAGAACCAAGCATATAGAGACTGTAAAGGCTGGTAGAAGCTATATGGTTTGGAACTTTATACCTGAGCTGGCATACTCTCCATCTTTGAATGCTCATAACCCTTCAGCGGGGTCAAGGTCGTTGCTGGTCGGGGAAAGTCTCACTAGCCTTTCCAGCAGATGAATGATTCTTTAAGAAATTCAATGAAAAGAAGCTCACAGTTCATACCAGTTACTAGTACCACTTGTCAGAGCTAGGTAGTGTGCACTGAATAATTCCATCACCCTAAGTCACGACTCTCCTTTCAGAATCTAGAAGACCAATGTACCACCAAATCCTCCCTTGCAAATTCAAGGAATATCTCCCCTGGGGTGGGGGAAGATCTAGAAAATTTTCCCGGGGTGGGGGGAGCGGACCATAGCAAACAAACTGGGAAATACACCCATTAATGTCAGCAAGTACGAAAATCTCACTCCTGGATAGTTTCCATAGAGACAGGCCTAAGAGTTGCCGAGGCATCCCCTCTTGGAACCTTTCCCTGGTCCTGCACCATCTTACAAAGGTTCCCTGTGAACCTCTTGAAGAGGCTCCTTAATGGGGGTGTTCCACTGGAGCCGACCATACAACTGACTACGACTCTAGGGTCAGCTGCAAAAGTCAGGGGTTGGGGACCAAAATCCAGAAAAAAGTGTGTGAAAATTTTTTGTCAATTTCATCTGCCCAACAGGATGTAGTGCATCCCGGCTTGTCTGTATCAAGATCCTGATCTGACTTGGGATCAGGATGCTTTTCTCCATAAGACTGGAAACTACCAGAACACGCTGTAAACCCATAACAGACAAACCATATCAGGCCACAACAAGCTGTGCTGACAAACCAACAAGGCTGGAGCATTTTCCTGACTGCCCAACTGGACTCCTTAATTTGTGGAGTCAGGATCGAGAGTCGGGATCAAACCAACACTATATAAACCCCTTCTTGCTGCTGTAAATCATCATTTATCACTGCAAAGATGGAAGCTACACATCAAAGACTTTCTACAGAAGCCTTGGGTACTTTTGTTTGTTGTTGAGTTTAACATTTTGGTATTCATAATGATTTATACACAGAAAAGGACACCTCTGAACCCAGGACCAGCACCTGCCCTACCTACAGCCAGCGCCTTCACCACAGCCACAGAAGAAGTTTGGGGTTTTTTGTCAAACAGCAAGCTATTGTTTTTGAGTGGTCCTGAGAAAAACCTATAACTTTTACAACAGTGGTCCTGAAAAAGACTGATTGTAGGCAAGTGCAGTAGTTCTGCTGCCGCTGCCTGGGGTGGGCTGATTGCTAGGGGGGGCTGGGCTTGCTGCTGCTGAGGCTCTTGCTATGCAGTGGTGGTTGGAGGAGAGGCAGCTTGTTGATGCGTGTCACTTGGTGAAAACAGTTGCGATGCATCAATCTGCTGTTAGCTCATGACTGTAGATTCTCAAAGAAGCTAGAGAGTTGCGATATGTTGTGTGAACATTCTTTACCTGTGGTTGAGGCAACTGATGGTCTGTTGAAGTGTTTCGTTGGGGTCAGTGTGACAGTAAACAGTCTTGAAGGTCCGGCTTGTTGGTCATCAACAACTACAAAGGAAGTCGGCTGCCCCCTGGGTTGCTGCTGTCCTTTGGTTGCCTGTTGGCCCTGCTGAACTGGTTGGATGACCTGGCTTGCTGGCATCTGAGTCTCTGGATTAGTTTGCGGATTACTGACCTTGAATGCCCCTCGACTCTCCCTATGATAATGATTTTTAGGCGGGTTGCGTGTAACCAACCCGCCTATTAGATTGATGTATCCGAGGTCCATCTGTCTGTCCGTCCATATTTTCGTTTCCGGACTCTAACTCAAAAACACTTTGTCCAATCGAATTCAAACTTGACGGGACATATATCACCATCACAGTTACGTTCCTTTCGAAATTGGTGAAATTCCGTCCATTTTGTCTGTTGTTTGTCTGTCCGTCAACATTTCTGTTTCCGGACTCTAACTCGAAAACGCTGTGTCCAATCAAATTCAAACTTCACAGGGAGATAGATCACCATCATAAATAGGTTCCTTTCAAAATTGATGTAATTCCGTGTGTTCGTTTGTCCATCAAAAATTTCAGTTTCCAGACTCTAACTCGAAAACGGTTTGTCCAATCAAATTCAAACTTGACAGGGAGACAGATCACAATCATAGCTAGGTTCCTTTCGAAATTGGTGTCATTCTGTCTGTTCGTTTGTCCATCAACATTTCTGTTTCTGGACTCTTAACTCAAAAACGCTGTGTCCAATCAAATTCAAGCTTGACAGGGAGATAGATCACCATCATAGCTAGGTTCCTTTCGAAATTGGTGTAATTCCGTCTGTTCGTTTATCCGTCAACATTTCCGTTTCCGGGCTCTAACTCGAAAACGGTTTGTCCAATCGAATTTAAACTGGACAGGGAGATAGATCACCATCACAGCTAGGTTCCTTTCAAAATTGGTGTAGTTCTGTCTGTTCGTCAAAAATTTCAGTTTCCGGATTCTAACTCGAAAACGGTTTGTCCAATCGAATTCAAACTTGTCAGGGAGATAGATCACCATCATAGCTAGGTTCCTCTTGAAATTGGTGTAATTCCATCTGTTGGTTTGTCTGTTTTTTGTCTGTCTGTCAACATTTCTGTTTCCGGACTCTAACTCGAAAAGGCTGTGTCCAATCGAATTCAAGCTTGACAGGGAGATAGATCACCATCATAGCTAGGTTCCTTTCGAAATTGGTGTAATTCTGTCTTCTCGTTTGTCTGTTTTTTGTGCATTTGTCCGTCAACATTTCTGTTTCCGGACTCTAACTTGAAAACGCTGTATCCAATCAAATTCAAACTTGACAGAGAGATACATCAACATCATAGCTAAGTTGCTTTCGAAATTGGTGTAATTCCTTTCTTTCGTATGTCCGTTTATAGCATACATACAATTATGTAACCTAGATTACAAGTTTTACATTTCTTAGCACATCTAACACATTCACCTTAACTGGGTGACCTACCATTTCTTTCCTTGTTTCTATATGAATCCATTGCCTTATATGAATCCATTATGAACACAAGCTGGCCAGTCCCACTGTGCACTCCCCAGGTGGCGCATTGTACTTCCTTCCTGTCTGGACAGCATGACGTCATAGCATCTTTTTCGTTTGGCGCGTGCAATGTTCAGACAAAGTTTTTTGGTGAGAATTTCATTGGTTATATTGAAGTTATATTGGACCTTTTAAAATTTATTCAATTTTGTGTCACTTCTATATATTCTTAAGACCTCTTAGAACCAGTATGGGGTCTCCGAGACAAAAACATTGGGGCTGTGGCCACTTGATGGCGGGTTTCAATACCCATAGTTTTTGTGCTAGGTGCAGAGGCAAGGGAAAGGGGCCAGACCCTTGCATTTCTAAGAGTGATTGTCAAGCTTGTAATGTACTCACAGAGGATCAATGTGTTCAGTTTTCCACCCCAAGTTATAGACTTAAAAAGGAGAAATGGGAGTTAAATAAATTAGGTGACACCCCACTGAAGAACTCAGACAGTTCCTCTCTCACTGACCCATCTTCAGTGACAGTAGCGGGAGCAGTGGATGACCAGGGGATGCTGCAGTCCCCTGGTTCGAGTTCCAGTTCTGATAAAAAGAAAAAAGATAAGAAATCCAGCACTTCTGATAAACCCAAAGCTCACAAATCTTCAGAGAAGCCCAGCAAGTTGGTCGATTCCAAGCCCTCCAGATCCTCAGCTGATGCCAGGATCGATGAGTTGGATCAAAAGTCGTCAGACCGCTTTAAAAGACTTGAGGCATTGCTTCTCTCTAGAACACTCGACAAGCCAGAGCATACTTTTCAAGCTCCTAAAGTTACACTGACCCACCCTCCACCAGTTGGTGCAGTCAAGTCTTCTGAACCATTCATTCAACCTACCACCGACCGACTAGCAAGATCAGATTTGTCTAGTACCGACCACACCATCCCACAGGGACAGGTCACCAGCAAATCGCCTCAAGTTATGAAGCAGAAACGTTCTACTACTTCAGATTTGCCTGGTAACGGCCACACTTCTAAGAGGCAGTCTACCAGCAAACGTCTCATGTGAAACCCAGCACCAACCGACCCTCAGATTTGTCTGGCACTGACTCTCCTGCTTTACATCAGGTTACTAGCAAATCGACATCAGTACTGGCTAGCAATCAGTGTTTCTTCAATCGATACAAACTCAGATAGCGACTTGTCTGACCGACCCCCTGTTGACCTTTTTGTAGAAGGCGAGCTCTCTGACCCAGACATGGCCTATACCGACCCCGACCAGACATTGTCTTACCAGACTTACAGGGAAACAATGTGGGGTATTAGGTCGTATATGGGATGGACACATATACCTGATATGGATACACACACTTCTACAGGGGTGATAACCCATTTGCAGGACCTAAAGCTCAACCAGCCGGTAAGGTGTCGGTTCTTATGCCCACTGACGAATGGCTCTGCAAAGATGACTAAGCTCAACATCACACTGTTAGAGGGCTACCCCTCACGCAGTTCAGAGGTCGGTGGTTTACTGAAGGGCCAATTCGTAGTCCAACCAAGTCTCAATCCAAGTGCTACGGCCTGTTTTCTGACCATAAGAAGACAGTTTCTGGCACTAGGGATACTGTTTCCTCCTGGAGTACCGAAACCTCTAAACTCAACAGCTCTTACAGCAGAATAGCCAGAGCAGCAGGGATTGCTTCAACCCTACAACCCTCCAGGCAGATTACACAGGACAATCTGAGAAGGTGGGAGAAGTCAGTTTGTGAGGCTTCCACTTACTGTAATCAGGCAGCTGGCTTCAATAGATGCCTTTTCAAGGTACAGGAAAATATAGTGTCAACTCAAAGACATCAGAACAGATCTCAGCAACTTGGGCAAGCCTCCAGCCAAGGTGTCCACTGCAGTAGATGAACTCCAATATCTAGCAGATTTCAATGCCAGTATATCTCACGCTATGGCAAAGACTATGGAACATTTAAGTGATTTCGTTTTTGTGACAGTAGCTAACAACACTGGCTAGAAGGGACTCCTACCTTTCCCATTTGAAATCGGGTATAAAGCCTGACACCTTGGCAGCCCTGCGTACTGCCCCACTACAGATGGCCACACTTTTCCCTGATGAAACTCTCAAGCAAGCAGAACAGGATATTGCCACATTTGAGAGTAAAGGCCAGTCACTTTCCAGCTAGAAGGGTCGCTTCTACCCATATGAATGGACAGAGAATGTTGTAAGTCATGTAAGTTTTGTTCAAAGGCTATCACAAAAGATGTAAGTCCCATCATTGTAACACATTGCAAAAAGAAAGTAAAATATGTGAAAGATGTTTTCTGTGTCAATCAAATCTTGAAAGAGGGTTACACCCTCCCCTTTCAGACCTTGCCAAACTTGGCAAGATTTCCAAACATCATAAGCTGCTATGTCAATCCTCACAGGATCCTCTACCTGTTGGAGGCATTACATCAGAATATGGAAAAAAAGCAGTAGAACTGGTAAACAATTAAAGATCTCTGGGGTTTTTAACCTGTTATTTTTGGTCCCCAAACCCAACAACAAATGGAGACCTATACTGGAACAGAGCAATTTAAACCAATTCCTCATGGCACAAACATTCAAGATTGAGATACTGGAAACCATCAGAACCTCCCTCCAACACGGGGAGTGGGTGACCTCAACAGATTTCAAGGACACCTACTTCCACATACCAATACGGGAACAATCCAGGAAATATCAGATTTCTTGTCCAGGGCCAAACTTATCAGTTCAAAGCACTGCCGTTTGGCTTGTCCACGGCCCCCATGGAGTTCACTTTAATATCCAAGGAGGTGAAACTGATGGCGATACACAGGGGTATAAGAATCCACCAGTACCTAGACGACTGGTTGGTGAGAGGCAGGTCCCACCAAATTTGTCTCCAGCAGGCTACTAGTTCGACCTCAGGTCCGGTCGGATCCGACCCACGCCGAACCTTCAAGAAAAATTACCGACACTGCTATCCCTACCAGCCTGTCCGGTCTGGCAACTCATGTCCTTGATAGGTCTGCTAACAGCCACAGAGAAAAAAGTTCCCCTAGGCCGACTGCATATGAGGCCCATTCAGTGGGATTTGAAAACAACTGGAGGGTACTGGAATCACTAGAAAAGATGATCCCAATTCCCAGGTCCCTGCACCCCTATTTACAATGGTGGCTGAAGGAAAACAATGTACTCACAGGCCAACCATTACACCCAATAAAACATGGTCTGTAAATATTTACAGATGCATCAAAAGAAGTGTGGGGCGCTCACTTAAACGAGCACTCTGCAAGAGGAAACTGGTCCCTTCCAGAAAGCAAGCTGCATTTAAACTATCTGGAACTAAAAGCAGTCCTTCTAGCCTTAAAAGAGTTTCAGGACCTCTGTTCAGACAAGATAGCTCTTGTAGCAACCGACAACACCACAGTGGTATCATACATAAACAAGGAAGGAGGCATAAGGTCGGGCTCACTTTGTGCCCTACTGTGGAGAATCTTGACCTGGTGTACCAGAAAACAAGTGACTCTCAAAGCCCGACATATTCCAGGCTGGCTGAACGTGGTAGCAGACAAGCTATCCAGGCTGGGCCAGACCATCCAAACAGAGTGGTCTCTCCTTCCAGAGGTCTTCCAAACAATATGCAGCAGGTGGCACCGGCCCAAAATAGACCTATTTACCACGAGGTTCAACAACAAGTTGCCTCTGTTTGTGTCACGGGTACCAGATCCCATGGCCTCAGCAGTGGATGCTCTCAGGCTGCCATGGGAGGATCTGGATGCATACGCCTTCCCACCAGCAGCTATCCTGGGCAAAGTGGTGGAGAAGTTGCAGGAACCCCAAGCAAGAGAATCATTCTGACTGCTCTGGGGTGGCCCAACATGCCTTGGTTCTGGGACAGAGTGACCATGTCCAGCCAAATCCCACTGAGTCTGCCCAACCTGTTGACACAGCCCTTCAATCATATCCCACACAGAAATCTGGCAAATCTGAACCTCCATGCATGGCTCCTAGAGCCTCAGCAATCAAGGGGCACGACTTCTCTGAGGCAGTGGCAAGAATTGAGGCTCCTCAAAGGAGATTAACCAGATCAGTCTATCCGGCAAATTGGGCCATTTTACAAAGTGGTGCATCACTAATCAGGTGGACTTCAGGGCACCCCCTGTAAAGTCAGTTGCAATATGGTGGCCCGCTGGGCCCAAAGTGTCAACAATGGTCGTCTTGTAACCATCAATGGTCGAGGGGCACCTATTTAGATCTTGGAACAGGTACATGAAAAAATCTGAGATATGTTTCACAAATGGAGAGGAGAAATCCACCGAATTTTCTCTGCACCATTTCTCAAATAAGGAAAATAAGGGTAATGTCCAGAGTGTGTGAAGGGACATTAATCGAACATTTTATTAAATAAATTGATTAATGCCTATTGGATGTATAGCCCCAATATTCCACATCCACCATTTCTCTCTCATCTTTCTATGTTCAGATTTGGGAGTATTATACTTGAGGGAACACTATTCCAGCAGAGAAAATTGAATGTCCCTAACTGAATTACCCTTCTCAGTAAAGTGTTTGCAGACTGGGGTAATTCTGGTTTCCTTGGGTTTGGAGACTTGACAGTTTGTGTTCATAAATCCTTTTTCTGAACGGTCTCCTTGTCTCCCCCACATAGTATTTACCACACTTTTTACAAGTGATTAAGTAAATAATGTCACTTAACTCACAGGTTATGTGTTTGGGCGCTTTTGCGATTTTGGTAATTTTGTGTGTGATTTTGCACTGTACTTCACTGACCCTTTAGATTAGTGGGCAGTAAGTGCATTTACCAAGCCTGGTGCATAATGTGGGTTTCATGATTGGTTTTGATGGTTTCAGAAGGAAAGGGAGTGTATGATCCTTGTGCCTCCAAGTTGTCTGACTGTAAGTCTACTTTGGGGAAGGCAGTAAGCAGGGTACTGTGACTCACGCTTTCTGAGGCCACACTCATGTTGAACAAACAGAAAAATAACTTTCAGAAGTTTGTAAAGTGTCACAGTGTAAAGTCACTTTTAATTAACTTTAAATGTGCAATTTGCCTGATATTGTATGTGATAACTAGTCACTACTGTATTTCGACAATGTAAGTGATCTGTCTCATCAGAGGCTGGAGAGTGTGTGTAACCCTACCCCCTAAGGTACTTTTTGGAAAGTGCAATTGCACCGCCTGTTTGCACCGGTGCTAGGTGCACTTTTTTGCACCTCTATGTGGTGCAAGGTGTGTAAGTGCTGAAAAGTGTTATTAAGTGCTGTATACTAATTAATGGGGGGATCCTTTAGAAAATTTTTATTTCTAATATTTTTAAATGGTTGAAGTACTTACATTAGATTGTATTCTGCCCATTTCTAAAGAATATTTTCACTTCCGGTTACTACATGTCTCATTGTGTACCGAGACATGAAGTGTGTTAATCTTAGTGTTATTTACACTTTTTACAGATTGGTGTGTGGGAGAGACTCAAGAAGTTCAGTATGCCAGTTTCATCAGGAGTAGGATGTTTCTTATTTTCATCTTACTCAGTGGTTATAATGCTGGTGATGGGGTGACATGTTGCATTTTATGATAAGAGTTTGGGCAGGGGAATCAAACAAGTGGGGGTTGTGATTTGTTAATTGAAACCCAATGGCTTGTTTAATAGCTCAGCTAGTATGTGTGTGTAACCACACTTGATTAATTATTATGAAAACACAGATATTAAAACCACATGATTACATTCATAGATTTTAATATATTCTTCACATATTATGTATATGTGATCATAATTAATAAATAAATTTATAATCTATTAGTTAAGGTGTGTGTTTAATAAAAATAACTAATCAATACAATGAAATGTTGTTTGATTTCACAAGTTATGACCCTGAAGTCCACCTGATTACTGAGGCACCACTTTGTAAAAATGGTCCACTTTGCCTCATAGACAGATCTGGTTGATCCTCTTTGAGGAGCCTCAATTCGTGCTGCCACTGCCTCAGAGAAGCCCTGCTCCTTGATTGCTGAGGCTCTAGGAGCCAGGCATGTAAGTTCAGATTTGACAGGTTCCTGTGAAGGACCTGGTTGAATAGCTAAGATATCAGGTTTGGTATGTTGGGCAGGCACAGTGGGATTTGACTGGACATTGCCACCAGATCCCAGAACCAGGGCATGTTGGGCCACCCTGGGGCAATCAGAATTATTCTGTTGCAAGGGTAGTCCTGTAACTTCTCCACCACTTTGCCAAAGATGGCTGTTGGTGGAAAGGCATATGGGTCCAGGTCCTCCCAGGAGAGGCTGAGCGCATCCACTGCCCAAGCCTGGGGGTCTGGCACCGGTGACACAAACTGTGGCAGTTTGTTGTTGAACCTGGTGGCAAACAGGTCCACTTGCGGCTGGTGCCACCTTGAGGATACAGCTTGGAACACTTCTGGATGAAGTGACCACTCTGAATGGTCTGGCCAAGTCTGGATAGCTTGTCTGCTATCACGTTCAGCTGGCCGGGGATGTGACGTGCCCTGAGGGTTATCTGCTGTCTGGTACACCAGGACAGGATTCGCCACAGTAGGGCACACAGTGATCCCGACTTCATCCCCCCCTCTTTGTTGATATAGGCAACCACTGTTGTGTTGTCTGTAGCTATCAGTACCATCTTGTTGTAACATAGGGTTCGAAACTCTTTTAGAGCTAGAAACACTGCTTTTAGCTCTAAGTGGTTTATGTGCAACTTGCTCTCTGGAAGGGACCAAGTTCCCCTTGCAGTGTGCTCGTCTAAGTGAGCGCCCCACCCTTCTTTTAATGCGTCTGTAAATATTTGCAGAGCATGTTTTAGAGGGTGTAATGGTTGACCTAGTAGCACATTGCTTTCCTCCAGCCACCACCTTAGATGGGGGTGGAGGGACTTGGGGACCGGGATCACCTTTTCCAGTGATTCTGGGACCCTCCAGTTGTTTTTCAAGTGCCACTGTATGGGTCTCATGTGTAGTCGCCCTAAGTGGACTTGCTTTTCTGTTGCTGTGAGTAGACTTATGAGGGACATGAATTGTCGGACCGGGCAAACCGGGTCCAACAGTATTGATCTGATCTTGTCTGTCAAGGTCTGCCAACGTTCTCCTGTTGGTCTGACCTTTCCCTCTTTGAGGTCGAACTGGTAACCTACAAAGTTGAAGACCTGTTTGGGGGCCAGTTCTGCTTGTTCACCAGCCACCCTAGTTCCTGACAAAGTGTGACCAGGGTTTGAGTATGCTGGAGACAAGTGTCGTGGGTAGAGGCTCTCACCAGCCAGTCGTCTAGGTACTGGTGGGTCCTTATACCCTTCTGAAGTGCCATGAGTTTGACCTCTTTGGCCACCACTGTGAACTCCATGGGGGCTGTGGATAGACCAAAGGGTAGGGCTTTGAACTGGTAAGACCGACCCTAGAGATGAAAACGCATGTACTTCCTGGACTGACTGTGAATTGGTATGTGGAAGTATGCGTCTTTGAAGTCTATGGATGTGACCCACTCCCCTGCCTGTAGGGAAGTTCTTATTGTCTCTGGGGTCTCCATCTTGAACGACTCTGTGTTTAAAAAGGTGTTCAAGGTGCTCAGGTCCAGGATGGGTCTCCACCGGTTGTTGGGTTTGGGTACCAAAAATAGCCGGTTGTAAAAACCCAGTGAATTTTGATTTTGTACCGGTTCGACTGCATTTTTGTTTATCAGCTGATACAGTGACTCCACAAGGAAGGACTGTTTGGTTGGATTGTGGTAGTTGCTTATTACAGTCGGTGACCTTGTCAAGTGGGGTCTGAACCGGAATGGAAGAGTATAACCCTCCCTCAGTGTGGTGACTACTTTTGGACTTGAACCCAAGGCTTCCCATTTCTCCCAACACTGGTTTAACCTCGCCCCTACAGAAGGATCTATAACAGCATGTTGGGCATTGGTGACAAGATTTACAGAACACAAGTGACCTACACAAGAAACATTTTTCACATATTTTATTTCTGTGTACATTTGACAAAAGGTGGGATTTACGCCTTTCCTTTGTGGCAACCCGGTGACAATATGAGCATTTGCAACATGAGAGTCTACATTTAAAGTCACTTTGCTGTTCTCTGCTGCCACAGGTACTGGGTCCAAGTCTCCCTGACCGGTAACACATACAGAGTTCATCTGACCGGTCACAGAATTTACACAATAATTGTCATTTATGAAACTTGGACCCCTTAGCCGGCTTCTGGGAGAAGATGGAGGCTTTGCCACGATTTCTCCTCTTGCTGTTTGTCCTTGATCTGCTTCCAAGCAGGGACGTTCTTCTTGTCGGAGTGTTGACTAGCAGACTTGTCACTTACAGCATATGGGTGGAAGCGACCTTGCTGTCGGTGTGAAGTACCAGACAAACGCTTCTCCTCACTCTTACTGATTTCCCCTTCAGCCTTGGCAATAAGCTGGTCCGGGAACAGTGCGTTTAGGTGTACCGGAGACGTTCTCAAGGTGTTCACCGTGTCTTGCTTTACCCCCGCATGTAAATAGTCCAGGTAATTATCCCTGCGAACAAGGGTGAAGTTGGCCATGTTGATAAAAACTGGTTCTGATAGATCTTGCATAGTCCTGGCCATTGCTTGAGATATTGACCGGTTAAAAGTGGTCAAATACTCCAGTTCACTAACAGCTTGCCTCATCTTCTCTGATGACTTCCCCTTACTGTCCAGACGCAGGGTTTTTAGCTGAGTGTTCATGGAGTCTTGAACCCTGGTCAAGCACCTTGATAAACCAGCAGCCTGGTTGCACATTACTGTCTGTTCACGTGCTGCCCTTTCCCAGCGCCTGAACAGATCTTGGCTGAAGGCCCGGGAGAGTGGGGCAGAGGGCATATTTCTTCTTGTAACCCTGCTGAAGGAGTGGTTGAGTTTTGCAGGGTCCGGTGACCAGGTGCGTACTGTTGAACTCTCATTGTCTTTCTCAGCATGCATCCCATACCATCTGGAAGGTCTAGGGGTTTTGATGAACTGATCTCTGAGGAGGCCAGTGTTGTCAATGTTTCTGGTAGGGTAGCCTTCCTTGATTGTGAGGTTAAGACTGGACATCTTCCTGCACAACCAGTCGTCCACAGGAAGTTTCACACTGACTTAACCGGTTGGCTGGACACGTGCACCGGCAAAAGGGTTGTCATCTGCAGTAGAGGACATAGTTTTGAACTCAGGAACCCTGTGCCAGTTCATGAAACTTCTCACACCTCTCATGGTTTCCCTGTAGTTAGCCTCCTCAGTGGGTTCACTCTCAGGGTCATCTCTGGAGGCATCCTTGTCTGCTGACCGGTCCCGGTGGATGTCACCATGCAGGGAACCGGTTTCACTGAACTGGTCAGCTTCAATGTCAGAGGCTGCACTCAGATCTACTTCACCGGTGGGATGAACATCTGGGAACGAACCGGGGGCCTGAACAGGCTGGGTTGCTATCCCTGCACCGGGAGCCCCAAGGGGCTGGGTGGCAGTCTGCATCTCCTCTACAGCAATACCGGTGGCCTGATCCAGGCAGGGACTGGATTTCTCTACTGGCAGATTCTTCTCCACAGGAAGATTGCTGGTGGTGGCACCAGGATCAAAAAATGGCTTCTGAGAGGGAGTCACATCTGAAGCTGGCTTCACAACCGGTTCAACCAGCACTGTGAAGGTCTTGGCCAGTAACATCGCCTCAAGTCTGGAGAATCTGCTTGAAGATCTCTTCTTGCTGGCAGACGGCTTGGGAGACTCACTACGTTTCGTCTTCTTGGTAGTCGACTGCACAGCCTTCACCTTCTCCACTTTACCCAGTACGCTAACGTGTGCTGGGTCCACGAGAGTGGGAGTGGATGAGGTCGTCTTCTTCTCTTTTCTGTCCTTGTAGGTTGGTGTAGCCAACTGCAGGACCTGCTCAGGGGTAAACCATTTACAGATAAAACATTCTTTCTTCAGGACGCAGGGGTCGTCGCCTAGCCCTTTGTCCCTACAACGTGCACACTTGGAGTGGGAATCAAACCCAGCCATAGCGTGTCCGCAGGAACCTCGTCTCTGTCCTGGTGATGACATAGTTGTAGAAAATACTTCTAAACTTCTTCAAAGATGAAAAAAGCAGTTGAGTTCGGTATAAAACAAAAAATTCCTTATCGTTGAAAACACGTCTTCACTCTCCGCGCGCCAAACAAAAAAGATGCTATGACGTCACGATGTCTAGACAGGAAGAGGAAGTACGATGCGCCACCTGGCGAATGCACTCTCCTGGCCGGTCCTGCCGGTATTATATACAGGACGTCTTTTTCTGACGTTTGGTGGGACCGGTCGCGCCGACCGGTAAAGCAATTGTCCATTGGATAGGATGTATTAACGCAATAAAATGATCAAATTATCAAACTCTTCTGCAGTTATTTTAACTAAGCCCCACTTCTTTTAATTCATGTCATAAAAATGACCTTCATTATGTACTCCCTTGAAAAATATTACAGGGGACCCAATGGATAGGTAGCACAAACGGGGACCCAATCTACAGACTCTTACTAAAATCTAAAGTTCTGTGTGTAACATGTATGTCCAACTGAAGAACATAGAGTAAATCAAGTATCTTGATGGTTATTTATAGTTACAATGGTACTCAGGTGTGAGTTAGAGCTCTAAGTTATCCTACTCAGGCTTTAATAACTATTAAAAGAATGAATTAAGATGTCCCAGTTATTTTAGAACATTAAAGGTCAACTCCATCTTTGACAAACAGGCTCTTTCTGTGGAGAGGTCAAACAATAGTAACAAGGCCTGAAAGAACAAAACAGGAAGAAAGAGCTGCATTGCAATTAGGACAAGAGTGGACAAGATTCACTTCAAAAGCTTCATGGTTTCGTGCTTCCTAACAACCTGCCACAATAGAACTGAGTCTTTAATTAATAACATAAAAGGCAAAATGTATTGTAAATTATGATTGTATCCCCGGACGAAAGTCGGGGATACTTAGGATTCAGTACGGTCACGCCACCGCCGCAGAGATTTCCTTTTAGACGCGATAACTTAAAAAATATTTTAGTCAGAACTTTCAAATTTGGTATGTGGGTATATATGGGCAATGCCACGAACGCTATTGTTTTGTGACCTTGACCTTCAATCTCAAGGTCACTGGTGGCCACTTAAAGGTCAGATTTTGGCCATTTTTGCACATTTTGGCCCAGTTCTCCAAGACAGAAAGTTAGATCATGCTATGGCTGGTATATATAATACATATATATGTCCTCTATAAGCATGCAGAAATTTGACCTTGAAGCTCTTCATTGAAGGTCATCCACTGACCGCCAAAGTACTTGACCGAGGGGCATTTTTGGCCTTTTTGGAGATATTTTCACACTTAACGCTGACTATATTGCATGGAAACTATTGAAAATGGCTTTGGAGGTTGAGTACATGATGGACTTCTGCCATCCAGGTTTACTGGTTACAGATCTTCATTTAAGGTCATCCACTGACCGCCAAAGTACCTGACCAAGGGTCATTTTTGGCATATTTGGAGATATTTTCACACTTAATGCTGACTACATTGCGTGGAAACTATTGAAAATGGCTTTTGAGGTTCAGTACATGACGGAGTACCAGCATCCAGGCTGACCGGTTACAGATCTTCGTTGAAGGTCATCCACTGACCGCCAAAGTACCTGACCGAGGGTCATTTTGGGCCCTCTGTTTGTTTGTTTGTAAACAAGATAACTCAAAAACTGACAGACGGATTTTGATAAAATTTTCAGGATATGTCCAAATTGGTAAAAGGAAGATGTGATTAAATTTTGGGAGTGATCCGGATCACTGTCTGGATCTTCTGGATCCATGAAATTTAATTTTTAAACACAGATAGCTCAAAAAGTTATGGGTGCATTTTGATGAAATTTTCAGGAGATGTCCTTATTGGGATGAGGAACAAGTGATTAGATTTTGGGAGTGATCCGGATCACTGTCTGGATCATCTGGATCCAGACTGCCAGATGTGTTTGTGTACAATATAGCTCAAAAACTTATGAACGGATTTTGATGAAATTTTCAGGATATGTCTGAAAAGGTAAAAAGATGAAATGGTTGAATTTTAGAAGTGATCCGGATCACTATATGGATCTTCTGGATCCATGAAATGTAATTTTTAAAGACAGATACCTCAAAAAGTTATGGATGGATTGTGATGACATTTTCAGCAAATGGCCTAAATGGTGCGAGGAACAAGTGATTAGATTTGGGGAGTGATCTGGATCATCTGGATCCAGGTTGCAGATGTGTTTGTGTACATTGTAGCTAAAAAACCTATGGACGGATTTTGATGAAATTTTCAGGATATGTCTGAAAAGGTAAAAGGATGAAATGGCTGAATTTTGGAAGTGATCCGGATCACTATATGGATCTTCTGGATCCATGAAATGCAACAAGACAGATACCTCAAAAAGTTATGGATGGATTGTGATGACATTTTCAGCAAATGACCTAAATGGTGCGAGGAACAAATGATTAGATTTGGGGAGTGATCTGGATCACTGTCTGGATCATCTGGATCCAGGTTGCCAGATGTGTTTGTGTACATTGTAGCAAAAAAAACTTATGAACAGATTTTGATGAAATTTTCAGGATATGTCTGAAAAGGTAAAAGGATGAAATAACTGAATTATGGAAGTGATCCGGATCACTGTATGGATCTTCTGGATCCGTGAAATGTAATAAGACATACCTCAAAAAGTTATGGATGGATTGTGATGACATTTTCAGCAAATGACCTAAATGGTACAAGGAACAAGTGATTATACTTTTGGAATGATCTGGATCACCGTCTGGATCATCTGGATCGAGCCTGCAACATGATTTTACGATGAATTTTGATGATATTTTTAGGCTATGTTACAAATAGTAAAAGGAAGAAGTGGTAAAAGGATGAAATGATTGAATTTTGGAAGTGATCCGGATCACTATATGGATCTTCTGGATCCATGAAATGTAATTTTTTAAGACAGATACCTCAAAAAGTTATGGATGGATTGTTTCAGCAAATGGCCTAAATGGTACAAGGAACAAGTGATTACATTTTTGGAGTGATCTGGATCATCTGGATCCAGGCTTGCACATAATCTTGGAATGGATTTTACTATTTTCAGGATATGTTACAAATGGTAAAAGGAAGAAGTGGTAAAAGGAAGAAATGGTTCAATTTTGCGAGTGATCTGGACCACTATCTGGATCCGTGAATGTAATTTTTAAAGACAAATAGCTCAGAAAGTCATGAATGGATTTTTATGAAATTTTCAGGAAATGTCTTAAATGGGACAAAGAACAAGTGATTAGATTTTGGGAGTAATCTGGATCACTGTCTGGATCATGTGGATCCAGGCTGCCAGATGTGTCTGTGTACAAGATAACTCAAAAACTTATGGATGGATTTCGATGAAATTTTTAGAATATGTCTGAAAAGGTAAAAGGATGAAATGATTGAGTTTTGGAAGCGATCCGGATCACTATATGGATCTTCTGGATCCATGAAATGTAATTTTTAAAGACAGATATAAGTGAAATAACTAGTGATTAGCTTTTGGAAGTAATCTGGTACTACGGAGAATCCTGACCTGGTGCTCCAGGAAACAGGCTCAAGCCTGACACATTCACGCCTTAACTATGTCCCGTCCGGGGATACACTGCGTCGAGACGCAATCTCTAGTTTATAAATGAGAATTAGTCTTCAAAAAAGACATAAATTTCATTGACAACAAAGAGATATTTTCATTCTATGACAATGAGTTTAGTTTTAAAACTGCAAATATGAATTTAGACTGTATATAACATTTAAAATGTAATTAGATACATGTAACCATTCAATATTATAAAAATATTTTTGAAAATGACAATAGAGTCTATTACACAAGTCTGCGTTTAGGTTTGAAAATTCTGCCTATAAATTCAGGGAGCATGTGAGAATTCCAAAGTTATTTATTTGATTAAAATAGTTTAATGTTCTCTAGCACAAAAATTTGAAAATGCAGGGGAACAATGTACAAAGGTTCTGAATAATGCAAAGGGTGTGAAGAAAAACAACTCTAAATCAATTACACATATTGACTGAACTTAATTCAGTCAATCTGTGTAAAAATGAACCATATATTTCAGTCATTACATGAAATGACTGAAAATTTTAGTTATTACACGCAATGACTGGTCATTTCAGTCATTACGCAAAATGACTGAAACTTTCAGTCATTACGCATAATGACTGGTTTCACAGATTGACTGTAACACCTGTAACATATATATCTATCATCTATACCACACACACACCCTCTCCCTCTTTTCACCTGCATTTTATGTGCACTAAAGGGGAGTTGGGGGGTTTCTTTCTGCACAGAAAGACTTTCCATGAATGTGCCTCTAGATAGATATCACACAAAAGCAAACACAGAGTTGGAGGAGGAAGAACAAAGAGACAACTCATTCATTTCCACTTAGCTGGAGATACATAAAATACTGTACAAGAAAAACTGTTTATTTGTTAAGTGTTTCTTTTTCAGCCATCTTATATTTCTTATATTTCAGCCAATTTACATAGTCTGTGAACAAGTAGCTAGAACATCAACTCCTTCTGCAAAACAAAAGTTAAATCAATTAAAGCTTTTATATAGTTATATCCCCACAATTCCAAAAGAATGGAATCAGAAGAATGTGGTTTTTTTATCTGCCTAAAATTGGGAATTTATATTATGTGAACACTGATCAGTTGCAATATGTTAATAACCACATCAGTGCATGATAAATACCTCATTTTTTTCTTTGAAATGCCATAACTTCATAAACACTAGGAGGTTAGGTTTGCCAGATAGCACAAATTTTGTTTTAAGTATACATATGCCAGGTGTGGTTTTAAAAAGTCTTAAAATAAATGAGGTGGGAGCAAGAAGTATATATTTATTATGTTAAGATGGCCAAAGTCTCTTAAATACAGGAATTTAAGTGAAATGTCATACAAAATCTTCCTTAAGTATAATCAATGTCAAGTTAAACTGATGTTACTGAACAGTAAATCAGTTAGAGGCTGAAAACCCTCATTTTTACTTCAAGATGGCCATGACTGTACTTGTATTGGAACTCCAAGGTGGAAAGAAAATAAGAATGTCCCTATTGTCATCTTTAAATGTATGCAAAATTTAACTGAGCTCAGCTGAACAATACGATAGCTGGAGATTAAAAACTCCATAATTTCACTGCAAGTATTGGAACTCCAAGGTAGAAAGAAAATAAGAATGTCCCTATTGTCATCTTTAAAAGTGTGCAAAATTTAACTGCGCTCAGATGAACAATACAATAGCTGGAGATTAAAAACTCCATAATTCACTGCAAGGTGGCCATAACTTCATTCATATTGGGACTTAAAGGTGACCATAAAATGAGAATGTCCCTTCTGTCATCCTTTATAAGTGTACAAAGTTTAGCTGAGGTCAGTTGAACAATAAGATAGCTGGAGGCCGAAAACTTCCTTTTTTCACTGAAAGGTGACCATAACTTCATTCATATTGGGACTTTAAGGTGACCAGAAAATCAGAATATCCTTTCTGCCAACCTTTATAAATGTGCCAAGTTTTATTTGAAAAATTTAAACAGATGGCCATAACATTATTAATATTTAAATCATAAGGTAGTAAGAGTCTTCTTTTGATCTACCTCAATATCAATATACGTTAGATTTAAAAAAATGGAAAAATAAAGGGGCCAGACAGTTTTATTCCAATTTGATGACTTTAGGGGGGGGGGGGCCATAGCTCCAATAATATTAACAATTTAATATTAACACCATAAAGTCAGGATAATCCTTTGGTAAATCTTAATATGTATGTCAAGTTTAGTTGAAAAAAGTGAAAAACTACGTAAACTGGAGGGTTAAAACCACCTTTTTGGACATTAAGGTGACCTTAAGATTGCAGATACAGGGCTAAAACTTCGACATGTGAAAGATTATCAAAAAGTAGCTGAATAACTTATTCCAACAAAACGCCGAAATCCTGACTGTTTTTGAGATACGGACAAAGTACCCATTTTTAAAATATTTACGAAAATCAAACATCTCCCATTAAGGCATCTATGGTCTGATTGATCAGAAAATCCTTTCCGACCTTCGAATGTAGGTCTAAAATGTACCTGATAAATTTTATAGCACTGGTCTGTGTAGTTTTTTCTGAAACGCGATGACGAGGTGTTTTTGAAAAATGGTTAAGGTTACCTTAAGTAGAGTTTAAGGTCACCTCAAAGTATCCCAAAAATTTTTCCCGCCCCTATAGTTTTTAAAGAAAGATAAGAAGGAAAGAATAATTTAGAAGCCCGACAAGTTATTCAAGAGGGACCATAATCCTGCGGCGGCAGCGGTGATCATTCGAACTTACGTCAAAACAAATAAGCATCCCTGACGGGCCGCTTAATTACTATGACACAAGCTTTCCTGTCCATTTACATTTTGTGCAAAGGTGCTGAAGCTAGCTGCAATATTTTAGGTTACAGAAAATAGTAAAGATTTTAAAACAAACTTTAAGACCCCAAAATTTTAAGTGTTGCCATGGCAACAGTTGCTGCCAGATACCTCCAAAAACCTAATCAGCTCTAGATCCTCTTGGGTTAAACATCCCCTGAAAATTTGGTGAAAATCTATGCAGGGGTTTAGGCTGTCGAACACCCACAAGCTTTATGCCCGCCGCCGCTGCCGCCCGGACAGCACAGGGGACGACTATAACCCCAGCCTTTATAGGCTGGAGTTAAAAACTGTAGCTGCATCATGTTTTATATTTAGGTTTGGGTAGTAGTTATATAAACTTAGACATCACGTGTCTTCTAAGTGTATCATACTTTACATGTTTCTACACATAATAGTGGTTTCTATTAGCCTTTGTTTTGTTTCTTGTGTTATTGTTTGAATGTAATATTGTTTGAATGCAGAATATTTTTTCACTGTTGTAAATTAGACTGAAAAAAAAAAGAATGGGGGGGGACAAAATCCTAAGAAATTGTCCCCCCTCGGAGGGAAGGATTTTCAGGGGGGGGGGGGGAACGTGACATTAAATACTAATGCTTAAGTCTAAGTCTAAATCTCGTAGATCCGGGTGTGAGAATTTTTAACAACTTAAAGCATGTTGCAACTCTTGCACCTACTCTATATTTTACAGGGCAGTTGCAAAAGAAAGCCACAATCATGTACAGAATAAAACTTGTGAACAAAGTTTCTTTTGCAAATCTATAAGACAGTGTTCTTCCTATGCCAAATGTCCAAAGTATTGCGAAAAAGTTCCCCTGTGAGAGGAAGGCTGCAAAAATTTTTGCAATTCCTTGGGAGCTTAGGGTTTGAGTCTAATTATGGTTTCAATTTTGAAAGAGGCCTTCAAACTTTCATTTAAAATCAAGCCTCCTCTGATGAGACAACCTCTCATTCAGAGTGGATATGCCAATCCCCTGAGGAATAGTTACCTGAAGTAAGCATTGCATTCTCTCATACAAAAGCAAGTCATAAAGCAGATCACCATGTCACATCAAGGTTCAATCCTCCCTGGGCTTTTACAACAGGCCTTTTTCTAGTCCCCAAACCAGACAGCAAATGGAGGCCCATTTGAGCACTCTGATTCGGTTTCTAAAGGTCAAAGCCTTAAAAAGGAAATCCTAGAATCCACCAGACTTTCTATTCAAAAGGATGAGTGGATAACTTTGCTTTATTTCAGCAATGCACACTTCTACATAGCTATTAGTCAAAGGTCAAGGAAGTATCTAAGGTTCTGTTACCAAGGTCAAACTTTCCAGTTTAAGGCTCTGCTCTTATGCTATTCACAATCATAGTAAATCAAGTGAAACTCATGACTCAAGCAAGGGATATAAGGATTCACCAGCTCCTAGATGACTGGTTAGTATGAGCCATTTCTATGGAAGTCTGTCTGCACAACAAGGTCACCACTGAAACTTTACTGGCTCCTTGGCGATTGAATCTTCAAAAATCAGAACTGGTCCCCAAACAAGACTTCAACTTCGTAGGCTACCACTATGATCTACAAAAAGGTATAGTCCGATCCACCACAGAAAGGTGGCAAGCCTTAAACAAAAAGATAAAATCCCTTCTGGAGAGGCCAGTTTGATCAAAATGTCATGACACCATATTCAGAAATTTTACCAGGACTACTTCATACATGTGCCAAATATGAATAGTATCCGAACAGTGTATGCTGGACTATAAGAAATAGAAAATGTGGGAGCCAGTGGGCTCTTCCATGTGAATTTCTCCTGTATACAAACAAGCGTCCCTTACAGGATGCTTAATTTTATCAGTGAAGAGTTTATGGACAGATTATGATATTGAAACTGTTTTCCTCATCCCCACAAAACCCTCGAAATAAAAACATTTTTTATGAGTCCCAAAATACCATCAGCTTTAACTACACAGTGCCATAGAAAAATAGACTGTTGACAGATAGTCAACATATATAAAACCGAGAACCACAATTAGCCAACAACTGCTGGCTCAGAGATGAACTGTTAATGAGTTAATAGCTTTTAGCATTTCAGTGTGTATTTTAATGTCATGGAAAGTGAATTTCTATTTAGAGGATATGTCTGGAAAGAAATGGCATGCACTTTCTTACGTTGTAGGTTTTCGTTTTACACACTGAATCATCTGTGAGTTATAAATTCCAAAAGGTAGTTTTGGAGTAAATAGTCAATAATCACAACAGAATAAACCAAATAATGGTTGACAAAGGCACATTATTAAAAGCCGGTATCTTTTTTATTAATTTTATATACGAGATTCATGCTACATCAGTGAAAAAAGCACAGAATATTTATTCATTGGAATACTACCAAATTAAAGAATACACAGAAAAGTACAAATTGCACAAAACAAACCTGACTAGCTGTTTCATAGAAATAAAAAGCACCAAAAAGAGCATCAGAGATACCTGTACCCCACAGCCCAGGGAAATAGTTTTCGACACCATGAGAGATGTAAAAGAAGTGAAACAGTAGAAATATGAGGAGACTTTCACAGCGAATGATGTCAGTTATGTAAAGGTCGGAATAATGTTATTACAGAAAAAAACGTTTAAGAGAGAAAATGTCTGTAAACTAGACAAAAGTTTTTGTACACAAAAACAAAGCGTCCCTACAGCTTTTAAGCTTTATATAAAATGCTAAAGGACTAATGTGAAGAGCTAAATGTTATTGGTGAAGAGAAATGTTCGTGAAAAGGACCATGTTAGGATCACAAGAGTGACCTTAAAACGAAAAAAACACTCAGTGCCTATGAACAGGTTCTGTATCAGCTGACTGTGTGTTTTCAGCTGCAAAGAAGAAGAAGCACTTTAAAGTTTGGCTATGCTTGTTTGACCTTGAAGGAGAGGCCCAAGGTCAAATCTGACCACATCAAAAGATTTCAAGCCCATCATTTCCTATATGTAGGTATACCATCCCAAACCTCTAGGACCAATAATAAATGAGTTATAAGCACTTTAAAGTTCCTATCCTCGTTGGACCTTGAAGGAGAGGCCTAAGATCAAATCTGACCACACCAGAAGATTCCCAGCACATGATTTCCTACATGTTGGTTTACCATCCTAAACCTGTAGGACCAATAATAAGTGAGTTATAAGCACTTTTAAGTTTGGCTATGCTCATTTGACCTTGAAGGAGAGGGCCAAGGTCAAATTCGACCACAGCAAAAGATTACCAGCCCTTAATTTCTACATGTTGGTTTACCATCCCAAACCTCTAGGACCAATCATAAGCGAGTTATAAGCACTTTAAAGTTTGGTTATGCTCATTTGACCTTGAAGGAGAGGCCCAAAGGTCAAATCTGACCACACCAGAAGATTCCCAGCACATGATTTCCTACAGGTTGGTTTACCATCCCAAAGCTCTAGGACCAATAATAAGCCACTTGTAAGCACTTTTATGTTTGGCTATCCTTGTTTCACCTTGAAGAAGAGGCCCAAGGTCAAATCTGACAACACCAAAAGATTCCCAGCCCATGATTTTCTATATGTTAGTATACCATCACAAACCTCTAGGACCAATAATAAGCGAGTTATAAGCACTTTTATGTTTGCCTATACTCGTTTGACCTTGAAGAGGAAGCCCAAGGTCAAATCTGACCACACCAAGAGATTCCCTGTCCATGGTTTCCTATATGTTGGTTTACCATCCCAAAGCTCTAGGACCAATAATAAGCGAGTTATAAGCACATTTATGTTTGGCTATCTTCGTTTGACCTTAAACGAGGGGCCCAAGGTCAAATCTGACCACACCAGATGATTCCCAGCACATGATTTCCTATATGCTGGTATACCATTCCAAACCTCTAGGACCAATAATAAGTGAGTTATAAGCACTTAAAACTTTGCCTATCCTCTTTTGATCTTTAACGAGGGGCCCCAGGTCAAATCTGACCACACCAGAAGATTTCCAGCACATGATTTCCTATATGTTGGTACACCATCCCAAACCTCTAGGACCAATAATAAGTGAGTTCAAGGCTTAATCGTAGTAAATTTTTTATGAACTTATAATCAATCGCCCGTCAATCGCTCAATTATGGCCCGATTGATCCCAATATCGACTGGCGCTTAGATTCCTCTGTCAGGAATGTGCCTGATTGGCTCCTTAAGATACAGAGATTCAACAAGCAACACATACAATGCATTCAAATGTTTAAAGTTACGGGATATAATAAAATTCAAAACATGTACTCATATTTTCAAGGCTGATAGGAATTTGATACCACCTAAACTAATGGAACGATATAGATATGTCAAGCATGTTCATAACTAATAATACAAGGAACTGTGGAAACATTTATCAAAATATCCCCAAAACTTTCCAGAAAAGTAGATGTCCTAGTATTATAGGGGTTAAACTGTACAATCAAATTCCATCACATGTAAGATTGTTGCCATCTATAATAAGCTTCAAAAAGAGATTAAAAGAAGAATTCCTCACTAAATATAAAAAACCATTGCCTATCCAACAAATTATGGTATGACAAATGGAAGTTACGGATCTGTGTACTAAATCTGTGTGTATCTTAATCTATATTTTTACCATTAAGTACTTTGTCAAGTATGTTAAAATTTAATTAACAGACAAACAGTTCAAATTAGCATATTCATTGCTAAATAGCTTCTTTGTGTCACAAATCGAAATCTATTTTATCTGCTGTATTTCTTTCTTGACTTTCTGTTGTCAGTTATGTCCAAGTTAAGTAATATTTACTAATAAGTTCATTTGAACTTCAGGCATTTCTGTTTAGTATTTATTGTATGTTCTTAACTTTATGTTGTCAGTTCTCTCCAAATTTAGGGATGTCAAGTTATAAGTTCATTTGAACTTCTGACATTTACTTTCAGCATTTATTTTAAATTGTTGTATTATTACATTGTAATGTAATGCTGAATAAAGATCTATCTATCTATGTATTCCTCCATAATAGTAAAACACCCGAGACCATGTTTATACATAGTTCTGCACAATGTGTGTGGTTTTATTGCTGTTTACCTTTATAAAAGGATCTTAGAGTTCAAGAGGAGATCATTCCCATAAACTGATACATTTGTTGTGTTTTTAACATCTGTATTTTACAACTATCTTAGTCTTTCCCAAAGTCTCTATTTATAACTATATACCTCGAAACAGGACCCAAGTCCAGCTTATGGTTCCCCTTAGGTTGGTTTCATATTGCAAACCTTAGGACCAATAATACGTTATTGGAGTTATAACCACTTTAAAATTTGTCATTACAGGTTAGGATGTTTGGTCAAGGTTACTGTAAATATAAACCACCAGCAATTAACCTTACTTATTTCAAAAACAGTTCTACAGCTTTAAAAATGAAACAATTATAATATTGTAGGTCATTGTTTTCCTTAACAAAAATATGTGTCCGGTGTATAAAAAAACAAATTATCTGAAAGCTATGTTATATGTAGATAATGTCAGTAGCACACGATATTATTTCTACAATGTTCTGTGACATACTACAGGAAATAAAATGAGTATGATGCAATGTATATTATTATAGGGACTTGTTAAATATGATGCCCATCTTGGGCACATCGATCACCAATATTCCATCAGACAATGCCACAAAGTGATGTGATATTAAAAAGGTGATAAAAATGGTGATTTCAACAGAAACAATCTGTGCACCTGAACAAGGCTACATGATTGTTTTCATCCTTGAAGTATACAACAGTGTCTTTTCTCCAAATTCTCATTGAGTGAGTTAGCCTTGCTTAAGGCTCAAATTTGTACCATATGTTTTCATACTTGTACACAGATATTTGGTATTCATAAAGCACTCATGCATGTTTTGAGATATAAACTGAGCAGACATATCATGTGTAAAATCCAGTACATGTTAATTGTAAGAGTACATTATGCAAAATGACCATGTTTTCTGTATCTTTTCTCTTAATTACTAGGGTACTTGAGCCTTAAGCAAGGCTCTGAGTGAGTGTAAAGAAAAGGTTGAATCTACTATTAAGGTGGGATGGATCTGTATACTTTTTGAATATATGCAGTACATCAGACATTTACAACTTTAACAACTTACTATCCTAATATATATCATTAGAACATAATTCAGTGGTAATTCACTTCAAAATATGGTAAACTGAGTGAAGTTTCTGTTTGTTGGATTAATGAAGGGGAAAGATTATAAATTCCTTTTTACAAATATAAAAGAAAGAGAACAAAGTAATATATAGAGTTGTTGTACTCTACAGGAAAAAATATATGTAGCTTTAGTCAAAAGCAAGAGGTTGCAAAGTAAATACACTTGTCACAGATATGAAGGCCAACTGCAAAACATTTCAAAATCACAAATGAAAAAAAATTGCAAACCATGAACTCCTATAGGTTGGTTTAATATCCAAAACTTGTAGGACCAATAATAAGCGACTCATAAGCAAGTTATAAGCACTTTTAAGTTTGCCTATCCTCATTTGACCTTGAAGGAGGGTCCCAAGGTCAAATCCGATCCCAAGAAAAGATTCCAAGTCCATGATTTCCTACATCTTGGTTTACCATCCCAAACCTCTAGGACCAATAATAAGTGAGTTATAAGCACTTCTAAGTTTGCCTATCCTCATTTGACCTTGAAGGGGAGGCCCAAGGTCAAATACGACCACACTAAAATATTACCAGCCCATGATTTCCTGCATGTTGCTTTACCGTCCCATACCTCTAGGACCAATAATAAGCGAGTTATCAGCACTTTTAACTTTGACTACCCTCGCTTGACCTTGAAGGGGGCCCCAAGGTCAAATCCGACCACAGCATAAGATTCCCTGCCCATGATTTCCTATATGTTGGTATACCATCCCAAAGCTCTAGGACCAATAATAAGCGAGTTATAAGCATTTTTATGTTTGGCTATGTTATTTGACCTTGAAGGAGAGGGCCAAGGTCAAATCCGACCACACCAGAAGGTTCCCAGCCCATGATTTCCTATAGGTTGGTATACCATCACAAACCTGTAGGACCAATAATAAGCGAGTTATAAGCACTTTTCAGTTTGGCTATGCTCGTTTGACCTTGAAGGAGGGGCCCAAGGTCAAATCAGACCACACCAGAAGATTCCTGGCACATAATTTCCTACATGTGAGTTTACCATCCCAAAGCTCTAGGACCAATAATAAGCGAGTTATAAGCATTTTTATGTTTGGCTATCCTCTTGACCTTGAAGGAGAGGCCCAAGGTTAAATCCGACCACACCAAAAGATTCCCAGGCCATGATTTCCTACATGTTGGTATACCATCCCAAACCGCTAGGACTAATAATAAGCAAGTTATAAGCACTTTTCAGTTTGGCTATCCTCGTTTGACCTTGAAGGAGAGGCCCAAGGTCAAATCTAACCACACCAAAAGATTACCAGCCCATGATTTCCTATATGTTGGTATGCCATCCAAAACCTCTAGGGCCAATAATAAGCGAGTTATAAGCACTTTAAACTTTGCCTATCCTCGTTTGACCTTGAATGAGAGGCCCAAGGTCAAATCTGACCACACCAGAAGATTCCCTGCACATGATTTCCTATATGTTGGTATACCATCCCAAACCTCTAGGACCAATAATAAGCGAGTTATAAGCACTTTTAAGTTTGCCTATCCTCATTTGACCTTGAAGGAGGGGCCTAAGGTCAAATTCGACCACACCAGATGGTTCCCAGCCCATGATTTTCTATATGTTGGTATACCATCCCAAACCTCTAGGACCAATAATAAGCGAGTTATAAGCACTTTTAAGTTTGGCTATGCTCGTTGTACCTTGAAGGAGGGGCCAAAGGTCAAATCCGACCACACCAGAAGATTCCTAGCCCATGATTTCCTACATGTCAGTTTACCATCCCAAAGCTCTAGGACCAATAAAAAGCGAGTTATAAGTATTTTTATGTTTGGCTATCCTCGTTTGACCTTGAAGGAGAGGCCCAAGGTTAAATCCGACCACACCAAAAGATTCCCAGGCCATGATTTCCTATATGTTGGTATACCATCCCAAACCGCTAGGACTAATAATAAGCAAGTTATAAGCACTTTTCAGTTTGGCTATCCTCACTTGACCTTGAAGGAGAGGCCCAAGGTTAAATCTGACCACACCAAAAGATTCCCAGGCCATGATTTCCTATATGTTGGTATACCGTCCCAAACCTCTAGGACTAATAATAAGCAAGTTATAAGCACTTTTCAGTTTGGCTATCCTCGTTTGACCTTGAAGGAGAGGCCCAAGGTCAAATCTAACCATACCAAAAGATTCCCAGGCCATGATTTCCTATATGTTGGTATACCATCCAAAACCTCTAGGACCAATAATAAGCGAGTTATAAACATTTTTATGTTTGGCTATCCTCGTTTGACCTTGAAGGAGAGGCCCAAGGTCAAATCTGACCACACCAGAAGATTCCCTGCACATGATTTCCTACAGGTTGGTATACCATCCCAAAGCTCTAGGACTAATAATAAGCGAGTTATAAGCACTTTTCAGTTTGGCTATCCTCGTTTGACCTTGAAGGAGAGGCCCAAGGTCAAATCTAACCACACCAAAAGATTCCCAGCCCATGATTTCCTATATGTTGGTATACCATCCAAAACCTCTAGGACCAATAATAAGCGAGTTATAAACATTTTTGTTTGGCTATCCTCGTTTGACCTTGAAGGAGAGGCCCAAGGTCAAATACGACCACACCAGAAGATTCCCAGCACATGATTTCCTATATGTTGGTATACCATTACAAACCTCTAGGACCAATAATAAGCGAGTTATAAGCACTTTTCAGTTTGGCTATCCTCGTTTGACCTTGAACGAGGGGCCCAAGGTCAAATCCGACCACACCAGAAGATTCCCAGCCCATGATTTCCTATATGTTGGTATACCATCCCAAACCTCTAGGACCAATAATAAGCGAGTTATAAGCACTTTTCAGTTTGGCTATCCTCGTTTGACCTTGAAGGGGGGGCCCAAGGTCAAATGCGACCACACCAGAAGATTCCCAGCACATGATTTCCTATATGTTGGTATACCATCCCAAACCTCTAGGACTAATAATAAGCGAGTTATAAGCACTTTTCAGTTTGGCTATCCTCGTTTGACCTTGAAGGGGGGGCCCAAGGTCAAATGCGACCACACCAGAAGATTCCCAGCACATGATTTCCTATATGTCGGTATACCATCACAAACCTCTAGGACCAATAATAAGCGAGTTATAAGCACTTTTAAGTTTGGCTATGCTCTTTTGACCTTGAACGAGGGGCCCAAGGTCAAATCCGACCACACCAGAAGATTCCCAGCCCATGGTTTCCTATATGTTGGTATACCATCCCAAACCTCTAGGACCAATAATAAGCGAGTTATAAGCACTTTTAAGTTTGGCTATGCTCGTTTGACCTTGAAGGGGGGCCCAAGGTCAAATGCGACCACACCAGAAGATTCCCAGCACATGATTTCCTATATGTTGGTATACCATCCCAAACCTCTAGAACTAATAATAAGCGAGTTATAAGCACTTTCCAGTTTGGCTATCCCCGTTTGACCTTGAAGGAGACGTCCAAGGTCAAATCTGACCACACCAAAAGATTCCCAGCCCATGGTTTCCTATATGTTGGTATACCATCCCAAACCTCTAGGACCAATAATAAGCGAGTTATAAGCACTTTAAACTTTGCCTATCCTCGCTTGACCTTGAACGAGGGGCCCAAGGTCAAATCTGATCACACCAGAAGATTCCCAGCACATGATTTCCTATATGTTGGTATACCATCCCAAACCTCTACGACCAATAATAAGCGAGTTCAAGGCTTAATCTTAGCAAAATTTTTATGAACTTATAATCAATCGCCCGTCAATCAGTCAATTATGGCCCGATTGATCCCAATATCGACTGGCGCCTAGATTCTTCCCCCAGGAATGTGCATACCAAATTTGGTTGACCCACACCCAGTACTTTCTGAGGAAATCTAGTGAAAAGGAAGTAAATTTTTTTTTGAATTTTTTATAATGTGACCTTGATAAAGGTCAAAGGTCAAATTTATGCCTGTCAAAAAATTTCCCCACGCCTATAGAAGAACACTGCCACATATCATTTGGATAGGCCTAATAACAAGGGAGATATTCAAGGGAGACGATAATGCGGCGGCGGCGGCGGCTGACTGAAAACCAGGGGTGAAACCAATAAGCGTCCCCTTTTCAAGGGACGCTTAATTATGAAGCTGTAAAATTTATTAATTGAAGTGTAGCTACCCATAGAAACAGCATAAAGTAAAATTACACCTAATAATTAGCTACAGCCATCCATATATCTTTGTTTGAGAAATATGTCTCAATTATGGCAGGTGAACACACTTCGGCAGAGCAAAAAGGTCACACCATGATGTAGCATACCTGCACTCCCCAACCAACCATCCAAGAATCAACTTTCTACACCTTAAAGTTTCTGAGACATGACCCAGACAATATTTTAAAGGTCAAGGTCTCCACAACAGGGTCGTTGCTCACCTACACCCTCTAAATAATTTCCCTAACAAATATCAACTTCCTACACCTTATGGTTTCCGACATATAGCCCAGACAAGATTTTAAAGGTCAAGGGCACTACGGCAAGGGTTAAATCAAGATCACACCATGACATTTCATATCAAAATCTCTAACTAGTGTTCATACCGAGTATCAATCTTTTACACCTTTTAGAATCCGAGATATAGTCTGGACAAGATTTTAATGGTCAAGGTCACTACAGCAGCCTCAAAGGTCAAATCAAGGTCACACCATGACATTCCACACTTAACCTTCCTAACCAATGCCCCTTTCAAGTTTCATCTGCCTACACATTACAGTTTCTGAATATAGCTTGGACAAGATATTCAAGCTCAAGGTCACTATGGCAAGGTCAAATCAAGGTCACACCACGATGTTGCACAACCACACCTAACCAATGTCCCTTCCAAGTATCAACTTCCTACACCTTATGGTTTCCGAGATACAGCCCGGAAAAGCTTTTTCCTGCCGCCTGCCCACCCGCTAATCCGGACGCCATGGGTGAAAACAATACCTTGCGCAGCCCTTAAAGGCTGTAGGGTAAAAACAATTCAATCCTGAGAACATATTACGTTCAACAGAAATGTTTTCTTTAAGTATGTAGCAGAAGTTTTACACTTTAAGCCATTACTCAAACTATTAAACTTCATGATATGGTTTATACAAAGCTTTAGCCATTGGGAAATTACTGGGATCTCAAAAGGTATGATCCAATCGCTTTAAAATGTTCTGTATTAAGAAACCAAAAAAAAAGACTTGCATTATATAAATGGTCTTAGATTGTAATTTCTTGCAATATATTTCTTGCAATATTTTAATATTAACACTACAAATTAAGTATAAACAATGAAAATAAGGTGAAGTTTATGAATTACCTGGATGCTACATAATTTAAATAATGACCTCTATAATCTGTTACTACTGAACCATGATCTATTCAAAAGCACACCATACACAAGAATACAAAAATAGTGATACACTAGCACTACATACTTTAATAGACTGCAAACTTATGCTTCACATATTTTTCTATATTCTATGGTTTATAAAAATGAAATGTTACAAGTATATATTATCTTAAAATCATAAATACAGATACATTTAGGATACAGGCAGCACTTCTACCAGTTTATTCACTTAGAATTACATGTCATAATTACACAGAGGTGTCTAACACTACAGATCTTTATCCATATTGTGGATGGACACACGGGATATCACTTTTATGTGTGTATTTATTTCAAATTTCACTCATACTCATTTATCTTGATTATTGGTACTTTTGAATCATTGTAAAGCGACTCAACATTTGAACATATCACTCACATCCTATTGGTTTCACAAAATACTCTCTTAAATCTGACAACAGTGACTGTAAATGTCGCAACCGTTAGTCTTTTCTCTGGTGGACCTGCCAAGCAAATCTGCAAAGCGTTAATTACAAGCCCTACCCCTATCCCACTTTTAACATTTAGTTTTCCTTCAGATGAAAGTACCGAGTGCTGTGGCCTGTCTCTCTCTGCTCCCTGTCTATTTTTTCCTCTTTCCCATGGTGACCTGCTGTGCTGAGGCCGCAGCCGCATCTTTCCTCCGTCTGAACATGTCCTGTTCCTGCTCCAACTGCTGCTTTCTGTCTTCCAGCTTCTGCTTGTCTGTGGCATGCTGCTTCTTCAATGCCTCAAACTTGTTGTGCAGCTACAAGAATAACAAGGGTTCCACAAACAGTGACAGACAGCAACCAGTTAGTTAACACCACCACAAACAGCACCTTACCAAACTCTTTCTTTTCAGCACCCCAAACCTGTGTGGCCAAACTAAATTTATTTATTTATTGTTTATCATCAGGCCTAGTACCTTATCAGTATATATTGTGATGGGTAGGTGGCAGAGCGGAGGAAACCAGTACATACAGTTAGTCAAGGTTCTGTACTGTAATCTGCCGACCAATGGCAAATGGCAACTACAAGCTTTCCTACAGGAGGTCAGGCCAGAATTCAAACTCTGATCTCTGAGGTGTAAGGCGAGTGTGTTACCACTGCGTGACTATGGCCCTCAGACAAACTAAAATGTACAGTATAACATGGTTACAAATGTTTCAACACAAGCTGTTTTTTAAGTAACTCGCACACAACTGGCAAACTATGAATCAGAAATATCAATAAAATCAAACTGCTTGTTAAGAACATAATATTGACAAGAAATAAGATGAATTTCTAGATTTCCCTTTCACAAATTCAATGTATACCTGAAAGTTCAGTTTCACAAAGAAACCTCTTCCTGTGGCTATTGTAACACACACCCATCATTTCTACTACAATACACCCACCTCCTTTTCTGCCTCCTTGAGTTCAGCCTCCTTCTCCTTAACCCTCACTACAAACATCTGTCTCATTTCCTCCTCCTTCTTCTGCAGCTCCTTCACATGGTCCTGTCGCTTGTGGATGTACGTCTCCTCTAGGCTAGAAACAAACAGGGTTTGTATTCAATCTGTATTTACAATGCTGATTCTAAACATTTTTAAAAGATGTGGCAGTTCACCCAATAAACAAGACAGTTTATCAAGCATATATGAGATGATATAACATGTTCACAGTTCTAGGAGTTACACATGGAGAAGCCACTGAATTATTCCTGTTCATCTAAAGCACAAATTAAGCCAGAAGTAAAAATACACTTACAAAATGAAGAACCACAGAATAAAAGATCAATTATATTTAAACTCACCCTCATTTCCTTAAAACTCAAACATTCATGCCACCTTAAGGGCTTCAGCTCAACATCCGAATAAAATTTAAACAATACTTTGTTTAAAATGCCCCCAGCCAATTACATTATAAACATCTGAATGAGATTGAAAGGTCCTCCAAACAAATTGGAGAGACCAGAAGAACGAATAACAAGTATATGCCACTGTCCTTTAGGTAGAGTTTCAACAATCAATTATAACTTATCGTTTCAAATAAGCACAGTTACTATGTGTACGGTCATTACTATTTTTAAGAGCTGTAATAAATTTGTATTATCTGTACAACTCTTTTGTTTTCTATTATACTGTTCAACTTAGCTTCTTTCATTATGTACTGTATGCTTTAATTGTAAATATGATTTATCACTGGGTAGCTTACGTACCTCATGGTTTCGTCATCAGAGAATCCCATTTCTTTGAGCTTGTTCCTCCTATACAGCTCATAATGCTTGTAGTGAGTGGTCTCCCGCAGGTCTTCCATATTGGTCCTAATAAGCATCTCGCGCAGCTTCACAAAATCGCAGTGGTTTTCATTTTCCACTGCAAGGAAAGACAATTTTTTTGAAAAAAAAAAACAAAAAAACTTTCAGCTATATTATTGTAGTAATGATAACTTCGGCAGGAGCACCACACTGCAATGTACTGGGACATTCATGTCTGTATTGGATCATTTTTATTCATATTTTGTGCTATCTTGGCATCCTTTTTGGAACAAATTTTAGCAACAGACACATTATTCAGACGATTTTGCTGGCAAATAATTTCTGAATATCCTTTGAGGTACTGAATGTGAGACGGAAATGGATTGTCATCAGATTTGTTAACGGTGGTGGAAAATGATGTCTACAACCGAGTAACTACTAACCTTGTACTGTACCCCAGGGGTACTGTCTGGCTTTGACCATCTTATTACCGACTTTGATGTCATCCATGCTGCCAACCACTGCAAAAGGTAAGTGACCCTGAAACAAGTAAAACCTGCATGTTTAATAACATGATGCAACAGGCCTCACCACATGTAGTTATAATATACATGATTAAAGACACCTTATCCGTTAAACATGTATTTGATTTATTTATTTGTTGTTTTACGTCGCGTTCAACAGCCAGGGTCATATTGCGACGGGTAGTTTACAGGTGGAGGAAACCAGTGCATACTGCACTGTAAACCACAAGGCATCGGCAAGTAACTACCAACTTTCCAACATAAAGCGCCCGGCCCGAGATTCGAACCGGCGGCCTCAGAGGTTGGAGGCGAGAACTCTAACCGCTACACCACCGAGCCTCCTCGTTAAACATGTAACAGAATACTTTACAACTTACAAGGCAGTGTGTTTTATGTACTAGGTGGCCATGTCATTACTCGTGTTTCTTGTAAAAATAACATTTTGGGAAGTCCACTTGCAGATCACGGGACAGTCTTCCAGCATAATTATTTAAAATTTATAAGCAAAGTATAAGTGTTTTCAAAAAATTTACACAAAGTTTGGCCCATACAAGTGTTAAGTCAGACTCAGTCACACTTCTTTGTTTAAATAATTTCTTAATTATGGAACCACTTTCTGAATACTCTAGGTACAATTTATAATTTTTGAATTTAAACTTTCCAACTTATTCTGCATTCATTTACATTGTAAAAACACCATTTTTAAGCCATATTTTAAGCACGAGCTCTAGCAAGGCTAGTGTTTCCAGAGATCACCTATTTTGGGGTTGTTTTTTTTTTTTTGTTGTTTTTTTTCTCTGGACTTTCATGAATTGTGGCCTAGCATGATGAGTACCTGTCTTATCACTGAAGTTAAGCAGAAATAGATTACGTTAGTACTTGGATAGGTGACCGCTTCAGTGCACTACTTGTGTCTCTGATGGCTTTGCAGCTGGCGCTAGCAGACTGAAACCCCTTTCAGCATTGTTATCTCTCGTGATTCATTATACATATGTTTCACTACACATGCATCATCAAATATAGAGAAGATATACTTACATTCATTGTGGAATTTATATCGGCCACTGTTTCATCATTAGTAGGGAACTGATAGATCTGAACACCATTGGCTTTTAACTCAGTCATGATCTGTTACACAAAAATATAAATGGATTAAACCAGTGGAATTCAACAATCCCTATGCTAAGATACATCACCACACTTACTAAGAAACCTAGAAAGGTTGTGATCAGTTGGTACATTGATTATCAGTACTTCCAATATTTATTGTTTTGGGACAGGGTTGCCGATAACATCTTAAGATGACATCAATATCGCCATTTTAAGTAAAACTGTAAACTTACAATGCAAATACTTGAAATAAAGCCTAAATCTGAAGAAATTGTACACATTTATCTTGCCCTATTGTAATTTTCATTACATTTTTAATTAAAACTGTCATGTATTTTTTTATTAAATTTCACTTTCTGTTAGCGGTTGGGGATATGCCAGAACAAATGTTTTTGGTATCCTGGATTCTGTCTATATGGCAGACAATATTACCCTCCTCCCCAATATTGAGTGATATTGAAATATTTTTACATTCAATATCAATATTGATGACACAGCCAAAGCGATGTACCCACTAGTTGTGATGTAAAATACACAAAATAATATTAACTTATCCTAACTCAGGGATCAAGTACTAAATATACAAAAACTGGTATCAAATTCAAGTACAAGTACTTTGATAAATTGCAAGTACTTTTAATAGTATGCTTAACCCTTTCGCTACCATCTATGACGACTAGCAGTCGACGCTTATGTGTATTACAAGGTACCATGTCTGTCGACACAGGGTCGACGGCAATAATACTGATTTCTTCTTTCCCTTCAGTATACTGCAATACGTTTTCTTTGGTTTATAAGTATTAAAACGATTGCTTAAGTAAAATATATGTAAGTTATGCTTTATTTTCATGTATTTCAACATTTTCACCTATTATAACTGATTTTTGTATATATTGCCGTATTTATCGCATATAGCTGCATATTGTTTACTCGTGGTTATATTTATTTGGAGAATTCCCTGGAGTTTTCCCATTCGACTTTCATCAATTCCTAATGAAATATGCCGAAAAATACCGCAAATGAGGTGTATAAGGTGGTGAGTTAATGCTTAACTGTATTGGCGTTTCTGACGTGATATGACGTCCTGAGGCTACAGTCCCCCAGAATAATGTTCCTTCAGTAGCAAAAGGGTTAAGTACAACCTCAGACCATGTAAATCAGATCAATAAAACTTTATATGAAGTATTTATTGAAACATACAAGTTAAAACATGTTACTTGGTGTGTGTACGTCCCTGAATACCGATGACTTTTAATGAAACACTTAGACATACAAACTACAACATCGGCATATTTAGTGATATACAATTACAAACTTTCCCAACTTAGTAAAGAAGCGAGAAAACTGGTATGGCGGAATACTGACCTTAATTTTGAATTTCTGAAGTTCCTGCTTTGTGATGGTATCAGCCTTGGCTATGACAGGTATGATATTTACCTTAGAATCTAATGCTTTCATGGTGACTAAATCTAGTGACTTGAGCCTGTAAAAAATGTAATTCTTAAAAAGCAATCACAAAATACACAGATCTTACGATTGGAAGCAAAAACACATAAAAGCTTTACCAATATATATATTCATAAAATCGCATCAGAGATGCCCGTACCCCACAGTCTGGGGAAATAGTTTTTAACACGAGATATAGAAGTAGTGAAACAGTACAAAGATCGGGATACTTTCAGAGCAGTGTAAGTTATATAAAGCTCCAAATAATGTTTAAACAGAGAAAAAACATACAAAAGAAAGAAAATGTATGTAAAGATAAAGTATTAAAACAAGACAGTTCAATAGCAAAATGACAGCATTAATCAGTAAGCTAAAAATTATGAAGCTGTAAAATTTATTCATTGCAGAATAGCTGTTAATGGAAATAGCACAATTATGTAAAGTGCATATAATAATCAGATGCAGCAATCCATATATCTTTGTCATAAGAGAAATATATCTCAAATAGGTGAACATACTTTGGCAGAGCCAAAGTTAAAAGTTACACCATGAGGCATACCTACAACACCTAACCAATGTCCCTACCAAGTGTCAACCTTCTACACATTATGGAATCCAAGAAATAGCCCAGACAAGATTTTAAAACTCATGATCACTATGACAAGGTCAAAGGTCAAATCAATATCACACCATGACGTTGCACACCTACAACCCCCAACCAATGTCCCTACCAAGTATCAACTTCCTACACCTTACAGTTGCCGAGATATAGCCTGAACAAGATTTTAGAGGTCAAGGTCACTATGGCAAGGTCAAAGGTCTAATTAAGGCCACACCATGACGATGCACAGCTACACCCCCTAACCAATGTCCCTACCAAGTACCAACTTCCTACACCTAACAGTTTATGAGATCTAGCCCGGACAAACTTTTTCCCGCCGCCCGCTCGCCCACCCATCTGGACACCATGGGTGAAAACAATACCCCGACAGCCCTTAGGGGCTGTGGAGTAATAAAATGACAAATGAAAATGCATTAATTCATATGAACACAAAGGTTCTTGAGAAATAAACACATGCAGAATGATTAAAGTCCATCATTCATTTTTCCATTAAATTTCTGCAATTTACATATATATTTTAATATATATTTCACAAGGTTATCTTGTAATGACTATTTGGGAGTTGAATATCACTCTGTAGTCTTACGTGAAAGACAAAATTCTTATAAAAAGAATACATTTACAGAGTATAAACACTATGGAGCTAACGGCAGACTCAAAAGGCAAAAGCAGAAGTCTTCTCTCTCAGACCGTGTACAGTGCATTAAGATAAGGTCAATTTTATCTGATGCCAAAAAGTTATTGTATGGTGTGCCTCAAGGCTCTGTTCTGGGGCCAATCCTTTTTTCACTCTATACCACTCCGCTGAGTAAAGTCATACAGAATCATCCACACTTTTCCTTTTAGATTACCCATAAATCTCATATACAAAGTGACAGGAAAAGTGTACACTAGGTTTTCTTATGACTCAAACTTTGACAGCTGAAACTACAGCCATACTGGCTTAAAATACTTTTCATATGAAAAGGGATAGTGGATAAGATTGTAAAAAAGACTTCCTGAATTTCCAACTAATGTTTATCAAAGTGTACTGGTACAACTGGCACACTGATGGATAGGGTCAATTTTATCTGATGCCAAAAAGTTATTGTATGGTGTGCTTCAAGGCTCTGTTCTGGGGCCAATCCTTTTTCACTCTATACCACTCTGCTGAGTAAAGTCATACAGAATCATCCTGGTATTAGTTTCCAGTTCTACGCTGATGACACACAATTGTATGTGCATCTCACACATAAAAATGCTGCCTCAGCCCTTGATAAACTGTCACGCTGCCTTGAAGACGTTAAGAGATGGCTCTCTACAAATAAGCTTAAGCTAAATCCTGATAAGACCGAATTCATTGTGTTTGGCTCTAAGTCTCAGCGTGAAAAACTTAATCACTCCTTCCCAGTCAATATACTCGGTAATCTTATATCACCAGTAGATGCAGTTAGGAACCTGAGTGTCTGGTTTGATTCAGATTTCTCATTCTCTTGCCATGTTATGAAAGTCTGCAAGGCTTGTTTTGCTAGTGTCCGTGATCTTAAGCGACTCTGAGGACATCTGACACATGAAGCTGCCCTCATGGCTGCCAATGCTCTGGTCGGAAGTCGTCTTGATTACTGTAACTCTCTGTTTAGAGGTCTCTCAGCTCTGGATCTGCGCAAACTTCAATGTGTTCAGAACAGTCTTGCCAGAATTGTTGCCAAAACAACCAAGTATTCACACATCACTCAAGTTAGAAAAGCACTACATTGGTTGCCGATTAAGTACCATTCTATCTTTAAGACTGCCGTGCTTGTTTATAAGTTCCTACACAGTGGTAACCCCAAATACTCTGAACCCTTTCTCATACCCAGACATAGTGCATATAGCACTCGTCGAAGTCAATCTGATGGCATGTTTCTTGAGGTTCCCCACTTTGCTTCAGTTTTCAAGTCTCAAAAGCATTTTGGACTCAGTTTTGCGTATGACGCACCTATGATTTGGAATGACCTTCCTGACGAGGTCCGTTCTGCAAACTCACTTGCCTCCTTCAGGTCAAAGCTGAAGTCATACCTCTTTGGAAAAGCATATCCACCCTAAATTTCCAATCTCCTCCTGCTTTCTCCGCGGTGCTGACCCCTGCAATGTCTCTGGTTTATGAATATTGAACAATGTTTTTTGTGTGATGCGCCTTAGAGTCTGTCTTTATGACAGAGATTAAGCGCTATAAAAGTCCAATTAGAATTTAGAATTAGAATAAGACAAAGTAAAATCTGTTCATGAGACCCTGAAAAGCAAGATCTCTATAGAACATATGCTTTACTAAAGGGTAAGTCTTAAGTTTACATTACTTTATTGTGGAAGCAATGCACTTACGAGTGTCCTGTGGGTGCAATGAAATACAAGCAGGCGTGTGTCCTGGAGTCATGGTACACATGTAGTGCTCTTTTGACCTTCAGCTCTTCCTGTAGGTATGCCTCAAACTGCTGGTCTATATAGTCCACAATGGGCTTGAAGCTACAAAACATGTCAATAAAGGGTCTGCAATATGCTAAAACTTCAAAGGTGTGGGTTTTATGTTCCTTCCAATAGTAAGTTTTACTGCTGATATCAATATGTTAATATCATTGATAATAGTTTCAATATCAAAAGTGTCAATTTTATTATAATTTTAAAGAAAATATGTCAGCAAACAAGAGGATCGGCCTGACATGGGAAATGGCAAAAAGACATGCCAAGAACCATGGAAAATGGAGGGAGACTGTTGTGGCCCTATGCTCCAAAAGGAGTTCAGAGGATTAAGTCAGGCAAAGTCACGTTAACAAAGTTCCATAATTCTAACTTATCACTACTGAACATTAAAACTCTTAACATATATATAGCTTGTAGTATCTTTCTTGAGATATAATATGATGTTTTAAAGCTTTACTGCAGTTTTGTGATGATTTTTAAATGTACTTGTAATTATGCAAAATTACATAACACATTGGTGTCCTAAAGATGAATTTAGTGGAAAAGTGAGAAGTTTTGTGGTGAGAAGTGATATTCTAATAGAGTAAGAAATCTAAAATTCGCCACATATCTAAAATTCGCCACATGTGAAAATACTAATAAAATAAATGAATTGTGGTGAGATTTGTTGACTATATAGTAAATTAAGGCTTTTTGAACTGAAAAATATCAATTTTTAGACAAAAACATCGTTTTCTTCATAAAATTAACTAAGGTTTTAGAGGTGGCGAATTTTAGATTCCTGGCGAATTTTAGATTTCTTACTCTATAGACCAACAAGCAAAGCTGAATTCAAGTGAGACATCAATATTTAAATATTATTTCAATACAAACACAACTAGGTATACAGGGACAGGGTCTGATCAATATTTCCCACATGTTTAAAGTAACTGGATTTGAAAACCATGCACACCGATGTGAGATACAAATAAACCATTGTCCAATTTCACACCAACCAGGCCAGTAAAGCCCCAAAACAGGCTAAATAACTGTAATATAAAACAGCAACACCAATCTACAAAATTTTAATGAGCTTAATCAGTACTTCCTTGTTCACAGCAGTGAGAGTGTAATATTCCATTTTAGATCATGGGTGTTCAAAGCAGGTGGCAATCACTGCAACAATAAACAAAGGTAGTGGTCCCTGCTGTGACCTAATGCCACCCGTGTCCATGCATAAATGTGTTGAAAAAACAGTATTGGGTCTAAACATTGAAAATATATTTCTGCATTATAATGGATAATATCACCCATACCATATAAAGAATATGTTTATCGCAAATTATAAGAAATTTTGTACATCAATCATTCAATGTTAATTGATTTTTGATACTACAAGTGTCATTTTCAACAGAGGTTTCCAGTTACTGATTAGGCAGTAATCTTAAATATTGTTTCTGTTTATCAGTAATATACGTTTTAAAGAATTTATCTTCAGATGTTTTTCTATACAACTCAACTGTTTTTACAGCAAACTTGTATAAAAGTTACGATCATATGTTGTATTGAATGTGGATCACCACTGACTGTATACACTGAATGGGTCAAACTATTGAATGTGTACATTCAATGGGCAAATTATTGAATGTATACATTCAATGACTGAGTTGTGGAATGTGCACAATCAATGGCTAAAATCACTGAATGTGTACATTCAATGAACCAAGGGATGGAATATATAAATAATTAAATATGAAAAGATGATATTGATGGCAAAGACTTAGTTTTTCACCTTTATTGGATATTTTTTGCATAATAATAAGCAATTTAAATTAATTGTAATAAAGATGAAAATGCCATTTCAGAAAGTGGCATAAAGGGGGATCAGTCTATAACATTAAAATTTATAAACATATATGTAATGACACAAATGTCATATATTTCATTGCATTATTTATGATTTCTGAAAGCAACTATAAAAGCTGTATTATTAGCTCTACTTTAATCCACAAATATTAAAATATTTGGCCTCTCAAAGAAAGAATGAAAGAGAAACAGTTCAAGCCTAAGTAGTTTTCTTTTCGTCTTTAAGTGTATGATTCTAAAATGTGATAGCAATTAATTCATCTAATTAAGTCAATTGTAATTAGCCCCATAGTAACACCTCTGCATTGTCAGAGAGGTTCAGTGGAACAATATAAATAGAAAACAGATTAAGATGAATATTATATTTTAGAAAACACAACAGTTTTTGTCATAGTATTACATACTACATAACTATGTAACTAACCACAGATAATCAGCTTATTACAAAAGCTTATTTTAAACTAATATCAACAGATGTAATTTATTAAGAAAATTACAATAATAAGTTCCATTGCACACAGTATCAGTTACTTATATGTATTTCATACACACACATTCAATTACTATGGTTGCGGGTTGTACACATTCCACAGTTAAACTATTGAATGTGTACACATTCAATGACTTACACATTGAATCTATACATTCAATAGTTATCTACATTCAATACAACATATACATAATATTTTTTTTTAATTTTTGATAAATGATGGGTTAGCAGCAGTTAAATACATGCAATGCATTTTAAAGTGTGAAACAATATTTCAATATAGATAGATATGCAAAGCCAAATTAAAGTTTGATATTGAAATGTCATTGCAATCCCTACAACATAGATAATGCATCTTTAAAACATACCACACAGAGCAATGGAAATTAATTCAAAGCATGTTATATATTTCACCTTTCAGATTTATCAATTTGGTCTCCAAACCCAACTGTGTCAACTGTAGTCAATTTCAAACTCACTCCACTTTCATTGAGCTCTGTAAAAACAGAAATTGACAGAGGATAAAAAGAAGCATGACTGAAAACAGACATAATACAACATGATCCTTGTTTGGAAAGAAAAGGGGGGATTTACTTCATGAGGAATGAATGGGGCACTTTGATTTTAGCTGACATAATGCACATAAGAATGCAATGTTTTACAGTTATATAAATACTATTATGTATCAGTACATTTATATGTCTACAAACTACAAAGAATGGTCAAATGTTGACATGATAATCAGACTTATTCAATAGTTTTTCCTTGTATATACATGTCTACAAACTACGGTGAAATACTGAAATGACAGACTTACTTAATAGTTTTTCCCTGGAATAACAGGAAATAACCACAACACAATCATTTTAGCTACTACTTGTATTACTTCAGTCTTGACTGTACAGCAACAGCCACACTCCCCATTTTTACCCCTTAAAATACTCTTCTGTATGAATGATTCAAGTCATTCAGCAAGATGTTTGGAGACTGAGTGTGTAGCTTTTACTCAAACTGATTTATTCTTGTTCCACTTCAATATCCTATACATGTATATCATTGGAGGCTTGCACTGTTGTACACCTTTAATATTATCAAGTAGCAATACCTTCATACCAAACTAGTCGAGAAGAGCTGTTTATACAGGGCATGTATGTAAAACTGATTTCCAAAAAGTAATCAACTAACATGAAGAACAGGATACTTGATCAATAAAAACAAACATGGTTAGATATGTAAAAATGCTTGAAATTCCAAGTAGACAGAGATATATACAGGGAATTAACTGATTGAAAGACTGAATCTAGTCACATTCTTGAGGGTGATTTTTTTACACAAACTTGACAACACAAACAAGTTTTATAAGAACTTGAACTTATTACCATATGTATTGGCTTTCACTTTCACTCCTGGTAATTCATGGGTACTTGGCTGTGAATCAAAGTGTGTGTCAAACAATGTGTCCATCAAAGTTGACTTTCCAACACCTGTCTCACCTGAAATTGGACAAAATACAAAGCCACAGTGATTATGTCAGCGTGAAACAACTCAGGAACCCATTGTAGATTAGGTGATGACATAGGACATAGGTTACTTTGATATAAATTGCCAAGACATCAGCAAATTAGTTTTACTGCATCACAGTCATCTGTGTTGACTATGTATATCTTCAAGATAATTAGATAAAGATGACAAGGTTAAAGTTAATAGTCTGTCTTCAAGCTTTTAAATTAACACCACAATGACATATACCCGGTAGACTAAACTTCCTGAGACAAACAGCAAAAACAAGAAACTCCAGTATGTATCCTTACCTACAGAGAGGATGTTAAAAACAAATGTTTTTCTTGAATGTTGTTTAAGTAGCCATTCAATATCCACAATACTGGGTTTTTCACAGTCTGTTGGCAGTGTGACATTGTTAAGGTCTATGTCCTTACATGACATGCCCATGTCTTGCAAAGCACACAAACTGTACCACAAAAACTTTAGCACACACGTGTCATGACTTTGACATAACTGATTTGATTCTGTGCATCAGAGATCTGTCGGTTTAAAACCATTTAACACTGATCAAATCCCAGCAAAATCAGTAACTTATCGATACAAATGTATTCAATGCATAAACAATAATCTGTGATCTTTTGCATGTGACTTGTCTGAGATTAAAGTTCACTGCACTTACTGCAAACAATCAAAATCATTAGATTAAAAAGATAACCAGGATACATTGAAGTAAATTTTGTGATTTCTGATTACTAAAAGGTACAACAGGAGACAATACACACACAAATCCACTTCATATCTAATAACAGTGATCCTCTCTTTGAAAACCACAAATATTTACTTGAGCACATTAGCACACTTTTCCTTTTAGATTACCCATAAATCTCATATACAAAGTGACAGGAAAAGTGTACACTAGTTTTTCTTATGACTCAAACTTTGACAGCTGAAACTAGAGCCATACTGGCTTAAAATACTTTTCATATGAAAGGGGATAGTGAATAAGATTGTAAAAAAGACTTCCTGAATCTCCAACTAATGTCTATCAAAGTGTACTGGTACAACTGGCACACTGATGGATGGTAATTTACCAGAATAAATTAAAATGCCTTGTGTGTTATACTTCTGGAAGTTGGTTGGATTACCTTATTACTTGTGCCAGGTTTGGTCTTGTTCTGATCACAGTTCATTACCATATTTTCTCAATGCTAAACATTGTCTGGTGTTTACTTGTGTCATATAATCTGGCTGTCAATTACTGGCAATGTTTTATAGACCTTATATTATGCAGATGAAAGACAACACAAGAATGGAGTGCCTTCTAAGCACTGGGTCAGCTGACATTTTTAGGAAACCACATATCCCTGGTATTAATAGAAATGGATATGGTTCAAAACAAGCTAAAACCCACTCTGTGTGTCCTGTGTGTCATTCTTTCTAGATTTCTACATATAAAAAATTTGCCTAATATAAACATTTTGGATAATCAGTCCCTGGATACTTGAGTATGCTGTATAATAGAAAACTAGAAATAGGACGCCCTGTTGATAGTAGCTGCGACATATGAATAGAAACAGGATAGCATAGAAGAACACACATTATCATGTGTAATGTCCACCCCATGAACCTTTTGCCAAAATTGTACAGTAGTCTTACAAGACCCTGTTTCATTTGTGAAATATATCAATGATGGTTAAATATTTATTAGTGTACATGTAAATTATTTCAGCTTCATGCCTTTTTGCATTGGTTGAGTCAAAAATTTTGACGAAATCACTCTATCTTGCACAGTTAAGAAGATAGAAGCAAATTTCTGTTTTTCTATTTTTGGCAAAAATTTGAAAATTCAAAATGGCCACCATTTTTGGGAAGAGGAAAATTTTTTGAAAATTGCCAAGAGTACATTTCTTAGATACCCTATGGGTCGAAAATTTCACCGAAATAACTCTATTTTGCACGGTTAAGGCAAATTTGTGTTTTTCCATTTTGGGCAAAAATTTGAAAATTCAAAATGGCCGCCATATGTGGGGAGGGGAAAATTTTTTGAAAATTCCCAAGAGTACATTTCTTAGATACCCCGTGGGTCGAAAATTTCGATGAAATCACTATTTGTGTTTTGCCATTTTGGGCAAAAATTCTAAAATTCAAAATGGCCGCCATATGTGGGAAGAGGAAATTTTTTGAAAATTGCCAAGAGTACATTGCTCAGATACCCAGTGGTCGCAAAAAATTTTGATGAAATCCCTCTATCTCACACGGTTAAGGAGATAGAAACAATTTTGTGTTTTGCCATTTTTGGCAAAAATTCAAAAATTTAATATGGCCGCCATTTTTGGGGAGGGGAAAATTTTTTGAAATTGCCAAGAGTACATTGCTCAGATACCCTGTGGGTTGAAAATTTCGACGAAATCGCTCTATCTCGCACGGTTAAGGAGATAGAAGCAAACTTGTGTTTTGCCATTTTTTGCAAAAATTCGAAAATTCAAAATGGCCGCTATTTTTGGGGAGGGGAAAATTTTTTAAAAATTGCCAAGAGTACAATGCTCAGATACCCTGTAGGTCAAAAATTTTGACGAAATCGCTCTATCTCGCACGGTTAAGGAGATAGAAGCAAATTTGTGTTTTGCCATTTTTGGCAAAAATTCGAAAATTCAAAATGGCCGCCATATGTGGGAAGAGGAAATTTTTTGAAAATTGCTAAGAGTACATTCCTCAGATACCCTGTGGGTCGAAAATTTTGACGAAATCCCTCTATCTCACACGGTTAAGGAGATAGAAGTAATTTTGTGTTTTGCCATTTTTGGGAAAAATTCGAAAATTCAAAAAGGCCGCCATTTTTGGGGAGGGGAAAAGTTTTTGAAAATTGCCAAGAGTACATTGGTCAGATACCCTGTTGCTTGATAATTTCGACGAAATCGCTCTATCTCGCACGGTTAAGGAGATAGAAGCAAATTCGTGTTTTGCCATTTTTGGCAAAAATTCGAAAATTCAAAATGGTCGCCATTTTTGGGGAGGGGAAATTTTTTTTGAAAATTCGTGAGAGTGCATTTCTGAGATAACCTGTGGGTCGAAAATTTCGACGAAATCGCTCTATCTCGCACGGTTAAGGAGATAGAAGCAATTTTGTGTTTTGCCATTTTTGGCAAAAATTCGAAAATTCAAAATGGCCGCCATTTTTGAGAAGGGGAAAATTTTTTGAAAATTGCAAAGAGTACATTCCTTAGATATCCTGTGGGTCGAAAATGTCGACGAAATCGCTCTATCTCGCACGGTTTAGGAGATATGAGCACATTTGCCTTTTTCAGTATTCAAAATAGCCAATTACTCATTTATTTAATTAATTACTCACTCATCTATGAAGCAATTACCCCCAAAAGCAATCCCATACAAGCTATTAACCCAATGAACCTCCATACCAAATTTCAGAAAGCTAGGCTTAATAGCATTCCTTAAAATGTCTGGAAACCAAAGAGATACTCAAAAGTAGCAAAGTAGCTATTACTCAGTTAGCTATAGAGCTATCATCACCAAAAGCAATCCCATAAAAGCTATTAACCCAATAAACCTGCAATTTGGTAAAGATAGGATAAGAACTGTTGCCTAAAATGTCTGGAAACCAAGTGGGACGCCGGACGCCGGGACGCCGGACGGCAGACGGTGGACGGCGGAAAAAGCAAAAATAATATGTCCACCCCCCACAGTGGGTGGACATAATAACATATTTTAACATAATGCTCTAAATGCCATACTTTTGAAGTTATAAGTGATTTAGTGCATGATTTCATGAATTTGAATGCATTAAAAATTATTTTAAAAAATTCATAATAAAACTAGAAATAGGCCGCCCTGTTGATAGTAGATGCGAATAGAAACAGGATAGCATAGAAGAACACACATTATCATGTGTAATGTCCACCCATGAACCTTTTGCCCAAATTGTACAGTAGTCTTACAAGACCCTGTTTCATTTGTAAAATATATCAATGATGCTTAAATATTTGATAGTGTAGATGTCATTTATTTCAGCTTCATGCCTTTTTGCATTGGTTGGGTTGAAAATTTTGACGAAATCACTCTATCTTGCACGGTTAAGAAGATAGAAGCCAATTCCTGTTTTTCTATTTTTGGCAAAAATTTGAAAATTCAAAATGGCCGCCATTATTGGGAAAAGGAAATTTTTTTGAAAATTGCCAAGAGTACATTTCTTAGATACCCTATGGGTCGAAAATTTCAACAAAATAACTCTATTTTGCACGGTTAAGGCCAGTTTGTGTTTTTCCATTTTGGGCAAAAATTCGAAAATTCAAAATGGCTGCCATTTTTGGGGAGGGGAAAATTTTTTGAAAATTGCAAAGATTACATTCCTTAGATACCCTGTGGGTTGAAAATTTCGACGAAATCGCTCTATCTCGCATGGTTAAGGAGATAGAAGCAAATTTGTGTTTTGCCATTTTTGGCAAAAATTTGAAAATTCAAAATGGCCGCCATTTTAGGGGAGGGGAAAATTTTTTAGAAATTACCAAGAGTACAATGCTCAGATACCCTGTGGGTCGAAAATTTTGACGAAATCACTCTATCTGGCACGGTTAAGGAGATAGAAGCAAATTTGTGTTTTGCCATTTTTGGCAAAAATTCGAAAATTCAAAATGGCCGCCATTTTTGGGGAGGGGAAAATTTTTGGAAAATTGCAAAGATTGCATTCCTTAGATACCCTGTGGGTCGAAAATTTTGACGAAATCGCTCTATCTCGCACGGTTAAGGAGATAGAAGCAAATTTGTGTTTTGCAATTTTTGGCAAAAATTCGAAAATTCAAAATGGCCGCCATTTTTGGGGAGGGGAAAATTTTTTGAAAATTGCAAAGATTACATTCCTTAGATACCCTGTGGGTCGAAAATTTCGACGAAATCGCTCTATCTCGCACGGTTAAGGAGATAGAAGCAAATTTGTGTTTTGCCATTTTTGGCAAAAATTCGAAAATTCAAAATGGCCGCCATTTTTGGGGAGGGGAAAATATTTTGAAAATTGCAAAGATTGCATTGCTTAGATACCCTGTGCGTCGAAAATTTTGCCGAAATCGCTCTATCTCGCACGGTTAAGGAGATAGAAGCAAATTAGTGTTTTGCCATTTTTGGCAAAAATTCGAAAATTCAAAATGGCCGCCATTTTTGGGGAGGGGAAAATTTTTGGAAAATTGCAAAGATTGCATTCCTTAGATCCCCTGTGGGTCGAAAATTTTGCCGAAATCGCTCTATCTCGCACGGTTAAGGAGATAGAAGCAAATTTGTGTTTTGCCATTTTTGGCAAAAATTCGAAAATTCAAAATGGCCGCCATTTTTGGGGAGGGGAAATTTTTTTGAAAATTGCAAATATTACATTCCTTAGATACCCTGTGGGTCGAAAATTTCGACGAAATCGCTCTATCTCGCACGGTTAAGGAGATAGAAGCAAATTTGTGTTTTGCCATTTTTGGCAAAAATTCGAAAATTCAAAATGGCCGCCATTTTTGGGGAGGGGAAAATTTTTGGAAAATTGCAAAGATTGCATTCCTTAGATACCCTGTGGGTCGAAAATTTCGACGAAATCGCTCTATCTCGCACGGTTAAGGAGATAGAAGCAAATTTGTGTTTTGCCATTTTTGGCAAAAATTCGAAAATTCAAAATGGCCGCCATTTTTGGGGAGGGGAAAATTTTTTGAAAATTGCAAATATTACATTCCTTAGATACCCTGTGGGTCGAAAATTTCGACGAAATCGCTCTATCTCGCACGGTTAAGGAGATAGAAGCAAATTTGTGTTTTGCCATTTTTGGCAAAAATTCAAAAATTCAAAATGGCCGCCATTTTTGGGGAGGGGAAAATATTTTGAAAATTGCAAAGATTGCATTGGTTAGATACCCTGTGTGTCGAAAATTTTGCCGAAATCGCTCTATCTCGCACGGTTAAGGAGATAGAAGCAAATTTGTGTTTTGCCATTTTTGGCAAAAATTCGAAAATTCAAAATGGCCGCCATTTTTGGGGAGGGGAAATTTTTTTGAAAATTGCAAATATTACATTCCTTAGATACCCTGTGGGTCGAAAATTTCGACGAAATCGCTCTATCTCGCACGGTTAAGGAGATAGAAGCAAATTAGTGTTTTGCCATTTTTGGCAAAAATTCGAAAATTCAAAATGGCCGCCATTTTTGGGGAGGGGAAAATTTTTGGAAAATTGCAAAGATTGCATTCCTTAGATACCCTGTGGGTCGAAAATTTCGACGAAATCGCTCTATCTCGCACGGTTAAGGAGATAGAAGCAAATTTGTGTTTTGCCATTTTTGGCAAAAATTCGAAAATTCAAAATGGCCGCCATTTTTGGGGAGGGGAAAATATTTTGAAAATTGCAAAGATTGCATTGCTTAGATACCCTGTGCGTCTAAAATTTTGCCGAAATCGCTCTATCTCGCACGGTTAAGGAGATAGAAGCAAATTAGTGTTTTGCCATTTTTGGCAAAAATTCGAAAATTCAAAATGGCCGCCATTTTTGGGGAGGGGAAAATTTTTGGAAAATTGCAAAGATTGCATTCCTTAGATCCCCTGTGGGTCGAAAATTTTGCCGAAATCGCTCTATCTCGCACGGTTAAGGAGATAGAAGCAAATTTGTGTTTTGCCATTTTTGGCAAAAATTCGAAAATTCAAAATGGCCGCCATTTTTGGGGAGGGGAAATTTTTTTGAAAATTGCAAATATTACATTCCTTAGATACCCTGTGGGTCGAAAATTTCGACGAAATCGCTCTATCTTGCACGGTTAAGGAGATAGAAGCAAATTTGTGTTTTGCCATTTTTGGCAAAAATTCGAAAATTCAAAATGGCCGCCATTTTTGGGGAGGGGAAAATTTTTGGAAAATTGCAAAGATTGCATTCCTTAGATACCCTGTGGGTCGAAAATTTCGACGAAATCGCTCTATCTCGCACGGTTAAGGAGATAGAAGCAAATTTGTGTTTTGCCATTTTTGGCAAAAATTCGAAAATTCAAAATGGCCGCCATTTTTGGGGAGGGGAAAATTTTTTGAAAATTGCAAATATTACATTCCTTAGATACCCTGTGGGTCGAAAATTTCGACGAAATCGCTCTATCTCGCACGGTTAAGGAGATAGAAGCAAATTTGTGTTTTGCCATTTTTGGCAAAAATTCAAAAATTCAAAATGGCCGCCATTTTTGGGGAGGGGAAAATATTTTGAAAATTGCAAAGATTGCATTGGTTAGATACCCTGTGTGTCGAAAATTTTGCCGAAATCGCTCTATCTCGCACGGTTAAGGAGATAGAAGCAAATTTGTGTTTTGCCATTTTTGGCAAAAATTCGAAAATTCAAAATGGCCGCCATTTTTGGGGAGGGGAAATTTTTTTGAAAATTGCAAATATTACATTCCTTAGATACCCTGTGGGTCGAAAATTTCGATGAAATCGCTCTATCTCGCACGGTTAAGGAGATAGAAGCAAATTTGTGTTTTGCCATTTTTGGCAAAAATTCGAAAATTCAAAATGGCCGCCATTTTTGGGGAGGGGAAAATTTTTGGAAAATTGCAAAGATTGCATTCCTTAGATACCCTGTGGGTCGAAAATTTCGACGAAATCGCTCTATCTCGCACGGTTAAGGAGATAGAAGCAAATTTGTGTTTTCCCATTTTTGGCAAAAATTCGAAAATTCAAAATGGCCGCCATTTTTGGGGAGGGGAAAATTTTTTGAAAATTGCAAAGATTGCATTCCTTAGATACCCTATGGGTCGAAAATTTCGACGAAATCGCTCTATCTCGCACGGTTAAGGAGATAGAAGCAAATTTGTGTTTTGCCATTTTTGGCAAAAATTCGAAAATTCAAAATGGCCGCCATTTTTGGGGAGGGGAAAATATTTTGAAAATTGCAAAGATTGCATTGCTTAGATACCCTGTGCGTCTAAAATTTTGCCGAAATCGCTCTATCTCGCACGGTTAAGGAGATAGAAGCAAATTAGTGTTTTGCCATTTTTGGCAAAAATTCGAAAATTCAAAATGGCCGCCATTTTTGGGGAGGGGAAAATTTTTGGAAAATTGCAAAGATTGCATTCCTTAGATCCCCTGTGGGTCGAAAATTTTGCCGAAATCGCTCTATCTCGCACGGTTAAGGAGATAGAAGCAAATTTGTGTTTTGCCATTTTTGGCAAAAATTCGAAAATTCAAAATGGCCGCCATTTTTGGGGAGGGGAAATTTTTTTGAAAATTGCAAATATTACATTCCTTAGATACCCTGTGGGTCGAAAATTTCGACGAAATCGCTCTATCTCGCACGGTTAAGGAGATAGAAGCAAATTTGTGTTTTGCCATTTTTGGCAAAAATTCGAAAATTCAAAATGGCCGCCATTTTTGGGGAGGGGAAAATTTTTGGAAAATTGCAAAGATTGCATTCCTTAGATACCCTGTGGGTCGAAAATTTCGACGAAATCGCTCTATCTCGCACGGTTAAGGAGATAGAAGCAAATTTGTGTTTTGCCATTTTTGGCAAAAATTCGAAAATTCAAAATGGCCGCCATTTTTGGGGAGGGGAAAATTTTTTGAAAATTGCAAATATTACATTCCTTAGATACCCTGTGGGTCGAAAATTTCGACGAAATCGCTCTATCTCGCACGGTTAAGGAGATAGAAGCAAATTTGTGTTTTGCCATTTTTGGCAAAAATTCAAAAATTCAAAATGGCCGCCATTTTTGGGGAGGGGAAAATATTTTGAAAATTGCAAAGATTGCATTGGTTAGATACCCTGTGTGTCGAAAATTTTGCCGAAATCGCTCTATCTCGCACGGTTAAGGAGATAGAAGCAAATTTGTGTTTTGCCATTTTTGGCAAAAATTCGAAAATTCAAAATGGCCGCCATTTTTGGGGAGGGGAAATTTTTTTGAAAATTGCAAATATTACATTCCTTAGATACCCTGTGGGTCGAAAATTTCGATGAAATCGCTCTATCTCGCACGGTTAAGGAGATAGAAGCAAATTTGTGTTTTGCCATTTTTGGCAAAAATTCGAAAATTCAAAATGGCCGCCATTTTTGGGGAGGGGAAAATTTTTGGAAAATTGCAAAGATTGCATTCCTTAGATACCCTGTGGGTCGAAAATTTCGACGAAATCGCTCTATCTCGCACGGTTAAGGAGATAGAAGCAAATTTGTGTTTTCCCATTTTTGGCAAAAATTCGAAAATTCAAAATGGCCGCCATTTTTGGGGAGGGGAAAATTTTTTGAAAATTGCAAAGATTGCATTCCTTAGATACCCTGTGGGTCGAAAATTTCGACGAAATCGCTCTATCTCGCACGGTTAAGGAGATAGAAGCAAATTTGTGTTTTGCCATTTTTGGCAAAAATTCGAAAATTCAAAATGGCCGCCATTTTTGGGGAGGGGAAAATATTTTGAAAATTGCAAAGATTGCATTGCTTAGATACCCTGTGCGTCTAAAATTTTGCCGAAATCGCTCTATCTCGCACGGTTAAGGAGATAGAAGCAAATTAGTGTTTTGCCATTTTTGGCAAAAATTCGAAAATTCAAAATGGCCGCCATTTTTGGGGAGGGGAAAATTTTTGGAAAATTGCAAAGATTGCATTCCTTAGATCCCCTGTGGGTCGAAAATTTTGCCGAAATCGCTCTATCTCGCACGGTTAAGGAGATAGAAGCAAATTTGTGTTTTGCCATTTTTGGCAAAAATTCGAAAATTCAAAATGGCCGCCATTTTTGGGGAGGGGAAATTTTTTTGAAAATTGCAAATATTACATTCCTTAGATACCCTGTGGGTCGAAAATTTCGACGAAATCGCTCTATCTCGCACGGTTAAGGAGATAGAAGCAAATTTGTGTTTTGCCATTTTTGGCAAAAATTCGAAAATTCAAAATGGCCGCCATTTTTGGGGAGGGGAAAATTTTTGGAAAATTGCAAAGATTGCATTCCTTAGATACCCTGTGGGTCGAAAATTTCGACGAAATCGCTCTATCTCGCACGGTTAAGGAGATAGAAGCAAATTTGTGTTTTGCCATTTTTGGCAAAAATTCGAAAATTCAAAATGGCCGCCATTTTTGGGGAGGGGAAAATTTTTTGAAAATTGCAAATATTACATTCCTTAGATACCCTGTGGGTCGAAAATTTCGACGAAATCGCTCTATCTCGCACGGTTAAGGAGATAGAAGCAAATTAGTGTTTTGCCATTTTTGGCAAAAATTCGAAAATTCAAAATGGCCGCCATTTTTGGGGAGGGGAAAATTTTTGGAAAATTGCAAAGATTGCATTCCTTAGATCCCCTGTGGGTCGAAAATTTCGACGAAATCGCTCTATCTCGCACGGTTAAGGAGATAGAAGCAAATTAGTGTTTTGCCATTTTTGGCAAAAATTCGAAAATTCAAAATGGCCGCCATTTTTGGGGAGGGGAAAATTTTTGGAAAATTGCAAAGATTGCATTCCTTAGATACCCTGTGGGTCGAAAATTTCGACGAAATCGCTCTATCTCGCACGGTTAAGGAGATAGAAGCAAATTTGTGTTTTGCCATTTTTGGCAAAAATTCGAAAATTCAAAATGGCCGCCATTTTTGGGGAGGGGAAAATATTTTGAAAATTGCAAAGATTGCATTGCTTAGATACCCTGTGCGTCTAAAATTTTGCCGAAATCGCTCTATCTCGCACGGTTAAGGAGATAGAAGCAAATTAGTGTTTTGCCATTTTTGGCAAAAATTCGAAAATTCAAAATGGCCGCCATTTTTGGGGAGGGGAAAATTTTTGGAAAATTGCAAAGATTGCATTCCTTAGATCCCCTGTGGGTCGAAAATTTTGCCGAAATCGCTCTATCTCGCACGGTTAAGGAGATAGAAGCAAATTTGTGTTTTGCCATTTTTGGCAAAAATTCGAAAATTCAAAATGGCCGCCATTTTTGGGGAGGGGAAATTTTTTTGAAAATTGCAAATATTACATTCCTTAGATACCCTGTGGGTCGAAAATTTCGACGAAATCGCTCTATCTTGCACGGTTAAGGAGATAGAAGCAAATTTGTGTTTTGCCATTTTTGGCAAAAATTCGAAAATTCAAAATGGCCGCCATTTTTGGGGAGGGGAAAATTTTTGGAAAATTGCAAAGATTGCATTCCTTAGATACCCTGTGGGTCGAAAATTTCGACGAAATCGCTCTATCTCGCACGGTTAAGGAGATAGAAGCAAATTTGTGTTTTGCCATTTTTGGCAAAAATTCGAAAATTCAAAATGGCCGCCATTTTTGGGGAGGGGAAAATTTTTTGAAAATTGCAAATATTACATTCCTTAGATACCCTGTGGGTCGAAAATTTCGACGAAATCGCTCTATCTCGCACGGTTAAGGAGATAGAAGCAAATTTGTGTTTTGCCATTTTTGGCAAAAATTCAAAAATTCAAAATGGCCGCCATTTTTGGGGAGGGGAAAATATTTTGAAAATTGCAAAGATTGCATTGGTTAGATACCCTGTGTGTCGAAAATTTTGCCGAAATCGCTCTATCTCGCACGGTTAAGGAGATAGAAGCAAATTTGTGTTTTGCCATTTTTGGCAAAAATTCGAAAATTCAAAATGGCCGCCATTTTTGGGGAGGGGAAATTTTTTTGAAAATTGCAAATATTACATTCCTTAGATACCCTGTGGGTCGAAAATTTCGATGAAATCGCTCTATCTCGCACGGTTAAGGAGATAGAAGCAAATTTGTGTTTTGCCATTTTTGGCAAAAATTCGAAAATTCAAAATGGCCGCCATTTTTGGGGAGGGGAAAATTTTTGGAAAATTGCAAAGATTGCATTCCTTAGATACCCTGTGGGTCGAAAATTTCGACGAAATCGCTCTATCTCGCACGGTTAAGGAGATAGAAGCAAATTTGTGTTTTCCCATTTTTGGCAAAAATTCGAAAATTCAAAATGGCCGCCATTTTTGGGGAGGGGAAAATTTTTTGAAAATTGCAAAGATTGCATTCCTTAGATACCCTGTGGGTCGAAAATTTCGACGAAATCGCTCTATCTCGCACGGTTAAGGAGATAGAAGCAAATTTGTGTTTTGCCATTTTTGGCAAAAATTCGAAAATTCAAAATGGCCGCCATTTTTGGGGAGGGGAAAATATTTTGAAAATTGCAAAGATTGCATTGCTTAGATACCCTGTGCGTCGAAAATTTTGCCGAAATCGCTCTATCTCGCACGGTTAAGGAGATAGAAGCAAATTAGTGTTTTGCCATTTTTGGCAAAAATTCGAAAATTCAAAATGGCCGCCATTTTTGGGGAGGGGAAAATTTTTGGAAAATTGCAAAGATTGCATTCCTTAGATCCCCTGTGGGTCGAAAATTTTGCCGAAATCGCTCTATCTCGCACGGTTAAGGAGATAGAAGCAAATTTGTGTTTTGCCATTTTTGGCAAAAATTCGAAAATTCAAAATGGCCGCCATTTTTGGGGAGGGGAAATTTTTTTGAAAATTGCAAATATTACATTCCTTAGATACCCTGTGGGTCGAAAATTTCGACGAAATCGCTCTATCTCGCACGGTTAAGGAGATAGAAGCAAATTTGTGTTTTGCCATTTTTGGCAAAAATTCGAAAATTCAAAATGGCCGCCATTTTTGGGGAGGGGAAAATTTTTGGAAAATTGCAAAGATTGCATTCCTTAGATACCCTGTGGGTCGAAAATTTCGACGAAATCGCTCTATCTCGCACGGTTAAGGAGATAGAAGCAAATTTGTGTTTTGCCATTTTTGGCAAAAATTCGAAAATTCAAAATGGCCGCCATTTTTGGGGAGGGGAAAATTTTTTGAAAATTGCAAATATTACATTCCTTAGATACCCTGTGGGTCGAAAATTTCGACGAAATCGCTCTATCTCGCACGGTTAAGGAGATAGAAGCAAATTAGTGTTTTGCCATTTTTGGCAAAAATTCGAAAATTCAAAATGGCCGCCATTTTTGGGGAGGGGAAAATTTTTGGAAAATTGCAAAGATTGCATTCCTTAGATCCCCTGTGGGTCGAAAATTTTGCCGAAATCGCTCTATCTCGCACGGTTAAGGAGATAGAAGCAAATTTGTGTTTTGCCATTTTTGGCAAAAATTCGAAAATTCAAAATGGCCGCCATTTTTGGGGAGGGGAAATTTTTTTGAAAATTGCAAATATTACATTCCTTAGATACCCTGTGGGTCGAAAATTTCGACGAAATCGCTCTATCTCGCACGGTTAAGGAGATAGAAGCAAATTTGTGTTTTGCCATTTTTGGCAAAAATTCGAAAATTCAAAATGGCCGCCATTTTTGGGGAGGGGAAAATTTTTTGAAAATTGCAAAGAGTACACTCCTTAGATACCCTGCGGGTCGAAAATTTTGCCGAAATCGCTCTATCTCGCACGGTTAAGGAGATAGAAGCAAATTACTCAAAAGTAGTACTGAAAATACACAATGAAGTACCTAAATGGCTATTACTCATGTACTGACAAAGCTATCAGTCCCAAATGCAATACCAAGCGAGCTATGGACATAACAATCTTGTATTCAAAATTGTAGTAAAATATCTTTAATTATTTTGGCTTAAATGCACGGAAACCAATGGGTACTGAAAATAGCTGTACTTAAGTATTACTCAGTAAGCAAAAGAGGTACAACAGCCAAAAGCAATCCCAAGCAAGCTACTGACCCAATAAGCCTGCATACCAAATTTGGTGACAATAGCTCTAATACTTTTCCTTTAAATGAGCGGAAACCATGCGTGACGCCGGACATCGGACGCCGGACGCCGGACATCGGACATCGGACATCGGACAACGGACATCGGACATCGGACATCGGACATCGGACGGCGAAAAAAGCAAAAATAATATATCCACCCCCCAGGGGGGTGGACATAATTAGCTTGAATATCTTCGTCTCTTATCAATTTGGAAATTTTAATGATTTTTCAAAAATATCGTAAAGACAGAAAAAATATCCCCAAATTTTTTATAGTTTACAGATTATATTCCCAGCTCAGTAGCTTCCAAACTAAGCTCAGAATTGCTCTCTCAATGTTTCTGGCATATTAGTGATTTTTCAAAAATTATGGCCAAAATTAAAATTTTCTAAATTTTGGATTGATTCCCAGTAGTCTTCAAAATAAACCTGAATGACAAACATCACTTTATCTTTTACTATTAGATATATTATTTTTTTCAAAAGCTGCAAAAGTCACAAATATCCAGGATGAATGCCATAAACTTTTTATAAATTTACACTATATACAGACCTTTAAAGTATAGTGTTATAATGCTATTTACATTATAAATACCAAAACATACTCATATCATTTAAAAAATATCAATAAGAGTATCAATCATGGATTGTATTTCAAAGGGATTGAAGTTCCTTCAATTCATAATGCTCACACCATATATTAAACAAATATATGTATCTTCAATAAGTAGGCCAGAAAAAAAAAGACGAGGACCTCGCTTTGAAAAGCCCTGGCAAACGGATAACCAAACATATATGAAAATGCCATGACCAATTTTTAAGCAGCATCTGTAAGCTATAAAACAACACTGTCACTATAACTATGGGTGTCCTAGTTTTGAAAAAAATCAATGAAACATAGGCAAATTTCAATATACCATAATGACAAACAATGCTCATGATTAAGTTAGGAAAGGAAATTCTGAAAGGGTTTGGGGACCATCACACAGGAGTTCTGGACTACATTGCTGAAAATCTTAGGAGTTAAGAAATTGTTGGTTACACATAATATTAGGAAGTAGTCTCTGAAGGCAGTCATTCCAAATGATATTTTGGTCAGCATCTCTAAAAATACCTGCATATGTTGTGGAGAACAGGGTCTGAACCCTGTTTTTTTTTTTTTTTTTTTTTGTTTTTTTTTTTTCCCAGGGTGGGGGTGGGGTGGAGGGAATTTATTACTTAAAAGTGTTTTGATGAACTGATAGGGGGTAACTTTTTATTTAGTAGTGAGGGAGTTGGTCAAAGTGTGACAGTAATTTTATGCATTGTGACTAGTGTGTGTTATGGAGCTTCTATTTTTAATATAAATAAAAGTTTTGCAACAATTTGGCAGCCCTGAAAAGGGCCTTTAAAAAATTCAGTGCAAGCTGGCCTGGAGGCTGGCTACTATTGTTGGTCATCTATTTGTGGAATTTCTGGTGCAGGTCTCTGGCAGCAGAGGTTGGCGTGTGTTGATGTTAATGTAGCTCTCATCTGCAGAAGGGTTGGGCAATGGTCTCATGAAGGAGAAGAATGATCTGTTCACAGATACTACTGTGGGTGAATCGACTGGTATTGCAGGCATGAAGTTGTGGGAAAATGCAGGCGACCCTGGAGTCTGCTGATGTTACACGACATGGTTGTGGTGGCTGTAGCTGGTGGATTGTCTCTTGCTCTTGAGCAGGCTGTGATTTTACCCAGGGAAGTTGCTAATGTTGTGCTGGTGATGTTGTTAAAGTGGCTGCTGCTGCTGCAGTGGGTGCTAGTGTACTGGTTGCTGCAGTAGCCACTGCTGTACTGGGTGCTTATGTAATGGCTGCCAAAAATGCTGATTCTGACATGACAGGCTGGGAGAAACTGTGAGTTGCCCCAAATGTCTTTACGATGGCCTAATGGAGTATCTCCTCCTGATTTATTCTTTGCATTTTAGTCAGCAGATAAGACTGAAGGTTTATACCAGAAATCATTGGAAGAGTCATTGGATAACTGCTTGATGTCTGTGCAGAAATCATCCGCTTGGAACAGTGGAGGGGGCTTGAGAAGACTATTTCACCCATTCTATATCTCAGGTGTCGAAGCTATTTCCCCAGGCTGTCAGTTATGGACATCTCTCTGATGCTACTTTTTCTCTATTTTATATGAATGGATCAGAAGAGTAATAATACGAAAATTACATGCTGGTGAGTTGGACAAAGTTGATTTTTAATATATATTATGACTGAATTGAAAATCTGACAGAATTAAAAATTCCGTCAAGAGAAAACCATTTATTGAATACCTGTATATAATTTATTTAAGTCCCTCAGCTATATACTCCTGAAACTGTTGTATTTAACCATCTAATAATGTTTCAAAGTGATCATTTATATATTAGATTTGCTTGGTATATATAAAAGTATTAATATTTACTTATGTCAAATGTTATGTTATCTAAACAGTACAACCTTTTTTTTACTGTTTTGGGTTAAAGTTTGATAATTAACAAGAGTAGGAAGTATTCTGTGCAACAAAATATCAAACTCGTTTTAAAGATACAATGGTTTATAAATATTCAAAACTGAAAGTGCAAGACAATTTGAACTGAGTGTGTTACATTTCAAATTGAGTGTAACAGCTGACACCCAGCAACAGTCCACATCAATCATTCAAAGAAATGTAGGATATAATTCATTATAAACAAAAGGATAACATGTTTACCCAGAACAAGTATGTTTACAAACAAAATGCTTTACACAAGCAATATATTACATGCCCATTTTTAACTCAGACAGGAAGTTATATTTTTGGGTGTGTTTGTTTGGGTAAAAGGACAAAACCCCGGAGGACAAAACCCCGGAAAAAATGGGGTGCTGGGACAAAACCCCAGAGTTGATTTTCAGGGGGGTGGGCAAAACCCCAGAGAATTTTACAAATGATTTTAATAACAGATTATTGAGTTTAAAAATGATTTTAATAACAGATTATTGTGTTTACGGTGTATACTGTTGGTGTCTACTATTGGACATTGGTGTATTGGTGTTATTTTATTATTGGACAAAACCCCAGGTCTACTATTGGACAAACCCCCAGAATATTGTAATTGCTCTGCAAAATAAAGACCAGTCCAATCAATATACAATACTGAATTAGTTTTACTATTTAAATAAATTGCAGTTCAATAAATTACAACTACAATTCAAAAACTTTCAAATGTCAAAAATGTTTAAATAAATATTCATGAAAAAATTCTGAAAATTAGAAGAGGGTTATAAGAGAATAATGATTGTTCTGTGAAAGAAAGACCTGAGCACACTTGAAAAGTTCCTGTAGTATTTCCCTGAGTATCTATCAAAGGTTTGGAAAATTGCAATTATCAAGGGGTAAAATGGGATTGCTCTTGCATTTCATTTGTGACAAAGGCCTAACCAGACTTGAAAAGTACCTTTAACATTTTCCTGAGTAGCTATCAAAGGTTTGCAAAAATTGCAATTATCAATGGGTAAACTGGGATTATTCTTCCAGTTCATCTGTGATAAAGGCCTGAGCACATTTGAAAGGTTCCTTTCCATTTTCCTGAGTAGCTATCAAAGGTTTGGTATCTTTGATGGCCTAACTGTCAAATCTTTACATTTATTAATTCTCAGTGAATTGCAATCTAGAAGCCAGGTTATCTCAGTATAAATATTTGGTCTTGGAAGCATCTCAACAGTATAGAGTAAGAAATCTAAAATTCGCCACATATCTGAAATTCGCCACATGTGAAAATACTAATAAAATAAATGAATTGTGGTGAGATTTGTTGACTGTATAGTAAATTAAGGCTTTTTGAACTGAAAAATACCAATTTTTGGACAAAAAGATGATTTTCTTCATAAAATTAACTAAGGTTTTAGAGGTGGCGAATTTTAGATTCCTGGCGAATTTTAGATTTCTTACTCTACATCATTTGTGAGCATTGAAAAGTCATGGAGGTCATAATAAATAATAAAGGAGGAATAAAACTGTGTCTTGGTGGCTTCATGTACACTAAGAAGAGCAGTCATCTAAAAGAATCCACTGGGAGATCCTTCAAAGATCCATGTCGACTTTGAAAAATCAGTGATGAATGCTGTCCATGCTGTTCTTGGTAGCCATGTCAATATTGGTGGCTGCTTTTACCACCTTACTCAATGTTCTTTCAGAAAGGTGCAAGAGTTGGGCCTTGTGGAGCAGTACCGTGCTGATTAGGAGTTCAAACACTTCTGTGGAATGATGGATGGACTCGGCTTCTTGCCATTGGACGAAGTGGAGAATGGAATGAGCTTATCGAGGGAAAACTGTTATCCAGGTGCAGAAGAATTACTCGATTATTTTGATGCCACCTATGTGTCAGGTACATTCCGAAAGATCTTAAGACCAACAACAGATGATCAACATCCAGCTATGCTGCGCATCAGGAGAATTAGCCCACTCTTTCCACCACAGATCTGGAATGTGTTCCAAACCACTCTACACGATGGGACAGAACAAACAAATACTGTGAAGGGTGGAATAATTCTTTTCGTAGTATGGTTGGCCACAATCACCCATCCATCTGGCTGCTGATAAGACACTTACAAGAAGATGCAGTGCTTGTCATCACATTGCTCTTACAGGAAGCCAGAGGTCAGATACCATCTAAAAGGCAATCTCGAGCTGCTGTCGCCCTGCAGAAAAAACTGAATAATCTCTGCCAGGCATTTCATGATGGGTCAAAAACTCTAGAAGACTTCCTTGATGGCATTGGACACTGTGTTAGACTATTGCAATTTTGATGCAAGTTATTTCAGGGTTGTGGTGCTTACTATGTTGCTGTATGATTTGTTTTGATATTCATGAGTTCCCCTTAATCTACAAAAAATATTACTGCGGGGTTTTGTCCACCCCCCTGAAAATCAACTCTGGGGTTTTGTCCCAGCACCCCATTTTTTCCGGGGTTTTGCCCTCGGGGTTTTGTCCTGGGGGGTTTTGTCCGCCATTTGTTTGTGTGTTTGTCTGTGTTGTAGATAACTCCAAAAGTAATGTATGTAAAGATGAAGTATTAAAACAAGACAATTCAACAGCAAGATGACAGCATTAATCAGTAAACTAAATAATATGACGCTGTAACATTCATTAATAAGAAAATAGATGGCAACTAGAAATAGGACGCCCTGTTGATTGTAGGTGCGAATAGAAATAGGATAGCATAGAAGAACACACATTATCATGTGTAATGTCCACCCCATGAACCTTTTGCCAAAATTGTACAGTAGTCTTACAAGACCCTGTTTCATTTGTAAAATATATCAATGATGCTTAAATATTTATTAGTGTAGATGTAAATTATTTCAGCTTCATGCCTTTTTGCATTGGTTGGGTCGAAAATTTTGATGAAATCACTCTATCTTGCATGGTTAAGGAGTTAGAAGCAAATTCCTGTTTTTCCATTTTTGGCAAAAATTCGAAAATTCAAAATGGCCGCCATTTTTGGGGAGGGGAAAATTTTTTGAAAACTGCAAAGAGTACATTCCTTAGATACCCTGTGGGTCGAAAATTTCGACGAAATCGCTCTATCTCGCACGGTTAAGGAGATAGAAGCAAATTCGTGTTTTGCCATTTTTGGCAAAAATTCAAAATGGCCGACATTTTTGGGGAGGGGAAATTTTTTTTAAAATTGCCAAGAGTACAATGTTCAGATACCCTGTGGGTCGAAAATTTTGACGAAATCGCTCTATCTCGCACGGTTAAGGAGATAGAACCAAATTTGTGTTTTGCCATTCTTGGCAAAAATTCGAAAATTCAAAATGGCCGCCATTTTTGGGGAGGGGAAAATTTTTTTTAAATTGCAAGGAGTACATTCCTTAGATACCCTGTGGGTCGAAAATTTCGACGAAATCGCTCTATCTCGCACGGTTCAGGAGATAGAAGCAAATTTGTGTTTTGCCATTTTGGGCAAAAATTCAAAATGGCCGCCATTTTTGGGGAGGGGAAAATTTTTTGAAAATTGCAAAGAGTACATTCCTTAGATATCCTGTGGGTCAAAAATTTCGACGAAATCGCTGTATCTCGCACGGTTTAGGAGATATGAGCACATTTGCCTTTTTCAGTATTCAAAATAGCCAATTACTCATCTATTTAATTAATTACTCACTGACCTATGAAACAATTCCCCCCAAAAGCAATCCCATACAAGCTATTAACCCAATGAACCTCCATACCAAATTTCAGAAAGATAGGCTTAATAGCATTCCTTAAAATGTCTGGAAACCAAGAGCTACTCAAAAGTAGCAAAGTACCTATTACTCAGTTAGCTATAGAGCTATCATCACCAAAAGCAATCCCATACAAGCTATTAACCCAATAAACTTGCATGCCAAATTTGGTAAAGATAGGATAAGAACTGTTGCCTAAAATGTCGGGAAACCAAGTGGGACGGCGGACGCCGGATGGCGGATGGCGGAAAAAGCAAAAATAATATGTCCACCCCCCAGTGGGGTGGACATAATGAAAGTAGCACAATTGTGCAAAAGTATACATGATAATCAGTTGCAGCAATCCACAGATTTTTATCAAAAGAGAAAGCCATAACCAATGTCCCTACCAAGTATCAACTTCCTACACCTTATGGTGCCCGAGATATAGCCCGGACATGATTTTATAGGTCAAGTCACTACACCAAGGTCAAAGGTCAAATCAAGGTCACACCATGATGTTGCAAACCTACTACCCCCAACCAGTGCCCCTACCAAGTATTAACTTAATGGACCTTACGGTTTCCAAGATGTAGCCCGGACAAGATTTTATAGGTCAAGGTCACTATGGCAAGGTCAAAGGTCAAATCAAGGTCACTCCATGATGTTGCACAACTACACCCCCTAACCAATGTCCCTACCAAGTATCAACTTCCTACTCCTCACTGCTTCCGAGATATATCCTAGACAAAATATTTAGTGCTGTCGCGACACTCGCTACTTCCGATACTATCGTTTCCTAGGTCCCTTATGAGCGATAATCGGATGCATTTTTTCACATCCGATTGCAAAGATATTAGCATATTTATATAATAAAGATAGAACATCTTTTAAAAGTGAAGGATTGTTCAGCATTTTAAAATATATTTTCGTCCCTTTGACATCACAGTCCGTACAAATCTAGTCACATGACCTATCAGGAAAGCATTAAACCATTGCTCGGAATTGCATCTTTATTTTTTCACACTTGGTAAGTCAATTAATTTGACGTAAAGCTTTCAAATAATCTTTAAAAACACTGTAGTTCTATTTATTTGAGGCGTACATGATATTATAATGCCATTATGCTGTACTTTATAAAGTCGGAATTAGATAATTGTTTTAATATACTGACGGTTTTCAAAGTGTTCCTATGTTTGACAATGCATAAACAACAGAAATAAAAGGACAAATATGACCCTAAAATGATGTATTCGTGTGAGAAACAATTTTGAAAATTTTAATTACTTAAATGTAGCTTTTATAAGCTACAAGCTTACCATGTGGGACTGAATGCTTTACTGGTTGCCGCGAGGCACAGACGACCAACGCTCGAGAAAAACAAGCATGTAGTTGGTTCGGCCTCATAGGTTGTCGTGACGTCATCACTTCCTGTGTATCAGCCTCCTTTTCGTTGAGATTAAACCCATGTCCCCTCAGCTGTAATACAGCGGGGAGGTAGGGTGGGACTCTTCTCAGTCCCACATGGTAAGCTTGTAGCTTATAAAAGCTACATTTAAGTAATTAAAATTTTCAATTTTATTGCGCTACAATAGCTTACCATGTGGGACAGAATGCTGAATTCAACCGCCCGGTGGCGGGATTACAGCTGAGACTGGAAGGTCTGAATGTTGTTTTTCTCGAATTGAGAGTAATAGTTCCCAAAAAATTTCCAGTCTGAGTCCCATTTACAGAGTCCCAATCCCGAAGGTCGGACTTGTAAAGAGCCAAAAACCTGATGAGAATACACAGTGTCGTACACTGTAGGGTGTTTGGAAGGAGGATTGTGTACCCGGAGTACACAGATAGGAAGAACCCCTAAGGGCTATGACGTCAGAAATGAGGTCAAGGTTCGAGAATTGCTATTTGCAACCTTATTTATAAGACAACCTTATGGTCCCAAGAATTTAAGGTTAATGTAAATTTAATATGTGAGACCTTACCTGTAACACCCTGATGAGGTAGCTTATACCTAGACCTGGGGAGACTCCTGAAGGCTTAGCTGTAGCGGACGTGCCCCCCCCCTTTTCTTTCCGAAGAAGACATCACTGAGGAGAAGGGTCTAGGACCTGTTGAGCCGCTACTACTGGTCCCAGATACATGTTGTTGTCGTTGTCCGACCAAGTAAGGTCTTTTAGATAAAAGTTGGTAAACGTGTTGTGAGCTTTCCAGTGACACGCTTGCATGATCTGGTCCACCGATACCCCACCGTAAAAAGCCTTAGAGGCGGCGAAGGCCCTAATGTCATGCGCTTTAACTTGGACTAAGTCCAAGGCTTGCTGGTCTGCTTGCTTATAACAAAGTAGAATGGTTTGTTTCAACCATGAAGAGAGAGTAGCGGGTCTGATATCTGAGGTATGTCCTTTCTTGAAGGAGATGAAAAGAAGAGACCGGGACCTTCTCAGGTCCTTGGTTCGGTCCAGATAGTACCTCAAAGCCCGTACAGGACACAAGGTCCTGTCTTCTTTGAATTGTCTATCTACAATGGTAGTCAAGGCAGGAATAGTCACCGGAGACACACTTTGAGAACCTTCTCTTGCTAGCTGGTTTTTGGCTATAAAATCTGATGAAGGGAACAAGGCCACCTTTTCCCATTGGCCTAGATTAGATACTTTGTTTGCGACCCAGGCGTGGATTTCACTGCGGCGCTTGCCGGAGGCCAGAGCTAGCAAGAAAGCAGTCTTGAGAGTGAGATGTTTGAGGTCTGTGTCTTTCATAGGCTCAAAGGGCGCTTTTGTGAGCTCATTGAGGACAACAGATAGGTTCCACTGGGGAAGGTTTCTGGAACTCTTGGGGCGATCCCTGTAAAAACTGGAGAGCAACCTGTGAAGGTCCTCATTATGGGCAATATGCTGGGCCGTAGGGCCCAGAGTGTCAACAATAGCTGTCCTGTAACCATCAATGGTAGAGGGGCGCCTGTTTAGGTCTTGGTACAGATACATAAAGAAATCTGAGATTTGCTTCACAGATGGTGAGGAGAAATCCACCGAATTATCTCTGCACCATTTTTCAAATAGGGCCCACTTTGATTTGTAGATGTTCCTTGTTGAAGACCGCTGAGGTGCAGCAATTCTCTCTGCCACTTCCACAGAGAAGCCTTGTTCTTGGAGTTGTCCACTCCTAGAGACCAGGCGTGGAGGTTGAGGTGCTGCGGGGAGCTGTGGAACACGAAGTTGTGGGACTGCTTGAGGAGTGTTGTTGACACCGGAAGTTGCAGAGGGATCTCTGTTGAGAGCTGTACTAGGTCCCAGAACCAGGGCATCCCTGGCCAGCCTGGGGCTATTAGTATGATCAGGCAGGAGCATTGCCTGATTTTTTGGATCACCCTGTAAAGGAGAGCCGTTGGAGGGTAAGCATAAGCAGTGAGACCCGTCCAGTCTATGTTTAGAGCATCTATGTCCCAGGCCTGGGGGTCTGGGATAGGAGACACGTACAGAGGGAGCTTGTGGTTCAGATGAGTGGCAAAAAGGTCCACGTGGGGAGTGAACCACTTTCGGCAGATCTGTTTGAACACCTGTGGATGGAGTGACCATTCGGTCGACTGAACCTGGTTCGACCTGGAAAGTAGGTCGGCCATCACATTCAGGCACCCTGGAATGTGTCTGGCTTTCAAGATTATGTGATAGTGGTGGCACCAGGTCATGAGTCTCCACAGGAGTGCGCACATCTCCGCCGAGTGTGTTCCTCCTTGTTTGTTTATGTAAGCTACCACAGTTGAGTTGTCCGTGGCAACTAGCACTGTTTGGTCCTGACACTGGTCTTTGAAGTGTCTCAAAGCCAGAAAGACAGCTTTCAATTCTAGGACGTTTATGTGAAGTCCTTTTTCCTGAGGTGACCACAGACCTTTTGTAGAACTTTGTTCTAAGTGAGCGCCCCAGCCTTAGTTTGAGGAGAGTTGGATACTGTGGTCTTTGGGATGAAGGTCGGCGCCTATCATCACCTTTGCAGGATTCTGCCACCAGTCCAGATGAGCAGAAATGACTTCTGTCCAGGGAAGGAGGCTGTCCAGCGACTGAGGAAATTTCCAGTGCTCTTTCAGGTGAAACTGAAACGGTCTCATGTGAAGGCGTCCCTCCGGGACCATCTTCTCCATTGAGGCTAGCAACCCAATTAGAGACATCAAACATCTTGCAGTCAAAACATGTTTCGACTTGAGTCGTAGGATCAAATCCTGAAGTTTGAGCCATCTCTCTTGAGTGGGTTTTACAAGGGCTGAATCTAGGTGGTATTCGTAGCCCACGAACGAGAACACCTGAGTTGGATTCAGTTCTGATTTCTCTTGGTTTAAGATCCATCCCAAGGACTGGGTGAGATCTACCACTGTCCGAGTGTTCACTAATGCTTCCTCCTGGGACTGAGACCTGATCAGCCAGTCGTCCAGGTATTGATGAAGTCTGAGTCCTCTGCTGAGGGCCATGAGTTTCACTTCTTTTATGACCATGGTAAATACCTGGGGGGCTGTGGCTAGTCCGAATGGGAGCGAGGTGAACTGGAACACCTGTGACCTGTGGCAAAATCTTAGGTACTTCCTTGAGTTTGGATGGATGGGGATGTGGAGGTAAGCGTCCGACAGGTCTATTGACGCTACCCATTCCCCCGGAATCAGAGACGTCCTGATCGACTCTGGAGTTTCCATTTTGAACTTTTCTACGTGTAGAAAAGTGTTGAACCTGCTTAGGTCTATTACTGGCCTCCACCTTTGGTGAGGCTTGGGTACAAGAAAGAGGCGACTGTAAAACCCGAGAGATTTTACATTTTCCACCCTTTCGATAGCGTTCTTTAACAGGAGAGACTGGATGCAATCGGCCAAGGCTTGGTCTTTTTGAGGGGCCTTGTACTCTGACACAATCAGAGGAAATCTTATCAAGTTTGGCCTTGAGAGGAATGGCAGAACGTAGCCATTGGTGATAATATTTAACACGTTGGCTGAGCAATTGTTTGCGTGCCAGTCTCTCCTGAAAGAACGGAGGCGACCTCCTACTGGTGGATTGATTGAGGCTTGATAGGAGTCATTGGGAAGAGGGGTTTCCACGCCCTTTTCCTTTGTTGTGGGGTCGAAAACGACCCCTGGAGCCTCTGAAGTTTGGTTTTCCTCTAGAGGAGGGAAACGAATAGTTGCTGCTTTGGGAGGAATTGCCCCCAAAGGGACGTTTCCTGTAGGAGCCTCTTCTCTTATTGTGGTAGGAACCACGAAAGGGCTTATTTTGGTAGGGTCCGAAACCCTGAGCATCTTTTGAGGTGCCTTTTTTGAGAAGGAAGTCCTCGCCTTCCTTCACTGACTGGGAGTTGAACAGGGAACGAGTCCAGAGAGAGGAATTCCTGAGCTCTTGACGTCTGGTTTCCCCTAATTGTGGCTGCAGATGGGACATTTCGGCTTCGCGTCTAAGCAAGCCGGAAGTTGCCATTGTGTAAAGTTCCCTTTGTAAAATATGGGCAAGGGATTTGCTCAGGCAGGTTATGGCCTTATGTTGAATAGTGAGGGTCTTCTCCCAGAGATCAAAGTAGTCATAGGCCTCATCATAACCACGTTTTACTGCTTTTTCAGGGTCGGCACCTTTCCTGACCTGGGACTTGACCTTCTTGAAGGTTTCTTTTAGTCCATAACGACACCTCCTCATGGTAGAGTTGCAGGAGGAGGATGTCTTGGCAAAAGTGGTCGTGAAATTCAATGTGGTTAGATTGTACCTTGCCTGTTGTTCTAAGTCCTTGAGGACAGAGAGTGGAACCTTGCCTAAAGGGGCCCCCGAAGGTTTAGGAGATATACAGATCTTGGCAAAGTCTGCATTTAAATCTTGGAGTTTCTCCGAAAAACAAGGTTGTCCAACCTTGTACCACTTAGAAGTGGAAGGGGGGGGGGCTTTGGGTATTTGCCCTCTGCCAGGTTTGCAGCCATAAAGTCATTGTTGAATTTGTCAAAGGCATCTCTTATACCAGAGTTAAGGGGCAACATAGCTGATAGACCCGTAGGTCTCAGCTCTTGGACGGCCACCTCGTCATCGATACCTATGATAGCAGTAGCAGGTCTGGGGACTGAATCCCTCGGATCAGGTAATTTTAGGATACGTCGAAAAGTATCTACCTCCTCCGCATATTGATTTGGGATGTCAGCCAGAGCCACATCCCTATAGTAGGGCGGGTCAAGGTCAATTTGAGGATGTTCCTGATCATCAGAGGTCATTCTCTGGGGCTTGGGAGACCTGTGTCTACGTCTAGGGGACTGATCCTCCCCTGACGATGAGGGCAAATATGAGGACCTTGACTTATGTTTAGACTTGTCAGCGTGCTTTTTAGGTCTAGAATATGAAGGGCGATCATGATCGGAATCAGATCCCGAACCTGAGATTGGAGCATGGCTAACCTTGTGAGTGGACGTCTTGGGGCGAACAGACTGTGTATGTTCGGTAGAGCTAAGACGAACGTCCGAACCTTGCTCGGCCTGAAGGCGAGGAGGAAGAGAAGGGCCATATTCAATATCCATGGGTTCTGAAGCACTGACAGAGGTCTGAGGTTCGGTGCGAACAGCCGAAGAGGCGATCTTATCAGCCAGCCCTTGTTGAGATTTTAGAAAATCTTCACGCATAGATTTAAGGGCATCATAGATGTTGGCTTGAAAAACACCAAATTTCTGATCAAATTTATGGTCCAAAGACTTTTCTACAGAAGAATGGACTTTATGATGTAAGGCTGTACTGGGAGTGGGAGGAACAGTACGCCCTGGAGTAGTAAGAGGCAAAGGATCGAAAGATAAGGGTCTGGGACGTGGAGGTGAAGTAAACAAATGATCGGCCGCAGCCTCAAGCTCGGCTTGCGATCCAGAAAAGGATTCAAAAGAATCGCCAAGAACCTCGTCCCGATCTTTGTCCGATGCCTGTGAAGTGGGATGTTTTTTCTTGTATCGTCTTCTATTAGCAATTTTAGTGGACTATTCGTCTGAGAAAGACGCACAGATTTGACAAGTACCAGCTTTTGTAACACACAGATCATCGCCCTTCCCTGCATCTTTGCAGGAGGGGCAATAGCCATGACTGTCGAATGGCTGACAGAAATGATTGCATTTGCTGGATCTGGGTTTATCTTTAGAAGACTGGTGGGCGGTGGCCATGTTTTAATGCAATAAAATATGAAATACTCCGAACCGTAGATTCGAGCAGTACTAGTGTAGTGGCGAGCACACAACACGTGAATTGAGAAGACGTTAAAACTGACAAAATACAGCACCGGAAGTGCTGAAAATTGGGTATAAGATTCTATACTGCTAAATAAAGGAAAAGCCGAATTATGGACGAATGACAAACAATATATCCAGAGATATAATAGAAAACAGCTTGAAAACTTAGCAGAGCATCCAATATGGCGGCGACCAACGAAAAGGAGGCTGATACACAGGAAGTGATGACGTCACGACAACCTATGAGGCCGAACCAACTACATGCTTGTTTTTCTCGAGCGTTGGTCGTCTGTGCCTCGCGGCAACCAGTAAAGCATTCAGTCCCACATGGTAAGCTATTGTAGCGCAATAAAATATTATTTTACATTTTAATTAAATAGCTTTTGTTTTGAGGTGAGTTTATGAAGTCGACATATGTCGGTACTCGGCCGGCCAACATGGGCGATATTCGATGTCAATTTGCACCAGCAAGTGACAGCACTAAAAATTTTATAGGTCAAGGTCACTATGCCAAGGTCAAAGGTCAAATCAAGGTCATACTACAACACTGCACACCTACTACCCCCAACCAATCTCCCTACAAAGTATTAACTTCCTGGACCTTACGGTTTCCAAGATATAGCCCAGACAAGATTTGGGGTCAAGTACATTGAAATGTACTTAAGTACAAGTACTTTGTTAATTTTCAAGTACAAGTATAAATACAAGTCCTTTTTTCATCAAAGTACTTAAGTACAAGTACTTTTCAAAGTACTTAAGTACAAGTACTTTTCATCCGTGAATGACAAAATAAATTAAAAAACACACCATCGAATTCATTATGTGTTTCAAATAAATTAACCTCTTCCAATGCACCATGTTACAAAAGATATAAAATGTTGATGGAAAACAATACTAAACTAGACCTAGCGCATCGGAGAACCGATGCAAATTGTATCCACCGTAAAGACAATGCACCAAAACCTCTACTACCAATAACAAGCGAGTTATAAGCACTTTTAAGTTTGGCTATCCTCATTTGACCTTGAAGGGGGGCCCAAGGTCAAATCTGACCACACCAGAAGATTCCCAGTGCATGATTTCCTATATGTTGGTTTACCATCCCAAACATCTAGGACCAATAGTAAGAGAGTTATAAGCACTTTTTAGTACAAAGTACTTAAGTACAAGTACTTTTCATCCGTGAATGACAAAATAAACTAGAAATAGGACGCCCTGTTGATAGTAGATGCGAATAGAAACAGGATAGCATAGAAGAACACACATTATCATTACCATGAACCTTTTGCCCAAATTGTACAGTAGTCTTACAAGACCCTGTTTCATTTGTAAAATATATCAATGATGCTTAAATATTTATTAGTTAGGATGTAAATTATTTCAGCTTCATGCCTTTTTGAATTGGTTGGGTTGAAAATTTTGACGAAATCACTCTATCTTGCACGGTTAAGAAGATAGAAGCAAATTCCTGTTTTTCTATTTTTGGCAAAAATTTGAAAATTCAAAATGCCCGCCATTTTTGGGAAAAGGAAATTTTTTTGAAAATTGCAAAGAGTACATTTCTTAGATACCCTATGGGTCGAAAATTTCAACGAAATAACTCTATTTTGCACGATTAAGGCGAGTTTGGTTTTTAGTTTTTCCATTTTGGGCAAAAATTCGAAAATTCAAAATGGCCGCCATTTTTGGGGAGGGGAAAATTTTTGGAAAATTGCAAAGAGTACACTCCTTAGATACCCTGTGGGTTGAAAATTTTGACGAAATCGCTCTGTCTCACACAGTTAAGGAGATAGAAGCAAATTTGTGTTTTGCCATTTTTGGCAAAAATTCTAAAATTCAAAATGGCCGCCATTTTTGGGGAGGGGAAAACTTTTTAAAAGTTGGCAAGAGTACAATGCTGAGATACCCTGTGGGTCGAAAAATTTGACGAAATCGCTCTATCTCGCACGGTTAAGGAGATAGAAGCAAATTAGTGTTTTGCCATTTTTGGCAAAAATTCGAAAATTCAAAATGGCCGCCATTTTTGGGGAGGGGAAAATTTTTTAAAAATTACCAAGAGTACAATGCTTAGATACCCTGTGGGTCGAAAATTTCGACGAAATTGCTCTATCTCGCACGGTTAAGGAGATAGAAGCAAATTTGTGTTTTGCCATTTTTGGCAAAAATTCGAAAATTCAAAATGGCCGCCATTTTGGGGAGGGGAAAATGTTTTGAAAATTGCAAATATTGCACTCCTTAGATACCCTGTGGGTCGAAAATTTCGACGAAATCGCTCTATCTCGCACGGTTAAGGAGATAGAAGCAAATTTGTGTTTTGCCATTTTTGGCAAAAATTCGAAAATTCAAAATGGCCGCCATTTTTGGGGAGGGGAAAATTTTTTGAAAATTGCATAGATTACATTACTTAGATACCCTGTGGGTCAAAAATTCTGTCGAAATCGCTCTATCTCTTACGGTTTCTGAGATATTAGCAAATTACTCAAAAGTAGTACTGAAAATACACAATGAAGTACCTAAATGGCTATTACTCATGTACTGACAAAGCTATCAGTCCCAAATGCAATAACAAGCGAGCTATGGACATAACAATCTTGTATTCAAAATTGTAGTAAAATATCTTTAATTATTTTGGCTTAAATGCACGGAAACCAATGGGTACTGAAAATAGTTGTACTTAAGTATTACTCAGTAAGCAAAAGAGGTACAACAGCCAAAAGCAATCCCAAGCAAGCTACTGACCCAATAAGCCTGCATACCAAATTTGGTGACAATAGCTCTAATACTTTTCACTTAAATGAGCAGAAACCATGCGTGACGCTGGACATCGGACGCCGAACATCGGACAACGGACGGCGCAAAAAGCAAAAATAATATATCCACCCCCTGGCATAACTAGAGGATCGCTCGCAAAAAAAAAAGATAATGTTTTTGCATAGCAAAAACAAAGCGTCCCGAAAAGGATATAAAGGTGAGTGCTAAAGTATTAAGAAAATGCTTCGTTTCTAGCCTTATACTGTTGTGGCAACCAAAGTCAGCGCAGTCTGCTCTATCTAGCACGGTTTTCAAGATATAAGCATTTTTGTGTTTTGCAAAAAATAAAAAAATTAAAAATGTCCGCTATATTTGGTGAGACAAAAATATTTTGAAAATTGGCATGGCTACTCTGCAGAGATACCCAGCAGGTCCAAAATTTTGTTGAGTTCGCTCCATATAGCACAGTTTTCAAGATATAAGCATTTTTGTGTTTTGCAAAAAATAAAAAAATTAAAAATGTCCGCTATATTTGGCGAGACAAAAATATTTTGAAAATTGGCATGGCTACTCTGCAGAGATACCCAGCAGGTCCAAAATTTTGTTGAGTTCGCACCATATAGCACTGTTTTCGAGATATAAGCATTTTTGTGTTTTGCAAAAACTTTGAAAATTCAAAATGGCCACCATTTTTGGGGAGACAAAAATTTTTGTCAAGACCACTGCCGTGGTGTGTATCTCCCGCCGAGCATTAAAGCAGAAGAAATAGCTTTTCCGAGATATTCACAATTTTTCATTTTCGTGTGTGAAAGGTCTTCCAAAAGTAGGTGAATGAGTTATTTGAGAAAAATTGGCTATCTGCAATACTATTAAGAGATAATTCACATTTACTCATTTTGAGTAGGTGAATAATTAGCTATGGGTCTGAAACTTCACCAAGTGAAAGCTCTCCCAAAAGTAGGTGAATGAGTTATTTGAGAAAAATTGGCTATCTGCAATACTTTTACAGATAATTCGCATTTACTCATTTTGAGTAGGTGAGTAATTAGCTATGGGTCTGAAACTTCACCAAGTGAAAGCTCTCCCACAAGTAGATGAATGAGTATTTGATAAAAATTGGGTATCCGCAATACTTTTACAGATAATTAGCATTTACTCATTTTGAGTAGGTGAATAAATAGCTATGGGTCTGAAATTTCACAGAGTGAAAGCTCTCCCAAAAGTAGGTGAATGAGTTATTTGAGAAAAATTGGCTATCTGCAATACTTTTAGAGATAATTCGCATTTACTCATTTTGAGTAGGTGAGTAATTAGCTATGGGTCTGAAACTTCACCAAGTGAAAGCTCTGCCAAAAGTAGGTGAATGAGTTATTTGAGAAAAATTGGCTATCTGCAATACTTTTAGAGATAATTCGCATTTACTCATTTTGAGTAGGTGAGTAATTAGCTATGGGTCTGAAACTTCACAGAGTGAAAGCTCTCCCAAAAGTAGGTGAATGAGTTATTTGAGAAAAATTGGCTATCTGCAATACTTTTAGAGATAATTCGCATTTACTCATTTTGAGTAGGTGAGTAATTAGCTATGGGTCTGAAACTTCACCAAGTGAAAGCTCTCCCAAAAGTATGTGAATGATTAATTTGACAAAAATTGGCTATCTGCAATACTTTTAGAGATAATTCGCATTTACTCATTTTGAGTAGGTGAGTAATTAGCTACGGGTCTGAAACTTCACAGAGTGAAAGCTCTCCCAAAAGTAGGTGAATGAGTTATTTGAGAAAAATTGGCTATCTGCAATACTTTTAGAGATAATTCGCATTTACTCATTTTGAGTACGCGAGTAATTAGCTATGGGTCTGAAACTTCACCAAGTGAAAGCTCTCCCAAAAGTAGGTGAATGAGTTATTTGAGAAAAATTGGCTATCTGCAATACTTTTACAGATAATTCGCATTTACTCATTTTGAGTAGGTGAGTAATTAGCTATGGGTCTGAAACTTCACCAAGTGAAAGCTCTCCCAAAAGTAGGTGAATGAGTTATTTGAGAAAATTTGGCTATCTGCAATACTTTTAGAGGTAATTCGCATTTACTCATTTTGAGTAGGTGAGTAATTAGCTATGGGTCTGAAACTTCACCAAGTGAAAGCTCTCCCAAAAGTAGGTGAATGAGTTATTTGAGAAAAATTGGCTATCTGCAATACTTTTAGAGGTAATTCGCATTTACTCATTTTGAGTAGGTGAGTAATTAGCTATGGGTCTGAAACTTCACCAAGTGAAAGCTCTCCCAAAAGTAGGTGAATGAGTTATTTGAGAAAAATTGGCTATCTGCAATACTTTTACAGATAATTCGCATTTACTCATTTTGAGTAGGTGAGTAATTAGCTATGGGTCTGAAACTTCACCATGTGAAAGCTCTCCCACAAGTAGATGAATGAGTTATTTGATAAAAATTGGGTATCCGCAATACTTTTACAGATAATTAGCATTTACTCATTTTGAGTAGGTGAGTAATTAGCTATGGGTCTGAAACTTCACAGAGTGAAAGCTCTCCCAAAAGTAGGTGAATGAGTTATTTGAGAAAAATTGGCTATCTGCAATACTTTTAGAGATAATTCGCATTTACTCATTTTGAGTAGGTGAGTAATTAGCTATGGGTCTGAAACTTCACCAAGTGAAAGCTCTCCCAAAAGTAGGTGAATGAGTTATTTGAGAAAAATTGGCTATCTGCAATACTTTTAGAGATAATTCGCATTTACTCATTTTGAGTAGGTGAGTAAATAGCTATGGGTCTGAAACTTCACCATGTGAAAGCTCTCCCACAAGTAGATGAATGAGTTATTTGATAAAAATTGGGCATCCGCAATACTTTTACAGATAATTAGCATTTACTCATTTTGAGTAGGTAAATAATTAGCTATGGGTCTGAAACTTCACCATGTGAAAGCTCTCCCAAAAGTAGGTGAATGAGTTATTTGAGAAAAATTGGCTATCTGCAATACTTTTAGAGATAATTCGCATTTACTCATTTGAGTAGGTGAGTAATTGGCTATGGGTCTGAAACTTCACCATGTGAAAGCTCTTCCAACAGTCCGTGAATGAGTTATTTGAGAAAAATTGGCCATCTGCAATACTTTTAGAGGTAATTCGCATTTACTCTTTTTGAGTAGGTGAGCAATTAGCTATGGGTCTGAAACTTCACCCAGTGAAAGCTCTTTGGGATAGCTGCTCTGCAGAGATACCCTGAAGATAAAAAATTTCGTCGAAATCGCTCTATGTAGCACGGTTTTCGAAATATTAGCATTTTTGTGTTTTGCAATTTTTGCGCAAAAATTCGAAAATTCAAAATGGCCGCCACTTTTGGCAAGACAAAATTTTTTTGAAAATTGGCATGGATACTCTGCAGAGATACCCTGTGGTTCAAAAATTTCGTCGAAATCGCTCTATCTAGCACGGTTTTCGAGATATAAGCATTTTTGTGTTTTGCAATTTTGCGAAAAATTCGAAAATTCAAAATGGCCGCCATTTTTTGCGAGAAATTTTTTGTTTGAAAATTGGCATGGCTATTCTGCAGAGATACCCTGTGGTCAAAAATTTCGTCGAAATCGCTCTATCTAGCAGGGTTTTTGAGATATAAGCATTTTTATGTTTTGCAATTTTTGCGAAAAATTCGAAAATTCAAAATGGCCGCCATTTTTGGCGAGACAAAATTTTTTTGAAAATTGGCATGGCTACTCTGCAGATATACCCTGTGGGTCAAAAATTTCGTCGAAATCGCTCTATCTAGCAGGGTTTTCGAGATATAACAATTTTTATGTTTTGCAATTTTTGCGAAAAATTTGAAAATTCAAAATGGCTGCCATTTTTGGCGAGACAAAAATTTTTTCAAAATTGGGATAACTACTCTGCAGACATACCCTGAGGGTCAAAAATTTCGTCGAAATCGCTCTATCTAGCACGGTTTTCGAGATATAAGCATTTTTGTGTTTTGCAATTTTTGCGAAAATTTCGAAAATTCAAAATGGCCGCCATTTTTGGCGAGACAAAATTTTTTTGAAAATTGGGAAAAGTACTCCGCAGAGATATCCTATGGGTTAAAAATTTTGTCGAAATTGCTCTATCTAGCACGGTTTTTGAGATATAAGCATTTTTGTGTTTTGCAATTTTTGCGAAAATTTCGAAAATTCAAAATGGCCGCCATTTTGGGCGAGACAAAATTTTTTTGAAAATTGGGAAAACTACTCTGCAGTGATACCCTGTGGGTCAAAAATTTCGTCAAAATCGCTCTATCTAGCACGGTTTTCGAGATATAAGCATTTTTGTGTTTTCCTTATTTCGAAAATTCGTAATGATTAATTAATCATTAATTACTCGGCCATTTCTTGACCAATCAATGCCAAAATCTAATGATTTCCAGATTTTAATAGAATGAATGTATTTGCCAAGTTTCAGGTGAATTGATAAAATTCCTTTCAAGTTATCATCCGGACAAGCTTCCCCATCGAAAAAAGACATTTTTGGTCATGTGACCTCTCTGATTGGTTGAAATGTCACTGCAGCATATTCAAAAAAATTCCCCAAGGCTACTGCCTAAACCTGCCAAATTTGAAAAGAATCCGCCTAACGGTTACAGAGTTATAAGGAAAACAAAATGCGGAGCCAGCGGAGCCTGAAGCTCTCCCATACACAAACAAGCGTTAAAAAACACACCATCAAATTCATTATGTGTTTCAAATAAATTAACCTCTTCCAATGCACCATGTTACAAAAGATATAAAATGTTGATGGAAAACAATACTAAACTAGACCTAGCGCATCGGAGAACCGATGCAAATTGTATCCACCGTAAAGACAATGCACCAAAACCTCTAGTACCAATAACAAGCGAGTTATAAGCACTTTTAAGTTTGGCTATCCTCATTTGACCTTGAAGGGGGGCCCAAGGTCAAATCCGACCACACCAGAAGATTCCCAGTGCATGATTTCCTATATGTTGGTTTACCATCCCAAACATCTAGGACCAATAATAAGAGAGTTATAAGCACTTTTTAGTTTGGCTGTCCTCATTTGACCTTGACCGTGGGGCCCAAGGTCAAATCCGACCACACCAGAAGATTCCCAGCCCATGATTTCCTATAAGTTGGTTTACCATCCCAAACCTCTAGGACAAATAATAAGCGAGTTATAAGCACTTTTAGGTTTGGCTGTCCTCATTTGACCTTGAAGGAGGAGTTTAAGGTCAAATCCGACCACACCAGAAGATTCCCAGGCCATGATTTTCTATATGCTGGTTTACCATCCCAAACCTCCAGGACCAATAATAAGCGAGTTATAAGCACTTTTAAGTTTGGCTGTCCTCGTTTGACCTTGAGGGAGGGGCCCAAGGTCAAATCCGACAACACCAGAAGATTCCCAGCCCATGATTTCCTATAGGTTGGTTTCCATCCCAAACCTCTAGGACCAATAATAAGCAAGTTATAAGCACTTTTACCTTTGCCTATCCTCATTTGACCTTGAAGGAGGGGCCCAAGGTCAAATCCGACCACACCAGAAGATTCCCAGCCCATGATTTTCTATAGGTTGGTTTACCATCCCAAACCTCTAGGACCAATAATAAGCGAGTTATAAGCACTTTTAGGTTTGGCTGTCCTCATTTGACCTTGAAGGAGGGGTTTAAGGTCAAATCCGACCACACCAGAAGATTCCCAGCCCATGATTTTCTATATGTTGGTTTACCATCCCAAACCTCTAGGACCAATAATAAGCGAGTTATAAGCACTTTTAAGTTTGGCTATCCTCGTTTGACCTTGAATGAGGGGCCCAAGGTCAAATCCGACCACACCAGAAGATTCCCAGCCCATGATTTTCTATATGCTGGTTTACCATCCCAAACCTCTAGGACCAATAATAAGCGAGTTATAAGCACTTTTAAATTTGGCTGTCCTCGTTTGACCTTGAATGAGGGGCCCAAGGTCAAATCCGACCTCACCACAAGATTCCCAGCCCATGATTTTCTATATGTTGGTTTACTGTCCCAAACCTCTAGGACCAATAATAAGCGAGTTATAGGCACTTTTATCTTTGGCTATCCTCGTTTGACCTTGAAGGAGGGCCCCAAGGTCAAATCCGACCACACCAAAAGATTCCCAGCCCATGATTTCCTATAGGTTGGTTTACCATCCCAAACCTCTAGGACCAATAATAAGAGAGTTATAAGCACTTTTTAGTTTGGCTGTCCTCATTTGACCTTGACCGTGGGGCCCAAGGTCAAATCCGACCACACCAGAAGATTCCCAGCCCATGATTTCCTATAAGTTGGTTTACCATCCCAAACCTCTAGGACAAATAATAAGCGAGTTATAAGCACTTTTAGGTTTGGCTGTCCTCATTTGACCTTGAAGGAGGAGTTTAAGGTCAAATCCGACCACACCAGAAGATTCCCAGCCCATGATTTTCTATATGTTGGTTTACCATCCCAAACCTCTAGGACCAATAATAAGCGAGTTATAAGCACTTTTAAGTTTGGCTGTCCTCGTTTGACCTTGAATGAGGGGCCCAAGGTCAAACCCGACCTCACCAGAAGATTCCCAGCCCATGATTTTCTATATGTTGGTTTACCATCCCAAACATCTACGACCAATAATAAGCGAGTTATAGGCACTTTTACCTTTGGCTATCCTCGTTTGACCTTGAAGGAGGGGCCCAAGGTCAAATCCGACCACACCAGAAGATTCCCAGGCCATGATTTTCTATATGCTGGTTTACCATCCCAAACCTCCAGGACCAATAATAAGCGAGTTATAAGCACTTTTAAGTTTGGCTGTCCTCGTTTGACCTTGAGGGAGGGGCCCAAGGTCAAATCCGACAACACCAGAAGATTCCCAGCCCATGATTTCCTATAGGTTGGTTTCCATCCCAAACCTCTAGGACCAATAATAAGCAAGTTATAAGCACTTTTACCTTTGCCTATCCTCATTTGACCTTGAAGGAGGGGCCCAAGGTCAAATCCGACCACACCAGAAGATTCCCAGCCCATGATTTTCTATAGGTTGGTTTACCATCCCAAACCTCTAGGACCAATAATAAGCGAGTTATAAGCACTTTTAGGTTTGGCTGTCCTCATTTGACCTTGAAGGAGGGGTTTAAGGTCAAATCCGACCACACCAGAAGATTCCCAGCCCATGATTTTCTATATGTTGGTTTACCATCCCAAACCTCTAGGACCAATAATAAGCGAGTTATAAGCACTTTTAAGTTTGGCTGTCCTCGTTTGACCTTGAATGAGGGGCCCAAGGTCAAATCCGACCACACCAGAAGATTCCCAGCCCATGATTTCCTATAAGTTGGTTTACCATCCCAAACCTCTAGGACAAATAATAAGCGAGTTATAAGCACTTTTAGGTTTGGCTGTCCTCATTTGACCTTGAAGGAGGAGTTTAAGGTCAAATCCGACCACACCAGAAGATTCCCAGCCCATGATTTTCTATATGTTGGTTTACCATCCCAAACCTCTAGGACCAATAATAAGCGAGTTATAAGCACTTTTAAGTTTGGCTGTCCTCGTTTGACCTTGAATGAGGGGCCCAAGGTCAAATCCGACCTCACCAGAAGATTCCCAGCCCATGATTTTCTATATGTTGGTTTACCATCCCAAACATCTACGACCAATAATAAGCGAGTTATAGGCACTTTTACCTTTGGCTATCCTCGTTTGACCTTGAAGGAGGGGCCCAAGGTCAAATCCGACCACACCAGAAGATTCCCAGGCCATGATTTTCTATATGCTGGTTTACCATCCCAAACCTCCAGGACCAATAATAAGCGAGTTATAAGCACTTTTAAGTTTGGCTGTCCTCGTTTGACCTTGAGGGAGGGGCCCAAGGTCAAATCCGACAACACCAGAAGATTCCCAGCCCATGATTTTCTATAGGTTGGTTTACCATCCCAAACCTCTAGGACCAATAATAAGCGAGTTATAAGCACTTTTAGGTTTGGCTGTCCTCATTTGACCTTGAAGGAGGGGTTTAAGGTCAAATCCGACCACACCAGAAGATTCCCAGCCCATGATTTTCTATATGTTGGTTTACCATCCCAAACCTCTAGGACCAATAATAAGCGAGTTATAAGCACTTTTAAGTTTGGCTATCCTCGTTTGACCTTGAATGAGGGGCCCAAGGTCAAATCCGACCACACCAGAAGATTCCCAGCCCATGATTTTCTATATGCTGGTTTACCATCCCAAACCTCTAGGACCAATAATAAGCGAGTTATAAGCACTTTTAAATTTGGCTGTCCTCGTTTGACCTTGAAGGAGGGCCCCAAGGTCAAATCCGACCACACCAAAAGATTCCCAGCCCATGATTTCCTATATGTTGGTTTACCATCCCAAACCTCTAGGACCAATAATAAGAGAGTTATAAGCACTTTTTAGTTTGGCTGTCCTCATTTGACCTTGACCGTGGGGCCCAAGGTCAAATCCGACCACACCAGAAGATTCCCAGCCCATGATTTCCTATAAGTTGGTTTACCATCCCAAACCTCTAGGACAAATAATAAGCGAGTTATAAGCACTTTTAGGTTTGGCTGTCCTCATTTGACCTTGAAGGAGGAGTTTAAGGTCAAATCCGACCACACCAGAAGATTCCCAGCCCATGATTTTCTATATGTTGGTTTACCATCCCAAACCTCTAGGACCAATAATAAGCGAGTTATAAGCACTTTTAAGTTTGGCTGTCCTCGTTTGACCTTGAATGAGGGGCCCAAGGTCAAATCCGACCTCACCAGAAGATTCCCAGCCCATGATTTTCTATATGTTGGTTTACCATCCCAAACATCTACGACCAATAATAAGCGAGTTATAGGCACTTTTACCTTTGGCTATCCTCGTTTGACCTTGAAGGAGGGGCCCAAGGTCAAATCCGACCACACCAGAAGATTCCCAGGCCATGATTTTCTATATGCTGGTTTACCATCCCAAACCTCCAGGACCAATAATAAGCGAGTTATAAGCACTTTTAAGTTTGGCTGTCCTCGTTTGACCTTGAGGGAGGGGCCTAAGGTCAAATCCGACAACACCAGAAGATTCCCAGCCCATGATTTCCTATAGGTTGGTTTCCATCCCAAACCTCTAGGACCAATAATAAGCAAGTTATAAGCACTTTTACCTTTGCCTATCCTCATTTGACCTTGAAGGAGGGGCCCAAGGTCAAATCCGACCTCACCACAAGATTCCCAGCCCATGATTTTCTATATGTTGGTTTACTGTCCCAAACCTCTAGGACCAATAATAAGCGAGTTATAGGCACTTTTATCTTTGGCTATCCTCGTTTGACCTTGAAGGAGGGCCCCAAGGTCAAATCCGACCACACCAAAAGATTCCCAGGCCATGATTTCCTATAGGTTGGTTTACCATCCCAAACCTCTAGGACCAATAATAAGCGAGTTATAAGCACTTTTAAGTTTGGCTGTCCTCGTTTGACCTTGAAGGAGGGGCCCAAGGTCAAATGTGACCACATCAGAAGATTCGCAGCACATGATTTCCTATAGGTTGGCTTCACATTGCAAACCTCTAGGACCAATAATAAGGGAGATATAGGCACTTTTAAAGTCCGCTATGTGGGTTACTTCGGCACTCCGTGGATGACCTTGAATTAGGAGCTTCAAGGTCAAATGTGTGCAAGGTTATAGAGGACATGTATATGTGTCATACATATCACCTATGAAGAGATTCAACCTTCTACCTATGAGGAACAGCCAGTAGAAAAATGTAGATTATTTTCAAAGAAATGCCCATGGCAGACATCTTGTTTTTCAAAATGAGGCTAGTTTCTTCCCAGAGAAGCTTACCCCCCAATGAAGATATCCTGCAAATTTGGTGAACCTAGCTGCTGTTGTTTTCCTCTTAGAGCGTTAATGCCGAAAATCTCTCTACGCGCGGCGGCGGCGGCAGCGGCGTAGCGGACGCTAAACCAAAGTATCCACCGGAAGCATCTCTGGTTTTTACATTGGAGCATGTATTAATTAAAATTTACAATTAATTACTAATGGGTTGTTATCCACTTATAATTATTATCTTCATAACATTAAAAGGTCCCCTATTATTATTGTTTATTCTATTTTAATAACAGATGTTTCACAAAACAACAAATAAAAAAATACCCAGCCTGCTATTGGGCTTATTAGTCACTTTAACTTAGAAATTAAGTGTTGTGATGATGGAAAATTACAGAACATGATATTTACTGACAAATAAGTAAATACATGTGACCAGTTAACGTAATACAATAATACTATGCATAATAAGTATCATGTTAACTAGTTTTTTTGGAAAGTTGTAGTATTAGAGTGAAAGCAGAAAGCTTAATGTGTATTACATTCTCCTTCATGAAATATATGTCTTCCTCTGGAATACAATGTTATCACCCAAAATTGCTATTCAATAAAAATGACAAGTAAACAATGAACTAATCCTCACCTTCAAATGTTTGACAAAATTTGAAGTGACTTTTGTGCTGTCTGCTATAACCGGAGTACAATGTTTACACTTTGCTCTGACACTCCTTCAGTATTAGATGGAATCTCAAAATGCTTTAAAACAGCAGCCATTATGGTAACACAATGTCAATACCATAAAAGTGAGTGGTTTGTTAATCCCCCTGTCACAGTATTTATAGTTGTCAGACAAGATAATGGCCAGTGAAAGAAAAAACTCATTCATGAGCAATTACATCACAGAGACTGTGTAAATCTGGTCCTTGTGATTAACTTGGACCTATTGAAAGATCTTAAATGCCCAGGTGCAATTTACCAAGAATACTCATACCTGGGTAGATATTATTAACTGAGATCAGGCAACTTCAAAGAAGACAGTTATAAAAGGATTAAAGAGGGGGAGTAACATGCAATCTTGGAACAACTGTCCCTATTTTTAAGACATGATTGGCTCATTGAATTGAAACTTTAACTAGAAATAGGACGCCCTGTTGATAGTAGATGCGAATAGAAACAGGATAGCATAGAAGAACACACATTATCATGTGTAATGTCCACCCCATGAACCTTTTGCCAAAATTGTACAGTAGTCTTACAAGACCCTGTTTCATTTGTAAAATATATCAATGATGCTTAAATATTTATTAGTGTAGATGTAAATTATTTCAGCTTCATGCCTTTTTGCATTGGTTGGGTCGAAAATTTTGATGAAATCACTCTATCTTGCACGATTAAGAAGATAGAAGCAAATTCCTGTTTTTCTATTTTTGGCAAAAATTTGAAAATTCAAAATGGCCGCCATTTTTGGGAAAAGGAAAATTTTTTTGAAAATTGGCACGAGTACATTTGTTAGATACCCTATGGGTCGAAAATTTCGACGAAATCGCTCTATCTTGCACGGTTAAGGAGATAGAAGCAAATTTGTGTTTTGCCATTTTTGGCAAAAATTCGAAAATTCAAAATGGCCGCCATTTTTGGGGAGGGGAAAATTTTTTGAAAATTGCAAAGAATACATTCCTTAGATACCCTGTGGGTCGAAAATTTCGACGAAATCGCTCTATCTCGCACGGTTAAGGAGATAGAAGCAAATTTGTGTTTTGCCATTTTTGGCAAAAATTCGAAAATTCAAAATGGCCGCCATTTTTGGGGAGGGGAAAATTTTTTGAAAATTGTAAAAAAAGTACATTCCTTTGATACCCTGTGGGTCGAAAATGTCGACGAAATCGCTCTATCTCGCACGGTTAAGGAGATAGAAGCAAATTTGTGTTTTGCCATTTTTGGCAAAAATTCAAAATGGCCGCCATTTTTGGGGAGGGGAAAATTTTTGGAAAATTGTAAAAGAGTACATTCCTTAGATACCCCGTGGGTCGAAAATTTCGACGAAATCGCTCTATCTCGCACGGTTAAGGAGATAGAAGCAAATTTGTGTTTTGCCATTTTTGGCAAAAATTCGAAAATTCAAAATGGCCACCATTTTTGGGGAGGGGAAAATTTTTTGAAAATTGCAAAGAGTACATTCCTTAGATACCCTGTGGGTCGAAAATTTCGACGAAATCGCTCTATCTCGCACGGTTAAGGAGATAGAAGCAAATTTGTGTTTTGCCATTTTTGGCAAAAATTCGAAAATTCAAAATGGCCGCCATTTTTGGGGAGTGGAAAATTTTTTGAAAATTGCAAAGAGTACATTCCTTAGATACCCTGTGGGTCGAAAATTTCGACAAAATCGCTCTATCTCGCACGGTTAAGGAGATAGAACCAAATTTGTGTTTTGCCATTTTTGGCAAAAATTCGAAAATTCAAAATGGCCGCCATTTTTTGGGAGGGGAAAATTTTTTGAAAATTGCAAAGAGTACATTCCTTAGATACCCTGTGGGTCAAAAATTTCGACGAAATCGCTCTATCTCGCACGGTTAAGGAGATAGAAGCAAATTTGTGTTTTGCCATTTTTGGCAAAAATTCGAAAATTCAAAATGGCCGCCATTTTTGGGGAGGGGAAAATTTTTTGAAAATTGCAAAGAGTACATTCCTTAGATACTCTGTGGGTCAAAAATTTCGACGAAATCGCTCTATCTCGCACGGTTTAGGAGATATGAGCACATTTGCCTTTTTCAGTATTCAAAATAGCTAATTACTCATTTATTTAATTAATTACTCACTCATCTATGAAGCAATTCCCCCCAAAAGCAATCCCATACAAGCTATTAACCCAATGAACCTCCATACCAAATTTCAGAAAGCTAGGCTTAATAGCATTCCTTAAAATGTCTGGAAACCAAAGAGCTACTCAAAAGTAGCAAAGTAGCTATTACTCAGTTAGCTATAGAGCTATCATCACCAAAAGCAATCCCATACAAGCTATTAACCCAATAAACCTGCATGCCAAATTTGGTAAAGATAGGATAAGAACTGTTGCCTAAAACATCTGGAAACCAAGTGGGACGCCGGACGCTGGACGGCGGAAAAAGCAAAAATAATATGTCCACCCCCCAGTGGGGTGGACATAACTAGAGGATCGCTCGCAAAAAAAAAGATAATGTTTTTGCACAGCAAAAACAAAGCGTCCCGAAAAGTATATAAAGGTGAGTGCCAAAGTATTAACAAAATGCTCTGCTTCTAGCCTTATACTGTTGTGGCAACCAAAAGTCAGCATAGTCTGCTCTATCTAGCACAGTTTTCAAGATATAACCATTTCTGTGTTTTGCAATTTTTGCAAAAAATTCAAAAATTCAAAATGGCCGCCATTTTTGCAAAACAAAATTTTTTTTGAAAATTGGCATGGGTACTCTGTGGTTCAAATATTTTGACGAAATCGCTCTATCTAGCACAGTTTTCGAGATATAAGCATTTTTGTGTTTTGCAATTGTTGCAAAAAATTCGAAAATTGAAAATTACTGCCATTTTTGGCGAGACAAAATTGAAAAATTTTGTTGTAATTTTAATTTTTATTAGATAAATACTTACCATTTCCTGACCATTGCTATATGTTGGTGCCATCCAACTCACTGGCCAACGTTGAGAAACGTTTTAAGAAACCTTAAGAGGCCAGTGAGTGAGTGTGAACTAGCATGTCCCCCTAGTGGTCATGTGACCACGCTAGTAAACAACCTTCATTATTTTTGTTGCAGAAAATACTCCCCTAGTACTGAATCTGCGGGGAGGTAGGGGGGGACTATCCTGGTCAGGAAATGGTAAGTATTTATCTAATAAAAATTAAAATTACAACAAAATTTTTCAATTTTATTGCGAAAAATACACTTACCATTTCCTGACCATTGCTGAATGCAGCCTTCATGGAAGGAGGGCAGTACTAGAATTTAAAGACCCAGTACACCACTCTGCACAGCTATCATACACAGCACAATCCTATAGGCATTCAGATCCAAACTCACCTCCCAGATGAGGCAGTGGAACTGTTGAGCACTACAAAACAACACAGCCTTGTTGTTGTTGTTGTTGTAGGAAGGAAGTAATCATTACAGAGACTCACTACCTAGCCTACAACTAAAACATTATGAGAAGTTTACATTGAAATTTACATGCATAAAACAACATATAAACTTCCAACAGTCACCACATACCATACAGATCCCCTAAATCATAGTATGTAGTTGAAGTTCTCACAAATTGCCAGTTATTGCCACAGTTGAATGCTGTATCTAGACAAACATCCAACACCCACACAGGTGACACAAATATTGGAAGTGTCATCAGCATATTGTGTAATTCCAAGTCTGAATGAAGTCAACAATTCTGCCTAATATAAATACAGATAGTATGACAGACATACAGCTGCAAATGCATACTAAAGTATCAATATAAGTATCACGCATATACTTATAAGATAACAAACTGTAGGACACAGTATAAAAGTCTGACCACAAGCAAACCAAGCAGGTGAGACTGAAAATTGGTAAAAAAGTTATGGTTTCCAGTAACATGCATCTAAAAATTCATATACAGAAACACTATCCTAAAACCTAAAGATTCTTGCTTTGACTCGCTGCTGTTGAGAGTCAGAATTTGACTTCTCCTCAGTCAAAATGATAGTCTGCCTACAGCAAGATAAGATAGTTGACCTGAAAATATCTGCTGTAAAGCCTTCCTAACTAGGCCCAGACAAGACATAATAATTCCTCATTGAATCCTTTGTCCCAAGTAAAAGTATTTCAAAACCTCACAAGACAAAGAGATCTATCTTGAGTAAAACTGCTGTCCCAGTGATTGAGAGCTGGCATATCGATCGGCTTAACTGAAGTAGGCCCATCCGAAGCCAACTGATTCTTGGCTAAAAAATGGCCAGAGCCACTTGTGAGCAATACTCATTTAAAGTAAGGGAAGACAATGCAAACGAGAATTACCCTTCTTCCTTTGCCTAATGCCAACGTCAAAAGAAAGACCGTCTTGAAAGTTAATAACCTCCAAGAAATCTTCCCCAAAGGCTCAAAAGACTGTCTGATGAGACCAAACAAGACCAGAGTCAAAAGGTAAAGAAGGCTTAACCTATTGGCTACTGGATTGTCTCTATAGAAATATGTCAACAATCTATACAGCTGAAGAGTTCTAGAGACTTATTCCCCTTCAAGGAAAGCAATCTACCATTGTTATTCTGTAACCAGCAATAGTAGATGGCTTAAGATTATTTTCCTTAAAGAAATAATTAAGGAAATTTGCTACATCTACAAAAGTAGTATCTGAGAAGTTCACCACAAAGAAGCCTCAGATGGAGGTTTGTGCATAAATCTACCAGGTCCCACAACCAAGAACATCCACCATGACCATCATTATTCAATCATGATGAATCTGCACCTGAAGGTGGGCATCTTCTAAATCACCTGACGAATCCTTGGCTATCCTGGTGCAACCATGATTCTGCACCTGTAGGTGATCATCTTGAATCACCTGAGGAATGAGAGCCACTGGAACAAACACAAAGCTGACCAGATCCTCCCAAGAAATGAGTAATGCATCTGTTCCCCAAGCCCCACAGTCTAAGAAAGGAAACACATACACTGGAAGCTTAAGATTCAGGTTGTTGGAATCAAGATGATTCTGCACCTAAATCTTGTAGTAGCCCTTCTTAATAGCTACAAAAGAATTTCCTTGCCTTTCCTGAGATCTTTGTCTTATCAACCTCTCAAGGCTCTCACAGGACAAAGAAACCTATCTTGCATCAAAGCATGATCTAAAGAAGGTTTCAAAGCAGGAATGACTACAGGTTGAAAATCCAAGGAGCCTTAGAAGCCAAATGATTCACCTGCATCACCTGAAGAATCAAGGTCACAGGACCAAACAAACTGTCCAGTCCATCCCAAGAAAAGTTGAAAAAGACAAGCTTGTGATTCAAACTAGTTGCAAAACAAATCCATCATTGGTGATTGTAATCAAAGACAGAGTTGATTGAACACCTGAATCAGAATAGAAGATTCAACAGTCATCCAAAACACATTCAATTTGAATCACCTTGACTCTCATGAACAAAGAATTTGTTGGAATATTTGTATACCCTGGGAAGTGATATGCCTGAATCTGAACCCATGGCATTCGTCCAAGGAATGATTCTTCAGATAAGGAAACACATTCCTGAAAGTGGGTACCTCCCTACCTGTTCAGATAGGAAACCACTGCAGAAATATCTGGGGAAATCAACAGATTCAGAATCCGAATCAGACCTCCAAATGATTCTAAAGGTAGTAGCCCTGTTAAAGTGGAGTCTTGACCCCTCATGATACAACAGACCACTGGCTGTTTGATGCCATAATTGTGCATCCCAACCCTTAAAGAAAGCATCTAATAACAGGAGATTGTGCTCCTTCTGATGAAGTAATGGGAGCTCCTGCAAATTTGAAAAGTCGTTCCACCACTGAAGATGGAACCTGAGAACAGAAAAACTGGTACATTATCTGTGTATTATGTGTGGTATCTGTGGTACATTAGCACATTAGGGTTACCTGATAAACAAATGACCCAATGGCACTGTTTTCTCCTATGAAGCCATACCGCCACCAAAGAAATGGCTTCCTTAGAAACCGTTAGCCGGAGAAGATGCTTTGCTATGAGTAAAGAGGTACCCTAAGGTGGAATCTGCAATCCTAACTAAAATCCTGGTGCTTTAGCCAAGAAGTTTTATTTTTTTATAAAGCTGGTGACACCCAATGCCTTCTACTGCAGCCATCAGGTTCACTATCCGTTGATGCCATAGTAAAGTCGAAAATAAACCATTTCCAAGAGCAAAGCAATGAAATGGTCTATACTGGTAAAGCATGATGCGTTCTTATAGATCCCACATTCTCACCATGGACTAACATAGCAAACAGGCAGTGAACCGGTGTGAATTGTCATCAACAGGGAAGTGAAGATAAGAATTGCGTGAATCCGGCTACGAAAGAATGCAACTGTAAGGAAACGAGTTGACACACCCATTCACTTACTAGTAACAATTAATTGCGAAAAGCCAACTATGCGAAATTAAGGTACATGTAAAGGTTATTACCTGACCTCAACTATTAGTGGTAGCCATCTCTTCCCAGCTTATCACAACCGATAAAGTGTAAAATTGTAGCGATACCACCATCTCACTGGTGTTATCGCCCTTTTGTCGAACATTCCATACACAGCTTTATGCAAACTGATGTCTCCCGCATTTATTCATTATTCTTAACCCACATGTCCACAACTGCTTTAGGAACATGAATAAGAGATCCTTCATGGTACTGTTGCCTCTGTGAAAGGTAAAGTATGGTTGAAAATTATCCTCTTACTATGTTGAGATGTAAGGTGGAGAATATCTGCCACTAGTGGACAAACACTACTCCTAAAGATTACTCCTAACCCCTCTAAATCTTACAGAGGAGGAGAGTTTTGTAACAGAGTTGGAGGATAAGTATCATAATGGGAACAAAAACTGCCCTGGGGCACTAATCCTCTTTCTAGCCATGTGTAGGAGTTTGCTCCTTCCCAGACAGAAGAAACACTATACACCCGAGATCACAAAATGAAGTTTTCCTGGACATCTGACCAAAAGTTCAGCAGGAGAAAACTCATTAAGAGTGAAAATGCACTTTCCATTCTACCAAAATCATCTAAGAGATAAGATAGAGAAAATAAGACTTGTAACACTCCTGACGAGTAACAAGTTGAAGAGCTGGTCAACACACTGCCCACAAAACATCCAGGATCACTGAAGACTGTAATTGAAAATACTGTACACAGTCCAAGGTAGTACTGGATATTATAGGAGATTTCTGTTAATCCTTAAATTCTTGAAGAACCTCCTGACAGAGGTCCTGCTAAATAAATCCAAAAATTGTAGTGTAAGATTTAACATGATTATGCTGCAAGAAAAACACAGAGAACCTGTAATCTTGAACAAAATCTGACAATGGATACAATCAGGTTTTATGTACCGGTGCCGGTTTCCAGTAGAAAGCTTGCATAACACCACAGAAAGAAAAGCTAATTTCTGAGATGAAACACAACTCCGGTCATCTGACAACCCGATTCCAGACCTTTTGGGAGGTATGGAAACTCGATTGCCTACGGATGACGTCATGCAGGTATTTTCCTCCGTGGAATGTTCCGACTGAACTTCACCGGATAAGGTTATCGCAGTGAAAGCACAGACATGTACTCGAAACTTCTCCACGATGATGCATTCTATGGGGGGAAAAAATGTCTGCCTCCATGGGGAATTCCTTTTCGTCGTCCTGTTCGATTGGGAAGAACGTCGTGAAAAATAAGCCTCCAAATGCCTGGCTATTAGAACCCGACGTATGATCAGCTTTTCTACCAATCGAATTGTCTCTGCTCTTCAGAGTGCCTTCCTTCGTTGCATAGCAACATGTAAACTGTCCCTGTCGGAGCTAGTATGACTGCCGACAGTTTCAGTTTTTTATTGTTGTAAATCTTCAATAAAGTGAATATTTGCATTAAAAATAAAAGAACTTGTCTCATTCCCATGTAAGACATGCTTTTGAAGAAGAAATTCATTCTGAACAGACGAAAATCTTCATCCAAATGACGAAACATCCATGCCGCCATCTTACAAATAGTGGTTAAAAAACAGCCACAAAAGCCATTTCCTCTGTCCTTTTTGTAAATTTGTCCTAAGAAGACATTGTCAACACAGATGTCTTACCACAGAACTCAAAAAACCACAAGAACTCCAAGAAAAAAATAATATAAATCCGAATATAAAAACGAACACATCCACACTCTAGGATGGCCAACAAAAATAATGAAGGTTGTTTACTAGCGTGGTCACATGACCACTAGGGGGACATGCTAGTTCACACTCACTCACTGGCCTCTTAAGGTTTCTTAAAACGTTTCTCAACGTTGGCCAGTGAGTTGGATGGCACCAACATATAGCAATGGTCAGGAAATGGTAAGTGTATTTTTCGCAATAAAATTGTTTTAAGAAACTGGCATAGCAACTCTGCAGAGATACCCTGTGGGTCAAAAATTTTGTTAAAATCGCTCTATCTAGTACGGTTTTCGAGATATAAGCATTTTTGTCTTTTGCAATTTTTGCGAAAAATTCAAAAATTCAAAATGGCCGCCATTTTGGCATGACAAAACGTTTTTTGAAAATCGGGATGTCCCTTTTTCAGAGATACCCTGTGGGTCAAAAATTTTGTCAAAATCGCTCTATCTAACATGGTTTTTGAGATATAAGCATTTTTGTGTTTTGCAATTTTTGCGAAAAATTCGAAAATTCAAAATCGCCGCCATTTTTGGCTAGACATATATTTTTTGAAAATTAGGATAGCTACTTTCCAGAGATACCCTGAGCATCAAAAATTTCATCGAAATCCCTCTATCTAGCACGGTTTTCGAAATATAAGCATTTTTGTGTTTTGCAATTTTTGCGGAAAATGCGAAAATTCAAAATGGCCGTCATTTTTATTGAGGAAATTTCTTTTTGAAAATTGGGATGACTACTCTGTAGAGTTACCTTGTGGGTCAAAAATTTCGTCGAAATCCCTTTATATAGCACGGTTTTCGAGATATAAGCATTTTTGTGTTTTTTCAATTTTAGCGAAATATTCGAAAACTCAAAATGGCTGCCATTTTCGGCGAGACAAAATTTTTTTGAAAATTGGCATGGGTACTCTGTGGTTCAAATATTTTGACGAAATCGCTCTATCTAGCACAGTTTTCGAGATATAAGCATTTTTGTGTTTTGCAATTGTTGCAAAAAATTCGAAAATTGAAAATTACTGCCATTTTTGGCGAGACAAAATTGTTTTAAGAAACTGGCATAGCAACTCTGCAGAGATACCCTGTGGGTCAAAAATTTTGTTAAAATCGCTCTATCTAGTACGGTTTTCGAGATATAAGCATTTTTGTCTTTTGCAATTTTTGCGAAAAATTCAAAAATTCAAAATGGCCGCCATTTTGGCATGACAAAACGTTTTTTGAAAATCGGGATGTCCCTTTTTCAGAGATACCCTGTGGGTCAAAAATTTTGTCAAAATCGCTCTATCTAACATGGTTTTTGAGATATAAGCATTTTTGTGTTTTGCAATTTTTGCGAAAAATTCGAAAATTCAAAATCGCCGCCATTTTTGGCTAGACATATATTTTTTGAAAATTAGGATAGCTACTTTCCAGAGATACCCTGAGCATCAAAAATTTCATCGAAATCCCTCTATCTAGCACGGTTTTCGAAATATAAGCATTTTTGTGTTTTGCAATTTTTGCGGAAAATGCGAAAATTCAAAATGGCCGTCATTTTTATTGAGGAAATTTCTTTTTGAAAATTGAGATGACTACTCTGTAGAGTTACCTTGTGGGTCAAAAATTTCGTCGAAATCCCTTTATATAGCACGGTTTTCGAGATATAAGCATTTTTGTGTTTTTTCAATTTTAGCGAAATATTCGAAAACTCAAAATGGCTGCCATTTTCGGCGAGACAAAATTTTTTTGAAAATTGGGATAGCTACTCTGCAGGGATAACCTGGGGGTCAAAAATTTCGTTGAAATCCCTCTATCTAGCACGGTTTTCGAGATATAAGCATTTTTGTGTTTTCCTTATTTGGAAAATTCGTAATGATTAATCAGTAATTACTCGGCCATTTCTTAACCAATCAATGCCAAAATCTAATGATTTCCAGATTTTAATAGAATGAATGTATTTACCAACTTTCAGGTGAATTGATAAAATCCCTTTCAAGTTATCATCCAGACAAGCTTACCCATCTAAAAAAGACATTTTTGGTCATGTGACCTCTCTGATTGGTCAAAATGTTACTGCAGTATATTCAAAAAAATTCCCCATGGCTACTGCATAAACCTGCCAAATTTGAAAAGAATCCGCCCAGCGGTGACAGAGTTATATGGAAAATAAAATGTGGAGCCAGCGGAGCCAGATATCCTCCCATACACAAACAAGCGTCCCTTGCGGGACACTTAATGATTATATAATCATAGTATAAAGAGTTATGATCACACAAACTTTTGAAGAATTAGTAAAAATTTACTTAGAAGTACTTAAAAATTTTTTTTTTTTTTAAATTATTACTTTTTATTTACCCCTTTTTAACAAATAAGTGCAAGAGTTCGGGAAGGCGGGGGTAGCAAACCTTCCATCGAACTCAAAATACATTGCCCCTCCATACATAGTATGGAAAACGTATATTACAAATTAGTCATTTACAATCGAGGTTAATTGAGACTTAATATTATACAATGAAGTAAGTTTTGTAAATGACTCCTCTGTTTAAAACTAAATACGTGTAGAAGGATGTATACTTTACTGTAGAAACTGATTTGCTGCTTTACAAATCTTTTCAAGTCAATAGTTTTGTAGCTAACATTTTCAAAAGAGCATTTTATCCATAGTGAGTAGATAGAATAGCTAACCATTGTAATACACAGATGCTTATTTATCTCCACATAGTAGTCACCATTAAGACCTAAAACAATATCTTTTAAACCTATATTTACTTTAAGACATGCGCTTACACAAGCCCAGATATTTTGCACGCGTTTACAACTGAATAACATATGTACAATACTTTCTTGCAAATTGCAAAAAGCACAAAGCTCCGATACATTTCTATTCCATTTACTTATTTTTTGGCCACATGGTAATATATTCATCAAGATTTTATATTTAAACTCACAGAATTTTTTATTTGTAATAAGTTTCATATTCACCGCATATATTGTTTTCCATTGATCTTTAGTTATGTTACAATTTAACATCCTATGCCACATGTTTTGAGTGTAAGGCTTTTTAAATTTTTTCTGAATAAAAATTTGATAACTATCTTTTGCTGTGATCATATTGTAATCATAGAACTTATCATTTGCGAAAAATCTAGTTTGCTTGAATATAGAATTTTGTATATATGGAAAAATTGTGCTGTCAAACTTTTTTGTTTGTTTGCCAACAACTTTTTTAATCAATGTCCATTCAGCAATCCAGTTGGTTTTATTTTTTAGTTTACAAAGAATAGCAGACTCTGTCAGCCAAGAACCTTTATTATCAAAAAGGTCTTTGACATGTATAAAGCCACTTTCTAGCCAATTCTTATAGAACAGATATTGATCATTCATTTTAAAGTATTCATTTCCCCATATAATTTATGAGAACAGTTCAATGTTGTTTAATTTTATTGCTGGTTTTATTGTTTTGCACATATTGAAATATATAAAGATATCCTGATAAAACTTTGGTATTCTAGAGAGTATGGCTAATCCAGTTTTGGTTCGAAAATTCATTTTTAACAGCTGATTTATGTCAATACCGAGAGGGTGTAGTATCATCTGCAGGACATCAAATAGTTTATTTTCCTTATTTAGGATTTTAGGAATCCAAGATACTTTTAGAGCCTTGATCTTTGACTCAATATCTGGAATTTCTAGACCACCATTTAATTGATTTCCAATTACTGTAGTTTTGGGAACTTTATGTGTTTTACCCCATAAGAAGTTAAAAAACATACTATCAAGTTTTTTAACAATAGTATTAGGTACATTCAGAACAGTCATGTAATAAACTAGTTTTGGCATAACTAAGCTTTTTAGGACTACTGATTTCCCAATTAAAGTTAGTTTTCGCTTTTTCCATTTTGAAAGGAGTATGTCTATATCATTTACCTTTTTATCCCAGTTCAAGCTAGAACAATTTTCAATATTTGTTCCAACATATATACCTAGACATTTTATTGGGCCTTCACTGAAAGATATACCTTCAAAATTTAATTTATTTGGTTTTAAAGTTCCAAGCCATAAACCTTCTGATTTATTCACATTAAGTTGTAATCCTGTTGCACCAGTAAAAATTTCAATTTCTTGAAGTGCATATGATATTGACTGGCTATCTGTCAGGGTTAGTGTTGAGTCATCCGCATACTGTAACAGTTTTGATTGTGCTTTAGAAACACTTATCCCTTTAACATTTTCATTTTGTTTTATTTGCACAGATAAAAATTCAACGGCCAAAATGAAAAGAAGTGCTGACACAGCACAGCCTTGTCTTATGCCTCGATTCATGGCGGATTCTTTCGAAATCCATCCATTCTTTTTTATGCAGTAAGTTGGTGATGTATATAAAATTTTTATCCATCGAGTAAAGTAATCACCAAAACCATATCTTTTTAAAGATTTTATCATAAATTTCCAGTCCAAGGAATCAAAAGCTTTTTCAAAATCTAAACATACAATAGCGCCTGGCAAGTTTTTCTTTTCACAATTTTCTATAATATCATTAATTAGTTTAGCATTAAATCCAATGCATCTTCCTTTGATGTAGCCGCTTTGATCATTCGATATCAGTTTCGGTATAACTTTTTGAATTCTCCTTGCTAGTACAAAAGTTAGAATTTTGAAGTCACAGTTAGTTAAGCTTATTGGCCTTCAGTTTTTTAACAGGGTTCTATCACCTTTTTTAAATATCAGTGTAATAACTGCTTTTCTAATACTACAAGGTAAGATACCCTTATTAAAAGATTCATCTATCATTCTGATAAATATACATTGTAGATCTTCCCAGTAGTACTTAAAAATGACTTAAATATACTTGTAAGTATATCTAATTGAAAATGAACTTAAGTACAATTCAAGTACATGTACTTGAAAATGTACTTAAGTACATTTTAGTATTTTAAAAATGTACTTAAGTACAAATGTACTTAAGTACAAAGTACACTGACCCCAACCCTGTAGGTCAAGGTCACTAAAGCAAGGTCAAAGGTTAAATCAAGGTCATACCATGACTGACACACCTCCTATCTCCAACCAATGTCCCTTACCAAGTATCAACTTCCACTATGAGCGCTTTTCAGTTTTTCAATGATTAATTGGGTTCTGCTCAATAATTGTATAGAGAGAAAGAGAGAATTTTTTAATATAGTGTCACCTGCTGTAGTATGAAAAATATAACAAAATAATAAGCAGCCGGTCCTTACTACTTGGGCGTAAGAGATACTGTAAGCAAATCATTTGAATGCCATACATAAATCAAAGTGTTAGCAACATGGATTCACACACTGTACAAAAAATATAAAGCTTACACAAGAGGGTCAGAAATGCCCCAAAAGGCGGGTTGCGCAGGCAGCAATAAGGTTAGTGACTGCTGTAATTAAATTTAGAACAAGGAAATAAATGTTAGGTCACCCAGTTAAGGTGAATGTGTTAGGCATGCTAAGAAATGTAAAACTTGTAATCTAGGTTACATAATTGTATATATGCTATAAACGGACAAATGAAAGGATGGAATTATGCCAATTTCAAAAGCAACTTAGCTATGATGGTGATCTATCTCCCTGTCAAGTTTGAATTCGATTGGACAAAACATTTTCGAGTTAGAGTCCGGAAACGGAAATGTTGACGGACAGACAAACAGACAAAAAAAACAGACAAATGAACAGACGGAATTACACCAATTTCAAAAGGAACCTAGCTATGATAGTGACCTATCTCCCTGTCAAGTTTGAATTCGATTGGACAAAGCATTTTCGAGTTAGAGTCCGGAAACGTTGACGGACAAAAAACAGACAAACGAATGAACGGAATTACACCAATTTTGAAAGGAACCTAGCTATGATGGTGATCTATCTCTCTGTCAAGTTTGAATTTGATTGGACAAAGCATTTTCGAGTTAGAGTCCGGAAACGGAAATGTTGACGGACAGACAAACAGACAAAAAAAACAGACAAATGAACAGACAGAATTACACCAATTTCAAAAGGAACCTAGCTATGATGGTGACCTATCTCCCTGTCAAGTTTGAATTCGATTGGGCAAAGCATTTTCGAGTTAGAGTCCGGAAACAGTAATGTTGACGGACAGACAAACGGACAAAAAACGGACAAACCAACGACGGTGTTAGATGTGCCAAGAAATGTAAAACTTGTAATCTAGGTTACATAATTGTATCTATGCTATAAACGGACAAACGAACGGACAGAATTACACCAATTTCGAAAGTAACTTAGCTATGATGGTGATCTTCGGTTGACAAAGCATTTTTTGAGTTAGAGTCCAGAAACGGAAAAATGTTGACGGACACACAAATGGACAAACGAAGACATGGAATTACACCAATTTCGATAGCAACTTAGCTATGATGGTGATCTATCTCCCTGTCATGTTTGAATTTGATTGGACAAAGCGTTTTTGATTTAGAGTCCGGAAATGGAATGTTGACGGACAAATGGACAACAGACAACCGAACACACAAAATTACACCAATTTCAACAGCAACTTAGCTATGATAGTGATCTATCTCCCTGTCAAGTTTGAATTCGATTGGACAAAGCGTTTTCGAGTTAGAGTCCGGAAACGAATATGTGGATGGACAGACGGCCGTCAGACACATCAATCTAATAGGTGGGTTGGTTACATGCAACCCGCCAACCCGCCTAATAAAAGCAAAATATCGCTTCTTCAATTTAAGGTATGTAATAGAACATACAGTATATATTCATTGTTGAACACAAAAATTACAAGGTAATTTACTTTAGTGATTAATTTTACATAGATATTTTATACAAGACACATCATTTTACCTTTTCATTTGGATCTTGAGTTTGTCCTGTAAATCAAGGTTATAACAATCATTGTATTTTGAAACTAGCAGTCTCTTCAATAATCATCTTTTTCACCAAAATATAATTGGCAGAAAAAGACAAAGTGATTTTCGGATTAAACTCCCTCATCTCAGAGTTTCCTCATCACCGAGTTTATACAACTTCTATCTTCATATCTGATATCTTTCCAGGTCCAATTTTTCTATTTGTAGTGGATGAATCCCAAAACTAAAAAAAAAGCATCAGAGATGCCCGTACCCCACAGCCTGGGGAAATATTTTTCAACACCATGAGATATAGAATTAGTGAAACAGTACACAGATTGGGATACTTTCAGAGCACTGCATGTAAAGATTAAGTATTAAAATAAGACGATTCAGTAAACTAAAAGTTATGAAGCTGTAAAATTTCTTAACTGGAGAATAGCTGTCAATGAAAATATCACAATTATGTATGGTCGAATTATGTTTTGAATGTTTTGAATATTACCCATACATACAGATGTGGCAATAAACGCTTATATGTGGAGTTGGGGCAAAACCTGTGACTCACTTGATGCAATACCATCTGTTACAATGGGAAATTGCAAAAGTAAAACCCTTAATGAATTCTAATATGACTTTAACAGTGCTTAATCTACATCAAAAGACACCCAAAGGTGCAACAACCAAGATTCAAGTAAAAAGATATGAGAGATATAAGAGAGATAAAATAGTATCACATATCCCTGTAGAGAGATACAATAGCATCAGATATGCAAGATCAAAGGTCAAATCCAGGTCACACCATGACGTTGCACACCTATAACCCCCCACCAATGTCCCGACCAAATATCAACTTCCTGCACCTTATGGTTTCCGAAACATGGCCCAGACAAGGCATGAAAGGTAAAGGTCAGTATGGCTAGGTCAAAGGTCAAATCAAGGTCACACAATGTTTTACATCTACACACCCTAGCTAATGTCCCTACCAAGTATCAACTTCCTACACGTTATGGGATCCTAGATATAGCCTGGACAAGATTTTCAAACTCAAGGTCACTACGGTAAAGTCAAAGGTCAAATCAAGGTTACGCCATACCGTTGCACATCTACACCGCCTAACCAATGTCCTTACCAAGTATCAACTTCCTACACCTTATGGTTTCCGAGATAACGCCTGAACAACATTTTATAGGTCAAGGGCACTACAGCAAGGTCAAAGGTCAAATCAAGGTCACCCCAGGACATTGCACATCTACATTCCCTAACCAATGGTCCTACCAAATATCAACTTCCTACACCTTCCGGTTTCTGAGATATAGCCTGGACAAGATTTTATAGGTAAAGGTCACTACGGCAAGCTCAAAGGGCAAATCAAGGTTACACCATGACGTTGCACCCCTACACCCCATAACCAATGTCCCTTCCAAATACCAACTTCCTACACCTTACAGTTTCTGAGATATAGCCTGGACATGATTTTATAGGTCAATGTCACTATGGCAAGTAGGGCAGGGTCGGTAGCATATTTTTCATTTCGGTATCCCGCCAGTGTAAAAACGTACTGATTCCGGGATACCGAAAGAAGAAACTGTGTTCTAGTATATCCACAACCGAATAGGCCCACCAACCGGAAGTAGGATTCGCAAAAAGAAAACATTGCAGTTCTGAAAGAAATCACTATAAAAGTGCTAAAATATATGGGATAAAAATTTGTAATTTCTTCAGATTTGAGGTTTGTTTCTAATACTTTACATTTTCTCACAATATTATACACTGACATTCGAAATACCGGCTGTAAAGTGTCACCACGGTGTTGAAGTGAATTGGTCTCGATGCCGAGATACCGACCCTGCCCTAATGGCAAGGTAAAAGGTCAAATCAAGGTCACACCATGACGTTACACACCCACACCCCCTAACCAATCTCCCTACCATGTATCAACTTCATACACCTTATGGTTTCCGAGATACAGCCCAGACAAGATTTTATAGGTCACGGTCACTATGGCAAGGTCAAAGATCATATCAAGGTCACACCATGACGTTGCACCCCTACACCCCCTAACCAATGTCCCTACTAAGTATCAACTTCCTACACCTTACGGTTTCTGAGATATGGCCTGGACAAGATTTTCAAACTCATGAACACTACGGCAAGGTCAAAGGTCTAATCAAGGTCACACCATGACGTTGCACACCTACACCCCCTAACCAATGTCCCTACAAAGTATCAGCTTCCTACACCTTACGGTTTCTGAGATACAGGCCGGACAAACTTTTTCCCACCGCCCGCCCTCCAATCCGGACACCATGGGTGAAAACAATACCCCGACAACCCTTAAGGGCTGTAGGGTAATAAACTAAAGTGGTGATCTTTCCAGACTGTCTTGTATTTTAAAAATCTAAGGTTCCAATTGATACGTATCTTTAAATGTACAATATGTTCTGAGTTTAGGTTTTATAGAACACATCCTGCACAATGTATTGGGTTTATAAGATTTTAATATGATCTAAAACTGGAAAAAGAGTTCTACAACATGAGTGTAACAAGACCACTGCTGCGGTGTGCATCTCCCGCCGAGCATTAAAGGGGAAGAAATACCTTTTCCGAGATATTCACAATTTTTCATTTTCCGCTAAAATCTAAGATGGCCGCCAAAAGTGGGCAAAATTTAGAGATAATTCCGATTATTAATTCGCATTTACTCATTTTGAGTAGGTGAGTAATTATCTATGGGTCCGAAACTTCACCAATGCGAAAGCTCTCTCAAAAATAGATGAATGAGTTATTTGATAAAAATTGGGTATCCGCAATACTTTTAGAGATAATTAGCATTTACCTATTTTGAGTAGGTGAATAATTAGCTACGGGTCTGAAACTTCACCAAGTGAAAGCTCTCCCAAAAGTAGGTGAATGAGTTATTTGAGAAAAATTGGCTATCTGCAATACTTTTAAGAGATAATTCGCATTTACTCATTTTGAGTAGGTGAGTAATTATCTACGGGTCTGAAACTTCACCATGTGAAAGCTCTCCCAAAACTAGATGAATGAGTTATTAGATAAAAATTGGGTATCCGCAATACTTTTAGAGATAATTAGCATTTACTCATTTTGAGTAGTGAATAATTAGGTACAGGTCTGAAACTTCACCAAGTGAAAGCTCTCCCAAAAGTAGGTGAATGAGTTATTTGACAAAAATTGGCTATCTGCAATACTTTTAGAGATAATTCGCATGTACTCATTTTGAGTAGGTGAGTAATTATCTACGGGTCTGAAACTTCACCATGTGAAAGCTCTCCCAAAAGTAGATGAATGAGTTATTTGATAAAAATTGGCTATCTTCTATACTTTTAGAGATAATTCGCATCTACTCATCTGAGATGGAGATTAAGCGCTATAAAAGTCCACATTAGATTAGATTAGCTATGGAGATACACTTCCAAACTACTGACCAAGTTGTAGCTGTGCAGAAAGTAGCTGAACAACATATTGCAACAAAATACTCTAAATGCAATAGTTTGAGAGTTATAAGTGATATAATTATATTAGGTAAAAGTGCTATTACTCACTCAAAAATAGGCCAAAGTTCACCAAACCAAAAAAATTTTGAAGAGCGTAAAAATTCATTAGGACAAGTAATTTACCAAAAATGTGTAACTGTAGTAGTTTCAGAGAAAACTGCGTGACCCACGCACGCACGCACGCACACCCATGGTGCAAATTATAATCTCCCACCGGCGAGCTGGGCGGGAGATAACTATATACCAGATCAACATCCACAGGGAAACTGTTGGTAATTTTCAGTAAGACAAGTCATTTAGACCAACAACAAAGATTTTTTCAAGATCATGATTACAAAATGCAAAATCTTAGGCTAAATATTTAACAACAATTTAAGATATTTTTTTTGTAATGTGGGATCATAATTTCTGACTAAATGCCTTGTGTTAGGACCAATAATACTAGAAATTTGGAAATAATACCCACATTTAAAATCAACAACAAACAATTAAATCACACAATATGGCAAATATGGTTCACACACACTACATCTTTACTGAAAATATTAACACTATACATAAGATCAGTAACAGTGCAAGGCTCCTCCTGCATAAAAACGAACAACACAAACTTGGGTAGTGAAATGATAACACAAAACCACAGACCATGCCAAGTATGTAGAACTGCTAGAAAAACAATAAAGAGCCTAAAGCAAGGAAACTAAGCAACAAACAAATTAGTTTATCAGTAGTTTATCATGCAGTGGGAAAGGTGGCTGGATAGTTAATAATAGCCTGAACTCCTGTGCTAGTTCAGGTCAAATGTTTCATACTTTGAATAAATGGCATAAACTAAAATTGCCACATTCCCTGAAAACCAAATAAAATCACACAGTATTGACATTTAATATTTTAAATATGAACATAGTGAGCCAAAGTAATATGATTTCATCTTTTTTCACTTCCGCAACAACATTCTTTTACTTAGATTTTATTTTGTTACAACAAATGTTGTGCATGAACATCAAAATAGTTTTGTGTATTAACTCCAGATATATTTAATGTGTTCATCCCAAAACTGAACCTTTGCACACCAATATCTCAAGAACATTGAAAACTTGCTTGATTATAATGTCTGGATATGAAAGAAACTGATGCTTCTGCTTTATTGGAGATGCCCATACCCCACAGCCCGGGGAAATTGTTTTCAACACCATAGATATGTAAGAAACGAAACTTTCACAGCAAACAATGTCAGTTATGTAAAGGTCCAAATAATGCTAGTTCAGAAAATAATGTTTAAGAGAGAAAAGGTCTATCGATTATGGCAGGTGAACACACTTTAGCAGAGCCAAGGTTTGCAAACTTGCAAGTCAGTGGCGAACCATCCATTACCTTGTGCATCCCACGGAAGATTTGAAATTTTTAAAATTTCGACAATTTTTAAGACAATTTCACGTATGTGCATATGAATTTCTTACTACAGTAACCGAAGGTGTGGTTCACGGTGTACATAAGGTTGTGATTCGGCCATAATATGGTGACATAAGTGGAGTGAAGGTACATGGACGTTTCGCCACTGTGACACAAAGTCCCATACGAACCTTGGGTGGTAGTTGAAGGACAGGAGCATTTCGCCCAACGCCTATAACTGCGAATTACATCGCCTGTATTGTGAACAACTTGGACGAAATGGGGCGACCTGGGACCTGAGCCGAGCAACACCTGTAACTGAGGGACATAAAGCCTGTAGTGTGAAAGGGGCATTCGGGACATGAACTGGCTGACTGAACAAGCTTCCTGGCCCATGAGGGTTTTTTCTTTGTTAGTCAGGGTTTTCCATCTCTCGAGTAGGTTTCACCCAACCTTGAGAGAGGTCAAAACAATATCCTATAAAGTCTAAAATTCTGACTTGTTCACTACCGAACCCAGATCTATTTTGTCACAGGGCCAAGAGGGTATGCGTATGTTATTAGCAAGTTTCCTGACACGGGGCTCTGAGCAACCCCTGGCTTGAGCCATCAGCTTCACTTCCTTTACCACCTTCATGAACTCCAATTGAGCTGTCACTAGGCCAAAGGGTGGGGCTGCGAACTGGTAGGTCTGACTGTTTAGATGAAATTTTAGTTATTTCCTTGACCTATTGCAATGTGAAAGTAATCATCACTAAAGTCCAGGGAGGTGACCCACTCTACTGAAGAAAGTCTTGTGGTCTCCATCTTGAGAGTTTCTGATTTCAGAAAGAGCTTCAGCATGCTTAGGTCTCAAATGGGCCTCCATTTGTTTTTGGTTTTGGGACCAGAAACAAACTGTTGTAGAAGGTCAGTGATGAATGTACCATGAGGGAGAAACCCTCTTGCAAAATGGAAACCACCCTTGTATTTGAACCGAGGTTCTTCCATACATGCCAAAACTTTTGAAGTCTGCCACCCACAGGCGAACTTTCGGTAAATCTGGTAACATTTGTGAAAACAGGGGTAGAAAACAAGGAGTAACACAACAAAACCTTTGACATGCTTTATTTCTGTCAAGTAAGGATCAGACCTTATGTGAATTACAACATCTGGACAACATCCTTGTTTACAATTATGTCTAACACAACTTGTCTCTGGCTTTGATCTAAATCTTCTAAAATCTGAAAGTTCAACTGATTTACATTCTGGTTCAAGTGATTTGGACTGAAAAATTGATTCTCATTTATAAGGCTTAACAAATCCTTGTTTTTCCCAAGACTTGGAAAAACAAGGATTGGATCCCCTACCCCGGTCGCAACTTCTGCCCTGGTATCTAGCAAATTAACAAGGTTGTTGCTGCTGATCCCCTTGGTCGGAAGTTTTAGCTGTTTTTTTCTATCATATAGCTTATACCGGCAATCTGATCTCTAACTGGTGTGCTGCGAGGCGCCCAGACAGGGTCCTGCAGGAACACTGGCAGCTTCATTTTTAGAGATGATTTGTTCAGTCCATATCCAAAGAGAGGTGCATTACGCAGTTGATATACAGGATAACTGTGTCATTTGTCAAATAAAAAGGGGTGGCAGATAAGAATAAAGCAAAATGGTTGGATCCTATGATTTTTGTGAGTTTTAAGTTTGTGATGTGGAGATTTTGTTGTATCGCCTATTATCCCCTATCGGCATGAGTACCCGGGCACCTGTCCGTTAAAATCACTACCCACCTGGTCCCACAAAACTTGGAAAATTGAGAACACTATCAGATTTCATAGTGCTACAGATGCGTCTTTTGGGACTGCATAAGCAAAAGCCTTGGTCTCTTGGGAACTGAGTGTTGTTCATGAACCCGACCGGTGACACCGGCATCTACAGTAACCGGACAGTCGTGGAGTCATGTTTATCTTTAAGACTTTTGCTTAGAATCACCAGGACCGGGGATATCTTGAGAGCTATCTAGTGTTGTGGTGTCATGAGCATTTAGAATCTGATTTGGAATCATATTTGTTTTGGTCACTTTTGCTAGACTTGTGTGATTTTTTCTTACTTTCTTCTTCAAAGAAGACTTTGTTTCAAAGCCTTTTCATTTTTTTCCCTGTCTGCTGGGAGCCTCAGTGGACCAGTGGGTCAGGCAGTTCAATGTAGGGCTTATCCAACATGAATCATGTTACATGATAGGGTGAGACGAAACTGGAGTCACAGAAGTTCTAGGGGTGGAAAATATATTGCCCCTTGAGAGCAGTGCCTCAAACTTTGCACATTGTTCAGACCACTTCATTACTGAAAACTGCTCTGTTACTTCATTACTGAAAACTGCTCTGTAGTAACAAAGGACACTGGCTGAACTTTAGAAGACAGAAAGCTCCGCAAAGGTTTGTGCAGACACTTGATCAATGCTCAAGACTTCTTCCACACTGGCAATGATGGTAACGTAATCAAATTTTCAGGCATTTTCTCTTTTCGGATCTTACAAGATGGAATGGGCAAAGTCTCTCTCTGTGCTTCCAAAAGCCCATCAAATAATTTCACATAATTCACCCAACACACAGGGGTCTTGGGCCTGGCCTTGTATCAAAACAGTGTACACACTTATCGCGTGCATCGAAAGCAGCCATCAGAGCCCCTTCCCTGACCTTTAATGTCTCCAGGTGATGCCATGAGAACTATACTATATAAACACACATAAATATTCCTAAAGTTCACATCTCCTAATTTTAAAGCGTGTATACAATTTGTACCAAACAGAGGAAGTGTATTACTCCATCTAGCAAGTACTTTGGATGACATGGCCACCTGGCGAATGAACAGGATACTACCAGTCCAAGCCAGAGCCCAGCTCAGGACGTTTTTTCAAAACGTTCGGTGAGATTGGCAGCACACTGGACATTTGTCCACTAGGTAAGATGTATTAATAAGAACTAGACCAAGGATGCATCTGTGGCCAGATGCAAGATGTATCCACCGGAAAAGGCCAACTAACATAGTTTAGAAGATAAACAGCATTTTTCAATAATAAGCAAGTTGAAAGCACTTTTAAGTTTGGCTACGCTCATTTGACCTTGAAGCAGGGGCCCAAGGTCAAATCTGACCACATCAGAAGATTCGCAGCGCAGGACTTCCTATAGGTTGGTTTCACATTGCAAACCTCTAGGACCAATAATAAGCGAGTTATAAGCACTTGTAAGTTTGGCTATCCTCATTTGACCTTGAAGGAGGGGCCCAAGGTCAAATCTGACCACATCAAAAGATTCTCAGCCCATGAATTCCTATAAGTCGTTTTTATATTGCAAACCTCTAGGACCAATAATAAGCAAGTTATAAGCACTTTTAAGTTCGGCTATCCTCGCCTGACCTTGAAGGAGGGGCCCAAGGTCAAATCCGACCACACCACAAGATTCCCGGCCCATGATTTCCTATATCGGACTGATAAACTTGGTTTACCATCCAAAACCTCTAGGACCAATAATAAGCGAGTTATCAGCACTTTAAGTTTGGCTATCCTCGTTTGACCTTGAAGGAGGGCCCAAGGTCGAAACCGACCAAGCACGAGATTCCCAGCCCATCATTTCCTATATGTTGGTTTACCATCCAAAACCTCTAGGACCAATAATAAGCGAGTTATCAGCACTTTAAGTTTGGCTATCCTCGTTTGACCTTGAAGGAGGGCCCAAGGTCGAAACCGACCAAGCACGAGATTCCCAGCCCATCATTTCCTATAGGTTGGTTTACCATTCCAAAGCTCTAGGACCAATAATAAGCAAGTTATAAGCACTTTTAAGTTTAGTTATCCTCGTTTGACCTTGAAGAAAGGATCCAAGGTCAAATCAGACCACATCAGAAGACTCACAGCCCATGATTTCCTATAGGTTGGTTTACCATCCCAAACCTCTAGGACCAATAATAAGCGAGTTATAAGCACTTTTAAGTTTGGCTATCCTCGTCTGACCTTGAAGGAGGGGCCCAAGGTCAAATCGACCACACCACAAGATTCCCGGCCCACGATTTCCTATATGTTGGTTTACCATCCAAAACCTCTAGGACCAATAATAAGCGAGTTATAAGCACTTTTAAGTTTGGCTATCCTCGTTTGACCTTGAAGAAGGGCCCAAGGTCAAATCCGACCACACCACGAGATTCCCAGCCCATGATTTTCTATAGGTTGGTTTACCATCCCAAACCTCTAGGACCAATGATAAGCGAGTTATACGCACTTTTAAGTTTGGCTATCCTCGTTTGACCTTGAAGGAGGGCCCAAGGTCGAAACCAACCAAGCACGAGATTCCCAGCCCATCATTTCCTATAGGTTGGTTTACCATTCCAAAGCTCTAGGACCAATAATAAGCAAGTTATAAGCACTTTTAAGTTTGGCTATCCTCGTTTGACCTTGAAGGAAGGATCCAAGGTCAAATCTGACCACATCAGAAGACTCACAGCCCATGATTTCCTATAGGTTGGTTTACCATCCCAAACGTCTAGGACCAATAATAAGTGAGTTATAAGCACTTTTAAGTTTGGCTATCCTCGTTTGACCTTGAAGGAGGGCCCAAGGTCAAATCCGACCAACCACGAGATTCCCAGCCCATGATTTCCTATATCAGACTGATAAACTTTCTGACGGACCAGTAACTTTGGCAAGTTGTCAGTCCTGTGGTCCTGAAAATATTTTGGCTTAATTTCATACTCTGCTACAAGATTCCCAGCCCATGATTTCCTATAGGTTGGTTTACCATCCCAAACCTCTAGGACCAATAATAAGCGAGTTATAAGCACTTTTAAGTTGCTATCCTCGTTTGACCTTGAAGGAGGGGCCCAAGGTCAAATCTGACCACATCAAAAGATTCTCAGCCCATGAATTCCTATAAGTTGTTTGCAATATTGCAAACCTCTAGGACCAATAATAAGCGAGTTATAAGCACTTTAAAGTTTGGCTATCCTTGTCTGACCTTGAACGAGAGGCCCAAGGTCAATCTGACCACACCAAAAGATTCCCAGCCCATGATTTCCTATATGTTGGTTTACCATCCAAAAACCTCTAGGACCAATAATAAGCGAGTTATAAGCACTTTTAAGTTTGGCTATCCTCGTTTGACCTTGAAGGAGGGGCGGGACGGGACATAGTTAAGGCGTGAATATGTCGGTCTTGAGCCTGTTTCCTGGAGCACCAGGTCAGGATTCTCCATAGTACCAGATTACTCCCAAAAGCTAATCACTAGTTCTTTCTCTTATATCTGTCTTTAAAAATTACATTTCATGGATCCAGAAGATCCATATAGTGATCCGGATCACTTCCAAAATTCAATCATTTCATCCTTTTACCTTTTCAGACATATTCTAAAAATTTCATCAAAATCCGTCAATAAGTTTTTTAGTTATCTTGTACACAAACACATCTGGCAGCCTGGATCCAGATGATCCAGATCACTCCGAAAATCTAATCACTTGTTCCTTGTCCCATTTAGGACATTTCCTGAAAATTTCATCAAAATCCACCCATGACTTTTTGAGCTATTTGTCTTTAAAATTATATTTCATGGATCCAGAAGATGCAGATAACGGTCCAGGTCACTCGCAAAATTGAATCATTTCTTCCTTTTACCACTTCTTCCTTTTACCATTTCTAACATATGCTAAAAATATCATCAAAATTCATCCTAAAATTCTGTTGCAGTCTGGATCCAGATGATCCAGATCACTCCAAAAATGTAATCACTTGTTCCTTGTACCATTTAGGTCATTTGTTGAAAATGTCATCACAATCCATCCATAACTTTTTGAGGTATCTGTCTTTAAAAATTACATTTCATGGATCCAGAAGATCCATATAGTGATCCGGATCACTTCCAAAATTCAGCCATTTCATCCTTTTACCTTTTCAGACATATCCCAAAAATTTCATCCAAATCCGTCCATAAGTTTTTCAGCTACATTGTACACAAACACATCTGGCAGCCTGGATCCAGATGATCCAGACAGTGATCCAGATCACTCCCCAAATCTAATCACCTGTTCCTTGTACCATTTAGGTCATTTGCTGAAAATGTCATCACAATCCATCCATAACTTTTTGAGGTATCTGTCTTTAAAAATTACATTTCATGGATCCAGAAGATCCATATAGTGATCCGGATCACTTCCAAAATTCAACCATTTCATCCTTTTACCTTTTCAGACATATCCTGAAAATTTCATCAAAATCCATGCATAAGTTTTTGAGCTATATTGTACACAAACACATCTGGCAGCCTGGATCCGGATGATCCAGACAGTGATCCCGATCACTCCCAAAATCTTATCACTTGTTCCTTGTCCCATTAAGGACATTTCCTGAAAATTTCATCAAAATGCACCCATAAGTTTTTGAGTTATCTGTCTTTAAAAATTAAATTTCATGGATCCAGAAGATCCAGACAGTGATCCGGATCACTCCCAAAATTTAATCATATCTTCCTTTTACCATTTTGGACATATCCTGAAAATTTTATCAAAATCCATCTGTCAGTTTTTGAGTTATCTTGTTCACAAACAAACAAACAAATAGAGGGCTAAAAATGACCCTTGGTCAGGTACTTTGGCGGTCAGTGGATGACCTTAAATGAAGATCTGTAACCGGCAAGCCTGGATGCTGGTACTCCATCATGTACTCAACCTCCAAAGCCATTGTCAATAGTTTCCATGAAATGTAGTGAGCATTAAGTGTGAAAATATCTCCAAATTTGCCAAAAATGACCCTTGGTCAGGTACTTTGGCGGTCAGTGGATGACCTTAAATGAAGATCTGTAACCAGTAAGCCTGGATGGTAGAAGTCCATCATGTACTCAACCTCCAAAGCCATTCTCAATAGTTTCCATGCAATATAGTCAGCATTAAGTGTGAAAATATCTCAAAAAAGGCCAAAAATGACCCTCAGTCAGGTACTTTGGCGGTCAGTGGATGACCTTCAATGAAGAGCTTCAAGGTCAAATTTCTGCATGCTTACAGAGGACATATATATATATTATATATACCAGCCATAGGATGATCTGACTTTCTGTATAGGAGAACTGGGCCAAAAAGTGAAAAATGGCCAAAATCTGACCTTTACGAGGCCACCAGTGACCTTGAGATTGAAGGTCAAGGTCACAAAACAATAGCGTTCGTGGCATTGCCCATATATACCCACATACCAAATTTAAAAGTTCTAACTAAAATATTTTTTAAGTTATCGCATCCAAAAGGAAATCTCTGCGGCGGCGGCGGCATGACCGTACTGAATCCTAAGTATCCCCGACTTTCGTCCGGGGATACAATAATAAGCAAGTTATAAGCACTTTTAAGTTTGGCTATCCTCATTTGACCTTGAACGAGAGGCCCAAGGTCAGATCTGACCACACTACAAGACAGGGTTCGAAACTAGCGCCAGTCCGTGACCGACAGAAATGCTTCTGGGTCATAAAGATTTAGACCTTTTCAGTCCATTTGACCTGGAAGCTGTAAGGCATGCATACAAGCACACTGTGCATGGCCGAATTATGGTTTGGATGTTTTGAATATTATCCAAACATACCAAAGTGACCACACATGTGTGTCGAGATGTAAACCTGTTTTAGTTCACTTGTTTTATGTTTAAAATTGGCGTGCATGGTCGAATTATGGTTTGCATATTTTGAATATTACAGTACATACAGAAATGATAATAAAGTCAATGAATATTTATGTGTGGTGTTTGGGGCAAAACCAGTGGCTCACTAAATGAAATCCTATCTGTTACAATGGGAAGTTGCAAAAGTAAAATCCTCACTGAATTCTAATTTGACTTTAATAGTGCTTAATCTGCATAAAAAGACACCCAAAGGTGCAACAACCAACATTCAAGTAAAACGAATTGAGCGAGATATAAAAATCATAATTTTATATTCAGACATTGCAATAAACAATACAGTGATACAATAACACAGCTTAAATAGAATAATGCAGTACAGTAGAACCTTTAGTATCTGACCCTATTGGGGGAGCAACAATTAGGCTGGATAATAGAAAGGTTGGGTAATAGAAGGGATAAAATAACAGGTTTAAATGGAGTTGGGAGAGTGGGTCTGAGGTCGGAGAATTCAATATCTGGATAATAAAAGGTAAGATAATAGAGGTTCAACTGTACTTAAAATGCAAAAATCTTGCAATCTGTAACATAGGACTCAAAAAAAAAAAAAATTACTGGGACTTAATGGAGGTCAAGTAGTCCCATGGACTCCCATTTTTTTGGTGCTTCGCAATCACTGTAACATACATCTAGGGATAATATTAACTTCCTTTCTGGCATTTCATTGGTTAAAGACATATGTTGTTTTCACAAACATCAGATTTGCAGCCTAGCACTTGTACAAATAATCTTCCATGAAAGTTTCAGCTCAGTGGTGTGGCAGTTAGAGTGCATGCCTTCAACCTCTGAGGTCGCTGGTTCGAATCTCAGCACAGGCACTCCATGTTGGAAAGTTGCTAGTTAGTTGCCGATGCCCTGTGGTTTACAGTGCAGAATCTTGACCAACTAGTATGTACTGGTTCCTCCACCCATAAACTACCCTTCGCAATATGACCCTGGCTGTTGAACGCAAAGTATAACAAAAAAAATACAGCAAAATCCATGAAACTTGCTATATTGTCCTCTGATGTTGTCACTAAATATACATTAAGTAAATTAAAATCTAACTTAAGTATCATCACTTACAGGGTGTGATAATAGCTGCCATGCATAATGTAATTTTTATAGCCTTCTAGCGACTTTTCATTCACAGAAATGTTTTCATATCGGACTGATAAACTTTCTGACGGACCAGTAACTTTGGCAAGTTGTCAGTCCTGTGGTCCTGAAAATATTTTGGCTTAATTTCATACCCTGCTACAAGATTCCCAGCCCATGATTTCCTATAGGTTGGTTTACCATCCCAAACCTCTAGGACCAATAATAAGTGAGTTGTAACCACTTTTAAGTTTGGCTATCCTCGTTTGACCTTGAAGGGGCGGCCCAAGGTCAAATCTGACCACACCAGAAGATTCGCAGCCCATGATTTCCTATAGGTTGGTCTGACATTCCAAACCTCTAGGACCAATAATATGGGAGATATAAGCACTTTTCATGACTGAAAAGAAACGCCTGTGATGGCCATCTTGTTTTTCAAAATGAAGCCAAAAATATTTTCAGTCAAGATTTTGTAATGATGAACATATCCTGCAAATTGGAGATTTCTATCTATAATTCCCTGTGCTCTAGAGGGCCAACAAAACTCCTTGTTGGAAGTCGAAAAACGCCCGTTGCGGCCATCTTGTTTTTCAAAATGAGGCCAAAAATATTCCCAGGCAAGATTTTATGGTTATGAATAGAAGCTGGAAATTTGAGAAGTCTACCTATAATACCCTAGTCTCTAGAGGGGTAACGAGAAAATCTCTACACACTGTGGTGGCGGCGGTGTACTCATGCGTAATCCATAGTATCCCACCGGTGGATACAATTATTTATTGAGGAGCATGTGCAGAATATTATTTGTACGGTACCTCATTTTTATACTGTGATACCCCATTTTTTATGCATGCCTCATGGGGTACAAGGTACCCTACATTTTATAACCCCAGTACTAACAATGAGATGTCCCTTCTAATTGGCATTGTCTAATAATCACTCAACCCTCAATTTTGAAAGGTAACATGTAGTTTTGGAACGATGTTTGAAGAAGTTCAATAGTTCGCTCATTTACTGCCGTGATTTCGGAGTTCGGTTCAAAACGCCTGAAATTCGGACTTTGCAAAACGTTTAGAAATCCCCAATATCACACCACATCCCAACGGATCCTATTTTCGCCCATCTATAAATCTTGTTTCTTTTGTTGAAAATATGACGGAATTTATTTTAAAAATATATGGATTTTATATTTTTGCTATATTTTCAATAAAGTGACAAGATTTTATGTGAGATTTCTGCGTTTTAACTGGTTTTGAAAACATTGTTTCAAAGATCGAACTAGACCGAAGTTCGCTAGCTTGTACAGGTACCAAACATCGAACCCGATATTTGAAACGATTTCACAGCACTAGTAACATGAATACCTACCTACACACAATATGTTGAATGTGAACCCTTGAGCCACTGATTTATTCACCAACTGGTCAGGTAGACTGTCAAAGCCCACATGACCAGAGAGATTCAACGTCCTGAGATTCCCACTCATCTTCTCCTACAAAACAGTCAACAAAGCTCATGTCTGAATTGGCACATTGACATCACCGGTTAAATAAATATCTAGTGAAATATAATAATCACCAAAGACCTAAAGGCGGTGGTCAAAAGACTCAAAACGAGTGCCAAAAGATTTTTTTGGGGGGGGATAATGAGTAGACAATAAATAAAGTAGACAAGTATACCATCACATGAACAATAAATAGATTTGAAATATTAGCCTTGGTAGATCGTGCCCTACCACCCTGTCAAGTTTCAAAGCAGTTGACGGAAGGATCTTTATGTTGGGAGTCGGGAAACCAAAATGTAGGACAGGCACACTGACAGATAAACATACAGACTGAAACCAATATTGAAAGCAACCTATTGCACTATATACATTATTGTTCCAAAATACTTAAAACTTTAATTTCTGGGTAACCTACGATGGCCAAAATTTTGAAATCAAACATCTAAAATTCCAACACAAATACCCAAAACAGCTGAATGGTACTGTACATAATTCCATCATTTATGGCAAATTTTGGATCCAGAACTGTCAATATTCACTACATGGGTGGTCACTAAGATAAACGGTCATAGAGATAAACGGTCTACAAAGTTTTCAAATCTAAGTAGTAGTGCTGTCGCGACATTCGTTACTTCCGATACTATCGTTTACTAGGTCTATTATGAGCGATAATCGGAACAGTTTCTTCAAATCCGATTGCAAAGATATTAGCATATTTATATAATAATGATAGAATATCTTTTAAAAGTGAAGGATTATTCAGCATTTTGAAATATATTTTTGGCGTTTTGACAACCTGGTCCATACAAATGGAGTCACATGACCTATCAAGAAAGCATTAAACCATTGCTCGAATGTAGTTTCGGAATTGCATCTTTTTTTTTTTTTCGCACCTGGTATGTCAATGTAATTGACATAAAGCTTTCATAAATGTGCAAAAACACTGTAGTGTTATAGTATATGTTATAGTATGGCCATTATACAGCACTTTATAAAGTCGGAATCAGATAATTATTTTAATATACTGTCGGTTTTCAGAGTGTTCCTGCATTTAACGATGCATAAACAACCAACATAAAAAGACAAATACGACACTAAAATGGTGTAATCAGGTGAGAAAACAATATTATTTGACATTTTAATTGAATAGTTTCGTTTTGGGGTGAGCTTATAAAGTCGACATATGTCGATACTCGGTCGGCCAACGTGGGCGATATTCGATGTTTAAGTAGTGTAAATAACCAAAACGGATAAACTAAACAAGAAAACATAATTAATAAACAATGCTTTCCATGACATTTGGTTTGGCTAGTTTTTACTTTACCGGTACGAGATTTGGGTGATAATATAATTAACATTTTTAGCGATTACATCCTTTTATTTTTATTGTAATACACATGAATACTATTTATGGAGGTTGGGGGCTTGCCCCCATTTATAACTCTGTTAATTTAATCACTGTGGCTTCAGAACAGTCACTGATGGATCGGAAAACAATCCCTTTCAGAACCGCCAATGGAAATGGCTCACAAATTACTGCATATGCTTTAAGACCCGTTTTAAAGATATATTTTATAAATGTTTTCATAAAATCGGAACCCCAAAATCTCTATTCTAACATGACATTTTAGAATATCTTTAGTTTTGAAGCTATTTTGTAGAAAAAGATACAAACTTTGTTAACGCTCGACGATAGGAGAGGGTTATTGTAATCAGTTTGTTTCTGTCAGTCTGTCTGTGCACCGTTTTGCCCTTATAACTCAAAAACTATACCATCAATCGAGCTCAAATTTGGTGGGTAGATATTTCATGGGGTACAGACGGAATCTTCCAAATTTGGTGTAATTTGTTTGAAAATTAAAGTCAGGAGACAAGTTTTTAAATTTTTAATTGGGTATATACAGTGAAACCTACTTGTCTTCAAAAATCAATATCATGATAGGATTTCATCCTCATAAATTCTTGCCTCATCAGGTATCCTCTGTGGCTGTGAGTGTAATGTGTAGAACTTGTAATCTCATGGTTGGGGTTCAATACCAGTCAATTCTAAATTTTTTTTTTTTTTTAATTTTTTTTTTAGGTTTTTTTTTAGCAATTTTTTTAAAGGTCTTTTAAAAAGAAAAGAAAAAAAAACACAGCATCTAAAATTTTACTGTTCAAAAAAAAACTTTAACCAAGATAAAGTGTTCAACTTGATGGACAATAAATTAATAGATCGATTGGGCATATACAGGGAAATCTGATTTTCTTTATTGCATAAGTAAAAAAATCAATATTTTGCTGCCTGATGATGTCATTACTTAATGATGTCACAATGCAATTGTCATTGTGAGGTCACAAAACCTAGCTTGTGATACGTGTGATATACTTCTTCTCATTAAATTTATGTCTTGAAATTGACATAAATACAATTGAGAGGGAAGTGGTGTATTTGTCATGTTTATTTATTTCTGTTTTTTTTTTTTTGTTTTTTTTTTTGTTTGTTTGTTTCAATTTCTTGACAGTCCATCACAAAAATTTACCCTGAGTAATTTTGACCAATTTACCCTGAGTAATTTTGACCAAGAAGTGGCTTTTGACCAATATTTTTACCTCTACCAGGAATTTATGTTTGTTGTGTGCTTTTTTGTCTATTTGTCTGCCTGTTTTTGGTGTTTAGATTACTCCAGAACTAATGAACAGATCTTTATAAAAAATTTGTGAGTAGGACCTGGTGAAAGGAAGAAATGACTAATTTTTGGGAAAGACGTGGATCATATTTTGGATACAAAAAAATCATGAATTTTCATAGGTCCCATTTCAATGTATTTTAATGATTTTAGCTTTCTACTTCATATTTCTTCAAAAGTAATTAATAAATTTTGATGTCAAATTTGAAGCAGGAAGGGACTAGCCATGGGAAGGAGTGATTATAGTTTAGGAAAGATCCAATTAATATATTGGATACCAAGAAGCCTCCAGAATTTCTGGAAATGCCACCATGATGGATGTGTGTTATACTTTATAACACTTGTGAGACTGGTCACATCGAGTCGAGCGTTTTGCTCTCTCTGAGTGCATCTTGTTATACTTGGTCTCAAGTTAGGTTTCAGTAACAAATTATTTCATTGGTTAATGACATTAATCACGTTTGCAGATGAAAAGTAGACTGGTTTTATGTATGTGTTACGGGCCGTTTCAGCTCCATGCGCTGTTTCGACCTGGCGCACTCAACATGTGCGCCGTTTCAACACTTGATAGTACTACTGTAGATCTTTTATTTGTAAAATATGGCTAGAAACCCAATCGTGGCCTCATATTTCCTTAAGTCTGTATGTGCCAAGTGAAATATTGCTACAAAACGTCATTAGTAGTTGCAGTAAAAATAAAATATTTGTCTTGAGTGAGGTTTCAGTAACAATTGTTTTCATTGGTTGCTTAATTTAATAACATTTGCAGACGAAAAAATAGGCTTGTTGGCTAGACTTTTGTTTGTAAAATATTATTAGAAAATCCATTGTGGCTTCATATTTCCTTAAGTGTTTGTGTGTACTGTAAAATATTGTCAGATTTTCTAAAATGTAGAAACCCCCATTGTGGCCACGTAAACTAACCACGGTGTTGAAACGGCGCAGTGAGCCGTTTCGACCCGGCGCTGGTGTCTAAACGGCCCGATACATATGTATTTTCATTGACAGCATGCTTTAATTCAACAGCCAGTACGTGTCAGCCACACATCAAATAGTTATAATATGAACGTGACGGTTCTGAAATTAAAAGAATTGTGACCCGTCCTTGTCGGTTCCGAAGACACTCTGTAATTTAATTTCATATTTCCTGGACAATTTCCTGCAATGATCAAATATGGCGGATCCCGTACCGGTAAAGTAAAATTGCCCCTTTGGTTTGCGTCATATTGTCGTTTAAACCTTTTAACTGTTTTTAATGTGATAATTTCTGAAGACCGTTTATCTCCATGACCGTTTATCTCAGTGATCACCCGTGTACGTACTCACAAAAACACTGAACAATATTTTCTCTTATTACAAAGGGACATTTTGATACACAGAATAATACCACCACATGGTTTAAACAAAATTTATATAAACGTTATTATGACTTTGTATACCAAGTTAACAGGCATCTTCTGAATTTCTACTGCTGCCATTTTCCACTGGCGAATATCGGTTTAGTGAAAAAAATTCATTTGGAAAAAAAAAAATTATTGCCGGCTTCGGAGGGTTTATCCCGGAAACCCCTGGGGCCGATTTCACTAAAGGACTTAAACTAAGTCCCTTTTTTGGCTAAGTCAGGGACTTAAATCTAAGACTTTGGTCTTAACTAGGTCTGGGGCCGTATTCACAAAAGGTGTTCTGTGTAATTATACTTTATTTACAGCCCTTTCAAATTTTCAAGTGGAGAAAAGTTTATGGCGGCCATATTTAAGTCCTCTTTACAAAATTTAAGCCCACTACCTCCCAGACTTAAGTCTAAGTCCACTGACTTAGCAAATCCATGGACTTAGCCCCTTTGTGAAAACCACTAAGTCTAAGCCCGCTGACTTAGCACATTTTTGACAGAATTTAAGACCAAAGTCTTAAACTTAAGCCCAAAACAAGGCTTAAGTCCGTTCATGAAATCGGCCCCTGATATTTCAAAGCAACATAACTTTAACATATATAGAAGGAATCGCCGTGACGTCACGCCTCGCTCTCGAAGTAGGTCGGAGGGCAAGAAAGGGACCTTCACCTTCACATTTTCAACAAAAGTTAATGGCGGCGTAAACAACAACATATTTTATTTGTAAAAGCAGTGAAATATGCGGATTGATGTTAAGGTAAGAAGATTGTGGTTGACATAAAGAGTATTCGTAGATCATATCTGGTTATAATAAAAGTGTTGTTAACTGTTAATATAGAATTGATACAGTATTTAAGATTGCAAAAATTTGATAAGTGTATCATCTTTTCACTGGTTCACATAGCTATTTTTTTAGCAATTTTATGTCATTTTTTTCTCTATATTTTTTATATCTCTCAAAATATTGTGTCAATTGTGTCAAACCTATTTACACATGGTTATGATGGAGGCATATGCTTTTTGGGGTTTTTTCTGGTTTTTTTTAAATAAAAATATTGGCTTTTTTTGGTTTTTGTTTTTTTTTGTGTGTGTGTAAACAGAGTATTATACAGTATCATACTACTATGCTGCCCCTACTGCACATTGTTCCAGCGGACACAAAGAGCTCAAATTTTTATACATTTTAGTATGATTTTACTATTTTATACAAATATTTTACTTACACATACTGCTCAGCTACCCAAGTTCGTCGCCTACCCAAGTTCTTCACTTGCATTTTTTGACAATATTAAAACTTCGCCACAACTATCTTTCATTGAGGGGTTGTATATCATCGTTATTAGCATTTATTCCACTTGTTTTGGGATAAATATTGCATATATATTCTTAACAATTTTTGAGGCGACTGACGAACTTGGGTAGGCGACGGACTTGGGTAGCTGAGCAGTAGTGCCATTCTACCAGTAAATGCCCACGCTAAAGTTAATATATTGAATTTGAATTATATTACAGCTTTATATTTTATTCTTCTACCACTATATTGTCAAATAATATGCACTACAATTAATAACCGAGGTGCATGTTGTAATATTTGTTTCAAAGCTTTATATTTTCATAATTTATCTGTATTATCGGCCGTTTTTACTGCAACCCGGAAATATCAGTGAACGCCCATTTTGTAGACTTTTAGAAGCATTTGTCCTTGACCTCTAGTAAAGATATATAAGGTGGGCGTTCACTGGTAAGGCGGGCATTTACTGGTAGAAAGCCACTACATAATAAGATACAAAACAAATGCTTAACTTGTGGGTTTGAAAGTAATTTTTATCAAAAATTACCCATATCTTTGTCCGGTGGGAACACTACAGTTGCATATGCATGGGCTAGTACACTATAAGAAGCCAATATTGATTTATTCATTAAAATAAAATAAAACACCGTACACATTCATATAATTTCAACTCCTCGACAAATTTACCATGTTTGCATTATATTAAGTGTAGGTGAGTAAATTATTTGCTTCAAATGGTTCTTTTTTCAATCCTTCTTTTGAAAAATAAATATTGGTAGTATACATAGATTTCGGATGACGTCATAATTTTACCGGGAGTTTCTTGGCGGCCATCTTTGAGGGCAGTAGATTGTAAAAAAAGCGGAACCGTTTATAGCTTGGAGAAACAGTTTACCAAGAAAACATAATTCAGTGGGATTTACATTTACATATATCCTAATAATTATCAGTGGAAATATTGTATTAACTATTATATAGCAGTTTCACACACAGTACAGACGTTTTGCAAGGTATTAATAGTAGTTTTGAATTAAAATCTCTTATTTTCGCCCATTTACAGGATGTCAGCACGGTAGTCCTATAATGGACTGACTCTATAAATATTCTGTGTATTTTTATGTTCAGCACTATAAATAGTTTGGGGATTTTACATTTAGTCATTCAATACTTGTACACAGTGCTCTCGATACTTTTTCATATTACTACACACACTCATTACACATACACACGTATGTCTTCCTTTGTGTCACTTACATGTATTTTTTTTTTTTTTTTGGCATAACAAGTAATTATGATAATGCTATTTCATGCACGGGATGTGGCATAATTACAGTGCACAGACCTGTGCCATATCATTAAAATTTCACATTTATATATGTACACACCTATATAACATAAAACATAACATAACACATGATTTTTATATACCGCTTATCACTTAGTGTGTCTCTAAGCGCTGTAATATTGTGGTTATAACAAAGTTTTAGTGCATAGAACTATGCCATATCACTCATATGTAAGATATTTTTAAGTACAGACCTGTTCTATATACTGGATATAACAAATTTGACTGGACATACCTGTTCCATACCACCCAGATGTAAGATTTATTTAAGTACAGACCTATTCCATAGACTGGATATGACGACTTTTGAGTGGACAGACCTGTTCCATACACTAGATATGGCGACTTTTGACTGCACAGACCTATTCCATACCACCCAGATGTGAGATTTATTTAAGCACAGACCTCTTCCATATACTGGATATGACAAATTTTCAGTGGCTAGACTTGTACCATATAGCCCAAATCTGAGATTTATTTAATAACAGACATATTCCATACACTGGATATGATGACTTTTGACTGGACAGACCTGTCCCACACCGCCCAGATGTGAGATTTATTTAAACACAGACTTATTCCATATACTGGATATGATTAGTGCTGGGTTCTGTACTTTCACTTTGTCTCGTTTGAAGTCAAAGTCAAAGTTGTGGTTTTACGTCCCGTTCAACAGCCAGGGTCATACTGGGACAGGTCCTCAGAATTGCCACTTGTGAGACTCGAACCCACAGAGGTGACAGCCTATGATTAGATGCCAAACTTGCTAACCACTAGGCCACTGAGGACCTCTTGTCTCGTTTGAAATCAATTGGCAGAAGCATCTTTAAGTTACAGTCTCCAAACAGAATTTCAAGATGGTGGCCATCTTGTTTTCTCATATGGCAGCACCTTCAAAAGCAACCCAGCCTAGGTGGTGCCCTACCACTCTATTAAGTTTGAAGTTGATCGGCATGTTCGAGTAACAGTCTGGAAACCAAAATGTTGACAGACATTGAACACACCAATCCAATAGGCGGGTTTCTGAGATGAAAAAGTGATATTAGAAATTTTTATCTGTTCTTATTCAAAACAAATTAAGTGTATTTTACCTCAGACTGAGAGACCTGGGTTTGATTCCCAGTGATATGTTTATCAAGACATCATAGCTTAGTGACAGAGCACTCAGTCTGGTTGTTAGCAAATGATCTGAAAAGGATAGAGAAATTAAAAATATTTGCTTTCCTGGTTATAAGAGCGTGCACTACTAGGTCCCAGGAAACATGTGTTTTCCTGGATTTTGGTACTGAAGCCCAATAAGATGCAAAAGGAACAACATGGTGTTATGTGTTAAAAAGCACCAAGTTACATGTTGCACTTGTCAGTTGACAAAAGTAGTATCAGAGATGCCCATACCTCACAGCCGGGAAAAATATTTTAAAACACCATGAGATATAAAAGTAGTGAAACAGTACAAAGATCAAGATATTTTCATAGCAGTATCAGTTATATAAAGGTCCAAATAATGTTTAAGTGACAAAGAAAATGCATGTAAAGATTAAGTAGTAAAACAAGACAATTCAGTAAACTAAAAATTATGAAGGTGTAAAATTTATTAACTGGAGAATAGCTGTCAATGGAAATATTACAATTATGTAAAAGTACATATAATAAATAAATATAAATATATATAAACTCATGGTCACTATAATAAATAAATATAAATATATATAAACCCATGGTCACTATGACAAGATCAAAGGTCAAATTTAGATCACACCATGATGTTGCATACACCTTACGGTAGTGGTGTGAACGGTAAACCGGTATTCCGCATTTCGTTTCGTTTAGGTAGAAATGACGAAATCCGCAAAGAATATTTAACTACTGGTTATTGAAAACGTCATCATATTAGGCTTTCTACTGGTTAATATTTCGTCAAAAAAATAAAGAGCCTATACATTTGAGGAAGAACTTAAATATTAACCAGTAGAAAGCCTAATATGATGACGTTTTCAAACTTCAAAATATCTCGCAAGTCCATATTTCCTATTGAGAATATAGCTCATGTACGCTCGCGTAAAACTTTTTATTATATATCTGTACACTTTCGAAACCCCAGATTTCGTTTGGTTTCAAAGCCCGAAAACCGGTTTTTATTTTCACAACCGGTCCTTACGGTTTCCAAGATATAGCCCAGACAAGATTTGTAAATGCAAGATCACTATCGCCAAATGCCCATCCGGACACCATGGGTGAAAAAAATGCACTGACAGCTCTTAAGGGCTGTAGAGTAAAAATGCGTCATAACTAGTGGTGTTTGACTTATTGGGCTCTTGTTTACCCAAACATGTTATGAAAAAAATAACTTAAAATTAATCAATTGATAATCTATTTCATTGTACATAACACAAATATCACATGGTAAGAGAGCAATGCCCCTACCAAGTATCAGCTTATTACAAGATACACTTTCTGAGATATAGCCAGGACAAGATTTTAAATCACAGAAACTGTAAGATTTTAAAGTTCAAGGTCACTACAGCAAGGTCAAAGGTCACACCATGACCTTACCCACTATGTAACCTACAGATATGTTCTATATATCACTAGTGAGGTATTTCCCACAATGCTTCTGCTCATATGTAGTGCCTTAAAAATCCATGCATTATTTATTTTGAATAATTATTAAAAGAGTAACATAACCAACAAACTGAGTTAATTTGCTTGCAATTGCAAACACCCAGACCGAGTGCTCTATCACTGAGCTATGATGTCTTGATTTACACATCACTGGGAATCAAACCCAGGCCTCTCAGTCCGAGGTTACACTTAATTTTTTTAATAAGGATAAAAATTTCCACTGACTTTTATATCTCAAAAAGTATTCTTAATTTCTCCAAGCTATGTAACAAATGCCAAGTAGTGTATATGTTGTAAATTATTTCTACTTTACATTAAGCCATAAAAAATAAAAACATGAATCTCAGTTAAGATGAAATAATGCTTGAGACTTTGAACAAAATATTTAAGACAACTATGTACCAGTCTTAAGTTTGAGACCAAATCTGAGACTAAATTTGGTCTCAACTGTTTTGTGAATAGCTAACAAGTTTGAGACCAAAAATGGTTTCAGGCTTGAGACCAAAACTTAAGACGAAATTTGGTTTCAGCAAGTTTTATGAATACCGGCCCTGGTTGCAATACAAGGACTGGTCTTCCTTTTGTTCACAGTCTCTGATGTCATTATATTAATATTTAGCATTGTGTTCATTTGATGATTCTCTGAATAAAACTACAGTTCTAAAATGTACCAGTATAGATTAGGTACACTTGAGGACATTATGAAACCATGTTACTGGGAAAAAAATCACTTCCTGGTTGGTTTTCTTGTCCACTTCAAAACTTTAACTTGCGATTACTCAGCAATTTATGCATGAATTTGGATGCAACATACATGAGCATATTCTGTGTAAAATATAGCTTTCTATTGGTGTATAATAGATATCTGTAGGTTACATATTTACAGAAATATCGGCATTTAAAAATCGGCAATTGTTTACTTTATTTAAATTTCGCGCTAAATATAGACCACCAATCAAAACAGGAAGTCTTTTTGCCCTCCGGTTTCCACGTTTGTTGTCTTTCCTCGACTTTGTTTACAAACACCGTTTCGTTCTATATATTCTCTGTCCAATTTCTTAAAACAGTAGAACATTGTCGCACACAATTTCTACCCCACGATTTAAACTAAGTTAAAGTAAACTCAAGTAAATATAAGTACTCTTACACAAGAGGTGAGGGGTGTAATTTTCAAAACTGGATCTGAAAACAGTTTTTTGTTTGAAATTTTACAAGTGATAATTTATGTATCTGTATAAAGAATATTTATCTTTGCATGAACTGTTGAAACTATGGCTACCAAGTACTGACATTATAAGATTATTAGGTGAAGTTTGGTACTCACTTGGCTGTTAACCACAGGTCTGCGTTGACAGTTTTAAGTAATGTTGTTTAATACATCAATCACCCGCCAAGTCACCCTGTAACTTATGGTCAAGGATGAGATACCATGAGGTAGGTCATTTCATCAATGGAAGTTCATGACATAATGAATCATCTATGGGTCCAAATCTTTCTGGTCACAGCTGAGCACAAACAAGAAAACCTGGTTAGTGCTTATTGGAAGCACAATATAATGTGGTGGATGAGCATAGTCATAACAGCCTGCTTAATGCTCAAACTTAGAGTTTTGCAGTTGTAGAGTCAAAAGTGTTGATCACTCCGACTTGTACTAGTCAGGGCATATTTTCAATAACTCATGGATGTCTGGACTCCAGTTCCTTTTATTCAAAAGGGTGCTGATAGGATGATGCTAGGGATCTCCTTGGTGGAACACAAGTCCAACAAGTGACTATGCTAAGGACCTGTTCCAATATGACCCTGTCTGTTGAAAGGAACATAAAACAACAACTTTGATCTTTGCTTCCAAGGAATGGTAGGGGGCGGTGACACTTGCCTCCCACCTGTGAGATCAGAGTTCTGTTTCCAGCCTGACCTCAAGTGGGAAAGCTGTTAGTTGCTTGCCGTTGGTCAGCAGTTTACAGTACAGAATTTTGACCAACTGTATGTACTGGTTTCCTCTGCCCATAAAACTACTCATCGTGATATGACCTATAAAATGTGTTGAAAGCAACGTTTAAACCCAATTAAATAAATAAACAAGGAATGGTAAGCCTGACATCCATCAGTGGAGAAGGACAAGGATGCCCCCATGATTTGCAATAATGCAAAAAAAAGAAAAAAGTACTTGGCAAACCAAACCAGAAGAACCACATTCTGTCACCACCACAGTAGTGACAGATGACCTTGCATGGTAACATCAGATGCTCTGATGAAACAAGTTGAATAAAGGCACCACTGACTGTGTCTCTTCAGTTCTAGTGTGTCTTCAGAGTAACAGTGCATAGAACTCAGTGAGAACAACCACTGGCACTCTTCGATTGAATACTCAACTGAGCTACTGCTTTTATTCCATTATATGTATTTGTGAACTTCTTTTCTGAATCCCATCGTCTGTAAGATGTTTCCAGGACTCAAAACAGTTTTCACATGATGCAGTTGATACACTCTTGTAAGTCGGTGTTCCTCTGCTTCTCCCCCTCCTTATGGGATTTAAGACATTGTCCAAGATTGGCCTTTGCTTGGTACAACTTCTTTTACTCCTTTAGGGTACAATTGGCAAACATTTCTGTCAATATCCAGACTGAGGTTTTTGTTTTTAGTTTGGAGCTGACAGATCTCTTTCTTTAAGGTACTGCCTTCAACCACCTTGTTATAGAGTTCTGCATTTTCAATGCTAGGGGCATTCAGCTTCTTTTGATGGTCTGCTATAAAATTTTCAGACATCTGAGGAGCCATTCCTTCAAGTCCCCATATTCATCTTCATTTAATATCTTCCACCTTCTACTGTTCTGTATGCATCGAACATATTATGAATCTTCATCACTATATGTGATGAATGGACATCAAGCAGTATGAAAAAACAAAGCTAAGGCCTCTTCTCTGCTGCTGTATTTACTTTATCAGTTTTTTTAACATTTTGCTGATGAAGATCTTTCACCATGCAGTTGACTAAGTCAAGTTTATGTGCATTGAGGTACTCATTGAAGGCATTTTCAACCTCAGCCTCATATGCATGCTAGTTGAAGTTATCCACAAGAACAAATCCACTAAGTCAATGGCAAAACCTGAAATAGAACTCAGTTAATAACTTTATGTATTGGTTTTTAATGAATAAGAACCTGACTCTTATGTCAGAGTTATACTGTGCTTTCTTTTCAAATAGCAAAGTCACTGACTCTCACAAGAGTGTCAAGTAAACTTTCTAGTTTATTATCTAGAAGTTGTCAATCATGTGCGCTTCTGACTCCACTGCCAACTCCCTTGCTTATTATTTCTTAATAAGTTACCAATTAATAAAGTATACTAGAAGTAGGTGAACACAAAATAACCTAGGTCTAGCCCATGCAGATTGATTGAGTGCAATATAAGATTATGAAACTTAATGATAACCATTTTTTTGGTGGTTTTTCTTTATTGCACTTCTTTCCACTGACATTTTTAACTTTTATGAGTGGTTGTCAGTTATTTACACAGACAAAAAGATTGAATACTTTTAAATCAACAGTGTATTTTTGGAATTTTGGTCGATAATTTAATGTTAGGATCAAGTTTTTTCTTAGTACTTTTCAGCCTGAAAGGATAAGAGTAAGAAAGTTTGTAGCTCTATTTCAAGACAAGGGATGACATTAAAGACTGAATTACATTATATGGACTGCAACACAGAAGAAGTCATCCCTTGTAACCTGAACACATAGATTTTGAGTAAAAAGTGATAACTGATGGATGTGAACTAAACTGAATGATAAAATGTACCTTAAAATTTATGGGAACTGAGTACTTTTGTAACAATTGTATCTATGTAAATTTTTATCTAGTTATACATGAATACATACAACACATTACTCATTTTATTGCACCAAAAAGTATGTTTGGAAAAGTTAATATTGTTTCTATCCACTTTTTACAAATAAAGACATGTTTTCCCACAAACTTTGAATTCCTATCTGCATGGATTAATCTCTCACTGATTGCTCTTTGACTCGCATCTATTGACCCATAAGATAAAACATCTGACTAGTGACCTTAAACTCATGCCATCTTATCATACAGCAGCAAATCTACAATATTTTTTAAACTCCACTTGCCAACCCAGAAGTTTGATACTTGCATCACATGACCTTAAAACTCACACCAACCAATCCTGAAGTCAGACACTTGTATTACATAAATGTAATGTTGGATTTTGCCAAGGTTAGGTTTATTAACTCCTGTACAATGACGTTAAGCACAATTAATTGATCCTTAATTAGTAAACTCGAAGTCATTAACTGTTGAGGAGGAAATTAATGACAGTGGCATTAAAGTCACTCAAACCAATAATAAGTTCACCAGGCACACTTTACTTTAGGGTCAGGGAAAATTTATGTTTCTGTTAATTTAGAAGTTATGAGTAAGATAAGACAAACATAGTAAAAATTATTTACAAACAATCAATCACTTTCCAAGCATTCATTTATTACCTGATATAAAATTTTTCAGGGATGAGCTAGTGGTAGAGCCATGATATATACTTTCTCAGAAAAAGTAGTTCCAAAAAGTATAAACTGGTCCCTACGGTCATTTTAGAGACCTTAAAGTGACTTTAAAATTAAAGCTATAGGGCTAAAATTCCCCACAAAGATCACATATAGAAATTATATCTAGTTCAGTTTAAGGCTAGTCAGACTAACCATGTCCAAATTACAAGGCAAAATATATGAAAAATGCAGAAAACAAGTCCCCAGATGAGGTCTTTATGCATGGGCATTATAATCAGTTTAAATGTCAACTTAAAGCTTGGATTTTTGCCATGTGTGAATAGAAACATATTGTGCATCCCCAGGTGTGATTTTAGCAGGGTAAAGTGCATTAAAGTGGCAAAAGTTGCTTAACATTGGTCCATGTGGTCAGGTTTTAGAGACCTTAAGGAGACCTTAAAACTTATCTACAGACCTCAAATTTTGCAGCAATCACATGCAGAAGTTATATCTAGAGCACTAGAGCAGTTTGAGGTTAGACCATTTCATATTTACGCGGCAAAATGTGTGAATAATGTAAAAAAATGCCTAGATAGGGTATTTATGTGCCTTAAACCCAGTGTAAATGACCACGTAAAGCCTTGATTATTGGCACAAATGAACATAAAATATTAATATAGTCTCAGATAAACTATTAGGCAGGTGATACAATATAGTTTACAAGGTATAGGGCTTAAAGGATATAGGAAAGGAAAATTGATGAAAGTAAAAGCGACATACCCCACAACTCATTTTGTGTACTGGAACAGATTTACAAAGCTCTTTCTGGAAGAGTGTACACAATGCAACACATGATTAGGTTTTATCTCCACTGTAGAATTGTGTGCCTGTTTTGTGTAAAATCCCTTCTCAGTTGAACTATGTCACCCTAGTGGTTGCAGTACAGTGGTTACTGTGATTACTGTTTATCTCAGTACAAGGTTCTACACTTTTACAAGTCCCTTTTCTTGCATTTTAACAAACATTAAACCTAATATGTAAGTTTTATGTTTAAAAGTTTTAACAAATACTGAAAAAAAAACTTTTGCACCAATATAACTTAATATTCCTATTGATTTAAAACTTAGCTTAATGCTCTATGATTAAAAATAGGAGTTCTCATAAGGCATATAGTCAAAAGAACTTTCATAGAGTTTTAAAAGTTGTTTGGAACCACAGAAATCTTGATGAAAGTAGTGTTCAAGTATGTTCAAATGAAAGTAGTGTTCAAACCATGTTAAGAGAGCAGTCAAAATAATCATCTCATGTAAAATTATTTATGGTAAGTTCATGTAAATTTCACTTTTATTTTTTCATGTACAGACCATTAGGGACAAAGGTATAAATATTTTATTTATGACTGGGCTGGTCTATTTCAATAACAGATCCAAATATGTAATAAGTAATTGGGGGTGGCTGCAAATACTTTATCTAGTTACCATACAGTTCACATTTGAAGCTATCAGAGGTAGATAAATAGGGTTTAAATGGACAATAATTAGATTCTCTATCATTGTCCATTTAAACCCTATTTATCATGATACTTTTTTTTTATTTATTTAATATCACTTTAAATGAACAGAACTTTCCCTTCCTGGTCCATTTTTATAATCTCTTCATCATTCTGTTCAATTTAATGAGCTGAACTCAACCACAATAGGGTTGTTTTATGATCTTTCAACACAAATATCAACTGTCAATCTAAAACAAAGTCTCATCTGTGTAAATTTATTGAAATTGAAGAGGTAAAATTTTCATTCAATTTTACTGCGGAATGTGACATTTATGATGAAAAACAATTTCAGTATCATAACAATATTTGGAAAATGTTCACTTCAAATTGACTACTTCAACAAAAATTTGCTTTATTTATTGTTACCAGTAACCAAAATATATAGTTGTAGATCCATCAATGATGATAGCCCATGCAGACATTTCCTAAATAATTATAGATATATGCCAATAAAATTCTCTTTTTAAACAAGAATAAACATAATAAATTCAGTGCCAAAAAAAAAACAAACTGAAGATGTCTGACCTAAATATGAGAATTTGTCCAAATCCTTCATAAATAATTTGTTCCTTATTAATGGCTGTGGCCCTTTATGAGACCTAGAAGTTACTATTTCTGGAACTTTATTGAAAGCATTAGGACTAAAATGCTCACAAGAGAGTCTTGAATAGGTTGTATTTTCATTGTACTTCTACAGATCACTTTTTTTTCTCCGGACTTTGACGGAACTGACATCACCTGTGGATTCTGAATTTCCCTCTCTTGCTCTTCAATCGATGCTCTCTCTTTCACTGGATTAATATACAAACAACGTTGGCAAACCTGTAGGAGTACCCACTATAGCTAAAAGGACACATGTCCTTTTGGCCTTTTGCCATACACATGTCCTTGCATCAAATAATTACACATTTCATATCCGGGCATATGTCCTTCTGTCACCCTGCGATGTATATCTCCGTTTCTACACACTTTACGGGTATCTTCATATCCTTCCAATATTAATTGGGACAGGTCTGCAGGTGCTCTAGTTGCATATTATATAGGACACTTTCCTTTAACAATAAAATGCCAGCATTTGGAGTTTGTAGTGCTTTATCATCATTTGAATTTGTTTCCTACATAGAAAATAATAACTGTCTTATTTCTTAACTTTTTCATGCAGTTTTATCCTTACTTTATTACTTTTTCCCTTATTTATTTTTTTCTGTCTCCAGAATTTCATGAATTGTGGTCCAGCGTGATGAGTATTTGTCTGCTCAGTGAAGTTAAGTGGCAATGGGCTACGTTAGTACTAGGATGGGTAACCGTCTGAGTTCTAGACCAGCTGTGGAATGTGTCTGAGTTGGAATTTGTCACCAGACTTTTGTAAGTTCAAGTGCACTACTCGTGTCTCTGATGGCTTTGCACTCGCGCTATAGGGGGCCAAAACACCTTTTGGCCTTGTTTCTCTTATAGTACACCTTGCTATCCATATCTCAAAACTCTCCATCTTTCCTGATGAACCTTAAATTATTTTCAACACAGAATGTATAGAAAAGCTTAAAATCTGATTAAAAACATTACAGGTTCTCAGAGACCACAGTGAGGAAGCGGTAACACATTCACCTCTCACCTCTGAAATCAAAGTTCAAATCCCAGCCTACCAAACTGGTAGTTGCTTGCTGCGGATCTGCAGTTTACAGTACAGGACCTTGAACAACTGTATGAACTGGCTTCCTCTGCCATCACAATATAACTGTTAAGGTAATAGGTGTGATGCAAAACATAAAACAAAAAATAAATAAAAAAATAAATAAATAGGTAAATAAATAAATAGAAGTTCATGAATGGGATATGTAGCCTTTTAATGGGAAATAGATAAAAATGTGAAACCTTGGAATCTAAGTAACAGTTTTATGGACAGCTATAGTAACACTGTCACAAAAAGTGACATTCTTTTTTCCTTTTTACCAGTTGTGTGTGGAGTGAAGGATTATTTATTGGGGGAGATAAAAAGCTGCATATTAGACATATAGGAGTCTCCTGTGAGGTCTTTTATGGACATTCCATCAAAACTGTATATTTTCAAATGCATTTTTGTTGATGTATTTGCCTATTTCCTTTTAAGTGACAAAAATTGCACATAGTTGATCCTTGAAGACCTTCGTTTAGACCTTAAGGTGACCTTAAAATTTAAACTAGAAACCTCACTTTTTTGTACATAGAAAGATTGCATACACCAGTTATATTTAATACAGTTTGAGGCTGTTCAGACTTTCCATTTCCAAGGTGTAAAGCAGAAAAAATCTGAAAAGGTCCTCAGTGTGTGGGGTCTTACAGCTTTAAATAGGCTAAAGCCTTGATTTTTGCCACATAGGATAAAAACATGTTAATATTATAATCAATGGTCTTTCAATCAAAAATAATCATAAAGTGAATTTTAAATTCTACAATATTTTATCTTATATTGTTTCATATCACAATAATAATTTTTAATTTGTATAGATATGTTGGTATTTAAATTCACGCCAATTTATTCACTCTATGATTCTCATTGGTCAATGGGGGGGCCACGGTGGCAGAGTGGTAACACTCTCGCCTCCCACCTCTGCGGCCGGGGATCGATCCCCGTCATGGCCGTAAGTGGGAAAGCTGGTAGTTGCTTGCCGTTGGTCGGCAGTTTACAGTACACAACCCTAGCGAACTCTATGTACTGGTTTCCTCTGCCCTTCCAACTACCCGTCGTGATATGACCTGTACAGTGTTGAAAGCGACGTAAAACCCCAAATAAATAAAAAAAAAAAAATCATTGGTCAATGATGAACTAATCTTCCTCTTTTTGGTTCTCTTCTTAGAAAGTATAGGTTTGTTAGATAGAGTTACAAAGATCAACTGTTTGACAATTTAAATAACATATCAGATTTTCAAGGCATGTATATACGAATTACTAACAGTGAATAATTTGTGATGCATATAATTTACAACAACTGATAAATCAGTTTTTTCATCAAAACTTGGATCTTACCTGTCAAATCTCTACATAGACCGCACAGTTGCACAGTAAATGTTAAAATGGTGGAAATATAAATCTTACCTGTAATTTTTGTGAATGCTTCTATTTATCCATTTGTTTCTACTTGTTTAATTTTTCCACATTACAGTATTCATAATTATCCTTCCGTCTGGGGATATAATATTGTGTGTAAGAAACTATATTTTACACAAAAAGTATTCAAATTGGAACTAGAAATAATGTGGTAATAGCCTAGGTAATAATGCAGTATATCTAAATATGACATGTGTAATTATATCTGAAAAAAATTGCATTTTTGTTGCACCAGGGAGAGAGGGAGACTTGGGGCTGTACCTTGTGTGTAGGACAGAACTGGTCCTTTGCCAAAAAAGCACTTAATATAATGTAAGGTAAACCTATGTTAGGAAATACAGAGTTGCACCTACAAAGTTTCTTCGCTCAGTTTATTAAATGTTTAAATAAGAAGATGAGAAAGTCTTCTCAACCATTTGAGATTTTCAGATTTGCAAAATTTTATTTTTAAAATATGTAGAAGATGAATTTCATATGATTTTTTATTCTTCAATGTATGAAGAATTAAGATGAAAGAAATTATTTTTAATTTCTATAAATCTTCATCATGCGCATAAGTTAATTATAAGTGCAATTTATGAGTGGGTTTATTTGAGGTAGCTACATTTTGCCTTTCCATGGTCCCTACAATCCCTTAGCTCTTGATTCCCAAAGCTAATGTACATTACCACTTAATGACAAACCAGGGCACCTAGTATGTGTTGAGATTTCCCAATAAAAAAGGGTATAAAGGGGAAACATTTAGCTGTTATTTCAAGGGATAGAATGACGAGGTGTCTGAATTGAAGTTAGAAAAACAGAAATGAGTTGTGTAGAGACTTTTCAGGTTGTACATTGTTGTATATAACTGCACATATGCTATTTATCAAGAACTAAAAACATAGCGGAAAAGGCTTTTGGTCTACTTGCATGAGCTGCAAAACTATCAGAGACATAAGTAATGCACTTGGGCAGTCAGCCATCCATGTACTGACGTTGCCCATTGCTATACTAACTTCAGTGAAGAGACGGGTACTCTCATGCTGTACCAGTTCTCAAGAAAGTCCAGTGACCAAAAAAAAAGTGATCTCTAGAAGCATGAGCCTCATTAGAGCTCGTGCTTAAAAAGGAATCAATGTACTTTCATAAATTAGAACTTAGCTTTTGGTTGAAATTCATACTGAAATTAAATTTACAACAGCAGCAGAAAAATAGAAAGTAAAAGCCAACTGATATTTTTTGGTTTATTTCTGATTAAGTATGAAAAGTTAATTTATCTAAAGTCATCAGAAATCAATACATGGAGACTACAACAGATTCGTTTCCTGTTCAAATCTTTCAAAGTAAGAGAAGCAAAATTATGACAATTTATGTGTAATTGTATACCATTATGTTGCTTGCAATTATTTATTATTTTTATAATTTGGGTACTAAAATCCCGTACAAATTTATTGGTATTGTAACCACAAAATCTTTATAAATGTGTCATGAACTGAGCTAGACTTTTAAATACAGAATAAATTTGTTCCTTGCTTTTTGCTTCCTTGATATTTCTTGTTCATTGTATACACAATTCTTTTGATTCTCTTAATTACTAAGTGTTAGTCAGATCCACACCCTACAACAATCTATAATCCCTATAGCACACCTGAGCTATTGTTTTTTCAGAAATTGCGACCAGAAATCTATATAAGTAACAGTTGTCCGAAGATTTTTGGCTTTCACATGACCAGGCTGCATTGGCATTTCTCAAAATAAAAAGTATTTGGAAAGATAAAAAATCAATAACTGCAAATCTTCTGGGAGTTTACATAAAAATTAAATTCACTGCAACCACACTGCAAATGAAACCGCAAGTCATTATAAAGACCGGAAGTGCGTAGACTACTCAAGACAATGCACTGCGCATATTTTTGCGTACAATTATCTGAGGCAATAATTGGACGATCACTGATAATAGAGAACCAAACGATACAGACAAAATATAGTGTGACAACTAGGTGTGTATAGAAACATATTTACAATAATATTTATGGATTAATCAATGAAACCGGTTTTTATAATAGAAATAAAGTCTTCAGTTTTGTGATTTATAACCCCCGATAATTCACAAATTTCCGGCGAATAATGGACGAGCGCGTAATTTAGTGTGAGACTGTAGTACTTGACCTTGACCTAATTGAACTCACTGTGATCTTGTATGATTTTTAACTCCTAGCATACTGACATTTTTTGACTGATAAACACCCAGATTCTCTGTTAACTGGAATTAGGTAATTGTTACATTTTTCTTAAATATGATCGACCTTTTTGAATGTAGCTAACATGCAACTTAGAGATTAGTTTTGCTAGATAATAACATTTTATATTTTTCTGAATTGAAATTTTTTAAATAATAGAAATATTTGTGTCACACATGGCTAATGAAGAAATGAATAAATTACAGAATACTTAACTATTGGTGCAAGATTTTGTGCCTTAGAACGTTTATATTATTATACATAATACCTGATTTATTATATTTTTGTCTTCAGAATATTATCATATAACATATACCATGTCAATTTTTTTGATAAATTTAGATAAACTTTATTTTTAATATTTCTTTCTTCTCTTTTGGCTTGGTTGAACATATTCAAGGTGAACTTTGTCCAACTCCAGATAGTCAGCTGAGAGGAGACTGCAGCAACACTATCTATACCTACAATTCTTAAATATCAGTCACAAATTGTGTGACTGCAAAAGTTGTAAGAAGCCATCACAGCTACATAGTAGTATTTTTAAGTGTGTAACATATACCAAACTGCCAGTGGGTCCTTTGGTTTTCGACCCGTCGTGATCTGACCTGTACAGTGTTGAAAGCGACGTAAAACCCCAAATAAACAAATAAACCCTTGGTTTTCGAGACCCTGACCACACTATCACAATCTTATTTGAATAGAGAATACAAAGGCCCACTACAATATATATATTAGTCTTTTGATTTGTTCCAATCTATTCCTTTAAGAGACAAATAAAAGAAAATGCCTCAGTTGTATATTATCCTTAAAGGGCTTTTTAAGCGCGAGCTTTAGCAGAGCTTGCACTTAAGGAGATTACTTTTTTATTTTTTTTATTTTTGTTTTTTTTTTTTGTCACCATACTTTCATCAGAATTTCTGTTATGTGATGAGTACCCATCTCTTCACTGAAGTCAAGCAGCAATGGGCTGATTGCAATACTCATGTCTCTGATGGCTTTCAAGCTTATGCAAGTTGACCGAAACCCCTTTTGGTTTTGTTATTTAAAAACTAACCCTTGATTTCTGAGTTTTGTGTCAGCAGTGATACATAAAATGGGAAAATTTAATAAAGAAAAAGGCAAATTTGCTTTTCTCAAGACCATGCTTTTTATGTTAGCTTTTATATCTAAAAAATTTTGTCTAGATTTTCTCATTTTATAGTTTATGCCTTCATTTCCGTTGTTGTACCTCAGTGATGAATATATCAATTTTAATGGCCAACATCTGGTTACATGAATAAAAATACACATATAGCAGGGCTATAACAGATCAGAGTGCTGCATGATTTAATGACATTTCACCCTAATAAAAACTGTCATATAAAATAATTGCATATGTATGATTTATATAATGCAAATAATAATATATATGAAATGGCAAATTTATAATCCTTACAGGTATCAGTTTTTTCAGTATTTGTAAATGTGGGGCTGAATTCGTGTAAAAAAGGGCACTGGAAAAGGGTGAAGGGAAGTTTGTAAAGGGGCAGAGTTGTCTGGGTAACTTTAATTTTTGCGGGTTTCAGAATTTACTTTTTTGTTGCCTTTAGTAACTTTTCTACTCAATTAAATAAAACATTTTTTTTCTCGGACAGATGTTAAATCTAATGTAGTCAAGTACACTGAAGTCCTAATTATTTCCCTAGTCACTACTGAACTCGTATTTTTCACTTATAAAAACAATTTTGGGTTAAATCTAATTTCCTATTTTGCTGCGGCATTGCTCAAAACATAAACATCATGGCTGACACCTGTGTCATTTGATGTTTTCCGGAAATTTAATGTCTCATCTGAATATTTGGTTATGCATATGTTGTCCCCTCTCACTTGTTATTTTGTGTAAATCTCTTAAGTTCATCCAAAATGTCCAATTCTGATGCCCCTGGTGCAGAGGTCAAAACAACACAAGATGTGTTGAAGATGACCGGCAAAGATGAATTGAAATTTGGTGTATTAATTGGCTTGATTAAAGTGGGACAGGTTTCAAACAGAGATGTTGTTGATACTGTTCTAAATTTGGTGAGTGTAAGCTTTTTATTTGTTACAGATTGGTTAAATTTTCTGGAACTTTGTCAGATTGAAGGCACAATTTTTGATAATAGCCCTCGGCCTTGTATGGTGTCCCTATGTAACTTCAGCGTACTGAGCAGCTAATCATGTTATATAAAAAACTAGGCACTTCCTAAAAGTTGGACAAAAGCTGACTGATAGCGGCGACGTTAATTTTAATTGAGAAGAAATGAGGAGGGGTAGATGGCCAGCGGCGATAGCGGCGAGAGTCCAAGTAATGCGGCGATGGGGGGGGGGGGGGGGGGGGGGGGCAATGGCTGAATATTGGGTGTAACGCTCCACGTTGGGATCTCTGTTAGTTTATAAAATATTTCTAGAAAATCCCCCACCTGGAACCTCATATTTCTTTAATAACAATAATATCCTGGATGGTGGGCATAAAATAAAATAATGCAAGAAAACCCCCACTTGGAGCCTCACGTTTTCTCAATAACATTAATGTAGCATGCGGCGATGGCTTTCCTGTCCAACTTGGAAATGGGGAGGGGGTGTGGGGCGGCAATGGCCAGGAGATATTTTTATTTATAAAGTACTGTTGGAAAGCCCCCTTCTGGAGCCTCATATTTCTTCAAAAGCATATGCTGAATATTGGGTTAACACTCCATGTTGGGATCTCTGTTAGTTTATAAAATATTTCTAGAAATTCGCCGCCCCCCCCCCCCCCCCCCCCCCCTCCATCGCCGCTATCGCCGCTTTGGCCAAGTAAAAGTCCAAGTTGGACAGAAGTCCGAGTTTTAGAATGTACCAAAAAACTACATAAATATTAAATAAAATGAAGCTACATATATGACAGCTGGGGCCGTATTCACGAAAGGTCTTAGCCAAGTCTTAGGCTTAAGTTTTGTATAAAAATATAGCCAACTTAAGCCTAAGACTTGGCTAAGACCTTTTGTGAATACGGCCCCTGATGTCTTCCCACATGTATTCTGCCAAATATTTAAATTTAATGATGCCATTTTTATCAAAAGCCATCAAAGTAAAGTCGGTGGTGTCACATTTTATAATTATTTAAAACACCTATATAACTTCAGTGTAAAGTTATGGTTCCCAATATTGGACACAATAATGATAAAAATTAAGTCCCAATCTTTATATCATGGGGCCGTTCCACTGGAGCCGACCGGTCGGTAACTAGGTATTTTTTCAGGGTCAGGACCATTGTTTACCTGGTTGGTTAGAGTCGGTTGTAGTTTTCTGGCCTGTCGGTAAGAGTCAGTGAAATATGAAACATGTTTGATATTCCTATGACCATTCCTGACCCTTGTAACAGACCCTAAATTCATCCACCTAGCAACAGGCTTGTCCGTTAACTTAACGGCCTGTCGGTTACACTTCCTGGCTTGTCGGTTAATCAAACAGGCCTGTTGGTATCAAGTATCCGGCTTGCCCCAAATATGGTGATCCCGACTGTACTTGATGACAAACAGACTGGCCGTGAAAACATTCCCTACATTCGGTAACTTTAACCGGCCTGTCTGTAACTGTTCCCGACAGGCCTATAACTCTTCCAGGCCAGTCGGGAAGTTTTCACATCTGGGTCCCAGAGTCGGGAAAATTTATAACAGACAGGCCTGAAAGTGAAACAGACAAGCCGTAAACAATGACCAACAGGCCTGTTACACTAACAGACAAGCCGGGAACTGTAATCAAGTGGCCCGCAATATTTTATCCCTTTACGGCCAGTCAGTTTCAAAATCTGTGGCTATAAAAAGGCGGGTCGGCAGATGCACTTTGTTTAATTTGGGCTTAACTTGTCGAGAGACAACTGGTGTGCAGCTTTTGAGTTTTAAGTTTTTATTTTTTTGCAACTTAGCTTAAGTTTGAGCTAGGCTGGACTGGTTGGGAGTGAAATCTGTTCTATGAGGTTTCACTTTTGAGTTTTAAGTTTTTTTTTAACAAGCTGTATATTTTATTGATTAGCATGTCAGGGGGCAGAAGGAGAAAGATTGAAGTACCAAGAGATACTCAACCACAGTTTGAGTTAGGAGATACTGCTGAGGATATAGAGAGAAGAAGAAGGGAGAGAGAGGAGAGGGAGAAGAGAGAGATTGAGGAGAGTGAGGGAAAGACTGGAAACAGAGACGATAGATGTGACAGAAGAAACAGAGGAGACATAGGATAGAATCTTTCTTAGTGATTCAGATGAGGAAGCCATCGTGGATTTCGTGAAACAACATGAGGAACTATTTGACAAGACTCACGCGAAGTTCAAAGACAAGCAGAGAAAAGAAAGACTTTGGGAAACAGTTGCAGCTTCCAGGAATTTACCTGTCAGTACTGTGAAGAAGTGGTTCGAGACTCAATGTACCAGATATGGCAAGCTCACACAGACCAAGTCAGGCCAAGCTGCAGCCAAGAACACAGAGAGACAGACCTGGTTGAAGGACAGTTTTAGCTTTCTACGAGGTCACGTCATCAGAAGGAAGGGAGTGTCCAAGTCCTCTGGATTTAAATCACCACTGCGACCTTCAGCAACCACAGCTTTAGTTCCCGATACTTCAAGAGAGACTGAATCTGAAGTGGAAATCAGCATGTCGTCAGATGTTACTCATCATCCGGCTAGCACCAGCCCTTTGTGTCAGCCAGCTACGGTTGCCATGTAAACTCCGCAGGATCCAGTGTTAGACCAGTTCCAACAGATGAGGTCCATGATTTCAACTTTTCTGGGTGCACGTCAAGAACCCGCTCCAGGTCCAAGACAGTTGTTCTGCAATTATCTCCACTCCGAGATTGAACACCTTGAGGAGAGAGACTTTCTTACCTTCAGGAATGAGACAATGAAGGCTGAAGAATGCAAGAGACAGGTCACTATCAGGGTCATTCCGTGTAAACAGTATAATTAGGTAATGTCAAAAAGTGCAATATTGACAGAAATCTGGATGAAATTAAACTGGGTTAAGTTATACAAGGTACCTTACTACTTTACTGGCACACAATGGCCACACTTAATTTATAGTACAAAACCTGATAATGACACAAAATGTATCATCTGGATGGATAAAAATGTCAACACCGTCACAAACACTTTGAGATACTGTTCTTATAGATAACCAATTTTAATCACGGTTTCTTTTATGTGAAACAACTAAATATGTGTCACCCTTAAATCAGTGTTATATTTTTTATTATCAATGTAACATTTATTTCATATGATAGTGTTTTTACTATTATATGCATTTTTGTTTATTTTATAGTAATGTGTCATCTGAAGTGTGTGGTTCTCCAATAATTAATTCTTGGATATTCCATTATGGAACTCTTGGTGGTTTGTGAAAGAAATAAGTTTTATATTTGAAAAGGTTTACATGTCAATTCATAATCTGTATTCTGTACAATTTAGACCTGTAACGGAGCTGACAAACCTGTCACGGTGTTGACAAGTGTAACGGAGTTGACCACGATGGTCAACTGCCAGTTAACAAGTCTTTCTTGAGAAAAGTAAAAGATGGAAAAAAAGTGTAATATTTCAAGTGTCAGTGTGAAAAACATGAACAAACCAAACAAAATATATAAAAGTTGCATTTCAGTTAACTTACTTCTACACCTATAAACTAAAATACATGTATATACTGCCAGTGGCTTCCAATTTCATACCGCATCTTGTTTAAATATAATCTCATTATGTTCAAGGACACTGTATTTTCCCAACCTACACACTTATCATCCTTGATCAAAACCAGTAGCTTCACTCATGGAAAACAGCTATGTCTTTCCTTAGCCAATAATAGGCGAGGTTTGCAGTGGCTTCACCCACTGAATGGAACAGACTCCCTCAGTCGGTCCATTCACAGCACACAATAACAGGTTTCCGAAGCCGGTTAAAAACCTACTTGTTTAAAGTAACATATCCTCCACCAAAGTATATCTCCCCTGGTAGGCGCTAATTTGGATCGTAACCTGACATGCCCCTGGACTTCCCTGTTTTTAATTCAAGAGCATAAGAGGATGTTGTATCAATTTGCACTATATAAAGGTTTCTATTCTATGTAACTGATAAAAGTAGTGGATAATTTGGCTTTGTGGTTATCGATATTGAATGAAAAAATTTTTCAATATCGGGGGGCTAAGATTGTCTACCAAGTAGTCTGAATCCGGGATGCCAAAAACATTTTTTTTGTTCTAGCATATCCAGGAAGTGAATTTAAGAAATCAAAACATGACAGTTTTCATCAAAAACGTACCCAAACGTAAAAGTGTACACTTTCTTCAGATTTTGGCTTTATTTCAAACATTTACAGTGTAAGTTTACAGTTTTTCTTAAAATGGCGATACTGGTATATGTCTTTAGACATCGATAATGGCAATCCTGTGCCAAAACAATAAATATCGCCAGTATCGATAAAAGATGTACCCACTAGATAAAAAGTCACATTTAACAAACCAATAAAGAATGGAATGTAAATGTGTAAAGTATTAGGAATAAAATTTACAACTGAAGTAATGTTTAAAACAGCATGGTAGCCTTATCTGAAGGCAGGAATTCTCAATTGGTTAATTAATTTTGTTTTCAAAGGATTTTCAGCACAAGCCAAACAAGTGGGCGAAAGATGATTTTAAAAGCAAGTTAGTTCGAAACTTTTAAGTTTGGCTATCCTCGTTTGACCTTGTAGGAGGGGTCCAAGGTCAAATTTTCAATTGATCAATTTGTTTTCAAAGGATTTTAGGCACAAGCCAAACAAGTTAGTGAAAGAAGATTTTAAAAACAAGTTAGTTCGAAACTTTGAAGTTTGGCTATCCTCGTTTGACCTTGAAGGAGCGGTCCAAGGTCAAATCTGACCACACCAAAAGATTCCCAGCCCATGATTTCCTATAGGTTGGTTTACAATTTGAAACCTCTAAGACCAATAATAAGCGAGTTATAAGCACTTTTCAGTTTGGCTATCCTTGCTTGACCTTGAAGGAGGGGTGCAAGGTCAAATCTGACCATACCAAAAGATTCTCAGCCCATGATTTCCTATAGGTAGGTTTACCATCCCAAACCTCTAGGACTAATAATAAGCGAGTTATAAGCACTTTTAAGTATGGCTATCCTCGTTTACCTTGAAGGAGGGGTCCAAGGTCAAATCTGACCACAGCAATAGATTCCCAGCCCATGATTTCCTGTACATTGGTTTACCATCCCAGGCCTCTAGGACCAATAATAAGCGAGTTATAAGCACTTTTAAGTAGGGCTGCAAACGAGTACTCGAGCCTCGGTGTATGAGGCGGTCTTGGCTTGTACTGGAGTCCATTTTAAAAAAATTGGTTACTCGCGAGATATTGTATTATCACCCATGTAATCAAACGCTTGTGTAAAATATGCTACATTACAGCATTTCTGTCACATAATATCAATTAAAGTAGGGATGGGACGGTAGTTCCGGTATTTCGGTATCGAGAGCATTTTACTGAAATACCGTGATGAGATTTTACAACCGCCACTTCACTTGTCAGCACATATAATGGAAGGAAGAGTTAAAATATTAGAAACATACCCGAAATCTGAAGAAATTATAAGGTTTTATCCCCGATTTACATGCATTTGCAGACTTTATATAGTACTAATAGCAATTACGTTGAGTAGAACTACCATGTTGTGGTTACAACAATTTATAACCTCAATCTTGCTTGTCAGCCCATATAATTGAAGGAAAACTTAAAATCTAGGGAACAAACAAGAAATCTGAAGATATTTTAACTTTTTATCTCATATTTCGTGCATTTGGCCACTTTTATTGTGATGTCGTGAAGAGGAAACGTCCATGTTTGTTTGGGGTGTACTAAAACGCGGAATACCGGAATCGGTACGGTTTTGCATTGGCGACCTACCGATGTACATATTTTTGTGCCGTCTCATCCCTAAATTAAAGTTGTTATTTTCGTTTGAAAACATAGAATTTACTCCATATTCTATAATATATGGTCAAATAGAAGACGCTTTTCAAAAGTTTCCTTTCCGGAACTGACTATCTTGTTTACAGAAGACTTCTAATGGTAGGTACTAAATCTCGTGGTTACTCGAATTCGGGCCAGTTGTCAGAGGGCGAGTACTTGATGTCGTCTTTCAGCACCCATCCCAGCCCTACTTTTAAGTTTGGCTATTCTTGTTTGAACTTGAAGGAGGGGCCCCAAGGTCAAATCTGACCACACCTAAAGATCCCCAGCCCATGATTTACTACAGGTTGGTATACCATCCCACACCTCTAGGACTAATAATAAACGAGTTATAAGCACTTTTCAGTTTGGCTATCCTCATCTGACCTTGAAGGAGGAGGCCAAGGTCAAATCTTACCACACCAAAAGATTCCCAGCCCATGATTTCCTATAGGTTGGTTTATCATCCCAAACCTCTAGGACCAATAATAAGGGAGATATAAGCACTGTTCATGACTAACAAAGAAACGCCTGTGGTGGCCATCTTGTTTTTCAAAATGAGGCCAAAAATATTCCCAGTCAAGATTTTATAATGTGGAACATTACTGCGAATTTGAGATCTCTGCCTATAATACCCTTTGCTCTAGAGGGTCAACAAAAGTCCTTGCTTAAAGTCGAATAAACGTCCCTGGCGGCCATCTTGTTTTTCAAAATGAGGCCAAAAATATTCCCAGATAAGATTTTATGGTTAGGAATATATCCTGCAAATTAAAGAAGGCTAGCTATAATACTTTTTTTGTTAAGAGCGGTAACAGTGAAATCTCTCTACACACTGCGGCGGCAGCATGGGCGTAACAAAGCAAAATCCATAGTATCCACCGGATGCTATCCGATGGATACATGGATTAATGCTTCTATTTATCTTTTAGTGAGCAAAAATACTCAACAGATTCATTTTTCCCAAATAAATACTGTAATTATGCCAACACCGATACACTGTGTCAACACCGTGGCACTCAATATATATTGTAGTGTAATGGTGTTGACATGTAACGGTGTTGATAACTCTGTTGGAATATAAAAGATTAACCAAAATCATTTTAATGTATGATTACCCAAATTTGAGACTTATAGGCTGATAACTAACTTATATGTTTGACAAAAGCTTTTATTTTAGCACAAACAGATCTATATATAAAGCAAAGAACGGTGTTGACACTGAATATAACTAACCTGTGCCATATCCAATCATAATTGTTGCATTTGCAAAAAAATCCAAGGTTAGTGCTAATAAATCTGTTTTGGAAGGAAACTATGCAAAAAGTGCCACATAGGGAGAGAATTTGAACCAAATATACTCATGTCCAAAAGAAATGAGGCCAATTGTTGCTTGTGTAACGGTGTTGACAATTAATTGAGTGACCAGATAAAATTGTGATAAAAATCTTAAGTATGGTTGAGTGATGTCTGTTAAACATATTAGACATACTTTTACTGTAAGGTTTGGCAGAAATAAAAGTAAAAGAATAACTGTGGCTTTTAAGCAAATAGCTTATATCTTGTGCTAAAGTCCCAATACTCTAGGGTGTGACGAGTGCTATAGTGGTTGAATGTGTGAAATTTCTAATTTTTTATAGTGAAATGCATTCAGATCAGGCAGTTTTACACTTGAAGTATCTTTTGTGTGTTTTGTTTGGTGTGGCAATTAAATTGTTTGTCCTCATTATAGTCACATTTTCTGTGAAATAGCTTGTGACAGAAAATATACTGTTTCTGTAGAATGACCCATCAGTCAACAGGCACCACATTTCAAGTTCCAGAAGCAACACAGGCCACAACAGGAAGAGAATACATACCATACTGGATACTCAACCAGTCTCCATACCAGTTGCGCAGCCTTCTCAGATAGCCACAACGCAGCCTGCTACAGTGATTGCCAAAGTACAGTAACCACCACGGCCAGCATCAGCGTCATCACAACCATCATCTTCTTAGTTATGACCAACAGCCTGGGACTACCAGACAGCTGATGTTCACTATGAGTCTGGCAAAGCCAGCTAACCCGCCTTCTGTTGGATCAGGACAACATGAAGACAAGACAGTCAACATAACACTTCAGGATTATCCAGGCTCTTTCGCGCCATCCCAAGTGTTCTACAGTATCAGCAGATGGAGACACCACAAGCAGTTTCACCTCTCAACTTCAACTAGCACCGTCCCCAGTGCCATCTTCGACTCATCAAGAACAGTCAAGACCTCCCAGCCTGTCCAGCCAGCAGAGTCAGCCCAAATAGCAGATCAGCCTGCATTAAGTCGCACCAACTGGCGCTTCTTAGGGCCACCCAATCATCCAAAAACAATAATCAGCTGTATGTTCTTCCCTAAAAACAAAAAAGCACACTGTCCAACACTTACATATCCCCACAGTACACTTAAAAACGTGTGAATGATTGAATGAATGTTTAACACAAATACAAAAAAAATTCAAATGTTAACACAAACAAAAAAAAAAAAAAAATTTAAAGTAAATGCCCCACCCCCCACCCTAAAAGTTGAAAATTTAAAGTGACACTTTATCCCCCCCATCCCCATAGAAGCCCATATCATTCTAAAAAGTGTTAGTCCCCCCCACCCCCCAATTAATGTTGCTTCAGACACACATACCGAAAACACAATGTCCAACATAATATCACAAGACAAAAAAGGGTGGTTTGTGTGGGCAGACAGATGAACAAACGGTGTTGTAAGTCGACACCTGGTGGTTGACAAAAGTTAGAACTAAAATCTGTTGCTTGAACTAGAAAAATTATAATGAAATCATTTTAGCTAATTATATCCCCGGACGAAAGTCGGGGATACTTAGGATTCAGTACGGTCACCCCGCCGCCGCTGAGATTTCCTTTTGGACGCGATAACTTAAAAAATATTTTAGTTAAAACTTTCAAATTTGGTATGTGGGTATATATGGGCAATGCCACGAACGCTATTGTTTTGTGACCTTGACCTTCAATCTCAATGTCACTGGTGGCCTCTTAAAGGTCAGATTTTGGCCATTTTTTCACCTTTTGGCCCAGTTCTCCTATACAGAAAGTCAGATCATCCTATGGCTGGTATATATAATACATATATATTTCCTCTGTAAGCATGCAGAAATTTGACCTTGAAGCTCTTCATTGAAGGTCATCCACTGACTGCCAAAGTGCCTGACCGAGGGTCATTTTTGGCCTCTTTTGAGATATTTTCACACTTAATGCTGACTATATTGCATGGAAACTATTGAAAATGGCTTTGGAGATTGAGTACATGAGGTTGAGACTTCTACCATCCAGGCTTACTGGTTACAGATCTTCATTTAAGGTTATCCACTGACCGCCGAAGTACCTGACCAAGGGTCATTTTTGGCCCTCTATTTGTTTGTTTGTTTGTGAACAAGATAACTCAAAAACTGACAGATGGATTTTGATAAAATTTTCAGGATATGTCCAAAATGGTAAAAGGAAGATATGATTAAATTTTGGGAGTGATCCGGATCACTGTCTGGATCTTCTGGATCCATGAAATTTAATTTTTAAAGACAGATAACTCAAAAACTTATGGGTGCATTTTGATGAAATTTTCAGGAAATGTCCTTAATGGGACGAGGAACAAGTGATTAGATTTTGGGAGTGATCTGGATCACTGTCTGGATCATCCGGATCCAGGCTGCCAGATGTGTTTGTGTGCAATATAGCTCAAAAGCTTATGGATGGATTTTGATGAAATTTTCAGGATATGTCTGAAATGGTAAAAAGATGAAATGGTTGAATTTTGGAAGTAATCCGGATCACTATATGGATCTTCTGGATCCATGAAATGTAATTTTTAAAGACAGATACCTCAAAAAGTTATGGATGGATTGTGATGACATTTTCAGCAAATGACCTAAATGGTACAACGAACAAGTGATTACATTTTTTGGAGTGATCTGGATCATCTGGATCCAGGCTGCAACAGAATTTTAGGATGAAGTTTGATGATATTTTTTGGATATGTTAGAAATGGTAAAAGGAAGAAGTGGTAAAAGGAAGAAATGGTTCAATTTTGCGAGTGATCTGGACCACTAGCTGGATCTTCTGGATCCATGAAATATAATTTTAAAGACAAATAGCTCAAAAAGTCATGGGTGGATTTTGATGAAATTTTCAGGAAATGTCCTAAATGGGACAAGGAACAAGTGATTAGATTTTGGGAGTGATCTGGATCATCTGGATCCAGGCTGCCAGATGTGTTTATGTACAAGATAAATCAAAAACTTATGGACGGATTTTGATGAAATTTTCAGGATATGTCTGAAAAGGTAAAAGGATGAAATGATTGAATTTTGGAAGTGATCCGGATCACTATATGGATCTTCTGGATCCATGAAATGTAATTTTTAAAGACAGATACCTCAAAAAGTTATAGATGGATTGTGATGACATTTCCAGCAAATGACCTAAATGGTGCGAGGAACAAGTGATTAGATTTTGGGAGTGATCTGGATCACTGTCTGGATCATCTGGATCCAGGCTGCGAGATGTGTTTGTGTACAATTTAACTGAAAAACTTATGGACGGATTTGGATGAAATTTTCAGGATATGTCTGGAAAGGTAAAAGGATGAAATGGCTGAATTTTGGAAGTGATCCGGATCACTATATGGATCTTCTGGATCCATGAAATGTAATTTTTAAAGACAGATACCTCCAAAAGTTATGGATGGATTGTGATGACATTTTCAACAAATGACCTAAATGGTACAAGGAACAAGTGATTACATTTTTGGAGTGATCTGGATCATCTGGATCCAGGCTGCAACAGAATTTTAGGATGAATTTTGATGATATTTTTTGGATATGTTAGAAATGGTAAAAGGAAGAAGTGGTAAAAGGAAGAAATGGTTCAATTTTGCGAGTGATCTGGACCACTATCTGGATCTTCTGGATCCATGAAATATAATTTTAAAGACAAATAGCTAAAAAAGTCATGGGTGGATTTTGATGAAATTTTCAGGAAATGTCCTAAATGGGACAAAGAACAAGTGATTAGATTTTGGGAGTGATCTGGATCATCTGGATCCAGGCTGCCAGATGTGTTTATGTACAAGATAAATCAAAAACTTATGGACGGATTTTGATGAAATTTTCAGGATATTTCTGAAAAGGTAAAAGGATGAAATGATTGAATTTTGGAAGTGATCGGGATCATTATATGGATCTTTTGGATCCATGAAATGTAATTTTTAAAGACATATACCGCAAAAAGTTATGGATGGATTGTTTCAGCAATGGCCTAAATGGTGCAAGGAACAAGTGATTAAATTTTTGGAGTGATCTGGATCATCTGGATCCAGGCTGCCACATAATCTTGGGATGGACTTTGATATTTTTAGGATATGTTACAAATGGTAAAAGGAAGAAGTGGTAAAAGGAAGAAATGATTCAATTTTGCGAGTGATCTGGACCACTATCTGGATCTTCTGGATCCAAGAAATGTAATTTTTAGAGACAAATAGCTCAAACAGTCATGGATGTATTTTTATGAAATTTTCAGGAAATGCCTTAAATGGGACAAAGAACAAGTGATTAGTTTTTGGGAGTAATCTGGATCACTGTCTGGATCATGTGGATCCAGGCTGCTAGATGTGTTTGTGTACAAGATAACTAAAAAACTTATGGACGGATTTTGATGAAATTTTTAGAATATGTCTGAAAAGGTAAAAGGATGAAATGATTGAATTTTGGAAGTGATCCGGATCACTATATGGATCTTCTGGATCCATGAAATGTAATTTTTAAAGACAGATATAAGTGAAAGAACTAGTGATTAGCTTTTGGGAATAATCTGGTACTATGGAGAATCCTGACCTGGTGCTCCAGGAAACAGGCTCAAGACCGACATATTCACGCCTTAACTATGTCCCGTCCGGGGATACACTGCGTCGAGACGCAATCTCTAGTTATTCAAGGGAATTTGCAAAGCAACTGTTTTAGGAGGGAATATTTCTTTTTTATTTTGCTTTTATTTTATTTTTGGGGGTATATTATTTAATTTTTTTTTATTTTATATATATATATATATATATTTTTTTTGTGATTTTATTATGTCCACCCCACTGGGGGGTGGATATATTATTTTTGCTTTTTCCACCGTCCGGCGTCCGGCGTCCCACTTGGTTTCCAGACATTTTAGGCAACAGTTGTTATCCTATCTTTACCAAATTTGGCATGCAGGTTTATTGGGTTAATAGCTTGTATGGGATTGCTTTTGGTGATGATAGCTCTATAGCTAACTGAGTAATAGCTACTTTGCTACTTTTGAGTAGCTCTTTGGTTTCCAGACATTTTAAGGAATGCTATTAAGCCTAGCTTTCTGAAATTTGGTATGGAGGTTCATTGGGTTAATAGCTTGTATGGGATTGCTTTTGGGGGGAATTGCTTCATAGATGAGTGAGTAATTAATTAAATAAATGAGCAATTAGCTATTTTGAATACTGAAAAAGGCAAATGTGCTCATATCTCCTAAACCGTGCGAGATAGAGCGATTTCGTCGAAATTTTCGACCCACAGGGTATCTAAGGAATGTACTCTTGGCAATTTTCAAAAAATTTTCCCCTCCCCAAAAATGGCGGCCATTTTGAATTTTCGAATTTTTGCCAAAAATGGCAAAACACAAATTTGCTTCTATCTCCTTAACCGTGCGCGATAGAGCGATTTCGTCGAAATTTTCGACCCACAGGGTGTCTAAGGAATGTACTCTTTTACAATTTTCCAAAAATTTTCCCCTCCCCAAAAATGGTGGCCATTTTGAATTTTCGAATTTTTGCAAAAAATGGCAAAACACAAATTTGCTTCTATCTCCTTAACCGTGCGAGATAGAGCGATTTCGTCGAAATTTTCGACCCACAGGGTATCTAAGGAATGTACTCTTTGCAATTTGAAAAAAAATTTTCCCCTCCCCAAAAATGGCGGCCATTTTGATTTTTCGAATTTTTGCCAAAAATGGCAAAACACAAAATTGCTTCTATCTCCTTAACCGTGCGAGATAGAGCGATTTCGTTGAAATTTTCGACCCATAGGGTATCTAACAAATGTACACTTGCCAATTTTCAAAAAATTTTCCCCTCCCCAAAAATGGCGGCCATTTTGAAATTTCGAATTTTTGCCAAAAATGGCAAAATACAAATTTGGTTCTATCTCCTTAACCGTGCGAGATAGAGCGATTTCGTCGAAATTTTCGACCCACAGGGTATCTATGGAATGTAATCTTTGCAATTTTCAAAAAATTTTCCCCTCCCAAAAAATGGCGGCCATTTTGAATTTTCGAATTTTTGCCAAAAATGGCAAAACACAAATTTGGTTCTATCTCCTTAACCGTGCGAGATAGAGCGATTTCGTCAAAATTTTCGATCCACAGGGTATCTAAGGAATGTACTCTTTGCAATTTTCAAAAAATTTTCCCCTCCCCAAAAATGGCGGCCATTTTGAATTTTCGAATTTTTGCCAAATATGGCAAAACACAAAATTGCTTCTATCTCCTTAACCGTGCGAGATAGAGTGATTTCGTCGAAATTTTCGACCCATAGGGTATCTAACAAATGTACTCTTGCCAATTTTCAAAAATTTTTCCTTTTCCCAAAAATGGCAGCCATTTTGAATTTTCAAATTTTTGCCAAAAATAGAAAAACAGGAATTTGCTTCTATCTTCTTAACCGTGCAAGAAAGAGTGATTTCATCAAAATTTTCGAGCCAACCAATGCAAAAAGGCATGAAGCTGAAATAATTTACATCTACACTAATAAATATTTAAGCATCATTGATATATTTTACAAATGAAACAGGGTCTTGTAAGACTACTGTACAATTTTGGCAAAAGGTTCATGGGGTGGACATTACACATGATAATGTGTGTTCTTCTATGCTATCCTGTTTCTATTCGCATCTACTATCAACAGGGCGTCCTATTTCTAGTTTTAAAATTTTTTTCTTTCTTTTTTTATATAGGAAATGTTTTTGTCTGGGGAATATTTTTTTGTTATGTACATTTAGATGTGAGAATTAGAATTTGGAGGGCTTGGGTTTGAATCTTAATTTTTGCAACACTTTTGGGTAGTCCTTAAAATGACTGATTGTTTAATGATGACAGCTTCTTCTCCCCTCGGTCTTCTTAAATTCTATCTTCCTGCCCAGCCAGTGCCCCAAGGATGTTGAAATAGTCTTTGAGTAGATTTCTTTGACATTTTGCCTCTCTTGATGGATTTCTGACATTTTTATCTTGTCCCTGCTCCCCCTGGTCCCCCTGTGGTGGTTATATGTCGTCTGCTGGAGTTGGTGGTCTCTCTGGCCCCCCCATGGCTTCTCAACATGTTATGTAGGACCACACACATTAACACAATGTCTCTCACCACCTTGGGCCTCTGCTCCATGGTCATTAACAGTACCCTGAACCTGCTTGCCAAAATGTCAAAGGCATTTTCCACCACCATGTGTCACCTTGAAATTCTGTAGTTGGCTATTCTCTCCTCCCTGGTCAGTTGTCTTCTACTGTATGGCCTGACCAAATCAAATATTCTTTCTGGAATTGACGTAAGATGGCTTTGCATACTTTCGGCAAATTGACGATGGTGGTCTTTCCAACCCTCCATTGGTACTGCAGTGAAGTGTAGCTTTCTCCTGTGGATAAGTGTCTCAGTGTAACAGCTAGTTTCAGTCCCACTTGCAATGGCTTCCTGAAGTTTGTTTCTGACTTCTTGAGGTGGGGGGTAATTATTTTCTCTATCAAATCAAAGAAGGCTGGTTCCATCCTGGTGAAATTCCAGTAGCTTGGTATGTCAGTTGTGATTAGCTCATCCAAGAGTGTTCTGTAACATCCCCTTTCCTCCCTCTGCATTAGCCAGGGCATAACCCATGGATTCTGTGGCTTCCTCCTCCTTCTGCGTGGTTGTGGCTGTGGTTGTGGTGGTGGTTCTGGCTGGGCAGGTGCTGGGTTCTGCTGTCCCCTGTGTCTTGCAATAATGAAAAACAATAACATATTTAGCTCAATAAAAAACCAAAGCACCCTAATCTTGTCAAAGAGTTCCTCTTGATGTGTCCCTGTCATCATTGAAGTGCGAAATGAGTGGCAATTGCCTGGTTACAGGGGTTTATATAGTGTTGCACAGATCCCGATTCTGGATCCGACTTTGGTTACCGACCCTGAAAAACAATCATTCCTGTCGGCATGAGTCGGGACAATGCTCCCAGCCTGTCTGTTTGTTTTGGCTTGTTGGTTAGGGATTTAAGGCCTGTTGTAGCACTTCTACGACTGTGCAGAAAACGTCCCCGACCCTAAGTCTTGTCGGTTGGGTCATCAAGGCCTGTTTGTAACTATGCCGTCCTGTCGGGGAATTTTAAACCGACTCTGCATTTTCGTGCGCTTTTTCCCACGACCCTATGACTTTTGCAACCGACCCTTTGGTTGGCTCCAGTAGAACGGCCCATTAATAGGAGCAGAATAGCCCTTGCCCATATATATTCCAACAAAATCATGAATTTCCTGTCATACTAACCGGAAATAACAGCCTTTAAAAAGGCTGTCAAAAAATAAAGAAAATATAGCAACTTAATCAATATTATGTGAATACATTGTAATTACAATAATATATCAAATATATTTAGAATATTCCATGGTTTTTAGCCATTATAAATGACTTAAAATTTTTTTATCTCTATGGATATAATAGAAGTACACAAACGTGCCATACGCTGAAGTTGTATATGCGCCGAAGTTCCATAAATAAACTAGACAAAGGCCGCTCGCTTTATTGCGAGCCGGTGGTGTATCCCCGATCATAGCAAACCTGTAGAAGCAATAACAAAATAGGTCAAGGCAGTTTAGGGTTTTAGAAATGTTGTTTCACCTTCAAGGAGGCGTATAAAAAGGATAAAATGTATAGAAATCCCTGGAAAGTTCAAACCTGGAAAAGTTCCCACATTTTTGAAAAACAGGGGCCCAACTTCAAATCCGATCACATCAGAAGATTCCTAGACCATAATAGATTCCTAGACCACACCAGTAGATTCCCAGCCCATGATTTCCTATAGGTTGGTTTCACATTTCAAACCTCTAGGACCAATAATTAGCGAGTTATAAGCACTTTTACATATGGCTGTCCTCATTTGACCTTGCAGGAGGGGCCCAACGTCAAATCTGATCACATCAGAATATTCCTAGCTTATTATTTCCTATAGGTTGGTTTCACATTCAAACCTCTAGGACCAATAATAAGCGAGTTATAAGAACTTTTAAGTTTGGCTATCCTCGTTTGACCTTGAAGGAGAGGGCCAAGGTTAAATCTGACCACATCAGAAGATTCTTAGCCCATGATTTCCTATAGGTTGATTTCACATTGCAAGCCTCTAGGACCAATAATAAGCGAGTTATAAGCACTTTTACATTTGGCTATCACAGTCGTTTGACCTTGAAGGAGGAGCCCAAGGTCAAATCTGATCACATCAGAAGAATCCTAGCCCATGATTTCCTATAGGTTGTTTTCACATTGCAAACCTCTAGGACCAATAATAAGCGAGTTATAAGCACTTTTAAATTTGGCTATCCTTGTTTGACCTTGAAGGAGGGGCCCAAGGTCAAATCTGATCACATCAGAAGATTCCTACCCTATGATTTCCTATAGACTGCTTTGACATTTCAAACCTCTAGGACCAATAATAAGCGAGTTATAAGCACTTTTTCAACAGTTTTCAAGTTATAATTGATTTACTCAACTGTGAGAACCTCAAACTAGCTATTACTCGGCTATGCAAGGGGTTACAGGTCTGCAATTTTACTATGTTATAGCTGACCCAAAAGTAGCTGAATAATATATTTGAACAAAATTCTCTTAAAAAAAAAATGCAATAGTTTTCAAGTTACAAGTCAAAATTATTGATGATTTTGACTCCCCAGAGCATAATTTTGACTCCTGGGCTTAAAATAGCTATTACTCGCTCGATTTTGACCCTAGGCCTACAAAAAAGATAGGGTGGTGAGATGTCATACCCACCAATTCATGCACTAAATATAAAATAAAGCTGAAAAAAACTGTGCACTACAGCTTGAATACAAGCAACAGTCAAAATTTTATACATTTTTGACTTCCCAGAGCCTAATTTTGACTCCTGGCTTACCAAAACAATAGGGTGGCCAGATCTCTGCCATAGTAAGCCACTTGCAAAGTTTAAAATAAATCCCCAAAGAAATGTGGGTTGTAGGTTGAACACAAGAAAATCTCTGTGGACGCGGGTGCGGACGCGGATGATGACCATGCGTGATCCATAGTATCCCTGCTTTTCGGGGATACAATGATAGAATTCCACCATGAATGTAGAGTTATGCACAACTTGTGACCAGGAAAACTTGTTACAATTAACTCATACCCACAAAAAAAGCCAAAGAAATCTACCAGCGAACGCCTATGCTGAAGTTAATATTTTGATTTTAAATTATATTTACAGCGTTCTATTTTGTTCTTCCACCACCAAATTGTCAAATGATATACACCACAAGTCATAACGTAGGAACATTTTGTTATATTTGTTTCAAAGCTTTATATTTTAAAAATGTATCTCTATCATCGGCCATTTTTACCGCAAACTGGAAATACTGTTGAACGCTCATTTTGTAGATACATAGAAATACTTGTCCTTGACCTCTAACAAAGCTATATAAGGCAGGCATTCACTGGTAGGCGGGCGTTTACTGGTAGGTTCCCACTAACAATAATAGAAATTAATTCTGCACTCAACTCATTAATATTACGAAGCGACTCCTGTCATGGCATCACGGTTTTAAGTGACAGGAGTCACTTTGTTAATATTAATTAAGAAATATGAGGTCATGGAATTCCTGTTGGTTACAACCAAAACTCAAACTTTCTGTACATTTTTATAAGATTTTTTTAAAACAATAAACTAAGTTCAACCTAAGTTAAATTCCACTGCTTCTTAGACAACATGCATACTTCCTGCAAAAGGGGAATAATGATCTTGGCCATAAATCAAGTGGATTTCATACCTCATTTGATGTAATACTTCAGCAATCTGCCATGAATATTTTTGACAAATTTTGTTGAATAATAAAAAGTAATTGTATACTATATTATCATCCTTAGAATTGTTCAGTATTGTACAAACTATAATTATATGAAATGAATAGATCATGAAGATCTGCTTAAAAAGAGAAAATCATGGAATATTTTGTTTCAGGATGAGAAGAATTTAATAGAGTAATAGGAATTTGCTTTACACACAAAAAAAAGATTGAATGGGGACTTTCTTTGAAGTTGTTGGGAGATATTTACAGTCTGAAGTAAAATTTGTGAAAGAAAGAAGATATTGTCATTTGTTTTTAAAACTGTAACACAGAGCGGCGTTGAACTAAAGTGGCTAAAATAATGTTTATTTTTAAGCATGATTGGTTGCTTATTCAGGTGTTCCACTGGGGGCCGGCCTGTCGGTAACTATGCATTTTTGGAGAGTCGGGACCAATGGTTACATGGTCGGTTAAGGTCGGTTGCAGTTTCCCGGCCTGTCGTGGAGAGTCGGTGAAATTTCAAACATGTTTGAAATTCCTACGGACATTGCCGACCCTTGTATCCGACCCTAATTTCATCCACCTAGCAACAGGCCTGTCGGTTAACTTAACGGCCTGTCGGTTACACTTCCCGGCTTGTCCCAAATATGGACTTCCCGACTGTACGTGATGACAAACAGACTGTGCGGGAAATGTTACAGCACAGTCAGTAATTTTAGACGGCCTGTCTGTAACTGTTCCCGACAGGCCTGTAAAGTTTCCAGGCCAACTGGGTCCTAGAGTCGGGAAAATTTATAACCGACAGTCCGTAAACTGTAACAGACAAGCTGTAAACAACAACAGACAGGCCTGTAACACTAACAGACAAGCCGGGAACTGTAACCGACAGGCCGGCAATATTTTTTTGCTTCTTACGGCCTGTCGGTTTCCAAATCTATGGGTATAAAAAGGTGAGTCGGTAGACAATCTGCGTATATTTGGGCTTTGACTTTTCGAGAGACAACTGGTGTGCAGCTTTTTATTTTAAGTTTTTCATTTTTTTGCAAATTAGCTTAAGTTTGAGCTAGGCTGGACTGGCTGGGAGTGAAATCTGTTTTATGAGGTTTCACTTTTATTTTTAAGTTTTGTTTTTTTAAACAAGCTGTACAATTGATTGATTGATCAGCATGCCAAGGGGCAGGAGAAAGATTGAAGTACCAACTGAAACTCAACCACAGTTTGAGTTAGGAGATACAGCTGAGGATATAGAGAGAAGAAGGAGGGAGAGAGAGGAGACAGATGAGAGAGAGGATAGAACAAGAGGAGAGGGACAGAGAAAGGATGGAGAGAGAGGGGAGGGAAGAGAGTCAGGAATGTGGAGAGAAGAGAGCCCGAACAGACATAGATACTGATGTAGAATCACCTCAATCTAGACAGAAGAAGGGGCAGATGAAATCCATTTTCCTGAGTGATTCAGATGAAGAAGCCATTGTGGAGTTTGTTAAACAGCACGAGGAACTTATGACAAGACCAACGACAGTTTCAAAGACAAGCAGAAGAAAGACTTTGGGAGCAGCTAGCAGCTACCAGAAACTTGCCTATCAAGACTGTGAAGAAGTAGTTCGAGACTCAATGTAACAGATATGGCAAGCTGACTCAGACAAAGTCAGGACAAGCAGCTGAGAAGAGCACAGAACAGTCCTGGCTGAAGGACAGTTTCAGTTTTCTACGAGGTCACATCAGAAGGAAGGGAGTTTCCAAGTCTTCTGCATTCAAATTATCCCAGAGACCTTCTGCAGCCTCAGCTTCAGTTCCGGATACATCCAGATACACAGAATCTGAGGTGGAAATCAGCATTTAGTCATCAGCATTCGAGCACCAGTCCTAAGCGACGACAGCCTACAGTCACGACTACCACCACTGCTTCAGATTCAGTCTAGATCAGTTCCAGCAGATGAGGTCGATGATTTCCACATTTCTGGGTGCACGTCAGGACCCCACTCCAAGTCCAAGACAGTTGTTCTGCAACTATCTCCACTCTGAGATTGAACACCTGGAGGAGAGAGACTTTTTCACCTTAAGGAATGAGACAGTGAAGCTTCTCAGTGAAATATAGTACAAGACCGAAGAACGTAAGAGACAGGTCACCACAAGTTGACAGGTCACCACATTTCAACTTCCAGAAGCAACACAGGCCACAGCAGTATGTGAATACATACTCACTATACCGGAAACTGAAGCAGTCTCCATTCCAGTTGTGCAGTCTACACAGATAGCCACAACACAGCCGGCTACACTGATTGCCAAAGTACAGCAACCATCAAGGCCTTCATCAGCGTCAGCACAGCCAGCTTCTTATGTAGTTGTGGATGGCCAATAGCCTGGGAGTTCCAGACAGATGATTTTCAACCCACCTTCAGTTTCAGCTTCACAACAGGAGGAAAGTCAGCACAACACTTCTGGATTATCCAGTCTCTTTGGAGCTATTCCAAGTGTACTGTACACACCACAGCCATTTTCACTCTTTCAATTTCAACCAGCACCGTCACCAGTGCCATCTTCCACTCATCAAGAACAGTCAAGACCTCCCAGCCAGTCCAGGCAACAGAGTCAGCCCAAATCAGAGGATTAGCCTGCACAAATCGCACCAAAACCGACCCTTCTAAGGGCCACCCAAATCTTCCAAAAACAATTATTCAGCTGTTATTGCCCCAAAACAAAAAAAGCACACCGTCCAACACTTACACTTCCCCACAGTACACGAAAAAAATTGTGAATGAATGAGTGAATGTTGAACAAATATTAATAAAGTTCCACCATAAAACAGAAAAAAAAATGAAGTAAAAAAAAAATTTTTAAAAAAGTTAAAAAAAATTTGAAAAAAAAGTTTAAAAAAAATTTAGAAAGAAAGTAAAAAAAAATTCTTAAATAAAATTTGTCCCCTAAGAATTCCCAAGAAAGCCACCCCAACCGGTTACCCCCCCAAAAAGATTTATAAAACCAAAGTCCACCCCCCACCCCCCCCCACCCACCCCCCCGCGCCCCCCAAATAACAAATAACAAAGATCCAGACACCAATCCACGTCCCTCCCACCCCAAACCAAAATTGAAATGAAACCCAACATCCATACATGTAAGTTGTTTTCAATGTTTGGAGGGACTGACAGACAACAAACGGCGAGACCTAGCAAAACATTCAAACATTTTCTTTTGGAAATTTCATTTTAAATTTATTTTTTTCTAGTTTCTGCACAAAATTTATCATTAAAATTGTTTCTGTTTGTGATATTTGGGGGCCAGAATTCATTTTTAAATGGGATCATTTTTGTTTTACTATTAGTATTTGGCAGATTATATTTTTACAATAAACCCAGGTCATTTTGGTGAGGGATGTGAACTTTGTAAATTGAAGACCTGGGTTTAAATCTGAGATTATATTTAATTTTGGGAACTGAGTTTGGGAGGGATTTGTGTTTGTGATAGGGAATATTTTTGGTGAAATTGAATTTGCATTAAATTGTTGGGTTATTTTTTGGTCAACACTTTGCTAAATAATATTCTTTGGATTATTTGGGTAGTCCCGAAAAATTGTTGGGTTATTTTTTGGTTAACACTTTGCTAAATAAAAGTTCTTGGATTATTTGGGTAGTCCTGAAAAGGACTGATAGATGACAGCATGTTTTCCTCTCAGTCTTTTCCCCTCAGTCTTCTTAAACTGTGTCCTCCTGCCCAGCCAGCGCCCCCACATGATTGAAGTAATCTTTCAGTAGGTCTCGTTAATGTTTGCCCTCCCTCGATGGGTTTCTGAAGTTACAATTATGTCCCTGTTCCCCCTGGTATGCCTGTGGTGCTTGTATGTCGTCAGCTGGAGTGGGATGTCTGTCTGCTCCCCCCTGATGACTACTCAGCATGGTATATGATATATACCACACATGTTAACACAATGTCTCTGACAACTTTTGGCCTCCCCTATGGTGGTCAATAGCACCCTGAATCTCTTGACAAGTATACCAAAATGAGTTCTCAACCACCCTCCCCCCCCTGGATATCCTGTATTTGGGTATTCTCTCTTCTCTGGTCAGTTGTCTACTCTATGGCTTGACCAGCCAAGGCATAAGGGCAAATATAGGCGTCCTCCTCCAGCAGGAAGTAGTGTAGATCTGGCCCCCCAGGTCCAAGTGGTTCAGGTGGTGGTAGTCCCGAGGTTCCCTTCTTAATTCTTCTTTTCAGTTTGCTGCGGTTGAATATCTGAGCATCAGATGATAACCCACTGGCCCCCACGTTGACCCACAGGAACTTGTAATCTGCATCGACTAAAGCCAAAAATACCATGGAGAAGTAGCCCTTGTAGTTGAAATATTCACTGCCTGACTTCTTGGGCTTCTTTATACCAATGTGTTTTGCATCAAGTGCACCGACTGCATGGGGGACACTTCATCAGTTTCTAAATCTTTCTTCAATTTTCTTCCAGTCTTCAGGATCAGTGGGACACGTCAAGTACTCGTGTTGAAATTCTTTCAAAATAGCTTAGCAGACCTGGGGGACAAATTTGCAGATGGTCGTTCTTCCAACCCTCCAGTGGTATTGCAGTGAAGTTTAGCTTTCCCCTGTGGATAAGTGTCTCAAAGTAACTGCCAGTTTCAACCCGACTTCCAGGGGCTTCCTAAAGTTAGTGATTGACTTTCTGAGATGGGGGGTGATTCTTTCTTCAATCAAATAAAAAAAAAATGTTGGTTCCATCCTGGTAAAGTTTCAGTAGCCTGGTATGTCAGTAGTGATTAACTCATCCAAGAGTGTTCTGTAGCAACCTCTCTCCTCTCTCTGCAGTATCCAGGGCATGACCCATGGATTCTGTGGCTTCCTTCTTCTAGTTGGTGGTGGTGGTGGTGATGCTGGCTGGGCAGGTGCTGGGTTCTGCTGTCTTCTGTGTCTTGAAATTATCATGTACAATAAAATATTTAACTCAATTAAAACAAAAGGACTCTCAATTGATCTATCAGTTGCTCTTGATGTGTTCCTGTGAAATGAAGTGTGAAATGAATGGCACATCACAGGGAAGGGGGGGGTTTATATAGTGTGATATAGATCCCGATTCTGGATCTCGACTATAGATATCAAACCACAAAAACAATCAGTCCTGTCGGGAAGGGTCGGGAACACGCTCCCGGCTTGTCTGTTTGTCCTTGGTTTTTCTGTTTGCGATCCGGTTTGTCTGTGAGGGGTTTAGGGCTTGTCGTAGTACTTTTACGACTGGCTGTGAAAAAACGTCCCTGACCCTATGTCTTGTCGAGATGCTCATCACGTCCTGTCTGTAACTATACTGACCTGTCGTAGATTTCATAACCAACTCAGCATTTTCGCGCGCTTTTTCCCACGACTTTTGTAACCGACCCTAGAGTCATAGGGTCAGTTACAGGGTCGGCTCCAGTGGAACACCTGCATTAATCTGAAGTTACATGCAAACACCACAAATGATTTGATGTGTTGAAAAGTTTTGATGACAATAAATATAAAAAATTATAGCTTTTAAGGTTACCTTAATGGATTATTACATTTTTACTCCTAAACATATTTGTCGAGTCTTTCAAAGAATTTTCTGTCTTTCTTGAAAAACAAGGAGAAAAACGATTATAATTGATAATTGATCACTTAAAATTACTGTAATCAATTCTGATTTTTCAGACCGATTAAGACTGATGCTCGTATTATCGCCCATCCCCAATTTTTCCTGTTTTTTCCAGCGAAGGCCCATGGGCACTTCAAATTTGTGCACTTACTCATTAATGCTTATTAATATGAATGAGAAAGTATGAGGTAACAGAATTCTGTGGGGTTTTCTGACAATATGATAGAAAGGCCACTTGAAGGTCAAACCCCAGTATACTTTGAATTAGTATACCTAACATGAGTCTATGACAGATTAATATGTTTAACCTTCTGAAGCCTATTTAGCTCTATTTGTGGCATCGAGTTCTCATGGTCATGAGACTCATGCATCCCTGAAGACAGGGGTGCTCAGTCTTACAGATAGGGCAGTCATAACAGACAAATAGTAAAATCATTATATCTGTTAAGACTGTCCTGTCAATATGGCTGTCCTCCCCAGTATATAAGTATCAGGGGTATGTCTGCAAATCTTGACCAAAATAATTTGCAGCCCAAAACATAAATTTCCTTTTACATGCGCAAGCTTCCATTTCAAGAAAAAATAGTTTAAAATTAACAAGTATTTCTGATTTCATAAAGTAATATATAATTGGTGCATTTATTCAGACAAATGAACCTCAGATATAATAAGATCTGGTGAAGTTACATGGAACTTTTTGGAACCATTTGTTGATTTTTGAATATGACCTTTTAAAAAGCTTCAAAGATCCACATACCACACAGCCTGGGGAAATAGTGTTGGGACACCATCAGATATAGAAAGGTGACACAGTACAAAGACCAGTGAACTCTCAGAACAGTATAACTTATGTAAAGGTACATGATAATTAATGTTTAAGAGAGAGATAATGTATGTATAGAGTATTAAAACAAGACAACCAATAGCAACATGACAGTATTAATTCGCATACTAAACGTTATTTATCTGTAAAATTTCTTAATTGAAGTATAGCTGTCAGTGGAGATTGCACAATTATGTAAACATTTTAATAATAATCAGTTGCATCAATCCACATACTTTTATGATATGAGGTATATGTCTCAAATATGGCAGTAGAAAACATTCTGGCAGAGCCAAGGTCAAAGTTCACACCAAGGTCTTCTCAGACCTACACTCTCCAATCATTGGCCCTACCAAGCATCAACTTCCTACACCTTACGGTTTCCAAGATGCAGCTGGGAAAAGATTTTATAGGTCAAGGCTACTACAGCAAGGTCAGATCAAGGCCATATCCTGAGATTGGCAAGATTAAAGGTCAAATCAAGGTCACACATGATGTTGCACACCTAGACCCCAAAACCAATGTGACTACCAAGTATTAACACCCTACACCTAACAGTTTCTGAGATATAGACCAGACAAGATTTAAAAGGTCAAGGTCACAACACAAGGTCAAAGGTCAAATCCAGGACACACCATGATGTTGTGCATCTAAACCCCCGAAATAATGTCCCTTCCAATTATCAACATTGTATACCTTATGGTTTCTGAGAAACGGTCCATACAAGATATTTTTTGCACACCATGGGTGAAAACAATACTCGCACAACCTTTAAAGGCTGTGGGGCAAAGGTGTAAGCTGTAATTGAGAAGTTACACTCAAACACTGCTTTCTTCAAAAACTTTGCCAAAAAGATCTTTTATATTTTATCGATGTTTATTTGTGATAAATATCTGTATATTTGTCACAGTAGAGACTCCGATTCAGGGGAATCGGTGATTCCCCTAGTGGAGATCCCGATCAGAGTTTTCCCCCAGTGGAGATGCCGATCTATTATTATGTCCACCCCCCGGTGGGGGTGGACGTATTTTTTTTGCTCTTTCCGGCGTCCAGCGTCCGGTGTCCGGCATCGATTCCGCTCATTTTAAGGAAAAGTATTAGAGCTATCTTCACCAAATTTGGTGTGCAGGATTATTGGGCCAGTGTCTTGCTTTCGATTGCTTTCAGCTGTTGTAGCTCTTTGGCTTACTAAGTAATACCTAAGTATAGCTATTTTCAGTACCTATTGGTTTCCGTGCATTTAAGGGAAAATGATTCAAGATATTTTACTAAAATTAGGAATACAAGATTGTTATGTCTATATGTCACTTGGTATTGCATTTGCGACTGATAGCTCTGTAAGTTAGTGAGTAATAGCCATTTAGGTACTTTATTGTCTATTTTCAATACTACTTTTGAGTAATTTGCTTATATCTCAGAAACCGTAAAAGATAGAGCGATTTTGAGCAAATTTTCGACCCAAAGGGTAATAGAAGATAGATAAGATAAGAAGAAAATGTTCAGAACTTTAGCTGTGAAGCTAACTGAGTAATAGCTAATTAGCTATTTTTAGTACCTTTAGTTTCCATGCATTTAAAAGAAAATCATTCAAGATATTCTAACCTAATTTGGTATGGAACATTATTGGGTTAACAGTTTGCTTAGTATTGCTTTTGTGAGTCATTGCTGTAGGTAACTGAGTAATATCTACTGTGCTATATAGCTGTTATGCTATTTTGAGTTGACTTTTTTTCTTACTTTTGTGTGCTTCTTTTGTTTCCGGGTATTTTAAGGAAATATATTTGACATATCTTTACCAAATTTAGTATGAGCATTACTTAGGTCGATAGCTTGCTTGGGATTGCTTTTAGTGATAATAGCTATATAACTGACTGAGTAATAGCTACTTAGCTACTTTGCCAAAAATGGAAAAACACAAATTTGCTTCTATCTCCTTAACCGTGCGAGATACAGCGATTTTGTCTAAATTTTCAACCCACAGGGTATCTAAGAAATGTACTCTTGGCAATCTTCAAAAAATTTTCCCCTCCCCAAAAATGGCGGCCATTTTGAATTTTCGAATTTTTGCCAAAAATGGCAAAACACAAATTTGCTTCTATCTCCTTAACCATGCGAGATAGAGCGATTTCGTCAAAATTTTCGACCCACAGGGTATCTGAGAAATGTACTCTTGGCAATTTTCAAAAAATTTTCCCCTTCCCAAAAATGGCGGCCATTTTGAATTTTCGAATTTTTCCCAAAAATTGAAAAACAGAAATTTGTTTCTATCTCCTTAACCGTGCGAGATAGAGCGATTTCGTCGAAATTTTCGACCCTACCAATGCAAAAAGGCATTAAGCTGAAATAATTTACATGTATACCAATAAATATTTAAGCATCATTGATATATTTTACAAATGAAACAGGGTCTTGTAAGACTACTGTACAATTTTTGCAAAAGTTTCATGGGGTGGACATTACACATGATAATGTGTGTTCTTCTATGCTATCCTGTTTCTATTCATATGTCGCAGCTACTATCAACAGGGCGTCCTATTTCTAGTTTAAGTTTTGCAATCACAATTTCCACTAGGGGAAACTGATTGGGGTTTCCACCAGTGGAATTGCCGATTGCCCTGGCCCAAGGAAAGTCTTCAAAATTATTAAGTTACATGATTTATTCTTGTTGTGAGACAAATAAATACAACATTGTATACCTTTTGCAATATTTCTCTTGCTGAATTGCAAAAACACAACAGGTAAAGCATGAAAGTGTACAAGATAAATGAGAACTTAGCAACTACAGTGTACAGATATTCATTAGAGTAGGTAAGGGGTTTCAAGAGAACAGTCATTTAAATCAGTAACAGATCAACAGTTGATTGCATTTCACTGACCATCACCTCATTCCATTTTATCCCAACTTCAAGGGGAACAATCATTTCTAAGTCAAACCGAGTAGATCTAAAGTTTATTGCATTTCTTTAAACCCCCCCCTCTTACAAAAACATAACTAAAACAATTTCAGAATTTAGGGAAACACTTCATTCATATAACAAAATTTTATTACTAGATATTGTATTGATACCACAAAGCCTAGGGCCAGGAGAATTGGCGATTCCATTAGTGGAGACTCTGATTAGAGTTTCCCCAAGTGGAAACTGCGATTACAGCCCTTAAATTATGAATCAGAGTCTCCCCTAGTGGAAACTCTGATCGGGATCTCCACTAGGTGAATTGTCGATTCCCCTGAATCAGAGTCTCCACTGTGACATATATTTGTACGTAAAGTTGTGCTTCTAAAACATTTTTTATGTGAGAGTTGTCTGTGACTTGTTGGATGTGAGTTTTTTTTGGTTGCAACCCAAAGGTCAAAGTTGGACTTTTATGTCTCGTTCAACAGTCAGGGTCATATTGGGACAGATCCTCAGTTTTGTCACTTGTGGGAGTAGAACCCACATAGATATGACAGTCTGTGATTAGATATCAAACCTCAAAACCCACTTTTTGGTTGCAACTATGTGAACTATCTGGTAATCTCAATACCTATAGTATGTACCTTTCTCAATATGGCTATACCATTAGTGTGGTACTGTTTACAATTGTAAAAAATGTAAGGTATTTACAGAAAACATCTTGGTGTTTTTCCACTATTTCCCTGGTGATCACAAACTCGGCCAGTCAAAATCGAGCAATTGGTAAGGTACAGTTTTGGGTGAGAGAAGAGTTTGTGAAAAATTTTTAAGGTTCTCTTTTTGTTATATTTGAATACATTTTTACCCGTATTGTTTTGACCCATGGTGTCCGGATGGGCGGGCGGGCGTCTGGGGGGGGGGGGGGGGGGGGGGGGGGGCAGTTGTGTGGACGGTGGGAAAAAGTTTGTCCAGGCTGTATCTCAGAAACTGTAAGGTGTAGGAAGTTGATGCTTGGTACGGATATTGGCTAGGGGGTGTAGGTTTGCAGCGTCATGGTGTGACCTTGGTTTGACCTTTGACCTTGTTGTAGTGACCTTGACCTTTAAAATCTTGTCCGGGCTATATCTCGGAAACTGAAGGTGTAGGAAGTTGATACTTGGTTAGGGGGCATAGGTGTGCAATGTCGTGGTGTGAGCTTGATTTGACCTTGTCATAGTGACCTTGACCTATAAAATCTTGTCTGGGCTATATCTCGGTAACCGTAAGTTGTAGGAAGTTGATACGTGGTAGGGACATTGGTTAGGGGGTGTAGGTGTGCAACGTCATGGTGTGACCTTGATTTGACCTTTGACCTTGCCATAGAGACCTTAACATATAAAATATTGTCCGGGGCTATATCTCGGAAACCGTAGGGTGTAGAAAGTTGATACTTAGTAGGGACATTGGTTAGGGGGTGTAGGTGTGCAACGTCATGGTGTGACCATGATTTGAAATTTGACCTTGCCATAGTGACCTTGACCTATAAAATCTTGTCCTGGCTATATCTTGGCAACCGTAAGGTGTAGGAAGTTGATACTTGGTAGGGACATTGGTTAGGGGGTGTCAATGTGCAATGTCATGGTGTGACCTTGATTTGACTTTTGATCTTACTGTAGTGACCTTGACCTTTAAAATTTTGTCCGGGCCACATCTCTGAAGCTATTAAGTGTAGGAGGTTGATGCTTGGTAGGGACATTGCTTAGAGTTTGTAGATGTGATACATCATGCTGCAATCTTGATTTGAGCTTTGACCTTGTCATAGTGACCATGAGTTTTAAAATCCTATCCAGGCTATTTCTTGGATTCCGTAATATGTAGAACATTGACACTTGGTAGGGACATTGCTTAGGGTGTGTAGGTATGCATCATGGTGTGACCTTTAACTTTGGCTCTGCCAAAGTGTGGTTCACTTGCCATATTTGAGTCATGTTTCTCTTATGACAAGACATATCGATTGCTGCAACTGATTGTTATATGTAAATTATGCTATTTCCATTGACAGCTGTTCTTCATTTAATAAAATTTTACAGCTTCATAAGTTTTAGTTTACTGATTAATGCTGTCATCTTGCTATTGAAATGGCTTGTTTTAATACTTTATCTTTACTTACCTTTTCTTTCTCTTAGAAGTTATTTTATCTACTTAAACATTATTTGGACCTTTATATAAGTGACAATGCGCTGAAAGTATCCTGGTCTTTGTACTTTTTCACTACTTCTATATCTCATGGTGTTGAAAACTGTTTCCCCAGGCTGTGGCTTATGGGCAACTCTGATGCTATTTTTGTTTGTTTGCCTCATTTCTGTTTAATGCTTGAATTGAATCTGCTTGAAACTGACAATCAGATAAAGTATTATTGTATAATTTGTTTACCTGTGTCTCATAAACAAATGAAACTGGATGATCCAGTTGTCCATTTACACCCATACTATTCTTAGAATGACTTAAGACAAAACAAAAGACATGCATTAACGTTCTTTTGTTTTTATATAATGAACTAAGTATACACGATTGTCAATGGGGTTTATATGGTGCTAGAAATTTACAGTAAATGTTGCACATACATTTTAAGTTCAAACTGTCCTTTTGCATGAAAAGTGAATTTCTAATGGATATCTATTGTATAAAAAATATATTTTTGGTATTTAACATAAAGTTGAAAATTATTGCACAAAATTGTATGCATGTAAATTTACTATGGAGTTTGCATGGCATGTAATCACAACCTAATTAACAGGTGCTTCCCTGTTGTTGAATTAAGTGAAAATATTCTGGCATGAGAGAATAAACTTGTCACAAAGATAAAAAAAATACATTAGGTCTGAGTGGACAACCTTTTTGATAGTTAACTTAATGATACACTTAATTTTTTTTCACTGAAACTGTAAGTAATGTCTTGTGTATGAATCTATCTTTCTTGAAATATACCCCCTAAGATGGTGAATCTTAAAATAATTTTGGCTACTCTGGCAAGCTTTTGATGGAGTTTCGGGAGACAGAGTTGGAAAGTGGCAACACAATTCCCTGCATTGCCGCTATATATGGATAATTGTCTCAGAAATCGTATTATCTGGCTTGTGAAAATGTCTCCAACATCTCCAGTTGATAAATAGTATTTCTCAGAATGTTAACCATATATCACATTCCTCCCCCTCCCCTCCCCCCCAAAAAAAAAAAAAAAAAAAAAATTGATTATTCCCCAGTAACAACATGTTCATTGAATAAATGTTGCAGTTAACTGAATTAATGGTTCATATGATAGAAAAAGGATATCCAGAATACAAGAATTTTTATACTGTTCACTAGTTCAGATAGGATATACACAGTTTTGCTGTACAGTGTTTGTAAAATTATGTTTTTGAAGTAAGTTTGCAGAGTTCAGATTCTTATTTATGTTAAAGGTTAAAAAAAACTTTAAAGAACAGTTTCAAAAATGCGGGAATGGATTTCATAACTTGGTCATTGGTGATAGGTTTAATATATGGCATGTTTTATAATGTTTTTGAGTCTGTGTTTTGTAGCTGGTGGGAGGAGAGTTTGACCTGGAAAGTAATTTTATCATACAAGATGCTGACAATGTGATGTGGTTGCTGAAGCTGATGGACAACTGTCCATCGACTCTTCAGGTTAAAGTCCTTTTCTTTGTATCCAATTGAACATGCTAAAGAAACAGACCGTTAAGATTTGTCTTTCCACCATTGTGAATGTCTTCAGAGGGTACTGTTTAAACTGTTTTAGTTTTGAAATTGCGCTTTAGTCTAAACTGTCCATTCTAGGGCAACCAACAAGTCTAAAAATTCCTACATCAGCATTATATAAATCTTTCAAATCTTCAAGGATGTAACTGTAGTACACATAAGGTTACCATGTATTTACACAAAGGTGGTCACAGTTGGCAAATATGAGGTTATAAGAAAGTGATACAGTAGCATCTGCATTTTTGGGAAGTCACCATTTCATGGGTCAGAAAATTATCACACAAAATTTTATGTAAAAATACTAGTAGTTAAAAGTAATTTAGTTTGAAATATTTCTCAATATCGTTATACTGTCAAACTTTGTATTGTTTCCGTAAAAAAACGTTCCCCTGAATACATTTGTTACCTTGATTATGTGGCAGTTTAATGTATTGTCCTGAATTCATTTATATATATTTGAACTAAACACAGGTGAATTAAAACTAAAACTGGTTGTTGAAATTTGGAGATATAAATATTATTTTCTGTTAGGGAGAATTATGGAGCCATTTCACAGCCATTCTAAGGAAGAGTACTCGTAACCTTCAAGCCTGCACAGAGGTTGGCTTCATTGAAAAATGCTTGCTGCGCTTACATAGTTCAGATGACATGCTTGCAGGTAATTCTTTCGTTGACATTTTAATTGTATCCACCGGAGGCATAGGTTTAGCATTCGCTACGCTGCCGCCGTACGTAGGGAGATTTTCGGTGTGAACGCTCTTGGAGGAAAACTACACCAGCTAGGTTCACCAAATTTGCAGGATATCTTCATTGGGAGGTACGCTTCTCTGGGACTGAAATTAGCCTCATTCTGAAAAACAAGATGGCTACCGATGGATCTGCATTTTTCTACTGGCTGGTTCTCATAGATAGAATGTTGAATCTCTTCATAGGTGATATGTATAACACATATACATGTCCTCTACAACCTTGCAGACATTTGACCTTGAAGCTCTTAATTCAAGGTCATCCACGGAGTGCCAAAGTACCCCACATAGCGGAGTTTAAAAGTGCCTGTATCTCTCTTATTATTGATCCTAGAGGTTTGCAATGTGAAACCAACTTATAGGAAATCATGGGCTGAGAATCTTTTGATGTGCTCAGATTTGAGCGTGGCCCCCTCCTTCAAGGTTAAACGAGGATAGCCAAACTTAAAAGTGCTTATAACTCACTTATTATTGGTCGTAGAGGTTTGCGATGTGAAACCAACTTAAAGGATATCATTGCCTGGGAATCTTCTTATGTTGTCAGATTTGACGTTTGGCCCCTCCTTCAAGGTCAAACGATGGTTCACTGGCTTTGGTGAGTTGTCTTTCTGGTGGATACAAATTTGCATTGGTTCTCCGATGTGAGGTCTAGTTAAGAATATACCTTCAGCTTCTCAGTTATGCTTTACCTGATTCATGCATCCAAGCCCTGAATCATTTAAGTGTATTGAATTTCCAAGCTGCATAAATAATAGTCAAGATTTCATTGAACCCTAATTATGTCCACCCCACTGGGGTGTCTTTCTGGTGGATACAAATTTGCATTGGTTCTCCGATGCGAGGTCTAGTTAAGAATATACCTTCAGCTTCTCAGTTATACCTTACCTGATTCATGCATCCAAGCCCTGAATCATTTAGGTATATTGAATTTCCAAGCTGCATAAATAATAGTCAAGATTTCATTGAACCCTAATTATGTCGACCCCACTGGGGGGTGGACATATTATTTTTGCTTTTTCCGCCGTCCAGCGTCACACTTGGTTTCCAGACATTTTAGGCAACAGTTCTTTTCCTATCTTTACCAAATTTGGCATGCAGGTTTATTGGGTTAATAGCTTGTATGGGATTGCTTTTGGTGATGATAGCTCTATAGCTAACTGAGTAATAGCTACTTTGCTACTTTTGAGTATCTCTTTGGTTTCCAGACATTTTAAGGAATGCTATTAAGCCTATCTTTCTGAAATTTGGTATGGAGGTTCATTGGGTTAATAGCTTGTATGGGATTGCTTTTGGGGGGAATTGCTTCATAGATGAGTGAGTAATTAATTAAATAAATGAGTAATTGGCTATTTTGAGTACTGAAAAAGCCAAATGTGCTCATATCTCCTAAACCGTCGAAATTTTCGACCCACAGGGTATCTAAGGAATGTACTCTTTGCAATTTTCAAAAAATTTTCCCCTCCCCAAAAATGGCGGCCATTTTGAATTTTCGAATTTTTGCCAAAAATGGCAAAACACAAATTTGCTTCAAAAATGGCAAAACACAAATTTGCTTCTATCTCCTTAACCGTGTGAGATAGAGCGATTTCGTCGAAATTTTCGAACCACAGGGTATCTGAGCATTATACTCTTGGCAATTTAAAAAAAATATTCCCCTCCCCAAAAATGGCGGCCATTTTGAATTTTCAAATTTTTTCCAAAAATGGCAAAACACAAATTTGCTTCTATCTCCTTAACCGTGTGAGATAGAGCGATTTCGTAGAAATTTTCGACCCACAGGGTATCTGAGCATTATACTCTTGGCAATTTTAAAAAAATTTTCCCCTCCCCAAAAATGGCAGCCATTTTGAATTTTCGAATTTTTGCCAAAAATGGCAAAACACAAATTTGCTTCTATCTCCTTAACTGTGCAAGATAGAGCGATTTTGTCGAAATTTTCGACCCACAGGGTATCTCAGAAATGCACTCTTAGCAATTTTCCATAAAATTTCCCCTCCCCCAAAATGGCGGCCATTTTGAATTTTCGAATTTTCCCCAAAAATGGCAAAACACAAAATTGCTTCTATCTCCTTAACCGTGCGAGATAGAGCGATTTCGTTGAAATTTTCGACCCACAGGGTATCTAAGAAACGTACTCTTAGCAATTTTCAAAAAATTTTCCCCTCCCCAAAAATGGTGGCCATTTTGAATTTTTGCCAAAAATGGCAAAACACAAATTTGCTTCTATCTCCTTAACCGTGCGAAATAGAGCGATTTTGTCGAAATTTTGGATCCACAGGGTATCTGAGCAATGTACTCTTTGAATTTTCAAAAATTTTCCTCTTCCCACATATGGCAGCCATTTTGAATTTTCGAATTTTTGCCCAAAATGGCAAAACACACATTTGCTTCTATCTCCTTAACCGTGCAAAATAGAGTTATTTTGTTGAAATTTTCGACCCATACGGTATCTAAGAAATGTATTCTTGGCAATTTTCAAAAAATTATCCTCTTCCCAAAAATGGTGGCCATTTTGAATTTTCGAATTTTTGCCAAAAATAGAAAAACAGAAATTTGCTTCTATCTTCTTAACCGTGCAAGATAGAGTGACTTCGTCAAAATTTTCGACCCAACCAATGCAAAAAGGCATGAAGCGGAAATAAGTTACATGTACACTAATAAATATTTAAGCATCATTGATATATTTTACAAATGAAACAGGGTCTTGTAAGACTACTGTACAATTTTGGCAAAAGGTTCATGGGGTGGACATTACACATGATAATGTGTGTTCTTCTTGCTATCCTGTTTCTATTCATATATCGCAGCTATTATCAACAGGGCTTCCTATTTCTAGTTAATAATTATACGTCTACATTTTACTGGTGACCTTTAACAACTAAAGCAAAACAGTCATACAATTGGACAACAGTTACATGGTTAAGCTAAAGTGAATTCAGTTCTTGAACAAGAAATATATCTTAATCATATTACCTTGTTTGTTGTTCCTTATATATAGAGTATCACTATTTGACAGAGATTGGGTATTACCGGCGTAATCATTATGTCCACCCCCCTGGGGGGTGGATATATTATTTTTGCTTTTTTCGCCGTCCGGCGTCCGATGTCCGATGTCCGATGTCCGGCATCCGGCGTCCGATGTCCGGCGTCACACATGGTTTCCGCTCATTTAAAGGAAAAGTATTAGAGCTATTGTCACCAAATTTGGTATGCAGGCTTATTGGGTCAGTAGCTTGCTTGGGATTGCTTTTGGCTGTTGTACCTCTTTTGCTTACTGAGTAATACTTAAGTACAGCTATTTTCAGTACCCATTGGTTTCCGTGCATTTAAGCCAAGACAATTAAAGATATTTTACTACAATTTTGAATACAAGATTGTTATGTCCATAGCTCGCTTGGTATTGCATTTGGGACTGATAGCTTTGTCAGTACATGAGTAATAGCCATTTAGGTACTTCATTGTGTATTTTCAGTACTACTTTTGAGTAATTTGCTAATATCTCAGAAACCGTAAGAGATAGAGCGATTTCGACAGAATTTTTGACTCACAGGGTAGTAGAAGAGTATTCTGTACAAAATTGAAACTTTTCAATTTTCGCCACTTTTGGCGGCCATCTTGAATTTTTGCGAAAAACGAAAAAATCTTAATATCTCCTTAACCGTGCGAGATAGAGCGATTTCGTCGAAATTTTCGACCCACAGGGTATCTAAGGAATGTAATCTTTGCAATTTTCAAAAAATTTTCCCCTCCCCAAAAATGGCGGCCATTTTGAATTTTCGAATTTTTGCCAAAAATGGCAAAACACAAATTTGCTTCTATCTCCTTAACCGTGCGAGATAGAGCGATTTCGGCAAAATTTTCGACCCACAGGGTATCTGAGCATTGTACTCTTGGTAATTTTCCAAAAATTTTCCCCTCCCCAAAAATGGCGGCCATTTTGAATTTTCGAATTTTTGCCAAAAATGGCAAAACACAAATTTGCTTCTATCTCCTTAACCGTGCGAGATAGAGCGATTTCGTCAAAATTTTCGACCCACAGGGTATCTAAGGAGTGTACTCTGCAATTTTCCAAAAATTTTCCCCTCCCCAAAAATGGCGGCCATTTTGAATTTTCGAATTTTTGCCAAAAATGGCAAAACACAAATTTCCTTCTATCTCCTTAACCGTGCGAGATAGAGCGATTTCGGCAAAATTTTCGACCCACAGGGTATCTGAGCATTGTACTGTTGGTAATTTTTAAAAAATTTTCCCCTCCCCAAAAATGGCGGCCATTTTGAATTTTAGAATTTTTGCCAAAAATGGCAAAACACTAATTTGCTTCTATCTCCTTAACCGTGCGAGATAGAGCGATTTCGGCAAAATTTTCGACCCACAGGGTATCTGACAATTCTACTCTTGCCAATTTTTAAAAAATTTTCCCCTCCCCAAAGATGGCGGTCATTTTGAATTTTAGAATTTTTGCCAAAAATGGCAAAACACAAATTTGCTTCTATCTCCTTAACTGTGTGAGATAGAGCGATTTCGTCGAAATTTTCAACCCACAGGGTATCTAAGGAGTGTACTCTTTGCAATTTTCAAAAAATTTTCCCCTCCCCAAAAATGGCGGCCATTTTGAATTTTTGCCAAAAATGGCAAAACACAAATTTGCTTCTATCTCCTTAACCGTGCGAAATAGAGCGATTTCGTCGAAATTTTCGACCCACAGGGTATCTAAGGAATGTACTCTTTACAATTTTCAAAAAATTTTCCCCTCCCCAAAAATGGCGGCCATTTTGAATTTTCGAATTTTTGCCAAAAATGGCAAAACACAAATTTCCTTCTATCTCCTTAACCGTGCGAGATAGAGCGATTTCGTCGAAATTTTCGACCCACAGGGTATTTAAGGAATGTAATCTTTACAATTTTCAAAAAATTTGCCCCTCCCCAAAAATGGCGGCCATTTTGAATTTTAGAATTTTTGCCAAAAATGGCAAAACACAAATTTGCTTCTATCTCCTTAACCGTGCGAGATAGATCGATTTCGGCAAAATTTTCGATCCACAGGGTATCTGAGCATTGTACTCTTGGTAATTTTTAAAAAATTTGCCCCTCCCCAAAAATGGCGGCCATTTTGAATTTTCGAATTTTTGCCAAAAATGGCAAAACACAAATTTGCTTCTATCTCCTTAACCGTGCGAGATAGAGCGATTTCGTCAAAATTTTCGACCCACAGGGTATCTAAGGAGTGTACTCTTTGCAATTTTCCAAAAATTTTCCCCTCCCCAAAAATGGCGGCCATTTTGAATTTTCGAATTTTTGCCAAAAATGGCAAAACACAAATTTGCTTCTATCTCCTTAACCGTGCGAGATAGAGCGATTTCGTCAAAGATTTCGACCCACAGGGTATCTGAGCATTCTACTCTTGGTAATTTTCCAAAAATTTTCCCCTCCCCAAAAATGGCGGCCATTTTGAATTTTAGAATTTTTGCCAAAAATGGCAAAACACTAATTTGCTTCTATCTCCTTAACCGTGTGAGATAGAGCGATTTCGTCGAAATTTTCGACCCACAGGGTATCTAAGGAGTGTACTCTTTGCAATTTTCAAAAAATTTTCCCCTCCCCAAAAATGGCGGCCATTTTGAATTTTTGCCAAAAATGGCAAAACACAAATTTGCTTCTATCTCCTTAACCGTGCGAGATAGAGCGATTTCGTCGAAATTTTCGACCCACAGGGTATTTAAGGAATGTAATCTTTCCAATTTTCAAAAAATTTTCCCCTCCCCAAAAATGGCGGCCATTTTGAATTTTCGAATTTTTGCCAAAAATGGCAAAACACAAATTTGCTTCTATCTCCTTAACTGTGTGAGATAGAGCGATTTCGTCGAAATTTTCGACCGACAGGGTATCTAAGGAGTGTACTCTTTGCAATTTTCCAAAAATTTTCCCCTCCCCAAAAATGGCGGCCATTTTGAATTTTCGAATTTTTGCCAAAAATGGCAAAACACAAATTTGCTTCTATCTCCTTAACCGTGCGAGATAGAGCGATTTCGTCGAAATTTTCAACCCACAGGGTATCTACGGAGTGTACTCTTTGCAATTTTCCAAAAATTTGCCCCTCCCCAAAGATGGCGGCCATTTTGAATTTTTGCCAAAAATGGCAAAACACAAATTTGCTTCTATCTCCTTAACCGTGCGAAATAGAGCGATTTCGTCGAAATTTTCGACCCAAAGGGTATTTAAGGAATGTAATCTTTACAATTTTCAAAAAAAATTTCCCCTCCCCAAAAATGGCGGCCATTTTGAATTTTCGAATTTTTGCCAAAAATGGCAAAACACAAATTTGCTTCTATCTCCTTAACTGTGTGAGATAGAGCGATTTCGTCAAAGATTTCGACCCACAGGGTATCTGAGCATTGTACTCTTGGTAATTTTTAAAAAATTTGCCCCTCCCCAAAAATGGCGGCCATTTTGAATTTTAGAATTTTTGTCAAAAATGGCAAAACACTAATTTGCTTCTATCTCCTTAACCGTGCGAGATAGAGCGATTTCGGCAAAATTTTCAACCCACAGGGTATCTAAGGAGTGTACTCTTTGCAATTTTCCAAAAATTTTCCCCTCCCCAAAAATGGCGGCCATTTTGAATTTTTGCCAAAAATGGCAAAACACAAATTTCCTTCTATCTCCTTAACCGTGCGAGATAGAGCGATTTCGTCGAAATTTTCGACCCACAGGGTATTTAAGGAATGTAATCTTTACAATTTTCAAAAAAAATTTCCCCTCCCCAAAAATGGCGGCCATTTTGAATTTTCGAATTTTTGCCAAAAATGGCAAAACACAAATTTGCTTCTATCTCCTTAACCATGCGAGATAGAGCGATTTCGTCAAAATTTTCGACCCACAGGGTATCTAAGGAATGTAATCTTTGCAATTTTCAAAAAATTTTCCCCTCCCCAAAAATGGCGGCCATTTTGAATTTCGAATTTTCACCAACAATGGCAAAACACAAATTTGCTTCTATCTCCTTAACCGTGTGAGATAGAGCGATTTCGGCGAAATTTTCGACCCAAGGGGTATCTAAGAAATGTACTCTTTGCAATTTTCCAAAAATTTTCCCCTCCCCACATATGGCGGCCATTTTGAATTTTCGAATTTTTGCCAAAAATGGAAAAACACAAACTGGCCTTAACCGTGCAAAATAGAGTTATTTCGTTGAAATTTTCGACCCATAGGCTATCTAAGAAATGTACTCTTGGCAATTTTCAAAAAATTTTCCTTTTCCCAAAATTGGCGGCCATTTTGAATTTTCGAATTTTTGCCAAAAATAGATAAACAGTAATTTGCTTCTATCTTCTTAACAAAAGGTTGATAGGGTGGACATTACACATGATAATGTGTGTTCTTCTATGCTATCCTGTTTCTATTCATATGTCGCAGATACAAGCAACAGGGCGTCCTATTTCTAGTTATTTTTAAGACTGTAAACTGATCCATTTACATTGAAAGTTATTATAAATAGAAGAAAAATGTTAAAACTTTATATCATGTGTCTCACATCTTACTGCTTTTGAAATTATGAAGTGATGTAAAATAGTTACCAATGACCCAGTGCTGGATTATAAACAAGTATCTAATGAAACCGTTAAAAGCTTTAACTATTAACATTAAAAATAAGACATAGCAGATAACACCCAACTTTTAAAGATTTATAGTCTTCATTATGATTTCAGTAAATACTGGTAAATTTAGTGGGGAAAAACCCCAGTAAATATGCGTATTTACTGAAATTTTCAGGGACAATATCAGTAAATATGCGTATTTATTCAAAATTTCAGTAAGTAGGCGTATTGACTGATTTCATTTTTTGTAACCTATACTTTGTGATTAAGTTGGTTTAAATGTCTTACGATGCACTTAAATAGTGGGGGAAGTCAGAGGACTTCCTTTTAAAGTTTGTTCCAGTATAAACCAGGGATGGGTCGCCAGTAACCTGGTATTGAGAGCATTTTACTGAAATACCGGGATGACACTGTACAGTTGTCAATACATATAACTGAAAAAAAAACTTAAAATATCAGTGACAAATCCTAAATCAGAATAAATTGAAAGCTTTCCTCCCATATTTTTGTAGATTTTATACCTTTTGCAGTTATTTCCAGTTTTTCCATGTCATATTTTTATGAGCTTCGCTTTTTGTTTGTGGACACATTTGATTGGGGATGTACTAAAACACATCTTTTTTCAGAATCCTGAAATAGGTATGGTTGGCAGGATACAGAAATGAAGAATATGGTATCTATCCATCCCTGATGCAAATAGAACTTTCTAACTAAATTTGCTTTCAGTCTCTCAACGAAGCATTCTGTTTGAGAGTTGTCAGTTATATCATTCTTTTTCATTGATAATTTCAGATTTACTGATAGACATGCTTAGTGTTTTGGCAAGCTACAGCATCACAGTTAAGGAACTGAAGCAGGTCTTCTCACTTCTCAAATCTGAAGATGGCAAATGGGTAAGTAATTTATTTGTCATACCACTTCATAAACTGACTTATGATAAGGGATGAGACAGATTTACTGGTATTACAGTGTCGAGGCCATTTTAGTAAAATAATGAAATGCAATAATAATTCCGACATTGTCAGTGCATAAAATCGTTGGAAAACATGAAATATGACAAACATACCATAAATCTGAAGAAATTTTTACATGTTTTCCATTAATTTTTACAAATTTAGTGATTATTAATGAACCGGTTTTGTTTTGATCAATTCAATTTCCTATTGAAGGCAGTTTGTTTGGGGAAATACTAAAATGCATGTAACTGAGTAGCAACACAAGTTGTGGAGGTAAACGCATGACATGCTGGCAGTCTATTCAGGGGAACAGAAATACTCTTGAATAGCTTAGTGTCACAGAAACTGGAACTGAGTTTGGGTTATATGTGTGTCTAAGCCCTAAGGAATGACTTGTCCTTTTACTTTCTGTGTAGGATGACGGAAGTATGTTGTATACTTCCTGTGTATTCCTCCATAATGTTTGTCCTACATTCTATGTATGATGAGAGGATCATGTCTTGTATACTTGCAGCCTCGCCACTCTGTGAAGCTTCTTCAGGTGTTACGACAGATGCCACAACGGCATGGACCGGATGAGTTTTTCAGCTTCCCTGGGAAAAAGGGGGCAGTAAGTAGACTGTTTGCAGTCGTTCTCAGAACTACCAATTGAAAATGGTTAAATGCAAAATCAAAATCTGGGAGTCATTAAATCACTTTGAAATATATAAATGATTCTTGGTTCCAGTGAAACAAATGCACATTCTATTTTTATGTCGTCACTCTGCGGCGTGGGCGTCCGCGTCCGCGTGAACAACTTCTCCTCCAAAACTACAAGGCCTAGAGACGTGCTGTTTTTTTTTAAAAGATACCTTATCTATCGAGGATGAAAAATTGTTCAAGGCATGCAAATCTGTCTGTTCGTCTGTTTGCTAGAGACATTACAAGGGGGGTACCCCCACCAAAAGTGTGAAAATTTCAACACTTAATCACAATTTTCTCAGTGACTATTGCAGGGATTTCTCTCATATCTTGCATATATGTACTAGGCCAGAGGTAGATTCTCTTGTGTGAGTATGAGACCTGGATCTGTCTTACTTTTTTTTTAATAAATTTTTTTAATAATTTTTAATGCATTAAAATTCATGAAATCATGCACAAAATCATTTATAACTTGAAAAGTGTTGCATTTAGAGCATTTTGTTAAAATATGTTATTCAGCTACTTTTTTCATAGCTACAATATGGTGAGTAAGTTGGGTGCCTGTCTCAATAGCTAAGTGAGTAATAGCTACTTTTGGGCTTTTCAGTAACTTCCATCATGAGTAAAATCACTTGTAACTTAAAAACTATTGCATTTAGAGAATTTCGTATAAATATGTTATTCAGCTCTTTTTGGGCCAGCTATAACATAGTGAAATTTCAGACCTGTAGCTCATGGCATAGCTGAGTAATAGCTACTTTTAGGTTATCACTGTTGAGTAAATCACTTATAACTTGAAAAGTGTTGCATTTAGAGCATTTTGTTAAAATTTGTTATTCAGCTACTTTTTTCATAGTTACAATATGGTGAGTAAGTTGGGTGTCTGTCTCAATAGCTAAGTGAGTAATAGCTACTTTTGGGCTTTTCAGTAACTTCCATCATGAGTAAAATCACTTGTAACTTAAAAACTATTGCATTTAGAGAATTTCGTATAAATATGTTATTCAGCTACTTTTGGGTCAGCTATAACATAGTAAAATTTTAGACCTGTAGCTCATGGCATAGCTGAGTAATAGCTACTTTTAGGTTATCACTGTTGAGTAAATTGCTTATAACTTCAAAACTATTGCATTTAGAGAATTTCGTATAAATATGTTATTCAGCTACTTTTGGGTCAGCTATAACATAGTAAAATTTCAGACCTGTAGCTCATGGCATAGCTGAGTAATAGCTACTTTGAGGTTATCACTGTTGAGTAAATCGCTTATAACTTGGAAACTATTGCATTTACTGTATTTTGTTTCCATATGTTATTCACCTATTTTGGGATCAGCTATAACATAGTGAAGTTTCAGATCTGTGGCTCATTGCATAGCTGAGTAATAGCTACTTTGAAGTTCTCACTATTGAGTAAATCAGTTGTAATTGCAAAACTATTGCATTTAGAGAATTTCGTATAAATATGTTATTCAGCTACTTTTGGGCCAGCTATAACATAGTGAAATTTCAGATCTGTAGGTCATGGCACAGCTGAGTAATAGCTACTTTGAAGTTCTCACTATTGAGTAAATCAGTTGTAATTGGAAAACTATTGCATTTACAGAATTTCGTATAAATATGTTATTCAGCTACTTTTGGGTCAGCTATAACATAGTAAAATTTCAGACCTGTAGCTCATGGCATAGCTGAGTAATAGCTACTTTTAGGTCATCACTATTGAGTAAATCAGTTGTAACTTCAAAACTATTGCATTTACAGTATTTTGCTTAAATATGTTGTTCACCTACTTTTGGGTCAGCTATAACATAGTAAAATTTCAGACCTGTAGCTCATTGCATAGCTGAGTAATAACTACTTTGAAGTTCTCACTATTGAGTAAATCAGTTGTAATTGCGAAACTATTGCATTTAGAGAATTTAGTATAAATATGTTATTCAGCTACTTTTGGGTCAGCTATAACATAGTAAAATTTCAGACCTGTAGCTCATGGCATAGCTGAGTAATAGCTACTTTTAGGTCATCACTATTGAGTAAATCAGTTGTAACTTGAAAACTATTGCATTTACAGTATTTTGCTTAAATATGTTGTTCACCTACTTTTGGGTCAGCTATAACATAGTAAAATTTCAGACCTGTAGCTCATTGCATAGCTGAGTAATAACTACTTTGAAGTTCTCACTATTGAGTAAATCAGTTGTAATTGCGAAACTATTGCATTTAGAGAATTTCGTATAAATATGTTATTCAGCTACTTTTGGGTCAGCTATAACATAGTAAAATTTCAGACCTGTAGCTCATGGCATAGCTGAGTAATAGCTACTTTTAGGTCATCACTATTGAGTAAATCAGTTGTAACTTGAAAACTATTGCATGTACAGTATTTTGCTTAAATATGTTGTTCACCTACTTTTGGGTCAGCTATAACATAGTAAAATTTCAGACCTGTAGCTCATGGCATAGCTGAGTAATAGCTACTTTGAGGTTATCACTGTTGAGTAAATCGCTTATAGCTTGGAAATTATTGCATTTAGAGTATTTTGTTTCAATATGTTATTCACCTATTTTGGGGTCAGCTATAACATAGTGAAGTTCCAGACCTGTGACTCATTGCATAGCTGAGTAATAGCTACTTTGAAGTTCTCAATGTTGAGCAAATCACTTATAATTTGAAAACTATTGCATTTAGAGAATTTAGTATAAATATGTTATACAGCTACTTTTGGGTCAGCTATAACATAGTAAAATTTCAGACCTGTAGCTCATGGCATAGCTGAGTAATAGCTACTTTTAGGTTATCACTGTTGAGTAAATCACTTATAACTTGGAAACTATTGCATTTAGAGTATTTTGTTGCAATATGTTATTCACCTATTTTGGGGTCAGCTATAACATAGTGAAGTTCCAGACCTGTGGCTCATTGCATAGCTGAGTAATAGCTACTTTGAAGTTCTCACTGTTGAGTAAATCAGTTGTAATTGGAAAACTATTGCCTTACAGAAATTTGTGCAAATATGTTATTCAGCTACTTTTGGGTCAGCTATAACATAGTGAAATTACAGACCTGTAGCTCATGGCACAACTGAGCAATAGCTATTCTCAGGCACTGACTGTTGAGTAAATCGGCTATAACTTGAAAAATATTGCATTTGGAGTATTTTGTTAAAATATATTGTTCACCTACTTTTGGGTTAGCTATAACATAGTGAAATTACAGACCTATAGCTCATGGCATAGCGGAGCAATAGCTATTTTCAGGTTCTCACTATTGAGTAAATCAGTTGTAACTTGAAAACTATTGCATTTACAGTAATTTTGCTTAAATATGTTGTTCACCTACTTTTAGGTCAGCTATAACAGAGCAAAAATTCAGACATGTAGCTCATTGCATAGCTGAGTAATAGTTCCTTTGAGGTTCTCACTCTTGAGTAAATCAGTAGTAACTTGAAAACTATTACATTTAGAGTATTTTGTGAAATATGTTTTTCACAGACGTTTTGGTCAGCTATAACATAGTGAAATTGCAGACCTCTATGTCATGGCATAGCTGAGCAATAGCTACTTTCAGGTTCTCACTGTTGAGTAAATCATTGTATCCAACCTGTAGGAAATCATGGGCTGGGAATCTGTTAATATGGTCCGATTTGACCTTGGAACCCTCCTTCAAGGTCAAATGAGGATAGCCAAACATAAAAGTGCTTATAACTCGCTTATTATTGGTCCTAGAGGTTTGGAATGAAAACCAACCTATAGAAAATCATGAGCTGGGAATTTTTTGGTGTGGTCGGATTTCACCTTGGACCCCTCCTTCAAGGTCAAATGAGGATAGCCAAACTTAAAAGTGCTTATAACTCGCTTATTATTGGTCCTAGAGGTTTGGAATGGAAAACCAACCTATAGAAAATCATGGGTTGGGAATCTTTTGGTGTGGTCAGATTTCACCTTAGACCCCTCCTTCCAGGTCAAACGAAGATAGCCAAACTTAAAGTGCTTATAACTCGCTTATTATTGGTCTTGGAGGTTTGGGATGGTAAACCAACATATAGGAAATCATGGGCTGGGATTCTTTTGGTGTGGTCAGATTTGACCTGGGACCCCTCCTTCAAGGTCAATTGAGGATAGCCAAACTTACAATTGCTTAGAACTCGCTTATTATTGGTCCTACAGGTTTGGGATGGTAAACAAGCTACAGGAAATCATGGGCTGGGAATTTTTTTGTGTGGTCGGATTTGACCTTGGACCCCTCCGTCAAGGTCAAACAAGGATAGCCAAACTTAAAAAGTGCCCATGACTCACTTATTATTGGTCCGAGAGGTTTGGGATGGTAAACCATCCTAAATTCTTTGGCTGGAAATCTTTTGGTATGGTCAGATTTGACCTTTGGACCCCTTCTTCATGGTCGAACGAGGATATTGCATTTATAGTATTTCTTTAAATATTTTTAACCTACTTTTTACACTTAAACAATTACCTTGTTACTTAATTTCATAATACCATTTGCAGGGCACAACTTTTTTGTCGTTTTTTTCTGTCAGCTTCGGAATATCTTTCGAACATGCTGTTCAGTTACCATTTACTGTATTTCTGTAGAGCCCTTTCCCTGATAATTATGCTTTCCTCTCATCATCACCATCACAAATCAAAAACATTCAGTCAGCTGACACAGTGCCCGTTCACGGGCACTCTCCTCTTGTTTTTTTCAAATAGTGTCTCGCTACTCAGAATTTATAATCCTCATCCCTGGCATCATGCTTTCAGAACCACAGTACATAGCTATCATTTCCGTGGTTACTTTTTATGCTTACGAATTTGTCATAATTGGTAATGAGAATGTAACTTCAGTCTGTAATCTGAGAACAGTATGATTCCTGAAAGCTCTATTTTGGTGAAAACATTAAGTGTTTTATGAAACATTTAAGAAGAGAGCAGAATGTGTGGATTATTTGTAATCTGGTCTTTGTCTAAATTAAAACTGGGTAATTAAATATTGATAAAAAGCCATAATGCCATGGCAAACCCATTGTGGGAATGGCCACATACCCATTAATGATTTTTATGTGGACCTTAAAGTAATGTACAGAGTATGTACCATAAAATTTTTGTGTGTTGTGTATTTTTTGCATATTATATGGTAATAACTATTTGGTACTTCACATGAAATTGTCATATTTTTCACTAACATGATAATTTAGAAAATATTTTAAAACATCTTTAGATCAAAATTATGACAAATTTCCATTGAATTGCATCAATAATTACATGCCAGTCATTGGGACTGTGGCTGTTAATAGTGAGTTTCATGTCAACTTATGTTTCCTCAAGACTTAAGGTCATTTAACATCATTTGAAGCTGAGCAAACCTGAGTGAAAACACAAGTAAAATCTTCCTAAACTAGAAGTTAATATTTTACAAAGTATTTTCATTTTGTAGTGATCTGATGTTGCCTCCTTTGTAATATAAAGTCTTGAAAATTAGGGCTGCAAGCGAGCTAAAAAATGTGCCTCGAGTCCTCGTTTTGGAAGAATCGACTCGGGCTCGGTTAATCGCTTGATTATCGCCATCGAAATAAACTGCTTCATATTTTGAGATATCACGCCACACAACAGGAAAGAATTTTTGATAAGTTATTGAATTGTGGGAAAAAGTCGCATTTATAATGCAAAATATAGGAAACTTTAACCATCTTTATATTGCGAGACTTGAGGCGTCTTTGAAATACGTTATAATAAAATGCCGTCTTATAAAACATTGTTACACAAAGAATTAAAGGCCTTATATTAGTAAAATATATAAATATATTCATTTATTTAAAGAAAAAAAATTGAATTTTCTAGTAGATTTTACGTCTGTTTAGTTGTTTTCGAAGACCCGGTTCACTTTTCTTGCCTCAAATATTGAACTGAATCATTTCGTTTCCGAGTAACCGAAGAATCGTTGCAGCCCTATTGAAAATGTACATCCTGAAGACTTGTTAAAATTGTTAACTCTGTGTATTAAGGCAATTGCTCTTCCTCCGATCAAGACATGGCCATATCAGAATGGCTGGACATTTCATTGCTGGATGAGGTTAGACCCGGTGACTGGCACCAATGTGGAGAGAGAAAAGCCATATTTGTACTGGTAAGTGTGATCAACTCCCCAGATATGTGAGAAAGAATCCTATTGTACTGCTTAGTCAGATACATTGTATGTTATATCTCTGAAGTTCTGATTATGTTGGGAAGTCTGATATATTACATATTCAGTGTACTGGTAACTTAGACCCTTAAGAAAATAGTGGGTGTGTCATACAATTTGTATGACAATGATAGAGAACAACCTCTTGTTGAACCTACTTCCAACTGGGGAGTTTACTGTAAAACAATTTGACTTTGTAAATCACCCAAGTATTATGTAATCCATTGCGACTTTTTAAGTTATATGACACTTTATGCTGGCTGTGTGTTCTTTTGTTTTTTCGTTGTGGAATATATGTGAAGTTGGGTCATTTCAAGATTGAAAACCCACACATTTCACATAATATTTGCAGTATTATATAATCTTTTATCTTGTGTAGATAAGTCACTTGCAATAAGTTTAAGATCTTCATTACTTACAAGAGTTTTTATCTGAAGTTGGTCTAAAATTAGTAAGGGCACAAAATCTTTTTAATGTAACACTGTGACCTTTGTACCATATATAATCGTCTCTGACCCCTGTCTGGTATATGATTATGGATTTCTGCTTTTAGGTATTATGGGACTAGTGTATGTCATTAAGATAGAGATTACTGCTACAAAAGTACTATTGGAATTAGAATCCCTGATGAGTAAAACAGTAAAATTCAGGTTTTATTGCGCTACAATAGCTTACCATGTGGGACTGAATGCTTTACTGGTTGCCGCGAGGAACTACGACCAACGTCTAAGAAAAAAAGACATTTATTCTTGGCCGTAGCCTCAGGTTGTCGTCACGTGATCTGCCCCTTTGTAACCACTTTTCTCGTTGGTCGCCGCCATTTGACAGTCTTTGGGAAGTATTTACTGCCGTTTTCTAGCTATATCTCAGTGCAGTTTTATTGTTATACGTCCCTTTTTATGTATTTCATTTATTATTGTATAAAGCACAATCTGGCCAATTTTCAGTACTTCCACTTTTGTAATTAAGCGTCCCTGAAAGGGCACTTATTTGTTTTCGCCTCAGTTTCCTCGCCACCGCCGCCGCATTATGGTCTCCCTTGAATATCTCCCTTATTATTAGAAGGTTTCAAACCATATTTGGCAGTTATATACCTTAGGCATCGGAAAATTTTTCTGCATGCTTAAATTTGACCTTTGACCTTTATGAAGGTCACATGATCAAAAACTATTTTTTGAAGTACACCCCCCCGTGATCACAGTTCAGGAAAAACTACTTGCTACAGAGCCTTATAATTTGACACACCTGTTCATACTACCAAAAACACGAGCTGATTCGATTTTGGGAGCAATCCCTTGAAAAATGTCTTAAGTTTAGGCCCCCCCATTATCTTAGTATTGCATTTAGAGCTATAAAATATACTGGGAGGTAATAGGAAACCATATGTGGAGAGTCTAAATAGCCGGTCAGTTTTACCCCCCGACCCTCCCTTATCGGCCAAACTGGGGTCATAAATAGCTGCTTTGGAGTTTTTGCCTTATATCTCCTTTTTGTTGCTTTTATAGCTTCAGAATGTGTAAAGAGGTATTGGGAAAGCATATGGTGCAGCTTTGTGCATTCTTAGCTTTACAGCATACTTATTAAAACCACAAAGCATTTTAAACTTTAAGGGACGCTTCACTTTTGTTTGCAAAAGCATTACTCTAGTTTGTCCTTATTTTGAGTTTTGTGAGCTCGCCTCGACTGGCTTTCTTCTGCGAGTATTTTAGTCGAGGATTTACTCGCGTTCTTTTTATTGCATTAAAACATGTCTTCTCACCAATCTAGTAAAGACAAGCCTTGTGCAGCAAAATGTAAGCATTTCTGCCGCCCATTTGATCATCACAACTACTGCCCTACCTGCAGAGAGGCAGGTAAAGGCGACGATCCGTGTGTCACTCTATTGTCTCCCTGTACCATTTGCTCGTCTTTCACTGAAGAACAACTAGAAAAAATCACCCACAGGAAACGCTACTCTAAGAAATCTGATGAAAATAAAGCAGAATACATTGATTCCGAACTATTGGGCGATAATTCTTCGGAATCTTATGAAGGCTCGCAAGCAGAGTTAGAAGTTGCTGCGAATCATCTCTTCACATCCCCGCCTCATCCTCAACCTCTTTCATTCGAGGCTTTATCACTACGAACTCCAGCTCGTACTGTCCCGCCAACACCAGGTACGGCTTTACAACAAAAAGTACAAGCTAATCTCGAGCAATCTTTGTCTTCTCGCTTTGACATACAAATGGATCAGAAAATGGGGGCTTTTCAGGCCAGTATGTTGGAGGTGTTCAATAATCTTCGTGAAGATATTCAGAAATCTTTACAAAAGCAAGGAGAGGTGGATCAGACCTCTTCTTCTGCTTCTAAAACGAACGCACCCTCCAAAGATATAGCCAAACCCTGGAAGTCCAGTAGTGCTATTGAGTCAATGGAGGTTGAGTATGGCCCAGATCTTCCGCCTCGCCTCGACTCGTATTCCAGTCGCCTCGAAGACGACTCGGGTCAAGTCCATAGTTCTGCCGAGGAGCCCTCGAAGGTTGCCTCGACCAAACCTAAACAATCTGCACACTCTTCTAGGTACCATGTTGACCCTCAGCCAGCCCCTAGTAGGCCCAAAAAGCACTCTGATAAATCAAAACACAAGTCGAGGGCCAGATTTTTACCCTCATCTTCAGAAGAGGATCAGTCCCCTGAACATAGGCATAGGTCCCCTAAGCCCTCTGGGAAGTCTTACTGATCAGGACCACCCCCAACATGACCCTGACCCTCCTTATTACAGGGAAGTAGCCTTGTCTGACATCCCATCACAATATGCTGAGGAAGTGGATACGTTCTGACGCATCCTAAAACTTCCAGATCCTAGGGAATCCTTACCTAGATCTTCAACAGCAGTCATGGGCCTTGGTGATGAGAAAGGCAGGCAGGAACCTAGGCCAAGAGGTCCTTCCTCCATGTTGCCTCTCAATTCAGTCATCAAGGATGCCTTTAATAAGTTTGATCAGGACTTCTAGGCAGCAAATTTACCTGAGGGTAAGTACATCAAACCACCTCCCTCCACTGCCAAGTGGTACATGGTAGGCCAGCCTTGTTTTGAGGACAAAATACAAGAGCTGAACACAGACTTTGCCAAGATTTGTATTTCTCCTAAACCATCTGGGGCTCCTATGGGCAAGGTTCCTATGCCAATACACGTAGAGAAGTTCAAGATGCAAACTCCAGAGTCCATCAGGACCTCCCTGATTCCAGGGGAATGGGTAGTGTTGATAGATCTATCGGACGCTTACCTTCACATCCCCATCCATCCTCACTCAAGGAAATACCTAAGATTTTGCCACAGGTCTCAGGTGTTCCAGTTCACCTCCCTACCTTTCGGACTGGCCACAGCCCCCCAGGTCTTTACCATGATCGTAAAGGAGGTGAAGCTCATGGCCCTCTCCAAAGGGCTCAGACTCCACCAATACCTGGACGACTGGCTGATCAGGTCTCAATCCCGGGAGGAAGCCCTAGTGAACACTCAGGCAGTGGTAGATCTAACCCAGTCCTTGGGATGGATCATCAATCAGCAAAAATCAGAACTGAATCCCACTCAGGTGTTTTCGTTCGTGGGTTACGAGTACCACCTAGATTCAGCCCTTGTAAAACCCTCTCAAGAGAGATGGCTCAAACTTCAGGATTTTATCCTACAACTCAAGTCAAAACATGTTTTGACTGCAAGATGTTTGATGTCTCTAATTGGGTTGCTAGCCTCAATGGAGAAAATGGTCCCGGAGGGACGACTTCACATGAGGCCCTTTCAGTTTCACCTCAAGGAGCACTGGAAATTTCCTCAACCACTGGACAGCCTCCTTCCTTGGACAGAAGCCATCTCTGCACACCTAGACTGGTGACAGAACCCTGCAAACGTGATGAAAGGCTCAGACCTTCATCCCAAAGACCACAGTATCCAACTCTTTACAGACGCCTCAAACGAAGGTTGGGGCACTCACTTAGAACAAAGTTCGACCCAAGGTCTGTGGTCTCCCCAGGAAAAAGGCCTTCACATAAACGTCCTAGAATTGAAAGCTGTCTTTCTGGCACTGAGACACTTCAAAGACCAGTGCCAGGACCAAACAGTGCTAGTTGCAACGGACAACTCAACTGTGGTAGCTTACATAAACAAACAAGGGGGAACACACTCAGCGGAGATGTGTGCACTCCTGTGGAGAATCATGACCTGGTGCCATCATTCTCACATCACATTGAAAGCCAGGCACATTCCAGGGTGTCTGAATGTGATGGCCGACCTACTTTCCAGGTCGAATCAGGTACAGTCAACCGAATGGTCACTACATCCACAGGTGTTCAAACAGATCTCCCAAAAGTGGTTCACTCCCCATGTGGACCTATTTGCCACTCATCTGAACCACAAGCTTCCACTGTATGTGTCTCCTATCCCAGACCCGAAGGCCTGGGACATAGATGCTCTAAACATAGACTGGACGGGTCTCACTGCCTATGCTTACCCTCCAACGGCTCTCCTTCACAGGGTGATCCAAAAAATCAGACAATGCAATTGTCTGATCATACTAATAGCCCCAGGCTGGCCAGGGATGCCCTGGTTTTGGGACCTAGTGCAGCTCTCAACAGAGATCCCACTGCAACTCCCGGTGTCGACAATACTCCTCAAGCAGTCCCACAACTACGTGTTCCACAGGAACCCGCAGCACCTCAACCTCCACGCCTGGTGTCTAGGAGTGGACAGCTCCAAGAACAAGGCTTCTCTGTGGAAGTGGTAGAGAGAATTGCTGCACCTCAGCGGTCATCAACAAGGACCATCTACAAATCAAAGTGGACCCTATTTGAAAAATGGTGCAGAGAAAATTTGGTGGATTTCTCCACTCCATCTGTGAAACAAATCTCAGATTTCTTCATGTATCTGTACCAAGACCTAAACAGGCGCCCCTCCACCATTGATGGTTACAAGACTGCCATTGTTGACACTTTGGGCCCATCGGCACAACATATTGCTCATAATGAGGACCTTCATAGGTTGCTCTCCAGTTTCCACAGGGATCGCCCCAAAAATTCCAGAAATCTCCCTAAGTGGAACCTTTCTGTTGTTCTCAATGAGCTCACAAAAGCACCCTTTGAGCCTATGAAAGACACAGACCTCAAACATCTCACTCTCAAAACTGCTTTCGTGCTAGCTTTGGCCTCCGGCAAACGGCGCAGCGAAATCCATGCCTGGGTCAGAAACAAAGTATCGAATCTAGGCCAATGGGAAAAGGTCGGACCCTGTGTCTGGTGCGGGCCCTGAGGTACTATCTGGACCGAACCAAGGACCTAAGAGGTTTCCGGTCCCTCCTTTTCATTTCCTTCAAGAAAGGACATACCTCGGACATCAGACCCACTACTCTCTCTTCTTGGTTGAAACAAACCATCTTATTTTGTTATAAACAAGCAGACCAGCAAGCCTTGGATTTAGTCCAAGTCAAGGCGCATGACATTCGGGCCTTCGCAGCCTCTAAGACGTTTTACGGTGGGGTATCGGTTGACCAGATCATGCAAGCCTGTCACTGGAAAGCTCACAGCAACCAATTTTTATCTCAAAGATCTTACTTGGTCGGACAATGACATCAATCTGTATCTGGGACCAGTAGTAGCGGCACAACAGGTCCTAGACCCTTCTCCTCAGTCCAGTCATCCTCGGAAAGAAAGAAATGGGGGGGTGGGGGCACATCCGCTACAACCAAGTCTTCAGGAGTCTAAGCCCAGGGTCCAGGTATACGTGTACCTCATCAGGGTGTATCGGGTAAGCTTTATTTAGTCTTTAAATCACCATAATTGTATATTGTATTTAGGACCTTAAGGTTGTCATTTTAGTCAACACCCGAGCCTTAAGCTTAGGCGCTTCTGTGATCATCCTTGAGACTCACCCCGCCTTGTGTACCTAGGGTACACATCCACTTCTTGTCAAAAACCCTGACAGTTTTTAGCACTGTCATCCATTCTGGTTTTTGGCTTCTACAGGCCCAGTCTGTAAATGGGACTCAGACTGGTATTTTCGATCTCTCATTCTACTATCTTTTATATTATTATCATAATTCTAAGAAAAAACAGACTTATCTGCCAGTCTCAGCTGTAATCCCTCCTCCGGACGGTTGGATTCAGCATTCAGTCCCACATGGTAAGCTATTGTAGCGCAATAAAATTGAAAATTTTAATTACTTAAATGTAGCTTTTATAAGCTACAAGCTTATCATGTGGGACTGAGGAGAGTCCCACCCTACCTCCCCACTGTATTACAGCTGAGGGGTATGGGTTTAAATCTCAACGAGAAAAGTGGTTACAAAGGGGCAGATCACGTCACGACAACCTGAGGCTACGGCCAAGAATAAATGTCTTTTTTTCTTAGACGTTGGTCGTAGTTCCTCGCGGCAACCAGTAAAGCATTCAGTCCCACATGGTAAGCTTGTAGCTTATAAAAGCTACATTTAAGTAATTAAAATTTTCAATTTTGTGTTTTGGGGGCTTTTATTATTTTAAAGCTGTTGTATGTGTAATGTTTAGACAAAATTATTCATCATTTTTCTCACAGTTTCCGCACCAACAAAGGAATTGGCTACTCCGCCCACTTTCTGGGAAATGCTCTGGTGGTGACGGCAATGAAAGTGAAAGGAAAGGGCTTTCAGCACTGTATCAAGTATGACTTCTTGCCAAGAAAGGTATGTGTATAAGATGCAACACTAACCAATTGATACGGATAATTTCATTGCAAGTTGTTCCCCAGTGATAGACTTAATAAATTGTGACAAGGAAGTATTATTTGACAAATTATTTAATTTTACTTCCATCTTGGTAACAGAAAGGAATGGTTAGAAATGAAAAAGTACTGAAAGAGTTCTAAAATTGATGATCTCTAAAAGACTGTTAGTCTGGGTGTTGAACTTTAGAGCATAAGCTCTTGGCTTACAATTTTACTTCGGGGTCATTGAGGTTTTAAGCTTGGACAAGGTATATTGCACACATGGGTCCTTCTGTCAGTAATGTAAATTGTTAGCAATGCTAATTGTGATGGCAAGTCTGTGACAGACTGGCATACTGAAATACTCCAAATTTCTGCAAGCTTCAGAACCCGGAGATAAACAGTGACTGTATGGGCCATTACGTATGAGAAGTGGTGTGAACGGTAAACCAGAACACGGCATTTCGGTTCATTTTGGTTGAAATCACGAAATCCGCAAAAGCATGTTTTAAAGTACCGGTTATTAAAAATGTCATTGTTCTAGGCTTACTACTGGTTAATGCAATGAAAAAAAACAACAACATATAAATTAGAGGAAATATCTTACATTTGTACATTATATTTATTGTATATGAAGTTCAACGTATCTTCAAAAGACAATTCCTGTTTGAAATAATAGTTGATGGTTAATTTCTACATTACCAAAGATTTTGTATGGTTTCAAGGCCCAAGACACCAGAATTGATTTTCAGAACCTATCTGATGACTAATGAGAGATAGTGGCAATTTTCTGATGGAATCCAATACAACTGTATTTTCAGTGGTACATGGTCACCATTGTACACATCTACAACCGATGGAGTAAGAGTGAGATCAGGTGTTACGTGGATGGCACTGAAGTCTCACATACTGAGATGTCCTGGCTCGTCAGTACTGGAGATGTATGTACACATTTTACATATAGTCGTTTGGGACCAGTTCATGTCCAACCTATAAAGACCTTGTGTTTATTTGTATTTGATGAGAGTAATAGCTACAAGGAATTAGGCTGTGACTTTTAAGTGAAAAGCAGCATTGGGTATTTTTCACTTAGTTTTTTGAGTACTGTTTGCAACTTTACCAGTTTTTCAACAAAGTTGTACTGTGTTGGGGTAATCTCTCACAGACTTAGTAAGAAATGATCAGAGAGTTTAAGATACAAGTACACGTAACAACTCATACGGCAAATCAAATGTGCCATGTCATCTTTCCCATTGTATTGTATTGTAAAACTTCAGGCTACAAGTACAGAATGCGGAAAAAAAGTGTCTATAAAAACATGTGAACAGATTTTATAATGTAGGTTTATTGATTTTATTCACCATTAATACCATTCCTGCCTCTTGTCACCTGGTACTTGGGTCTTCAGCAGAAAATTGAAATGGGAAAAGTATACAGGTACTTGTAGGTTTTTCTGTACATGTATTTGCCATAACATGAACCGTAAACTCTCTAATATGAACTGCTTCTGTTTGGTTGATATGTAATTTGAATGAAAACATAGCTTTTTTATCAAAAAAGTATGTTTTAATTTCTTTTTTTTTAGTTCAAAATTGCAAGTATAACAGCTGGTACTATTACTTGCTCATGTAATTAAAAAAGGATAAGATTTAACATTGCATTTATGAGAGTTTATGACCAAATATTTTACCATGAGGTAGGGGTGTGGACTGGTCTATGGCCATTAAATATTCCGTCATCAGTGTGATGTGTTGAAAAAAGTAAATGTGTGAAATTCACCAGTGTGAAATCCTCCTTCTATTTCCTTGCCTTTTGACACATTCCTTACAAATTGGTGCTTCTTTTGACTGCATTATGCCTCTGATATCCCTTGTTGCACAATTGGTACACAGTAAGGCAGTGACTTCATTAGAAAAATGACACCGGGTATTCGTCTCGAATGAACAGATCCAAATTCGGGTAACCGTGTTTTAGTTGTCATCCAGTGGAAGTATCAGAGAAGCAAACATCGCAGATGATGTAAACAACACCCTACAAAAATAATGTTAAATATCTGTATAAATAAGGAAAATTACGTGAAAAACTAACAGTAGTTAGAGAAATTTGACAGAATACTAAGGTTTACCAAAGGTTTTTACCCCACAGCCCTTAAGGGCTGTCGGGGGTATTGTTTTCACCCATGGTGTCCGGATGGGCGGCGGGAAAAAGTTTGTCCGGCCTGTATCTGAGAAACCATAAGGTGTAGGAAGTTGATACTTGGTAGGGACACTGGTTAGGGGTTGTAGGTGTGCAAGGTCATGGTGTGACCTTGATTTGACCTTTGAGCTTACCTTAGTGACCTTGAGTGTGAAAATCTTGTCCGGGCCATATCTCAGAAACTGTAAGGTGTAGGAAGTTGATACTTGGTAGGGACATTAGTTAGGGGGTGTAGGTGTGCAACATCATGGTGTGACCTTGATTTGACCTTGCTGTAGTGACCTTGACCTATAAAATCTTGTCCAGGCTATATCTCGGAAACCATAAGGTGTAGGAAGTTGATACTTTGTATGGACATTGGTTAGGGGTTGTAGGTGTGCAATGTCATAGTGTGACCTTGATTTGACCTTTGACCTTGCTGTAGTGACCTTGACCTCTAAAACCTTGTCCTGGCTATATCTTGGAAACCGTAAGGTGTAGGAAGTTGATACTTGGTATCGACATTGGTCAGGGGTTATAGGTGTGCAACGTCATGGTGTGACATTGATTTGACCTTTGATCTTGTATATCTGATACTATTTTATCTCTCTTATATCTCTCATATCTTTTTACTTGAATCTTGGTTGTTGCACCTTTGGGTGTCTTTTTGGTGTAGATTAAGCACTGTTAAAGTCATATTAGAATTCATTAAGGGTTTTACTTTTGCAACTTCCTGTTGTAACAGATGGCATTGCATCAAATGAGTCACAGGTTTTGCCCCAACTCCACATAAAAGCATGTATTGCCACATCTGTATGTATGGGTAATATTCAAAACATTCAAACCATAATTCGACCATACATAATTGTGATATTTTCATTGACAGCTATTCTCCAGTTAAAAAATTTTACAGCTTCATAACTTTTAGTTTTCTGAATCGTCTTGTTTTAATACTTAATCTTTACATGCAGTGCTCTGAAATTATCCCAATCTGTGTACTGTTTTACTACTTCTATATCTCATGGTGTTGAAAAATATTTCCCCAGGCTGTGGGATACGGGCATCTCTGATGCTATTTTTGTTGTTTTACTGTATATTTAATATTTTTTCGGTCACCCGCTTCACCACTTTGTACTCGGTTTCAAACAAAAAATTTGAACTGTTTTCGGGTAACTGGGTAACCTATGGCAGCCTTAGTACAAAGTTTAATAAAAGTGGCCCCAGTGACCTGGAACTGTTATCCAACTTCTATTTTCATAGAGAAACAAAAACAGTTTTTGTTTTGTCTTTTAAGTATGACTTTTTCATCTAAGAGTTGATCTATGAACAAGAGAAGAAGGTGTCGTCAAAATCCAGGCTATCTTAATTGGATATGTTTGTAAGATTTCAGAAAATCTGTTATGATAGTAACATAAAAGTTTACATTCACATCCGCCTTATTATTTCACAAAAAGTCAAGTAAGATTTAAATTCAGAAAGGATCTTTGTTGTGATCTAAAGAATAACTTTGTTACATCTTATTTAAAAGCACAGGAAGGTATGTTATTTTTGTCTAAGTTTAAATGGCTATTCACATAAAATTTACAACTTTGTAGTTGCAGTAGCATTGTAAAGATGAATAGTTGAAAGTACTTGCTTCACCATTTTATTGCTGAATAGAATATGAATGAAATACTGGATCCTCTAATTTAAATGAAACTAAAAATACTCCTGTAGGAAAATAATGTTAAAGCAAGTTGTGATACAACTGATTTAGTAATTTTGTGGTAATTTTGTAAAAAACTTACAGAAAGCAGATGATAAAAGGGACAGAAATGTCAGTGTGGAGTGATTTTGCCCCATTAGGACCCCCAGCACATGTTTAGATAGTTGTTTGGTGACTCTTTTTGTCCCAGAGTAATGTGAAATGTTGCCCCTCTGCTGAACTACTGTAGCCCATCCCATTACAGCATTACTTTGATGGCAAATTGTGAGTTTATTGGACTGTGATATTATTTGATGTCGCATTCTTTGTGGCTTAGTCATGACTTAATGATGCACATTATTCAATTCCAAAACCATTCCTTTATATTTTGGTACCTTTAACATAAAGTTTTTAATGCAAACAAATTTCTGTTTTTCAGTTTTTCAATTAGGGGATAAATTTTATAATACCTATGGAGTAAGTTAAAAATACAATACAAAAACTTGTGTTACTTTTACCATTGTTTGGAATTGAGAGCAACCAGAGCTTAATATGTGAACAACAGTTACATTGTGAGAGTATTGATTGTAACAAACAGCTGTCTGGCTAGGCTATAACATCATTAACTCTCTCATCGTTTTTGTCTCATTTATAACAGGAAATGCAATAAATGCAAAGTAATCAAATATATCAAAAATGATCTGGAGATTAAAAGAAAGAGTAATCAAGCGTCCCTGAAAGGGCGCTTATTTGTTTTCGCCTCAGTTTCCTCGCCGCCGCCGCATTATGGTCTCCCTTGAATATCTCCCTTAATATTAGAAGGTTTCAAACCATACTTGGCACTTATATACCTTAGGTGTGGGAAAATTTTTCTGCATGCTTAAATTTGACCTTTGACCTTTATGAAGGTCACATGATCAAAAACAATTTTTTATGTCATCACTCTGCGGCGTGGGCGTACGTGTCTGCGTCAGCGTACGCGTACGCGTGAACATCTTCTCCTCCAAAACTACGAGGCCTAGAGACATACTGTTTTTGTAAAAGATACCTTATCTATCGAGGATGAAAAATTGTTCAAGGCATGCAAATCTGTCTGTTCGTCTGTTTGCTAGAGACATTACAAGGGGGGTACCCCCACCAGAAGTGTGAAAATTTCAACACTTTATCACAATTTTCTCTGTGACTATTGCAGGGATTTCTCTCATATCTTGCATATATGTACTAGGCCAGAGGTAGATTCTCTTGTGTGAGTATGAGACCTGGATCTGTCTTCATTTTTTTTTAATAAATTTTTTTAATAATTTTTAATGCACTAAAATTCATGAAATCATGCACTAAATCACTTATAACTTGAAAAGTGTTGCATTTAGAGCATTTTGTTAAAATATGTTATTCAGCTACTTTTTTCATAGCTACAACATGGTGAGTAACTTTGGTGTCTGTCTCAATAGCTAAGTGAGTAATAGCTACTTTTGGGCTTTTCAGTAACTTCCATCATGAGTAAAATCACTTATAACTTGAAAACTATTGCATTTAGAGAATTTTGTATAAATATGTTATTCAGCTACTTTTGGATCAGCTATAACATAGTAAAATTTCAGACCTGTAGCACATGCCATAGCTGAGTAATAGCTACTTTTAGGTTATCACTGTTGAGTAAATCACTTATAACTTGAAAACTATTGCATTTAGAGTATTTCATATAAATATGTTATTCAGCTACTTTTGGGTCAGCTATAACATAGTAAAATTTCAGACCTGTAGCTCATGGCATAGCTGAGTAATAGCTACTTTTAGCTTATCACTGTTGAGTAAATCAGTTATAATTGGAAAACTATTGCATTTACAGAAATTTGTGTAAATATGTTATTCAGCTACTTTTGCGTCAGCTATAACATAGTAAAATTAGAGGCCTATAGCTCATGGCACAACGGAGCAATAGCTATTTTCAGGTACTCACTGTTGAGTAAATCAGCTGTAACTTGAAAGATATTGCATTTTGAATATTTTGTTAAAATATGTTGTTTACCTACTTTTGGGTCAGCTATAACATAGTGAAATTAGAGACCTATAGCTCATGGCATAGCTGAGCAATAGCTATTTTCAGGTTCTCACTACTGAGTAAATCAGTTGTAACTTGAAAAATATTGCATTTACAGTAATTTGCTTAAATATGTTGTTCAAATACTTTTGGGTCAGCTATAACATAGTGAAATTACAGACCTATAGCTCATGGCATAGCTGAGCAATAGCTATTTTCAGGTTCTCACTATTAAGTAAATCAATTGTAACTTGAAAACTATTGCATTTACAGTAATTTGCTTAAATATGTTGTTCACCTACTTTTGGGTCAGCTATAACATAGTAAAAATTCAGACATGTAGCTCATTGCATAGCCGAGTAATAGCTACTTTGAGGTTATCACTGTCGAGTAAATCAGTTGTAACTTGAAAACTATTACATTTAGAGTATTTCGTTTAAATATGTTATTCACTTAATTTTTAGTCAGCTATAACATAGTGAAATTGCAGACCTCTATGTCATATCATAGCTGAGCAATAGCTACTTTCAGGTCTCACTGTTGAGTAAATCATTGTATCCACTGGATAGCCACAGTGTGTAGAGAGATTTCACCGTTACCGCTCTTAACGAAAAAAATATTATAGCTAGCCTTCTTAAGTTTGCAGGATATATTACCGTAGTAACCATGAAATGTTGCCTGGGAATATTTTGGGCCTCATTTTGAAAAACAAGATAGCTGCCAGGGACGTTAATTCGACTTTAAACCAGGACTTTTGTTGGCCCTCTAGAGCAAAGGGTATTATAGATGGAGATCTCAAATTCGCAGGATATGTTCCTCATTATAAAATCTTGACTGGGAGTATTTTTGGCCTCCTTTTGAAAAACAAGATGGCCGCCACAGGTGTTTCTTTGTCAGTCATGAAAACTGCTTATATCTCCCATATTATTGGTCCTAGAGGTTTGGGATGGTAAACCAACCTGTAGGAAATCATGGGCTGGGAATCTTTTGGTGTGGTCAAATTTGACCTTTGACCCCTGCTTCGAGGTCAAACAAGGATAGCCAAACTTAAAAGTGCTTATAACTTGCTTATTATTGGTCCTAGAGGTTTGGAATGGTAAACAGACATATAGGAAATCATGGCCTGGGAATCTGTTGATGTGGTCCGATTTGACCTTGGACCCCTCCTTCAAGGTCAAATGAGGATAGCCAAACTTAAAAGTGCTTATAACTCACTTATTATTGGTCCTAGAGGTTTGGAATGGAAACCAACCTATAGAAAACCATTGGCTGGGAATCTTTTGGTGTGGTCGAATTTGACCATGGACCCTGCCTTCAAGGTCAAACGAAGATAGCCAAACTTAAAAGTGCTTATAACTTGCTTATTATTGGTCCTAGAGGTTTGGGATGGTAAACCATCCTATAGGAAATCATGCGCTGGGAATCTTTTGGTGTGGTCAGATTTGACCTTTGGACCCCTCCTCCAAGGTCAATGAGGACAGCCAAACTTAAAAGTGCTTATAACTCGCTTATTATTGGTCCTACAGGTTTGGGATGGTAAACCAACCTATAGGAAATCATGGGCTGGGAATGTTTTTGTGAGGTTGGATTTGACCTTGGACCCCTTCTTCAGGGTCAAACGAGGATATTGCATTCGCAGTATTTCTTTAAATATGTTTTAGCCTACTTTTTACACTTAAACAATTACCTTGTTACTTTCCTTCATAATCCCATTTGCGGGGCACAACTTATTTGTCCTTCTGTCAGCTTCGGAATTTCTTTCGAACATGCTGTTCAATTACCATTTACTGTACTTCTGTACAGCACTTTCCCTGATAATTATGCTTTCCTCTCATTATCACCTTCACAAATCAAAAACACTCACTCAGCTGACACAGTGCCCGTTCACGGGCACTCTACTCTTGTTTTAAGTACACCCCCCCGTCATCACAGTTCAAGAAAAACTACTTGCTACACAGCCTTATAATATGACACACCTGTTCATACTATCGAAAACGCGAGCTGATTAGATTTTGGGAGCAATCCCTTGAAAAATGTCTCATTTATGGGTGATTTCCTCACACCTTCCAATCTGAGAGCCTTAAATTTAGGTCAACCCCCCTATTATCTTCTTAAGTATTGCATTTAGAGCCATAAAATGTATTGGGAGGTAATAGGAAACCATATGTGGAGAGTCTAAATAGCCAGTCAGTTTTACCCCACGGCCCCCCCTTATGGGTCAAACTGGGGTCATAAAATAGCTGATTTTGAGTTTTTGCCTTATATCTCCTTTATTGTTGCTTTTATAGCTTCAGAATGTATTAAGAGGTATTGGGAAAGCATATGTGGAGAGTCTAAATAGCCAGTCAGTTTTACCCCACGGCCCCCGCTTATAGGCTAAACTGGGGTCATAAATAGCTGCTTTGGAGTTTTTGCCTTATATCTCCTTTATCGTTGCTTTTATAGCTTCAGAATGTATTAAGAGGTATTGGGAAAGCATATGTGGAGAATCTAAATAGCTGGTCACTTTTATCCCCTGATCCCCCCCCCCCCCCCCCCCCCCCCCCCCCCCATGGGTCAAACTGGGGTCATAAAATAGCTGATTTCGAGTTTTTGTCTTATATCTCCTTTAATGTTGCTTTTATAGATTGAGAATGTATTAAGAAGTATTGGGAAAGCATATGTGGAGAGTCTAAGTAGCCGCTCAGTTTTACCACCTGACTCCCCCCCCCCCCGTATGGGTCAAGCTGGGGTAAAAAATAGCTGTTTTGGAGTTTTTACCTGATAGCTCCTTCATTGTTGCTATTATAGCTTCGGAATGTATTAAGAGGTATTGGGAAACCATATGTGGACAGTCTAAATAGCCGGTTAGTTTTACCTCCTGACCCCCATGTATGGGTCAAACTGGAGTCATGAAATAGCTTTTACCTTTATTGTTGCTTTTATGCTTTCACAATGTATTAAAACCTATTGCAAAACCCTGTGGACAATCTAAATAGCAATACATACTTGCACACATGATTATATATGAAGTTATCAATACTCGTTACTGAAATGCTTTGTAGCATTTACACAAAATTTACTAAAGTTACATCCAATGTTGTATATCCAATGTACAACACTTTCTCCAGCCTGTCTATGTCTACAACGCTTGTTTATGTTAATTAAAGAAGACCTTTGTAGGATTTTCCCTGTCATGATATCACTAAGGGGGTTGGTTTATGTAACAGTACGGTACAGCTTTGTGCATTCTTAGCTTTACAGCATGCTGATTAAAACCACAAGGCATTTTAAACTCGCAGGGACGCTTCGCTTTTGTTAGCAAAAGCATTCATCTAGTTTTTTCCTAAATTCATTGATTTATATGTGTTATTTCATTGCAAAAAATGTTTAACCCTTTTAATACTAGGAGATAAATACAATTAACTATTGTACCAGAGCCAATCATATCCCATATCATGTGACATAAATCACCTTATTGTCAGGAATTAAATAATTAAGGAATACCAAATGTAAAGTAAATGATTTAAAAAAGACCCCTTAAATATATCTATTTGTACATTAAGTGAAATATACAAGGTTATTTCTATTCAGCTACACCAAAGCAGAGGCAGATACAGGATTTTCTGAAAGGGGTGGGGGCGTGGGTTGTTGTGGGTATGGATATTTCATACTTCAACATATCATGCGGTGCATGGACAAAACATCGGAGGGCAAAATGCGGTGGATAAAACACCTGTCAAAATTGTAAGGGAGGACAAAATGCTGGCCATTTTTGGGGCCAAAAAATATGACAATTTGACAATGACACAGGTATAATAACTGTCACTTTAAACAGGTATATTACCATAATAGAGAGATCTAGGGGTGGGGGATAGGAGGGGAACCGTGGACAGGGATAAAAATTCCCAGGGACAAAGGTTTCAAACTCTGAAAGGGGGGTGGGGGTGGGGGGTGTGCACCCCCCACACCCGCCCTTAGATCTGCCTCGGCAAAGGAATATGTTATTCTACATAAGGATTACAGGCTGGTATTGATGGATATGGTATAGAACAGTATATTGGATATTGGTATAATATCAATTGTTGTGGTCTGTGGTAGACCATTCAGGTGGAGAAAGGGTTAAAATTATTTCATAAAATAGTTCATCATTACACAGTCCATTCATAGACATGGGGTTATAATGTGAAAAAAGTACACATACACAGAGAGAGAAGAAAAACACAACTTGACTGGTCAACAACTAATCCAACACTGACTGGTTATCAACACTCCTTATCTCATGTGATCCTGTAGGGACTGGTTATAGTGAGACAGAATGTAAAAGCTTCCCACACAGTGAGAGCTACTCAAGTGTCAGGGCTGTACATTAGAAATTCAGATCAGCCACTTCATTGTGCAATTGCCTCAAGGCGTATTGTGGAATTCTAAGGAGATAAAGCAGAAGTTTTGTGATAAATTGTGTTCTGGTAAATTCAAATTCAGTGCAGCAGTTGCTATCAGAGAAGGCTGTGTGAAGTCAAATATGATAACTGAGTTTGCTATTGCATTAAACATTCTACAAGCTGAAAATATTTGTTTACTCTAGTTTATGCCCCTGTTCCACCAAACGATTAATTCCTGATTGGTCCTGGGACCCTTAATCCTTGAGGGTCTGAAAAAAAGCTGAAAAATGGGCAGGAAAATATAATATACACCTCAGACAACATAGGATTGTGTAAATTGGATCTGAGGAGGCCTCAGGACTGAGACTGGGGAATTTGTGGGTAGGGGCGAAAGTGGATCGGTTGCAATCGTGAAAAAATATCAAACAGGTTTGATTTTTATACAGACCACAACAGATCCGAACAGACTCCAACAGACTGAATTCGATCTCCAAAAACCATAAGGGCATAAGTGGTCTAAACTTTATCACTGCAATATTTAAGACAGAAATAAACAGGGTTACATTGTTATTTAGCAAGCCATTGAAGCATCCATGATAATTTGGTATACATCGAGCATTTCCCTGAACAAAGTTTACTTTTAATCAGGTGTAAAGTATCGTACTGAATACTGATCTCTTTTATAAAGTAGATATCTGTCTGTGGAGACCTAGCCTTCAGTGTGATTTCAGAGTCTTTTCTTGTCAAGTCTGTCTTCCCGTGACAGTAATAGTTTGTGTCTTCTTTTAATTATATCCCCAGACGAAAGTCGGGGATATATTGGATTCAGGTCCGTCGCGCCGCCGCCGCCGCCGCCGCCGCCGCCGCCGCCGCCGCCGTAGAAATTTCCTTGTGGACGCGATAACTCAAAAACAAATTAATATTTTTTTTTCAAAATTGGTACACATGTTAAGGGTGCCCAAAGGAAGATCCCTATTTTAAGGTGACCTTAAACTCCCAGTAAAAAAGAACTTATGGCCACCTTAAGGTCAGAAATTGGACTTTTGGCCACTTAGAGCCCTGTAGGTCACAAACTATGATGCTCAGCTGGCTGAAATTTTACCTGACAACACATTAATATGTTCTTAGTACATGTGCCGAAAATCACGACTTTAAGTTGAGGAGAAAATTGTCTTTGAGGCCCATAAATACCCCCACTTAGGGATTTTTTGCTATACTTTTCACATATTTTGCCCTATAATTTGGAAGTGGTAATTCTGATGAGTCTCAAACTGTGCTAGGTATAACTTTGATATGTAATCCTTGTCTGTAGAAAATTTTAGGGCTGTAGGTTTACCCAAAGGGGTCGACTTAAGGTCTCAAAAGTGCCCACAGAGACCCAATTTATGCACTTTTTGCCACTTTCAAGCACTGTAGCTTTAAAACTATGTCTCTCATCTAAGTTAAATATCATCTGGGAATATATCTATGTGTTTTCTTATATGTGCCCCAACATTTAGGCCTTTAATAGACAGTTAACCTGTGTATCAGGACCATAAACACCCACCCGAGTGACCCTTATAAGACATTTTTCACATCTTTTTCCCTGTAACTTGGAAATGGTAAGTCTGAGAAGTTTCAAACTGTATTAGATATATATTCTGTGTGTAATCTTAGTATGTAACAGATTTTAAGTCTGAAGCTTTAATTTTGAAGGTCAAATTGAGGTCTCTAAAAGGCTCCCAAAGACCCAATATTTGGACTTTTTGCTACTTTTAAGCCCTGTGACTGTCAAACTATGTGACTGATAGAGCTCAAATCCTATCTGGGAAGATATTAGTATGTTATTTATATATGTGCCAAAAATTAAGGCTTTAAGAAGACATTTAACCTGTGTATGAGGACCATAAATCCCCACCCGAGTGACCATTTTTAGACATTTTTCACATATTTTGCCCTGTAACTTGGAAATGGTAAGTCTAAGAAGTATCAAACTGTATTAGATGCATATTCTATGTGTAATCTTAGTATGTGACAAATTTTAAGTCTGAAGCTTTAATTTGAAGGCCACATTTAGGTCTCTAGAAGGCCCCATAAAGACCCAGTATTTGGACTTTTTGCCAATTTTAAGGCCTTTGACTGTTAAACTATGTGACTGATAGAGCTGAAATCTCACCTGGGAATACATTATTATGTTCTTTTTACATGTGCCAAAAATCAAGGCTTCAAGTAGACATTTAACCTGTGTATGAGGACCTTAAACACCCACCTGAGTGACCCTTTTAAGACATTTTTCACATATTTTGCTCTGTAACTTGGAAATGGTAAGTCTGAGAAGTTTCAAACTTTATTAGATACATATTCTATGTGTAATCTTAGTATGTAACAAATTTTAAGTCTGAAGCTTTAATTTGAAAGCCACATCGAGATCTCTAAAAGGCCCACAGAGACCCAATATTTGGACTTTTTGCCACCTTTAAGCCCTGTGACTGTTAAACTATGTGATTGATGGAGCTGAAATCCCATCTGGGAATGCATTATTATGTCCTTTTTACATATGGCGAAAATCAAGATTTTAACCTGTAGACATTTAACCTGTGTATGAGGGCCATAGACACTCGCCCAAGTGCCTTTTTGGACATTTTTTCCGTATTTTGCCCTGTTATTTGGAAATGCTTAGTGTGACAAGTCTTAAACTGTATTATATATAATTTTTGTTTGTTATGTATGTCCCCCAAAAAGTTTCAGATCTGTAGTTTAATTGCTAAGGTCTCTTTAACAATTGTAAAATGCCCACAGAAACTCAATTTATGGACATTATGCCACTTTAAAGCCCAGTAACTGTCAAACTATGTGGGTTATAGAGCTGAAATCTTTGAATTTTTAAAAGGAAATGCCTGTCTATTTAAATTTTGAATATTAATAATGTTATGGCTATCTTAGTCTTTTAAGAACTTATTTTTGTGTGTTATACCTCTGCTTGCTGAGTTTTTAACTTTTTAAAATGAAACTGGTTAAACGCCGGTTAAACATATTCAAGTAGACAAAATGGACACTTTAAGTGAGCTTTAAGTCCCAATATTAATGAAATTATATCCGTATGTAGTAAAACTAGGGGATTTTTAACCCTCAACTAGCCCAGTTTTATTCAACTTGCCTCAGTTAATTTTGACACAGCTCCTACAGTTATGAACTCATTTCAGTTGATAATCACATACTTAAAATTCTCAATTCTTTTTGTATTTGAGTACCCCTTTTATATAGATTGTTTGTTTACCATTTTTGCTGTAGCACTCCATCTCTTTGAGAGAACATGTAAACTGTGTAAAAAAGATGTAGAAGATGAGATACATTTTGTTTGTGTTTGTCCAGCTTTAGAGCTGATTCGTATGAAATATTTCAAAATTTTAAATATAGATAAATCTGAATTATTAATAGATCAATTATCAAGGGTATTAACTCATATGAATGTCAATATGGTTATTAATTTTATTTTTGATTTGTGGCAAGAAAGAAAAAGTAAATTATATTGTTAATTTTTATGTATTGAATTGCTGTCTTTATTTACTGTATCTTACCTCAAAATATGTTTGCTCTGTTTGTTATTAACTCTCTATTTAAAGTGACTTATAAGCCCATATAGGGCTGGGTATTACTTCAATAGTTTTTGCATAATCCTTGTCAACATAATACATGTCACTATAATAAACTAATAAACTAAACTAAGTCCCAACCCACATCCCCCACCCGGATTCCCCCCACCCACCTCTGCTTGCTGAGTTTTTCACTTTTTAAAATGAAACTGGTGAAACATATTGAAGTAGACAAAATGGACACTTTAAGTGAGCTTTAAGTCCCAATATTAATGAAATTATATCCTTATGTAGTAAAACTAGGGGATTTTTAACCCTCAACTAGCCCAGTTTTATTCAACTTGCCTCAGTTAATTTTGGCACAGCTCCTACAGTTATGAACTCATTTCAGTTGATAATCACATACTTAAAATTCTCAATTCTTTTTGTATTTGAGTACCCCTTTTATATAGATTGTTTGTTTACCATTTATGCTCAACCCACATCCCCCACCCGGATTCCCCCCACCCACCTCTGGGACCTCCAGCTATATTGAGTGACACTAAATAAACAAAGGTATTTAATGATATCAGATGAGAAACAAAGAACTCAATGGGGTTGCAGATCTTGTGTAATAGTGAGAGAGGTGTGGAGAAGGGGAGAGGGGTGGGGGTGGGAGGTGGTGGGCTTCATTACATATAACACAAAGGGGAGTCAGAACTGAGATTGTGTCACATATTTAGGTTGCATATATATGGACCACATATATAGGTATAGAGGAAATGAATAACTGAAAACAATTTGCAAATTCTAAAAATAATATAATAAAATAATAATATAAATAATTTTTTTTTAAATAATATTTTATTTGTGAACAAATATAGAAACAGATATGCGCTTTTGGGATTATGAATTTTAGAATGGACATTGAATCATCAATCATTTAAATACTTTGAAGGAAGATTGAAAAGTATGATGAGTTGAGTTAAAAATAATATTTTATTTGTCAACAAATATAGAAACAGATATGCTCTTTTGGGATTATTATTTTAGAATGGACATTCAATCATCAATCATTTAAATACTTTGAAAATAGGTTTAGAGTTATCATTGCAGGAAGATTGAAAATATAATTTGAGTTATGTATTCGGCGTCTGGGGATACACCATCTTCCTTGGAAGATATAAACAGAGTAGATTGATGTGCTGAAGTTCATATAATAATGGGTAATTATGTTTTTAAAAATTCCCGATCAAAACCTGTGGCGTGAGTGATGACCTGTCTGGGGATATGTTGGCGCCGAGTTGGCCCAATCTAGTTAGTTAATTAGAGACAGACTGAGTGTTTTCTTTGTCAGACATGACACTGTTTATTATTACTTTACCATTTCTAGTGTGATACCCATGGAATACTAACAATTTCAATATGGGGGCGGGCTTTAATAATTAGTGCTGGTTGGTCATCCATGCTTTTGCAATTAGCTACATGTTAGACTTACAACTTACCAGATCATGAACTGTTAGGGGCCTGTTGGATTTCTGCTAGTGTGGTTTACGATAGGTTTACGATTTGAAGTAATAAAAAAAATCCATGATCCAGGTTATATTTACGATGTGGTTTAAGTTGCATTCCCGATGCACAAGATATTTTCCTGATAGCTTCTTGATTGGTGTTGTGATTACCTCAGAAAATCTTCTGATAGGTTTGCAATAATTTCCTGATCCATCTCCATTGCTATCCAGTTGGTTTATGATGCACTTAAGATGAAACAGATAGGTTTGCGATCACCATAAGATGTAAAAGATTGCTGTATGACCGTAATATACCGTAGGTTTAAGATCGCTGTAAAATAAAAATGATGACAATATGGTTGATTTACAATGTTATAAATCTGATAAGGATCGGGAAAGGTTTGTGATAATTAAGCATCCCTTGAAAAGGGGATGCTCAGTGTTTTCAGCCCCAGTTTACAGATAGCCACCACCGCCACCGCAGTATCATCTCCCTTTTCTCCCTTATTATTAGGCCTATCAAAATTATATTTGGCAGTTATCTTTTGTAGGTGTGGTATAAATTTTTGACGGGCATAAATTTGACCTTTAACCTTTATCAAGATCACATGATCAAAAACAATTTTTATCTCCCGCCGGGCTTTAGCCCGGGAGGGAGATTATGAAATGATGCCTGTGTGTGCGTGCGTGCGTGTGTGCGTGCGTTAGTTAGTCACGCAGATTCCTCCAAAACTACTACAGCTACAGATTTTTTGTAAATTAATTGTCCCAATGAATTTTCACGCCCTCGAAAATTTTTTTGGTTTTATGGACTTAGGCCTAAAGATAACTGGCTCATAACTCAAAAACTATTGCAGTTACAACTTTTTCTTCAAATATGTTGTTCAGCTACTTTGTCCTTAGCTATAAGATGGTACATAGTTTGGGGTCCCATTGCATGCCATAAGTGAGTAATAGCTATTTTCTCATTTGTAGCTAAATAACAAAAGGAGTAAATGTCAAATATCTTCAAAAGTATTAGAGTTACAGAAACCTTTTCAAATATGTTGTTCATCTACTTTTTGGTAAGCTATCACATAGTAAAGTTTCAGACCTGTTGCACCTTGGATAGCTGAGTAATAGCTACTTTAAAATTCTGACTGTTGAGTAAAGCCATTGTAACTCCAAAACTATTGCAGTTAGAGTGTTTCCTAAAATATGTTGTTCAGCTACTTTGTCCTTAGCTATAAGATGGTACATAGTTTGGGGTTCTATTGCATGCCATAAGTGAGTAATAGCTATTTTCTCATTTGTAGCTAAATAACAAAAGAAGTAAATGCCAAATATCTTCAAAAGTATTACAGTTACAGAAATCTTTTCAAATATGTTATTCATCTACTTTTGGGTAAGCTATCACATAATAAAGTTTCAGACCTGTTGCACCGTGGATAGCTGAGTAATAGCTACTTTCAAATTCCGACTGTTGAGTAAAGCCATTGTAACTCCAAAACTATTGCAGTTAGAGTATTTTCCTAAAATATGTTGTTCAGCTACTTTGTCCTTAGCTATAAGATGGTACATAGTTTGGGGTTCTATTGCGTGCCATAAGTGAGTAATAGCTATTTTCTCATTTGTAGCTAAATAACAAAAGAAGTAAATGTCAAATATCTTCAAAAGTATTAAAGTTAGGGAAATCTTTTCAAATATGTTGTCCATCTACTTTTTGGTAAGCTATCACATAGTAAAGTTTCAGACCTGTTGAATCTTTGATAGCTGAGTAATAGCTACTTTGAAATTCTGACTGTTGAGTAAAGCCATTGTAACTCCAAAACTATTGCAGTTAGAGTGTTTGCCTAAAATATGTTGTTCAGCTACTTTGTCCTTAGCTATTTGGTACATAGTTTGGGGTTCTATTGCATGCCATAAGTGAGTAATAGCTATTTTCTCATTTGTAGCTAATTGAGAGCTTTCACTTGGTGAAGTTTCAGACCCTTAGCTAATTACTCACCTACTCAAAATGAGTAAATGCGAATTATCTCTAAAAGTATTGCAGATAGCCAATTTTTCTCAACTCATTCACCTACTTTTGGAAGAGCTTTCACATGGTCAAGTTTCAGACCCGTAGCTAATTACTCAAAATGAGTAAATGCTAATTATCTCTAAAAGTATTGCAGATAGCCAATTTTTCTCAAGTAACTCATTCACCTACTTTTGGGAGAGCTTTCACTTGGTCAAGTTTCAGACCCATAGCTAATTACTCACCTACTCAAAATGAGTAAATGCGAATTATCTCTGAAAGTATTGCAGATAGCCAATTTTTCTCAAATAACTCATTCACCTACTTTTGAGAGAGCTTTCACTTGGTGAAGTTTCAGACCTGTAGCTAATTATTCACCTACTCAAAATGAGTAAATGCAAATTATCTCTAAAAGTATTGCAGATAGCCAATTTTTCTCAAATAACTCATTCACCTACTTTTGGAAGAGCTTTCACTTGGTGAAGTTTCAGACCCGTAGCTAATTACTCACCTGCTCAAAATGAGTAAATGCGAATCATCTCTAAAAGTATTGCAGATAGCCAATTTTTCTCAAATAACTCATTCACCTACTTTTGAGAGAGCTTTCACTTGGTGAAGTTTCAGACCTGTAGCTAATTATTCACCTACTCAAAATGAGTAAATGCTAATTATCTCTAAAAGTATTGCAGATAGCCAATTTTTCTCAAATAACTCATTCACCTACTTTTGAAAGAGCTTTCACTTCGTGAAGTTTCAGACCCGAAGCTAATTATTCACCTGCTGAAAATGAGTAAATGCTAATTATCTCTAAAAGTATTGCAGGTAGCCAATTTTTCTCAAATAACTCCTTCAGGTACTTTTGGAAGAGCTTTCACATGGTGAAGTTTCAGATCCGTAGCTAATTACTCACCTACTCAAAATGAGTAAATGCTAATTATCTCTAAAATTATTGCAGATAGACAACTTTTCTCAAATAACTCGTTCATCTACTTTTGGGAGAGCTTTCACTTGGTAAAGTTTCAGACCTGTAGCTAATTATTCACCTGCTGAAAATGAGTAAATGCTAATTATCTCTAAAAGTATTGCAGGTAGCCAATTTTTCTCAAATAACTCCTTCACATACTTTTGGAAGAGCTTTCACATGGTCAAGTTTCAGATCCGTAGCTAATTACTCACCTGCTCAAAATGAGTAAATACGAATTATCTCTAAAAGTATTGCAGATAGCCAATTTTCTCAGATAACTCATTCACCTACTTTTGGGAGAGCTTTCACATGGTGAAGTTTCAGACCTGTAGCTAATTACTCACCTACTCAAAATGAGTAAATGCTAATTATCTCTAAAAGGATTGCAGATAGCCATTTTTTGTCAAATAACTCATTCACCTACTTTTAGGAGAGCTTTCACTTGAAGTTTCACACCCATAGCTAATTACTCACCTGCTCAAAATGAGTAAATGCTAATTATCTCTAAAAGTATTGCGGATAGCCAATTTTTCTCATATAACTCATTCACCTACTTTTGGGAGAGCTTTCACTTGGTGAAGTTTCAGACCTGTAGCTAATTACTCACCTACTCAAAATGAGTAAATGCTAATTATCTCTAAAAGGATTGCAGATAGCCATTTTTTGTCAAATAACTCATTCACCTACTTTTAGGAGAGCTTTCACTTGGTGAAGTTTCAGACCCGTAGCTAATTGTTCACCTACTCAAAATGAGTAAATGCTAATTATCTCTAAAAGTATTGCGGATAGCCAATTTTTCTCATATAACTCATTCACCTACTTTTGGGAGAGCTTTCACTTGGTGAAGTTTCAGACCTGTAGCTAATTACTCACCTACTCAAAATGAGTAAATGCTAATTATCTCTAAAAGGATTGCAGATAGCCATTTTTTGTCAAATAACTCATTCACCTACTTTTAGGAGAGCTTTCACTTGGTGAAGTTTCACACCCATAGCTAATTACTCACCTGCTCAAAATGAGTAAATGCTAATTATCTCTAAAAGTATTGCAGATAGCCAATTTTTCTCAAATAACTCATTCACCTACTTTTGGGAGAGCTTTCACATGGTGAAGTTTCAGCCCCATAGCTAATTACTCACCTGCTCAAAATGAGTAAATGCTAATTATCTCTAAAAGTATTGCGGATAGCCAATTTTTCTCATATAACTCATTCACCTACTTTTGGGAGAGCTTTCACTTGGTGAAGTTTCAGACCTGTAGCTAATTACTCACCTACTCAAAATGAGTAAATGCTAATTATCTCTAAAAGGATTGCAGATAGCCATTTTTTGTCAAATAACTCATTCACCTACTTTTAGGAGAGCTTTCACTTGGTGAAGTTTCACACCCATAGCTAATTACTCACCTGCTCAAAATGAGTAAATGCTAATTATCTCTAAAAGTATTGCAGATAGCCAATTTTTCTCAAATAACTCATTCACCTACTTTTGGGAGAGCTTTCACATGGTGAAGTTTCAGCCCCATAGCTAATTACTCACCTGCTCAAAATGAGTAAATGCTAATTATCTCTAAAAGTATTGCGGATAGCCAATTTTTCTCATATAACTCATTCACCTACTTTTGGGAGAGCTTTCACTTGGTGAAGTTTCAGACCTGTAGCTAATTACTCACCTACCCAAAATGAGTAAATGCTAATTATCTCTAAAAGGATTGCAGATAGCCATTTTTTGTCAAATAACTCATTCACCTACTTTTGGGAGAGCTTTCACTTGGTGAAGTTTCACACCCATAGCTAATTACTCACCTGCTCAAAATGAGTAAATGCTAATTATCTCTAAAAGTATTGCAGATAGCCAATTTTTCTCAAATAACTCATTCACCTACTTTTGGGAGAGCTTTCACATGGTGAAGTTTCAGCCCCATAGCTAATTACTCACCTGCTCAAAATGAGTAAATGCTAATTATCTCTAAAAGTATTGCAGATAGCCAATTTTTCTCAAATAACTCATTCATCTACTATTGGGAGAGCCATCACTTGGTGAAGTTTCAGACCCGTAGCTAATTATTCACCTACTCAAAATGAGTAAATGCTAATTATCCCTAGAAGTATTGCGGATAGCCTTCACATGGTGAAGTTCCAGACCCGTAGCTAATTACTCACCTACTCAAAATGAGTAAATGCTAATTATCTCTAAAAGTATTGCAGATAGCCAATTTTTCTCAAATAAGTCATTCACCTACTTTTGGGACAGCTTTCACTTGGTGAAGTTTCGGACCTGTAGCTAGTTACTCACCTACTCAAAATAAGTAAATGCCTATTATCACTAAAAGTATTGCAGATAGCCAGTATTTCTCAAATAACTCATTCACCTACATTTTGGAGAAGTTTCACATGCTTAAGTTTTTTTATGAATTTTTAAAATAAATTTTAATACATTAAAATTAATTAAATCATGCACTAAATCAATTATAACTTGAAAAGTACTGCATTTAGAGCACTTTGTGCAAATATGTTATGCAGCTACTTTTGGGTCAGCTATAACATAGCAAAATTTCAGACCTGTAGCTCATGGCATAGCTGAATAATAACTACTTTTAGGTTATCACTGTTGGGTAAATCACTTATAACTTGAAAACTTTTGCATTTACATTATTTAGTTTCAGTATGTTATTCACCTATTTTGAGGCAGCTATAACATAGTAAAATTCCAGACCTGTGGCTCATTGCATAGCGGAGTAATAGCTACTTTGAAGTTCTTACTCAACACTAAATCATTTATAACTTGAAAAGTATTACATTTAGAGCATTTTGTTAAAATATGTCATTCACCTACTTTTTCCATAGCAACAACATGGTGAGTAACTTGGGTGTCTATCTGAATAGCTAAGTGAGTAATAGCTACTTTTGGGCTTTTCACTAACTTCCATCATGAGTAAAATCACTTGTAACTTGAAAACTATTGCATTTAGAGAATTTTGTGCAAATATGTTATTCACCTACTTTTGGGTCAGCTATAACATACTAAAATTTCAGACCTCTAGCTCGTGCCATAGCTGAGTAATAGCTACTTTTGCCTTTGCCGGTGGATACATTTTGCATCTGGCCACAGATGCATCCTTGGTCTAGTCTCTAAAAGTATTACAGGTGGGCAATTTCTTCTAAATAAGTCAGTCACCTACTTTTGGGTGATCTACCACATAGTGAAGTTGCAGAACTGTAGCTCTTTAGATGGCAGAGTAATAGCCACTAAAATAAGTAAATGTCTTGTATCTCTAAAAGTAGTACAGATAGGCTATTTCTTCTAAAGACGTGCTTCCCTACTTTGAGTTGATCTGCATAATGAAGTGGCAGAACTGTAGCTCTTTGGATGGCAAAGTAATAGCTACTAAAATGAGTAAATGCCTTTTGTCTTTAAAAGTATTGCAAACATTAAACTTGTCACTTCTACATGTGCCTCCATCTCGCAGGAAAATTTATATTCCACTATCTTTAGGACATCTAATTTATACGGCGGGAGATAAATGCATGCGTCAGAATGCTTGTTTCTTGTATTTTCGTTTCACCAGATTTTCTGAAAGTACAGACTCTGGGTCAACCTAATTTGGTAAGCATATTCCTCACATCAAAATCTAGGTACCAGTCGATTTTGAGATCAATTGGGCTATAATTGATTAATTATTGCTCCAAGAGGTTTGGGATGTGGAACCAATCTATAGGAAATCATGGGCTGGGAGTCTTTTGAAATGGTCAGATTTGAGCTTGGACCCCTCCTCTTAGGTCAAACGAGGGTAGCCAAACTTAAAAAGTGGTTATAATTTGCTTATTTTTGGTCCTACAGTTTCAGGATGTGAAACTGACCTATAGGAAATCATGGGTTGGGAGTCTTCTGATGTGGTCATATTTGACCTTGGGGCCCTCCTTCAAGGTCAGACGAGGATAGCCAAACTTACTTACTTGTGACTCGCTTATAATTGGTCCTAGAGTTTTGGAGCGTAAAACTGACCTGTAGGTAATCATGGGCTGGGAGTCTTTTGATCTGGTCATATTTAACCTTGGGCCCCTTGTTCAAGGTGAAACGAGGATAGCCAAACTTATAAGTACTAATAACTGGCTTATTATTGATCCTAGAGTTCTGGGATGTGAAACCAACCTATAGGACAAAATTTTGATCAATGGGAAACTATATACAACAGAGCAAATACCAGACCTACCAAGAGGGCTGCAACCAGAGAATACTTCTTCTGTGAACAGGGGCAACATCACTGCTTTCTTCACAAGTCAGTCACCCCTGTCCAATCATCACCCATGCCAATTCACTGTTGAAAACCAGAAATTTCTGTCGGTGGAGCAGTTCTTCATGTACAAGAAGGCCATGTATTTTCATGACATGGGCACTGCACAACAGGTTCTCCAATCTACTTGTCCAAAGCAAGCGAAACGCCTTGGTAAAGCTGTGAAGAACTTTGACCTGGATCAGTGGAGAAGTGTCTGTGACACTATTATGCGAACTGGATTGTCTGCAAAATTTCTTGCAAATGACAGCCTTGCATCCTTCTTGAAGCGCACAGGAGACCAAAGACTTGTTGAAGCGAATCCTCATGACAAATACTGGGGCGTGGGACTGTCTCTACAGGATGAAGATGTCTGGAACAGTGCTCACTGGAAAGGGAAGAATGTGCTCGGGAAGCTGCTTGAAGAAGTTCGTTCAGCTCTTTAACAAACTCTGTGATTTTCTATGTATGTGTACCTTTAATGGATACAGCCCAAAGTGCTGACCCACCAGGCTAAGGTGTACAAATATGTGCATTTAGATTTTCGTAATCTTTTATCTGTTTTCAATCAAATGTTCTGACTGGAAATCCCACCACCGACAGTCCCGAGGCCATGAGCCCGCCGATTTAAGGTTGCCTGGGTTTTCTGAGTGTCACTCCTCATTCACTTCCATAATATTGTGAACCAATATATACTTTTTCTGTGTGAATGTGAACCATACTACTTTGGACAGTTAGTGCTATCAGTGTAAAATATTTGCCTACCTGGCTAAAGTGGAAAGGATGTTGCATCCTTCATTAGCTGTGAGCAGTCATTTAACAAATTCGTTCAGTGTATATCACTTCCTGATCATAATATATGGAAATCCCAGCACCGTCAGTCCGAGGCCATGAGCCCGCCGGATTAAGGTTGCATGGGTTATCTGAATGTCTCTCCTCAGTCATTATCTTGTTGTTGCAAACCAATTTGCTCTAATGCATGGATGAGAACCACTTACCACTTTGGACAGTAAGTGATATCATTCTAACGCCATTGCCTACCAATCTGAAGATGTCAGGATGTTATGTTCTTAAATTGTTCTAACCAGTCATTTAACATTTCATCAATAACGTTTACCTGATTGATTATATTATCTTATTGATTATGTATAATTAATTTAAGATATTTCTTGTGCTTTACCATATGTTACCGTAGCTTAGAGTCAAACAATTTAGTTCAATCAAGTCTCAGTCTAAATTATTACTGTTACTAATATCACTGTTCACTCAATCCACACCAGTTTGTGTCTCTTACCCTGTAATTTTTCTTGGGATTAAGTTCTTCACTCTCCTTATTGAACATTATTGAACATTATTGAACATTATCAGATATGACTGCTTTAATTTTTTCTTCTATGTTTAACTTACATTTTGCTTTTCATGTCATGTTTTATGGTTATCTATTACTTGTTTATATCTTTAATTTATACCTCATTGTATTTTGTAATGTTTCATCATTCACATTCATTTCATTCATCTGTGTGCACAGAACTCTAGGTGGTACAGAATTGACTCCATTAGATGTCGCTCGTCTAAATGGTTGTTATAGAATTATCTAACTGCACTGCATCTGATAAAGACTTCATTCATAGTGTTAATAATATAAAATTCAAAAGCTGTTTTTGTACTAATCTGGAAGCCCGGATTTGTTACATTGCTAATTACTATCTTTTTAGAGTCATTCTTCTGATAGCTTGGGACATTGAATCGAACCCTGGCCCATCAGCTAATGAGAATGTGAGCCACATCAATTTGACAAACATTTCAATTTGTCATTTAAATATAAGAAGTCTGAGAACAGAGGTTAATGGTATAAACGTAAAGCTAGAACTCATCAGACACGAGCTCTCTAAAAATTTTAACATAATTACAGTTAGTGAGACCTGGTTATCTGATAGTGATGATATTAATGATTATGTCATTGATGGCTTCCAAGCCCCATTTGTTTTGAATAGACCAAGTCATGCAGGAGGTGTACTGTGTTGGGTGAAAAATAACATTGCAGCAAAGCGTAGATTGGATTTGGAATTAAATGGCGTAGAGGCCTTATGGCTGGAAGTTAGATGTGGTTCTAACAAATTCCTATTATGTACAGTTTATCGGCCACCGAGTTATCTAGACTTCTAATTCATTGGACAAGGCACAACAGAGTAACACTCCTTATCATGTCATAATTGGCGACTTAAATTCAGACCCCAATACTGACATGGGCTGCAAATTAAATACCTTTGCAAATGCTAATAGCCTCACTTTACACATACATCAGCCCACAAGAATAACTAGTAATAGTAGCACTGTCTTAGACCAGTGCTTATCCAATTGTTCAACATTTGTTCAAAATATTGGTGTTTTACCCCCATTAGCCAACAATGACCACTGTACCATTCACTTGAAATTATCATTTAAGGTAAAATCTGCCAAATGCTACAAGAGACTAGTGTGGGATTTTTCTAAAGCAAATGTAGATGGTTATGTATCATATCTAGAACACTTTAATTGGGACAACTGCTTCTTAAACACATCGGTTGATGACTCTTGTGATGAAATATCCAATGCTATTTTAAGTGCTGCAAAGGAATTTATCCCCAATAAGGTTGTTACTATTAGGCCGCATGATAAATCTTTCTATAATGGGCATCTTAGACAGATGAAGCGTAAACTAAACAGGCTACACGAGCGTGCAAAGCTTCATAACACAACTGACCTATGGTCTCAATTTAGGCATCATAGGAATGTTTACATACGTGAAGTTCAAAAGGCCAAAAAAGAATGTACTGACAAAAGATTTAGTGATATAAATGAGTATAATATATCGGCCAAGAGATTTTTTGGCTTTGCTAAGGAATGTTTTTCAAAGTCAAAAGATAATTCAATGCCCCCAATCATTACTGATGATGGTGACATTATAGTGAATGACTGTGATAAGGCATCACACTTCAACAATTTTTTTGCATCTTCATCAAGAATAAATGAATCATCTGGTAGCCTGCCTAGCAATGCTGACTGCAAAGTAAATAAACTTAATGAAATAGAAGTCCAAGATTTTGAAGTGTTTGACCAAATAAAGTTTCTTGACTGTAACAAATCTTATGGCCCAGATGGCATTTCACCTAAATTCATCAAGATGGCTGGTCAAACCATAGTTCGGCCTTTAACCAAACTGTTTAATATGTCACTTAGTCAGGGTATCTTTCCTTCTAATTGGAAAAAAGCAAATGTCTTGCCTTTGCACAAAAAATCGTCAAAGCAGTTAGCTGACAATTACCGTCCTGTGTCACTGCTCTGTATTATGGGCAAATTGTTTGAACGTATAGTATTCAAACACGTATATAATCATTTTTTAGATAATAATTTAATCAGTCAATGGCAATCAGGATTCATTCCTGGTTCTTCAACAGTCACACAACTGTTAGAACTATTTGAGCAGTTCTCAAGTGCTACTGATCAAAGTAAAGACACACGGATAGTTTTTCTAGATATCTCAAAGGCTTTTGACAAAGTTTGGCACAAGGGTCTTCTTTTCAAGCTTCAACGTTTTGGAATTCATGGGTGTCTACTGAAATGGTTTGCAAACTACTTGTCAAACCGTATGCAAAGAGTTGTCATAAATGGCCAGTTTTCTGATTGGAAAACCATTTTTGCTGGAGTCCCACAAGGTTCTGTGTTGGGTCCACTTCTATTTTTAGTTTATATAAATGATATAACGTCAGTTGTTAAGTATTGCAATGTACGCCTGTTTGCCGATGATACATGTCTGTTTGTATCTACTAAGGATCATATTGAAGCAGCATGGTATATCAATGAAGACTTAAAGCATATTGAGGAATGGGCAAGACAATGGATTGTAAAATTCAGTCCTACAAAAACAGAGTCTATGGTTCTCTCACTCAAAACTAAATCTGACAAAATGTACCCCAGATTACTACTTTCTAATACTCCAATAGCAAATGTGCAATGTCATAAACATATTGGCCTATGGATTTCAAATAATTTCAAGTGGGACTTTCATATAAAAAACTTAGTTGACAAATGTTCAATTCGTCTGGGAATTTTAAAATCTTTGAAGTTCAAATTAAATAGGAAAGCATTAGAAACAATTTTTACTTTGTACATCAGACCAATTTTAGAATATGCAGACATCATTTGGTCAGGGGCACCTCAACACCTTTTATCTAAATTAGATTATATTATAAATGAGGCCATGAGGATTGTAACTGGTGCACCTGCTAGATCAAGTGTCACTGAATTGTATAAGGAAACTGGATGGCTCCCATTAAATAAAAGAAGAGAAATGCATGTTTTAAAAATGATGTTTGGTATTGCAAACAACTTGTGTCCTGCTTATTTATCAAATATTGTTCCTTCAACTGTGAGAGAACTTCCTCCACAAGTAGATAAACTAAGGCAGAATATCAATTCCAGGATTAGCATTGGTGATATTCCTATTAGAAGAACACGCTTAAAGCTTTTTGATCATTTGTTTCCTGCAATTGGAACAAAGTTATGGAATGCTCTTCCATCTAGTCTGAAGTCTCTTAATACAATAAGCTCATTTAAAAAAGAACTGCAAAAATTATATTCCCCCATCAATTCATCCCATAAACTTCGGCAAGAATTGTATGGTCGTGGAAGTCGATATGAAAATGGAGTTCATTCTTGTCTCAGAATGAGATGTAGCAAACTAAAAGTGCATCTCAAAAATAATCTCCATGTTATTGATGATGAGTCATGTAGTTGTGGATACCCAACTGAAGATGTACAACACTTTTTATTCTCTTGTCCATTGTATGACGATATGCGCAACAATTTATTACATTCTGTCCAGGCAGTAACAACTGCTGAGGTAACTACCGATTTATTACTATTTGGCAGTGAAGAGTTAACCAAAAATCAAAACTTTATCATAATAGATGCAGTCCAGTTATTTCTTAAAGATACAAAACGTTTCTCATAGACTAGTACCACCACCCAATCATTTCTGTGCTCATTCATTCCAACCATTATCACGTTCCATTTGTAAATATATCATTGAGCAAAAGGACTTGATATAATTGTACTTTTACGATTGTTGTCCAATTGCAAATAAATATGTTTAAATAAAACCTATAGGAAATCATGGGCTGGATGTCTTCTGATGTGGTCAGATTTAAACCTGGACCCCTTTTTCAAGGACACAGGAGGATAGCAAAGATTGAAAGTGCAAGCTACAACTCGCTTGTTATTGGTCCTAGAGGTTTCTGCAAAGTGAAAACAACCTAATGTAATCATGGGCTGGGAGTCTTTTGATGTGGTGATGTTTGACCTTGCCATGTAGAAACTGACTGTTGTCAAAATTTAATTTCTCTAAAACTATACTTCCCTTGAAAAATTGTGATGGAATTTGATGCTGATTGTAAAATTCTTGAAATAGACTGAAAATTTCAGTTTCTGTCATGTCTATATAAAATCTGTGTTACAGTAAAATTTTTCTTTAATATGCATTTTCTTCATTTATGAAAGTTGCACCATGCTTAGATGACAGATTTATATGGATAGAAGGCCCACTGTTTGTGTTTTAGTTGGACTTTCTTTCAAGCTTATATGGAGTTTCCACAAAGATTACATTCTGGTACACAGAGCAATACCTAAATCTCTGAGATTAGAATATTAAACAAGTTTATTAAATTTCGGACTTTCTACCATGACATATACATTAGATTCACCGATTCCACTGTGATATACACAAAAAAAAATGTGATTTTGTTGGTGTGTGAGATGGAAAACTGGAAACCTATTTCCCAAGTTCCGAACCCAAAGATAGTGATCCAGTTACATTCTGTGTGCCTGTCATCATTAAACAATTTCCTCACAGATTCAGTATTTTGGTATAATTTCACCAAAATATCACTAAAACTTTCATCTACAAAAAGTATTTCACAGTATTTCATTATATTCTATCAAGGTATCAGCCATTCAGTTATATAAAAACTCTGCAAAAAGCACATCACTGTTGATGTTTAATTATTTATATGTAATTTATATATCATGTATATGCATTTGATAACTTACTTCAAGGCATTTGTTAAATCAAACATGCCTGTTTTTCATTGAGTTTTCTCTTTTGGGAGCCACTTTGAAAAAAAGCAATCAACCACGACACTAGTTTTGTGGTTAGAATCTGTTAACACTGAAATTAAGTTTAATTAACTGCTATAAAAGTATGATTAAAATTGATTAACTGATTTTCGTCTATGTTATTTTCAGCCCTTTGACCGGTGTTTTATTGGGAGTTCACAGGACATGGAGTTGGACACGATGTTCTGTGGTCAGATGTCCACCCTGTATCTCTTCTCAGAGGCCCTCACCCCACAGCACATTGCATCCATCTTTTACCTGGGACCTGGTTACAAGGTAGTGTAGTATTACTTAATGCTGACATGTTTCTATTGTAGTTTAAAAGCCAACCCTTAAGCCCATTGTACACTAGCGCGGCACGGCGCGATGCGGCGCGGCTAAATAAAATAGAAATAAAGGAAGTAGTTCACTGCTTGTACACATATGCGGCGCGGCAGCTAGCGGTGCAGCGCGGATTTTTTCATTTAGAAAATTTTCTAATTTTTCAAAAAACCACGCGGCTTTTTCACTGTTTTCCCCAAGTTTTCATACATATTTGGATTTCCCACATGTTAAAAATGGTAGTATATCACAGAACTCTACACAAGTATATTAATTGGAAAATAAAAGGCAAGCACACAGGCTCATTGTGAAGGGATTAACTACTGGCAGATAGATGACAAAATATGATGTGTGTCCATACAGACATATAAAAGGGTTTAATTTATTGAAGATTGCAATTAACAGTAATTCTAGAAGGAACACACTGGCCAAGGGTCTTGTTTGTAGATGGATTAAGTACTTAAATGGAGGAGAGGATGTCAAGTTAGGTAGGTGGCTATATATGTAGACAAAACACAAACAGAAGATAATTCAAAGGAGGTGCAATCACCAGTATTATAAAAGGGACACTGGTCAAGGCTCTTCATTGTGAAGGGATTAAATTACATGTAAGGGTATGGGTGGAAATGTCCTGTTGAGTATTAGATGCTTAATTATATGTGATTAGTTTAATTATTCTAGCCATTTTCGCTGTAGTTTAAATTTTTTTTTTCAATTTACTGAAAACCGCTGGGAAAAATCGCCCAAATGTGCAAAGTAAAGAAAATTCATCTGCTTAGCATGTGGTAAAAATCGTACCGCGCCGCACCGCGCCGCGTAGATGTGCAACAACCTTTATGCTGTTGATAGAACAAACATGAAATAGAAAACTGTTCTTTGTACACAAGATTATTGCTCCTCATTGAATAATTGTCATTTATTTAAAACCATTTAAAAGCTTGTAGTTTGATTGAAGCTCTGATTTATCAATTCTAATATCTTTGTTTATGCTTTTTCATGATGTAAGTTAAAGACACTCAGATTTGAATGTAACAAGACTATTTGATTGAATCTTTGTTGTTGTGAATTGAGCTGTTATATATAATATGTAGTACACGTATTTCACATAATTAAACACATCTACATGTGAGATGTAGGTGATGACAAGAAAAATGTATTATGTTAATGAATTTAGCTGAAATGTTATTATGACTCATGGTATTATGGATTAACAACAAATTAATGATAGAGGATTATTTATTTGTGGGTTTTAATGTCACTGGTCAATATTTTATAAGCCAGAATTCTCATTGCCTTGTATAAAATTAACTCTTCAATTCCTAACACTACCCTTCATGATGTGACATGCACACTACGTAGTTGAATAGAAGACGTAATTGCAATCATTATTTGTGATGATTGGTAAAAATCCACCCCGGAATCAAAGCTACCCAAATTCCTCTCACAATTCGGTATTCGTGTAGCTTAATATGCACATTGTTTTTTCTCGACATAAACACAATGGTGGTTTCGAAAAATGATGTATTTGCATTAAAGTAGTTTGAAAGGTATTCAAAACTTATTTTATTGTTATAAAAGGACAAATATTACATGAAACTCCCCAATGTACAAAGTGTTCCAACATTTTGATATGCTGTCATGTTTTGGTCTTTATGATAACGTGTAACCTAGTGGGTGACAATATAATATATTGTAATAGTTAATGACTATCAAGTGGACAAGAAAGCACTTTAGATCTCCCCAAATTGCCCCAGTGGCAAATTCCCACCACCCGGTAATAGCTTTACATTATAGTAAATTCTTATAGTGAATTCTTATAGTAAATTCTTATAGTGAATTCTAATTCTTAAACTCATATGATACACTGGGGATCAGATTGTAATCATATCAACCTTAATTGGGTTGTGGTGTGTTGCTTGTGGTTGTTTGGTTTTTATGGAAGAGAATTCTGATTGATTACTGTACACTGCTTTAAGCTTTATTCCACCTGAAAGCTAACCACCACAGTAACATATACTAGTATATAGTGTGTTGAAGGATAAGGAGATCCTCAGCGGCCTAGTGGGCTAGCAGGTTTGGGATCTAATCATAGGCTGTCACCTCTGTGTGGGTTAGACTCTCATAAAAGTGTCTATGCTAAGAACCTGTCCCAATATGACCTTAGATGTTGAATGGGTCGTGAAAACCCAAGTTTGACGTGTGAAGGATAAGCTGATGATAAATGGATTTAAATTGTAGTCAAGTGACGACACATTATACTATCATTATACAATGGAGCTGAAATTCCTGATTGAATAGTTGCTATGGCTTTGAAGTTTTTCAGTTTGCTGTATGTGTAAATGTTTATTGCCATGTTAAACTTGCCTTGTTGTGTTACAGAATCAGTTTAGATTTGACAATGAGAGCAATTTGATGATGGCCAACTTCAGACAGAAGGTATCAGTATGGGAATTACCAAGCATGCGCAATGTGAGCACTGCTGTTTCTCATTGTTTTCAGTTCTTATTACTCTGTTTTACTTACTTTCATTTTCTTGTTGATGATGCTAACCAGACCTAAATGTAACTTTGTCAGTTCTTCTATAATCTCCCAAGATATTGTATTTCAACTTCCAGTACTAGTTGTATCCACCGGAGGCATCCGGTGGATACTTTGGTTTAGCGTTCGCTATGCTGCCGCAGCGCGTAGAGAGATTTTAGGCGTTAATGCTCTCAGAGGAAAACTACACCAGCTAGCTTCACTAAATTTGCAGGATATCTTCATTGGGGGGTAAGCTTCTCTTTAGCCTCATTCTGAAAAACAAGATGGCCGCTGCGGGCATTTCTTTGAAAATTATCTACATTTTTCTACTGGCTGTTTCTCATAGGTAGAAGGTTGAATCTCTCTATAGGTAATATGTATAACAGATATACATGTCCTCTACAACCTTGCAGACATTTGACCTTGAAGCTCTTAATTCAAGGTCATCCACAGAGTGCCAAAGTAACCCACATAGCGGACTTTAAAAGTGCCTATATCTCTCTTATTATTGGTCCTAAAGGTTTGCAATGTGAAACCAACCTATAGGAAATCATGTTCTGCGAATCTTCTGATGTGTTCAAATTTGACCTTGGACCCCTCCTTCAAGGTCAAACGAGGATAGCCAAACTTAAAAGGGCTTATAACTCGCTTATGATTGGTCCTACAGGTTTGTGATGGTAAACCAACACATAGGAAATCATGGGCTGGAAATCTTCTGGTGTGGTCAGATTAGACCTTGGGCCCCCCTTCAATATCAAACAAGGATAGCCAAACTTTAAAGTGGTTATAACTCGCTTATTATTGGTCCTAGAGGTTCGGAATGGTAAACTAACCTATAGGAAATCATGGGCTGGGAATCTTTTGGTGTGGTCAGATTTGACCTTCGGCCCCTCCTCCAAGGTCAAACGAGGATATTGAAACTTAAAAGTGCTTATATTGGAATGGTAAACCAACATACAGGAAATCATGGGCTGGAAATCTTTTGGTGTGGTCGGATTTGACCTTGGATCCCTCCTTCAAGGTCAAATGAGGATAGCCAAACTTAAGAGTGCTTATAACTCGCTTATTATTGGTCCTAGAGGTTTGGGATGGTAAACCAACATAGAGGAAATCATGTGCTGGGAATCTTCTGGTGTGGTCGGATTTGACCTTGGGCCCCTCCTTCAAGGTGTAATAAGGATAGCTAAAGTTAAAAATGCTTATAACTCACTTATTATTGGTCGTACAGGTTTGTAATGTGAAACCAACTAATAGAAAATCATGGGTAGAAATCTTTTGATGTGGTCAGATTTGACCTTGGACCCCTGCTTCAAGGTCAAACAAGGATAGCCAAACTTAAAAGTGCTTATAACTCGTAGTGGGTGGACGATTAGACCAATGTTCGATCAATCGTCGGTGTCATGGTACAATCGCGTTCGGTCACTGACAACTTCTAGAAATCGATTAAATCTTACCCTTCTCTATGTGTCTCAGTATCCATGTATTTTTTATATTTTAAGCAATTTTCTAAACTTTTCTTTAGTAAATCAATAGATTTCTCACCAATTTTGTGTTTGTTTATAACTACCACCATATTTACCTGAAGTGGGTGCTTTTGGTAGATTCTAAATGTCAGAAACACTGTTAATCTTACCGTAACGAAATAAAATTTATCCCGGAAAGTATTCCTGATATTTTGGACAACAGTGGAGTAAAAAGGTCGATTATGGGTCAATTATCGGTCGGAAAAATGGACGAATAATCGATCATGAAAATTGAGGCGATTCCACTCACTAATAACTCACTTATTATTGATCATAGAGTTTTTTTAATGTGAAACCAACTTATAGGAAATCATGGGCAAGGAATCTTTTGATGTGGTCTGATTTGATCTTGGACCCCTCCTTCAAGGTCAAACGAGAATAGCCAAACTTAAAAGTGCTTATAACTCGCTTATTATGGGTCCCAGAGTGTTGCAATGTGAAATCAGTTTAAAGGAAATCATGGGCTGGGAATCTTTTGATGTGGTCAGATTTGACTTGAGACCCCTCCTTCAAGGTCAAATGAGAATAGCCAAAGTTAAAAGTTCTTATAACTCGCTTATTATTGGTCTCAGAGTGTTGCAATGTAAAACCAACTTGCAGGAAATTATGGGCTGGGAATCTTTTTATGTGGACAGATTTGACCTTGAGACCCTCCTTCAAGGTCAAACGATGGTTCACTGGCTTCGGTGAGTTGTCTTTCCGGTGGATACAAATTTGCATCGGTTCTCTGATGTGTAGGTCTAGTTTATTTTAAATGAACCAAAATAATACTCTTAAAATACTTTCTGGTGGGTGTTTTTAGGAGCCAGTTATTTACAATGGTGTATAAAACTGGAATGGTGGGGAAATATTATATTTTTTGCCCTTCCAAGGACACTATTTTTTGAGTGCATCTTTTCAACAAATTTATAAACCCGGTATTTGTTTTATATTCTGTTTGCAATAAGCCATAAATCTACAGCATGTATCACAAGCTAAAGTTAAGGCTAAAGAACTTCAGTGACATTGATAAATGGTCATCCCTGAATCTCGGTCATTCAGTTAGTGGAATGCCAGTCGCTAGAGAGAGATTTGGCTGTACTTGTGCAGTTGTAGATGGGTCAAATTGTACCTTGAGTCCCGGAGTAAAAGGAGATATTGCATTGAGTATAAATGTACCATACAAGTCCCCAATTAGTACATTTGCTGATTAAAAGTTATGTCAATCTAGAATAAAGGTTTGCCTAATTCTGGGATTATAGTTTATCTGACAGCAGTATATCAACAGGCAGTGTTTCCTTACAAAAATGTTAATTTAAAAGATTTTCATTTGTCTTAGCTGCAATGTTCAAATAAATATATTATCTTAAATACATTCTTGGTTCTTCACACTTTGCAATGGCTTATATTTCTCAAGCCAACTTTCAAATCTCAGGTAATTCAGGAGTTGCTGTGTGTGTAGTGAGATAGAATCTAAAATTAAACGAACTTACCTGTAAGTGAAGTTTGATTGTGATTCTGTCGAATCACACACAGCAACGAAGGAATTACTTGCCCACCACCATTTACCTCATCCGTATCCCACCCATATTGCTTGACTACTTGGCTTTCAAAATATGTCTTTAAATACTGAGTGATAAGCATTGCTTATCTGATCTAAACTAAGAGTGACATTCAGCTTACCTGACATATCCACCATATAAATACACTACCCTGTATTAATTGGGATCCAATTCCAGTACTGATGTAAAATACAATGTATAAAATGTATTTTCTTATCATTTGACCTTGCATCAGGAATGTTAGTCTATTTCTTATAAATCTGACAGTCCCTTCTTAAAACACACTTTGAGTTAAATCCTTATGTTCTTTCATCCTAATTTTGACTTTTGGGCTGAATGATACATTTTCATATGGCTGTTGGTTTGATGTTTTATGGTGTTTCAATTCATCTGAATGATTTAGATTCATGCAGAAAATATTCATAAATAAATATGACCATTTAATTTTATTAGGCTTACAAATATGTATATATATTTTCTGTATATTTCAAACCACATAGTATTTGTTTTCTTGAACATGTTCTTTTAAATTTTGACAGTTGAATCGCTATCAGCGTGTCAGGGTATGAAATCATTGTTTTCTTTTATTTATTACTTATGGATTACATTTTTTTTACTGTAATTGCAGATTTCTTTATTACATATAATGGTAAAGGGCAGTGAAAATTCTTTTATCATATTGTTTACAGTTGTAGAGAGAAGTGAAACCATTTTATGCTTCAGTGAATTCAATTTTTTGATGTAATCAAGTTATTACTTCCACTAATGATGTACAACATCAAAAGATTTTTGTGGAAATGGGATACTTTATTTTTGTGGACAAGTACGTTTTACTTATTTTGACTGTTAGTCCTGTTGCTAACACAAAATTGATTCTTGAGACATGTCATTGGTCAATACTCCCCAGAGACTTCTCACTTGTTTATGAGGTATGAGGAAGTTATAAGTAAAGATTTCTATACTTTAATGCAAAATTTATATTCATCAATGTGGCAAACAATTCGCATTCGACATTTTGTAAGGTGTTAGTAAACTATTGTATTATATTAAAACCTAAAATCTTTTTGTCACTGTCACTCATTATTATGAATTCTTGACACAGGTGGGAGTGTTTGTCTCATTTTTCATCCATACTAAAAGTCATGTCAAAACAAATGCCATCCCTTTGTTAAATATATTACGCTGACAGTCTTTCAAAGGCAGAACGGTTTCTTAACAAAAAAAGTTAGTTCAAAGAATTAAATGTATTAGTAATACATACAGTGAGAAGATGATATGTTACAGTAAAGTTGTGTAACCAGTAATTTCGCGAAATTACTGAATATTTTAGGAATAGCTTTGCAGATTAAAAGAATACTTTTTAGATTTTTATTTCACCAAAATTTTCATTTATTCATTTTGTTTGCATGAAAATACAATAGTATCAAAGAACTTTATATTCAATATCTCAGGAAAATTTATTAAACACTCTCCACCTACAAGAGTACAATACTCTGGTATACAGTTCATATATTCAATAATATTTTATATTTATTAAACACTCCACCTACAACAGTCTGGCATAAAAGCTCATTTAATCAATGATTTTATACTTGCAAGTTCACTGAAATTAGTGAAGCATCCTCCACCTTAATAGTCTGGCATACAAGATCATTTATTCAAAAACTTGATAGTCACAATTTCACAAAAATTAATTGAACACACTCCACAAAGAACAGCCTGCATACAAGTTTATTAATTTTTCACACTTTAAACTGCCATGATATCTGCTGTTACACAACACTTTTGCCTTGTTACTTGTACATTGCATTGAAGCACAACTAACCCTTGTCCCTGACACATTGACAGCTGGTTGACAGCTCCTCTGAGTCTCTGTCTTGACTAACATCATCCTTAGTGAGTAATCTCTCAGGGCAACAATCAAACTGGTTGCGTGAATAGCTTTCCTTCACGACTCCTGCTTTGACGGCGATTCTGTAGAGGTCTGTGTCTTAATCATGATATATTACTAGCCCCGGATCTTGGATCTCCTCTATGTCTGTCTACTTGTGGTATAGAAAGTGCAACAGCATTAAAATCCCTTTTAAACCTATCTTCTATAGAATCAGACATCACTTCCAGTATTAATGCTATAAATTTCACTGCACTTTTGAAGAACTATAAATATCACTATAACACCATAAAGCATGAAATAATCTGATGAAAAGGTCAAATTTGTGTCTCTTTATATAGCCAGGAGAGGATTAATGAGAAACTTTGATACCCAAGTTCAAAAGAAGAAGTCCTCCTTTGAAATATTTAACTGTCTTTTAAACTTTTAATACAGATTACTCAGGTATGAGTTTTCTGGTTCTATCTATTGTCATGGCTTCTCATGTGGATAAACTCCCCTTTTTGGTGGTAAACACTTTGAACTGATTAAAGATAACTGTTGAATTAACTGTTTGGAAGTACACTGCAACTACCATTAGACTATATAAATCCCCCACCCCCTCACCCATGGCAGACGCTATACTCCATCATTCAATTACAATTACTTGAAAGCTATTCATTGACAAAAGATTGATTAACTTCAAAGGCTTCAAACATACTTCAAAATACTTTATTAACGAAAAACAGAAGACATAAAATAAACCTAGATCCATGTTAAAAATATTTATATTAAAATACAGCTCAAAATGTACAATTTTCACTACTATTATTAAATAGATCACTTAATTATATCACATTATATCTCATATTGTTGCTTCACTAAAACTTATACCAGATAATTGAAAAAAACACCAAATAGTCATACAGTCAAAAACTAATAGCATATCAAATATTTCCTTTCTTTCCAAGTTAAAGTTGATATGCTTATGAAACAAAGCTTTGTGCTTGTGCAAAGTACATGTATGATAATAATATGTATAAAATATGTATTATAATTGATAGTATATTTAAATGATAATAATAGTTAGCAAATTTAAGATTAATTTCAATATCAAGACCAATTATGAAAGTACTTAAATAACCCCATGTAAAGGTATCACATTAAATGTTGACTAAACTATTATTACAAACAAAAGGTACATCAGTTTCTAAATTTCTAGATGCACATTAAGTATTTATATTTTAAAAGTCAATTTTGGCTTATAACAAAGTTAAGTTTTTCATAATTCTTCACATAAATAACCTTAAAAATGCATTTCCAATATTTCACAAATTTACTGAATGCTCATCAGTAAAGCTGTGTATAATATTAGCAGAGATTTCAGAAATTTCGCGAAATTACTGAAAATTTTAGTTATTTCGCGAAATTACTGACCAAATCAGGAATTTCGTGAAATTCCTAAAACATTCAGTAATTTCGCGAAATTACTGGTTACACAATTTTACTGTAACAGATATACAGGTATCAAATCTAGTCTAATCTAACTACTGCTTCGCAGGCACTATATCTTCCTCGCAATGGGGAACTCAGTTCGCTAAGTTAACAAAATATTAATCATCAGGATAGTCAATGGGGCGGTCAAGGTTTATTGGTGATGTCTGTGTGTGTGAATATGACCCTACACTCTGTAACCCTTTACTTCCAATACTTATTGCTGTTTTTACCCAGTTTCTCTCTAAATTCTTTGGCCAAGCACATTCATGGGTCATAGTTTTGTGTATGTTATTTGTTGTGGTTGGGTTTTAGCGTATTTTATGTGTGCATAATTACATAAACACATTGAATATTTATCAGCAATATTAACAATATTAAGCATTAGTCAGTGTCAGTCAGTAGTCTGAATCCTTTTTTATCTTATTTGTTTTTTTTTACTGTTGTATCAATGCCTCAATTGAGAGAAACACTTTATGTCTTTAGTTTAATTGGGGGTGTGTTGTTACTGGATATTACTATGTTGTGACAATAATTAGGTAGAAGTGGTATGGTAACTTTTTAATAACCATATCTCAAAACTTAAAGTATAGATTGAAACATATTGACATATTTTGTGTACAACAATATTTTGCAGAAATATAATTGAAATGGATTCCTGTACCCATAAATTATTTATAGATAAAGCTTCAGTGTGAAAAAGTGGTTAGAGACCAGATCAGACCCATGATGATATTAGTTGTTTTTTTTTGCCCCTAAATGAATAAATAATATTATGTTAACCTTTTTTCCCCAAAAAAACTATCAGATCAACAACTGATATCCACCACTGATCAGCCATTGTAACTTCAGTGGTTAAGTCAGACCTTTCATTTTCAACAAATAAAATGTTCAATTTCCATCCATATTTCAGGAAAATCAGAAATGACAGCTCACAAATGTTGGTTATTACTCTTTCCAAATCTAAATCAAAAGGAACACAAGGACTTTACATGTTTGCATGAGCTGGTCCACACCAGCTTCTTCAGTAGTATATTGCTAAGTCATATGCTGCAGCTTTGTCGGCTGAATTCAGAACCATCTTGTGCAATTGTTTAATTGTACATTGCAGACCCTGTATGATGGCAGACTGACCAACACCATTGCCTTCATGTACACGCCTGTGGCCTGTGACCGACAGCTGTGCCTGGAGTCTGCACCCAAAGGAAACACATCCTTCTTCCTGCACTCTCCACATGCCCTCATGCACGAAGGGGTGAAGGCTGTGGTCACTCACTCCATCCACAGTACACTGCATTCCATAGGGGGTGTACAGGTAGGATATTCTGTAATTGTCCACAGTATACTGCATTCCATAGGGGGTGTACAGGTAGGATATTCTGTAATCGTCCACAGTACACTGCATTCCATAGGGGGTGTACAGGTATAATATTCTGTAATTGTCCACAGTACACTGCATTCCATAGGGGGTGTACAGGTATGATATGTCTACAGTATACTGCATTCCATAGGGGGTGTACAGGTATAATATTCTGTAATTGTCCACAGTACACTGCATTCCATAGGGGGTGTACAGGTATAATATTCTGTAATTGTCCACAGTACACTGCATTCCATAGGGGGTGTACAGGTATGATATTCTGTAATTGTCCACATTATACTGCATTCCATAGGGGGTGTACAGGTATGATATTCTGTAATCATCCAAAATACACTGCATTACATAGGAGGTGTACAGGTATGATATTATGTAATCAACCACGGTACGCTGCATTTTATAGGAGGTATACAGGTTTGATATTATGTAGTCATCCACAGTACACTGCATTCTGTTAGGGGCATACGAATATGAAAAACTGTAGTTCATGCACAGTATACTGCATAATCAAGAGGAGGCATACAGGTATCTTCTACTATATTTACATTACACTGCATTCTGTAGGGGGCATACAGGTATGATATATTGTAGCCATGCACAGTACACTGCATGTGTTGGATAGAAGACCGTTATGGTCTGCTGTATGTACAATACACTGCATTCCATAAGGGGTGTACTCTATGCTCTGATCTAAAGTGGGAAGTGGGTCGTAGCGTACAGGTTCTTCATGGTTTTTAATACCAAATCTCTATCAGTATAGACTGCTGTCCTGCATCTTCTCAACTACCTATCATTGTATCACCCATAAAATGTCTTGAAGATTGTGTGTAAGGGGCACAGTGGTAACACACTTGCTGCCCACCTCTGAGGTCTGTAGAAAGTTCATAGTTGCTCATTGATGCTCGGCAGTTTACAGTACAGAACCTTGACCAACTGTATGTACTGGTTTCCTCTGCCTATAAAACTAACCGTTGTGATATGACCTGTACAGTGTTGAATGCAATGTTTAATCCCAAAAAAATAAATTAAGGTGATGTTTAACCAAATCAGTAAATAATTCGTACATATATGACATGCTGTTCTCATAGCAGCACATTGCACCCCTTAGAAGACTCACAAGGTACATTATAGTTACAGTACACTGTAGTCAGGAGATGTACAGGTGTGATATGTACTGTACTCACTGAACTATTGGAAATACACTATAGCCATCCACAATACACTGCAATCATTAAAGCCATACAAATATGGTATACTACACTCGTGCGCAATATACTGTATTGAAAATGTAGAACAGTACTGGGTGTGCAGGTAAGGGACAATATACTGTAGTTGACATACAAGTAAATTATCTGTAGTTTAGAAAATCAATACATTCATTGTGTATCCTGTCATGGAAAACCTGGAAAAGTCATGGAATTCCATTATTTTTTTCCAGCCTGGAAATTGACTACAGGTTATGGAAAATTCATAAAAAGTCATGGAAATTTAAAGGCATCCTTTCGCAAAACGGCGTTGTTCCTTTCTTTTATCCAGCATTTCAATACAAGGATACGTTTATGTAATCAGATTAAATTTTGGTGTCTTCCACATATTCCTGTACTGTGACTGGAACCTTGTGAGTGGTTCTCAAAGGCAAAACCGGCGGGAGCTCGTGGCCTCAGAACAGATCTCTTTCATGCCACGAAATTTTAAAGCTTTGGTCATGGAGAAGTCCTAGAAATATCATAGAAAAATTAAAATCTGCAAATAAATGTCTGATAAAATACCGTGATTTCTTCAGATTTAATGCCACTTACAATCTTTCATTACAGATTTTCAGTAAGATGATATTTAGCATAATCAAAAAAGAGAATGAAAACTCAGAAATCTCTTGTAAACCTTCAAAATTACTTTTCCTTTGTTTCCGTGGGAAGTTTGTTTATCACTTTGAACTTCTTCTTACAAAAGAGGAAAACAAGCAGTTTTCTTTGTATCTAGGTGCTGTTTCCATTGTTTGGTCAGCTGGACCACCCTCAGGAAACCTCAGTGTCTGGGAAAAAGGAGGAGATAGACACCAGCATATGGTTAGTTCTACTGTCTCTTGTTTTAATGGTTGATTATTCGTCCATTTTTCCCAACAATAATCGAGCCATTATTGATTATTTTACTCCTTTGTCATTAAATCATGATACTCCTCCGGGATAAAATATATATTACTCTGGTAACAGTAACTGTGTTTCTGACATTTAAAATCTACCAAAGGTGGGATTGAAGCTGTATAATCAAATTTTTGGAAATCGTCAGTGACTGACCGCATTAATTTTGTACCCAGATACTGAAGATTAATCAAGCACAAATCTAACTGTCCACCTGCTTCTTTGTACTCTGCACATCTCAAAATCCAAAATTCAGCCTGTTATTGTCAAAATGGGAAAGTTCACTGAGTCTACTGTATGGTATATCTCGCTTTCACCTTATGTTATGCATTACAAAACAAAAGTTAGGTATTCCTTAATGTCCGTGATTAAAAATTTGGGTGTATATTGCATAAAACAGTTTAAGTGTGAACTTGACATATTTGATGTACTACCCGTTTGCTCTTTTGGTGTATTGGTGTATATTGTTATATAGTTCAGTTTGATATTGATACAACTGGTTTGTGACCTTTTGTATGTGTATTACTGTATTTTACTGACCTGTTTCAGTTTGACATTGACAAATCAGATTTTTCACTTTTTTATGCGTTGTATATTGTTAACTTGTTACAGTGCGACCTTGATGAATCTGATATGTGACCTTCTAGAAAGCTCAGTGAATATTCAGCAGCAGCTTATCCAGAACAAAGGCTTCCTCACCATTAGCTATCTAATGGAGAAGGTGTGTAGGGCTATTGTATTTTGTAGGATGTCTGGGGTAAATAGACTTGATGAAGAGTTCTGTCATGGTAATAAAATACATTTTTCCCTTCAATGTATTAGAGTGAAATATAAACAATTTTTTTTGTGATATGTGTAATTAGGTCCTTCAGAAAGTACCTGCTAAGCCCAAGTAATTTTATTCTGATGTAACAGTTTAACTTACTCTCATACATTAATATAAGTTATGCCCCTGTTCCACCAAAGGACTAAGCCCCGATCCTGTCTGGGACCCTTAATCGTGGACAGTCGGTGAAAAAAAAGATAAAATGGGCGGGAAAACTGGATCGGTATTACAGTCTGTGATTAAGTACAGATTGGCCTCAGGCCCAGGTGGCCCCAGACAGTCCCCGACTGGTCTGGGACTAAGAACCGACTAAGCCATTTTTCTGATCGGTTTGATACAAGAACTGGTCGTAGACATACCGACTGGGTCCCAGGACACCTCAGGCCTCCTGGGACTAAGCCCCAACTAACCCACGACTAAGTCCCGGCGTCCTCAGGCCTCCTGAGGCGTCCCCAGTCTTCCCCAGACTGAGATGGCCGATTCTTGTTTTGCAATGGGACTAAGGGTCGCAGGAGGCCTGGGACTAAGGGTCTGGGACTAAGGGTCGGGGACTAAGGGTCGCAGGCGGCCTGGGACAACATAGGACTGTGTAAATTTGGTCTGAGGAGGCCTGGGGAAGCCTGGGACTGGACATTTTGTTTATGGCGGGAAAAAATAATCAGTTTGGGTCGGAAGAAATATCAAACATGTTTGATATTTCACACGGCCCCAACCGACCACAACCGACCCTTACAGGACGCCTGGGACTAAGGAAATTTTTCAAACCGACCCTCAAAAACCCTTAATCGGGAGCCTTAGTCGTGTGGTGGAACACCCACATTAGATAATATTATATGGTCTTCCCATTTGGTGCTTTAGTCGTCCAGGGAGCACCTGACAATTGATGTGTTGGAGGCATTCCTGAAGCTGACCAACTTTCTGGTGAGCCACCCCATTGGCACAGCACTCATCAGACAGCTCTTTGACCATGTGCTCTTTAACCCTGCACTCTGGATATACTCGCCCTATGAGGTAAGCTCTATAAATGTACTTTGCTGATGAGGCAAGTTCTGTAAATATATGACACCTATGAGATAGTTTCTGTGAAAATACTCTATAAGGTAAGCACTATGAATATACTCTCCTGATGAGATAAACTGTAACAATATACTCTACCTTTAAGGTAAGCAGTGTGAGTATACTACACATAAGAGGTAAGCTCTGGAAATATATTCTGTCTGTGAAGTAAACTGTGTGATTATATTACTCCTATTACTTAAGCTCTAAGAATATGCTCTCCCTTTGCGAAAAACTGTTAGAATGTACTCTATCGTAAAGGTAAGCTGTTAAAATACCATGCCTATGAGTTAAACTGTGAGAATATATTCTCTCTATGAGGTAAGCTGTGTTAATATACACAGCTATGACTTAATCTCTGAGAATATGCTCTTCCTTTGCGATGAACTTAGGATGAACTGTTAAGAGTATACTCTACCTTTAAGGTAAGCTGTGTTAATATACTACACCTATGAGGTAATCTCTGAGAATATACTCTTCCTTTGCGATGAACTTAGGATGAACTGTTAAGAGTATACTCTACCTTTAAGGTAAGCTGTGTTAATATACTACACCTATGAGGTACTCTCTGAGAATATACTCTTCCTATGAGGGAAGCCATGTGAGTTGGCTGTATCTTGGAGGTAAGCTATGTAGATGTATATTAGCTATGAGATATATTTTGTTTTGTTGTCAATATTATCTGTATTATCATTTTTCCCTCATTGGGTATTTTCAAATTACTGATTTTTCAATTGCATTTATATTTAAAAACAAGCAGTGTGTGAGCTAGAGAGGTTTTAACTAGTGCACTGTGTGTATCCTATCAGGTACAGGCCAAGCTTTACAGGTACCTTGCAACAGACTTCATCCAGGATGCTCAGATCTACAACAATATCCGGCGTATCAGCTCTGTCATCCAGACCATGCACACCATCAAGTACTACTACTGGATCACCAACCCCCAGGACAGGAGTGGGATTACACCAAAGGGGAGCGGTTAGTCAAATCTTTAACCTTTAATTAATTGTTTCCACTCGATTTTGTGCATTGTTCTGTAATGCATACAGGGATTTATTTGATAAAAATATGTACAGAAAAAAAGATTATTCTACCTAGCTTCACTGAATTTTCATCATATGTACATTGCTATGAAAGCTTATGTGTGATTACAAGCAGACTATAGGTTTTCCTATAACTGAACCAGTTCCCCTCTGATCACTGAAGTGAAGCAGCACTGCACTTGCTTAGTACTTTTGTGGGTGACCTTCTAAGTTCTGGATTAGGTGTATACAGATACTTAGTGACTGGGATAATCACTTAAATGGCATTCCCATTGCAATATAATCAAAACAAGGTACTAGGCATGACATTAAATAAATCAATACAAACACACTATGCACAGTTCAAGCAAAATGCACCACAGATAACAAATTTTAAATAAAAGTCATTATTGTATTTCTCCAGTCTTAATTAGCATTTACCTCACAGTGTCTTGTCCATCAAGTTAAAATACCTCTGCAGCTGAGTTGTTAGCAAATTGGTAACCATGCTCAGTGACTGCAGGTTGGAGAACAGCTCACAGCACCATACAGTAAGAACGGAGACCCTATCCAGGTTTAACCACATCTGTTAAAAAGGGCTTAAATCCCAAAATTTGTCTTTCATTCTTCAGATGGGCCACGTCCTAGTGTGGAGGATGTGATGCGACTACGCAGCTACATGATCATGTACATTAAGCAGATTGTGCTGAAGGGAACTGGTGTACAGGATGACGAGATTCAGGCTCTGCTCAACTTCCTCACTACAGTGCAAGAGGTGAGACAGATATATATATTGTGTTAAGTAGCCTTTACCTATCCTCACTAATGCTTTAAGACAGATATATATATTGTGTTAAGTAGCCTTTACCTATCCTCAAGAATGCTTTAAGATTTTCAGTTTTGAGCAACTAGATACCTCAGCTTCATAATGCTCATTGAGTCTGGAAGTCCTCCTTGGCAATATTAACTGATATTCTACATTAACCTCATTTAATTTTATAGCTGCAAGTTATGTAAATTCCAGAGCTTTAGAAAAGCAAATTTATCCTTTATTCAACTTTTGCCTTTTTCTTTTGCAAGATATTTTGTCTTAGAAAATAATTTTTATCACATATATGAAAGAACTAATGGTGGCTAAAGACCGGTTCTAATGATTAGCGTCTATGGTTTCAACTGAGAGAATTCTATGTATAATAAAATATGAGGTTGGTTCTAATTAAAGATGAGTCCATAGCACCTGTATCTCTTTATCGAAACCAAATCATTAAAATACCGTGACAACACTTTAGAACTTTTTTTTTGTTTTTTTTTTTGTTTTTTTTTTATTTTCTTTTTCAAATATAAAAGGCATACAAAAATGATACATAACATATTACAACAGTGAATACAAGTGAATACATGGCTACGTTATTTGTTACAATATCCTTACACTAGGATGATATATTTATATTTTATTTCCATAATATGACCAAATAATAGAATATAACCACTGAATAAAACATATTTTCGATACAAATAACATTATCCATTTTTAGTGTAATTTACGATATAGTCTGGATTAGGTTTGAAACAAGCATCCAATTTCTTGTAAAACGAGCGGAGGCATCTGTTATAGCATACAGGTATGATTGTTCATCAAAGACTCGCTTGATGTTTAACTGTAATACATTAAAACATGGTTTATGACTATCTTTAAGACATTTAAATAAGTAGTATTTTACTATGAGGGTTATGGCATTTATTGCGAAGGTGATGGTACTGCGACCCTGAAATCCAAGTAATATTGATTTTTTGTCTAAGTCAAATGCTGAACCTGTTTCCTGGTAAATCCAGTTTTTAAGTAAGTCCCAAATTTCAGTAGAATATAGGCAGTCTACAAAGGCATGAGTTATTGTTTCAGGCATATTGTTACAAAAGCGACAAAGATTGTTGTCAACTTTTTTCATTTTATACAGTAGAGCCTTTGTTCCCAATATGTTATGTAGTGTTCTATATTGCAGCCAAATAATCTGGTTATCAAGAATCGTTTTAAAGCAGATCAGATGTATGTTTTTCCATTCTTCTAATTCTATATTTATTTGAAGTATTTTTTCCCAAGTTTTCATATGGACTAGATTCTTTGGAGTATCACTTTCTGTGAGCACATGGTAGAAATCTTTACAACCTTTCTTTGACTTATTTATCAATGATATAGTCTTTGGCCATATTGGTTTCTCTGGTAATTTGGTCTGAAATCCAGCACCATTTTTATTTCTAAATTTTTCTATTCCTAACCGTATTCTGTTATAGTCTAGGAAATTAAAATTATTTCCAAAAGTATTTCTCACTTCTTCTAATGTCAATAGGTTGCCTTCACTATTATATAAATCTGCAGGGTAAATTATTCCCATTCTGTACCACTGTGGTAGAAATAAGATTTCTTTTGAGATATTTGGATTGTACCATAGTGGGCAAGTTAGACTATGTAGATGTGCATTATTGAGTACTGCTTGGAATACTCTTTTCCAATTTACCAAGATGTCCCTCCAAAACTTGTTTGAAATCTTATTTGCAATATTTTCGCACCACGATGGTCCCATATGTAAAAGTTTTTCCAAAGATTTTATGTTATATATACAGAACTCGTAGTAGACGGAATTATGGTCTTGGATTAGTTTTCTCAACCATGTCAGTTTGAGGGCCGATATCTGTATACTTATATCAAGCATTCTCAAGCCCCCCCATTTATAATCCATGCAGACGCTATTTCTTCTTATTTTGTCAGGCTTATTATTCCAAATAAATTTAAAGAATAATATCTCCAAAGTCTTTATAAAGTTTTTACTAGGATCCGGAATACAGAAGAACAAATAATTTAGTTTTGACACTATGAAGGATTTCAGGACTGTTATCTTTCCTATGGGTGACAACAGATGCCGTTGCCATTGGGCAAGTGACGCTCGTATGTTATTTAATGCAGGTTCATAGTTAAGGCTTGGAACTTGTTACAAGTTCACTGAAAGATTAATGCCTAACAGTGAAAAGCATTCGCTACCCCAATGAAGCTCCTTGTTTACCTTTAGTTTGTCCTTAACTCCCTTTTTCTTCCCAATCCAGACTATTTGGGTTTTTTCAGTGTTTACTCTTAAACCAGATATATTTCCAAAAATTTCAAGTATATTGAGAGCAGCTTGGAGGGAGTCTTCAGTTCCATTTAGTATAATAGTAGTATCGTCAGCAAACTGTGTTATCTTTACTTCTTTTTGTCTAATCATGATGCCTTTTATATTTTTATCCTTCATGATCATGAGGTACAAAATTTGGGCACACAAGATAAAATGGTAAGGGGAAATTGGGTCACCCTGTCTACATCCCCTTTCAATAGGGAAAGGTTTTGATAGGAATCCACACTGGCTAACTGAAGCTACTATATTAGTGTTAAACAGTCTGATCCATTGTTTAAAGTTTGTGCCAAAATTTAAAAAATCTAGAACTTGGTACAAGAATGTCCATGAAACTGAGTCGAATGCCTTTTCAGAGTCCACCAACATTATTAGGCCAGGAATATTTTCTTTCTCCGTATAATGAAGAAGGCCGTAGACCAAACGAATGTTTTCTCCAATGTATCTTCCACTTATGAAACCAGTTTGTGTTATAGAAATCAGTTTGTCCATTACGCCTTTGAGTCTATTTGCTATTACTGATGATAAAATTTTGTAGACACAAGATAAAAGGGAAATTGGTCTCCAGTTTTTGAGAAATATTCTAGGTTTGTTGCCTTTTGGAATACATGAGATTAAACACTGCCGCAATGATACGGACAATTCGCCTTTAGTGTAAGACCAATTATACGCTTTTAATACAAAAAACTTTAATTTTTTCCAAAAAATTTTGAAGAACTCAGCAGGGTAGCCATCGATACCTGGACTTTTTCCATTTTTCATCTGTTTTAAAGCCTGACCTATTTCTTCAATGGACAGATTATGTTCTAAACCCATAGCTTCCACTGCGGAAAGCTTTGCTGTTTCTAAGTTATTTATAATTCTTTTCAGCTGTGGTTCACATTCATTTTTTTGGTTGTGAAAAAAGTCTTTTATAAAAGCTTTGAACTTCATTTAGAATTTCTTCTTGGTTTGTTATATATCGACCTTCTGATTTTTGTAGCCTTTTGATAGTTTTGTCTATGTATCCTTTATTCTCAAGGGATGACAATAATTTAGAAGGTTTTTCACCATCTTTTAGCCATGTTGCGCGAAAACGAACTTTTGAAGCTTCTTGTTCTATTGCACGAAGTTTTACAAGAGCCTCCTTCTTACTACTTAATTCATTTATATTGGTTGCATCACATGTTGCTTCAAGTTGTTCGATCTCTTTTTCTAAATTATTCTTTAAATTGGTATTTTCTTTTTTGAGGCGGGATGCAAATTTAATAGTTTCTCCTCTGATCTTTAGAAGAAGGACCTCCAGAAATAAATCGTCTGGAATGCTCATGTGAATGTCTTGATCACTAATTTGATTAATGGCGCATGGATTATATACTAATGCAGCATTGTTCAGTTTTTCTGAATCTATTATGTTGTTCACCATAATCAAATAGTCTTTATTTTCCAAAAGAGAACAATTCAATTTCCAGGTTCCCCTTCCCCTATTGAAGTTACATAGGGTTAACTTTAATTCTATTATGGAATGATCTGATCTGTACCCCGGCTTTATAGTACTAGTCTTAATGTGTTCATAAAGATTATCAGAACACAAAAAATAGTCTAGCCTGGCCTGCTTGATTGGAGTTTTACACCGCCAAGTGTACTGCCTTGTAGATGGGTGGAGAAGACGGAAGGTATCCACTAAGCTTTGTTCGGATATTATATCTATCAGGCGAGCACGGGCACGTGGATTATTAATAGTTTTGTAGTTGTGACAATCCATTTCGGGGTTTAATACCAGATTAAAATCCCCACATATGATTGTATAGTCTAGTTCATTGTTTCTCAGAATACCATTTAAATTTTCATAAAACCAAGGAGAATCTGTTAGGTCCATAAACATTGATTTTTTATTGCGTTAATACATCCTATCCAATGGACAATAGCTTATCCGGTCGGCGCAGACCGGCCCGCCAAACGCCAGAAAAAGACGTCCTGTGTTGCCACTAGCTGGCCGGTCCGTAGTACTGTGCACTCCCCAGATGGCGCCTCGTACTTCCTTCCTGTCTAGACAACCTGACGTCATAGCATCTTTTTCGTTTGGCGCGTGTACTGTGCGGACGTGTTTTCAACATCTCCAGAGTTTTAAAAGGAAAAGTGTGCATTATGATGGATTTTCGACCTTATTTGGGAATATTTTAGTGTAGAAATGTTATCTGCATATCAAGCACGGATATACCTTAAGAAATCTGCTGGAAACGCTCCCTAGCTGACTCAATTTAGTGTTGATGATAGGGCAGTAATCGACGAGGAATATGAAGGCAGCCATTTTTTTCTAGTTTCCTCCCATTCAACCATGGTGTTGTTAGGGGCAGATCGACAATATTAAGGAAATAATGGATATACTACTTACAGGTATTTTTATCCGTGTTCGTTTGTTGAATGTACCCTCTGTAACTTCCAGTTCAATCACCATAGAAACGTCTTTTCTAGTACTACGAATAGATATCACGGAAATCTTCAATCTACGTAGTTTTGAACACTGCAAATAGAAGGAAATCCCCAAGAGGTGCATTCTTCAGAGCGCACTGGTACCGACTTCTCTGCTGTAAAGCATCAGTCACACCAGCCTAGCTCGAGTATTTAGTGTTTTTTCATCAGAAGCAATAGGTGAATTCTTCAGATCTCTTCAGAGCGCACTGGTCCAGACATCTTTGCTTTAAAGCATTAGTCGACCGGTAAGCTTATATATATGTGCATCAGCAGCAAGAGATGAATTCTTCAGATTTCTTCAGAGCGCACTGGTCCAGACATCTTTGCTGTAAAGCATTAGTCGACCGGCAAGCTCATGTTCAGCTGACCTCACCTAGTATTTACATAGAAGGAACTTCATCTTTAATCACTCTCAGTCCCTCCCTTGTGGACCCGGCAATTATGTCGGTAGTAAGGGAGGTGGATGGCCAGGAAACTGGTTTGAGTGTACAGCCGGCTGAAAAGAAGAATCGACTTCAGACCGGCCAGGACTTCATCTACAGAGCGCACTGGCCCAGGCTTCTCTGCTTTTAAAGCATCAGCCGGCCGGCCAGCACAAAAGAACGCGACCTCTGACGTCATATCCAGTCAGCCAATCGCATGTCTTCACGAAACTGGTCACGTGTTTTCACCGACCAGTCACGAAGTTTATCACGTGATTCACCGAACAAGAAGGTCGGAAGTACATTCTTTGCACTCACGTCTACTGTGATTCCAGTTTTTAGTTCCTGTAATCCACCTCCAGCGTACTGGTACAGACTTCTCTGCTACAGACATCAGTCGACCAGTAAGCTTACGTTTACTGTGGTATGAGCAAGAACACCTCTAGTGAGGGCGTATCCCCGAAGTTGGTCACGTGATTTTCCGACCAGTTCACGAAGCTGATCGTCATCTCCAATCAGCCAATCACGTTGTCCCTCCGACCAGCAAGCTGGTCACGTGACACACCGACCAACATTTGTTTCTAAATATAGCTCACAAGGGTTTTCCCAGCAACTGTCAAAATCTACAAATAAGACGTGTGTTCCAAGAAATACTTTTATTAATGGCGGAAACCTACAGCCAGCTGAATTTTACACAAAAGATAGTTGTAAATTGTTTCAACAACTGGTTACAGAGTGTACCGACCAGTACCGGCTATACAGCCTTGTACACTTGCTTCAACAACCGGTTACAGAGGAATTAATGGAGAAAATTGAATTCAACACAGTCAAGATAGTTGTAAACTTCATTCAGCAACTGGTTACACAGTGTACCTACTGGCTACACAGCCTTGTACACTTACTTCAAAAACTGGTTACAGAGTGTGCCGACCGACTACCGGCTGAACAGCCTTGTACACTTACTTCAATAACTGGTTACAGTATGTACCTACCGGCTACCGGCTTCACAGCCTTATACAGTAGCCTCAACTGGTTACAGTGTACCGGCTACACAGCACAACTGGTTACAGAGTGTACCGGCTGGTACTGGCTACACAGCTGGTACACTCACTTCAACAACTGGTTACAGTATGTACCGACCGGCTACCGGCTTCACAGCCTTATACAGTAGCCTCAACTGGTTACAGTGTACCGGCTACACAACCTTGTACACTGGCTTCAACAACTGGTTACAGAGTGTACCGGGTGGTACTGGCTACACAGCCTAGTACACTTGCTTCAACAACTGGTTACAGAATGTACCGACTGGTATTGGCTACACAGCCTAGTACACTTGCTTCAACCTACGGGTTACAGGTCTACTAACAGGGTGCTGGCTACACAGTCCTTACAGTTAAGTACCGGGTATGGAGTCCTGGTACCGGACAGAGTTGCCTAAGGTTAATTTGGTTACAGAATTCTTAGACCGGTCAGTGGTCTTGGTGATGTGACATGACAGTGTCCCAACCTACTGCCAGGAAACCTTCCCTTATCACATCTCTCAGCAATCTGTTATCAGTGCTGGACTTGACTGGAGAGATAATAATAAATTTTGTCATCAGGTCCGGCCAGGGGTCAGACATCTCACGAATAACAATTGCTCTGTAAATGCTGCACCTTGCAGGCTGCTGGCCCGGGGCGAAGAGTCTATTAATATGAAAAGTTGTGTCAGCCCCACCAGACCACAATAAGAACAGAGAGACTGTTAACCTGGATTATTGTCACCAGACCGGACCAGTGTCCGGAGGGACAGAAAATGTTTATCAAAATACCAAATGTCCCAAATGTGGCACACAATCTGCCTGTAGGGTCCAGACTAAGCCCCCCTTTTTTTTAGGGAACTTAGGAAGCCTTGGGGGCTGGACCCTTGGTATTATAAATGTTCAAGGAGGGATACCTACTCCCATATACCTATACAAGGACAATCCAGGTAATGCCTGCTATTCGGTTTTGCCCACAGCACCTTTGGAGTTCACTGTGATACCAAAGGAGGTGAAATTTGTGACCATACACAAGGATTTAAGAAGCCACCAGTACCTAGACGACTGGTTGGTGGGAGCCAGATCCCACCAGGCTTGTCTCCAACATACACAGGAACTGGTAAATAATGTATCAGCAACTGGGTTGGCTGATGAACTTACAGAAACCAGAGCGGGAGCCCAAACAAGACTTTGATTTTGTTGGCTACCAGTTCGACTTCAGGTCTGATCGGTTCCGACCGACTCTGGACCGGTGACAGAACCTTCAAGAGACTATGTTAAACTGCTATCCCTACCGGCTTGCCCGGTCTAGGAATTCATGTCCTTGATAGGTTAATGACGGCTACAGAAAAGCAGGTTAAGCTAGGTCGACTTCATATGAGACCCATACAGTGGCATCTCAAAACAACTGGAGGGTACCAGAATCACTGGAAAAGGTGATCCAAGTCCCCAGGTCCCTGCACCCCCATTTACAATGGTGGCTGAAGGAAGACAATCCACTTACAGGCCAACCATTACACCCAATAAAACATGCTCTGCAAATATTTACAGACGCATCAATAGAAGGGTGGGGCGCTCACTTAGATGAGCACTTTGCAAGAGCAACCTGGTCCCCTCCGGGAAGCAAGTTGTATATAAACTATCTAGAACTTTTTCTGACTTTCAGAGTTCTAAGACCTTTGCTCAAACAAGATAGTACTTGTAGCAACTGACAACACCACAGTAGTGTCATACATAAAGGAAGGAGGAATGAGGTTGGGCCCACTTTGTGCCCTACTATGGAGAATCTTGACCTGGTGTACCAGGAAACAAGTGACTCTAAGCACGACACATTCCAGGCCGGCCTAATGTGGTAGCAGACAGGCTGTCCAAGCTAGGCCAGACCATCCAAACAGTGGTTTCTCCTTCCAGAGATCTTCCACTCTAGGCAGTAGGTGGCACCGGCCCAAAATAGACTTATTTGCCACGAGGTTCGACAAGTCACCTCTGTTTTGTGTCACCGGTACCGGTTCCCCTGGCCACAGCAGTGGATGTGCTCAGTCGGCCATGGTAGGATCTAAAAGGATACACCTTCTCACCATCAGCCATATTGGGCAAAGTGGTGGAGAAGTTGCAAGACTCCCCATGTAAGAGAATCATTCTGATTGCTCCGGGGTGGCCCAACATGCCTTGGTTTTGGGATCTAGTGGCCATGTCCAGCCACATCCCGCTGAACCTGCCCAATCTGCCCAGCCTGTTCACAGCCATTCGATCAGATCCCTCACAGAAATCTGACAAATCTTAATCTCCATGCAGGGCTCCTAGAGCCTCAGCAATTGAAGAGCAGGACTTGTCTGAGGCAGTGACAGCAAGAATTGAGGCTCCTCAAAGGGAGGTCAATCAGATCAGTCTATGGGGCAAATGGGTCATTTTTACCAAGTGATGTACCATTCATCAGGTGGACTTCGGGCACCACCTGTAAAGTCAGTTACTGACTTCCTTAGGTACCTGCTTCAGGACAGGAAGTTGCAGCCCAGTACCATTGATGGTTCAGGTCAACCATTGCTGATAGTCTGGAAAATTTGCCCATCAATGTTAGTAAGGATGAAAATCTCACTCGTCTCCTGGATAGCTTCCACTGAGACAGACCCAAAGGCCGGAGGGGAACCCCCTCCTGGAACCTCTCCCTGGTTTTTGCACCAGTTGACAAGGTTCATTTTGAACCAATTATAGGCCTCCTTGAAACATTTGACCTTCAAGGCAGTTTTCCTCTTGGCCATGGGGTCGGGCAAGCGTAGAAGTGAGATACATGCTTGGCAAACAGCCCAGCACCATTGATGGTTATAGGTCACCCATTGTTGATAAACTGGGAAATTCACCCTTCAACATCGGTAAGGACGGAAATCTCACTCGTCTCCTGGATAGATTCCTCAGAGACAGACCCAAAGGCAGGAGTGGCATACCCTCCTGGAACTTCTCACTGGCTGTGCACCAGCTAAGACTCCATTTGATCCAATCAAGGAGGCCCCCCTTGAAGCATTTGACCTTCAAGACGGTATTCCTCTTGGCCCTTGGGTCGGGCAAGTGCAAAAGTGAGATCCATGCCTAGCAAAACTGATATATTGGACACCCATCCGATTGGTCAAAGGTGTCCCTGTATCCATCACCCAGCTTTCTATCCTAGAATCAGCTGGCCATAGAGTCTCCAGTGTGGTCCCGGGGGTTATAACAGCCCTGGCCCCGATTCTGGATAGTTCCCTCAAGTCTGACAGGTCCCTCTGTCAGTTCAAAGCATTGTGCTACTATTTGGACAGGACCTCAGACATCAGGCAGAATAAGGAGGTGGTTTTTGTCTCCTTTAAGAAAGGTTTCTACAAAGACATCTCACCTGCCACTATCTCCTCTTGGATCAAGCAGACTGTGATCCTATGTTATGAGCTCTCTGACCAGGAGGCCCACACTTGACGTCGGGTTAAAGCCCATGATGTCAGGGCCTTTGCTGCTCCTAAGGTCTTCCAGTCGGGAGTCTCCTTAGATCCAATCTTGTCAGCCCGCCACTGAAGTCACAATACCTTCACACAGTTCTATATGAAGGTCGGGGCTTGGGCTGATTCAGGGCTTTACCAATTGGGCTCGGTAGTGGCTGCTCAGCAGATCCACAAGTGGCCCTTAGCTTGAGGAGATTTGTATATATGTATAAACAGTTTCTTCATGTACATAAGAATTAAGAGTGGCCTGCTTCCTTCGGGAGGTTTATTTGCATTCTGGGACTGAACTCATCCCTCTCTTCCCCTACCTCAGAGCAGGTCTGTAAAAAAGGGGGGGGGGGGGCAACGGCGGTATAGCCCCGGGTAACCGGCTGCTGGCAACCGACCATGGCCTTGCAGGGTTTCCTTACCTTAAAGTCAACCCAGGCCTGGACCTATAGGTCTTCTGACGAAGTCAGCCTAGACCTTAGGTTTAAAATTTGCTATTACTTGTGAGTTCACATAAGTCCCTAGTAACTTACCCGCCGACCAAGCGGTAGTTATTCAGCTATTGTCCATTGGATAGGATGTATTAACGCAATAAAATTGCAAATTTAATAAGTAAATTAAATTTTTATAAGTTAATACCCTATCCAATGGACACACAAGACCCTCCCACCGACCCCGCTTTCAACTTACTAGGGGTCTAATAGGTTTAGACAACGAAAAAGATGCTATGACGTCAGGTTGTCTAGACAGGAAGGAAGTACGAGGCGCCATCTGGGGAGTGCACAGTACTACGGACCGGCCAGCTAGTGGCAACACAGGACGTCTTTTTCTGGCGTTTGGCGGGCCGGTCTGCGCCGACCGGATAAGCTATTGTCCATTGGATAGGGTATTAACTTATAAAAATTTAATTTACTTATTAAATTTGCAAATTTTTAAAGTCATATTATCTAATTTTAGATCTATGCATATTATATTATTTGTGTCATCACAGTAGGTGTATTCGAAGTTGTTTTTTAGCATTATTGCCACCCCACGAGCATTTGACTTGTGTTCATTAATTAGTATATGGCCTTGCCATAGTTTATGCAAGAGTTTTAGATCCTTTTCAATCCAATGGGTATCTTGTAGACAGATTATTGAGGAGTTTAAATTTTGAAAATAACTTAAGACATCAGTACACTTATTCACATCTCTTAGACCTTGACAGTTTGCTGACAATATACTCAGTTCATTTAATAACTCCATGACATTGTTGAGGAAGACTCCCTTTATGTTTACCAAAATTAACATTCATATATAATATTTTTATTAATCCAGTATCATACTTGGAATAATGAAGATTAAGCCATATCTTAACAAGGAGCATTTTTTTAAAGTGATTAATGTAGCCTTCTATAAACTGAAAGTTGAACATAACAGACATAAAGAAACAGAAACAAATACATATGTACATTACAAAGTTTATCTAAAAAACTGTGAAAAGACGAGTTTCAGAACACTTTAGAACTGGTGTCTCGATTGTCAGTACATATAAATGTGGTAAAACTTACAATGTTAGAAACAAAACCTTAATCTGAAGAAATTCTAAATTTTTAGCTCATATTTTAAAACGTTAGTAGCAATATCTCTTGAGCAGAAATGCCATATTTTTTTAGCATGAACTTAGTTTGCTGCCTATTTGATTTGAGATATACTAGAACACAACTTTTGGATATCCTGGAATTGGAATGGGTTTACATTGGTGGGATCCCAAAGTGGACAATGTGCTACGAAGCCACCCCTAGCTCTGACAAGTACAAGTGTTGAACAGTAGACTCTGTCAAAGTGAAGCAAGTCGAAATCTAATCTGAAGTATATGTGGAACCAGTTTAGAGGTCCATGTTCAGAAAATACAGTATCTTGGGAGTTATGAGTGGAAGTTAGCCATAATTAACACAAAATGCTGATATATTGAAAGTCCTAAAAATACTGATTGTGTTGTGTATAAGTGACCAAATATGTCCATGAGATAGATGTATAATGTTCAGGTCTGTTGTTTGTGTTCAGTGGTTGAGATATGTTATTTACTTATGGACATCTTATCTATCATACTACGTGTACTTTGAACCCGGTATTGATGTGTTTTAGGATGACAACCTGCTGGATGTATTACAACTCTCAGTGCAGCTCATGTCTGAGCACCCTGCCTCCATGGTGCCAAACTTCGACAGGAAACTCGGAATCAGGTACAAAACACAAATCTCACACTGCACAGCTCGGGCAAAAATTGTATCATAAAATATTATAATAACCTCAGTGTATGAGTGGTAAATGCATTATAGCAAATTTTCATGTGAAATTAATCTGGTTGATCTGGTTACTGGTTGTTTTTTTTACAAAATTGCAGTAAGGTATTGTAATATTTCAGTAACTGTTGCTCTTTTCAATTTCAGAAAAAAAAAACAAAAAACAAAAAAAAAAAAACAACAACACACACACACACAATAAATTTTGACAAAATTTCTATTAAGATTTCAATGAAGTAATAGTGTTATTGTTGAGGTTATAAACGGCTACCTGTTAAATATTTTTAGCAACCTAAGCTTTGCAACTCTGTGTATTGGTGAAGAAATATTGTTTTGTGTAAGCTGTTTTTACTAATTCATATAAACTTTTTGCCATTATTACTTTTGGCAGGTTAAACATTTAAAAATCCTGATTTCAGTCTTGATTCTGTTTCAATAACAAAGCCCAAACATCCTTTTAAAAATCCTCAATCCAGAACAGGTTGCTGATCATTCCCAAAATTAAATCAGTTCTACATTGGGCATACTAAAACCCATCCACTGTCAAAGTTTGATGTAAAATGCATGCAATAGTTTATTTTTCATAATCTTGATTATGTTTCCTTCTTGGAGGAGGTAATAAGATTACTTTGTTGATTTCAGAACTGTGTACAAGTTATTGGCTTCTAGCAGTGAAGTGGTCAGAATCAACGCTCTCAAACTGCTAGGATTCTTCCTGATGAGGAGCACGCACAAGTATGTTTAAATGATACCACATTTAATTAGCTTTGATATTGTTAATTTGCTCCATTTCATATAAAGTCAGACCTATGGTCATTAGAACTCTAAAAAGTAGAAATAAAAATAAATGTGCTGGTTTTCATGAAAAATCTCAAACTCATTCTCAAACTAGCTCACAGTTTAAAACCAAGTCCTTTATATAAGTATAAACTCCAATTTAGCATTCTCAAGTGAAATCCTACCGAAGTAGTATATGCTTAAAATCATATTAAAACCCTGGTGGCACAAATATAGATAGCCTGATTTTATGTATATGTTACGACCCAAGTGTGAAATTGTCCATTTGGTGAAATGGACAAATACATATTTATTTTGCTATCCATTTCATGAAATGGACAAAGTCATGTACGAAAGTTTAACTTTCATTCATGGTCAATCTTTTGGTTTAATTTATTACTTTATTCCCCTATAATAATGATGTGTATGTTATATACCTTACATTAAGTTAGTTAATAGTTAAAAAGTTATAAATATTTGAAATATATAATACAAGTGTCAATTATGTAAAGCATACTTTTTAATGGGGATTATTATTTAAAATTACACTTACACTTTTGAAAAAGTGTATTGGTACCTGGTATATTATTTTTTACTGTTTGCTTAAAAGAAATACAATAATAGAGTTTTGTCTCCTTTGTGCACTAATCTTCTTTAAAAGGTTTTCCTTTAATGATTAGATCTGAGGAATTGTAGCCCACCCTTTGAAGATTAGATCCAAGGGTTATTAAAAGTAACTGTCAATTTAGAAAGGTTGAAGCTATCCCAAAGGTTACAAAAAGAAGTGGGCTAATTACAGTTAAATCCAACTTACTAGTGGTGAGGCTTTCTTTTAATGAGATCTGAGGATTGTAGACACACATTTGAGGATTAGATCTAAGGGTTAATTCAGTGCCTGTTATAAGTCTTATGATAATGTGGACAAGTAAAGAACAACAGTGATATCAACATTTGCAATTACTAATGTAAATAAACTACCAATGTGGCTTAGTGTTAAACAATCTTAATGTTGTAAAATATATCTTGCAGTTTAGTCTCACCTAGATTCTATCTCAAATTTTTAAATTTTTAATAAATGTAAATGCAAATATTAACGAATACTTAACTAATCTTGTAGCTTAATAATATTAGGTTCATGTTAAATTTTATAAGAAAATGTTTAAGGAATTATAATAACCTGCACCTCACCAGTAGACTTTAGGTTAAGTATAACCACTGATGTATTCTAATACAATGTTTCAATAAAAAACAACAAGTTTTCTTCACTGTGAATGAGAGTAAAAATTTTGTACATTTAGTTGTCCATTTCATGAAATGGTCAGTAGATTTTTTGTCCATTTCACGAAATGGACAAATATTTTGTCCATTTCACGAAATGGACAGTTGAGTTGTCCATTTCATGAAATGGACAATTTCCTTGTCCATTTCACAAAATGGACAATTTCACATTTGGGTCATAACATATATACTTACTTGAGACAAGGCATTATATTTGTGTTTGAGTTTAAACTCACATTTAGGGTTTATACCATTAATTATAGGGATTAAATTTGAGTTTAAGATTGAGTTTGAGATTTTTTTTTGAATACCAGCCCAGGTCATAAGAGGGCCTTTCTGTTGTCATCCAGAATTCCTGCTATGTAAAATATTTTTAGTTTCTTGGGATTCAACTTACCAGGGCTTAACTGTATCTCAGGCTAATAACTTGGTAGTATTTTTAAGGTTTAGTTATCCAAAATATAGTACAGGGTAAATTGTTTATGGATTACTTTCAACATGAAATGGATTCTAATGACATGTAGTTATTATAAAGTCATTTTATTGCTGCAGAGTTGTGAATTTTAGTCTTGGTTACAGTGAAATCTTGAACCAGGTAGAATATGATATATAAAATATCCCAGATAATGTCTTGTAAGTGCATGTTTAAGACACAGTGATGTGTCATTTCATTTTTCTTTGTCCAGCCTCTAATTTGGAAATTCTGTATACTTATAGGAGAAAACATGAGGCAATGAACCCACACAACCTGTTCTCTCTGCTGACTGAAAGACTCATGCTAAATGCTAACCAGTTGTCCATGGCAACGTACAATGTCCTGTTTGAGGTGAGGCTTGCTTTGGTGTTTCTAAACTATTCATCTTTTGAGAGTGTTGTTTTGTACATGGTATTTCCAGTGCTAAATTAGATTTTATTATCCACCACGCGACGTATTTGACCTAAATACGGGGAAATACAGACCGGGATGTATTTTTTTTGTATACACCGGCGCCCTGGTACTATGGATAATGAGTGTGAATAACTTCCGGTTTTTCAACAATATCTCGGAAAGTATGCAACTTACAAATATATATAATATATCATTAGAAAGGTGTTATTGTAGCGCTTCTGCTGATGTATGTTGCATAAAAATCCATGCAGAAATCACTGAGATATTGCAAGTTAAAGATTGAAGTTTTATATTCAGTGTTGCTCATGCTTTTCAAAGCCTTTTTCACGTCCTGTCATTAAATATTCGTATTATTTGACCCATAAATCACACAAAATGGTGGATAATAAAAGTAAAACACCCCCTCATCAGACATATACAGAAAAAAATATATCACTCATGAAGATTAACAATATAATACTCGTGCTACGCACTCGTATAATATTGTTATCTTCATTCGTGATATATTTTTTCTGTATATGTCATTCGGGAAGTTTTCCTATTATATGATTTCATTGTGTGTGTTTCCATAGATTCTCACAGAGAGGATGTCCAGTGCTGTGGTTGAAGGAATTCACCCAGAACCGGATCAGAACTTTAGGCTAGAGAATTCATGTAAGCCAAAAATAAGTTTCATTAATTAATTTTATAATAAATGTTGTTTCATATAAATAGATTAGTTTTGTCAAACATCATCTTGAGTTAACAAATGTTAACTCTCTGTTGGATACCACAAGATATCAAAGTTTGTTGATGTAATTAACTTGTTGCATGGTTATATTAGAAAGACCTCTGTGGTCAAGTGGTAAACAAGTTTGGTATTTAATGACTTAGCTTTCACTACTGTGGTCGTGGTTTTAAATCCACATCATGGCAACATATGGGAATTGTGGCCATTAAGTCACAGTTTGTCTTGTTGCAGTGGTGCTGAAGGTAATTGCCAGCCTGATCAAACAGTCCAAGCAAACTGACCAGGTACTGGCTGTGAAGAAGCAGTTCCTAACAGACCTCACCACTCTCTGTAAAGACAGCCGTGAAAACAGGAGGTGAGTCACTCTGCTTTAAAGTGTAGCAAACTTAAAAAACTCTAATATTTTACTCCCTTTAAACACATTGATTACTAGTCACGTGACCTCTGTTCTCTTATTCAATCTCATTTTCTCACATGTGGAAAGTTAAAGATGTCTGTTTGCCATCCAGTTCCAACAAAAATGAGAAGACAGAGAAGTTACCAAGTTAAAATGCCTGGGGGAGATAAGTTGCCAGCCAAAATGTGACCTCGGACATTCTTAGTTTTGCAAGCAAAGTCAGGGCCAATCTGTGCACTCTCATATTCCCATCACCTTAGCCACTCTCCCCTGATTACTTTTGCCTAGTGATTAATCTATGTGGACACCTACTATCCTAGAAAATGTATACCCATTGGGCTGTATGTAGCTAACATAATAATAACTACAACTAATCAAATCAATGATGTAAGTTCAACAGTCTGATGTTTTCCTTTTAGTTATACTGATGTATGTAATATATGATTCAATTATATTAGTATTAAATAATTTAAAAAATTCTTTAATTACAAGCTATACAGTGGTATGGTTTATGTTCTACTTTTAGCTGTCATCTTAATGAATATCTAGTTACATAATTCCTCCGGTTCATATGTGTCCTACTGTTTAATCTGAAACACTGAATACGTACTGTTGGAAATATTTTGTCAAGAATTCATTCCTGTTATTTTTCAAGAACGGTACTTCAGATGTCAGTGTGGCAGGACTGGCTGTTCTCAATGGCCTACATCTACCCTCGTAATGAGCATGAGCGGCAAATCACAGAGATGGTGATGTCTCTGTTCCGCATGCTGCTGCACCATGCCATGAAAGTGGAGTATGGAGGCTGGCGAGTCTGGATAGATACCCTGGCTATACTGCATTCAAAGGTAGAACATTGAATCACTGGTAATACTCAGAGATAGGTTATTATTATACTGACAACACTGTACTCAAAGGAAAGCAGTTAATATACTGGTGATACTCCAATTTGGCTAATTAACACATGGGATGTGTTGCATTCAGTGCAGGTAATTAATGCTCAAGTAATGTTCTAAGTTAGGCAATATATACTGGCAATAATGCATTCAAAAGTAGGCATATAGACTGGCTATGTATAGTGGCCATGTGAATTTACACATTACTGTATTGGGGATACATATTTCTTTTTATGTTGATATTGTTTAATTTTTTTTTGCAACTTTGCAGGTATATATTATGTGGTAACAAATTGAAGAATTGCATATGTAAATAAAACAAGGGTGATAAAAACTGAGAACACCTTTGTTGAATTGACCTTGTGTTGCTTGTTGTATTACAGGTGTCATATGAAGACTTTAAGATCCACATGGCACAAATGTACCAGCAATATGAGCGTCAGCAGGTGCACAACATCTCGGACCCTGCACTTCGTCAACAACACCCAGTTAGCACCATATCCGGCATCTCTGACAGGGGAGATGTGCCACCCCACGCTGCTGGTGTCAGGATCACAGAGCTCAAAGACACTAGTGACTCTTCCACTCAGTGTGAAGGAGAGGACACAGGTAAGTCAAGGACTGACTCTAACACTCAAGTAGACAGGTCTGGGACAAGAGTTAATGTGTCACTGATATGAACAGAAAGACAACGGTAGGTCAAGGGCATCATTGACTATACCACACAGGTGGGTAGGTCAAGGCCACCAGTATATGTATAGCCCATTTGTAGGATAAAAGTTGGTCAAGCATACCATTAAATCTATCACTTAAGCAGGTAGGTCAAGGACAAGAGTTAATGTATTACTCATATGAAGGGAAAAACAAAGGTAGATCAAGAACCCCAGTAACTACACCACACTGGTGGGTAGGTTAAAGACACCAGTAAATGCATAAACCAGGTAGGTCAAGGACACAAGTAAGTGTGTAGCTCATGTGAAGGGGAAGATAGAGGTAGGTCAAGGATACCAGTAACTGTCACTCAAGTAGGTAAATCAACTACACTAGTAAATGTGATACTTATGTGAAACTGGGTACAAAAGTGGGTCAGGGAATCCAGCAACTCAACCACTAAGATAGGTAGGTTAAGAACACTTGTCCGCCACTCAGTATTGTAGCCAGGACAAAGATACTATTTAATCTGCCATGCAGATAAGGTCAGTTATGTATAAAATTGTGCAGAATTCTATGTCAAGTTACAGAATAACCATTCCCCAAGTCTTGGGCATACCTTTAAGTTTAAAACTGGTGGATATTTTGAGAAGTAATATTAATATAACAAAAATAATAGATGAACGGTCATTGTGTCTTTTATACAAGGTGAATTGACTCCCAGTAGTGAAGTTAAGGAGTTTCTGGAGGAGGTGATAGACAAAGCTACAGGTGGAGGTGATCAGGGTGTGAGCAGTGAGCAGGGATCAACAGACAGTGAGAGGAAAGGTCCCACTGAACCACAGAGCCAGGCAGAGGCAGAGGCCCAGGAAAAGGAGGCCCAGATCACAGGTACTATCACAGGTGTAAAAACAGGTACAAACACAGGTGTAAGGATAGGAATAAACAATTGTATAAGGACCAGAGCAGATAGGTATCAATACAGGTACAAACACAAGTATGAAGACAAGTACAGATGGAGGTGTAAATACAGGTATGAACCCATGTGTACAGTCAGGAACAGATACTTATACAAAAGCAAGTGTAGATAGAGACAGATTGGTCTAAGCACAGTTATCAACATAGAAACTCATTTGTACTGACAGGAAGAAACGCTTCATAAAGACAATTGCAAATGGAGCTATATTGACAGGTGTAAACACAGATGTAAAAATAGGTACAAACCCATGTGTATGGGCAAGATGACAAGAATGAACACCTGTATTAAATATAGATAGAAGTGTAAGGATATGTAGTAACACAGGAAGTTTCCACTCGGCCACAAATATACCTGCCCGGTAAAGGTTTTAACACAAAATATTGAATGGCAGTTCATCCTATCACATTCTTGTATACACTCATGAAGATATACAATAAAATACTCGTGCTACATATTCATATAATATTTTCATCTTCATTTGTGATATATTTTTTCTGTATATGTCATTCTGGAAGTTTTCCTATTGTATCTTTGTTGTGTGTGTAATGTTGCAGTTGTACTTGCAGGTGTAAGAAGCCAGGCCACATCCACAGCAGCAGACACTTCAACCACAGACTCCCCAGTCAGTGGAGCACATTCCAAATCTGTAAGATATCTCCTCACATAGGCACAATTATACATGCACATGTTTTGCATCTTTCATGTGGTAACAAACTTCTTGAATATACTCTTTATGTCTCTAAATTTGAAGTATCAAGACGAAAATGGAAGTTTTTGCAAATACTAAAGCTTTTATGTATTGATATTTAAGCAGTTGGATCATTTGGGTTGAATTTCCTTTTACGTAGAACTATACATCTGATTCTAGAGTGTCTCCTAGAATTTGAGTCTGGTAGATTTATATTTGATCATATATATTTTTTAAAGTTTTTTTAAGTGGATGAGCTATACTATTTTTTTATATCAGTCAGTAATTAAGAAAGAAATGGAATGTATTTCTCATGGGTAAATATTTTTAATATCTATTTATATATGGTATTACCATTTCTCATTACAGTGAGTACCATAAAACGAAAGTTTATATCTTTGTGTTATAGCAAAGCACAGAAGGAAGACAGATCTTCAGTCCAGGTCCAAGGGCCCCACCTTTCAGGATCCCAGAGTTCAGGTGGTCATATCTACACCAGAAGTTACTCAGTGAGCTTCTTACTTCACTGGAAGGAGATGTGCACCAGTGGAAAAGGTACATAATATTCTGCAGTGTAGACATTAACATAAGAAATATTGCTGTGACCAACTGAATAGTATAACTTTAATAGTTTATGACGTTACACTTGACTGTATATAACTACATGTAGAACCCCAATATCCTCAGAATGTTATTCTTATTATGGCTGCATTCCACTTATACCTAAAAATGTGGTATTTTGTGATATTGGGACCTTAAACTGGCACCACTAACACCTAAATTCAACTTAAACAGCTTCTAGCTTTAGAGGCATATATGTGGTAGATTTTTTGGTCAATGACATAATCAATATAGTTTATCCTGAGTATCATTTTCTCCCATTGACTGCCTTTGGAAATTGGAACTGTCTGTTTGCACACTTTATTTAATGATTTTATTTGCATCAAAGTTTCTACATAAAATATCCACTACTTTACAACATTGTAGCGTAAAATAGTCCTTTTATTTTGTACTTATACCACAGTAATCTCTACATTTTTGAATGTGCAGCATTGAAAATAATTCCTATATTAGTGTTACATAAATATTCTTTCACCCAAATTAATGAAAAATGTTCACAAATGTTCAGGTGTAGGATCGTTTCAATCCAGTATAAAAACTGACCAATTTATACACTCGCATATTATTTTATAAGCTGTAATGTATTTGTGTAGCCACAGCTCTAAGACAGTGTTGGACTTTGTGAATGCCTCAGAAAACCACATTTTTGTGGTGAATGTGACTCACATGATCTCCCAGCTAGCAGATACACTTATCACTGCAGTAGGGGGTCTACTGCCACTACTGGCAGCTGCAACTTCTCCGGCGGTAAGTGATGAAAGGAAACGTCAGTTTAAATCTAAAACCATAACACAGTGTTAGATTGGCTGCCAGTAGCTAGTAGCCACAACATCTTTTGTGATATGTGAAGAAACAACAGAGATAATATGCTATATGAAAAACATCAGTGCATGTAAAGTTGAATACAACAAACCAATTTCTATTTCCTGGATGTTGAAATTCTTTATAAGATCTAAAATAATCTTGCTTCAAATATAAGCATTGAGTATGCTATATTTTGAATATTTTACATATACTATAAAGTATTATAGTATATGGGGTTGCAGAAGGGGGTGGACAAGATGTTCAGGCTGAAATAATGGGTTTAAATGGAGTTGGGAGAGTAGGTTTGAGGTCAGATAATTGAAAATTCGGATAATAGAGGGTTGGATAATAGAGTTTCTACTGTATTACAGTGTATGTATTGTGGTTCTGTTGACAGGGAGAGATAGAGATGCTGGAGCCAGGTCAGGGTCTTTCCATAGAACAAGCAGTCGGCTTCATGCAACGACTCATGAACATGACCGACATCTTGGTGTTTGCAAGTTCCATCAACTTTGCAGAGTTAGAACAAGAGAAGAACATGTCTAGTGGAGGCATTCTCAGACAATGCCTTAGATTGGGTGAGCATAGCATGTTAACCTTGTAGCATCTTCAAAGTGTCTCAGAATGGTTAAGCACAGTTAAAATTGAAACATCTTAACCTAGTGTGTCAGACTAAATAAACATAGATTGATAACATTGTAACATTCTCAGTGTGTTTGACTGGGTAAGCATGGTTAATGACATTGTGTCATCCTCAGACACTGTCTCAAACTTGGTAAGAATAGCATTGTAATAACATGCTCAGACTCTCACTGTCTCAGACTTAGTAGGGACAGCATGACATTACTACAGAATTTTTATTTTGTGTACCAGAGAAACAGGTAAAGTTTGAGTTGGGTTAAGAAATTTGATTGTTTTGCATTAATCTTACTCTGACTTAAAAATAATTACGGGGTGATTACACTGTCTTTTCTAATGATATTGAAGTTTTGTTTGTGTGTTTTGGCTTAGTTTGAATATTACACTCGTGTATATCCTGATTGTAATTGGGTTGTGATTAGTTAATCTTAGCTCACTTTGTGCGTCCCATATCTAGTTGTAGTTGCACAGATCCTAACCTATCAGTAATCCATTAGCCTGTGTTTCTAGTGTGTACATGTGCTGTGAGGAACTGTCTGGAATGCAGGCGTCGCTTCCATCCGGACAAGATGCCGACACCAACTACTCCCCGCTCCCCTACCAACACTCCACAGACAAACCAGCTCAGCAGATCAAACGGCAAGGTGGATCCAATACAGGCCCTCATCACTGGTGTCAAGGTATCTCAAGCTTAAATATGAAACGTGGTTATATATGTTACAGTAAATATGCGAAATCAGTAAATACGCGTATTTACTGATTTCACATATTTACTGTAACATATATACAACATGGATCTAAAACATTGAGAATCTGTCTTCAAATTTTAACTTTGTATGTTGTCATCTATAGTGTCAGGGATTACAAAGATTAATGATGTGTCTTTTAAATTTTGTTATTATTTATCCATCTGGTTTATACATTAAAGTAAGTAAGTACCGGTATGAAGTATTTATAAACACCACATTGATCTAGACATCTGCTGAGACACTGATGTCAAAGAAGGGATAGTCGAGTGTCCAGAAGAAAGTCTCCCGTGCATGTTAGCATTAGAACCACTGTAAGTGAAAACATCTTGAATGGTATTCTCATTCAAGTGTAAGAAACACTCAACTACCATCTCTCAAGTCCTGGGTTCAGATCCCAGGCTGACTTAAAACAGGAAAATTTGTACTTACTTACTGGTACCTGATGGTTTTCTGTGCACTAGTATGCATTGCTCTCCTCCATCTCCTCCACTACCTGCTGCTATATAACCTCTAGAGTCTGCTCAAAGCAATGTTAAACACAAGTCGATAACACACACACACAAAAAAATACCCTAAAACCATTTTCTATGGAAATTTTTGTCGTTATCTGGACATCCTGGTTTGGCATAGTTATTTAACTTGTCCCTTTTTATTTAACTTAACATAGTAAATTATTTTTATATAAATGTATGTACTAAGTACATGTAAATATAATACAAAGAAAAAGTATTTTGTTTCAACAGTCAGCAGGAGATAGCATGAACCCAATTAAAGATCCAGAAAAACTTCTACAGGAGATGGATATCAACAGGTTACGTGCTGTGGTTTACAGAGATGTGGTGAGTCATGTGATATGCACAGATATTATCCCCATAAGAACTAAATTCTCATTTGAATTTCTGGTCCACTTATTTGTGCTCATGTAAATTGTTGAAAAGATTTTGTTTTGCATGAGAATGAAAGCAGTTTACTTTTCACAGGGTCCTAAAATTTTTGGATACCTAAAAATGATCCAACTTAGTTTAGAAACCCAGTAAAAACTACAGAACCAGGTGCTCATAGAACTGTAGAAACATTGTTTTTTTTTTCTCTACAAAATAACATGGTTGTAACTTAACTTTTGGTTGGATCAGTCTAATGTTCATTCTTCAAATTATTTTCTTTTTTAACAGATCTTTGAAAAGTTACTTTCGATAAATTTGTTTACGTCAGCCATCATATTTGCTGTACTGGTACTCCCAGTTGGAAAATTCTGAAACAGTGGTACCCCAGCTTATGGTTGATAATTTGATAATTGCAAAACATGTATCTGGCCCTCTTTATTGTACCCAGAGACATTCCGAGTTTCCTTCCCCTTTAAACGCTCCATTATGATATGATCTATATTGAGTCAAGAATGTTTGTCAAAGGAAACAAAGGCAGTCTAAAAGTACACACACAGACTGAACATAAAGGCAAAGACTATAGTAACAGTAATTCTAAAATTAAACAAATGTAAACACCAGTAACTGGTTTGTTTGACTGATGAGGAGGAGATCGACTAAACATTCACCTATTGACTATATATGTAGATAGTGTAGACAAAAACTAGTGGGAATGCGGGCTAGTTTGTGTGAGTTACAACCTTTACGTATCTGTTTTCAGGAGGAGACCAAGCAGGCCCAGTTCCTGTCATTGGCCATTGTGTACTTCACCTCGGTTCTGATGGTTTCCAAGTATAGGGACATCCTAGAGCCGGCCACCTCTGTACCAAGCACTCCCGCCCGCAGCACAGCTAGCAGCACCCCCTCGGTCACTCATGTGCAAGGTAACTAACAAACATCAGCCAGTAAACTCAGTATCTTGCACTCCCTTCCCACAGCACTATCTCAATCACTCACAAGCAAGGTAAATAAACCTCAGTACAGAATCACAGCATCTGGCACTCTCTCCTATAGTACCCTTTCAATTATTTGTGCAAGGTAAATAAACCTCAGTCTAGAAACACAGTACCCAGCACTCCCGCCTGCACCACAGCTAACAGTGCCTTGTCAAGTCATTCAGGTGCAAGGTAAAGAAACCATAGCCTGTCAACTCAGTACCCAGCACCCTTGCCCAGAGTACAGCTAATTTGTGTGCAAAGTAAATAACAAACATTAGCCCGTAAACCCTATACCTGGCCCACTGGCTCAGAATAGCTTCCACTTGTTCAATTATGTATGTGTAAGTACAGAGATCAGTCGTACCCAGCAATCCCACTTACAGTACAGTCAGTAGCACCTAGTTATTTAACTGTGTACAATGTAAGTATAAGTATAAGCAGTACAAACCAATTCTGATAAAATACTTCAAATGTGTCAGACCTCTGGTCTCATGGTTTAGAATCTAGTTTGTGCTAACAGGCGAAAAGTGTTTAAAGCAAAGTCCCAGTTTGACTGATATTGGGTAAGTGTAAGACTGTTGCCTTGACCCTTTAAAGGTGGTAGTTCTGTATTCTTGATGCAGAGCAGTAGAGCCATATTATCTGAACATGCTAGGAAAGTGATATTTTCTTTGGATAATGGAATGTTCATTAACTAAAACTTTTTTGTGATTAAAAAGCAGGAAATAGTTATTTGGGAGTTTAAATCTGTATATGTAAAATTGAGTGTACAGAGAAGATATGTTCAGATAATATAGGTTATACTGGTCTTATTTTCCTTTTTTAATTGAAGTTGATTCCTTGAATTTGATCATTACTCTTCAGAAGGCTTAGTTCAAGCTGGCAATCTGTTCTGCTTTGGATAATTCGTACTCGAAATTTCTCTGTTCAATCGTTGTATCCATACTTTGAATATGCTCAAGCATTTTACATGATTAATTTTATTAACTGAAATAGAGTTTTCTAGGTCAGTTATTATTGTTTTAGCCTGTGTTCTTGCTTTCTCTGAAACTTTTTTTTGCTTTAACTAGGTTTCTGTTTGACATAAAGTTGTATCAGTCTTAGTTGGTGTCTGTCTTTATGCTGTCACATTTCACATCTTTCATGCAACACAAAAGAAAAAGCCAAGGAGATACTGGGTAAGTCTAGTAAGGAGGGCAAAGCTGACAAACATCGTAAAAAGGATGTGGACTCTGGGTGCATTAAAAGTGGAGTTAAGTCAGGTGAAGACAGTGTGAAAGTGACAAGAAAGCAGCCTGTCGTGACAATGGGGACAAACCAGATGACAGGTGAAGATGTGATCATGGTGATAGACACAGAAGAGAGTGTCTTGTCACATGTATACGGTGGTGGGGAGGCCAAGGTGATCTCAGGTACAAACAGGATCCAGTCTCCAGTGTCCACTCTGTGGTCACTCACTGTATCAGGCTCAGCTTGTTTGTTGTTATGTGTGTCAGGTATAAACGTCTATCACTGCCAGCTGAACAGTTACTCTGCGATACCAGCATTCACTTGTATGGTGTTGTATGTCTCAGTGTTACTAAGTAGACCTGCATTCCCAGCATGCAGTGGTCTCTCGGTAGTCACAGTTGGAGCATCCACTTATTTGGAAATTGTTATACATGTACAGTATTCTGTCTATTAAGTAGCCTTGTATTGCCAAGCACTTGTTGGTTAGTGGTCACAGTCAAAGTATACACTTATTTGGTGTTCTTTGTCTTCTGTGGTCTTGTGTAGTCATGTATAGCTAGTACTCGTTAGTTAGGCAGTGGTCACTCAGTGGTCACAGTCGAACCAATTTATTATGTGTCTCTGTGTTCCAGTGTATTCACAAATACAGTGAGTACTTGGTGTCCACTCGGGGGTCACCGAGTGGTCACAGCAGCCTCTTGATTATCTTCCTCCATGTGACAGTCATGGAAACAGAAATCTGTTTTCCAGTTTGTGTACACTACTGAAATTTTCAGAAATTTACCTTGATATTTCCGAGTTTTAATTTCCACTCATGTATGCAAGCAACTGTATTTTTATCAGTGACAAGACAAGCAAGTGCCAGTTTTTGTTTGTTTCAAAGCACAGTGAACTAGGTTTGGTTTTTGTAAATGGTTGGACCACCACTCTTTGGTGCTGACAATTCTTAGTAGTTACAGCTACAGACACTGCTAGTCTGATGCTTTGTGACTGTTTCAATGTGCTAGTAGAAACTTTGTTGATGGCCCTTATGACCCTGACCTTATCTCACAAAGAAACAGAAACTGTAAATACTCTTCAGGTTCAAACCCCTTCAACTTGAGCTTTATTTTATATCAGGATAAAGCAAGGGTCAGTCCTCTGACATATTTATCAAATTTTGGTCCTAATATTTTTGATTGAGGTGGCATAAGTGGAGATAAATGAAATGTTATCTGGAAAGGGCTTTTGAAACAGTCACAGCATTCCACAAAATTTTGGAAGTTATCAGGGCCAGGATTCACAAAAGGTCTTAGACAAAAAATTGTCTTAACTTTAAGAGAAAAGTCTTAACTGTGCAAGAATTTTGTCATAAAGTTAAGACTTTTTTTGCTTAGACAAAATGGGATTCACAAAAGGTCTTAGACAAAAAATTTTCTTAGATTTTGTCATAACTTTAAGACCGCTGCAGGGCAGACTTAAGTAATCTTTAAAATATTCCATTGCATGTATTTACATTTTACCCTTTGTTATGAAAACAACATATATACCATTGGGATCTATACTTCCTAGAAAAGTAATTTCTGTGGATTGTAATAGAAATTTACATCATTTAATTACCTATAAATTTCCACATTTTACCTTCTTGTGGTAAAAATATTGCCATAAAAATGGCTGACTCACAATAAAACACAAAGACTATTATTTTTACATAATTTTACAAAAAAAAAAGTAACATATCTGTTTTATAATTTTGCAGAGCATGTTTGGTGTATTTATCAATGAAAAATGTTTTACTAAAATTTGTTAATTTGAATTCAAAGTAGTTAAGATTTTTTGCACAAATTTTGTCTCGGCTAAGATTTTGCTAAGCACTTTTTGTGAATCCCAATTTAAGAGAAATCTTAGCTAAGACAAAAGTCATAACTTTAAGACTGATCTAAGCAAAAAAAATTGTCTAAGACTTAAGACCTCTAGTGAATCCCAGCGCTGGAAAAGGCTTTTGAAACAGTCACAGCATTCCACAAAATTTTGGAATTCCATCCATACTTGCTTGAGTGAAATTTTTATACTTTAATTGCATCCACCCAAAGCATCCGGTAGATACTTTGTTTAGCACTAACTACACCGCCCCCACCGCCACACGTAGAGAGATTTTCAATGTTAACACTCTCGGCGGAAAACTAGACCAGCTTTCAGGATATCTTCATTGGAAGGTAAGCTTCTCTGCAACTGAAATTAGCCTCATTCTGAAAAACAAGTTGGCCACACTGAGCATTTCTTTGGAAATTACCTTCTTTCTACTGGCTGGTTCTCATGACTAGAAGGTTGAATCTCTTCATAGGTGATACGTATAACAGATATGTATGTCTTCTACAACTATGCAGACATTTAACTTTGAAGCTCTCCATTCAAGGTCATCCACAGAGTGCCAAAGTACCCCACATAGAGGACTTGAAAAGTGGCTATATCTCCCTTATTGTTGTTCTAAAAGGTTTGGCATGTGAAGCCAACCTATAGGAAATCGTGGACTGGGAATCTTCTGATGCTGTCAGATTTGACTTTGGGCCCCTTCTTCGAGATGAAACGAGGACAGCCAAACTTAAAAAGCTTGTAACTTGCTTATTATTGGTCCTAGAGGTTTGCAATGTGAAACCAACTTATAGTAATCATGGGCTGGGAATCTTCTGATATAGTCAGATTTGACCTTGGGCCCTACCTTCAAGGTCAGACAAGGGCAGCCAAACTTAAAAGTGCTTATAACTTGCTTATTATTGCTCCTAGAGGTTTGGGCTGTGAAACCAACCTGTAGGAACTCATGCTCTTGGAATCTTCTGATATGGTCAGATTTGACTTTGGGCCCCTCCTTCAAGGTCAAATGAGGGTAGTCAAGCTTAAAAGTGCTTACAACTCACAGACTCGGAATATTTGATTGCACTGAGCCTTCATTGCTAGCTCAACTGCTCACTGGCTTTAGTGAGTTGTCGTTCCGGTGGATACAATTTGCATCGGTTCTGATTTTTTATTGTTAAATATGCTTAAATTTTTGGGGTGTTGCATATTACGTATGTTTTTCTTTCTTTTTTTAAAGCTGCAGAATTTCACTTTAAAACCAGAAGCTTTCCAGAAAGCTATTTTTGCATGTTCTGATATTTGTTTGAATTAATTTCATGGTATAGTGCAGTGTTTTTAATATATCTCATACATGTCATAGTCTATGCACTGCAGACATTGACTTGGGTATGGGAAAAACAATTTGTTCATTCACAATGTACTATGATTTTGAAAATATGTGTGCACATATTTTTATTTATTTAATTCATGTTTTTATGTAGTTTAACTTTTTATTTAGAGTTAAGGTTTGCATGGTGAAGTAAAACAGTGTCGAAGTTTGCCCAAGCGTTAACTATATCATTAAGAAAATAAATTTGAAAATTTCTTATCCAATATTTTACATGAATATTTTAACAAATAAGTGAAAGAAAATTTCTTTGTTAAGGTAAGGTAAAAACACAAGTGTCACGTGTGGACAATGTAATTTATTAAGATGAATCATAATAAGTTATTAATTTAGATGAATTCTCATTACTCATTTTTAAATAGAATTTAATTCTGACAGGCTTTTGTAACAACTGTTTCATCGCATGGACATAGAAAGTGTCTTTATGTCAACTGTGATAGTATAGATTCCTTGAGCTTAATGCTCTATGTGGCAGGTTCTTAATACATGTCTCAGTGGCATGAAGCATTGTATTTCCCTTGAACAAGATGCCATTCACTTGCAACTTTTACCTCCCCCCATCTTATTTTATAACTATTTTACTCCACAGTGGAAGGAGACACATGTGTAATGGATCTTGTCAATTGTACATCCTTATCCCAGGATAGAACCTCAGACCTTGTGCTCTGAACACCAACACCTTCACCACTAGGCCAGAGAGGCCTCTTGAAATGTAGGTGTATGAACAGGTGTGTCAGGTGTGCAGACTGATTAGATGTGTGTTGTTTTTCTGTTGCAGAGGCATCAGGTGAAGGGAATGAGGAGACCACAGCATCTCAACAAGACCCTCAATCAAATGGAAAAGGTAGGCCTTTGAAAAGTTTTCCATTTTCAAATATTCTGTATTTTATGTTGTCTATTCTGACTTTATTCTAAAATCAACTGATGATAGATACTTATTTTCTAAATATCCCATTACCTTGCTTTTAATCATAACAGATATAAGTCATCAATATAGACACAAGTTACAGATCCTGATGCCTTGGTTTTAGTCAATATGTTAGTTAATATTTTAGTCATTTTGGTGTGTGATATCAAATGATGAAGATTTCAGTCTGTCCAGAGAAAGTACTGTTAAGACAGTCAGTGTTTTACGTTTTGGATATCAATAATTATTCAGTAGGTTACTGGTGTGACCAGTGTAGTTGTTGAACCCTTTTTTAATGTCATTAACCAATTTTTGAGGCTTGGAAACTAACAACCTCTGTTATTTTGTTTACCTGTACTGATATGGTTAAAAGGTAGATGTGTATGTAAGTGAGCTATAATGTAAAATCACAAATGATTATTGATATTGAAATGACAACCCCCCCTCTCTCTCTCCATTATAATATCTGGTTCTTAAATATTCATTGTAGTTTTCATTATTTTTACCAAACAAAAATCAGAATATAATTTAACCATTCCCACCACTGTAACTGTTATCTTGCAGAAAGTTCAGCAGAGGATGATGATGAAGAAGAAGATGAAACAGAAGATAGTGAAGAAACAGAGGAAAGTGAGGAGGAAGAGGAGGAGACGGGAGAGGAGGATGTGAAACAGCAACCAGAAGATGTGAAGGAACAACCAGAAAATGTGAAGGCTGACAAACAAGATATAGAACAAGAGGAGGAAGATGTGAAACAAGAGCAACTAGAGGTGACACAAGAGCAAGAAGATGTGAAGTCTGATGTGACACAAGAAAAAGAGGATGATGAAACTGATGTGAACAATGAAAAACAAGATATGAAGGATGATGAAAAGGAAGAGGAGGGTCAAGAACAAGAGAAGCAGGAAGTGGATAATGTACAGAAGGAAGATGATGACAAGGTCGAGGTGAAGGATGAGAGTAATGATAAAAACCAAGAGAATGAAGATATCAAGGATGCTGAAGACAAAGGAGGCAAGGAGGATGTCCTTACTGAACAGGAAAAGGCTGGTGTGAAGCAAGAGGAACAGGAACAGGGTATAGCTGAAGTGGAGGAAGGGAGTACTGAGGGTGAAACCGCCAAGTCTGATGCTACAGAACAGACAGCAGAGGCCAGCAGTGAGGAGCCTGAGCAACAGGTTGAACAACAGGGTGAAGTAACAGAGGTTCAGCAAAGTACAGAGGATCAGCAAAGTACAGAGGATCAGCAAAGTACAGAGGATCAGCAGGAAACACAGGAGGAGAAGGAGGAAGTTGATGGTAAAACAGGAGACACTGTGGATGAGTCTAAAGTGAATGGATCAGAAGAAGAGTCTGTGGAGAAGCCAGTACAAGGAGCACAGGAACCAGGGGATAGTATCACTCAAAACACAGTGACTGAGAAAACACAAGTACAAAAAGGTGAGAATAGTAACAACATTTTTGTATTCATAAGTTTAAGTTCAAATGCTTTATTGAACAGTAGTGGCTATCATAGTGGTATGTACTGAAATTATCATAAAATGTATTTGTTTCACCTAAAATTATCATTTACAAAAATACCTTGTGGGGTCTTTTTTTTCTAAAATATGATATTACACAGAATGGCTTGGTGTTTTTATACGTCATATGTTGTTTCTTTATTTCTGTTATCAAATTTGGCAAACGATTCTATGTCTTTCACCTTTCTGGTTGGGTTATTCATAATCTTGCTCATGGTAACATACAGGAAGTGCTATGGGTTTGTCCAACTACACCAAGGATGTAACTTTATCTTTCTTTTGTAATCAAACAAGTGGTCACTGAGATACCTGAGTTTGATGATGTGCCCATTGAAAATGGTGTGAGTGAGAGTGAGGCATCTGTAGGTGCTGTGGATGAACTGAGACAAAACACAGAGCCAGTAAGTCCTACAGATCCAGGCACTCCAACCCCCCAGCCTGCAGGCATCTCAGCCATTACTTTCACTTCTCAGCAACAGCCACAACCTACAACAGGTAGGTAGACAGTGAAGACAGGGAAAGCAATCTTGTGAAAACTTTGCTATAGGGTGTCTGTCCAGTCACATTCAGGAGTTAGACACATTCTAGTGCAGGAGAAGTAGTGGTATATCAATATATTGGTATGGTATTTGTATTTCCACATTTACACTAGGATGAGTAGGGATGTTTATCTCATTATACAGATGAAGTGTCCTGATTTATATTATACCTTAAAATACCTTTGGTATCATTAGGTCATCAGATGAGTCACAAATCTCAACATATCTATAACTCCCAGAGTGCAGGTGACATAATGGGACATATTGCTATAATCTTTCATGATTTGATGTTTTTTCAATACCTCACAGCAGTACATATACAATACTTGAATAACGACATTTTAAATATGTATTGATATCATTAACACCTAATTTACCTAGGACTCTGAAATGGGAGAGTTTGTGGTAGAGATGCCGAAGGTTTAAGTAGGAAAACTGTAGAAACATTAACAGACTGCAAAGTTTAGATTTTTTCTACAGTTGTGATATTGGGATGAAAAACTAGACTGGATATTTATTTTTGAATAAATGACCCAACTTCAGGTAACCATGTTTCAGTGTCATCCACCTGGAAGTACATGTATAGATAATAGAAAATTAAGCAGCTGATGTGAAAAAATATCTAAAATAAATTATCTGTAAAAAAAGAAAAATCATGTGGAAAAACATTTACATTAACATTTAACAAATCTGACTGAAAATCAAGTTTTGTCTGATGTTTTTGGATATTTTAGTAGTTTTATGAGTACCTGGTTTTACCAGTTTCTACTCTGTGTCACAACAAAGTCAGTTCACTATCAGGTGCCTTATCACAGACTTAGTTTCTTCCACCAGGTAACTGTCATTCATGAAATGTCATAATGCATTGAAATCAATGTTAAGCCTTAAAACATTCAACCACTTTATGCAGGTAATGCTACAGACAGCCAGCCTCGACCTGAGAAGTTGGACCTGCCAGCCTCTATGCCACAGCCCTTGGCCCTACCCACACCCAAGCAGGAGGGCAACCTCACAGACAGGCTGGAAAAAGCACTGGGAACAGTGGCACCCCTGCTCAGAGAGATCTTTGTGGACTTTGCTCCATTCCTGTCAAAGACGCTGCTAGGCTCACATGGACAGGAGTTGTTACTTGGAGGTGAGTTCAACCATTCTGAGTATCAGTGAATCTTTTATTGACAGAATAACAAATACCCATTATACTTAAACATAATTGGCTGATCTCAAAAAGATTGCTGATTTTACATTGCAGCAAATGTTCATTCTCCCTGACAGTATAAAGTTAATACATTTGTTGTTTGTTGCTTAAGACAGACAGTTTTTGTTTGACTATAGTAAGAATTGTGGATATAACCACAGTATATGAAAGTATCTACCTTATATTTCCTTGACTTGAAATTCTTCAAACATTTATGGTGTCTGCGACTATATAGTGCCTCTCCTCTAATGCAAACTTGGCACAAATTTTTAAGCACGAGCTCCAGTGAGGCTCGCACTTCTAGGTATCACTTTTTTTATCGCAGTACTCTCATTGCTTTGTGGTGTAGTGTGATGAGTACCTCTCTCATCACTGAAGTAAAGCAGCAATGGGCTACATTAGTACTTGGATGGGTGACCGCATCAGTGCACTACTCCTGTCTCTGATGTCTAGCTCGTGCTAGTAGACCGAAACTCCTTTTGGCTTTGTTATCAGTTTGTCTCTCTTTCAGTGGTGACCTCAGGTGGTGAATTCCACAAACTGTAGCAAATTTCCTGTCCCACTCTATATAATAGGGATGGGTCGGTAGGCCTGGTATCTCGGTATTGAGAGCATTTTAGTGAAATACTGTGACGAGATTTTGAAACTGCCACTTCACTTGTCAGCACATATATATTGGAAGGAAGAGTTAAGATATTAGAAACATACCCCAAAACTGAAGAAATTATATGCTTTTATCCCAAATTTTCATCCATTTGCAGACTTTTATAAGCGATACTTTGAGCTGAACTGCCATGTTTTGGTTACGACACTTTATAACCTCAATTTTGCTTGTCAACTCATATAAATGAAGGAAAACTTAAAACACTGAACAAAAACCAGAAATATGAAGATATTATACGTTTTTAATTGCATATTTTGTTCATTTATGAGCTTTTATTGCAACATCGTTGAGGAAACGTCCATGTTTGTTTGGGGTGTACTAAAACACGGAGTCCTGATTTCGGTATGGTTTTTAATTGGCGACCTCCCGATGTACATATTTTTCATATCGACCCATCCCTACTCTATAACAGAGCTGACAACAGTAAGATACATTCTCAAGTTAATTTTAGTGTTTGTATTAGAGGTGACATTGAACACATTATGGTTACCTGCCAAGTAGCTTTCAGTAAGAGGACTTGGCAGTGTTTTACTCCTATGTAATATGAATATATGTGGTACATTTGGTGCACTTTTCAGGCCTTGTGACACTGAAGCAAAGTACATCTGTGGTGGAGCTTGTGATGTTGTTGTGTTCCCAGGAATGGCAGAATTCTCTGCAGAAACACGCAGGCTTAGCATTCATAGAACTCGTCAATGAAGGAAGGTCAGTCGTCAAATGAAGACAATAAAATGCATAGCAAATAACTTGCCCAGTGCATTACTAGAGCATATAGAATTTGATTTGTTAAAATATACAGCACCATCTGCCATATATATTGTTTATTGATGTTACAAATCATATTTTATCCCCTTTATAACACGGAGAACTGTGCACTCAGTGAAAATGCATCTCTGTGCATGTTGTCGGAATATTTTCTTGTTAAACATTGTCAGCTGTTACATTCTCTAACATGATTCTATAGTATAGTCTCGAAAACAAATTTTTAGAACAAATAATAAATTGAAAGCTGAATTGAAAACACTGAATGTCATTTCATAATAGAAATAAACTACTTCTGCTTGGACTTTATCATGATTCAATCACAAAATCACCTCAAATAAAGGAAAAGGTTCTTGACCTTTATTTTGAGGCTATTTTCTGAATGAATTATCGGATAAAGACTATATTTTTACACTGAGGTCATTGTTGTGCTTTATATCCTTTTTGATTCAGTGTTGTTTCAAGACAGGCTGTCAGTGAATCTCCCTTATAAGTTGGATTCAAACCCATGACCAGAGAACTGAAAACCAAGTGATTAAACATATTAGCGACTTGTTCAATGAACCGTTTTTATCCCCATACAGAAATATATTCTATTCACTTACATTCTCTTGTGAGAAGTTGTTCCTGAAGGAAACAATTTATCTCGGAAACCAGAGTGTCTAGAGTCTATTATACACTACTACTTTACTTAATACTCTATAACTTGCATTTATTTTCAAATGAATGAATAATAGTAGATCTTACATTTTATATGTAATTGCATGAATGTATAACCAGTAGGTTTGCATTAAGGTTGCAATTTTGAAACTTATGTCTTGGTAAATTCCCAGAATTCCTTAGGAGTTTCTGTAAAGATTGTTTTCGCTAAAAAAACATAACCAGTGTGAGGATGATTCAGTAAATGATATCATTGGCTCTAGGTTACTGTCCCATGCTACAAGAGACCATATTGTGAGAGTTGCCAATGAGGCAGAGTTCATACTGAACAGGATGAGGGCTGATGATGTGCAGAAGCATGCTGAATTCGAGGTATGTTTACATAACAAGACACTTTTATTCTTTTTTTTTACCATAAATAAGAGTTGGAATAAAGCAGATGCTAACACATTGTACAATCTGCAGTTATTAATGTGTTTGGAGTGTTTATATACTGTTATATACAGTGCCTCAGCAGAACGTCAGGGTGAGTTCATACTTGAAACATATTTGTAACAAATTTGATTTTTGCAGTTTAGTAATTTGTCCCATTTTAAGCTCGCGCCCTTTTTAAAGTCAAGTGATAATTAGCTGATCGTATGACTGTGAACCAGATATGCCTGCACTCCGCTTTCTTATATCCCAATGTTAAAGAATGTGTATTTAACGCATATGCATAAAGAATGGGAGTTTCTGACTGTGTTTTATTTGAGAGATTTTGATTCAAGACCTGCAATTGCAGAGCCAAATGTATAAATTTCTCTAAATTACATCGCCATGATTCATGTTTTGTGCTTTTGAAAAGTGTATGTGACTTTCAGTACAATCCAATTCCTTGCCTTGCAAGGCCTATGCGCTCAGTGGGTAGAGTTTGAATTAACTTAATGTGTCTTTTAGTACCATGGTACACAACATATCGATGCATTTCATTAAGTTTTTCTTTCAGGACCTTTACATATAAGTGCCATACATAGCCTCAAGTCTTTGTTTAGGACCTGTGTACACATGTGTTATATTCACTATTTGTTTTGTGGCCTGTGCTTGAATTTCCAATCTTTCAGGGGCTATAAGTAAGAAAATGTGAATTTCATCAGAGTATGTGACCTTCACCAATGAGAAAATCCCCTTCTATTTCCGTGACTTGTGGGAAATTCTTTACATATTTGTGATATTTTTTTTGTGAGTACGTTAGACCCACATTCTCTCCTGATGCAAAGTCAACACACATATGGATTTCTTGGTCCTATTTTTAAAGGGTCCCCCTCCTAGTGATGAAATTTCACAAATTGTGGCAAATTTCATTTTTATTGCGTAAAATAGCCTTACCTTATCCTCACAAGTGCTTGTTTGGTTTTGTGGAGCAAAACGTATCGACCGACAAAATTTTTTAAGGAATATTCTTGTCACAAGAGGTGACCCCTTTGTCTGCGCATGTCCGCGCTTGCGCAGTAGTGGTTGTCGACAGACGATTGTCGAGAGATCTTCATTATATTTTTGGTCGATATGGGAGCAACACGTATTTTCTTTTATTATCGTCCATTTACAGACGAAGATCTATGAAGTTTTGAAGCGTGCAAGCGTGCACCTACCTGTATTTATCCATTATTCGACTGGTACTACCACTAATTCTGCCTCCCTTGTCCTGAAAAGGGTCAGAATAAAGATGTTTTATACAAGAAATCTTGCTGTGAAGTCTTCAGCGGAAGACGTTATACGGCTGCACTCACCTTCTATTCGACTGGAACTACCTGCTTGTCGAGGAAAGGGTTGCAAGAAGAGTTTGCTGTGAAGTTTCCAGTGGGAAACAAAGAAGAAAGAATGTAGTTATCTTTGCAACGGAGGTCGTAGATTCTTTACTGGGAGTGGAGCGCCACTCTGTTACAGTAATAGGTCTCCCTCCAAAAGAACCACTACAGAAGTGCATCCACTGATCCTGGCAGTTATTATTTTGCTGTAAATTTGGATGAAGATCCAACACAATTACCTATGGTGGCAGTATGTGTTCTGCTTGTCCTTTCAGTCCTGTTGAAGAGTTGCATAAATCTACTAGACAAGGAAATTTTCACTTCCTAAGGCTATATGTCCCCAATAGTTTATTCTGGAGCTGGCTAGACGAGATACTGTGTTGAACTCAGTACCTACAACCCTCACGTGTGTGTTTGAAGTGGCTTCACAGAACTAGTGTTATCTTCAGTATTACTGGTATGAGAGATTTTATCGCCATCCCAGAGTTGTGCGAATCGTGAATTGAGATTGTCGAATTATTCCCCAATCGAATTCACCAATGCCTGTACTACCCACAATGCAAAGCGATGACGTCAGACAGGAAAACATGGCTGCAGTAAATATCGCTCACTTCTGGCAATTAAATGCTACAAAAGGAAGCGATTTATCCACTCAAGAATTGCAAAACTCCAGGTTTCCATGGCAGTTTATTCTTCGTAAAGAAACTTGGCTAATGACGACTTATGATACTTCCCAGTGTCCTGAAGTGATTCTACCTACGATTTGAATGGTTGGTGTCCACGAGTGGGGTTCCTTTACCGTGTTATTAAAGACCGGCTTGTCCCTTCATTTACACTGGAGACACAAATTATTAGAAATTCGGTTACAAAAGATGCGTTCTTCTATGTACCGACTCACCAAGATTTTCAACATCTACTTCAGTTTAATGTACACTGGCAAACCTATCAGTTCAAAGCATTATAAAATTCGGGTTAGCGACCCCTCTACAGTTTCGTGCGAGTAATAAGAGGCAAATCTCATTCTTCAGTCTCACGGAATAGGAGTTCACCATATACCTGGACCACTGGTTGTTAAGTGTACGTAGAAGACACCAGTATTGGTTTCAAATCAAAGAACTCATCCAATTATTCAACAACTGGCTTCGTAATATCGATTTCCTAGGCTACCACTGCATTTTGGTACCAGGAAATTTCTTTCACCATATACCTAGACTACTGGTTGTTTAGTGTACGTAAAATACACCAGTATTGGGTTCAAACCAAAGAACTCATCCAATTATTCATTAACTGGGCTTCGTGATATCGATTTCCTAGGTTACCACTGCATTTTGGTATCAGGAAATTTCTTTCACCATATACCTAGACTACTGGTTGTTTAGTGTACGTAAAAGACACCAGTATTGGGTTCAAACCAAAGAACTCATCCAATTATTCATCAATTGGACTTCGTGATATCGATTTCCTAGGTTACCGCTGCATTTGGAACCAGGAATTTTCTTTCTACCTCGAATAATTTAGATACCTGAGAAGCTATTCAAGACATGGCGATCTTATCACAATTAACCCCAAGGTTGCTTATTTCCCAGGTAGGGATACTAGCATCTTTGGAAAAGACTATACCAATGGGTCAGTTATGTATGTGTGCCTTTCAGTGGTATCAAGAAAAAACTGGCAATATCTCCAGTCACTAGTTGTGAGAATTCCTGTTTCAAATCCTTCTGAAAAGGCATATTCAGTGGTGGAAAATGCCAATAAATGGGAAATAGGATGCCATTTCTATACACGGGTGCACAATTCCCTTATTTTCGTAGATGCATTAAACCAGGGTTGATGATCCCATCTATAAGCATCACAGTTAGTGGCTTTGGACAGTTAAAAATGTATATATTACATTTCAAGGTCATACAGCTGAGGGCAGTGTGTTCAGCCCTTAAAAGCCTTCAAGACAAATTCCACACAAAAGAATTCTTATAGCATCAGACAACACCACTGTGTTCGGTTATCTGAACAAACAGGGGGGGGGGGGGGGGGGGGGAGCGTATACCTCCTAGTTTGGCGCAGCTTGGCCTACTGCAATCCTTGAAATATACTCATAACAGACATATTCTTGGTTGCTTAAAGGTCATACTCAACATAACTCCACAAGGGATAAAGGTTTGGCGCATCCTGGCCTACTACAATCCTTGAAATATACTCTTAAGAGACAGAAATATACTGGGGTTACTTAAATGTCATACTCAATGATCCCTACAGAAGGGACAAAAGTAATATGTACAGAATGATTCTTACTCCCTTTATGGTTCTAGACAACGTGCAAGTTTGGCACAAATCAACAATAGGTGTTTTATGCAGGTATGCTGCATCTTGGCCTACTGCAATCCCTGAAATATTCTCATATGAGCCAGATATATTCAGGGTTGCCTAGATGTCATGACAGCCTCTCCACAAAGAACGAAATAATTCAGACAGGAGAGTCTTCATCTTTAATATTTTATTTGATTTACATAGTTTGTCAAATACCAATGGTACAGATGTTTGCCACCAATATGAGTTACAAGCTTCCATTCTATGTTGCCAGTCCCGGATGCAAATGCTCTGAACATAGATGAATTAAACATCTTGTTGGAGGTTCTGGACTGCTAGGCCTTTTGTCCTATACCACTTATTCCAAAAAGTCATTGAACAAGTGAACACCAGGTGCAAAATGATTGTGGCCCCTTGGTGGCCCATGATGCATTGGCTTTGTTGTCTGGTGAGTCATTCAACCAAACCTCCATTACAGCTACTTCACTGGTCTCAAAAACAGCCATTCAGTCAGAAATACCATCTAAATCTGTTGCATTGGCACCTTCATGCTTGGCACCTTAACACCACTCAGAATCTCTTATATCATTCTCTGGGCAAGGGATAGAGAGATTTAGGGCATCTCAAGGACCCTCATCTTGGAATGTATGAGTCATGATGGGCCATTTTGAGCTCTGGTACCCACAGAATAAGGTGGCCATCTCAGAGCCTACGGTCTCAAATATACCAGATTTTTTGATCCATTTACTTGCAAAAATCTGAAACCTGTCACTATTGTTGGCTTTGCAGCAGCCATAGCTGATCATTTACCTTTTTGTGCAGGAGTTGAGCAAAAGCCTGGATCTTTATAGGCCTATTGCAAGTGTTTATAGAGAGAAGCCCACTGCTAACACAGGTGTAGCATCAAGGGATTTGCCTTTGCTTCTGTTGGTTTTCACAAAAGACTCCTTATTAACCTTTAAAGGAGGTCAGTCAGTTTGACTTGCAAGACTGTTGCAATGGCATTGGAAGTGTATTCTGGGACTTTGGCTCCTTCAGACACAAGCCTCATAGGAAGGAGGTTACAGTTTCTCCCTCCTACCTACTTTTTCAGCAAGGACCTATTAGCCTCAATTGGTCTAGATTGGCTCCAGTGGTCACTTCAGCTCTAGATCATTCCTGAACTCAAATTGCCTGGACACATGTTTCGTTGTCCTCCTACAGCACTTACATCCTTCATGGACAGGACTACTGCTTGGAGAAAAGGGAAAGTCTCCTTCTCCTGCCTTTTAGCAAGAACCAGTTGGCTTCTGATGCTCCAGATGGCTCAAACCAGTGGTCATTCCAGCTCACAAACCTTTCCTGAGCTGACGTTGGACTGATGTTGTGACACTCTGCCCTCTTACAGTACTTAGTTACTATCAAGACAGTACAAGTACTTCAAGGAGGTGAAGCATCTCTTGCTCATATCTTTTAAGGAAGGCTTGATGGAGATATTTTGAGTTCTGGTATCTCTTCCTGGATCAATCTGGATGCATGATTAGATTGCCAGTCCTTTAATTCTGATTCCCAGAATCTATACATTGAGGCACATATTACATACATGGCTGCCTCTTTAGTTTTCAAGAGTGGGGTCTTACCTGAGCAGATATGGAACTCTTGTTATTGGAAGACCCACAATTCTTTACTACATTCTACTTGAAGAAGTAGCTTGGCAATCCCATGACCAGTCCATGAACAAATTGGGCCTTGTGGATTCACCTCGGCATGTAGTCAATTTTTGTGTATTTATACATGTTATTCATATGACTCACATATTTATGTTCTCTCCAGTTATACAAGTCTTGTGTCACTGACATATGTCTTTCTTGGCTTTCATATGGCCCCATATCTGCAGTTTATGCAGTTCAGTTTGCCTGCTTGGAGATATTCTCATTGCCAGATGATGACATCTTGTTTGGGGATTCATGCAGACATCTCCGGCCAATACTGGGTGATGGTTAATTCTGCTATATGATTTGTTGTAAAATTGTCTACAACAGCAACAGCAGCAACAATGACGTCCACATCATGGATCTCTTGTTGAGGGTAGCAAGTTACTCATCTGTGATGAAGAAGTAACTTTTAACCTAAGATGTGGTGTATGGAAGCTTATCTTATCCTCTTATCAGTGCTTTATTTGGTGACCCCTTGTCTGACAATCATCTAACAGTGTGGCCAAAACAAATACCCTCCACCTGTTATGGTTGTATTCAAGCACTTGTGAGGATAAGGTAAGGCTATTTTACGCAATAAAATGTAACAAATTTTATTGTAATTTAACTTTTTACAAGTTAAATACTTACCTTATCCTCACAAGGATAAACCCACCCTACCTCCCCGCATAATTTGTTTTGCTGGGGACCAAAAATACAATGAAGATCTCTCGACAATCGTCTGTCGACAACCACTACTGCGCAAGCGCGGACATGCGCAGACAAAGGGGTCACCTCTTGTGACAAGAATATTCCTTAAAAAATTCTTGTCGGTCGATACGTTTTGCTCCACAAAACCAAACAAGCACTTGTGAGGATAAGGTAAGTATTTAACTTGTAAAAAGTTAAATTACAATAAAATTTGTTACAATTTCTAATTCTACACACATTCCATCTTTTCTTTATTTTAGGGCTCTTGTGCTCAGACCGTGGTTGAGAGACGGGATGAAGAAAAGCTTTGTGATCACCTGATTACTTCCGCCAGGAGACGAGAGCATGTAATCGCAGGAAAGCTGAGGGACAGAGTGCTCAACATCATGAGCAACAGACACGGTTGCTGGGGAGAATGTGCTAATGGGTGCGTAGTGGGAAGATGGGGATATATACTGATTGATTGTAAGTGTACCTTGAGTATTAGATATGTACTGAGGAGATACTGTGTAAGCTTTGAGTAATAAGGTACTGAGGGATTGTATGTGTACCTTTGAGTAATGGCTGAGTACTGGTGCAATACTATGTTGAGATACAAAGGGATTAGAGTAATTTGCATTAGTAATTAGTAATTGTTATTTAATGGTGCACAGAACTGGGGTGGCAGCACTTAGACAATTGTGAGACATTGAATAGTACTGTGTAATATTTAGAAGTGAAACATTGAGAAACTTTATTGTCATATTGTGTATTTTACCAGAAAAAGAGATTTCTGGAAGATAGATTCATGGGAAGATGACAGTCGCAGACGTAGAAGACTAGTGAAAGACCCAAATGGAAGTACACATCCTGAGGCTGCACTGAAGGCCGCATTGGAACATGGTGAGTATTTATTTCAGTGGGTGGGTATTTAGTGCCAAGTGAAGTAGAAAATACAATCAATACTGTAGAATTGCTCATCATTGCTAGTTGTATATTACCAGCTAATGTTGACCTGTATGTTTTTTTTTAGAAGTAGTTGCAAAAGAGGATGTAGTGAATGTGTTAAAGTTACATATAGCTATTAGTTCTACATTATTTGCTAGCATCGATCTCCAAGTATTTGACTATTCATATCTGCAGGCACTACAAAGGATGCAATCAATACCTTAGAGTTGCACATCACTTGCAAGCATTCATCTGTTATATGATATTCATACCTGCAGGCACTACAAAGGATGCAATCAATACCTTAGAGTTGCACATCACTTGCAAGCATTCATCTGTTATATGATATTCATACCTGCCGGTGCTACAAAGGATACAATCAATATTTTCTTTAAAGGTTGCATATCACTGCCAGTTGAACGTCACTGTCTCACATTGACCTGAATGATTTTGTTCTCTGCAGGTGCTACTGAGGATGCAATTAATGCGGCACGGGATGCTTTGCATGCACACCTAGCAGCCTCTCAGAAGGGACAGACGCAACATGTGCAGGACACGAGCGAGGATGACCTCAGCCTGCTGGATGACAAGGAGACGGACATCGACTTTGCAGGTGAGAGCCTAGACGGTCCTAAATGTAACCTAAAAATACTAAAACCATATTCACATTTCTAACTCTTGTTTAGTGAATACTGACTCCAACAAAAACTTAAGATAAACACCCTTCCGTTCTTAGATCTAAAGTATTGTTCATGAATCCAGCCCCTGGTCAAGCTGTGCATATAGAGAAACTTTTTTAAAATGAAACACTTGCTCCATCTCTTTCAATATGCATAAGAATGAAACTTGAATTTGGCAAAAAGTTGGTCTTATACTCTGGAACATCTTTATCATATGTGTGATGGTGTTTAAAGTATTCTCATTGAATCTTTTATCTCAAAAATTGATCCCACAGATTATAAATTTATATATTTATTAGGTTAACATATAGCATGTGCCCATCACTCAGCATGCTAAAGATTGAAATATTCATTTCTTGCTTAAGACTAATTAAAACATATTCTTTCTTTTTTTTTTTTGTCAAGTAGTTAAGTCTTATCACAAAATTATTCCAGAATTCATTTCACCAAAAGTCCCCATGTTGGATAGAGAATTTGCAAATTTAAATCAAATTTTTATATTTAACTGTACAAATAACCCAAAAACCAAAGTAAGTATTATTTGTGCACATCTCCCAAACACAAAGCCCAAAACTGACCACTAAACCATAATATTACTCAATCTTGACCAGTGGGTGGGGGAAACAAATTTGGACTGGTTCTGTGCTCTGTGCAATCAACTCTTATATTTAACCTTCTCAGTTGCGGTATTTGGAATATGTATTTAACCTTCTCAGTTTTGGTATTTGGAATATTTTTAGGTTCTTATTAGGCCTCATTGGCTGACTGTAACAGGGATGAGTTGGTGACATCAGTTTCAGGATCATTTCACTGAAATACTGTTTTTCAGCACATATAATTATGAGAAAACACTAAGTAATAAATCCTAAATCTGAAAAAAATTATAAACCTTTATCTCATAGTTTTGTAAATTTTAATACTTTTTTCTCCGAGCAGAACAGCCATGTTTTGTTTTCATGAACTTCACTTCCTGTTGGTGGATCCGTTGAAGCTCTGTTTAATTGAGAATTTACAAAAACGTAACTATTTTGGTATCCTGAAATAGGAATGGTTCTGCATCGGCAGGATACCGAAATTGAAAATTACGGTCCAGCAATTGTAAGCGCCCATGGGCATTGTGACCAAATATTTGCAAAAGTTGGGGATGGGGGCGATGGGTGTTTACAACAGTAAAAACCAGCCGGGTATTCAGGGAAATTAATTTTATTAAACTAAACTGTAAGTAATTTGTGGTTGATGTAAACAGATCTCTGCAATAAAATATCAAAAAGAACTGATAATGAATATATAGTAATCAAATTTGACTAATTAGTGGGTTTTAATTGAGTAAATTTACCTCAGAATGACATATTTACAATTTATGGGCGATAACGTGAGATCATATTGTGTGTTTATGAAAATGTGTTTTATACAGAGCATAGAACTGGTAAGATACCAACCGACCCCTAGTTTGTATCGTGTGGGTCATTTAATCACTTGTATCTCACCACTGTGGTTGTGGGTTGTCTTTCAAACTCAGTGATAAAAATGCAGAAAGCATAAACTAGACAGAGATCACACATGTACTGTACAGCTTTTAGTGTCATGGTTTGCAATGTTCTCAGGTAAAGCTTCCTATAACAAGACTCAAGACAAGGAGGACCTGCCCAGTACGTCAGTTTGATGCACACAGCCTGTGTACAGTTCCCTCACACCTCAAATGAATTGCTTCAGCAACTACTCGGTATTCTCTCGTGTTTGATTGAATATTATTATTTTGACATTTCTATAATTTATTGAAAGATGATTTTGCTCAAAAAAAAAAAACAAAAAAAACTTTTAGAATCAGATGTTATTTTGACTACAATTGAGCATCTAGTTCAAAGACATTTGAAAGAGTAGAATTGATATGATAATACGGATATGAATTAAGCTGTTTGGAATTGTTATTCCAGTAAATATGGATGCAGCAGTCCATTTGAAGTGTGGGGACCTGTCACTTCGTGTGTGTATGCATTGTGTTACTGTGCTTGTCTCTCTTCACATTTGTTTTGTCATTATTCTGTGTTGCATGACCCTACAATTAGCCAAAATGATAAAAAACCCATTGAAGCTTTTTGTAACTTTTAATTTGGAAGAATTATAGCAGATAAGTTTATAGTACTGTCAACTGAAAGAATCTTTTTATTGCGTTAATACATCCTATCCAATGGACAATTGCTTTACCGGTCGGCACGACCGGTCCCGCCAAACGTCAGAAAAAGACATCCTGTATATACTACCGGCAGGACCGGTCACAGAGTGTGCATTCGCCAGGTGGTGCATCGTACTTCATTTTCTGTTTACCTATTGACGTCATAGCATCTTTTTCGTTTGGCGCGAAAGAGTGTGCAGAAGATTTTCTTCACAGATACGTTTTTGAAGTTTTACAACGAACTCTTCCAAGTTTCTTGTTTTTTATTAGTACGGAGTAATTATACAACATTACTGATCATTATGTCGTCTCCTGGACAGAAACGAGGTTCTTGCGGGCACGTTATGGCCCTTTTCGACAACCACCAGAAATGCGCGCGTTGTCGTGACAAGGGGGTGGGAGACGACCCCTGTGTTAAAAAGCTGGATTGCCAGATCTGTAAGTCTTTTACGCCTGAGCAGATCCACTAGTTAGCAACTCCGACCTACAAGGAAAGGAAGGAACGTTCTGAGCAGAAGAGGGCTGAAGGTAAGCACGACCCCCAATCTAGTGGACCCTTCAGAAGTTACACTGTTGGGACGGGTTAGCTGTGACAAGTCCTCCCCTGTTGATTCTACTCCAAAGAAGAAGAAGCGTTCTGATGGCTCTCCAAGGTCGAGTAAACGGAAGCATAGGAGCAAACCTACTTCAGACGACCTCAAGTCCCTTGATGACAAGTGGAGTGAGAGATTTTCACGTCTAGAAGCTATGCTGATTAACCAATCCTTTGCTGTTCCGGTGAGACCGGTGACCTCTGCCTCTGTGGTGCTCAGAGAACACCCTTTCTTTCATCCGGGTGCTTCTACAAGTGTTTTGTCTTCTGAGGGCACTGGTGACGTTGCTACGCAGTTGACGGCTACCCAACCTCCGCTGGGGGTTCCCGGTACTGAGGCTGAGAGAGATGGTGTTGAGAGTGCTACCCACCCTGTTCAGGGCCCCGGTACCTCTACAGTGTTAGCCACCCAACCTTTACTGGTTCCCGGTGCAGGGACGGCCACCCAGCCTTCACAGGCTCCTGGTGCGGGTCCTGAGATTCTATCTGCCGGTGTTGAAACTACGCTGCATAGCCAGTCGCCTCCCATTGGCCAGGAATCTGACGTTGCTAGGCAATCTGATAGTGAGGCTGAGTTGGATGGGGAACCGTCATCTCCGGCTAGTATTCACTGCCAGGGTGATTTACCGGACACAGCTACAGATCAGGACCTCTCCGAAGACGCCAACTACAGGGAAACTATTAGAGGGGTTAGAAGTTTCATGAACTGGCATCACATTCCGGATTATGACAACTCAGCTGCCTCTATGGATGATAATCCTTTTGCCAGTTCTAGAGTGAAGACTACCGGTAAAGTGTCAGTCAAATTGCTGGTTGATGAATGGCTTTGCAAAAAAACTGGAGAAACTGAATGTAAATATTGCTGAAGGTTATCCAGCTAGAAATTTTGAAACCAGTGGACTGCTACGTGACCAGTTTGTAAAGACTCCACGTTCTTCCAAGTGGTACGACATGCAAGCAGTTAAGAAGGGTGACGCGTCTACCCAGGCTGTATCCCACTGGTCTCCGGAACCGGCAAAGCTGAACAGCATGTTCTCTAGGGTCGCAAGAAGAAGTTTACCTTCTGCTCCAGCTTCCCGTACATTCAGCCAAGATACCCTTAGAAGGTGGGAGAAGGCATTCAGGGAGCAATCCGTGATGTGTAATCACGCTGTTGGTCTATCTAGATGCCTTACTAAAGTTCAGGACTCAATGGTTACCCAGCTGAAGTCTCTCCGGTCAGATTCGTCAAAGGGCAAGAGTGCTGAGAGAACACAGCAAGCTATTGAAGAACTTGAATATCTGGTGACCTTTAACCGATCAATCTCCCAAGCTATGCAGCGCACCATGGAGGACCTCTCAGAGGGTGTTTTCATTAGCATGGCCAACCTCACTCTGGCACGTCGGGATAGCTATCTGGAGTTTATCCGTGGTGGAGTTAACCTGACACCTTAACTGCCTTACGTACATCTCCAGTCCACTTACTCTCACTGTTCCCGGACAGCTTACTGGTCAAGGCAGAAGATGAGATTTCCCGTAGTGAGGAGAGGCGTTCTATGGGTAACACACAGAGGAAACCCGGACGTTTTCATCCGTACGTTCCCTCCAGTACTAAACCTTCACACCAGCCAGACCGGAAACCCACTACACCGGCTTGGAAACAAATCAGAGACCGGCAAACTGGTCAGAAAGGTGGTGGTAAAGCCTCAAACTTCAACCAGAAGCCGGCCAAAGGGTTTAAGAAGCATAAATGACAATTATTGTGTTTCAAATGTGGTCGGATTGAAGGACTCTGTAATTGAATCCGACAAGATGGAGGGTTTGAACCCACCACCAGTGACAGATCAGAAGAACAGCAAATTGACTTTAAATGTAGACTCTCATGTTGCAAATGCTCATATTGTCACCGGGTTGCCACAAAGGAAAGGCGTAAATCCCACCTTTTGTCAATTGTACACAGAAATAAAATATGTGAAAGATGTTTCTTGTGTAAAGCTTGTCACCAATGCCCAGCATGCTGTTTTAGATCCCCCTGTAGGGGCGAGGTTAAACCAGTGTTGGCAGAAATGGGAAACCCTGGGTTCAAGTCCAAAAGTGGTAAACATACTGAGGTAGGGTTACACTCTCCCCTTCCGGTTCAGACCCCACTTGACAAGGTCACCGACTGTAATAAGCAACTACCACAATCCAACCAAACAGTCCTTCCTTATAGAGGCACTGTATCAGCTGATAAACAAAAATGCAGTCGAACCGGTGGACAATCCAAATTCATTGGGGTTTTACAACTGACTATTTTTGGTACCCAAACCCAACAACCGGGAGACCCATCCTAGACCTGAGCACCTTGAACACCTTTTTAAACACAGGGTCGTTCAAGATGGAGACCCCAGAGACCATAAGAACCTCCCTCCAAGTAGGGGAGTGGGTCACATCCATAGATTTCAAAGATGCATACTTCCATATACCCATTCACAGTCAGTCCAGGAAGTACATGCGTTTTCACCTCCAGGGTCGGTCCTATCAGTTCAAAGCCCTTCCCTTTGGCCTTTCCACGGCTCCCATGGAGTTCACAGTGGTGGCCAAAGAGGTCAAACTCATGGCCCTTCAGAGGGGTATAAGGATCCACCAGTACCTAGACGACTGGCTGGTGAGAGCCTCTACCCTCCATACCTGTCTCCAGCATACTCAAACCCTGGTCACACTTTGTCAGGAACTAGGGTGGCTGGTGAACAAGGAAAAGTCAGAACTGGCACCCAAACAGGTCTTCCACTTCGTAGGTTACCAGTTCGACCTGAAAGAGGGCAAGGTCAGACCAACAGAAGAACGTTGGCAGGCCTTGACAGACAAGATCAGATCAATGATGTCGGATCCGGTATGTCTGGTCCGGAAATTCATGTCCCTCATAGGTCTCCTCACAGCAACAGAAAAACAAGTCCACTTAGGGCGACTCCACATGAGACCCATACAGTGGCACTTGAAAAACAATTGGAGGGTCCCAGAGTCACTGGAAAAGGTGATCCCGGTCCCCAAGTCCCTCCACCCCCATCTAAGGTGGTGGCTGGAGGAAAGCAATGTGCTACTAGGTCAACCATTACACCCTCTAAAACATGCTCTGCAGATCTTTACAGACGCATCAAACGAAGGGTGGGGCGCTCACTTGGACGACCACACTGCAAGGGGAACTTGGTCCCTTCCAGAGAGCAAGTTTCACATAAACCACTTAGAGCTAAAAGCAGTTTTTCTAGCTCTAAAGGAGTTTCGAACCCTGGTCTGCAACAAGACAGTGTTGATAGCTACAGACAACACAACAGTGGTTGCCTATATCAACAAAGAAGGGGGGATGAAGTCGGGGTCACTGTGTGCCCTACTGTGGAGAATCCTGTCCTGGTGCACCAGACAGCAGGTAACCCTCAGGGCACGTCACATCCCCGGCCGGCTGAACGTGATAGCAGACAAGCTATCCAGACTTGGCCAGACCATTCAAACAGAGTGGTCACTTCATCCAGCAGTATTCCAAGCTGTATGCGCAAGGTGGCACGAGCCACAAGTGGACCTGTTTGCCACCAGATTCAACAACAAACTGCCCCAGTTTGTGTCACCGGTGCCAGACCCCCAGGCTTGGGCAGTGGATGCACTCAGTCTCTCCTGGGAGGACCTGGACCCATACGCCTTCCCACCGGCAGCCATCTTGGGCAAAGTGGTGGAGAAGCTCCAGGACTACCCCTGCAACAGAATAATTCTGATTGCTCCAGGGTGGCCCAACATGCCCTGGTTTTGGTACCTGGTAGCAATGTCAAGCCAGATCCCACTGTGTCTGCCCAACCTAGTGTCTCAGCCATTCAACCAGGTCCTTCACAGGAACCTGTCAAATCTGAACCTACATGCCTGGCTCCTAGAGCCTCAGCAATCAAGGAGCAAGGCTTCTCTGAGGCAGTGGCAGCACGAATTGAGGCTCCTCAAAGAAGATCAACCAGATCTGTCTATGAGGCAAAGTGGACCATTTTTACAAAGTGGTGCCTCAGTAATCAGGTGGACTTCAGGGCACCACCTCTGAAAGCCATTGCTGACTTCCTCCTGCACTTGTTTCAGGACAAGAAGTTACAACCAGGCACTATTGATGGCTACAGATCCGCCATTGCTGACAAACTGGGCAATTCCACCATTAATGTCAGCAAAGATGAGAATCTCACTCGTCTCCTGGATAGTTTCCATAGAGACAGACCTAAGGGCAGGAGCCTTTCACTGGTTTTACATCAGCTCACAAAGGCTCCTTTTGAACCCCTGAAAGAGTCCTCCTTGAAACATTTAACTTTCAAGACTGTTTTCTTGCTGGCTTTGGGTTCAGGTAAACACAGGAGTGAGATCCATGCTTGGTTACATAAGAACATCAGACACCAGTCAGACTGGTCTAAGGTGTCTTTGTACCCCTCACCCAGCTTCCTATCCAAGAACCAGCTGGCTAAGGAAGGTCCAGATAGGGTGGCGCCAGTGGTCATCCCAGCCCTGGCACCATCTCTGGATAGGTCACTCAAGGGTGACAGGTCCCTATGTCCAGTTAGAGCCTTGCGCTACTACTTGGACAGGACTGCAGACCTCAGGCAGAATAAGGAGTTAGTCTTTGTCTCCTTCAAGAAGGGTTTTGATAAAGACATCTCACCTGCCACCATCTCCTCATGGATCAAACAGACTGTGGTTCTGTGCTATGAGCTCTCTTACCAGGAGGCCCTCACCTTACATCAGGTCAAAGCCCATGATGTTAGGGCTTTTGCTGCTTCTAAGGCTTTCCAATCAGGGATCTCCTTAGATCAGATCTTGTCAGCCTGCCACTGGAAATCTCACAACACCTTCACCCAATTCTACTTGAAGGATGTTGCCTGGGCTGACTCAGAGCTTTTCCACCTGGGACCTGTAGTGGCTGCCCAGCAGGTGCACCACCAGGCCCAGAAGTGAGGGTATGTTGTATATATGTAAATATGTACATATTGTAAATATGTTAGATATGTACATAATGTAAATATGTTGAGTGTACATATATTTTCAAAAAAAAAAAAAAAAAAAAAAAAAAACTGTGACTTGCTTCCTTTGGGAAGTTTATTTCTTCTGGGACTGAACTCAGCCCCTCTCTCTCTCTATCTTTCCCTTCTCAGACCATCTCTGGAAGGAAAGAAAAGGGGGGGGGGGCAACGTCGGTAGGCTCCCGGTTAACCGGTGAGCTAGTGGCCGACCCTGACCTTTCAGGGTTCTCTGACCCTAGGTCAAATGGGCCTGTTCAAATTTGTTGTTATGAGTTCACATAAGTCCCTAGCTGCTTACCCGCCTACCAAGCGGTAGTCATTCAGCAATTGTCCATTGGATAGGATGTATTAACGCAATAAAATTGCAAATTTAATAAGTAAATTAAATTTTTATAAGTTAATACCCTATCCAATGGACAGGCAAGGCCCACCCAACCGGCCCCGCTATCAGCTTACAAGGGGTCTTACTAGGATTAGACACGAAAAAGATGCTATGACGTCAATAGGTAAACAGGAAATGAAGTACGATGCGCCACCTGGCGAATGCACACTCTGTGACCGGTCCTGCCGGTAGTATATACAGGACGTCTTTTTCTGACGTTTGGTGGGACCGGTCGCGCCGACCGGTAAAGCAATTGTCCATTGGATAGGGTATTAACTTATAAAAATTTAATTTACTTATTAAATTTGCAATTTAATGAGTTAATATATGAGGGGAATTTTTTTTTTTTTGAAACAGTACTTATCATTGAATTATGAAAATACAAGGACCTTTACAAGATATGCAGAGATTATGGCCATTATCTGTTGAAGTTCATATCATGCACCATTTTTATCAGGTTCTTATACTCAATACTTCTTAAAAGCTTTCAGGTAGATGCACTTTTCTTGTTGACAAAAGTTGAACAACTGAGGAGAATCCTTTGTGTAAATTAATAAGAATGTAACATAGCTTACACCCCAGACATGAAAACCATGTCCTTGTTATTTGTAGGTGAAATTTGAATCACATTTTTCAGATTATGGCTGCCATATCACATCGTTAATGTCAAATAGTATCGGGGTCATAATATCAAAAAGGCCTGCTATTTCTATTATCATTGGTCCTAGGGGTTCGGAATGAGAAAACAACTTATAGGAAATCATGGCCTGCGAATCTCTTACAAGTGTCAAATTTGACCTGACCCCTGCTTCAAGGTCAGGTGGGGTAATCATACTAAAAAGCTCTAATATCTCCTTATTCTAGGGCTACTAAATGTGAAACCAACCTTAGAAATCATGGCCGGTGAATTATTTGCAAGTGTCAAAATTTGACCTTTGACCCCTGCTTCAAGGTCAAGTGGGGTCATCATACTAAAACAGACATATATCCCTTATATATTGGTCCTTAGGCTTGGAACTCACATCGTGAATGAATGAAATATGTGAATTTTCCCCCTTCTTCAATAACACCAAAGTTCTTACAAGTGAAGTTGTTCCTGAGATTTTCCCAAATCTCAATGTTGTTGCCAATTTAGTTGTACCTGCGGGATGGAATTCTTGCCTCCCGAGGCTGATGATACCACCTGTCAAGGTGCATAATAAACATCACGAGGGCATGATATCGAGTTGAAATTTGATCCGCGAGGAATCGACCCTTATTATTGGTACTCATCATATCCCTATTTGATTTAGTATTAACCTAGCTATATGGTGTTTGATGGGTCTATACGAGACATAAGTACAACAAAAAATGTGGTTTATTTATGACAAAGCTATATTTTTTTTCAAATTAAGTTAATGTATATTGATGAAACATAAGAACAGAGTATTAAACATTTATGTGCAATATTTTAGGCATTTGTTGTTAAATATGTTCTTTTTCATTTATTGGTTGTATAAACCTGTAACCAGATTTCATTTATATTGTTATGGATTGAACAAAAAAGGAATGTGTCTGGTTTGCCATCTTTAACACTCCTTGGCAATTTTGTTGATGTTAAACTTATTTATACTGTGATTAGTTTTACTTTTATTGCCACATACTGAGCTTTCTCTATGTTTTTACTTTGTGTAATACATTGCGTCTAATAATAAGTAAATACAAATGTCTTCATTTCATTTGGATGTCTGATGATGTTACACCTGTGCTCAGTTTATTGCTTTATCAGTACTGCTTTTATAATAAATGTCCCTGTTAGCTTTGTTATTTGTCCGCTTTTTCAATTGTCTTGTGTTTTTTTGTTTGTATGTGAGAATACTCTGATAAAAGAAGTTTTGCTTTTATACATGTTTTTACATCTACTTAGCTAGAAAATAACATGTTTTATTTAAAACACCACCACAGCCATAGCTAAAGTTACACAGCATTGGCAAATATGATTGAAAATATAATCATTGATAATATGAACACACATAATAATTGTTTATGTTAAAGAATTGCACATAATGAAATAAAATTATCAAAAGATATATCACATATTTGTAAGAAAAACAGTCAGGACTTTTCCTCTATTTCCTACTATATTATAATTTCTAGGGGTCTAAATCAGTGCACTCTCTTTAATGTTACATAATAAAGACAGTTATTCCTTTGAGTTCTGTAGTTTACTAGTTTCGAAACACTGCGATGCATTGGGTTAATACCCAGCCTCAGAGGAATAAGGGGAATTTTAATTGTAATTCTAATTCTAATTGGAATGTCCCTTTTAAGTGTTTATCTTACCATGTCCTTTTCCTCTTTATAAAAGTGTTTTATTCTACATTGGATGACATCATTCTATGATAATGTGGTCACATTGCCCTTTTTACTGGTAATTCATGGTTTTAGGTCCAGTAGCCATGTCCACTTATTGCAAACTAGTGTCCGCTGCAGGAGTCATCAGTGGAACGATGTCCATCACCAAATTGGAGCTATACTTCGAAATTGATGAGGAAAATGAAGACAACAAGAAATTGGGTGCAAAGGTCTGTCAAATTCTATATAAGATAGCTTGTAATCAACTTAATGCTGTGAAATAGAAAAGCACTAGCTAGTGGGTACATCGTTTGACTGTGTGGGTATCGATATTGAATGTAAAAAATATTGCAATATTGTTTGATATTTCTGGGAACTATTGTTTACTGAGGAGTCCAAATCTGTGATACTAAAAACATTTGTTCTAGCATTTCCCGAACCGGTAACAGGAAGTGAAGGTAATCAAAATGAAACATTTCAGTTGTGATAAAAAAATGCATTAAAAACTAGAAAAATGCAAGATAAAAGTTTTCAATTTCTTCAGATTTAGAGTTTTTTTTTTTCAAATATTTGTAGTGTAAGTTTATAGTTATGCATACAGTGGCAGTATTGATTACATCATTGCACATCAATAACAGCAGCCATGACAGTAAATTTTACCAATATTTAACAGTAAAATGGTGTACCCACTAGTACTAACCTGTTGCGATATCTCCAATATTTCCAGAGTGTTTGTGTTAGAGTTATGGTAAGCTAGGTACCTTGGACCCAATGAATTTGCAACATTGGATGAAGATGCAATCGTGCAAGATATGATAGTTTCAATATTTAAAAAATGATAATGGGTACATGTGTACATTGTACCAGTTGCAAAAGTCAATAGCAAAATAAATTTGTAGTCTCTTTTAGAGGGTATGGGGGAATAGGGTAAATACAGCACAAATGCAAACACTGTTCCAACAAAGTTGATGGTCATTTGGTTTTACTGCCTGGCCTTCTCAGTCCTACTGACATTGTGTTTTACCTTAAATCTCTTCCATAGCTATAGCAACATATAGAATTTTTATTACGTTAATACATCCTATTCAATGGACACTTACTATACCGGTACCAGGAAACTTTTATTTGTAATGGAAATTTCAGATATAACTCGGTCACATGATCAGTAAAATTTGCTTTCCCATACAACCCTGTCACACCTTCTCAGATATACAGGTGTAGCGTAGAAGTAAAGACAAAAAATTGATTTTTAGTGTGCTCATACCATAATTGCTAAATTAAGATAATATATTATAAAAAAATTTTAAAAAGCTCCATACTTGTTGATTCTTTGTGCCAGATTGTTCTTTTGACTCAAAGCTTATATTTGCTTTGTAACTATCTGTTTTAAATGTTTCTGTTAACAAAAACTATCTCTGCAGCTGTAATCAGTCATCCTGTTCATCATGTGATTTGTATTTTCACTCCTGCATGATTTGGGTCCTGGGGTAGTCAGGTGCAGGACTTGAATGTTAACATTAACACATGAATTAAGCTATGTCTCATTATTTTACACAATGTTTCCACTATATCTATTCCTTCTTGGTTATCCTTTGTTACAATATCTTTAAGTTTCAAGTCTAATTTTACAAATATCTTTTTTTACCTTGTTTGAAACATTATTCTGCTGTTTTGTTTTTTGAAGCCGTATTCTGCTGCCAGTAATCAGTTGTTTAAAAGAGAATTTGTGAAAAGACATTAGCTCATTTGTCATATTGTCCACTTTCTAACTGTTGCTACTGTTTCCTACTAATTATCCGATACTTGTGAATTGTTTTTACCCAACAGCCCTTAATGGCTGTTGGGGTATTGTTTTCACCCATGGTGTCCGGATGGTCGGGCGGGCGGGTGGTCGGGAAATAGTTTGTCCGGGCTGTATCTCAGAAACCGTAAGGTGTAGGAAGTTGATACTTGGTAGGGACATTGGTTAGGGGGTGTAGCTGTGCAACGTCATGGTCTGACCTTAATTTGACCTTTGACCTTGCTGTAGTGACCTTGAGTTTGAAAATCTTGTCCGGGCTATATCTCGGAAACTGTAAGGTGTAGGAAGTTGATACTTGGTAGGGACATTGGTTAGGGGGTGTAGTTGTGCAACGTCATAGTCTGACCTTGATTTGACCTTTGACCTTGCCGTAGTGACCTTGACCTATAAAATCTTGTCCGGGCTATATCTCGGCAACTGTAAGGCTTGGGAAGTTGATATTTGGTAGGGACATTGGTTAGGGGGTGTAGGTGTGCAACGTCATGGTGTGACCTTGATTTGACCTTTGACCTTGCCGTAGTGACCTTGACCTATAAAATGTTGTCCGGGCTATATCTCAGAAACCGTAAGGTGTAGGAAGTTGATACGTGGTACGGATATTGGTTAGGGGGTGTAGGTGTGCAGCGTCATGGTTAAGGCTGTGACTTTGTTGGAAAAACGACACCGGTTATTCGCCTCGAAAGAATCGATCCGAATTCGGGTAACCGTCTTTTAGTTGTCACCCAGTGGAAGTGGCAGAGAAGAAACATGGCGGATGATGTAAACAAAACGTTACGAAAAATAATGTTAAATATCTGTATAAATAAGCAAAATTATGTGAAAAACTAACATTAATTAAAGAAATCTGACACAATACTAAGGTTTAGCTGAGTATTTCATTGATTTACGTTGTATTTAATATTTTTTTCGGTTACCTGCTTCGCCAGTTTGTACTCGGTTTCCTAAAGAATTCGGACCGGTTTCGGGTAACCGGGTAACCTATCACAGCCTTAGTCATGGTCTGACCTTGATTTGACCTTTGACCTTGCCGTAGTGACCTTGACCTATAAAATGTTGTCTGGGCTATATCTCAGAAACCGTAAGGTTTAGGAAGTTGATACTTGGTAGGGATATTGATTAGGGGGTGTAGGTGTGCAACGTCATGGTCTGACCTTGATTTGACCTTTAACCTTGCTGTAGTGACCTTGACCTATAAAATATTGTCCGGGCTTTATCTCGGAAACTGTTAGGTGCAGGAAGTTGATATTTGGTAGAGACATTGGCTAGGGGGTGTAGGTGTGCAGCATCATGGTGTGACCTTGATTTGACCTTTGACCTTGCCATAGTGACCTTGACCTATAAAATCGTCAGGGCTGTATCTCGGAAACCGTAAGGTGTAGGAAGTTGATACTTGGTAGGGACATTGGTTATTGGCTATAGGTGTGTATTATCATGGTGTGACCTTAATTTGACCTTTTACCTTGCCGTAGTGACCTTGACCTTTAAAATCTTGTTGCACCTTTGGGTCTGTCTTTTGATGCAGATTAAGCAAAAGTCATATTAGAATTTATTAAGAATTTTACTTTCATAACTTCCCATTGTAAGAGATAGAATTTCATCAAGTGAGCCGCAGATTTTACTCCAACACCACACATAAGCATTCATTAAATGTATTACCACTTCTGTATGCATGGTAATATTCAAACCATCTAAACCATAATTCGGAAATGCAGATGTATATAAAGAGTGTTGAATTTTAGTTTACTGATTAATGCTGTCATCTTGTCATTGAATTATCTTGTTTTAATACTTCATCTTTATACGCATTATCTTTCTTTTAAACATTATTTCTCCATTTAAACATTGTTTGGACCTTTATATAACTGACAGTGCTCTGAAAGTATCCTGAAGTTTGTACTGGTATAGCACTTCTATATCTCATGGTGTTGAAAATATTTCCCTAGGCTGTGGGGTACGGGCATCTCTGATGCTATTTTTATTAATTTGATTTTATGCTTTCCAAGATGATCAGCACATAAGATAGTATATAAGTGTAGAATATGAAACATCAGTTATATGCAAGTTTTGCTTTGCATGGCATGTTTGTGCTGCAAGTTGTACACAGGACATTTATTAAGTTTTTAAAAATATGCAAAGTATATCAGTATATTGCAGATTGAATAGCTTGCTACTTCCCATTTTCTATTGCCTACTATTAAGTACTTATTAATACAGATACACTTGCATTCATCAAGCTTAAACTGTTTGGGTAGTAAGTCATATTTTCTGAAACAATGGATACAAATATGCATTTATATTTTGTGTATGTTTACATCATGACTAAACTATGGGGAAAAAAAGTCATAAAGCCTATATGAGGACATTTTGAAGCCTTAACACTACATTTTTTATTTAAGGCTGCAGCATAGAGCTTATTCATGGAGTTTTATAAATTCATGTTTGGATGTCCAATTAATTTACTAAGTTAAGCCTGTTCTGACACAGAAAGTTCATGTCTGTCCAGCTGTTGTTAATTTAACAAATGGTGGAATGTATGTGCATTCAAATTTTTAGCTTTCCAGAAAAGAAAATGATGACATTATCATGTCCTGGTAGCAGCATGCCAAATCTTTATGGTTAACCATAGTCTTTACATTGTAAATTGTGGTAATGCTCTATGTTTTTTTAATTTAAAATCTATCTGTTTCAGAAATCTTTCCCTCCCTAGGTTTTCTTAATACCGAACACCGATAATCCCTCGGTGACGACCTTGTTATGTCTTACGATTTATGGATTACGATTTGCATGGTGTGACTTAGATCTGCCAGATTGGAGATTAAGCACTTGGATACCCGATACCATTTCAGTCTTTTGCAATTATGGGTTGACTCTTATTTTCCCATTATGCATGGCAAAGTTCATAAATATTTTAGTGCAGAAATAAGGTTCAAGGGAATGTACCCGATTGAGAAAATGGGTGGATTGGAGTTATTGCTACTGAATGTGGAATGGATTTTACTGACATTGAGATTGTTTCCTGATCATTCTGATTGTTTCATGAAAATGTTCCGATCGATTCCTGAATCTTCCCGAATTGGTTACAAACCTTATGAAGGCTATACAATCTAAAGGATCGACTCAAGATAGAAAAAATTGTTTTACAAGTGCTAAGATAGCTTTAAGATTAAGTTCCTGAATGCCAGATTTGATAAGATTATAGAAATCGAACAAGGTTTACAAAAAATTCAAACAGTTTTAGCTATCAGGAAGATGCACAATTGGATCTCAAACATTCCAGTTGGTTACTAAAAGCTTTCCAAAGTTTAACTGCCAGTCCCGAACATTAAGATCATGGTTCACTAGCCTCCCAAATGAAAGAATCAACTTCCTGAAAGATGAAAGCCATCAGGCTCAAGTCTGTGATTCCAGTTAGCAGTGATGCAAATGGTAAACAAGTATTCTGGTTTGGTTCCATATATTATATACATAAAAAAGACAAAGAAATTTAAGATCAGTTATTGAAATTACCTATATAACTTTGGCATTTTGATGGCTGATATATAAAAAAACTACAAATTTGTGTTTAATATCCCATATCTTTATTTTTAAGGTAAAAAGGGAGTGTATTAACTTTAAAATATCTCACAAAGACTTTAAGATCAGTTATTGAAATTACCTATATAACTTTGGCATTTTGATGGCTGCTATATAAAAAAACTACAAATTTGTGTTTAATATCCCATATCTTTATTTTTAAGGTAAAAAGGGAGTGTATTAACTTTAAAATATCTCACAAAGACTTTTCTGGTTTTAAATTGTAGATCACATATACCTGTAGTTAATTTTCACCTTATCACCAATAAGAGTATTGAAACACTGGATTTTATTTATTTAAAAAAATAATGGAAACAAGTTTTGATTTTCTTATGTCTGATCTCTACCAGATAAGCCATCCTTTATTTCTCTTATAAAAGCTAGTTATATATCAGCTTATACACTTTGAACTCTTACCTCCCTGTTACTATTTTGAAAGTATTTTACTTTGGATGTCAACGAATTGTGCGTGGACAGCGTTTGAGTTCTTCACCAATCTCTAATAAAGAAGAATCAGAAGCAACTAATGTACATGGTTTTCTGCTGGAAAAATATCTCTCTTTGTTAAAACTTGACTATTGTATTGGACTGTGGTCTTTTATATAGTATATAATGTTTTCAAGTTTGACTTGTGCACTGTATTATCAAGTGAAGCATGATATAGGCTGAATGATGCAGGATCTATTTTCTATAAAAAAACTTCTATATTAAAGCTATGGTCTAGCCACATTTAATTGTTAGCATGATAACATATGCATATACTTGACTTACTTGAGAATCAGAATGGATACATATTGTTCATTTTACAACAGATCCAAACTAGAAAGCACTCGTAGAGTGTAGGCCTCTACCAAGACAGTCAAGTATCCCTATTTTGTAAATTCGCCCAAATACTGCCTCTTTATTTTAACCCTTTTAATCAGAAAATCATTGTGAGTTGACACCCCAGTTACACAGCCAACAATGGGTCCGCCGGATCACACCAGGTTTCCTAATATGGAAACTGATTATGAAAGTGATTTACCGATCATCTTTTGTGTCCATAAGGTCATCCATAACATCCTTAATGTCCTTGTGAGATCCGTAGTAGCATACTGTGATCCGTAGTGACATGCCAAGGATCAGATCCCTAGGACGTTATGGAAAAACCAAAACTGTTGGATTTTTCCGTAAAGTCCGTACAGACCTTATCTGATCAGGGTATCCGTAGCCCTTCCGTATCTCACGTTGCCGGATCTAACTGGATCTGCTATGGACTGACACAGAAAGGGTTTGCGGATTAAAACACAGTCACAAGACCAATCCTTTGTGCAGTCTTTTCATCCACAAACCTGTCCATGGTGGTCCGTAGCAGATCCATGGCAGTTCCGTAAATCTTTTACATGACCCACCCTCATCCCTTGTGCATCTCGGTCAGTTACCGTATATGGAACCATGGGTTATATCCGTGGTACATCTGGCTATCCGTAACTGCTACCTTTAAATGGGACTGTTAAAAAAATTCCATTTTTTTAATCCAGAGTATGATCCAACTTAATTATGTCCACCCCCCTGGGGGGTGGATATATTATTTTTGCTTTTTTCGCCGTCCGATGTCCGGCGTCACGCATGGTTTCCGCTCATTTAAAGGAAAAGTATTAGAGCTATTGTCACCAAATTTGGTATGCAGGCTTATTGGGTCAGTAGTTTGCTTGGGATTGCTTTTGGCTGTTGTACCTCTTTTGCTTACTGAGTAATACTTAAGTACAGCTATTTTCAGTACCCATTGGTTTCCGTGCATTTAAGCCAAAATAATTAAAGATATTTTACTACAATTTTGAATACAAGATTGTTATGTCCATAGCTCGCTTGGTATTGCATTTGGGACTGATAGCTTTGTCAGTACATGAGTAATAGCCATTTAGGTACTTCATTGTGTATTTTCAGTACTACTTTTGAGTAATTTGCTAATATCTCAGAAACCGTAAGAGATAGAGCGATTTCGACAGAATTTTTGACCCACAGGGTATCTAAGGAATGCAATCTATGCAATTTTTCAAAAAATTTTCCCCTCCCCAAAAATGGCGGCCATTTTGAATTTTCGAATTTTTGCCAAAAATGGCAAAACACAAATTTGCTTCTATCTCCTTAACCGTGCGAGATAGAGCGATTTCGTCGAAATTTTCGACCCACAGGGTATCTAAAAATTCTACTCTTGCCAATTTTTAAAAAATTTTCCCCTCCCCTAAAATGGCGGCCATTTTGAATTTTCGAATTTTTGCCAAAAATGGCAAAACACAAATTTGCTTCTATCTCCTTAACCATGCGAGATAGAGCGATTTCGTCAAAATTTTCAACCCACAGGGTATCTAAGGAATGTAATCTTTGCAATTTTCAAAAAATTTTCCCCTCCCCAAAAATGGCAGCCATTTTGAATTTTCGAATTTTTGCCCAAAATGGAAAAACACAAACTGGCCTTAACCGTGCAAAATAGAGTTATTTCGTTGAAATTTTCGACCCATAGGGTATCTAAGAAATGTACTCTTGGCAATTTTCAAAAAAATTTCCTTTTCCCAAAAATGGCGGCCATTTTGAATTTTCAAATTTTTGTCAAAAATAGAAAAACAGGAATTTGCTTCTATCTTCTTAACCGTGCAAGATAGAGTGATTTCGTCAAAATTTTCAACCCAACCAATGCAAAAAGGCATGAAGCTGAAATAATTTACATCTACACTAACAAATATTTAAGCATCATTGATATATTTTACAAATGAAACAGGGTCTTGTAAGACTACTGTACAATTTGGGCAAAAGGTTCATGGGTGGACATTACACATGATAATGTGTGTTCTTCTATGCTATCCTGTTTCTATTCGCATCTACTATCAACAGGGCGGCCTATTTCTAGTTACTTCTTCCTTTGGTCAGCCCTTCCCTACATTAAAAAAAAAACATAAGAATGCATTTAGTATCGTACTTTGTACTGATTTTTACCCCCGACAATTTTCATATCTTAACCAATTATAATGGGAGACATAAGCATATCTGATGCATTAGAATGTGAATACATATCCTGATCTCGGTTACCTTAGTACACCAGTCCATTCGCATTGAACGTACCAAGCTTTAGAAAAATCAGTAAAATCTCAGAAAAAGAATGTTCACAAAGCACTGGGATCTTGATTGATGAACCTTGTGGTTTTAGTGGCTTGTAGTTTTCATTGTCTATTGAAACTTTGAAATTCTTTGAATAATTCTGTAATAACAAGACATTGTCATTTATATTGTACCACGAATGTGGTGAATCAACCTTCAGGAAAGGCCGCTTGTTAATTGATGTATTGTAGAAGTTTTGTCATTTTTCACACAGGAAGGTGATTGTATTTACTTCACTGCAGTGCTCTCTACTCCTGACCCTTTTTGTCACATATTTCCTCCGCAAAAAAGTGTAAGATAGTGGATAAATAAAAAACAGTTAAAATTCTCCAAAGATACTTTCTATACATAAAGTATACCCTGGTGCAGTGAATCTCACCCTGCCAATGCCGGGGTGGATCACTAAGTGAGATGGCCACCCAGAATCTACTTGTGGTATTGAAGTGTCAGAAGTGGGGCCATCCGGGCCGGCAAGAAGATCCCATGGAACCTGGGTCTGTCTCCCAGTGGTGAGGTGAAGCAGTCTGTTTTGATGACTGGTTGTCATCAAGCTCCTTCAAGCAGCATAGCACAGGCACCAGTGCCTGACTAGTGGCTTCCTGCAAGATTCCCAGCCTCAAGTACATGTCAGCCTCGTCATTGACATCTTCATAAGTCTCCCAGTGTCATCACACAAAACAGGCACATACAAAGCTACTTTTTATGACAATATCTCACAGGTTAAAACACTTTCTGGAAAAAATGATTTTGGTCTCCTGTAAACTAAACTGTCTTATAAAATTTAAGTAATGCCAGAGAAGAATTAGTCTTTTTTTTTCCTTTCTTTGTTTTGCTAGCCAGTTACACGGTAGTATTTACTCCATTTCCGTGCCCCTATGAATATTAACATGAGGTCTATTTGAATTTACACAAATTTAAATACTTTCAACAGAATACGTTTACAACATAATACTTGAATATTTATGTTAGTTGTAGCTTTTATTATACAAAGTTTGGAATTTATCAGTTGGACAATAGTGAAGAGTATCAATATTTCCAGTGTATTAATTTTCAAAATCTAAAGCAATTTTAAGACTTTTAGAACCCTGAAATACAGTAGAAAGAATTTAAACTGACTTAAATTCTAGGTGATCCTTGTATTCTTGTGAAAAAAAGAGGGACTTTTTTCTGCTGTTCTGCAAAACATCTTACCACACAAGTTGTGTGGTATACAAAAAAATCCTTCCTGTTCAACTGATCAAAGGTCTTAGTTTGAACTTTTCTTGTTTTAATTCCTACATTAAAGCTCTTTAATTATCTCATATAAAGAGAAAACACTTTTATCCAGTCAGACAAAAGGTGTCCCAAAACACTCGGAACTAAAGTTGGTTGAGATAGAGAATAACAGTGTGCAGTTCATTTAGTAAAAGCTTTTCTCTGTAGCTGACAAGACATGATGAATTAGGTTTAATTCTTATCATCTGCCCTCAAACTTCAATGTATCATTACTTTTATATTGAGCTCGATTACATACTAACCCGGGGAGGTTGAAAAGTGGCGTAAATTTTGAGTTGAACAAAAGTATAAACAGAAATAATGCAAAGGGGAAAAAATATCCGATAACTTCCTTAAGTGAAGAAATTTCTGTCTCTTCTGTCCCAAGTCAGACAGTGGTGATTTTTTTTTGAAGGCTAATATCGGCAAGTAGTCTCTTCATCATTCTCCCTCACACTACAACAACCTGCTATTTCAAACTAGGGTCATTCTTCACCTGTAAAGTTCGGCAAAGGCTAGCTCATTCTTTGTTGTCATAAGTCCTTTGCCAAGGCAGTCGCCAGTATGTCATGCTTTTTTTTTTGTTCACAGTATATTCCTTCTTGCTGTTACCTGGTCTTCTAGACTTTCCTCAAGTCATTTTGTCTTGGGTATTATATGAGGACTGAATGACTTTTTGGCCAGAATGTGGGGCTGGCAAAAGTTTGCATTTTATCCCCCAGTAATTTCCCCACCCATCATGATTGGTTCCTAATGATTCCATGTATGTCAGATTTGGTGGAATAAGAAATACAAAGATTTGGAGCAAGTCTACTTGTCTTCTTCCTAAGTTTGTGGTAGAAAAGTCTTCACAGCTCGTATCTCATTCTACCTACCTGTAGCAAAAGGGGTAGGGGTGGAACTAGGAACTGCATTGACGATTGCTTGTGTAAAGTAGCTGTTCCACATCCCAAGATAGATTGGGAGAATCCCTGATTTTGCCCATACTGGACCATCCCTATAAGCCACCTTTAACATCCTACATCATCTGGGATATTTTTGCAGGCTGTATGGTGCAAAATTTGGTATCCAGGAAGGTTTTGGACATTTTTACAAGATACCCCGGTTCTACAAAAATGCCATCTGCTGTTCCCATGCAGCAGCCCTGGGTCAACCTGAGTGACCTTTGATGACCCTGACTCGTCAGTGGCAATAATTTTATTGAAATCATGATTTCTGACTGCTATGCAGTATTTTCTAAAAAAAGTCAACTATCAGGATTCAGGTTTTATATATGGATCTGTATGATGTGATGGGCCCACTGATGCCCCAGATTCTGGCACGCACCTAGGACCATGGGGTCATTTTTAAAAAAATGTGGCGTTTCCTCTCCTCCAACCTGCTGCTAGGACCACAACAGGTGTTCATCCAGACACAGTGGTGGACTCCACGGAGTGTAGATCCAGGGCTGCTCCTGGACAGTCCTATAATGTGGAGCAGCTGTATAAAACCCTTCCAAAAATCAGTGAAAGGGATAAAATAATATGAAAGAATAATCTGACACTGGCGGTTTGTTTCTGGGTAAAAACCATTATGGGTCAAGACGCTTCAATCCACAATTAACACTATATCCCCACAAGCTGTGACAAAATACAGATAAGTCTTAATATATTAACAAAAACTTTTTATGTAACCCTATGCATTTTCTTGTCATCCTTTATCTGAGACACTTTGACAAGATTAAAAAACTCTTTCCACAAGTAATGTTGACACTTGAATATTGCTATTGAAATGTTATTAAAGCGGAACAAATCTTTTTTTACCATTAAATAACTATTAACAATTCAAAACAGATAATGATTGTGTTGTATGTAGTTGTGAGATAATCACAATGCTTCAAGATGTGAGACCGAGTTCCGCGCACAATACAAATAGTGTAAATGTTGGAGCCCAACTTAGGAGTCAGCCCATCTTAAGATGGGCTATAGCCCAACTTAAGATCCTAAGTTGGGTAGCCTATCTTATGGGTCAAGACGCTAGAACATATCAGCCCAACTTAAGATAATAAAATTCAAGATGATTTTTGCTCTGGGTATAATAAGAAATATTTTAAAGCATGTGCAAATGAAAGGAAATTATATAACATTATCATGAAAAATATGACATTATCATTGGTCTCCTTGACTGTCCTTTGTACAGAAGGATTTTTGTCTATCAATTCTTTTTTTATTTTGGAAAAAATGTGTTAAATTTTATCAAGGCCAAACAGTGTCTAATTGCAGTAAGTAAAATGAATTGTGTTTCCTGAGCTCTGAGAAGCATTACAATATTCCTTTGATGTTGATTTGTTTGTCTATATTGGGAAGATTTCTTAATTGGATTTGTGGCTATTGTTTTAACATTCTATAGGTGTTGATTTGTTTCACTTGGGGTGGTTGAAGTGCACAATAGGAATACCTCAATCATAAAGTGAAACAAATCATCAAAGTAATATCAAAACAAAGAGGGTTAATCCTATCAAACCATTAAGGGAGACAACCCATATGTGATTTTATGGGTAAGTCCTATTATAAAGTTTAGCAAAGTTTTATAAACAACACTTTATTTTCACAAAAAAATGCAAATTACCTTTTTTAAAATTGCACTAGTTATTACTAAAACGTTATTAAATCAAACTAGTTAATCTTATGTGTTCAGTTAAACAGGAGTATTTCCTACTTAAGAACCTAGCTTTTAAAAATTATGATTATGTTAATTGTTTTGCTTTGAACATGTAAAAATACCTTAAAAAATCTTGCAACAATACCTATTTGATCCTATCCGATAGTCACTCAAGCACAAGTGAAACAAATCAAGTTCAAAAGTAATGCTGGGACAAAAGGTAAATCTTAACACTAATCCAGTTAACAGTTCACACACATAGTCAAACAAATCAACATGAAAAGAATCTTGAAACAATAGATAAATCACAATGTAATCCAGTTGCCTAATCACTCCCCAGAAGTAAAACAATGAAGTTCAAAGGAGTGGTTGAACAATAGACATCTTGTCAGTTAATGACACTCCCGTTGTCAAACATATTAACTGTCTTGGAATGATAAATGATTTCTAATCCTATCAATGCATACTGAAGTAAATAAAAGGGATAAAAATATAGGTAAAATAGTAAATAATATTATTTCAGTTTTGAGAATAAAAACTACCTGTGGAAATTATAAGCTGGACTAATATCTGTAAGCAAATATTTAGGAAGGATAAGAAGAAAAAAACTTTAAATAACAATAGTAAGTCACAATCATAGGCTGTTTAATTAAATTTTTAGCTGTTAAATAAACTGGTTGATTAAAAAGTCCATGGGATATGCTATCTAAAAGGACAATATTAAATTTTAGATTTAAAAACCTTCTTGAATTTTATTATCCTAAGTTGGGCTAATATGTTCTAGCCCATCTTAAGACTCCTAAGTTGGGCTCCAACATAAACATAGGATTCAAATAATAAACATTCTAACATTTGATTTAAATAGTGGAAACGCCCATATGTTTTTTCCAATAGAATATAACAATCTTGGCCAGGTAAAGAAGCCAGAGTCTTTCAGTTTGACTGGTCTGCTGTTGCTGCCAATTTCTCCTAGATTAACAATAATATATCACTTTAGTGTACATATACTATTACTTAGTGTATTCAGTGGTATTATTTACCAATTAAACCTGTTGTTGTTAACCATCTACATTAGAAATGAATGAGCACAATGTGGTGATGGACATGTTTCTAAATATCAGTGAGACATATGTCACAATTTTCATTATGTGCACAATTATCATGAGCACAAAGGAAAAGAATACAGTGTATTGCCATGTAAAAAGCAAGAGATCAAACATACGTGCCTATTTTTATTTGACAAAAAGAACCCCTCATAGAAGCCTGTAGGGAATCCTTTGAACTATTACATTTTTCTGATGTTGCTGTATGCATTCATTCTTACAAATAAAATTGTAAATATATGATTAAATATATTTATTGAAGTATATTTATTGGTGCATACATTCAAGTGAAAATATCAGAGTAAAGTGGTGCACAATGATCTGTCATGGACACTTCTTTTCTGACCGAGGTCATAATGCCTTGTGAGAGTGATTTTTTGTAATGGAGTAAATTTTGGTATTCTGCATTGATTAGTTACACTTTCACGGATCCCCCATGGATATAGGCCACGGTTCCATATATGGAAACTGACACAGATGAGGGTGGATCATGTAAAAGATTTACGGATTTGCCACGGATCCACTACGAATCTCCTATGGAGTGCTACAGTGACCCAAGGCACAGGTTTGCGGATGTCCTTTTGACTGTTTTTTTATGTCAGCTGATATTATGTCGTCACTCTGCGGCGTGGGCGTCCGCGTGAACATCTCCAAAACTACAAGGCCTAGAGACATGCTGTTTTTTTTAAAAGATACCTTATCTATCGAGGATGAAAAATTGTTCAAGGCATGCAAATCTGTCTGTTCGTCTGTTTGCTAGAGACATTATAAGGGAGGTACCCCCACCAAAAGTGTGAAAATTTCAACACTTTATCACAATTTTCTCAGTGACTATTGCAGGGATTTCTCTCATATCTTGCATATATGTACTAGGCCAGAGGTAGATTCTCTTGTATGAGTGTGAGACCTGAATCTGTTTTATTTTTTTTTTAATAAATTTTTTAATAATTTTTAATGCATTAAAATTCATGAAATCATGCACTAAATCACTTATAACTTGAAAAGTGTTGCATTTAGAGCATTTTGTTAAAATATGTTATTCAGCTACTTTTTACCCCACAGCCCTTAATGGCTGTTGGGGTATTGTTTTCACCCATGGTGTCCGGGCGGGTGGACGGGCGGCGGGAAATAGTTTGTCCGGGCTGTATCTCAGAAACCGTAAGGTGTAGGAAGTTGATACTTGGTAGGGACATTGGTTAGGGGGTGTAGCTGTGCAACGTCATGGTCTGACCTTGATTTGACCTTTGACCTTGCCGTAGTGACCTTGAGTTTGAAAATCTTGTCCAGGCTATATCTCGGAAACTGTAAGGTGTAGGAAGTTGATACTTGGTAGGGACATTGGTTAGGGGGTGTAGTTGTGCAGCGTCATAGTCTGACCTTGCTTTGACCTTGCCGTAGTGACCTTGACCTATAAAATCTTGTCCGGGCAATATCTCGGAAACCGTAAGGTGTAGGAAGTTGATACGTGGTAGGGATATTGGTTAGGGGGTGTAGGTGTGCAACGTCATGGTCTGACCTTGATTTGACCTTTGACCTTGCCGTAGTGACCTTGACCTATAAAATGTTGTCCGGGCTATATCTCAGAAACTGTAAGGCTTGGGAAGTTGATATGTGGTAGGGACATTGGTTAGGGGGTGTAGGTGTGCAACGTCATGGTGTGACATTGATTTGACCTTTGACCTTGCCGTAGTGACTTTGACCTATAAAATGTTGTCTGGGCTATATCTCAGAAACCGTAAGGTGTAGGAAGTTGATACGTGGTATGGATATTGGTTAGGGGGTGTAGGTGTGCAACGTCATGGTGTGACCTTGATTTGACCTGTGACCTTGCCGTAGTGGCCTTGACCTATAAAATCTTGTCCAGGCTATATCTCAGAAACCGTAAGGTGTAGGAAGTTGATACTTGGTAGGGATATTGCTTAGGGGGTGTAGGTGTGCAGCGTCATGGTCTGACCTTGATTTGACCTTGCCGTAGTGACCTTGACCTATAAAATGTTGTTTGGGCTATATCTCAGAAACCGTAAGGTGTAGGAAGTTGATAATTGGTAGGGATATTGATTAGGGGGTGTAGGTGTGCAACGTCATGGTCTGACCTTGATTTGACCTTTAACCTTGCTGTAGTGACCTTGACCTATAAAATATTGTCCGGGCTTTATCTCGGAAACTGTTAGGTGCAGGAAGTTGATATTTGGTAGACACATTGGCTAGGGGGTGTAGGTGTGCAGCATCATGATGTGACCTTGATTTGACCTTTGACCTTGCCATAGTGACCTTGACCTATAAAATCGTCAGGGCTGTATCTCGGAAACCGTAAGGTGTAGGAAGTTGATACTTGGTAGGGAAATTGGTTATTGGCTATAGGTGTGTATTATCATGGTGTGACCTCAATTTGACCTTTTACCTTGCCGTAGTGACCTTGACCTTTAAAATCTTGTTCCACCTTTGGGTCTGTCTTTTGATGCAGATTAAGCAAAAGTCATATTGAATTTATTAAGAATTTTACTTTCATAACTTCCCATTGTAAGAGATAGAATTTCATCGAGTGATCCGCAGATTTTACTCCAACACCAGACATAAGCATTCATTAAATGTATTACCACTTCTGTATGCATGGTAATATTCAAACCATCTAAACCATAATTCGGAAATGCAGATGTATATAAAGAGTGTTGAATTTTAGTTTACTGATTAATGCTGTCATCTTGTCATTGAATTATCTTGTTTTAATACTTCATCTTTATACGCATTATCTTTCTTTTAAACATTATTTCTCCATTTAAACATTGTTTGGACCTTTATATAACTGACAGTGCTCTGAAAGTATCCTGAAGTTTGTACTGGTACAGTACTTCTATATCTCATGGTGTTGAAAGTATTTCCCAAGGCTGTGGGGTACGGGCATCTCTGATGCTATTTTTTCAGAGCTACAACATGGTGAGTAACTTGGATGTCTGTCTCAATAGCTAACTGAATAATAGCTACTTTTGGGCTTTTCAGTAACTTCCATCATGAGTAAAATCACTTGTAACTTGAAAACTATTGCATTTAGAGAATTTCGTATAAATATGTTATACAGCTACTTTTGGGTCAGCTATAACATAGTAAAATTTCAGACCTGTAGCTCATGGCATAGCTGAGTAATAGCTACTTCGAAGTTCTCACTGTTGAGTAAATCAGTTGCAATTGAAAAACTATTGCATTTACAGAAATTTGTGTAAATATGTTATTCAGCTACTTTTGGGTCAGCTGTAACATAGTGAAATTACAGACCTGTAGCTCATGGCACAACTGAGCAATAGCTATTTTCAGGTAATGCCTGTTGAGTAAATCAGTTGTAACTTGAAAAATATTGCATTTGGAGTATTTTGTTAAAATATGTTGTTCACCTACTTTTGGGTCAGCTATAACATAGTGAAATTACAGACCTGTAGCTCATGGCATAGCTGAGCAATAGCTATTTTCAGGTTCTCACTATTGAGTAAATCAGTTGTAACTTGAAAACTATTGCATTTACAGTATTTTGCTTAAATATGTTGTTCACCTACTTTTGGGCCAGCTATAACATAGTAAAAATTCAGACATGTAGCTCATTGCATAGCTGAGTAATAGCTACTTTGGGGTTATCACTATTGAGTAAATCAGTTGTAGCTTGAAAACTATTGCATTTAGAGTATTTTGTTGAAATATGTTATTCACGTAATTTTTGGTCAGCTATAACATAGTAAAATTGCAGACCTGTATGTCATGGCATAGCTGAGCAATAGCTACTTTCAGGTTCTCACTGTTGAGTAAATCATTGTATCCACTGGATAGCCGCAGTGTGTAGAGAGATTTCACCATTACTGCTCTAATGAAAAAAAAAATATTATAGCTAGCCTTCCCAAGTTTGCAGGATATATTAATAACCATAAAATGTTCCCTGGGAATATTTTTGGCCTCATTTTGAAAAACAAGATGGCTGCCACAGGTGTTTCTTTGTCAGTCATGAAAAGTGCTTATATCTCTCTTATTATTGGTCCTAGAGGTTTGGAATGGAAAACCTACCTATAGAAAATCATGGGCTGGGAATCTTTTGGTGTGGTCGGATTTGACCTTGGACCCTGCCTTCAAGGTCAAACGAAGATAGCCAAACTTAAAAGTGCCTATAACTCGCTTATTAATGGTCCTAGAAGTTTGGGATGGTAAACCAACATATAGGAAATCATGGGCTGGGATTCTTTGGATGTGGTCAGATTTGACCTTGGACTCCTCCTTCAAGGTCAATTGAGGATAGCCAAACTTACAAGTGCTTATAACTCGCTTATTATTGGTCCTACAGGTTTGGGATGGTAAACCAACCTACAGGAAATCATGGACTGGGAATCTTTTGGTGTTGTCGGATTTGACCTTGGACCCCTCCTTCAAGGTCAAACAAGTATAGCGAAACTTAAAAGTGCCTATAACTCGCTTATTATTGGTCCTAGAGGTTTGGGAGGGTAAACCATCCTATAGGAAATCATGGGCTGGGAATCTTTTGGTGTGGTCAGATTTGACCTTGGACCCTGCCTTCAAGGTCAAACAAGGATAGCCAAACTTAAAAGTGCTTATAACTCACTTATTAATGGTCCTAGAAGTTTGGGATGGTAAACCAACATATAGGAAATCATGGGCTGGGATTCTTTTGGTGTGGTCAGATTTGACCTTTGGACCCCTCCTTCTAGGTCAAATGAGGACAGCCAAACTTAAAAGTGCTTATAACTCGCTTATTATTTGTCCTACAGGTTTGGGATGGTAAACCAACCTGTAGGAAATCATGGGTTGGGAATGTTTTTGTGTCGCTGGATTTGACCTTGGACCCCTTCTTCAAGGTGGAACGAGGATATTGCATTTGCAGTATTTCTTAAAATATGTTTTAACCTACTTTTTACACTTAAACAGTTACCTTGCTACTTTCCTTCATAATACCATTTGCAGGGCACAATTTTTTTGTCCTTTTTTTCTGTCAGCTTCAGAATTTCTTTCAAACATGCTGTTCAATTACCATTTTTCTGTACTTCTGTACAGCACTTTCCCTGATAATTATGCTTTCCTCTCATTATCACACTCCATCAGCTGACACAGTGCCCGTTCACGGGCACTCTCCTCTTGTTTTTATCTGCAAACCCTTTGCATGTCAATCCGTAGCAGATCCGGTTAGATCCAGGTATGTTTTGGGTGATATTTGTTGGCACGGAAGCGTCACAGATGAAAGGGATGGGTATACGGACAATAAGGACACTCACGGATGAGATACGGAAGAACTACGGATACTGTGTCCATACGGACTTCCCGGAAAATCAAGCACATTTGATTTTTCCGTAATTGTCTAGGGATCTTATCTGATTTTAAACATGCCGCTACGGATCGCAGCATGCCGTTACGGGTCTCGCAAGGACATTACGGATGTTATGGATGCTCTTAGGGATGGAAAATATGATCAGTAAATCACTCAACCTTTTTCAACATTTTCCAAATTAGGTAACCTGCCGCTGTCCGGCGATACATCCGGCCATGTGTAACTGGGGTCTTACTATGCATGTACATATCAAAATTTCAGTGCCTAAATACAATGAAGATCAAAAAGTGTTAAAATGACTAACCAGATAGTAGCATCCACTCCTAATATCTTTATTTCAAAGACATGTACATTATTTCTGAGATAATATATTGCAACAAGGGGGATTTTATAATCATTAATCACAATATAACTGCAGAGAAGGTTGTATCATTTTAAATATATTTGTATAACTGCATGACTTATCTTTGTATTTATAAAATAGATACAAAATAGTGCAGCAGTTTTGTAATGTGTGGTAGGCTGGAAATATTTTCCCTGTAGAATTCGAAGTCATCATTGGCAAATAAGTAGCGTTGAAACTAGCAGGGTGTGTTAAAATCTTTCCCAGGGGCCCTTTGTTGCCATGGAAACCTGGGTTCCAGAAAGATCTCCTTGGAATTGGAGTAGTGATCTTGAACCAAGTGTCGGAATGAATTTGGCCATTACATGAGACAAATTGTGCATTGCACATCCATATTTGATGAAGCAGGGCGTAGTTGGACGAAAGATAAACTTGGTAAATAAAAATACCACCTTCTGATGCTTAATGCCATTACGGTTTTTATATGCTCATCTAATTTTGTGCAGATAGTGTGATTTGAAAAACAACTGTGAAAATAACCATTGCTAAAACCTGAAACAGTCCAGCTTATTAACAGTGCAGTTTAAGATCAGTGATGCTACAAAGCCCACTTCTCAAAGAACAAACCTATTTAAGCTGCAATCAACATCTTTCCCTACTTCACAACACGTGGCAATGAGCAACTTAGTAATTTTTTTCTCTCACATCAAAACATTTTGTATATTGTCTTGAGGAGAAGGTTACAGTTTGATGGTTTTCTAATGACTGAATATATCACGAACTTTCATGCAACAATGCCAGGAACTTCACAACTGGAATTCTTCTATGTTGTGAAGTGTATCCAAGTCTGACCAGACCTTGGGATCTCGGCAAGATTTTTTCTCCCTTTCAAAAAAATATTCATGAAGCTTGATAACATTTCAGATAATAAAGTTGCATTTTAACACGTTGCCAGAGAGCATTAGGCCAAGAACATGTTTGGATAAAACTTATAGACCAATTGAAACCAATGAACATTAGGAATGGAAACCTTTGTGGAGCACCATATTAATGTAACCATCCGAAAAAGGCAAAATTTATCGGTCCAAACTTGTAATAATAATAAGGGGGGGGGGATTGACCAAAAGGTGGCCATGACGGGAGATATGCTAATGTAAAGAGGCGTTGTGCTGGTTTCTGATAGTCTGGAAGAGTCCATTTCATTCAGATGGAGCAGCATGAGTGCTAGCATTTATGTGCACACTCACCTTTTACTAGACTATCCTCAAGTCCCTTTGTCTTAGGTATTATTATTATTTCTATAGCGCTTTATTATAATTACTCAAAGCGCTTTAACAATGTTATAGAAAACTATTATCATTTTGTAAATAAAATCAACAGTTGTAAACTTTTTTAAACATTTAGACAGAAATGTTTTCAATTGCTTTTTGAATTTGTCAACTGAGGTAGCAGTTCTTATGGAATTATCAAGATTGTTCCACAGCACAGGGCCCATGTAAGAGAAGGCTTTTTCACTGAATCTGTTAGGGATGATCAGTTGATTAAGTCTATATTCCTTGCTGGATCTAGTATCTCTAGATGACTGATGAATCTGGAGTAATTCTGAAAGATATTTGGGTGCCTGGGAGTTTAGGCATTTGAAGACATGAGTGAGAATTCTAAAATGAATTCTTTCTTGCACAGGTAGCCAATGAAGCTGTTGTAAATATGGTTTAGCGCTTTCATATTGAGGAATGTCAAAAATAAACCTGGCAGCAGAATTCTGGAGACGCTGTAGGTGATCAATATTTGCTTTCTTTGTTCCAAGAAGGAGGCTACAACAATAGTCCAGGCATGAAATTACTAGAGCCTGTATCAAAGATTTACGTGCCGTGACACTTAAATATTTACGAATTCTGTACAGCTTTCTAAGTTGCCCTTGAATAGCAGCACATTTTTTGTGAACAAATACATCCATTGACATATGTTCATCAAAGAAAGCACCAAGATTGCGAACCGCTGACACACTTTCAATGTAGCTATCACCAACTGCAATTGTAATTACTTGGTTTTTCTTCATGAAGTAAGGGGAACCCAGAAGCAGCAGTTCTGTTTTACCATCATTATATGAGGAATGAGTGACTTTTTTTTCAAGAATTTTGTGCTGACAAAAGATTTTTAACTCCTCCATTGGATTCATAATGATTTCATGTATGTCAGATTTGGTGGAATGAGAAATGCAAAGACTTGGAGCAAGTCCAATCTTTTATATATTCATTACTTACACAGTGCAAAGTAACCATCTCATTGCCAGTCAATCTACTTAATTTGGCAATCCTTTCACTTTTAGCTGTTTTGTTCTAAATATTGTCAAATAAGATTTGGCTGCTGTAACTAGTGGCAAGATCCTTTTGTGTGTGTGTGTCCATGTTGATTACAGGAACTTTCTGTTGAGGATTAGAAAGAAACCTTTTCAAATCGAAAGGTCTGACCAAAGTTCTTTCAGTAGCAGTCAAATTTGTTATGTTTAGTAAGTTTTGAAACGGCCTGGCCATTTCACAACCTCGCTTGGTTTTGAAAAAGCCAGTAAATTTAATAGGCCTAGAAACAAAAAGATTTAAGAAATTTCCAGATTTCCAATTTTTTTTATTTTATTCAGTAACTTGTTTGGAAAGAATCACTTCCCATACAATATGCACTGGCTTTTTTTTAAAAAAAGGTCACCAGCAAATTCTCCATGTAGAAGTGTCTTCTGTGATGACTAAAGCTTTATATAACCCGGCAATTTACTTGCCTGCATGTTATATTTTTAACAAAACCAATTTAAGATCACACTAAATGTGGTGACTAAAGCAGATTGGTTGGATTATTTTGAAATCTAGCAACCTATTCCAACCTTATTTTATTCGCAGTACAGTCTTGTGAATTGATTATCTCATGCAAGTACCTTTCAATTTGATTTGGAACTTGCAAGTTTTCAGTGACATTATTTTGTTGTCTTAGAATCTTTATCAAGGGGATTAATTAACCTGCAAACATTTAGTAGATCCTTCATTTGTGAAATCTGTGACCCTCTGTTGAGACAAAATAGATTCCAAACAGTACCATTTGTCTGGATACCTTTGGTCATGCAATTCACACTATGTTTTTTTGCCAAACTGCCTCCAGCGGAGATTTGTTTTGCCCCCTTGGGGCTTTTGTTTGCGGGATTTCAGAGCTCGCCAGATGAGGGTAGTGGACAGATGGGTAGGGAACTTGATACTCCAGCCTGCACAAAGGTGTGGGGAAACTGATCTCCACTAAATGCTGGGAGATGGACAGAAACTAGTCATTTTCTCCCCAATTTAGATGACTTTAAAAGCAAATTATGGTGTCTCAGCCCTAGGGTATTTGTGATTGTGTAGAAAGTCAAGCTGGTGGGATTTGAGAACAGATAACAATAGGGTTAAACTAACAGTAGATAGGAGGGGGAGATTGATTTACCAAACATCACATGTCTGAACTGTCATCTCACAAAGCCTTCATTAAGTATTAAGATATTCAAAATAGGATAGTGATTTACTGTTGTGAGTTCCTGGGCTGTGTTTCCCTGTTGCTGTTGGTAAAAGCTAACTGGAAAACATAAAAGACATTCGACTGTAAGGTCCAAAAGTTTTTTCAAAGATCAGTGCATTCACTGTTCTTTATCTTGTGGCCCGTCTTATGTTAATGTCATTGATCCATGTGCTGTCTGAATCCCCTGGAGACCTGTAATAGGCCCGTGTGACAAAGTACTTCCGTATTTGGACTGACAGCTCCATCCAAGCACCATCACATTAACATGTCTGCCACACGAAAGCCTTGGGATTGGAATAAACCACGGGAGATCTATAGTTCTTTCCCTCTCAGCCATTGGTGATTTTTACAAATGTATATTCATTTGGGAAATATTTTATCCAGTTAGAAAGGATTGTAAAACTTTAATTGTGAATTGACTAATATCTGATCATACAACTGACAGCGTTAAATTTTGTTGTAAAGTTGATGATTTAGGCTTTGCTACATCTTCCAAAAAGTATGTAACCAATGTAATCCAAACTCCTTGAAAGTAGTAGCAATAATACATTTATATTTTGTTTATATTAAAATCGACGACTGTGAGATAAAATAAATCTTGGAAATTGGTGAAAAGAAATTGGGCGAGGTTTTGTTTATGGAGTAAGAAAGTACCAGCTGATGTTCAATAGCCTGGCTGCGGTAGTCACAATCAACATCTACAGGGAGTGAGGAAAAAATGTATATCTAACCATAATAAAAGTCAGCAGGAAAGCCTTCCCATCTTAACACTGGCTTATCATAAAACTAACACTGGGCTACATTGTTTGAAATCCATTCACAAAACAAGCTTTTTTACTAAGTACATACAACAAAAACACGGGAAATTTAGCAAGAAAAATGGCAGACGATAATAGTGGGTAAGATTCCCGCCTTGAATGTCATACACGGCGCCAACCAACTAAAAAGAAATCTCCACAATCTGTTTAAATTTTGAGAGTGACTTTGTCCCCTAAAGATTTAGCCACGGGCAAGATTTATCATGTAAAATTTACTTTAGAAATTATCTATGAAAAAATGCATTCTTCTTTCATTAAATATATAATGTGCCATAAAAATTTTCCAGCCACTTGTAAACTTTGTGCGATAAAATATTTTAGTCAGATTTTTTTGTGAATCCTTTGGGACTTAGAATTTAGACATCAAATAATTAATTAAGGACCACCCATATAAGGACATCTAAGGAGGCATTGGCAACATTCTGAAAGATTTTATAAACAAAAAAGATATATAAATTTTGACTTGCATGCTTGGGTATAGCGTGACCCCTAGTTTGTGGATAATTTATCATTCTTTATTTGATATCATAAAGTGATAATATATATTTTCAAAGAACACAAAATAAACTCATAAACAGAGTTTTTAGTTGGTGGAATTGCATTGAGAAAAGACATTTTGAATAGAATCTACCGATTGCAGTGTTTTAAGAATGTAGTTTTTATAACCATCACCTGCAGAGGTTGATTGAGAAGCACATAAATTGCAAGCATTAACTACTAAGCAGCAATGAGGATTATGACCCATTAACTCACAAACCTGAGATGATTTCTATGGCTTGACATGTATATGACTTAAATAGATCATTTCTTTGGCCTCATTTGTGATGTATTCAGTTGCTTTCAAAATACGAATTATATAACACATTTATTTCAGAATACATATATACAGGAAATTTGAGGCATGACTTGGATTAATGAGTTATTTCTGGTAAGAACCGATACTCCCTACATATATTGGTGGCTTCTATCTAATGTATACCGGGAGAAGAACTGATATTTGATGAAAAACCTCGGACCTTACTGGAATATTTAGCGTTTTTTGTCCTACGTTAAAACGTACATGTACAACAGATTTGTCTCTTTAGGTGACTTTAATACAATCCTCATTAATAATAATTTCCCAAGGTCAACCTGGCTCTAATATTGTTTGAGATTTTGAGATGTGTTGTGAAATTTGATGATCACGTCATTTTAAGCGTATCAGCTTCATAACTTAAGTGAATTCCTTTTACAAATTGCATCCGTTATTAAAAATCAATTTTAAATTAGCCGAGCGTGTGTAGATTTCAACAGAAGTGTGTGGAAGGTAGTTGTTCATTACACTGTACCACAAGGAAGTTGTTTGCTATTGTTTGTTAAATTAATTTAAACCACAGATGAACTAGCAGAATAAAGAGGAGATATCCCTAGGTCGTCTCCTAATTGAATATACTAACCCTTCCCTCCACCTTGTCAAACTAGCCCAGTTCAGACTTTGTAGGCTGTAGATCATACATTTGTCAGTAGTGGATTATCAAAAACTAACCAGTGCGGAAATCTGTAGTAGTTATTAGGGTTTTTGTAGAAATTACAAGTGTACAGAGTGTGTAGGTATTAAGATAAACCCCAGATTTCTCAAATACAAAACATTCTCTGTAATGACTGGTCTGTATTGTCTGAAGCAAGTTCTCAAATCCAGTAGGACAATACTTCTATAAAGTATGTTGTGTGGTTAAAGCAAAACAATAGTTTTCTGTTAAAGTATTTATTTCCTCCACCACTAAAGCTCTCCCAATGTACAACCAAAAAGAAAGCAAGTAACAGAAGACACAAATATAAAGCCAAGAAAGTCTACCTCTGTTCTTGTTTAGAGATTGACAGCACGTCCAGTTGGCGTCAAATATTTTTAAAAGAAACCCACCAAAATTTTCCAGCCCACCTCACTATCTCAACATGTTGCCTCCAACAAGCAGAAAGTTGAGTATTTTGTTGTCTGATCAGGTGTAAACTGGATGAGATCCATGTATTGGCCTTATGCCGAGGGTTTTTGTGCCTTCAGATGAGCTTCTTCTGGTGATGGACTGTACCAGATGAGAGAGAATAATCTCACAAACACTCCCCCGGGCATGATTTCCTCCAAATGGTCTCTTCACTCAAACCGTTTACCTTCCACATATACTCTATTTGGATTTGTGCAGATGCTATTTTGGATAACTAGTTGGATAGTTAGCAACGTTTTCAATAGCTAGTTTCAATCTGAGTTTGTAATCGGGACCCAATATTTAGAGTTTTCAGAACGATATCAGTGTGACACAGTTGGGGTATAAAGGTTAAATTTCAGTAAAAGAAAAAGTTTTGAAATAATATTGTTGCCAGTGAAAGATATGGCCGATCATGCTTCCTACTGCAAAATATAGAGGGTGAAAAATAGGTGCCTGAAAAATACTTGAAATGATCACTGGTTTAATATTTTGTTGTAATTCACGGTGAGTTAAATGAGAGTTGAGTTTAATGGGGCTGTACCATTATTGCGACCCGATTGCAAGCCCATATCTCAATTGAAACAAATCGAACCATTAACAATCCATATAGTTATCTCCTGCCCGGCGGGAGATTATAATTTGCACCATGTATGTGCGTTCGTGACTGTGTCACATCAGTTTTCTCTGAAACTACTACAGTTACACATTTTTGGTAAATTACTTGTCCCAATGTATTTTTACGCTCTTCAATATTTTTTTGGTTTGGTGAAACCGTAAGAGATAGAGCGATTTCAAGCGAATTTTTGACCCACAGGGTAGTACAGGAGTATTCTATGCAAAGGGGAAAAATTTCAATTTTCGCCACTTTTGGAGGCCATTTTGGATTTTAGTGGAAAATGAAAAAGTTTGAATATCTCGAAAACTATAAGAGATAGAGTGAGTTTGAACGAATTTTTGACTCTCAGGGTAGTACAAGAGTATCCGGTGCCTAGGGGGAAAATTTCAATTTTTGCCACTTTTGGCGGCCATCTTGGATTTTAACAGAAAATGAAAAAGTGGGAATATCTCGAAAACTGTAAGAGATAGAGCAATTTCGAGCAAATTTTTACCCATGTGGTAGTATAACACCATCCTATGCAAAGGGGAAAAATTTCAGTTTTCACCACTTTTGGCGGCCATCTTGGATTTTAGGGGAAAATGAAAAAGTGCTAATATCTCAAAAACCGTAAGAGATAGAGCAATTTAGAACGAATTTTTGACCCACAGAGTAGTACAAGACTATCCTATTCAAAGGGGAAAATTTTCAGTTTTCGCCACTTTTGGGGGCCATCTTGGATTTTGGGGGAAAATGAAAAAGTGTTAATATCTCAAAAACCATAAGAGATAGAGCAATTTAGAGGGAATTTTTGACCCAGAGGGTAGTACAAGACTATCCTATGCAAAGGGGAAAAATTTCAATTTTCGCCACTTTTGGCGGCCATCTTGGATTTTAGCGGAAAATGAAAACGTGTGAATATCTCGGAAACGGTAAGAGATAAAGCGATTTCGAGCGAATTTTTGACCCATAGGGTAGTAAACGAGAGTCCTGTGCCTAGGAGAAAAATTTCAATTTCGCCTCTTTCGGCGGCCATCTTGGATTTTAGTGGAAAATGAAAAATTGTGAATATCTGGGAAACGGTATTTCTTCCCCTTTAATACTTGGCGGGAGATACACACCGTGGCAGTGGTCTTGTTTAGGATAGGTTTCAGATCATTTCTCAATAACTTCCCGATTGATGTTGCAATTGGTTCAATAAGTATTCCGATAGGCTGAGGAAAAGTTTGGGATGGTTTTCTCATCCATCTGATTGGTTTACAAAACATAAGGATCAACTTAAGATGGAAAACATTGCTGTGCAAATGTTAAGATAGGTTTATCATTGGTGTAAAATAAAAATGACTATATGAATGGGAAGATAAGTTTAAAATAGGCTTGCAATAGATTTGGGAATGCAGGATAGGAAACGGGGAATAAATAAATTCAAACAGTTTAATATTGTCATAAACTGTTCCTTATTGATTCCCAAACGTATCCAATCTGGAACCAATTGGGAAGTAACAGTGTAAAAATAAATCTCGGGGGGGGGGGGGGGGGGATATTTTCTAAAATATATTCCCCCTGCCATGAAAATCTTCTCCCCACCTGTACCAACACGTGAACAGACGATATAACATAACTAGACCTACGCATCGAAGAACTGATGCAAATTTGTATCCACCGGAAAGACAACTGGCCAAAGCCAGTGAACCATCGTTTCACCTTGAAGGAGGGGCCAAAGGTCAAATCTGACATCAGAAGATTCCCAGCCCACAATATCCTGCAAGTTGGTTTTACATTGCAAACCTCTAGGATCAATAATAAATGAGTTATAAACCCTTTTAAGTTGGGCTGTCATTGTTTGACCTTGAAGGAGGGACTCCAGGTCAAATCTGACCACATCAGAAGATTTCCAGTCCATGATTTCCTATAAGGTGGTTTCACATTACAAACCTCTAGGACCAATAATAAGAAAGTTATAAGCACTTTTAAGTTTGGCTATCCTCGTTTGACCTTGAAGGAGGGGCCCAAGGTCAAATTCGACCACACCAGAAGATTCCCAGCCCATGATTTCCTATAGGTTGGTTTACCATCCCAAACCTCCAGGACCAATATTAAGTGAGTTATAAGCACTTTTAAGTTTGGCTATCCTCATTTGACCTTGAAGGAGGGGTTCAAGGTCAAATCCGACCATACCAGAAGATTCCCAGTTCATGCTTTCCTACAGGTTGGTTTACCATCCCAAATCTCTTGGACCAATAATAAGCGAGTTATAAGCACTTTTACCTTTGGCTATCCTCGTTTGACCTTGAAGGAGGGGCCCAAGGTCAAATCCGACCACACCACAAGATTCCCAGTCCATGATTTCATATAGGTTGGTTACCATCCCAAACCTCTTGGACCAATAACAAGTGAGTTATAAGCACTTTTAAGTTTGGCTATCCTCGTATGACCTTGAAGGAGGGGCCCAAGGTCAAATCTGACCCCATCAAAAGATTCCCAGCCCATGATTTCCTATAAGTTGATTTACCAACCCAAACCTCTAGGACCAATAATAAGCGAGTTATAAGCACTTTTAAGTTTGGTTATCCTCGTTTGACCTTGAAGGAGGGGTCCAAGGTCAAATCTGACCACATCAAAAGATTCGCAGCACATGATTTCCTATAGGTTGGTTTCACATTGCAAACCTCTAGGACCAATAAAAAGGGAGATATAAGCACTTTAAAAGTCCGCTATGTGGGTTACTTTGGCACTCTGTGGATGACCTTGAATTAAGAGCTTCAAGGTCAAATGTCTGCAAAGTTGTAGAGGACACATATATCCGTTTATACATATCACCTATGAAGACATTCAACCTTCTACCTATGAGAAACAGCCAGTAGAAAAATGTAGATAATTTTCAAAGAAATGCCCGCTGCGGCCATCTTGTTTTTCAGAATGAGGCTAATTTCCTTCCCAGAGAAGCTTACCCCCCAATGAAGACATCCTGCAAATTTGGTGAACCTAGCTGATGTAGTTTTCCTCTTAGAGCGTTAACACCAAAAATCTGTCTACGCGTGGCGGCGGCAGCGTAGCGAACGCTTAGCCAAAGTATCTACCGGATGCCTCCGGTGGATACAATAATTTCGGAATAACATTGTGTCTGAATTTCCCTGAATCGTAAATAATTAAGTTTAATTAAACAAGACAATAAAAAGTATCCGGTGGATACTTTGGTTTAGCCTCATTCTGCAAAACAATATGGCCGCCGCGGGCATTTCTTTGAAAATTACCTACATTTTTCTACTGGCTGTTTCTCATAGGTAGAAGGTTGAATGTCTTCATAGGTGATATGTATAACAGATATATATGTCCTCTATAACCTTGCAGACATTTGACCTTGAAGCTCTTAATTCAGTGTCAAAGTGTCAAAGTAACCCACATAGCGGACTTTAAAAGTGTTATATCTCCCTTATTATTGGTCCTAGAGGTTTGCAATGTAAAACCAACCTATAGGAAATCATGTGCTGCGAATCTTTTGATGTGGTCAGATTTGACCTTGGACCCCTCCTTCAAGGTCAAACGAGGATAACCAAACTTAAAAGTGCTTATAACTCGCTTATTATTGGTCCTAGAGGTTTGGGTTGGTAAATCAACTTATAGGAAATCATGGGCTGGGAATCTTTTGATGGGGTCAGATTTGACCTTGGGCCCCTCCTTCAAGGTCATACGAGGATAGCCAAACTTAAAAGTGCTTATAACTCGCTTGTTATTGGTCCAAGAGGTTTGGGATGGTAACCAACCTATATGAAATCATGGACTGGGAATCTTGTGGTGTGGTCGGATTTGACCTTGGGCCCCTCCTTCAAGGTCAAACGAGGATAGCCAAAGGTAAAAGTGCTTATAACTCGCTTATTATTGGTCCAAGAGATTTGGGATGGTAAACCAACCTGTAGGAAATCATGAACTGGGAATCTTCTGGTATGGTCGGATTTGACCTTGAACCCCTCCTTCAAGGTCAAATGAGGATAGCCAAACTTAAAAGTGCTTATAACTCACTTATTATTGGTCCTAGAGGTTTAGAATGGTAAACCAACCTATAGGAAATAATGGGCTGGGAATCTTCTGGTGTGGTCGCATTTGACCTTGGGTGCCTCCTTCAAGGTCAAACGAGGATAGCCAAACTTAAAAGTGCTTATAACTCGCTTATTATTGGTCCAAGAGGTTTGGAATGGTAAACCAACCTATATGAAATCATGGACTGGGAATCTTGTGGTGTTGTCGGATTTGACCTTGGGCCCCTCCTTCAAGGTCAAACGAGGATAGCCAAAGTTAAAAGTGCTTATAACTAGCTTATTATTGGTCCAAGAGATTTGGGATGATAAAGCAACCTATAGGAAATCATGAACTGGGAATATTCTGGTATGGTCGGATATGATAAGGTCAAATGAGGATAGACAACTTAAAAGTGCTTATAACTCGCTTACTATTGGTCCTGGAGGTTTGGGATGGTAAACCAACTTATAGGAAATCATGGACTGGGAATCTTTTGATGTGGCCAGATTTGACCTTGGGCCCCTCCTTCAAGGTCAAACGAGGACATCTAAACTTAAAAGTGCTTATAACTTGCTTATTATTGGTCCTATAGGTTTGTAATGTGAAACCAACTCATAGGGAATCACAGGCTGCAAATCTTCTGATGTGGTCAGATTTGGCCTTGGGCCCCTTTCAAGGTCAAACAATGGTTTACTTACTTTAGTGAGTTATCTTTCTGGTGGACACAAATTTGCATCGATTCACTGATGTGCTAGATGATTTAATACTTTCAACAACAATAACAAAGGAATCCCATTAAGCACACTGATATTGGTCAGAGATTATGTTCCTTTGGTATCGGTGTTTGTGTGTGTGTGTGGGGGGGGGGGGGGGGGGGGGGGGGGGGAGAGATTCAGATACTGAATTAAAAATATGCAAACCAGAAGAAATATGTGCTTAAAAATATGGGGTGGGAGATATTTTCAGGTGAGGGTTTTATTCAATTTCAATAACTAAAACAACTCGAAACATTTGTAACATTACACCGGAACTTCCATATATGGTCATCCTGATTGTAGTGTGCAATGGCTTTAAGATTGTTCCGAATGAAAAGATTGACTTATTGTAAAAATGAGGGATCGTATTCAAATCCCGGACACAAGTGCCATAGTTGAACAGTCCTATAACATTCATAAGGGCTTTTCACAGCAAATGGAGTAGGGTTTTCAAAAATGATGGACTTATTTCCATAGATTTTTTCCATGAGGGCTTTTTCCCTTGGGCAATACATGTGATGAATGTGTAAAGTAAAATTGCAAAAACTTCCTAACTGGCCCTGAATAAAATCTGGTTTATAATGTAATATCAACTATTGGACATCATTACATATCACCTGTTTGCAATGGCTAAGACACAATACATGTTGCATATTATTTAGGCAATGGATTTCCTGATTGGATATATTTATAGTCTCCTGGATAAACTGGATTCAGGCATGTCACGTCCCCTAAGTCCATTTTGACTTGTATGTATTATAACTGAAAAATGTTTTCATTGCTTTCGTTCAACTTGGCGCACATGTATTTGGGCCTGGAGAACTCTATTTCAATGCAACCTTGAACTGTCAATATGAAGAGCTTATGGTCATCTTAAGATCAGAAATGGACCTTTTTTCCACTTAAAGCCCTTTGTTGCGCATCCACTTAAAATTTACTTGAGAACAAATTAATATGTTTTCATATATGCTAAAAATCAAGACTGTAAGCTGAGGTTATAATTGTGTTTGAGGCCCACCTAAATTTGCAAGTGGTAAATTTGACCAGCCTCAAACTGTCCTAGATATAACCTTTATATTGATCTTTATCGAAATTTTGAGGTCAGTAACTTGCTTTTTAAGGTCACTGAGGTATCCGAAAACGCATTTTGCCACTTGAAGCCCTGTAATTCTCAAACTATGCAGCTGGTCCAACTCAAACTTCACCTGATAACATATTAATATACGTGTTACTTGCCGTTTCGAAACGGCCATGGCCGTTTTGATACCTTTGCAAGGTTTAGAAATGGCTTGGCCGTTTCGAAACGGCCAACTATTCCTTTTGGCCGTTTTGATACCTCACCAGTTTGACCTTGGTGGACAGGTTTGTTTTGTTGCTTTTAAGTGTAACAGTTGTCATACAATAAAAACTTATATATTTATTAAAACTGCATTTGGTTTATTGTGAAACATATCTCGAACAGAACATATAACAACATTTATTAGTGCATACAAAAACATACACCAACTGTATACCCAATTAACACGTGATAAAGTTAATTACATTCACTGGAATAAAAATGATAAAAATTGTGTGAATATATTTGTAAAAGCTATAGTTATTAATATATATCAATATTAAGAAGAAAAAAAGAAGGAAGCGTAAAATGAAATAGGATTAAAAAATATTTTATCACTAATCACTTTTATGCACCCCTTCCATAGGAAAATGAAACAATTTTTTTTTTACAATCAAAGGACAGATTTGAAGTTCACAAGTTAAAGATCCCAAGTCCAAGAAAATAAGAATTGACTTTAATGTAAATGATTAAAATTCAAAGAATCCATATTAAAATCAATTACATTTTATACATATAAAAACACATGCTATAGAAAAATTTAGAAATCAGGTGAGGTTTCAAAACGGCCAGGTTATTGATTTGGCCATTTTGAAACCAGGTTTTGAACTGGCCAGGCCATTTCAAAACCAAGGAAGGTTTCAAAACGGCCAAGTAAATAATTTGGCCGTTTCGAACCGGCCAGGGTTTCAAAACGGCCGGGAACATACGTTTCAATCATACACGCTGAAATTCAAAGCTTTGAGGCCCCATCTGGGGACCTTTTTCCCCCAGATTCTTTTCTACATATGTTGTCTTGTAATTTCGAGATATTTTGACTAGTCCAAAACTCTGCTTGATACGACTTACATCTGTGATCTTTGGGAGGAATTTGAACTCGGTCGTTTTAGTGTTACAGTCACCCAAAGTCTTTAAAATTGGTGACTGTGACACATTTTAATATTATAATATACTACGTTATCTCAAAATTCCATTATTAAACATACCCCTTCAGAATATACTGAATAATCTATTAAATTCTGTTCTATTTACTCTGCCATTGTCACTTCTGTTACTTTTGGCCCTTCCAGGAAGTGCAGCTGATTAGATCGTATTTTCATGTTCATAGATTGCCTCAAGTAAACAAACAGCTTCCCCAGCGAGCATCTTTTGAATTGAAATATCAACAAGGGAACAGTGCTTTCATTGTGAATAAAAATGGGTGCAATTTCTTTTCACTGGTGGACTGAGAGTGATGTGGACTTGTCGTGAGAGGAAATAATAAGGCACTCTCCTGGAAAGTCTTGGAAATTGGCGGGAGGTGCTTATATGAGAAACTAAATTTTCCTCTCCACAATATTTGGAGGGGCTCATGAAACAGCAATTTAGATGTTGTGTAGCTGAAAAAGTAAATTGCATGCTTTCCTTTCTGACAAAAGGCCTAGTTGTTACACGACATTAGCTGTCAGCGTGCCATTTGAGGGCGCCTAATGAATGGGCGGGTGTCGTGCATAGGTTTATCCTGGCCTAGACCCTCCCCACTCCAGAGTCATGGACCACTGGCTTCAGGGCGATTTATGGCACCACTCTGCCTTTTATGACCAGTTTCAATTTCTGTCTTAAGTGTGTTTTACTTGACATTGTCAAATTACAGCTCGCAGTTTTAGTTGGTTTATAATATCTTCAGCCATGAAAGAGAGAAAAAGTGACAGTTCAAGCCCATTCTCTGTTTAAATACTCTGTAATTTGTAATCTTGAAAATATTAAACTTTTATGATGCAATTATGCCTTGTACTCACTTAATTACAGGTGAATGGAATTTAGACTACACGATTCTCTTGATTCGAAGCTACTTAAGCACCATTATTTGATGGTGACAAGATGTAATAATATTTCTGTTTATGGTAGTACTCTGCTCTTTACAGTGATGATCGTGTGATGATTCTAATCCACAACAATGCACTGCTTATGGAATATTCATAGACTTGGGGCAGTTGAGCCCTCGATATATCAGTCATAGATCTGAGTATTAAATAACAATTACACCAAATTAATATCTCCTGTAACAACCCTTCTGTAACAGTTTCAACCTGTGATAAATGCTGATTGTCTCTAGAAAGGATGAATTATTCACATGATTAATTACATTTGTTTCAGGATGTTAGCAAGGTTTCTAGACCAGGTAATGATTTGTTACATTTCCACTTTTGGCAGAAAATATTCCTTTATCCTGTATATTTCCTGAGCTTTGTATCATCCTTACATATACATAGTTTTAAAGAAAGAAAAAACTTAAGTGAAATGGCAAGTTATTCTAGGAGTAAACAAAGAACTGTGTATATCACAATTGTTTCATATCAACATTTGTAGAAATACAAATCGAATATTTTCTCTATATTCTAGTATATATGGTACATGTATTTTACCCTCAACCCCAATCTCTCCATTTTAAAAGAAAAGTGGGCTAAATAGGTTCTGCAGCCCAAAAATAAGTGGTAAAGCCACAAAAATTGGTCGTGTCGCCTAACAGATTAATCTAGATTAACTGCCTTAGAATTGGAAAGATCAATTTTGAGTATTTAAATAATTTCATTCACAACATTAACTACCGAATGGGGCGGGGGCACGGTGGCAGAGTGGTAATACTATTGCCTCCCACCTCTGAGATCGGAGTTCGAAACCCAGCCCGACCTCAAGTGGGAAAGTTGGTAGTTGTTTGCCATTGGTCGGCAGTTTACAATACAGCAATACAGAACCTTGACCAAGTGTATTTACTGGTTTCCTCTGCCCATAAAACTACCCGTCATGATATGACCTATACATGTGTTGATTTATTTATTTATTTGGGGTTTTACATCGCTTTCAACACTGTACAGGTCATATCACGACGGGTAGTTGGAAGGGCAGAGGAAACCAGTACATATAGTTCGCTAGGGTTCGGCACTGTAAACTGCCGACCAACAGCAAGCAACTACCAGCTTTCCCACTTGAGGCCATGACGGGGATCAAACCCCGGCCTCAGAGGTGGGAGGCGAGAGTGTTACCACTCTGCCACCGTGGCCCCCATATACATGTGTTGAAAGCGATGTTAAAACCCAAATAAATTAACCACCATATAGATAAGTCATATGACCAATAAGATTCTGCTCTGTACTACATCATTGGTGGGGGGGGGGGGGGGGGGCAAATTCAAAAGAGAGAAACAGGCATATAAGTAACAGAGGGTGTTATTATTAGAGCCCAACTTAGGAGTCAGCCCATCTTAAGATGGGCTATAGCCCAACTTAGGATCCTAAGTTGGGTAGCCTATCTTAAGATGGGCTAGAACATATCAGCCCAACTTAAGATAATAAAATTCTAGAAACAATTTTTACTCTTGCTATTATAAGAAATGTCTTTTAGTATGTTCAAATGAAAAGAAATTATATAACATTATTACGAAAAAGATGACATTATCATTGGTCTGTTTGAATGTAACTTGTACAGAAGGATTTTTACCTATAAATTCTTTTTTTATTTGGAAAAAATATATATATTAAATTTCATCAAAGCTCAACAATCTTTAATTACAGAACTGGGAAACTAAAATGAATTGTGTTTCCTGAGCCCTGAGAAGCATTACAATATTCCTTTGATGTTGATTTGTTTGTCTATATTGGGATGAGTTCTTAATTGGATTTGTGGCTATTGTTTCAACATTCTATTGATGTTGATTTGTCTCACTTGGGGTGGGTGAAGTGCACAAACCTCAATCATAAAGTGAAAACAAATCATTATCAAAGTAATATCAAAACACAAAGAGGCTTAATACTATAAACCTTTGTGGGGGACAACCCATATGTAATTTTATGGGTCAGTTATATAAAATTTAGCAAAGTTTTATAAACAGCACTTTATTTTCACAAAAAAATGCAAATTACCTTTTTCAAATTAAACTAATTATTACTAAAATGTAATTTAACCAAACAAGTTAATCTTATGTATTCGGTTAAACAGCAGTAGTTGTCTACTTAAGAACCTAGCTTTGCTTTTAACAATTATGACTGTTAATTGTTTTCCTTAAACATGTAAAAATACCTTAAAAGAATCTTAGAACAATACCTATTTAATTCTGTCAGCTAGTCACTCAAGCATAAGTGAAACAAATCAAGTTCCAAAGTAATGCTGGGACAAAAGGTAATCCAGTTAACAAGTCACACACATAGTCAAACAAATCAACGTGAAAAGAGTCTTGAAACAATAGATGAGTCACAACATAATCCAGTTGCCTAATCACTCCCCAGAAGTAAAACAATAAAGCTCAAAGGAGTGGTTGAACAATAGACATCTTGTCAGCTAATGACCCTCCCATTGTCAAACATATTAACTGCCTTGGAATGATAAATTAATTCAGACTAATCCTATAAATGCATACTGAAGTAAATAAAAGGGATAAAAATATAGGTAAAATAGTTAATAATATTATTTCATTTTGAGAATAAAAACTACCTGTGCATATTATAAGTTGGGCTAATATCTGTAAGCAAATATTTAGGAAGGATAAGGAAAAAAAGAAACTTTAAATAACAATAGCAATTCACAATCATAGGCTGTTTAATTAAAATGTTAGTACTGAAATAACTTGGTTGATTAAACAGTCCATGAAGTGTGACATAATGTTTTGCTAATTGGGCATTCTATCTAAAAGGATAATATTAAATTTTAGATTCAAACACCTTAAATTTTATTATCCTAAGTTGGGCTAATATGTTCTAGCCTATCTTAAGATCCTAAGTTGGGCTCCAACATTTTATTGGCCCTGTATGTCCATGAATACAACAAAAAACTGTGCATCGGATTAGGGGTTAATTTTCACAGGAAGTGGGGTTTAACTGTAGCTCGGCCTTTCTCAGAGATAGTCCGGATCTAGATCACAAATCCAGTATGGTTCTTTTTTCATCACACTGCTTGTAGGCGAGGGTTTCTTCATTCTCAGGCCCTTCTGATTCCAGGTTGTACAACAGTAGTCTTTCTCAATTCAAAATGTTTTAGTAAATTCTGAAAAAGGTGTGAATCCATCACGAAGATACTGTTTGGACGGTATTCAGGGTGAGATGACTGGAGTTTTCAGGGTGCCTGAATGGGAAAATGAGTTTGTTGCGGTGCTAATGAGTGTGTGGAAGTTTTGTAAGATAGTTTATGAATACATCCTATGGATATATCCTATCCTTCTAGCACAACATTTTATATGCAGTACATTTAATTGATATAAACTATAGATCTTTGCTTTGTTTAATGATAAAAAGCACACATAAACTGTTAATAAAATAAGAAACCAGTATCTTAAGAAGTTATAAGAAGAATCCTAACCCTTTGTTTAGGAATAACAAACTCTCAGAGTGAGTTGTCATGTATTGTGTTTAATAACTTCTTGATTTATGTGAGCTTTCTACCAACGTGGTTACTTAGATTACAGTTATTATCCATTTCTGAGTTCCAAATCAGAAACATGTCAAGATTTATCTGAATGTTTCTGCTTATCCTGACAATAGACACGAAATAAACTGTTTAGTTTTCCACCCAAGTGGTCTAAGTATTGAAGAATTATTTTGAAAGGGTGTTTGTAATTTCGCTTTGCTGAATAATTTAATAGAGTGTTTTTATAGAACATGCACTATTGACAGACATGATTTATGGTTACTCATTTGGAAGGAAATAAATATTTTACGGCGTCTCCCTGTATGCATTGAACCAAATCTGGCTTCAGAGTTTGTAAAGTATAAAAAGAACTATTCATCTGGTCAGTATACAGTAACTATTTTATGCGTATAATAGAGCTGTATTCCACCACTGAAATACTGTAAAACTTATAATAATGGCAGTAACAACTCCAAACAACACACATAATAAGCAAATTTCTGGGAAAATCCCAAGGTTCTTTTTGTGCATGTGTGTCCAAAGAGTGATCCAGATAACTCTCAAAATCTAATGGGCTGTAACTTGCACCTAGATCCATCTTCTGATTTTTTTCATGAAGTTTCAACCAGTAGTATTAGTGTATTCACAGACAGATAAACGGTCATGAAAATAATCCCTTATTGGTGCAGGCAACAGAAGCACTTGAAGACGTTTTTGTAAAAGCTTTAGTGCTTCAAAACTTAAAAATACTACAGGCAGGAATTTTCGCCTGAATTTTTGTCAAATAAATCAGTTTTTAGAATTAATCCTGTTTCATAAACAATACAATATTGATATATTTATGTGGCTCAAAGTCTATGACAGATTTTATAATTATTTACACGCAAGATGAATGCATGCAGATTTAAGTGAGAGATGTGAACTGTTAAGCAAAGTACAAATTCATTAACACTGGACCCTCAAAAAGTCAAATCCAGGTCATCATGGTTGATCTATGTAGAAGTTTTAGAGCTTTGGCTTAACATCTGGTGGTTATTGAAACTGAGTTTCTAAATTGTGTATTAACAAGTCAGGTTTCAAAGTGATGTATTGGGATGTTGGCAACACAAATAAGCACCAGTAACCTTGTTTGTTTTCATGAAGGGGAAACGTTTCCAAATGTTTACTCTGTGTTCACGCGCCCATTGGGCAATGTTACAAGACTATTTACATTCTGGGCTTTAACTACAATTATTCCACTAACTCATTATCTAGTCCATTTTTGCAATCTTTCCGACCAAAACAGTTGTTTTTACGGGATGGGAAATGATAGTTTGTAGCAGCTCAGTAAAGATTACACAACTGTTTTGATAATCATGATGCAGTGTATATAAGTAGTTAGGCAGTTGCAAAAAAAAACAAGGCCTGGTCCTGGAGGAATATGGATGGGAAAGACACGTGTATGTAATCAAGCACTGGCAAACTGATCCCAGAGTTTCAGGCTCCTAGTGAATTGGCCAATTTCATCTCAATTCTGCCATGCTCCAGCTCTCACTGTTTCCGTACTGCATTCCCCAGCTTGTGTGCAGATTTACTTAGGATTCTTTAATGTGAGTTGACTGATGTATCAACTAAATCTAGTGGTTAGAGAACTCCCATACTGAAAGTACATGTTTTACTAACTGTCCAGCTTCTCTTGGGGGTTACCAGGAAAAGATGTTCTTGGAAATACATTGATTTGATTTCTCTAGGGAAAATGAACGGTGCTGAAGTGTCTGACTTTCACAACCACAGTTATATATGGGGCTGTTCCATTTCTGCGATATATTGTACATCATGTTCCTGATTGTGAAAATGCAGGATTCTGGGTATAATTTATGATAGCTTTATGATGGCTTTAGGATATGTTCTCGATGCACAAGATATTTTCACGATAGTTTCCCGATTGGCATTGCCTCTGTTCGGTTTACAATAGGTTCCTGAACCATCCACTTGGTGTACGATGGACTTAAAGATGAAACAGATAGGTTTGCGATCGATATAAGATAGAAGAAATTGCTGTACGACTATAAAATAGGTTTAAGATCGCTGCAAGATTAAAAACATGACAATACGATGAGTTGACAATGTCAAATCTGATAAGAATCGTGAAACTTTTATGACGGCAATTTCAAACCGTTTGAATTTCTTGCATCTCTGCAGCATCTCTGTACAATGGCTTTAAGATCATCCTGATGGGAAAGATTCACTTCCCGATTCCTCAAATTTTAGAATTGGGAGCAAGGCTTACTATATATGGCAGAAATGGAACAGCCCTCCAAAGGAGTATCAGCTTTTACCATTCATTTTTATGAAGTCCAAGGATTTGTGCTGTCTGAATGATGATTCCTTGCTGTTGTAGTTTTTCCAGTAAATAAATTGCAGTTACAAAATTTACCTTTATAAAGTAACTGATTAAACGTATTATCTTGTATTTTTCCAGTAGTTTCAATTTATTGCCAAAAGTCCGATTATCTTTACTACTGAACCTATTGAAAGTTATAACTTTTGTGAACAGTCTTCTTTTGGAAAATTTTGTCATTTGTAATAATCTCTTTACCAATCATAAGTAAGATGTACAATCAAGAAACTGTAGCACACTCTTAATCAAGCTATAACATGGTCACGAAAATGTCCAACATATTTTAACCAGAATAAAACAGATGAAGTCACAAAGTGCGACATGGTAATGGCATTATGAGACTCCATACTGAAGAGAAAGAAGCCATCAAAGTAGACACGATTTCTCGCACAAATTTGTTCAAAAATATTTTAAACAATTTCTGAATGATCATTGCAAATCTTTCATGATTTTATTCACGGATAACAACAAATAAATATTTTACAAAACAAAGACACAAACATGCGGTGAAATCACCATTAACTTACACCAGTCTTAGAAATCTATAAAATTACATAAGAATAGTCCACTTAATAAATTTGGCTTTAGGTATTTTTAACAAATACTAAAAGACGATGGCTTTTTAAAAATAGGAAGTCACTTTACAAGAACAACATTAAAAATAAATTAAAAAAAAAAAACTAAAGTAAAATTTATAAATATTTCAAATTTGTAGTTTTTTTTTCAGTTCAGCTTAAATGCAACTATATAACGGCCACCTCAAAAGATATAAATGAAATTTACTCTGCCTCAGGAAAGTCTTTACTTTTTTATACTGAAACATAGCATAAAATATTTGAAATGAACTAATCACCACAATTTGACTATGGCCGTTTGACTTACCCAGGATGATTTACTACAACATGACTGAAACTGTAATCCACACCTTTTATAGCAGCTGATATCAAACAAAAGCATTTCATCAATAATTATGCTTCTCTTTTGTTTAACATAAAGTTACAAGAAAGAGTATAAAATTTATAATTTTTCTAAACTTCTGGAGTTTGTTAAGAGTTCCCTGACTATCCGCCAGGCATGTTTAGCTGCACTATCCATTGTAGAAGCAGATTTTCCTTTGAATAAGTCCATGTTTGGCAAGAAGTAGTGGGGACACCTCCTGTTTTGGAGACAGGAAATGAGTTGTAAAAGGATGCCATTGATTCGGTCACCCAGACAAGTCTCATCCCACTCCACCTCGCGTGGATGCTTTTCACACTCGTACAGTAGTAGGGTCTTCATTATGTAATTGTCTATGGGCTTGCCCGGAATATCCATGTGACGATCCCTCAGTGTCTTCAAGATGCTCAGACACTTCCTGCGACAACCCCCTTGTAGTAACATATTCTCAGCTATGTTGAAATTCATGACCCAAGAATCACCCTCTGCAGCAGACTGTTTGTCCTTCATGTAAATATTGTCTTTTGAGAGAAGATCAAAGCCCTCCGTCTTCACCTCTGCCACTAGGTTTGGATTTGGCCAGGGGATGTGAGGTATGGGCCAGTGTGCCGCACTGCGGGGCCAAATCCCTCCACATTTAAATGCTGGTGTGATTTGTACCACATACCTCTCACGAATACGCAGTTTCACCTCCGTTGTGTCTGCAATCATTTTGACACAGTCTCTGAAGGAGCACTTATCCACAGCCTGGGCCACTAAGGTTTGAAAGCGGGAGCGGATCTTCCTTGCAGAGAGGTAGCCAGAGGCAGTGATGAACTCCACCCACAGTGACATGGACCTTTTGCGGCCATCACTGAGCTTCAAAACTGCACAGCCAGGTATGCCTCCATCATCTACAAAGTTAAACACCCCCATCTGGTTGAGATACAGCACAACTTCAAACTCGGTTTGACTGTTCACCATCAGGCCCTCGAAGCGACCATTCATCTCGGTGAGTGAGCTGATGAACCTAGGCTCCTGGACTTCCACCTCTTTGAGGACATCTTGCACCACTTTACAGACCTCTCTGATGGTTTTGCTCACACTGCTCTTCCTGGCGTGCACCTTTTCATTGTAGTATTTGTTAAGCTGGAAGAGCAGCTTGCTCTGTGCTGCCATCATCTTGGAGGAATGTCCTGGTGGTGACGGGTACTCTGAAGCTAACCGTGGCGACTCCAGTTTGAGCTTCTCTTCACAACAGTCTACCTCTCTTTACTTGCTAAAACACCTGCAAATGGTTCTCCTATTGATGCAGCTATGTCTAGTTTTTCATTCTAAAACCTCACAATAGTTTATGTCATAAATTTAATATAGTCGGATCAGTCTAAACAAAAATTGCACACAGGATATTTTTCATCCCGAGACATCAGCTGTGTTAAAAGAATAAAACATGAGAAATTGCCGTGAATTTTATGCAAGGTCTTCACCAGTCGTAGACTCCGTGGAATTTAGAAGTCATAAATCAGAGAAATTTGTGAAGTGTCTCATACCTTGGAAAATCCCAGGGGCCTGTGTCACCACACTTAAGATTATCCCAGATGTATAGGGCAGGTTCAACAAGGTGTTGCTCATATATCACAACCACCAAACGCTGCTGTTTGCAAACATCAAACTTCTCTGTTCTGAGAATGCCTTCATGTGTTGTCTTAGTTTATTATCTCTGCCTGTCTTAAATCTAGCGTTAAAAATCTCCAGTGGTCGTGGTCGGTTGCAATTTATTGAGTGTTTTATTCCCTTTGTTTTGAAGTATCCGATGGGTGTAATTATGTATCTTTAGCACTTGTTTTACTTCTTCATACCTTGTATATTCTGCTGACTCGATGATAAACCACTAAACTCCTCAACAATCACTACCTCAAGTCTTTAAGATGTCTTTGTGATGCCTGCAATACTTTTATGCTTCTTTGGACATATATCACAAGGCATGGATAGACTTCTTCCAAACTTTTCAGTGCTGTTGGATTATTCATTGCCCCGAGACCTGCATTTTGAGACGGCTTTTGTGGTGGAAGGCAGTGAGCCACCCATCACTGTGTTTCTATCCAATCAGAAAATCCTCCCTCCGTGCAGTATCGACCATTTGTCAGATTCAAGGGTGTTCTTGCGCAGTGTTCTGCCTGCTTGGCTCCTCCCACTCCAGTCAGATGTACATTTATCCTCTCAGTGATAAAATAGACCCAGGTCATTAATCTTACTTAAATAAAATTAATTTATTGCTTCTCCCAGAAAAATGGCTTTGATAAAATATATTAAATAGAGAATCCATCCACATTAATAAGCTGCTTTTGGTTTGCTCTATTTTTATGTTGTGATATTTTTGTATTTCTCACAGGGCAATTCGTCGAGTTTCTGTTTTGAAAATAGACTTTGTTTATATTTGATTAAACTCTGTGATTGCTTCTCTATCCTATCTACAGAAGTTTGAAAATATATATTGGACATACTAAACTACTCTGGCTCCCATTACTAAGTCAATGTTGACATTACTTTGGGAAATAGATCACGTTGCTGTGTGACTGCTGTGTTCCAGCTGCTCCACTGACCCCTGGAATAATGGCCCATTAAGACCTCTCCTGTCGAGACCAACTCCTGTCCAGATAGCTGTTTACTTAATTAGTGGTCCACTTCTGCTGTTTCTGTTGATGGAATTGACTGTACCGTGGTTATGAACAGTGGCGCCCACATGCCAGGTGTGTGGATAGTGTACTCACATTGTATATTAGTTTGAATATTACACAGTTGAATGAACGTGGTAAACATTGTTGGCCACTGGATAAAATAGGTGGACAGCTTTGAATGGTTTCGTTTTAGACAATACATAATTGCAGTAGGTAAGGGTGACGGTGGTTAAAATTATTTCTTTTATAGCTAACAGAATGAGGTTGTGGGTTTGTTTGCTTGGACACCTTGTTCTGTGACATAGCATCCATCAACCACATAAGCTATATAAATATTAACATATAAGACATATGACCATCTTAATCAAGTAGTTGCCACTGCTAAACCTTTTAATGTAGAATTATAGGTGATATAGCAATTTACCACACAATGAGTGAAATTCAATATTTACACGTTTGTATTTAAGGATTAATTTTGAATGTAATGGGCCTAATGGTCCATCTAAATTATTTGTTTTAAAACTTAGCTATTTTGTAAGTCAGTTGAAAGAGTTATAAACCAGACAATAGTTATTCACTTGGATCCGTTACTCCTAGATAAGAGTGTTTAGCCTTTCTGACGTAAGCAAGATTTTAGTGCAGTTTCATTGGTTTGGTTAATGTACCTATGGCGTAGCTCTGACGTCGGAAAATTTACTGGACACAAAAATTTAATTGACTGTGTCTTTTGTTTTGTACGGGAAGCAAATGTCATAGAGATTACTAGAGTATTAAAATGAAAGTAAAATAAATCAACCTAATGTTTTACCCAATGTGTGTTCTATGTTGATATATATACATATATGTTAATATTTAAAGCTAAAAATACGTTTATATTGAGCTATACATATTGAAGCTTTTGGCCTTGGCGGAGTTGTGATCTCTCTGAGTACTCTTGTCCGTTTTGAACTGGCAGGTTATCATCTTACAGCATGGATCTCTTTCACATTACTCCTCAATGAGTTCTGCTTTAGCAATAAATGCTAAAAATGTGCAATTCTGCATGAAAATGAATAGAACTTGGCCCATTTTATTTTACTCTTAATTTTGCACTCCATGTAATCTGTTGCTCTACTCTGTAACCAGTATTTGAATATTGTTCAACAGATATACCATTTTTATCAGTTTAACAATGAGCATGTTTCCGAGCCTATATTAGAATGGTTTGATTATGCCTATGGATTTAGACTCATAATGTTTGCCATGCAGTTATGCAATCCACTATATGATAATGAGTTCTGTTATTTTCTTCAGCAGCTTCAATGCAAAAGTCCAGCTTCTGTTTTTCAGTATATTAGTTTTTCCATGGTTTTAGAGTAGTACAAAAGTACAGCTTATCTGACCTAAGAGATGATAAACCATTCTGTAATGAGCAGACTATTTAGGTGATATCATGAGACCGTTTCAGTAGATAGCGGGGCTCTTGGCAATCTTGAGGTGAAGAGGTGGAAATCTAGTTGGAGGTCAATGAGTTCTGTAGCAGATGGATTTACTGACTGCATTGTGTTTGGGGAGTAGATCACCCTCCTCAGGGCTGTGGCCACTGAATCTGTAGAGTGACTACAAGTAAGTCTACCCAAAGTAAGATAGCACATGATGCCAATGGAAGACCTCCCCAGCTGAAAGTGCAAGCTCTCAGCAGTAAGTGATATGCTACCTTGAGCAGGAGGAAACTACACTTTGGCATATCACTGAGTGGTGCTGACAGACTGAAGTAAGTCTACCTGTTTTGAATACCAGTGACCATGGAATGACTCCTTAATGGACAAATTTAATATTTTAATAAAATATCACTTGCCCCAGACTTCTATGGTCATCGTTTCGAGTGAACATCCTTGAAATGCCGGATCCCTGCCTCTTACTGTGGTGCTTGATGATATCAGTTTCTTTTTCATTTCAAACTAGGCAATGTAAAATATTATTCATTTCATCATGCTAATTAAAAAAAAATCATTTCTCATTTTTTGCAACAAAATCATTGGCCCAAAACCACGTGAATTACGAATACCCATACAGTCTTTTGGGTGGAGTATATTCCGTTCAGAGCATCAAGCTTTAGTTTTATCTACATACTTGCAAAAGGATTCAAGTAAATATATCAAGTAGCATCAATTACTTTGTTTCATTTTCATCATTCTTATTGGCCAATACCTCATCTTACATGAGTAGATCAACTGGACAACATCAACCTATTTCATGAATTTGGATGTGTGTCCACTGAAAGTTCATCCGACAATGGAAATGTTGTTTGATTACGAATCTCCCAATATGAAAACCTCTAAGCTAGACCGTCGTTTTGGCAGGTGATAAGAACCATTTACAATCCACGTTGATTCTATGCTGCTATGTAACACGATCACTGACTGCAGTAAAGCAAAGTTTTAATGTGATGCCTCTTTAATTCTATCAGCCTGGTTGTTACCTGGTGAAATCCACACAGACATATAGATTTCAGTTCTCTGTACCACTGGAGTCCAATCACTGCTTGAATCCAATATTCCATACTGCACCAGCCCAGTCTGGTTTATTGTAACAGTGATGTACATTAGACACGTCCTCCCTACCAGGAGTTGACATGGAGACTGCTTGATTGACATCCAGATAAGCTGACTCGTCTGTACGGAGACATTTTGGTTACAGGTCAAGTGGCGTGAAAATTGAAACCCAAATGTACAAGAGGTGGTTTTGTGTAGCTGATTGAGATTTATGTAAGGCCAGAGGTATGCGCTTAAAGGACGTCCGCTTGTTGTGGTAGCTACCACTGGTTGGATACTACTAGCCATACTAGGGCGTGTATACAGCCAAATATGACAGGAGTTCCATATACAAACGACCACCACAAATCCCCAAACTTTCCACAATTATATTACATCAGCACTGCAAAACAGGGATGTAATTTCAGTGTCATCAAATAATTCTGACTACAACATGTCTTTTCAGTGCCATTTTAACAGGAGAACAAACCATTAGGATTTTTTCATATTTTGATACGATATTTACACTCATTAAATTAAATTGTGAAAAGAAAGTTAAGATGTCAACGTTCTCAATGGATAATATCATATTCCCACAAACTATAATATATATTGTGTTTCCACGATACCCATGATACTTGTGTATCCATGATTGTAATCACAATGTTTAATAATAAAGTGTGTTATGACACCACTGCTAATATACTGATGTTTCCAATCTGAATCACTGAACACTCAAAGGTCAGAGTGTGACATTTACTTCCTTCACCATGAAGGTCATATTCCTTCTAGGCTACATGTTACCATAATCAAGATTCAAACCCAGGGCTTTATATGTGTCCGTTTCTTATTATGGATTTTGATCTAATAGATACCAAAGTTACTCGGATCAACCATTCTCTGACAAGAGTTCTTTTCTCAGGAAAATGGTCCTTGTGGGAGGCCATGGTGCTGACGGCCCCGTTGTTTACCTATGTACCATTTTATAATACTGCATATATTTCAGAATAAATATACTTAACATATATCACAATAAATATTAGATGTTATATGTTTCATACTTATGTAGTGCTTTAAGACACAAATTATCGCCCATGTGTAGTGTTGAAGCAAATCTGGATTTTTAATTCAGAACTGGGTCACATGTGGGGAGTACCAAGCCACAGGTAGACCTCACCATGTGCTAAAATGTAAACCTAATTGATATGTTGTACAGTATTGTGTTATACATGATTACAAACAGAAGCAGATACAATACTCCGCTTTTGTGCGTACATAAATTTCCAAAAAAAGTTGTGATTTAGTCCAAGCAAGGCTCATGCACTGTACCCTGTACATTGTGTGTGGGAAAGTAATCAGAGTGGCTCACCCACCAATCAACCAAATATGCGCTTAATTTAGATAGGAAATCATCCAATCTGAATTAACAAATGGGCAAAAACACAATGATCTGGAGATACACGTAATAGTTATGTAGAGATTGAGACCTTGAGTTGACATATTATGTAAAAGTTTAAATATTTTTACGCTTGAGAAAAAGTAGCATGGATCACCATCAATTTGATTGAACACAATTGAGAAGGTTGCAGACATATAAGATATAGACGAAATGTTCTCTGCTAGGACGAGAGGATCAACAAGTATTTTGGGACGGGAGAAAACTGACATTTATTAATGAAGAAATCTTTTATCTTTTTATAATTTTTTTAATCTTTTGTCGGCAGTTATTTATGATTATCCATGATGTGTACACTACTTGGGGTCATTAGAATTATCTTATCGGGGGTATATTCTTTTCAATTCGATTATCATACAGATTATAATAGTGATCAATAAAGTTCATTTTATAAGCTATCTGATTTTGTGACAAGTGTATTATCCACGCTGATGTAAATTGTTCTCAGAACAGGTATTATATAACTAGAATTGCATCAGTTTGACGCAGTGTATCCCTGGATTGGACATGGTAAATCTCACATAGTGAGAATTCAGCCGTTTGAAATGAGGCTTTTTTCCATTTCCACCAACATTCAAGATGCGGTCTAAATTCGGCACTATCTAGGGTCTATAGTATCTAAAGGGTCCAATATTTGCTCGAAATGCTTTACCTCAAACAGTTTTCAAGGTAATCAAAGGTTTTTATTTCCTCCAATGTTCAAAATGGCAGCAAAAACTTTTTCTGAGACATTGTATGCAGGGTCTCTAGTCTCTCAAAACTTTGCTCAAAATCTCTCTATCTCTAACGGTTTTCAGGATAGTTGATATTTTTAATTTCCACCAAAATTCAAGATGGTGGCCGGAATTTGGAAAATTAACAAATTTTCGGAGAATTACATTCAGCATTTATTCAGTACTTAAAGGGTTCATAATTTGCTCAAGATTGCTCTACCTCCAATGATTTTCGAGATAACTGACATTTTCAATTTCCGCCAAAATGCAAGATGGTGTCTAGAATTCGGAAAATTAAATTTTTTGGAGACATTATATCTACAGTCTGTAGTACCCAAAGGGTTCAAAATTTTCTCCGAATTCCTCTTACGTTTAGGAGATAATCAACCTTTTCGATTGAAAATTTTTCAGAGTCCATAGGGTCCAAAATTTACTATAAATTACTCTGTCAGTGTAGACAATCAACGTATTCAATTTGTGTAAGTAGGCTACGGTCGGTCTTGCAGTGGAAGACCAAGGCCACGCAAAGCATGCTTCAAGGCCTTAAACATACATGCCTATATACCAAATTTCAAAAGTCCACGTAAAATATTTTAATTTTTTAAAGGCCGAAATGTGAAGAAATACCTCATATTTGACTGTTAGAAGGGCGCCATTGGACTTCTAGTGGAAGGACAAAGGTCAAATTTCTGCATGCCTATAGGGGACATGTATATCTATTGTGTGTATCAGCAATAGGGTGATCTGACCCTCTATATAAGCGAACTAGGCCCAAATATGAAGAAGTGCGCCAAGTTTTGCCTTTACAAGTTTACAAGAAGACTGACATCGGTCTTCTAGAGGCAGGCCAGGGCTACCAAGCAATAGGCTCCGAGATCTTACATGTATATACCTACATACCAAATTAGAAAGGTCTACCTAAAAATATTTTTGAGTTATCACATATGAAGGAAATTTCTCTGACGGCAACGGCAGGGTGACTGTGCTGAAGCCTAAGTATTCCCAACTTTTATCGGGGATACAATTGATGAGTTTTAATGGTTTTGACTTGTAAATCAATGTCTAAGGGAATGATGACACCCTGAGTATTTAAAATTTTCAGAAGAGGTTATCATGTGTATGTAACTGTGTGTGGTAGAGCACAAGGAGAGGTGCTGATATGTTCAAGATTTATAAGCATTTTCTGAGTACGTTAGTGGCTGTCTGGGGATGATAGATGGGGAAAGACTTGCTGGGTCCCCTTACCCCCATGTTTGTTTTACACCGCCCCTCCTTTACAATTATCCTAATGAAACTGTTATCAAAACTGCCTGTATATTTGATTGTAATGAGGAAAACATATCTGTGTGTTCCTTCATCATTCGCTCTGAACTAACATAGAATGCTGGACATTGTTGTGAAAACTAAACATTTATAGAGGTGGGGAGATAAGGGAATGGATTGTTTGGGTTTCAGATGGTTTTATGAGTGGAGCTCGTTAAGATGTGATGCTTGCTTGGTTCTGTGATGATGCAGCAGTCTATACATGCTACATTAACGACCTTATCAGCCTGACATGCACCACTTCAGATGTGAACCATTTCAAATAACCCCGTCTTAACTAAGTCATTGATTGATAGGCAATGTGTTCCTCCATTAGTTCAATTAAGAGCCAGATCTTATTGTAGTGACCATAGAAAAGATAGAATACAGCATATGGATATGTAAAACAAGCCAGCTTGTATATACAGAACTTATACAGTACACTGTGAGGCAAGGCCACAATCCTGGTAAATGTCTTAAAATGTTTTAGATTTACAGTTTACTCAGGAGGAGTTCACCCTCCCCCATGTGACTTCACCAGTGAGGCAGAAAGTGACGTCCAAGCGTGAAATATCTCCCATCATTTCTGTTCTTTATTGATGTCCTTATTTTTTATAAGAATGACAAAAAGACTAATCTTGGAGAATAAGTCTCCATTATGTTCTTAGCCTAAGTATATATTTAAGAAGTGTGTTGTAGGCCTTCTGATGTAATAGACTAAGAAGCAAATTATAGTATTTAGAATTTCAGTAAATCAGTAAGTGGTGGTCATTGGTTATGTATTTGACGGAGAATCAAATGGAAATATCTTAGTATTTCAGGGGTTACAGGTTCTGTTACAATGAAAGACACTGGGAACTGGTGACCCCAAAGACAGTAATTTGTCAGGCTTACAGTTTTCTGATGAGGCCATTTGTAGGCAGTTCATAATCTTCTCCGATAGAATCACAGAAGTGTGAAATTAAGCCAGCCTTCCTGGGTCCCATGAGTTTATGATAGGGGAGAAAATTTCCCGAAGCCATAAAAAAGGGCTAAATGATGAATTTGTCACCTCAGTTTTGTGTTTAGACTTCCATAATAAATAAAAGTTAGATTTACAGCATCTTGGACAATAATAATAATGTATTTCTTGTGAGACTTTGGGCAAAAATGCCTTTGTATATGAAAGATAATGCAGTTGGTTAATACTTTTTTAATCAAAATACACTTTTCTATATGTTTAAGGCATGAGCAACACTAGTGTCATGACAAAATAATAATCTGGTAACTATTTGCAAACTTTACTTTAATTTTTAAACTTATTATTTCTATTGAGGTTCAAATACAGCTTATATATGTTGAATACAGCGTCTGGCAGAACGTTAAATGTTGAGACGCCATCTATAAATAACATGAAGTCTCCTGTACCCATCCACTAAGCCGAATAAAGGGACCATCTCACTGGAGCTCACTATCCATTATTAATGGTGATCTTACCCGGCTGTAAACATAGATGTGAGGGTGAATATTACTTCTATCATATCCTGTAGTAATTTTAAAAGATGACTCTGGTATTTGGCAGTGAGAGATAATGAAGAGATCTCACCAGAGAAGTGAGGTGTGCGTGTTAGCGTGCTGTAGATCAGAAGTTCTGTCTGTCAGAAAGCTTCCACCATACTTACAACAAACATCAGTAATACAAGGTGTTATTAGGCAGAGAAATGATCAACGCACTCAAAGCTGAAAATACTATTCAATCCAATCATGACAAATAAGCTTTTAAGAGAGTATGGGACAGGATATACTTGCACACTAGTTATAAGTTTGAAAAAAACCCAGACGTTTATGTTATTGGTGGAGTATTGTGGAATATATAGATATGAAGAGGTGTCATATCTCGCCTCTCCTCAGCAGTCAGCCTGTTCACCACAGCATGTGTCTTGTTTCTTCTAGTAACCCTTGCAATCATTTTTCAGGACATTGGTCCTCGAGTACTGGCCTATCTAAAACCAACTTTCTTTTACCTGTTGTCCTGCAATTTTTATTGAATTTCACCATAACAAGTATAAAATATTTGGAGATTCCGACATTAGGGATTTTTTGATAATTTGTCACACATGATAGTTAAGCCGCAATTTTATTTTATTGTTCGAGACTTAATCATTTTGTAATTACATGAACTGAAACTAATTTATATGGCATACTAAATAGTAACTGGCTATAGGTACAACAGTCAACAGTAATAGTGATCTATATATCTTTCATATTTTCCGATTTGATTCTGCAAAAGTCCGCAGAGGAACAAATCTGGAAATTCATAACAAAGAACCAAAGATGAACATCTCTTTTTCCTTTGACTGAAGTGTCACTTGTCAGCAGAAGCATGGCAAATGTTGTAGATTGGCTTCCCTTTAGTTTTCTGTCAGTAACTACTCAACAACTTGTCTCTGGTGACAAGGAAGGAAACCCTTTCCTGGACAAAAGTCGCCTACCTTCTGTACCTGTCAGTCTTCCAGTCCAGCTCTTTTAACAGGAAAGGAAAATCAAAGGTCCAACGAAAGCCCTCTAACTTTCTTTCAAAATGCCGTCCGCATTATTATGGAGCTGGTTTTGCAGCAACCAATTTTCTGAAAGCTGTAATTTGTGGGGGAAACTGAAAGAGGAAGTCTTTATGTACTAGACTGCTTATTTTGTGTTGTAATTGTCACACGATTTATCAGACAAAGCCAATGATTTAGAGCGAAAATGTTTCGGCAAAAATGTCCATGGTTGGACTTAAAACAGATTCTGGTACTATTCTGTGTTGTTCAAAGTTTTTCACCTATATCTTTCAAATAAAAATGTGAATAAAATCCTGCCTGGAATTGGTTGGCAAATACATAATGCTTTTTAACAGCCAAACCAGGGAATATTTGCCTGTGGTCCACATGGGTTGATGCAGTGAGGCTTTTCCACAAGCAGTGGCTCAGACCTCCTTCATCTGACAACATTGCGGTTTTGCATGGTGCTGCCACTTAACCTGGCCACTCCATTACATCATGTATTCCCTGGGTCCCTATAAACCCTCCCTGGGGTGGGCTTAGGGTACCCTGTCCTCCACATTAGTGGAATTAGGCCATAACGACGGAGACATTAGTCTGCAGTTTGCGTGCTGAGCCAGAAGACAAATAATCCTCCATGTTTTAAACTAAGATTAAGGATGCTAAATGTATTTCTATTTCTCAGACGATCCAGTCAATGGTCCTTGGTCGAAAATCTAATAATAAGATAATTAAAATGTCAGATTCTAAGCCCAAGTTTATACAAATTTTAAATATTCCTTTCTTCCAGCCAGTACTTCAGAAGTAGACCCACACAAACTAAGTTAACATAAGAGAATCGCATTGCAAATGGAGATGGACTTCTCACCATTTAGCTGAGTGGGGTTTTTGATGTCCCTTCCTGTATTAGGACTAGTCTCCTGGAGGCAAAGTAGTTCTAATTATTAAATACTAAGGAGAAGAAAATGTGTTGACAATCTCATCTGTAATCATTATGCAGTAAAGACTTTCTATTAGTCTGAAGAGTTTCATGGGATCTTTATGTATAAAAGAAAAGTTTGTGTGGTTGTGTTATCCTTGTCAGATTTTAATGAACAGAAACCCAGTTTTGTATGAAATCTTCATAGCCAGTACAGTATTTGTATGCGAATTACCTCAATGAAGTCAGGGTTTCAAGTTTGTAACAAGGCGTTCTTGACACTTAGATATACACAATAATTACTGTATAGCCAATATCTCCAATTTAATCAGGTAAAAAACACTGGGATGATTTGAATGAGTTTTAAGGGAATGAGACAAGCTGAAAACGCATTGATTTATACCACCTCTGGCAAATAGGCCATAAATCACCCCAGTGTATTGAGAACAGAGCCAAGTTTGCCTTTGAATAAGCTGCTGTTGAGCATTGGGTCTGATCTGATCTGACAGGAGACTAGATAAGTCTTTCAAACTTTTTCAGACGACATTTATAATGGCGCCAAATCTACCAAAATCCGTCTTTCTGTATACTATTTTGGTCCAGGGCAGGACCTTGGCATTTTATTTGATTAGAGAATGTGTACATTATTAACCGTGTGTGTGATCTGTGCACTTGTTGATAAAATGGACGTAGAAGTTGTAACTTTATCCAAATGGGTCATTGTTAAAAGATTTTCTGTTAATGCATTTTGATATAAACATATGATAAACCATATTATAATGGGTTTAGTCTGGTTTGTGGATTCGAAGTCCAAGGCAGTGTTTTTGTTTATATTGATGGTTATCATTTGTTTGGTTATAAAACTCCTTACTAAACCAGGCACATGTGTTTGGGACCAGTTTGAATCCCTTTGAAAATTCCCATTCAGTGGAGCCGATAATCTAATTGATTTATTGGGTGAAGGTTGTGAGCGTTAACTATGTACACTACTGGTGAGCAGTGATTAATGGAGATGAGCAGACAACTAAGGGGCCCGTCTGATTTATTAAAGCTGGCACGTGGTTGGAGGCTTCTTTTGGCAAGTCACTCTTCCATCGGATGATCATGTTAAGTAACTCTTTTCCTCAATCCAGATGGCCCGTGGTTTTGTACAGTTACAAAGATCATCTCTGCCACTGAATGCAACTCTTGTCACTTCCAGTTTCCTCATTTCTGCCAAGTGGAGGTTTCACCCACGTGGGTTTCTTGCCTTAAAAATGCCATTTTCATAAACAAAGGAAATAACAGAGCTTCAATTTAAAATATATTTTGACCAATTCAAAACTACTTTCGTTTCTGTCAGAGAGGCTTCTCTAGAATTCTAAACAGTGTAGGCTACACCATAAATCCATATCAAAGGTCAACAATGCAATTAGAAAGTAGCAATTTGATTAGCATTAATTGCATAACATCTGTCACTGGAGGCAGGGAACACAGGGGGTGGATATTAATGCCCTGTAGGCCACTTCACAATATGCTCCAAACAATGTCAGAAAGAAGACCAAATCAATGACATTTACAGGACATGACGAGTGTAATGGAATTAACCTAGGGTCCCATCTAACGCTACTGAAGCTTATAAATCTATGGACAAAATGGCTATTTTAGCTCAGTATTTGTGTATTCGTTATGTCTGATAAAAACTTAGTTGAGATATATACTAATACTGTCTAGTTTTGTCATTTATGTGGACAGTGGAACTTGAATTAACACATCACATGATCTCTGGGTGTTAATCTCGTAGCAGAAAACCCTCGGTTGAAATGTTGTACAAATGTTCCACTGAATTCAGCTTATGTCAGTTGATTGTGCAGATTTGAACCATTATATTGTTTAGTACATGGATTAAAACTTTAAGCAGTGTACAATTTGTTAAGATATGTTTTGGGTATACTATGGTGATTTGGTCATATAATTTCTTTAGTCGTCTGTATATATTAGGCTTTAAGTGATACTAATCACACACAGAAAAAAATCAACCCAATATAACCTGTTACCATCAGCATCTGGATCAAGAATTGCAGTTTTACTCATTGCTGAATTCCATTATTTCTTCCTCAAGCATGAAAAAAGTAATATTTATTGCCAATGAAAAAGCTATGAGAGAAACGCAATCCAGATGGCCGGTAAAGCAAGGTCCTGATAAGCTTTGGTATGTTTTATCCCTGGCAGACATTCGAGCTCTAATTACAGGAGTAAATGATAAAAACCGAGGTGTTCATGACCACTGGGACCTTTGGTGGATTTTAGTGATTCAGAATGCAACCTTTGGCCCCAACAAAAAGACTTCAGAGGAAGGGAGGTTTCTGTAAGGAGCTGTGGGTGTGGATTGATCTCGTCTGTCCACCAGCATATCTACTCAGCTCAAGCAGTGCTCGAGTTTTGTGATATAAAGACCCAGAACGTAGCAGATATGGATCAAATAAGAATATCTCAATGTGTCCATAAAGTGTAGTTCAGACAGTTATGACTGATATGAGTATTTCATATTTTATTGAGTTCCGTTTCCTCTTGTCATTAAATAATACTATTTCAATGACAAAGGTAACAGTGTCTGTAGGAGCCACCGTGGCACATTGGTAACACACTCTCCTCCCAGCTCTGAGACCGGAGGTTCAAACCCAGACCTTATGTGAGAAAATTGATAGTTGCTTACTGATGGTCGGCAGTTTACAGTGCAGGACCTTGACCAACTGTATGTACTGGTTTTCTCTGCCCACAAAACTGCCCGTCGTGATAGTACCTCCACAGTGTTGAAAGCAATGCAAAATCCCGAATAAATAAAAAGCAGTGCCTGTAATTGTTCCCCTTGTCAGAAAGTTGTGACTGTTGTTTCAGCCTTTGAATGAATATATTTTTTTCTTATCAGCCCTCTTTCAAAGGTACCGATGGAAGTTTTGCTAGTTGCTAGTATGGCTGGCTACTTGGGTAGTTACAGATCTGTCCTTGAAATTTTTCACAGAACTGGGATGTCTGTGACTTACAAGTGCTTTGCAGTCAGTTAACTAACCATGCCCATAATCTCTGGTAGAATTATCCCGGGGGTTAGCTCCAGATCACGGATCACAGCCAAGACGCAGGCCACGCTCTCTGGATCCCTGACTGATGCACAGCCATCCAGGAGTCGAGCCAATTGCTTTTAATTGGGCTATCTTGGAGGCAGTTTACCAAGGCAATGACTTCCCTTTCACTTCCTGACCCTTTCTCTGGGCTAATTATGTAGCAGGATTGTTGTAGCTTGAAAAAGCTGGAGTTTTTCTATGGTGTATTGACTGAGAAGAGATTACTTCTTTCTTCACTTGCAATTCCCTCTCTTTAGATTATAGTTTTTGCAACTCTTGCTTACAACAAGTTATATTTCTGCATCGGTGCACCAAACAATAATTTGACATCCTGTTTGTGGGATTTCGGTAAACTAATCTCTGACATCAGTAAGCAGTAAAACAACCCCTAATTGAAAGACCTGGCATTGTAGAATGTAAACAGCAGAATCTTACAATTTTCTGGACCCATCAATCTTGTGTTTTGGCATTAAAGGTAACACTCATATCAGTTTTTGAAATCTCCATTTTGACAGTATCATTTTTAGATATCTCTGATATTAAAAATGTAAATATTCCAGAATTCAGATATGTTTGGGTGGTGTTATTTTGCATGTGGATATTTATCATAATTTTTTTTCCTTGGACCTGTCACTTTTCTGATGTAAACTAAGTCTCTATCCTCATATCTGTACACAGGCTATGGCTGGGTGTACAACCCCTGCTGAACTTTGTAGATTAAATGGGCGGATGATCAATGTGAAATCAAACCTAAGCTGTTGTTTAGCACAGCTTTTAGTTCTGCTGTTAATTGACCGTTTCACAGCTATTCAGGGACTATTTTTGTACAGGTCTGTCTCTGCCCATTCCAATTGTCGGATATCTCCGTAATTTGGCCATTCTTCATGCAGTTCCAGGTGGACTACCTGTCTGGATGCTGGTGTTTATAGGGAGTTTTTGTGAGCTGACCTAGTGCTTAGAAGTCTGCAGTAGACAGGCTCCTTTCTGATTTACTAAGCACATGTCCTGCAGGTCATTATTTAAATCACTTCAGTTAAAGCCTGTACTAGGTGGAACGTGGCCATTGCTTACAAAACCAAACCATCCTTTCATATGCAGAAGAGAAGATGAAAGAAAAATACCGTTTTATATTGGCTATTAAACCAGTAGTGGGTAAAGTTTGGGTACCAGCCTAGCTGATCTCTGAGGAATTCAGGGCAGCACACGTTACTCCGCGTGGTGTCGCTTTATCTTTATTGTAGAGCTATGTAGATAATCATAATTGCTTCAAATTTCCCGGGTTATTGGAAGCTTCTGTGTGGGATTTTTCGTCTCCCACCCATTCCACTGTGCATTTTTGGCTAATTATTTCTCACCTTACACCAGAGGTGCCATTTTCCTGATAGATCCCTAGTAAATAATAGTCCTCCTAATCTTGCTACGATTAGAGATCTTGGATTATTTTCCTGTGGTTTGACGGTCAGGAATTGCAATATTTAACCCGAGTACTGTTGAGCTGCCATGTAAAAGTCGGTGTTGAAAACGGCAGGTCCTGTGAAACCTAGCAGAGTTTATCAAGCAACCAACAGAGGATGCTCTGTAGATCAACTGACACCAGGCAGAGGGTTAGATGGAACGGTTTGTGTTCATCACACTGTGGGCTATTCTGACACTTTGATGAATGTTCACAGTAATTCAGTGGGAAAGAATGGAGAGATTGATAAAGTTTCATGGAAAACTAAAAACCTGCTCAGCTGTAAGCATGCAGTTACTTGTATATAGGTTGAAGGTATTCAACTGGGCCACTGGTTATACTGGTATACATTTTGTGGAAATCAGACTGTTCCTACTACCACCAGAGATCCGGAAATGGACTTTTTCATAATCTAATGCGGCCTCAGCACATACAATTTACTGGCATTTTATAGCTTTGGCTATAATCTAATGGTTGTTGTATATCATACATGTTATATCCAGGCAAGGCTGTACAGTGTTTAGCAGTATTTGAGTGTTTGGATGTGCAGTAAAAGCAGCCAGCTAGCTGGCTTGTCCCTGCACACAGAGACAGGGTGTCTGCGGTAACCCACAGGGTACACTGGCAGGGGCTTCAAACCAGCCAGAAAATTGCCAAGTAAACACAGACCCTTAATTTGAACCAGGTGGGGCGCTGTGTGTTGGTTTTGCATTGATGTCTGTACAGATGTTTATTTGCAGCCTTTCTTTGGCGCAAATAAGAAACACAACATACATATGGGTAAAAGATTAGAAATATCAGCAGAGGAACTTCAGCATGCTTTGTGCCATTGAAATGTGAAAAAATGCACTTAGGGTGATGATGTAGTCTCCAACGCACAGGGTATCCAATTTTATTTTACAGTGTTCATACAAGGCCAGTTTGTTTAAACAATAGAACCAGGCCATTAGTTGTTCATCATTAGAACCGAGGTCATTCATGGTCCAGATGAGGATATAACAAAGCCCAGACGTTCTTCACATACGTGGGTTTTGCTTGCTGTGTATTTTTTCTGGTTGTGTAAAAATACAAAAACAAAAGATTGATAGGTTCGCATTTTAGGACATTTACTTGTGCCATCTAACGAAAATTGGATAACTACATTTACCGTATTGAAGGTTTTTAGCTGCTTTAACCAGGCTGGCCATTTTCTGCCAGTGAAACTAAATACGCCGACATATGCATCAGATCTGCTTATAATGAAATTACGTCCTAATAGCTTTGTAAGCACCACAGTGACATCCCAATCTCTTGATCTAATATCCAAGATCAGCCAATGCCTACATGAACATGGGCTCTAGTCAAATTGAATTTGCTCGGTCCATGGGGACAGATCTCTTCTATATTTGGGACGGGCAGCATTTGTGTGTCATGTAGAGCTGGGGAAATTGATGATTGATAGGAAGGGCTGTAATCATCTGATCAGGCAGCCATCCAGTGGGGTTATTGGATGGGTAGAGAATTAAGGCCCCAGTAGACATAAACATAATGATAACTTCTGACAAAAAATTTAAAGTTTTGATCCATTGGCACAATGACCTTCAAAAACAAGGACTAGATAATGTAAGTTATTGTCCAGAATAGGTATAAATACAATTCCTCCACACATTTGCACATTGAAACTCCAACACAGATAACTGAATTGTCTTAAAAGTCAAAATAATATTCTTGACACAAAAAACATAAAACAAATTTGTTTTCCTCTAAGAATTTAAGACATCTGTTGCTTTGTTTTTGTTTGACTCAGCATCGATCTTTTACTCTTTTTTTTGAATGTTAGATTCTATATTGATTTAAAAAGCTACACTTTTGCATTTTGCAAAATGGTATACAGCTCCCGGAATAAAATGCTGACTGTTTTCTTGGTTAACCACAAAACATAGGCATTTCTAAGGGGACATTTTATACCCTAAGTAAGTCGGAGGAGCATAGGGACCCCAAATCAACTCCTTATGATTCAGAACGCCATTCACGCACATATGAAATAATAAGAAATATCTCGTTTTAATATCAACATAGATACATATTTAAAGATAACAAATTAACAGATCAATATTGTGACTAAGGGATTAGTTATACTTTAAGTGGATACAAGGATATAGTTATTGTTAACATATAGTTGCTTTGCGATCGTGTGGTACGGACTAAAGCAAGATTTTAGTACCTAAAATTTGAATTGTGTTACATTAGCTTACATAAAAATTAGGCTTCCCATATCTTACTTATCACTGCTGTGTGTTTTGCGAGGCACAGTGTGATGTAACTATTGTAATAAAACAACTGCAAAGAATTCCCTCCATTATCCTGTTTCCACAATTATGATGGTAGAAGGACACCTCTGGAAGGCAGGGTGCGGGGAAAAATGCCTCCTGGAAAAAATGCCTCCTAGAAAATATGCCTCCTAGAAAAAATGCCTCATAGAAAGAATGCCTCCTGAATATTCTGTGACTAGAAAAAAATGCCTCCTGATAAAAAAAAATTATTTAAACTTGTAAAAATGTTATACTTTAAACATATACAGTCAAAGCTACAATATACAACATCACAAAGTATTGTAACACTACAGGTTCGCATTACAACTTCAGAGGCATTTGCATTTTTTCACTGAGTCTTATAGTGGCTAATGCCTGTCAAAAATTCACTGTCTTTTGCCCATTTTGCCTAGCTGTGCAAAGGTACTTGTTTCTCTTGACATGTTTTGCTGGTTCTTCTCACTTTTTGGCTGGCTGCTCACCCCTGGCTTCAATCATTACAGTTGTCTTGTTTCTCTTTTAAAAGTATTTGTGCCCCTATCTAACTGCAACGAACTCCCTGCAGATGGGATTACACAATTTTAATTTGATAACAATATATATTCTAAGCCACAAAGGCCACAATTATTTCATCAACAAACATTGCAGCCATAAATTCTGCTTTGAAACTGCTCCTGAGTATAGTTGAAAGGATACCCTTTCCAGAAGATATTTGTAATTTTTACTTTGCGAAATTGTATGTTGTGGTTTTGATTGTATATATTGGAATTTAACATGTTTTGGATATTTTATGTTATAGTTTTCATATATAACATGTTGAATTTTTTTTCCTAGGAGGCATTTTTTCCTAGGCACAAAATATTCAGGAGGCATTCTTTCTAGGAGGCATTTTTTCTAGGAGGCATATTTTCTAGGAGGCATTTTTCCGGATTCGGAAGGCAGAGCATGTAACAATGGAGTTCTATTTTAGACTAAATTAATTCTAGTTTGAAATAAACATTGAAATGAACTGAACAAAACTAGCAGCTGATTGGTTCTGCTTTTACTTCCTTTTCTGTTTCATGTGAAACCCAAGCCTTGTTCATTAAGAAAGCAGGCCACTTCATGCTCAGGTTTCTTTTCAACTTCTAATTAATTGTAAAACAATTAATGTTTAATCACTCTTTGATAGTGGCATAATCAAGTTTTTGACATTGATCAGTGCTGTTTTTATAGTTGAGTCAGCCTAACATGCACAATGTAGTAATGAAATAAAAATTCTCCCAGAAAACCATACTGTAAATAATAGCAGTTTATCTTAATTATTCATTTAAAAACAAGTCTGGTACAAACTCTTTTCCTCTTACATTAATCGTGTTATTTTAGCTTTACTAAGGGTCAATGCTAATCATACTGTTTTTGACTTAATTTAAAAAATTGTCAGAACAAAAACACGAGACAGAGATTCAAAATTCAGTTCCTTTTAAGGGGCCATCACAAAGCCAATAGCTGATGACCTTTCCAAAATAAGGCTTGAACCTGTTATGATCAAACTGGGAGGAAATTTCACACCAGTAACTGTTTGTGGGTGGGGCGACTATTTGAAATGTGTTGATGATGAATAATGGTGTGTCTACTAACAGGAAGACAATTGATTAACACTATGACAAGGTTTTCATCTCCAGACACAGGAGGGCTACTTGCTTCCCCTACACCCCTACTTAATGAAGCCATTAGATTGGAGGGTTGCCCACCTGAGCTCACAGGAAATTGCTGAGGCTGAGGACTGCTTGTAAAGCCAGGGTGTGGAAAGAAGACAATGGATGAATAATAGAAAGAGCCAGATGAGCAGGTCTTATAATTAGCCGAGCCCAAGGAACAAAGTCCTGGAGGGACAAGAAGTCACTTCCTGTTAATCGTGTAATGTGTCTTCAAAAAAGCCTGTCTAATGAGAAATGGAAAGAAGTACAGTCTGAAAATAATCTATCACATCAAAGTCAGTACATTTTCCACTTTTGGTGTTTTGAAATCTCCTTTTATTTGATATTTTATATATATATGTGGCAGAATTCCAACTTCAAGATGTATTTGGCATCATTATTTCGTGTATTTTATATTTTACAAATACATCATAAAAAAATCCTGAAAAACGGGTCAACAATTTGTTGATTCTGCTAGATAAATTCCATGTCTGATTTACAAAGTTTTGTGTAACAAGGCAAGATTTAATTTGAACACAAACCTCAAAATCTTAAGCATTCATAACCATAACGAAATACCACAAATGATTGATCTTTATGGTAAACATACATTTGATACGTGTTTCACGTCTTTTAATACAATGCTTATGCACCCATCATGATGGCTGATATCTCAGAAAACCCACCCCTTTCACAAGGTCTGTTGGTAAGGGCATTGGGGTTTCTGATTTCCTGTATTATTTACCAAATGGCGGGCACAACTACGGTGGACAAAATCCCAGAAAAATATAGTAGGACAAAATCCCCGAAAAATACTACTAGAATAAAAACCTGGAAAAAATGTTCAGGGAAAGGTTGACATAAGCCTGGGGTTGCAGCACCAGAAAACAACCATACGACATCAAACATAAATGCAAATGTTTTATTTTTAATTTTTTTGTTGTTGAACAGTCTATTACATATAGTAAACATTGACGTTAAGTAACACAAAATAGGTATAAACATAGTTTGAGAACATAACCACACTGTAACCCTATAGTATAGTTAAATGTGTATGAGCACTAGTAAAGAGCCTATTGCAGCCCTATAACCACATCATAAAATAATACTAAAAACATTTAATCACAAGTATCGAAAGTGAGCATGGCACCTGGTTCAACAAGTGTGCTCAGACAACTATATATCAACTAAAATTTCTCGAAAATTAAATGTTTATAATTTGGATTTGCATTTCTGGGTTTACATCCAGCCGCTGCAAATTGTCCCGATCTATGTCCTACTGACATATTTTCTGGTGTTTTGTCTCATGGGGTTTTGTCCATTTACCCTATTTAATGCGTATTAAAGCTGGCCACCAAGGTAAAGAGGACGACCCAGTAGATTTGCCAAAGCACTCAGGCATTCTCCTATCAACCTCTTCTATCTCAAAACTTCAACTTTCTCATACAGTGCTCTATAATTTAGGCTTGATAAGCATCACCTGAGTATGATGTATGTCATGGTAAAGACTAGGCCATTTCTCAAGAAACTGTTTACCCCTATTGAATATTTTGGGTATATCGGTTACAGCAGTAAATGTCCCAGTAGATGATCAATGCCTTCAAATCACAGGTCTTCTGCACATCTGATCTATCCAAAAGATAACCTGGCATTTCTTCAGATTCGTACACAAGTCAGCCCTTACATTCTTATTGATGAGAAAAAGCATGAGCAAAGTGCCCTCAAATATGGTGAAAAGAAAGAAAGGTGTTCTGGCGTCACTCAATCCAATCCACTTTGTGGATTGTGTATATATGTTTATTATTTTTAAAAGGGTATTTCAGTCTGTGGTGTATCAGCAAGGCCAACTGAAAACGATAACTTGACTTTAAGTTATATTATCGTGAAAACATTGAAATACATGTGCTCTTAGAAGTTTGGCTGATGACTAGTTAATGATCACCTCTTTATCTGGCCCCCAGATATATACATCTTGTGTACATACAGTGCTTGAGTGTCTCCCTCAGGAGAAAGAGGGGACATCTTATCAACAGTTTCAAGGGTTTTCTCTCAAATCAGGGTGACATTAGACTGATATGGTAATAAGAGTGTTGTGTACAGTCTTGGTGGCTTTTATGGGGGTAATTATGGAATTAAAGGAGCTGATTTGGAGTGAGAATGAGGAGTGGGGCCTGTGTACTTTGTTATTAGAAAACTCGACACCGATTCACTGCCCCAGGCTCTCTACCCCATTTTATACATAACAGCCCTTTTGTGTTTTCAATTTCAGAGTCAAGCCTTTCTTGGAGGCCATAATTATTACTTGGTTTCTCCTTTGATGTGAACATGATGTCATATTATGGGAAACAGTATTATATCTTTCACCTGATATGTGTTTCTCCCCGAAATTACCCTACCAGTGAAAAAGATTCGGTTTAGACATGTATTCTACATATTTTTGTTAGCTATCTTTTTTCTACCCACTCACAATCACAACACGTATTGCACTATCCGATTTTCTTTGTTATTTGCCATGTTGCTCACATTATTTTATTATTTATTTGGGGTTTTTGTTTCGCTTTTAATACTATATAGGTCATATGATAGGTAGTTTTGTGGGCACAGGAAACCGGTACATCAGTTGGTCAAGGTTCTGTACTGTAAACTGCCAACCATCGGTAAGCAACTACCAACTTTCCCACATAGAGATCTGAGGTTTGAAACAGAATGCACTGTGGAGCGGTCCTGATGGAATACATCATGATATAACTATGCTTGTTGAAAGGCATGTGAAACCTCAAGTTTGGGTTACAGCAGACTATAGGTTCGATCCCCATGATGGCCTTAAGTGGGAAAGCTGGTAGTTGCTTGCCGTTGGTCGGCAGTTTACAGTACACAACCCTAGCGAACTCTATGTACTGGTGTCCTCTGCCCTTCCAACTACCCATCGTGATATAACCTGTACAGTGTTGAAAGCGACGTAAAACCCCAAATAAATAAACAAATACAGCAGACTATAAAACCCAATGAAACTTTCATATCTCTGTCTTGCACCAATCATGAATGGATTTTTATCTCCGCTAATGAGGTTATGTTTTGCGGTGCACATGTTTGCCTGTTTGTGATTTTACTCATGAACTAATGGAACACACCTCTATTAAGTCTTTATGTGGGCAGGGAAAATCTTGATCATACCACAACAGTCCCAGATTTATAACTGTCCCATTCTACATTATTACCTTCGCCAAGGAGGTCATATTCCCATGACCATTTGTCTGTTTGACAGCAAATACTATTGATTGGAACTTCATGAAAAAATCAGATGGATCTTGGTCCAGCTTAGACTCATTCAATTTGGAGAGTGATCTGTATTACCGCCTGGTTACAAAAATAATCCAGATTTTCACACTTATTATTATGTACCTTTGAGGTCTGTCCTCTCCGAGTACTCTTGTTGTTTTCTGTCTTATTTTATTAAAAACATTTACTCACACATATTTAGAACTTAAATTGCTTTTTAGATAATAACCATGATGACGTCGTAGTTTTAACTTTCTATAAGATCAATTGACAATAGTCTTCTTCCTACGTTTGCTGGTCATCAACTTGTCTTTAATAAAGACCACAAATTAAGCTTCAAACATCTGGGCATCAGTCAGATTTCATAAAATATTTATTTATTTAAACTGTTCACAGATCTGTTTCCCCCTTTACTACAATCAAGTTAATTTCCTTGGTACATCAAAATAAAAGTACAAAATGTCTTTTAACGGGGTTTAGCTTTTCAAAATGAACGTCAAAATTTAAGGCTTTAAAATCTACATATATGTACAAGACATAACATGTTTAAGTTGATCTAAGCGGCTATTAGAAGGGTTAACATGTGCGTTTTGAAGTCCACACATAAACATAAAAAACTTGTTTTTAGTCAGAAATCAGTCATTGTATCCAACCAATCTGGACGCGTTTGCCAAAGCTTTTGTCCAAAAGAAAATATCTGGCAGTGGCGTCACCAGACTAAAACCACGGTGTAATTGACTTCGGTATGTGGGTACAACAAAGTTTGAGGTTATTCCAACAACTCACTCCAATCCAAGTGGAACCCCTTCAAATGCCAGTTTTGAATTCTGTTATTTCTTATAAGTGAAATACTTTTATTTGGACGTGCCATGATTTAAAAATACAATGTAAATACTTCTGTTAATACAGTCTTGGTTTATGTTCTTTTATGACTACTAATTAGTTACTAAAAACCCCAAACACCCCACATAGATCAGACGGTGTAATGCCAGGGTTTTGTGCCCACCGCACACCTTCAGTGATGTACAACCATGTTCAAAGGAAGGGTTATCTGGGTCATCAGTGACTTTAAAACTTCACCACAAAATGGAACTGGGTCAGAGGTCACAGCCATAGCCACGACCTAGTCTGTTTCTCACTGACAATGTGTAGTATTATTACAGCCATTTGTCAGCACCAAGAGACTTAGGCTGGAGATCATTTATGGAAAGTAATGAGTGGTTAGGGATGTTAAATCACCCTCAAATGTTCCACATTGCATGACAGATATGAATCCATCACTGCAAAGGTTTACTGAAGAACCATGCTGTAGGACATTCATTATGGAGTTGTTTTAGTTGGTTGTTTTGTACTTCAGATGGCTTAATCATATGAATGGGAGCTATTTTTCATTCCTTCACGACCTTTTTTTCTCAAGACCTCCTATTTTCAACACCCATGACAGGACTAGATTGTAATTAGAAGGATAAAAGAAGATCTTTGCTCCCAACTATGTGGGCAATTGTCAGGTAGATGAGATGGGTCAGAACTGTAGTCAGGTGATGAAAGTGGCCTGGAGGTCTACTGTCTGTACACACGTGAGACTTAAACTCAGAATGTTATAGAATCGTGGAAACCCATGACATAAAATGAAAAGATGTCATGGCTCCATGGATATTTACCATCCTTCTTTTATGCATGATACTCCAACATGTGTACATACACGACTATTGTAAGAAGTAAGTTTAAATGTATATTTCTTTCAATGACAAAAATAAAATGTGTAAAACAGAGGTTAGTAGGGACGGGGAGACAGAAGCTGAAAGCTCAATAAAATGGCACATAAACAGGTCAGCTTTCATTCCTAGTCGTCAGCCGAGTGCAGTGTGTACGTTGGTGAGATGACAGGTCCCCTGATAAAGCAGCGGAGCGTGACCAGGGTGCCAGTGTAGTATCTCGGTATGTGATGAGACCACTTTAATTGCTCGTTTGAATAGTACATGAGGCCATGAATGAAATAACTGTCCATCCTTGTATACACCCTTGTTGGGATTTCCATTGATAACGAGAATATTTTACATGTGTACTGATTCAACTTTGCTACTAAACATAGTGGAGTTCTTTTCAATGTTTCGGTTACTTCAAATAAAGATCTTTTTACAACGAATTTATGTACCATATTACCTTTTTGGTGCAGTCTATATTAATAAGGGTGGAAGTCTGACTTTCTGAAACCCCATAAAATCGAGCCAATCTTCAGGAGCTCCCTAAATATACTGCCCCCAAGGGCGAGGGTAACCAACCCAGGATTCACCAACCCACATCAAGGAATTGCAAACAGAAGCCTCATACTCCATATGATACAAAGTTAGACAAATTATATACAAAAGTATATCTTTAATCGTTATAAATTTATTACGCCATGTTACATTAATCCAATTTTATGAAAAAATAATAAGAAGAAAGGAAGAAATACAATACTCGTATATTTTGTGGATCTAAAGGATTTAGTATTTACATTGCATATAAATTAACCATCATTATTGGTCACAAAACTTGTTTCAGCCTGTGTAGCATATCCATTCTTCCTCATCAAAAGGCATGTAATGTTTATTTGGAAATCATACAGTTCGCTGGATATTACATTTGGGGTTAGTTTGTTTGGGGGACTGATGGGTCGCCATTACAAGGCCCGTGTTTGAAAACAAAATCACTTTTTTAATTCAGTAATTGGCTCTTCTTTGTGTGAAGCCGTCTTTTATAAAGTTTGGAAATGAATGATCAAATGTATTGTGAAAAAAGTACCTGGAAAACTTTTTTCCATTCACGTCTTTTGCAGTGGAAATAATTCGGAAGCTCTACTAAGTAAATATAAACGTTGCTTTGAATTAGCATCTATCTAAATATTCAGTGAGGTAGAAAAAAGTCTAAACAAGTTGTAATGTTAAGTGGGGCTGGCATTTTAATAGTGGCGTGTGCACTTCATTTACAGGCGGTGTTTTCTATCTTGCAGACAGGGCTTATGTTTCATCATTAAGTGAAGTTTAAATCTGCTTGGACAGGTGAAACTTCAGCAAAATATATATGTATGTCTGGTGTAATTGTTTCACAGCAGGTGATATTATGTAACGGGGAACTCAATTATACAGCACACACACACAAAAAGAGACCCACATGACTCAAAATCATCCGTCAGTACAATGCATTCTTCTATTAACTCTATAATTAATAGTCTTTGTCTCTTATCTCATTTTATCTCTCCAATTCAGAATGATTCTCTGCAACTTCTGTTTACATCTAGGATATGCCTTTTTATTGTCTTTTTACATACGTGGGTGGATGTCTGTTTTGTTTTAATTTTATTGTAGTTTTATTTTTTTATTATTTTTTTTTTTTTTTGCTGCTTATTGTTAGAAAACTATTGAAAATATACTTTGTTTGTACAGAGCTGTTGTACATTGAACGGATATACACGCACAGACAGCTCTGTTTTGAAACATGCCAGAACCCTTCACAAACTGCACCAAGAGATTCAGTATTTTGATTTAAAACAAAGCCTTTTTACCATATGGAAGGGCTGCCATGTCTTTGCGGCCTCAGATCTTGAACCTTTTAGTCCTCACCTAATGAAATCAGTCTTCATTTTGTGCAAATCAAGTTCAGATCCAGTGGATGGTTGTGTTGGTTTCACCAGCTCTGGCCTCCCCAGACTGCTCTTGTTTGTTCTTCCTAGTTTATTCCCAAAGAATGTTTTGTAAAAACAAAAACACTGACTTAGAAGTCAGAGGCTGGTTTCAGTTTGATTGAAGTTCACATTTAAGGCAAACTCAAAGTCAGGGTTTTATGCCAAATTCAACATTTACATTTAATTATCTACCATCCAAATGTTCTTGATTTCAAAAATTCTTTTCATTATAAAGCATCTTTATGAATGACATGCATCCAATAGAGAAATATTACTTGTCACAGTAAAGTTTAGTGCAGATCACTGAGTATTAATAACTTCAGTTATTTCTCGTAGAATAGAAATGTTCAACTTATATGATTATAAAAACTTATTGAAACTTCAAATAAATTTTAAACTAAAGAAGTTAATGGGTTTTTGTTTGTCCATGGACTATTTTAGATACAGATATTGACTTCAATCCTTTCACGCATTGGGTTCTGTGTGATTTCAGTATTTCCCAGGACCATAACGTCCTCATATATTTCATTCATTTAGACATAAACAAAATCTCAATAAAATGACAATTCATCATTGAAGAAATAGTAGTTTTGCTTGAATCGAAATGTTTAAAAGTGAGAATTTACAAAATTCAAAAGAAATAATATTTTTTAAATATCAAAATATGCATGTGCCATGCTGGAAAAAAATATTTATATTTATTTATATTTATTTCAAAGATATCTATCATGTTACATACACCCAAACATTATAAAGAAATAAAAAACTTGAAATTGTTTTGGACCCTATACCTGATACTGATTGCGTAATCCACCTTTTTGGGGTCTATAACACCAACTTTCTTATTTATGTACAAAACAGTCCTTATTTAAAATATCAACAATTTTATAAACGTACTCAAATCTGTGTTTGAAGATTTGAAGGTATTGCCTTTCAGTAGAAAAGTGGGTAGTTGCAGCCAATGTTGTGTGTTCAATTGAAGGTACAGCATGACCAACTGGTATATTTTCATCTTGTATTTTCATCTTATATTTTCACTTATTGTCAAATTTTTATCATGATTATATGACACAGATGACAAGGAAACACAAACCTTTTGCTCTATATTTTCATGTGGTATACTGTATTGGGTCAACTGTGTCATGGGTATGGAGGTATTTCTCACATTATATGAGAAATACCTCCATACCCATGACACAGCTGACCCAATACAGTATCTGATACATCATACATGTATGCAAACCTATGATACAGACCTATGATGCAGTTGACCCAAGGAAGTACACCTGCAATATGTGAAATACTTGCATACCCATGAAACAACTGACCCAAGGATGTATGCCTGCAGTATGAGGAATGCCTACATGCTTTGCGTTTGTACAAATATTACTTTCTATATGATCCTGTGATGCAATTGACAGAAATGTATTTCTTTACTCTGTATTTTCAGGTTCTGCAGTATGTGGAACATCTCCATGGAAAGTGGCACTTCAGTGAGATTCGTGCAATCTTTAGCAGGAAGTACTTGCTCCAGAATGTGGCGCTGGAGATCTTCATGGCCAGCAGGAGTAAGTTTTCTCTGGTTACATATCTTTAGCATTAAAAAGTAGTCAGCTATTGAAAAGTTACTTCAGTTTTACTATAACTTCTTATTGCCATAACCTGTGTAATAGTCTCTCAAAAACTTTTAGGGGGGGCTCAGTGGTGTAGCAGTTAGAGTTCTCGCCTCCAACCTCTGAGGCCACTGGTTCGAATCTCGGGCCGGGCGCTTCATGTTGTTAAGTTGGTAGTTACTTGCCGATGCCCAGTGGTTTACAGTGCAGTATGCACTTGTTTTCCTCCACCTGTAAAACATACCCGTCGCAATATGACCCTGGCTGTTGAACGCGACGTAAAACAACAAATAAATCTAAATCTAAATGAAAAACTTTTAGCTGGTGAAAGGGGTGTAAAAACTAAACTTTGATGCTTGATCTCACAACAAATTGGAACTGCCTCCACAGAAGTGTTCTAAGTTACAAATTGAACATACATTGTTTATGATTACAAGAAGAACTGGTGGATGTTTAGACCTTGTGCAACATCCTTTCATTCCACATTTCTGTATCAGTACATTATGATTTTGAAGGGGGGGATGGAATTGTCTGGCTGAATGAAAGAGGAGATCAGAGATAAAAGTGACTAAATAAAACTAGTGCTGCCATCTGTGGATTGTAAGGAAAAATTGTGGTTATGTACACATGCATGATTTCTCTTCCACCTGTGATTTCTTATTCAGTGCTTAAAAGCATGCAGAAGTTGAGACTTGTAGCAAGTCTAGTGGATGTTGTGAGATTCTGCTCAGTATCTTACACCATGCTATACTTCGGAATCTATCCCAGGTATAAAATGCAGGGGGTAGAGGGGGGGGGGGGGGGGGGGGGGGGGGAGAGAATTAAATGAGCTTTTGTTAAACATTTTCAATTTTACTAACAATACAAAATATGAGGTTCTGTATCATGTTATAGTTTTTTTAATGCTTATGTACCAGTTTCAAGTTGTATCTTTCAGTAGCTTGTCATTGTGGAGTATTTCATGGTTGACATTCTTCAATGTGTTCTGTATGTGTACATTGTAGCTGCAGTGATGTTTGCTTTCCCTGACACAGCCACAGTGAAGAAAGTCATCAATGCACTTCCACGGGTGGGAGTTGGAGTCAAGTATGGCCTGCCTCAGACAAGGTCAGTTAGTTGTGTAATGTGTGAGCATTGATACAAGAGACAAGAAAGTTCATATGTACAGAAATCATCTGAAAGATTGATAATTTCCAGGCATCAAATTTAGTCATTAAGTCATTGGTTGAAAATTGTAAATGCTCCAGTTAGAATTTCATCCTTTGATTACCAAGAAGTCAAAAACTGTCATCCATAATTACCCAGTTAATAATTTTATAAGTATCCAATAGCCATAAATGACTCAAACATAACCCTGGATGTCTATCCCTGTTAGCCTTTATTGCAATATAACAGGGATTTTTCTTTCTATTCAGCGACATTGCAGAAAGCTATCGCCATAGATGAGGGCTGTTGATGCACTGGCATTGCTTTAGCATGCATTGTAAAGCATCATGTAAGTGGTAGTTGACTCAACTTGACTGTTGACAGCAGACATTTCAGCAAAGGGTTAATATATCATCCTTGCTTTTAGATGCATGTGCTATAATGTTTTTGCAGGCGGGTGTCTCAGGCCAACCCCAAGCAGCTGTTTAAGATGTCAGGCATGATGCAGAAGTGGCAAAGGAGGGAGATCTCTAACTTTGACTATCTGATGTACTTGAATACAGTGGCTGGTAGGAGCTACAATGACCTAAACCAGTATCCGGTCTTCCCCTGGGTCATCTCCACCTACGAAGGGGATTCACTCGACTTAAATCTTCCCAGTAATTACCGGGACCTCTCCAAAGTAAGAAATGCTCAGTTTGGCATTCCTAAGTAACTACTGGTAAATCAGTGAAGTAAGAAATTCGCAGAATATCTTTTTCCCCAGTAACTACTGGAAACTCTCCACATAGGAAATACTCGAAATATGTTGTTCCCAAATATCACCATGACCTCTCCAAAGTAAGAAGCACTTGGAATATGTTGTTCCCTAGTAACCACTGGTACTTCACTAATGTAAGGAATTCTCATTATTTGTTGTTCTTTAAAGAAAAAAACATGACCCAGTATAATTACCCAGTATCCACCAGTCAGTAAGAAGTGTTAAAAAGACACTCCCAGTAACAGCCAACACCTTTTAAAAGGAAAAACTAGTGAATATATGTTAATTCAGAGTAACTACTGGGATCCCTACAATGTAAGAAATACTTATATATAATTCCTTAATAATTACTTCCAGAAAATATACTACTGAGGCTTGTCAAATGTAAGAAATACTCAGATATAATTCTTCATTACAATTCCAAATTTGTTATCTCAAAGATTCATTGTAGAAGTGGCCTTTGTATTGCAGCCCATTGGTGCTTTGAATCCCACACGCCGAGCATTCTTTGAGGATAGGTATGCGAGTTGGGAACATGACCAGATACCTCCTTTCCACTATGGCACCCACTATTCTACAGCAGCCTTCACTCTGAACTGGCTCATACGCGTGGTAAGTGGTATTCACTAGTCACAAAAGAGATCAGAGAAAGATGAATCTAAAATCAGTTCAAGTTTGACAGAAAGTCAACTGATTGTTGGCACCTGTGTTTTCATGTGTAGTTAGTCTTGAGACTATAAATTAGATTTCATGTTTATGTCCATCTACTTATGATTACATTTGTTGTTGTGTATATGGGTCTCAGTAATAAAATTTCAATTTTATCTGCTCACACACAGTTATAGTCTGTATTGTTACTGCCTTGCATCCTCTAAAACTCTTGATTGCTGGGTTTCTCACAATCTCCAATTTTTGCAGACAGTGACCATGATAACTTGATTGAGCTTTTATTGGCATCAGTGGCTGAGTGGTTAACAAGGTTGGCACTGAATCACTCTGCACTTGCCTCTCTGGTCATAGGTTTAAAGCCAGCTCATTGTACAGAAACCTGTGAATAAATTGTGAATAAATTATGATCTGAATGTGTCACAGCACTCTAACAGTACCAAAAGAAAATTGTGTGCTTTAGGCTATATAATGTACACAGTTGTATCTGCAGCCAACATGGAGGATGAATGAATATGTAACGAGTGCCAGATTGGTATTCCCTCAACAATAATACACATGTACTTGCCTAATGCAATGGGAACAGAGCAACACACCAATTATATTAGCCACTAGGGGAAAATGATAACTTAATCTTATCATTTACATTTTAGGAACCTTTCACCACTTACTTCCTCCACCTGCAGGGAGGCAAGTTTGACCATGCTAACAGGACATTCCACAGTGTGGCTCAAGCATGGAAAAACTGCCAGAGAGACACGTCTGATGTCAAGGTCAGACAGCCTACTCAGATTAACAGGGATTAAAAGTATAATTGTCACAAATAACACTGTAAACTAAAAATATTACAATTTGTGATTTACTAAATATTGTAACACTTTATATATTGTTAAAGCAAATGGGTTTAACAGTGAAGAAGAAGTGTAGAGATGTTCCAGTGTGCATTCAGAATAATAAGGACCAAATGTAGAAATATCACAAATACTGTCGCAGATGAGTACCTTCACAAAGAATATACATATATGCTGCCAACTCTTCACATTTGTTTGTTATGCATTAGAATATGTTAGAATATAGAATATTATTTTCCCAGTCACTTGTCTTAGCCTAAATTGGTGGTTGAAAAAGCTGAAAATGTCACAGTTTAATGTAATATTTAGCATTATGATTACAGGAGCTGACCCCAGAGTGGTACTTCTTACCTGATATGTTTGTTAACATCAACGGCTACAATCTAGGAATTAATGAAGAAAATGTTGACATAGCTGATGTGGAGCTCCCCAAGTGGGCCAAGTCCCCTGAAGATTTTGTCAGAATAAACAGGATGGTAAGTAGCACTACTTTATGTTGTGCTGCAAGCATTTTAATATATGTACCTAAGAAAAGGTGATGTCACAAGATAATGCAAACCAATGTCACTGCGTGCAGTTTTAGTGGGATGCCAGGCAAACTGCAGACATTGACATTTCAAGACATCAACTACCTAAACATTAATCCTGTAAAACATCAGTGCGTTTAAAGCAACATGGACTGACTATCCAACACATATCAAATGTTATTAAATGTTTGAAATAATTGTTATGTCCTCTCATGAGCTGTATTTAAATATACAGGTAGGAGAGGTGAAGAAGAGTAGAAGTATTTCTATACGGGATGCCTTGTTTTTAAATGGGCACCAGCAACGTACAAGGTCACTTTTCAGAGTGATAAGGACAAGGTCATGATGCAAAATTCACATATAAATTGTTTCAACCATACAGAACTGTGTGAGCAGGTCTTAAGGTATCAATATACATAAATTTTAACCCTCTTAAGTGTTAACATATCTAAAACAATGCTTCTGTGCATATAGCTGATGTCAGGAAATGCTGAGAATTCTGATAAATGTGAAAATAACACAGAAATGCTGTTTGTTCAGTGGCAACTTTTTCCCCTTGATGTCTGCACTGCATGACACTGAGCTTAACGCTGTTGTGTGTATTTTGCCCAGGCTTTGGAGTCTGAGTTTGTGTCCTGCCAGTTGAACCAGTGGATTGATCTGATCTTTGGCTACAAGCAGCGTGGACCTGAGGCAGTGCGAGCCACCAATGTCTTCTACTATCTGACGTATGACGGTAATGTGAACCTGGAATCCATCTCAGACCCTGTCATGAGGGAGGTAAGCACCATCTTCATTCGTACAATCTTGGTTCAGTTTTTTTCTTTAACATTTTTATTCTTTGATGATTCTAAATCTAAAAAAAAATTTGAAAAATAACTCTTCTGAATTCCTAAGAATGTTTTGGAATTCTAAAGATGACAGTGATAACTTGAATGCAATAGCCGTGTATAAAACAGGTAGTGTCAGTGATTTGTTATCTCTAGTGTAGAGGTGTTGTTTGTTAAATAATAGAGTGAAAATAGGTCAGAATACACTTTTATGGCACTTCTGAGAAATTTTCATTCTCAGAAATTTTTATATCATTTTAAACTTTTTTGGCAGAAAGCCTTTTTGCACAGGAAATTTCCAGGATAAAAATAACAAAGGAAAGTGAATATTGGTCCTAGTCATCATGTGTATGCTTCTAGGGGAAGAAACTGATAGAAATGTCAAAGTGTAAGGTTGTTGTCCAGACACCCTGTGATGAATAATGTAAACCAAAAATATCAACATAAATATGCCACCTTTGTCAAGGAATGTAATTTGTCATTCATTGGTTTTTCTTATTCAAAAACTGTGTTCTGCTGATTGCCTTAAAATAAAAATCAGGTTTTGCTTCAGTCACAACCCTGCACTCAGGCTAAAAATACTTGAGAAAAAAGAAACATTAATCACATATGTCAAAGGTATACATATTTTCAGCCAATTCAATCTTTTCTCTTAACTTCAATTTTTCTTGATAATGCAATACAGTGTACTTTTCTAAGTGAAAGGTATCCCATAATTTATACTGAATAACCAACATGTTTCAATATACCCGTCTTATATGAGAATCTCTCTATTTTTAATGTTTTTTGGTTCATAAAGATATGCACTTCGTGTTGCTAACAATCCATTAGATTCGCGTTACTTTGTATTTCCAGGCTATAGAGAACCAGATCAGGAGTTTTGGTCAAACTCCATCACAACTTCTGACTGAACCTCATCCACCCAGAAGTTCACCCATGGTCATAGTAAGCTATCTCATTATCCAAACATTTCACTGCTAAGTAAATGAACTTGGCAGAAAATTTAGGTCAAATATGTATCACTATGGATTGTTGGTGTTGTCAGCCCTTAGGTTCAGACGTCAAAAATTGTGTCAGTACAGGTATGGATTTGGGCTGTATGTAGGGGTGGGTACTGCTGTGCAACTGGGGATCATCACAGTCTGATAGATTCGTATATGTGCAGTGCAGAAATAAACAGATACATTAAAAGCATAAAATACAGGATATGTCTATACAACAGTGTGTAATACAAAAATACCTTTTTTTCAGTCACCTATGATGTTCACCACAGTACAGGATGACGTCTGTATGATCATGAAGTTCCTGTCAAACTCTCCAGTCACACATGTCTCCGCAAACACCCACCCAGCAGTACCTTCTGCGGCAGTCATCACAATCACCTGTAACCACAACTTTGCCCTCAACAAGTGGAACAACAACATCGGTAATGCTTCATACCATTTAACGTCTCCCCATTTATTCAAAGTTAAGCATGTGCTAATTGGAAAAAAATTACAACTACATGTGAAGGATTTATCCAGCAGTATCTGATTAGTGTACTCACTTTAATACTTGCTCAAGTTATATTCAGATGTTATTGGATGCAGTAAAAAGGAATAACATAAATCAGTTTAGCCATGTGGCCTTTTGGAAGTAGGATATATTTCTGTAAATGTCGGACCTTTTTAGTTCAGTATCTTTACTTTCGGATACCTTGGCTATTGAGTTATATGGCTCTAACATGTAGTAATCGTCAAGTAGTATTTATTCATATTTACTTATTATTGTACAAATTACAGCAAGTGCTCAGGCACCCTCACCTAGTTACAGTGGAGAAAAACAAGAGCAAACCCCTCAGTTACCCCTAGCGATGGACCAGCTCCTGGGTGAGTGTTCAACTCCCAAAAATAGGTGTTAACAAAATTGAGTTAATGTGGGGTCATATACAGATAATAGAGTCCAAGTTTTTATCTAAGAAACTTACAATGTCCAGTATATTAATCTGTGAGATTAAGGATTGATGTGCTTAAAAAAATAGCATACATTTGATAAGCAATCAATAATAGGCGTTTCAAAGTTTGAGAATTAACATTTGACATTTGATAGAAATAAGGCATTTTCTTTGATAACTTAATATGTTTCTTTTTTTGCTTTTTTTTTTTTTTTTTTTTTTTGGCCTTTGTTAAGATGACTGATTATCCAATCAGTCTGTTTTCTGTATGACATTCAAAATGTTTTTATTAGAAACTCATAACCTTGCAGATAGAAGGACATTTGTTCTAACAAGTAATAAGTCAGTGAGTCTATTGCATTTGTATTTCTGCCATGGTCAGTAGTTTGTGTTACCTCTTCCCTATTCAGTTTTTGTAATGTAAGTTAAGCCAGTTAGTGTATTTGTAATGAGCTAAAATATGTCTCCTGTGTTGCAAAGTATTATTTATTTGAATTGTTTACACGATGTGTCTGTGTTCTGGCTGCAGTTAATTTATTTTACTTATTTTTTTTTTAAAGATCAACATCATAAAGGTATCATTTGCATATATGTGTAAGACGATTAGTTTAGTTGTGTGAATTTTGTGTCTTTCAAAACTGTATGTTTATTACAGTGCAATATCAAGCATGAGTGTGTTGCCACTAATATCCAACAGATCTATCATTTGAATACAACTCAAATTGTCTGTTATTTAAGTTAATGCATTAGGTTTTTGTTTTCTTTTTGTCTCATCATTCATACTTAATTTTAAATCATTTTGTATCTTGGAAGAAACATTGTAGTTTTTTCGTATAAATTTGACATTCTTTCTTTATTGTGTCCTGTCCACATATCTGCGGAATGAGAAAACTTTTGACTTGGGTGTAAAAAACAAAAAATAAATTTGCAACAGCAGTAAGCACCCAGATTAGAGTAAAAGAGAGTCTTTATTTCTGAAATTAAGTGTAAATTTTGGTGAAATGAAACAACATATACAGTTCTTTGGCTATCAACATGAACATTTTTTCTGTGTTGAAGCCTTGTTACAAGAATCTTTTTCTGTTGGATTGGAAAATACATTATTGATTTCAACAGTTTGCACATGTGAATTTGAACTAAACCAAATTTAACCTGGTTTCATCTGTGGAACTCATATGGGAAAATAACCATGATTACCAGTTTTTCCTATTTCTTTGAAAAAAACCACTGTTGAATATTAAATGCAAACAAATTTTTTTTTACCACATGTAAAAAGAAAAAATTTGCCCGGCTTTTCTTGGCAGTGTAATTTTCTTTGGCAAATTTTGAAACTTCTGTTTTCTATTGTGTTCACAGAATAAAATATTCTGTTGAGCTGACACAGTGTGCATTTTATTTTGTTTATCAGTTGTTTATCTTTGGGAATGTCCGATCTGGCTATTTGTTGTAGATGTTGTAGCTTTATGATGGACAACCACTGTGTGTGGTTTGGAGCTATAGCCGCCTGATGTCTCTTTGTTGTTTTTGCACCAATTCTACTGTACGGTCACATGTAGTTTCAACAGAATCATATTATCATGTTTGTAGTGTGATATAAGTATCAAATGAATATCTTCAATATTATCTATCATTGCATCTGTATAGCAACAAAAAAAACCATAAGTGCGCTACTGCATGCAATTATACTAATCTGTGTTATGTCACCACCTGAGCAAAATTGGTAGTGGAATATAGTACAAAAATCTGGCTGAAATCCCTTACAATTGTGTAATTTTTTTACAATAGCCAATTAGAAGCTTTACCTTGTTCTGATTCAAAGTCAAATAGGATTTTGGTGACACTGGACACATTAATATGTGGAGTACATATAACTGATACATGTACTTAAATTTTTTTCATGATGAAGAGCTAGATAAGTGAAGTGGATTTATTATATAAATTGTGCTTGACATGAATTAACCATTTGGTGAGACCTTGCTGGCCAGTGGTATGTTCATTTCAATGGGCTTGTTTCATCTTATGTACACTATACCATATTATACATTATACTCTAACTTTAAGTACAAACAAAAGTTTCAATGGCAGCAGTTAATTTTTTATCCTTTATTTCCCTGTAATGTAGAGTGATGTGTGATGTTAACAAAGAGGCTTGTGAAGTGTAAGTAGCAGTTTGTGAGACCCACCAACTATTGATATATTGGAAGTTTTGTGGTTCTACAATGTCCATGGAAGCATGATACAGTATGGATAAAATTTTAGACTTAATTAGGGCAATTCATCCAGCTGTATCAATTGAAATTCAGTTGGTGTGTGAGATTTAGTTTCAATGGTGATTGAATTCATATTGGACGTGATTGAATATTACTTGCAAGGGGATCTGCCTGCAGATGTTGTATTGTGTCAATGTATATCACTTCATGGGCCAGTTTGCCTGTTCGACATGATATAAAGCATGACTAGATTGTCATTATAAAACCACAAAACATCAAATGGATCAATAGCTTGTTGGTCTCAAAAAGTGGAACTTACAGATTGGAAGCTCTAGCCTAAACTTAAACTCATCAGCTCAGAATAATTTCTCAAAACACAAAGCTCTTATTTAAACAATATCAATTTATGGTGTTAACTAATTAACAGGTTTAAGATATGCTTTATTTGTTACATAGTTTTTGGTACTGGACTCCACCGTCGTAACCTTGGTAACAACTTTGACCAGCGTCTGCAAGTGAGGCACTCAAGTTTCATCACCACAGCAGATAATCGGTACATTCTGGCTACTGGATTCTGGGACAAGAGTTTCCGTGTGTTCAGCACTGATTCAGGTATGTCGGTAAAGTCATTTAGCATTTAGTTATCTATATTGTAATCATTTATTCAGCACTGTAGAATTCTCAGGAATCAATGTTTTTTTCAGTGTAACAGTCTTATTTATTGTAAGGGAGGTTAGAGTTAAAAATTATATGATTTATGGCTAGTATTTATTGAAATATGTTTAGCTATGGTTCCATATTCATTTTAAGTATGTTCATATCTTCAGTTGTTTGTTGACATATTTGCTTGGACATGTACATTTCTTAAATTTGGTGACTAGGGAATGTAGTGAACATTAATGCAATTGTTACTTGTATTTACAACTAAAGGTTGTCAAGTGGTACTCTGACATTATAGTTTTTTCCTGTATGTCCAACCATGATGGAACAATTGACCTATCTTTCATGCCAAGGTGTGTCAGTTGAGGTTTGGTATCAGGTATCCATGTGCTTAATCTCCAAACTTGTGGATTCTAAGGCACACCATCCAAATCATAAATACATAAATTAGAAGTCATAAAAACATAATGGGGTTGTCACCAGGGGACCATCAGCGTTCTGCAGTCTGAAAACCTGGGGAGGGAAAGATTTCTGGGCATTGCATCACAATATTACCTGTATTCCTCATGAAGGCATGGCAGGTAGTGTGTGGGCATTATGTCACACAATTTTACTTATATTTCCAGCCAAGGTGTGCCAGGTGATATTTGGACACTTTGATGTGGTCACATGTCTGGCTCGCTCTGAGTGTAACATCAACCAGGACTGCTATGTAGTGACAGGAAGTAAGGACTGTACTGTCATGGTGTGGCACTGGAATTCCAAGCAGGCCAGCATCCTGGGTGATAATGGAAGTAAGTATTGACACCAACAGTATATGTGATTACATAACAAATCGGTGAACTAACACAAGTATTTAAAGAAAAAGGAAAATAAATGACATGTTAGATATATGTTTAGATTATCTGACTTCCTGGTTAACAGTGAAAGTGAGAAATGAAAATCGAAGGAAGTAGAGATAAAAGAAAACAGTATTAGGAACAGAAGTGAGTATCATCAGTTACTAGAGTAGGAGTTGAGCTCATTCCTTGGCATTAATATCCTATCTGTTTTGTTTATGGTTGCTGCAGTATTTGTAGGAAATGGTTAATGTTCAGCAGTAGATATAGGATACTAATTGTCATACGTATACACATAACAAACATTTATCAGAAAACCAAGAAACACCTTAATATCAATGTATGTTGTATGTTGGGAATCAACATCAAAAGGTAACCTGCACTTTTAGTCAATACTTCAGTATTAATGAGTGTTTCCTTCTTATAAAGTAAAAGTTATGGTTTTACATCCCATTCCGCAGCCAGGGATATACTGTCTGACCCTAAGCATTGCCAATTGTGGGAGTTGAACTCACACAGAGGTGACTGTCTGTGACTAGTTACCAAACTTGCTAACCATTTAGACCTAATGCAGGTCCTTCCTTAGTGCACTATGATCTTCTGAGAACATTTCCCTCTTCCAGTGAGTGTAAAATCCAGACTGTTATAAAATGCACTAATTTATTATCTCCAAAACTTCCCAATGTAAAGACGTGATATGTAAGTCTAGCTTACCACTGCACCACTTAAAATTAGGACTGGATTCCATCTTTAAAGTTACACACGTAAAGTAAGTAATATTAATAAGAGCATATAAGTAGCACCAGTTACATGTGTAGAATGTTTGATATCCTGTGGTAATTGAAAGAAATTGCGTTTGTTAGTTTTAATGTTGTTACAATTAGATGCTCATGTTGGAACTGAAAACATGGTTCACATTTCAAATGTAGAAGTGCTGGTAAGTGACAACATATATGCAATGTATTTTTCTTAATATTCTCTGAGGAAATACTTACTATTAAAGTGGTATTTAAGTCTAGTGGTACTTTGTGTGGTATCCTGGTTATTAGTATATTCTACAACAGTAAGAGATGTAACATTTACCACAAGGTGGCATGATAGCCTAAATTTGTACTAATTGCATCAATGGAGACCAAATAAGGTCACAAAACCACAAATGTGCAAGGAAATTCCCACAAGTCAGGGAAATACAAAGGCATTTCCCTCACTGGTGAGTTTCACATAAAGTAACGTTTTATTTCATAAAAATGTAATATACTCTACCATATGAAAACACTTGGGTAAGCTTTGCTTGGCATTCGGTGACCGCCACATACACCGTACATAGAATTTAAAATATACATTTCTTACCTTATATCAGCAAATTACTTATTCTTGAGAATATCTGTTATATACCTCTGCGTTCTATTCTTCAGGTACGGACAGCCCCACCCCTAAGGCCATTTTAACTGGTCACCAATCTGAGGTCAGCTGTGTGGTGGTATCTGCAGAGCTCGGCATTGTGGTCAGTGGTTCACAAGGTAAGCTGAAATGTACAGTCAAAGCTTTACTTAAGCTGTCTAAGCTCTGATCCATACAGTGTATCATTCCCACAGATGGTGCAGTATTTATCCATAAAATGCATCATTTCTGTAGATGGTGCAGTTTTTATCCATACAATGTATTAGGTCTGCAGATGTTGTGGTTCTGATTCATGTAGTGTATTAGTTCTGCAAGTGCTACAGTTCTGATCCAAATAATGTATTATATTTACAGGTGATATGGTTCTGATTCATGTAATGTATTAATTCTGCAGATGCTGCTCTTCTCCTTTATACAATGTATTGGTTTTACACATGTTGTAATTCTGATTCATGTAATGTATTAGTTCTGCAGATGGTGCCATTCTGATTCATTCCATGTATTATTTCTGCAGATGGTATGGTTCTGATTCATGTGATGTATTAGTTCTTCAAGTAGTGCAGTTCTGTTATCTGCAGTTCTCACCTATATTATGTGTTATTTCTACAGATGGTACAATTTTGATCATGCTTTCTGTTTTTATAGATGGTGCAGTACTGGTTCATGCTAACACTGGGGACTTGCTGCGCTCCTTGGAACCGCCATCTGACTTTAGCTCTCCCCGCCTACTCTGTATGAATAGGGAGGGCTACATTGTCGTGAGATTTTATCAGGGAGGCTTGTGTCTGTATGGTGTCAATGGCAAGACCCTCAAGTCTCTCCCCCAGAAAGAAAACATACAGGTAAATCTCAAAAAATCTCATGGGAAAAAAATAATTGGTGAAGATAACTTCTATGCTTACATGAAATAAATTTACTCTAGCAGTACATGTGCATGTGATTTGTTTGATATGTGTGATTAATAAATCTCTTTGAACAGTATGTGGGAAACTACTGCCCAGTGTGGCCTCACATTTTGAAAGGATTTAAAAATCCACCAGGGCTTTAAAGCAATATAACATGTACGTCAAAATGTATAATGGCACAAAAAATGCTATTTTAATATATTTGAAACAAAAAAAAAAGAAAAAAACCCACAATATTGTAGATAAGAAGAAGCTGGACATACACATAAACTCCTTAAATATGAGTATCAGAATTCTACAGTAATAATATGTGTCTCAGTAGATAGCATTGCATATCATCATGTGAAAAATTACATCATTGTTGACTGATAAAGATAACTGTAAAGTTTGTGTGATATTGGATCATCAGAGATATGTACAAAACATTTTGGGGGATTTTCATATTTTTGCAATGCTTATAGGAACAAGTCGATACGTCTGGGCACACGCTTATATGTATGAAAGGCCCCTGCTAGCATTTGTATATTGTAACATAGATGCTTTGTTGTTTGTAGTGTATGGTGATGAGCAGAGATGGCCAATACTTAATGTTAGGCAGTGAGGGTGGCATTGTAGAAGTGTGGAGGACTCATGACTTGTCTGTGTTATATACCTACCCCACCTGTGATAGCAGCATCCGATCACTCGCACTCTCTCACGATCAAAAGTATGTACTCATGTTTATGTTATCCAGATGTTGTTAAATGGGACTTAAAACCTAACTCTAACTTGTTATCCATAGTCACATATTCTCTTAGTTGGCATCAAACTATGAGTCCCAAATGTCAGCATTAGAAATTTACAATTTGTCACAGTTTGTGAAATTTACGAATGAGGATACACCTTTCTATTTCTTTAACTTGTGGGATATTCTTTACACGTGTGTGGTATTTCCAAGACTAGTAGGCGTCTGATCTCACCTGATAGAAAATTGCAATAAGTTGTGATTATTGTGTCTTATTTTAATTTCACTGGTGGATTTCACTTAATGTGACAGATTTTACCTTTATGGCTGCAAATATACAAGCTAATTGTAGCTATGAGCTAAAATGTTAAAATATTTCAAGAATTGTTGCCATCAAAGTCTCACAAGCTGCATTGTGTGACAATCATTAATTCATTATCAGATATAGATTATGATGTCATGTGATTATAAAAAAAGACAAAAAAACACAGTATTATTGTAACCTTAGTTTCTATTAGTTTCTATTTTAAACTGATAACAAATAGTGCAAAAACATTCCAAGATTCTTCCTCATCAATAAAAATTCAGCCTTTAACAAGAACTGTCAACACATATTGGACTCTTCACTACATCACTATATTGGACACTACACACACTATCACTTACGTTGTCACAATTATCACTAGGGATTCAACTGTATCTCTGTGTTTCTGCAGGTATCTTATGGCAGGCCTGGGCACTGGCTGTCTCATAGTGTTCAACATTGACTTCAACAAATGGCACCACGAATTCCAGGAGAAATACCAGTGATGAGAAAGTCTGAGCCGGTCACCTGATCAGAATGGGCCAAGTCATGATGCCTAGGGTTTTTTTGTGGGCTGGACATTTATGAAATTGTATGAATTATATAAGCGTATATAGTATGGTACAATTATAATATTACCATTTAGAAAGTCATCTTGTGTAGTGAAATACTAGATATTTGTGACTGCTTATAGGAATTATGGCTTGTTTAGCTTGAAGGATAATGTTTTACAATTATCCTGAAATCTTTCTATCAATAGTTTTTGTTTGTTTGTTTGTTTTTTTTTTGGCTTTTTGTTAGATGTCAAAATGGATAATGCTACTTAACCTTTTATGTTGCAAAATTCTAACATATTTCTGAAAATATCTTATGCAGAATGTATATTTTGTCTGCATAAACATAATAACCGTTGTAGTGCTGAAGATGGATAGAATCGGCTATTATAAATGTTTCAGTGAAACGCAAGCAGATGTATACATCTTTGAACCATTGTAATAAGAGGTCGAAAAATAATATTTTTAACTTAGTTTCCTACTTTGTGTACCCAACATGACAGTTGAGACAATAAAATGTTGCTATTTAAACAGCTTTTATCAATCTGTTTCCTTTAGTATATTAGAACCAACATATGCGATAACTAAAATATGTACATGCATCCAAATTCAATTGATGTCACTGAAAATAGCCAGTCTGAGAGGCATGCGGGCTGCTAGGCTACAAGAGTTAAACCAGTAAAATTCTTTAAGCTCCTCAAGTAAAGGGGAGATGTTTAAGAATAAAAGCTCTTCTTCATAATCTGACAGTCATATTTTAACTGTACTTGTTGAGATGAAGGTGCTTACAGGTATGTTTTATGAGATTGTTGAACTACAGTAACACATTGAAATAGGATATATGTAGTGCTTCACTTCAGGATCCACCCATTCTAAATATTAGCCAACTGACTTATATCTTCTCAACATTCCACAAACCTTTTCAGGATGAACATACTTAGTTTTGCCCACATAGATTTATATATATTTACTTTATTTTAAGTGCAAAATTTCTCTTTAAGTACATCATGATAGTTGTAATACTGTGATAGTAAGTGGCATCGATTTTCAGGGTTTATGGGCAGTTAACAAATCAAGTCTGCATCAAAGCACATATCACACAATGTGGCACTACAAGCCAGTAGTTTCAATAGCATAATCTAATGTAGAAATCATTTATAACATTACTGAATATAGATACTTTCATGCATATATGTATGCTACAGTTCTGAATTAGTGTTCTTTCTTATTTCTTGATTTGCTATGATTTTCCAATTTCTTTCATTCGAACCATCCTCTTTGTCTTTAGAATTTGTAGAGTTAAGATCCCATCTAATAAGTTGAGTAATAACAGTTCCACACTGAGTCATAGAACAATGTTTTATACACTAGTTGTTAAAGCATATAACAACACTTATTGAGTAGTGCAGTTACGTCTGTATTCTTTGTATTCTAAAGTTATTACCAAAACACCTTTCAGTTACCTCTGTGCTTATGTTGTGTGTTGTTCTTTAATAAAGAATCTTTAAATGTCAACACAAGAATTATTTATTACTTTGTTATTTCTGTATCTTCTAGGTTGAGGGTTCTGTTATTATTAATTTATTGTTGCCTCAATTTGCTTGTTGTTACAGTGTGTGTAGGGATTGTGTTTTGAATACACTATTTAAGTTCTTAGAGACCCAGCTGCATATGATACTGTTTCCTGTGTTGTAAAGCACAGATTTGGGGTTAGATGTGTATGCACTACACTTATGCAAGTGAGGAATATTGAATATAAATTGTATTACTTTTCTGTATTTAAATTGAATGAATTGATTTCCACAATATAAAAAATGACCATAGTATTTTTTTTGTAAACAGAGATTATGTGGGTTTTACATGTACCAAAGAAATTGATTATACATGTATTTTAAAAAGTACATTTTTTTTGAGATCATACCTCAATTTTTTTTTTGTTTTTTTTTTTTTGTTTTTTTTTTTTTGTGATAAGTTGCCTCTCTATCTCTTTGATATTATTTTAAAGATTGTTTTGAATTGATTTGAGTTGAACTTTAAACACATTATGTATGTTATATCACAGCAAGCAATTTTTGGGTTTGTGAAACTTGAGTATTAGTTGATGCATATTCTGCTCTCCATCATTCATCAGCAGTCAACTTTAATTTCACCACATTAGGCCAGTGTAGAAATTCCAACCCACAACTTAATATGTGGGAGGCCAGTGTGTTATCACTGCACACATTATCCCCAGAGTGATTTGAGTAACAATTATTCAGTGTGTAAACATGTTTGTATCGTGTGATACACTCACTGTTAATGTACAAGAACATTTAAAATAACTTGGACATTCCAATTATATAAGCTTTATTTATGTGCATATGTCTATTTATAAAATCAAACACATGTGGGCCCCCAGGAAAGTACATGTTAATTTACGTTAGAAATTGTAGAAATTATATGGTACAAAAAGCAAATATGAGTTTACTTAAGTCTCTTTTTATGCATCAGTTTGTTACATTCTAACTGCTTATTTGAAGTCACTTGCATAACAATGACTCAACTTCAAAATGTACACATTACCATTTAAATAGTAAGACCAATTGTATTGTATTTATTTAATAGTCATAATAAACATTATTTTTTATAAAATGGACATGATAATAGGAAATTTAAACAAGCTCATTCCAGTCAAAAAATATTGAAATATATAGCATGTCAAAATGATACCTAAGTGTCAGGATACTTGATTGTTGTGAATTTCAAAATAAAATACATCATTTTTTTTTCAAAATCTGGGTACTGGATATTCTTAAATTGCCTCTCATAATGACGATTGAGTCAGTTGTTGTCTCTGCATATTAATTTTATAACTCACAAATCACTGTATTTTTCAGTATGAATAAAATGTGCAATGAATGCTTTGTGTTTATTTAGCACCCCATTACATGGGTACTTAATACCAATCCTCCATTCCTTACTGCCCACTCTACTGTCACTGCATTATGATCTTAATTGCAACTAGAACGGCCTAACAGTATGCATATAAAAGTTATTTTCTGTATCAGATATGGATATACTAGTATTTTATACAGAAAGATTTTACCTTTAGTCAGGTTACCTATTGAACAAAAAAATGTTTCTGCTGTCAATATTTCTTTGATGAACATATTCTTCAAGACAGTGATACTTGGGTGAAAAAAATTAATATTCCCAAGGGTATGTCTAAGAATCTTTTGGTGTTGACAGTTTATGTCATTAAGTTGAATGCTGTCTCTTCTTCGATCTTTTCTCACCAAACCAAGGAAATCGTGATGATCTACAGTCAGCAGGAAATACTATAAAAGAAGGGAATTTTTTTTGCGGACATGTTTCCTAAATTTTTACTATTAGTTATTTAATGGGCCTACAACTATTCGATATAGTTCCACCTTAGAGTCTATCAGTAATAGAGATTAAATGCTATAAAAGTCCATATTACAATAGATTAAGTTGGTATCCATTGATAAAACAATAGGTAGCCTAGCCTTGCCACAGGCGTTTATATGTATAATACAACTGTTTGATTGCATTATAAGTATTTTTCATAATGCTCTCATACATATATTTAGCCTAGCTTGCTGAGGAGAACTGTTTCCCAGACTAGAAAGGCCTCTGATACAGTGTGCATTATGGCAAAAAATATTTCACGTTTGCATTATAGTTGAGACAGCCTGGAAGGCCAGGCTATAGGTAGCCATCAATATTAAGCACCTATGAAACATCTTGCCTGAACAAAAGATTGGGGTTATTTCCTCTTTTTTTCAAATATCAATAGCTGTCTGAAGAGCCTAGATTTATGTAACAAATGAAGTTCAAATTACTTTTAGAAATTTCTTTTGATGAAGCTTTAAGTGTTTGCACACTGTGACACACTGGGTAACATATAAAGAAAATTTGCCAATATATGATACTGACTGACCTTGACACTACATTCTAGGCTTTGGATCTGTCATTGGTATATGCTGTGAGGATATGTTTTCAGGGAAAAACATTTTAAAATCCATGTTTGGCTTCATCATATAGTGAACATGGTGTAAAATAGTACTTAGAGGTGGGTTTACTTTCTCATTACTGGCTTTTCATTGATCTTTTCATTTAAACCCATAGCCACAAATCAAAGTACGGGTTTATCTGCCTTTCAACAGCCAAACTTGTATGGTAGAAGTGTACAATGTATTTTTATATACTCAGCACAATGGCTCTTTGACTACAAGACTGAAAATCTATTTGTCTGTTCCTGGCTGCATAAGTACAGCCAAGCTTTGCAGGGTCACTTGCATTCCTGTAACTTGAAGACAGAGATTCAGAGGTAACTATTGTCAGAGGACTGGCATTTTAAAAGGTCTTCTGAGTCATTATGTATCTGATTTACCTGAGATGGAAGCAAGTCCTCTGCATTCCTATACAAGTTTCTTCCCCACAAGGCCAAATTGGCAGATAATTAGCTGTAACAACATGCCTTTAGTGAATGTTGTGTTGCCATGCATTGCATTTGAAAATATTAGGCCCGTTCTGGTAGTCGAAAAATACTTATTGATCTTATCAAAACTCTGGAAGTACTTATTTTTTTGGTGTTCTGGTGGTACCTTTCCATGAGTAAAATAAGAATGGAACTAAATGTTATATCGCACCAAATTTGTAGAATATGAGAAGTGTTTGTGGCCATGTTTGTAAACAATGGACAGAAAGTTCAATTTGACTTCTTTTTTCTTTATGAACGGTAGGTGGATTTTAATGCAATAAAATTGAGCAAAAACCTTGTGGAAATATATAACTTTTTGTGATGTTGATGTGTATGGGTGGTTAAAATAGTTTCTAAAATAAATAATTTATTTACCTGCTGATGCCCTCCATTCTCACTAGAATTTGGTTGAAAATCGATTTATGAAGTTGTTTTATTTTAGATATATATAATATTTACACCATTTCAAAATTAAATTTATTACACTTTCTAACTGTGTTTTATTTGGAAAAAATACGTTAAGTATTTCCAGAGATACAATCATTTTAGTTGTGAAGAGTGGGACAAAAAATTGACTATTTTCATCCCCCTGTGTGCATTTGTTTATGTGCTTTTGGAGGTTTGTTTACACTGGAAGATTGGAACTACGAATAGGCTTATTTGCTGCCTTTTCATATATTCAGTACTTATTTATTTCATTCCAGTGGTACTTATTGCAAAGATTATCAGAGCTACTGCACATGTCGGTGTGGCTTAAAGGAATAAGTGACCAGCAACTGATTAAATGTAAAAGTTTCTAACTATTCTACTGGAGAGGCAATATTGTTGAATAGAGTGTGTGTATAAGATTTATTCAATGGTCATGGAAATATAATTACTTTGTTAGGCAGGTTAAGTCCTAGGACATCATTTTACACAAGTTCAACATCAACTTTCATTGTTGGCGCACATTCAACAATAACCAACGTGGACAGTATAATCAGTATTGTCCAAACATCTACAACCCAATGTTATTACGACTGAAACATCAACACTGGTCCAGTGTAAGCCAACGTTCATTTTTGATTTATGTTGGAGCATTTGTCTAACTTGTCTAACATTGACCATTGAGTATCTTTATGTTGGTGCATTTATCTAACTTGTCCAACATTGACCATTGAGTCTCTTTATTGAAAAATTTAGAACTGACATAAACTTATGATATTTGATATTTATCAAGGTCCTTGATGGCCTATTGGTTAGCAAGTTGGCATCTTATCATAGGGTATCATTTCTTTGTTTGGTTCCACTCCCACACATAGCAATGATGAAGGCCTGTCCCCTTTATGACAATGGCTGTTAATCCGGTTGTTAAAAAAATTAAATAATCAGTACTTTTATTAAGTCATAGACTCTTCCTTTTAATGTAGCCATTGTACATAGTAATTTACCTATCCAATACTCAATATAGATTATGTATGGAATAGGATACATGTCTTTCCCTAAATGGGGAAACTCGGGATAGTCAAGGGATGGTTACATCTAATAATCACGGATGTATAGTCACTGAAAATGTGGTTGGGTTGTTTGTGGTTATTTGTTTCTTTTTGTGTGATTTTATTGACAATTTTACATTCATTAACAAATGAAAATTACCACATAAGCTATATCCTCTTTTATGGGAAGCTTAAAGAAGGATTCACAAGAAACGTCATTGCACAAGCATTGGAAATTCCGAAAAGGCATGTTAAAGTATTCTAATATCGCCCAGTTGTTGCAGGATGCATGCGTGGTCACTGGTGGCATTCTACCAGTAAACGCCCATGCTGAAGCAAATATATTTAATTTAAATTATATAAACACATTTATATTTTATTCTTCTTCCACCAGATTGTCAAATAATGTACACAGCAATTAATAATCCAGGTGCATGTTGCTACATTTGTTTCAAAGCTTAATAGTTTAATAATTTAACTCTATTATCGGCCGTTTTTAGCGCAAACCGGAAATACCAGTGAACGCCCATTTTGTAGACTTGTAGAAGCATTTGTCCTTGACCTCTAACAAAGATATATAAGGCAGGCGTTCATAGACCGAGTATCTGCCCCGTCGCCAATTGTTATTGAAATACTGATGGACACAATGGCGAGGGACAGAGTTCACATGTACTTGTTTTTAGTGTAAATTTTGAACGGCATATTTGTACACATATTACCACAAGTATAAGGTGTTATTTGAATTCTTTAACTGATGTGTATGTGCCGTTCATTAATATTTAATGCCAATCAAACTGGCATGCATGTATTTCAGCCTATTTTTTAAAATGTAAACAAACCCTAAACATTACATAGCCAACTACAAAAGAAATTTCAGGCTTGTAAAAGCAGTTTAGTTTAACAACATATGTATTGTAAACCGGATACATCTATATAAACATAAAAAGGACTTTATAAAGTAAATGGAATAATTTTCAACATTTCAAAATTTACACAGAAAACCAGTACATGTGAACTCTGTCCCTCGCCATTGTGTCCATCAGTATTTCAATAACAATTGGCGACGGGACAGATACTCGGTCTAGGGCGTTCACTGGTAGGCGGGCGTTTACTGGTAGAATGCCACTAAGGTAAATGGTCAAGGAAGTACATAGTCTTCAGACCTTTCAAATATCTGTAATGTAAATAACAAATTCCAAAAATTAAATAAAATACACTTGAAGCTTACCATGATATTTGGTATTTGTTTTGTGTTATTTTTATTTTCTGGTCAGCCAGTGAAGTTTGTCACCCAAGTGAAGTGTGTCACCTGCAGTTAAAATGCTCAAGGAAAGGCAAAACTCACATTTAATTTTAAATAATAGAATAGCTGCTTTTAATGGCAAGGTATAATCTAGACCGAGTTTCTGTCCCGTCGTCAATTGTGAATGATATACTGATGGACACAATGGCGAGGGACAGAGCTCACATGTACCTGTTTTCTGTGTAAATTTTGAACGGCATATTTCTACACATATTGCCACTAATATAAAGTGTTTGCATTCTTTGAGGTATGTATGTATGCGGTTCACTAATATTTAATGCATATCTTATTGGTATGTGTATATTTCAACACATTTTTAAAATGTCAACAAAACTTCACAACTGTTTTGTTATGTACAAAATAAATTTCTAGCTTTCAAAATCAGCTTACTGTAACAACATATGTATTATAAACTTGATATATGTGTATAGTCATAGGAAGGACATTATTATGTAAATGCAAAAATTGTCTGCTTTTCAAAATTTACACAGAAATCAAGTACATGTGAGCTCTGTCCCTCACCATTGTGTCCATCAGTATATCAATAGCAATTGGCGATGGGACAGAAACTCGGTCTAGGTATAATCATATTCAGAAATTTCACAGTGAAAAGTATTTAATAGTGTCACAAATTGCATGTGATAAACTTCACTGGGGTGACAAACTTTACTGAGCAGTAGACTGCTTTACATATAATTTCTGAAGATTGTTTATCTCTGTGACCATTTATCAAAGCCACCCATGTAGTGCATAATTTAGTACTGCTAAGCTGGTGAAAATCAGGGTTTGGTGATTTACAATGTAATGTACGTAAGTACAAGTACTTTTCAAGATCATGAATAGAAGTTCAAATACTTTTTCAATGTACTTAAGTACTAGAACGTTTCATGTTTGTAAAGTTATTGATGTTAAATAATTATGATTATAAGCTCACAATTATGTTTCATGATCCAGTTATATTTCACCATTGTAACTTATCAGTACTTTATTCAGTTTGTTTTAGTATCAGTATTGCTTGCCCTATGGCAGGTGACGTACTTGAGCAGGCAACAAACTTGGGTAGCTGAGCAGTACAATACACTCAAATAAATTGGTCATAGAAGTGATACCAAAGGCTTTCAGTTTTTCATCTAGAGAAAAAAATGTTATTAAACACATATGTTACTTTAAAATGTACAATATTCAAGCATGAAATTTCTAAAAAATGATTGAAATTGTCTTTTATTTTGTTTCAGCAAAACATTTAAAAATGAACTGAACTCTCTCAACCTTAGAATCCATTGCTTTTTAACTTGATTAATAATATCATGAAGCCCCTAAAATGTTCAGATATTTTAAATTTAACTTTATTAGATCCCCTATTTAGAAAAACAATAACAATGCTCAGTGCCTAGCCAAACAGATAGCCCCTTTCACTGTAGCAATCTTTTTTAAGGAACATATCATACCTTGGATATTAACTTAAAAGGGGGTCATCATTGGAAATTGCAGTGTCAATCGTAAAGTGATTTCTGTATACAACAGCACCTGTTTGTAATGCAACAGCCGTCACATAAAAAACTGAATTTTTAATTTCTGATAAAAAAAGTTAATATCAAATTTCAATTGGACATTCTATCAAAATAATTTGATACATAGAATTTCAAATCTATCAAATTGTCTTAAGAGAACTTTAATTACATGTACTTAAAAGTTCTGTCGGCAGAATTTGCAACTGGAATTCCTGTCGGCAGAATTTGAAAGTTCTATCACAACATATGCATAAACTATTGAATGTACCATTGTCTCAATTATGCAGTTACTAAAATGAGTAAATGTCATATATCTGCAAAAAATATGGTAGCTAGCCAAGTCCCTTCAATCTTTCATTCACCCATTTTCAAGTGAGCTTCCACATATTAAAGTTGCAGACCTCTTTAAGGATCTGTTGTCATGGCTATGCAACTAGCTCACTTTAAGAACTTACTAAAATGAGTAAAGTTTTATATTTTCAAAAATATTGCACTTAACAAATTCCTTTTCCATTGGGAGATAAACACCAAATCAGTGGTCTTGTTTTACAGTGGCTGACTAAAAGTGCGGTCCTGTGAAAACTGAAAAGCAATCCTTGTGAGATCATATGGTACTTTGGTAAATATCTGTTTCTGTGTTTACAGATGGTTTCTTCATTTCTACCTCGTGGGAAGTGTCATAAATTTTTGTGCTGCCTTTGTTTTGTGGTCTGTTTATATCAATGGGAGTAGTCCCCCACTATACCTCAGCCTTTTGGATGAGTATCTTCATGTACAATCTACAATAGGTATTGTATAGCCATATTTAATTTTAAAACTTAATCATAAAATATATCTACTGCATGTATGTGAAAATTTTTTGAAGTGAATAATTCAGCATCCCTTGAAAAGGGCGCTTATTTTTTTCATGTTGAGTTCCCACCGCATTATGATCTCCCTTGAATATATCCCTTATTAGTTGGCAGATTGTATCCATTTTTGGGAGTTATATACCTAAGGCATGGGAAAAATTTCCCACATGCTGGTCATAGGAAACCATATACAGGGAGTCTAGAAAGCCAGTCATATTTACCCTGTGGCCCCACCATATGGGTCAAGCTGGGGTCCTAAAATTGCAGATTTTGTGTTTTAGACATTTATCTCCTTTATTATTGCTTTTAGAGGTTTTGAATGTACTGGGAGGTAATGAGAAACATTATACGGGGAGTTTATATACCCAGCCACGAGCCTTAGGAGTGAAACTGGGGTCATAAAATGGAGATTTTGTGTTTTGGCTTTTATCTCCTATATTATTATTTTCACAGCTTTTGAATGTATTGGGAGGTGATAGAAATTCACATGCAGGGAGTCTAGAAAGCTTGTAATATTTACCCCAGGCCCTCCCTTGTGGGTCAAACTGAGATAATAAAGTCAGAGATTTTGTGTGTGTGTGGTTTTTTACCCCACAGCCCTTAAGGGCTGTCGGGGTATTGTTTTCACCCATGGTGTCCGGATGGGCGGGCGGGCGTCTGGGCCAGTGGGTGGGCGTTCGGCGGGAAATAGTTTGTCCGGGCTGTATCTCAGAAACCGTAAGGTGTAGGAAGTTGATACTTGGTAGGGACATTGGTTAGGGGGTGTATGTGTGCAACGTCATGGTCTGATCTTGATTTGACCTTTGACCTTGCCGTAGTGACCTTGACCTATAAAATCTTGTCCGGGCTATATCTCGGAAACCGTAAGGTGTAGGAAGTTGATACTTGGTGGGGATATTGGTTAGGGGGTGTAGGTGTGCAACATCATGGTCTGACCTTAATTTGACCTTTGACCTTGCTGTAGTGACCTTGACCTATAAAATGTTGTCCGGGCTATATCTTGGAAACTATAAGGTGTGGGAAGTTGATATTTGGTTTGGGACATTGGTTAGGGGGTGTAGGTGTGCAACATCATGGTGTGACCTTGATTTGACCTTTGACCTTGCCGTAGTGACCTTGACCTATAAAATCTTGTCCGGGCTATATCTCAGAAACCGTAAGGTGTAGGAAGTTGATATGTGGTAGGTACATTGGTTAGGGGGTCTAGATGTGCAACGTCATGGTGTGACCTTGATTTGACCTTTGACCTTGCCGTAGTGACCTTGACCTATAAAATCTTGTCCGGGCTATATCTCGGAAACCGTAAGGTGTAGGAAGTTGATACTTGGTAGGGATATTGGTTAGGGGGTGTAGGTGTGCAACATCATGGTCTGACCTTGATTTGATCTTGCTGTAGTGACCTTGACCTATAAAATCTTGTCCGGGCTATATCTTGGAAACTGTAAGGTGTAGGAAGTTGATATTTGGTAGGAACATTGGTTAGGCTGTGTAGGTGTGCAACGTCGTGGTCTGACCAGGATTTGACCTTTGACCTTGCCGTAGTGACCTTGACCTATAAAATCTTGTCCGGGCTATATCTCGGAAACCGGAAGGTGTAGGAAGTTGATATGTGGTAGGGACATTGGTTAGGGGGTGTAGTTGTGCAATGTCATGATCTGACCTTGATTTGACCTTGCCATAGTGACCTTGACCTATAAAATCTTGTCCGGGCTATATCTCGGAAACTGTAAGGTGTAGGAAGTTGATATTTGGTAGGGACATTGGTTAGGGGCTATAGGTGTGTATTATCATGGTGTGACCTTAATTTGACCTTTTACCTTGTCGTAGTGACCTTGACCTTTAAAATCTTCATGGACCTTTGGGTCTGTCTTTTGATGCAGATTAAGCAAAAGTCATATTAGAATTTATTAAGAATTTTACTTTCATAACTTCCCATTGTAAGAGATAGAATTTCATCAAGTGAGCCACAGATTTTGCTCCAACACCACAATAAGTATTCATTAAATGTATTACCACTTCTGTATGCATGGTAATATTCAAACCATCTAAACCATAATTCGGCCATGCAGATGTAGATAAAGAGTGTTGAATTTTAGTTTACTGATTAATGCTGTCATCTTGTTATTGAATTATCTTGTTTTAATACTTCATCTTTATACGCATTATCTTTCTTTTAAACATTATTTCTCCATTTAAACATTGTTTGGACCTTTATATAACTGACAGTGCTCTGAAAGTATCCTGAAGTTTGTACTGGTACAGTACTTCTATATCTCAAAATAAAATATTTCCCTAGGCTGTGGGGTACGGGCATCTCTGATGCTATTTTTTTTGTACTGGTACAGTACTTCTATATCTCAAAATAAAATATTTCCCTAGGCTGTGGGGTACGGGCATCTCTGATGCTATTTTTTTTTCTTTTGGTTGTTTCTTAATTATAACTGCTTTTATACAATGTTTATCTCACTGTTTGTTTTTGTGCAAATGGTGTATTTGCCATGGCAACACTTTTAAAATTTTCAGGTCTTAAACTTGTGGGTGTTTCACAGACTAAAACCCTGCATAGATTTTCACCAAATTTTCAGGGTATATTTACCCCTAGAGGATCTAGAGCTAATTAAGTTTTGGGGGGTATCCGGTAACAACTGTTGCCATGGCAACACTTTGAAAATTTTTGGGTCTTAAATTTTGTGGGTGTTCCACAGACTAAACCCCTACATGGATTTTCACCAAATTTTCAGAGTATGTTTACCCCTAGAGGATCTAGAGCTGATTAGGTTTTGGGGGTATCTGGTAACAACTGTTGCCATGGCAACACTTTTAAGATTTTCAAGTGGGTGTTTCAAAACTAAACCCCCTGCACCGATTTTCACCAAATTTTCAGGATATGTTTACCCCAAGAGGATCTAGAGTGGATTAGGTTTTGGGGGTATCCAGTAGGGATGGGTCAGTATGAAAAATATGTACATCGGGAGGTCGCCAATGCAAAATCGTACCGATTCCGGGATTCCGCGTTTTAGTACACCCCAAACAAACATGAACGTTTCCTCTTCACGATATCACAATAAAAGTGATCAAATGCGCGAAATACGAGATAAAAGCTTATAATTTCCTCAGATTTCTCGTTTGTTTCCAATATTTTAAGTTTTCCTTCAGTTATATAAGCTGAAAAGCGAAATTGAGGTTATAAATTGTCGTAACCTAAACATGGCAGTTCTGCTGAACATAATCGATAGTACTGTATAAAGTCTGCAAATGCCTGCTCACAGGAATACTATTCTCTACTACCTCAAATGTTGGTCATATGTTATTTATTATGAAAACTTGCTTGTTTATAAATTTACCATTGTTTCAGACAGCAGTACAGCACTGCTGCTGGTTGTACTGATGCTGTTTCAGAACTTGCGTCGCCTGTACGAGTGTGTATGTGTGAGTGTGTTCTCTGATAGCAGGATGAACCTGTTTCACTATGGAGCCGGACTACTGTTGTATGCATCGTTTCATGTAGCGGTAGTTGTGGAGGGACCAGAGCTAAAACACTATGTAGACTTCAAAGGTTTGTCTTGTGCATAGTCATTAGTGTGGTGAAATCAGTAAAAGTTTTAGGTTTGGTGTTAAGTATTTTAAGACTAACAATTTTGATCCAGTTTGATGATTCAACTGATGCTTTTAAAACTGAATCAAAGTACATAAACCTGCCATTAAATCTTGAAATGTGTTAAAAATTCTTCTTAAAATGTCTATATCTACAGATATTTTGAATAACTTAACTTTTTTCTTCAAAAGAAATTAGTTTTTGTGCCCTAGTGGTGGTTTTTAAATATTTTGCAGAGTCCAAATTTGAAAAATTTGAAACAAGTTTCTTTGTCTGTACAGTTGACAAGCCTGCTATCAAACTTTTACAAACATTGTCGTACCACTTGCAGAAGTGTGAGACACTAGTACATTCTCATCTTGGGGGCTAAAAACTGACAAATGTGTAAAGATTTTAACTCCAGTAATCAGAATAAAGAATTCTGTGGTTGTAGTTTCCACTTCATTTCAAAAGGAGCTCCCTACAATTATATTATGCACATTTTGATGTCATTGTCCTATATAGATGTTGTTTGATATGGAGAATTTTAACAATATTTATAAGGCACAATGTACTAATGCACATCCTCATAAAACTTATGAGTAATCTGGAAGAGTTTGTTGTAAATTATTGAGAAAATTAATATCACTTATGGGTTTGCCTGTGGTCTTTAAGGTGTAAGATAATACAGCATAAGTTTTATCTCACACATACTTGCAATATGTTTTGACTGTGATTCAGTGATAAAGCTAGTTGCCACTTTGAGCCATTTCTCTTACATTGGGCAGTGGAAGCTCATATTATTCAAATTGTAACAGGGACTAAATGTTGAATGCCCTATAAATTTGTCTATATCTTCCAGATTCTATCAGAGTGTCCATGACTGGGTTTTACATGTACTTCATTTACCATATTCATTTAAGGCTATACATTGTACAGTTATATATCGTCTGATGATTTGAGTAGTGATAAACATTAGTGCCTTGGTTGAGTAAAAGAATAAGAAGTATTATTTAACATAATCATGTCTCAGTTCTCCTTATGTTGCAGGTAGATTTAACATAGCATGGTGGCAGACTTTTGGGTTGGGATTATTCTTCTGGTCTAGTTGGCAGCAACATAAAATTCATCAGTATTTGGCTTCACTAAGAAAAAACAAAAAAGGTTAGTACTATATATCTAGATATATGCCATAATGATTTAATATTTTTATTGTAAAAGCCTTAAATTTGTGTGTTTGTGAGTCTCTTGTATGTTATAGTTGAGATAACACAGCTGACTCATTTGTTACTTACAGTATATCTGTGTATTTAAAGGTGACAAGTGTATTGTTTAAAAAAAACAATTCACCACTTTCCAGTTTACAAATTACACCCTAGACCAGTTGCTAATATTTTATGCACATATAATTACAGTAAAACCTCTATTTTCCAAACTTCTGTTATCCAAATAGTCTATTTTGTGAAGTCATTTCCACTTTCCCAAGTTTGTTTGTCACGTATTGTTTCATACTAAACTGCCTCTTCTATTTTATAAACCTTTTTTTATCCGATCAAAATCTCACTTTTCATACCTGTTCAGATAATAGAAGTTCTACAATATAACTCTCAGTGTCAGATGAGCCTCTTAAGCAAAACCGGGCCTCCACTTCGTGATTCCAGTTTATTGAACCAATGATGTCATCACCTGTGGTCCCATCAATCATTGCATCATGGATATTTCATAGTTCCATTTACCAGCTCTCTTTTGTAATTAATTGGACAAACAAAAATATTTGTATATTGGTTACTTGATATGACAGATTTAGACGTCACACAGGTACATGGACATGTGAGCTTGGTGTTGATCAATAATTTGCCACATTCACTGCATATCTGACTATCAGTTGTATATTACAGGTGAGGTGACACACCTGGCCCATATGTTACCTGCTGGGGGTTGGTTTGAGCTGGTGTCGTGCCCTCACTATCTGATGGAGGTGCTGGTGTATGTGTCTATGTGCTGGGTTACAGGGTTTATGCACCTCACACTGCTGTGTGTGCTGGCGTTTGTGTTAACAAACCAACTAGTGGCTGCTTACCTCATACACTGCTGGTATAGACAACACTTCACTCCTTACCCAAAACACAGAAAGGCCCTCATACCATACCTAGTCTAGTCAAGCAAATATATTTATCATTATAGTCTCTTAAATTTTTTACTTAAATTTGCATCTTGCCGTCCCTAGTATCTATGAGGTTAGCCCTGCTACTAGATGGAGGGTTCTCTGCACTTTGGTTACTATTTGCATATGTAGAACCATTTTGAGCAGGTAAATCTAATGTCTTGTATGTGTGCTGCAGCTATTTTTTTGTTTTTATTTATTTTTTTTTAACTTGAAAAATACTGATGTTGACCAAAAATATTGCGTGGTAGTGCCTGGCACTTGGTAGATAAATGTGTCACTTGAAATTCAAGGATTTTTTTTTTGTGCATTTCTTTTACTGGAAAATCACTTTGGTAACCATAAATGGATGACAATATCTGTTAGAAACACAAGCTGTGCAATGGCTGATTGCTCGTTTAACTTTATTATCATAAGAGTGCGGAAGTGTTTCTGTAAAAAAGAATCAAGTATCAAAAATAGGGGTGTGACACAGTAATCGACATTCCCTAAATGAGGCAAAGTTCATAAAAAAGTCTATCCTAATTTTAAGAGTCAAGTGCTTGCAAATATATAAACTACCATCTGACTAGTTACATTTTTATGCAGTGAAACATAAATAAGGCACTTTAAGTACATAAAATTGCATAATGCATTATTGTATCCACCGGAAGCATACTTTGGTTTAGCGTTCGCTACGCCGCCGCCTCCGCGCGTAGAGAGATTTTCGGCGTTAACGCTCTAAGAGGAAAACGACAGCAGCTAGGTTCACCAAATTTGCAGGATATCTTCATTGGGGGGTAAGCTTCTCTGGGAAGGAAAATAGCCTCATTCAGAAAAACAAGATGGCCGCCACGGGCATTTCTTTGAAAATAATCTACATTTTTCTACTGGCTGTTTCTCATAGGTAGAAGGTTGAATCTCTTCATAGGTGATATGTATAACAGATATACATGTCCTCTACAACCTTGCACACATTTGACCTTGAAGCTCTTAATTCAAGGTTATCCACAGAGTGCCGAAGTAACCCACATAGCGGACTTTAAAAGTGCCTATATCTCCCTTATTATTGGTCCTAGAGGTTTGCAATGTGAAACCAACCTATAGGAAATCATGTGCTGGGAATCTTCTGATGTTGTCAGAATTGACCTTGGACCCCTCCTTCAAGGTCAAACGAGGATAGCCAAACTTAAAAGTGCTTATAACTCGCTTATTATTGATCCTAGAGGTTTGGGATGGTGAACCAACATATAGGAAATCATGGGCTGGGAATCTTCTGGCGTGGTCGGATTTGACCTTGGGCCCCTCCTTCAAGGTCAAACGAGGATAGCCAAAGCTAAAAGTGCTTATAACTCACTTATTATTGGTCCTACAGGTTTGGGATGGTAAACCAACATGTAGGAAATGATGGGCTGGGAATCTTCTGGTGTGGTCGGATTTGACCTTGGGCCCCTCCTTCAAGGTTAAACGAGGATAGCGAAAGTTAAAAGTGCTTATTACTCGCTTATTATTGATCCTAGAGGTTTGGGATGGTAAACCAACATATAGGAAATCATGGGCTGGGAATCTTGTGGTGTGGTCGGATTTGACCTTTGACCCCTCGTTCAAGGTCAAACAAGGATAGCCAAACTTAAAAGTGCTTATAACTCACTTATTATTGGTCCTAGAGGTTTGGGATGGTAAACCAGCATATAGGAAATCATTGGCTTGGAATCTTCTGGTATGGACGGAATTGACCTTGGGCCCCTCCTTCAAGGTCAAACGAGGATAGCCAAAGTTAAAAGTGCTTATAACTCGCTTACTATTGGTCCTAGAGGTTTGGGATGGTAAACCAACATATAGGAAATCATGGGCTGGGAATCTTCTGGTGTGGTCGGATTTGACCTTGAGCCCCTTCTTCAAGGTCAAATGAGGACAGCCAAAGTTAAAAGTGCTTATAACTTGCTTATTATTGGTCCTAGAGGTTTGGGATGGTAAACCAACCTATAGAAAATCATGGGCTGGGAATCTTCTGGCGTGGTCGGATTTGACCTTGGGCCCCTTCTTCAAGGTCAAACGAGGATAGCCAAAGTTAAAAGTGCTTATAACTTGCTTATTATTGATCCTAGAAGTTTACAGTACGAAACCAACTCATACGAAATCTTGGGCTAGGAATTTTCTGATGTTAGATTTGACCTTGGGCCCCTCCTTCAAGGTCAAACAGTGGTTCACTGGCTTTGGTGAGTTGTCTTTTCGGTGGATACAAATTTGCATCGGTCTCCGATGCGTAGGTCTAGTTTTAATCTGACATTCGCCATTTTATATAGTGACATTAGATAATTCCAATGACTCAAAAAAAAAATTTTTTTTGTAGGGGGTGGGGGAGCCACCATTTTGGATGTTTTCTGTCTAAGTGTATACTAAACATCACAAGGGCTCAATGTTGAGTTGACCCCAATTATTTGTACACGAAAACAGATTTCAGCTTGATATTTCTTCAGTGTGATGGACCCCTGTGATCAAGTGGTTAACATGTTTTGAGTTTAATTATTGGGCTCCCGCTTCCGTGGGTTTGGGTTTGAGTCTGGCTCATGACAAAATGTGGGATTCACTGCGAGTCTGTTCCAATATTAGCTTTGCTGTCACAAGGAAATAAAAGCCCAGTTGACTTTGTCTTTAGTGTAACTCATGCATACAACTTTATACTTTTTTGCAATGTACAATAGAGGTCCTCGGTGGCCTAGTGGTTAGCAAGTTTGGCATCTAATCATAGGCTGTCACCTCTGTGGGTTCGAGTCCCACAAGTGGCAATGCTGAGGACCTGTCCCAATATGACCCTGGCTGTTGAACGGGACGTTAAACCCCAACTTTGAACTTTGCAATGTACAATATTGTATTTGAAAATGACTATTGGATATTTCCTACTGCACTTTGTATGTTTTCTGATGAACAATAAATTACAGGATTCTTGCAACAAATACAGCAAGAAGGATTGTTACAGGTTTTTTTCTTGAGTATATCTCTGGAACTATGGAAAATAGAAAGTTCAGTTATAATTTGGGGGGCTGCTGGGGATCATTTGAGGTGAAGATGAAATTCATCTCTGACAAAAGTTGTGTGTCTTTTGTTACTGTGTATATATTTGTTTGACAGAAGTAGAACTTGGCCAGTTATATATTGCCACATGTAGAACTAGTCCAAGGCGCATCTGTGGCCAGATGCAAGATGTATCCACCGGAAAAGGACAACTAACATGATTTTGAACATAAAGAGTAAGCGAGGTCTAAGCACTTTTAAGTTTGGCTACCCTCATTGTAGCATCCGGTGGATACTGTGGATTACGCACGAGTATGCCGTCACCGCAGTGTGTAGAGATTTTCTCGTTACCCCTCTAGAGGCCAGGGTATTATAGGTAGACTTCTCAAATTTGCAGGATATATTCATATCCATAAAATCTTGCCTGGGAATATTTTTGGCCTCATTTTGAAAAACAAGATGGCTGCCACGGGCGTTTTTTGACTTTCAGCAAGGAGTTTTCTTGGCCCTCTAGAACAAAGGGTATTATAGATAGAAGTCTCAGATTCGCAAGATGTGTTCATCATTACAAAACCTTGACTGGAAATATGTTTGGTCTCATTTTGAAAAACAAGATGGCCGCCACAGGCGTTTCTTTTCAGTCATAAAAAGTACTTATATCTCCCTTATTATTGGTCCTAGATGTTTGCAATGTGAAACCAACCTATAGGAAATCATGGGCTGTGAATCTTTTGATGTGGTTAGATTTGACCTTTGGCCACTCCTTCAAGGTCAAACAAGGATAGACAAACTTAAAAGGGCTAATAACTTGCTTATTATTGGTCCTAGTGGTTTGCAATGTGAAACCAACCTATAGGAAATCATGGGCTGCAAATCTTTTGATGTGGTCGGATTTAACCTTGGGCCTCTCCTTCAAGGTCAAATGAGGATAGGCAAACTTAAAAGTGCTTATAACTCGCTTATTATTGGTCCTAGAAGTTTGCAATGTCAAACCAACCTATAGGAAATCATGGGCTGCGAATCTTTTGATGTGGTCAGATTTGATTTGACCTTTAGTCCCTCCTTCAAGGTCAAATGAGGATAGGCAAACTTTAATAAGCAAGTTATAAGCATACAGCTATCCTCATTTGACCTTGAAGGAGGGGCCCAAGGTCAAATCTGACCACATGAGAAGAATACAATCCCATGTTTGTTGTTGACCTTGTTCTTATCTTTTCTCCTTGGGGAAAATCAGCCCTGGTGGGTGTTTCCCCTCAGTGGGAGCTATGTATTCAAATCATAAAATACCATTAAGTTTGACCAATACAAAATTGTTAGAACAAGAAGTTAGTTTGTCACCAGGTGTCACTTAGGAATTGAAAATAGCTAGAATTAGCCTGTAAAGCCAAGCATAAAGTGAAACCATAGCATCGTGACTTTAATTTATTAAGTGCACGTTTCATCAAATAAAACAGTCACACCCCAAAATGAGGGTTTCATCTAAACCTGGTTGAGTGAAATAGTTAACAATTGCTGAATTGTTGCAGTATGCTTTATCAAAGTACAGAAACAAAGTGAAAATAGTGATTGGAGATGACTGACACTGTTCAATTCAACTGACAAGTCAATACAAAGGTGGCTTTGAGCTTTCTACCGCCCCAAATCTCTCATCCATAGCCTGGTAATTCACGAGGCTGTCCGTCTCTGTCAAGTGGCTTACTTCTGCTGGGAGACTGTCTGGTGACATGCTTGATCTGCTGATGAATTTAGCATACCTCAAATACAAAAAGTAAATGCAAGCTGATGAGAAGACATTATAAGACTGCATTGCTTGAAAATTTCTTATTGTAAGAGTTAATTAGATGACAACCTTCATATAAATTTGAAGGGATTTCTGGTTGTGGATGACAGTTCAAATGTATCTGACAGGAAATCTGATTTCAATACCAGTTGGACCATTGATTTAGTGAAGATTCAATAATATCTTACGACAAAATTGTCACATTTCCTTGCTAAGGACATATAAACCTTTCAAATATAGTTTTTGATCCTGCTTTGCCACTTGAGGTTTGACCAGAATTCTTACTCTGATCTCAGATGTGTTAGACCAGTGTGTTAAGACTGTGCCAAGGTGGACCCATAACTGAAGAGTGAAAAGACCTAAATTAAATATGCACTGGACATTGCTTTATTAACCTTAAAACCACACATCGGGGATATGAATGTAGCACAGAACATTGTTTTTCGTACTGGAGGCTTGTTCGACCCCAGTTACACATAGCCGGATGTACTGCCGGATCGAGGCAGGATTCTTTATATGGAAAATGTTAAGTGATTTATGGATCATCTTTCCCGTCCGTACGGCCATCCGTAACATCTGTAATGTCCTTGTGGCTTCCGCCACGGGAAAATCAAACCGCTTGGTTTTTCTGTAAAGACTTGGCGGATCTTATCTGTAATTGATATCCGTAGCTCTTCCGTATCTCATCCGTGAGTGTCCGTATTGTCCGTATACCCATCCTGGATGTCCTTGTGGCATTCCTTACATCCTTGATGCTTCCGTGGCAAAAAATATCCATAAAAACATTGCCGGATCTGCTACGGACTGACACAGACAGGGTTTGCAGATTAAAAAACAGTCATAAGACCAATTCTTGGTGCAATCTTTTCATCCGCAAACCTGTCCATAGTGGTCCATAGCAGTTCCATGGCAGTTCCGTAAATGTTTCACATGACCACCCCCATCCCTTGTGCATCCCTATCAGTTACCATATATGGAACAGTGGACTATATCCGTGGCACATCCGGCTATGTGTAACTGGCCCCTTACATTGTTAATTTTAAATCATTTTAGTACCATGGGCTTAAATTTTGACCCAACAGAGTTTACACGCTGGTATTTAATAGTCACAAAATAAACCAAAATGATCTAGCCTCTCAATTTGTTGTCAAATTGAATTTCAACATTGAATGTGCTTGGCAATGCCATTATTGCTTGCACAGATACAATTATAGAATTGCTTTGTGTATCAGTATGTTTTGTCCAGAGATGGTAACAGTTTGATGTAAATATTTCTGATTTTAAGTTTAAATTTGGACCTTTATATTGTATTTAATAGGCTGATCATAAAATTTTTATCTTCTGTGTTCTGTTGCAATATTCATTAGAGATATAACTTTCGACTGTGGGAAAAATGCCAAGTGTTAAGCTAACATTTGATAAAAGTTCTGCAGAATTAAATAATCTCCCAGCAGGTTTTATTTATCCTTTGTGATCATGCACTAAAATAGGATAATATTTTACCCAATATTACAACAGTGGGCCTCTAATGAAATGGCTTCTTAACTTAAGGTGTACAGCGATGGTGTAACCTGCTTAATAAGACATTCATCCAGTCTGCAATGCATCAGTGAAAGCAATTAGAGCCGATGTGTGGCTGCTCACTGTGAGAGTAGGCTAGCAGAAGTGGCTAGTTGTACTATTGATTGGCAGAACACTCTTACTGGAGCACTAGATCTTTGTAACACCAGCTAATGGTCAATGGGGAAGGCAGAGCAATTCAGTTGGATCCATCAAAACAGCAAAGATGACACACAAACTCAATTCTCTGGGTTCTTACAAGTGCCTGGTAGAATCAAAGCGATAATCACAGAATTGTGACAGTCATGTTACCTACACTAAACTGATTCACAGTTGTTGGTCAGCAAGATTTATCTACCAAGAACTGAATCAAATTCAAGACTTTAGACAATTTTGTTGTAGGATATTTTAATTAAACCTTTGTATTTTCAGCATGGTTGACCTTAGTTTCTATTGTAGTATTGCAATAAACACTCAGTAATTCTATTCCAAATATAGCAAATGGTAAATTTAGTAAGAGGGGGTTAGTAACTCCTCGCCTTCCTAAGAACTATTTGTAATTGTAGAGAAAAGTGGAAATCAATCTTTGTGACGTATTTTTAACTGACCATATTCAGAATGTCTCCACCAAATTTTAAATAGACCCCAGTCGAATTATAGTTCAATTGAATCATCAGTGATTGACAAGTAATTAATGATCTATTCAAGTTAAAACACCTCTTTTATTTGTTGGTCGTAAATCCCTGCCAGGAATAAAACAAATTGCGAAAAGTTAGTAAAAAAATTATGCAATTCCTCTATTACTGTGCTTTATGGATTTATTTATTAATTGTTACTGGTTTAATACACAGTTTACACCCGTCTATAATCTGTATTGACTTTGTACAGTGAGGTGAAAAACTGTTTTAAGAATAGGCACAAAATGGTTCCAAGAAAGTTAGAAAAAAATCTGACGGTTTTCTTTGAACTACGTTTTAAGGCGTCATTAAGTTTCTTGTACTTAGGTGGACAATTAAGGATGTCCATCTGACACAATGGACAAAGATCTTCATCCAAATGGTTCTCAGTTATTCTACCATGACGCCATCCATTATTCACTTAAAAATTATAAACTCTCAAATTTAATTTTTAAATAAAAAAAATAATAAGTAAAAATTACACATATATAAATAACATCCAAAAGACGCATATATACACTGGTACAGACTACAGAGGTATCTTCTTGGGATTGCTACCAGTGATCGTGTACAGAAGAAATTGTAGTGTTGTTACTTTGTAATATACAAACAGGTTTAGGGAGGAGGTTGGCTTTACTTAGTAGAAGGTTCAAGGGACAGAATGGGAATAATGTAAACAGCAGGAATAATCAAGTTCAAAGAATATAATTGTTCATAAATTGCTAATTTGAAAAGTACATTCATTGACTAGAAGTTTGTTGTATTCTGAACAATTTGCCTTTTAAGAAACCTATGAAGTTACTTGCATCACTCAAAGACAGCAGTACTCCTTCATTTTTTCGAAATATGAAAAAAAACATTATACTTACAACAAAAATAAAATGGAAGGAATGAGGAATGCTGCAGAAATAGCAAACACAAAACCATTCATCCACTTAATGGTGGCAAAGAACATGGCGTTATATGCAATGGTACCCAGGAACAACATCCACAGTTGAAAGAAGTGCATCACGGCATAGACTGAGCCTACAACAGAGCCACAGTGTCAACAGATTGTTTTACATTTTTGGAATTTAAATACAACTTTTGATCATTTTATTCCATGCATATAAAGTAGTATCCATTATTCAAACACATGGACAGACATCACTCGGGTTCATCGAAACCTGCGGGCAACACAGGCATCATTCAAGTTCATTGAAAGTGAAAGACAACACACTTGAAATATGTAAGATATAAAAACACCTGAGCCAGATTGTTTTTTAATCAGGGTTTGGATAAGCAAGAGTGGACTGTACAATTTTAAGCCACTTTTCAAGGCTCCTTGTAAACATTTTATTTATTTATGTTGCAGTTCTAACTCTTACAATTTCTCTATGACTGGCCAATTTTAATAAGACCTTGTCTTGATTGTTAGGGCCTACCTCTACAGAAGCATGAGACATAGGAAGTTCAGACTTAGTCTAAAGAACAGACAACACCTCAAAAGTTCAAATGGACTATGGACAAATACTGTTAAGGATATATCTGTGACAACAATTATTAGTATTGATGCTAAAGCTGACTACTTTCTTATTATATCCCCAGACGAAAGTCGGGGATATATTGGATTCAGGTCCGTCGCGCCGCCGCCGCCGTAGAAATTTCCTTGTGGACGCGATAACTCAAAAACAAATTAATATTTTTTTTTCAAACTTGGTACACATGTTAAGGGTGCCCAAAGGAAGATCCCTATTTTAAGGTGACCTTAAACTCCCAGTAAAAAAGAACTTATGGCCACCTTAAGGTCAGAAATTGCACTTTTGGCCACTTAGAGCCCTGTAGGTCACAAACTATGATGCTCAGCTGGCTGAAATTTTACCTGACAACACATTAATATGTTCTTAGTACATGTGCCAAAAATCATGACTTTAAGTTGAGGAGAAAATTGTGTTTGAGGCCCATAAATACCCCCACTTAGGGATTTTTTGCTATACTTTTCACATATTTTGCCCTATAATTTGGAAGTGATAATTCTGATGAGTCTCAAACTGCGCTAGGTATAACTTTGATATGTAATCCTTGTCTGTAGAAAATTTTAGGGCTGTAGGTTTACCCAAAGGGGTCGACTTAAGGTCTCAAAAGTGCCCACAGAGACCCAATTTATGCACTTTTTGCCACTTTCAAGCACTGTAGCTTTCAAACTATGTCTCTCATCTAAGTTAAATATCATCTGGGAATATATCTATGTGTTTTCTTATATGTGCCCCAACATTTAGGCCTTTAATAGACAGTTAACCTGTGTATCAGGACCATAAACACCCACCCGAGTGACCCTTATAAGACATTTTTCACATCTTTTTCCCTGTAACTTGGAAATGGTAAGTCTGAGAAGTTTCAAACTGTATTAGATATATATTCTGTGTGTAATCTTAGTATGTAACAGATTTTAAGTCTGAAGCTTTAATTTTGAAGGTCAAATTGAGGTCTCTAAAAGGCTCCCAAAGACCCAATATTTGGACTTTTTGCTACTTTTAAGCCCTGTGACTGTCAAACTATGTGACTGATAGAGCTCAAATCTTATCTGAGAAGATATTAGTATGTTATTTTTATATGTGCCAAAAATTAAGGCTTTAAGAAGACATTTAACCTGTGTATGAGGACCATAAATCCCCACCCGAGTGACCATTTTTTGACATTTTTCACATATTTTTCCCTGTAACTTGGAAATGGTAAGTCTAAGAAGTTTCAAACTGTATTAGATGCATATTCTATGTGTAATCTTAGTATGTGACAAATTTTAAGTCTGAAGCTTTAATTTGAAGGCCACATTTAGGTCTCTAGAAGGCCCCATAAAGACCCAGTATTTGGACTTTTTGCCAATTTTAAGGCCTGTGACTGTTAAACTATGTGACTGATAGAGCTGAAATCTCATCTGGGAATACATTATTATGTTCTTTTTACATGTGCCAAAAATCAAGGCTTCAAGTAGACATTTAACCTGTGTATGAGGACCTTAAACACCCACCTGAGTGACCCTTTTAAGACATTTTTCACATATTTTGCTCTGTAACTTGGAAATGGTAAGTCTGAGAAGTTTCAAACTTTATTAGATACATATTCTATGTGTAATCTTAGTATGTAACAAATTTTAAGTCTGAAGCTTTAATTTGAAAGCCACATCGAGATCTCTAAAAGGCCCACAATGACCCAATATTTGGACTTTTTACCACCTTTAAGCCCTGTAACTGTTAAACTATGTGATTGATGGAGCTGAAATCCCATCTGGGAATGCATTATTATGTCCTTTTTACATATGCCGAAAATCAAGGTTTTTAGTAGACATTTAACCTGTGTATGAGGGCCATAGACACTCGCCCAAGTGCCTTTTTGGACATTTTTTCCGTATTTTGCCCTGTTATTTGGAAATGCTTAGTGTGACAAGTCTTTATTATATATAATTTTTGTTTGTTATGTATGTCCCCCAAAAAGTTTCAGATCTGTAGTTTAATTGCTAAGGTCTCTTTAACAATTGTAAAATGCCCACAGAAACCCAATTTATGGATATTATGCCACTTTAAAGCCCAGTAACTGTCAAACTATGTGGGTTATAGAGCTGAAATCTTTGAATTTTTAAAAGGAAATGCCTGTCTATTTAAATTTTGAATATTAATAATGTTATGGCTATCTTAGTCTTTTAAGAACTTATTTTTGTGTGTTATACCTCTGCTTGCTGAGTTTTTCACTTTTTAAAATGAAACTGGTTAAACATATTCAAGTAGACAAAATGGACACTTTAAGTGAGCTTTAAGTCCCAATATTAATGAAATTATATCCTTATGTAGTAAAACTAGGGGATTTTTAACCCTCAACTAGCCCAGTTTTATTCAACTTGCCTCAGTTAATTTTGGCACAGCTCCTACAGTTATGAACTCATTTCAGTTGATAATCACATACTTAAAATTCTCAATTCTTTTTGTATTTGAGTACCCCTTTTATATAGATTGTTTGTTTACCATTTATGCTCAACCCACATCCCCCACCCGGATTCCCCCCACCCACCTCTGGGACCTCCAGCTATATTGAGTGACACTAAATAAACAAAGGTATTTAATGATATCAGATGAGAAACAAAGAACTCAATGGGGTTGCAGATCTTGTGTAATAGTGAGAGAGGTGTGGAGAAGGGGAGAGGGGTGGGGGTGGGAGGTGGTGGGCTTCATTACATATAACACAAAGGGGAGTCAGAACTGAGATTGTGTCACATATTTAGGTTGCATATATATGGACCACATATATAGGTATAGAGGAAATGAATAACTGAAAACAATTTGCAAATTCTAAAAATAATATAATAAAAAAATAATATAAATAATTTTTTTTTAAATAATATTTTATTTGTGAACAAATATAGAAACAGATATGCGCTTTTGGGATTATGAATTTTAGAATGGACATTGAATCATCAATCATTTAAATACTTTGAAGGAAGATTGAAAAATATGATGAGTTGAGTTAAAAATAATATTTTATTTGTCAACAAATATAGAAACAGATATGCTCTTTTGGGATTATTATTTTAGAATGGACATTCAATCATCAATCATTTAAATACTTTGAAAATAGGTTTAGAGTTATCATTGCAGGAAGATTGAAAATATAATTTGAGTTATGTATTCGGCGTCTGGGGATACACCATCTTCCTTGGGGAGATATAAACAGAGTAGATTGATGTGCTGAAGTTCATATAATAATGGGTAATTATGTTTTAAAAAATTCCCGATCAAAACCTGTGGCGTGAGTGATGACCTGTCTGGGGATATGTTGGCGCCGAGTTGGCCCAATCTAGTTTTCATTAAATTTAACATACAATATCCTGTTTCACTGTCACAATTTGACATCCCTACCATCCTGATTACTGGTTAACGGCCAATCATTTCATGTGACGAGCATATTTTCATCGATCATTAACATCCACTGAGTAAATTCAACAATTTTAAAACCTTTGTGAGTGAGCATTTCTGTCCCAAGTACATAGTCTTGACAAACACCCCTGATAAAACGTCCTGTAAACATGGAGCTGAATGATCTTGTAATAAGAGAAGACTAGTGGTACAAATTCACTAACGAATCTTGTCTGCTTGCTACTTGGTCATGGCAGTTAGGAGCAGGTCATAAGACTGGTCTTACCACCAACACAGTGGAATAGACGTATAAAACTGTGACTACGTAGTTTTGGAAAACAAGCATAGTTTAACTAAACTTGAAGACACAATGACTTACCTTGTTCCCCATCATCAGCGTGTTTAGATGTCAGGGATCTTGCAAAAGACCATGGTATTTCATGGAAGATCTTTACCACACTGGCTATAAAGACACGGCAATTATTTATTATAAGAAAGAAAATGTAGTAATAGCCCAGTCACACTACAGGCTGTATTACTTGCGCTCAAAGTCTGAAAATCATGGAGATGGAAGTTTTGAACATTTCAAAACTTCAGCACATTGACAGGTGAAGCAAGCAAGCTAAATTATATCAAGTTCACAGACAGAAGTGTATCAGTAACTATAGGAATGAGGCGTTGAACAACTTGCTAAAAACAGGCAATACCGTCTGTAATGTGACTGATGCATAACTATGTTAAAATTATGACTAATTTGTAGGTATGCAGAGTAAATTTATTTAAAATATAAAAATTTCAAGCAATCTATACGTTTTAACTCTGTTATATGGTACTGTTCACATTGTTTTATATGTATGTACACTTTATGCCACAAAACAACAGAGAAGATATATGTTACCATAATTCACATGTTACTTTTTCAAAGGCTGTTTGCAATTGTTTTTAACCCATGGAGTCCAACTGGGTGGGTTGTGGGGAAAATGTTGTCCACACTGATCTCTGAAACTGTCAGATGCAGTAAGTTTATATTTGGTCGGGACATTGGTTGGCAGTGTAGGTGTGCCACGTAATGGTGAGACCTTGATTTGACCTTGACCTTTCTGTAGTGACTGTAACCTTTAAAACCTCTTTTAGCTATATATTTTAAAACATAGGGTGTAAGAAGTTGATACTTGGCAGGGATATTGGTTTTGTGAATGTAAACAGACAGTATTAATGTGTGACCTTGGTTTGACCTTTGACTTTGCTGTATAACCCTGACCCTTATTTTTTCTTGACTTTAACTTGGAAACAGTAAGCTGTGGGAAGTTAATACTTGACTTAACCTTTGCTTTGCTGTAATGATATTGAACTTCAAAATCTTGTCTTGGCTATATCTCGGAAACCATAAGGTTCAGGGAAACTGTTTAATTTGGTAGGTATATCGGTTAGAGGCTGGGCTGCAGGTGCATAACATCACATGCAATCAATGTCAATTCTGAGTTTGGGATAAATTCAGCCAAAGAAAATTAATGTGTTTGATAAAGTCAGGGTTGATATTTGTGATCTACCAAACCCACAAACTCATTTACCAAGAGTATATCCGTTCTGCTCTCAAACTAAAGTTCATAAAATTGAAATTCTATTAATTCTACTCACATAGGTAAATTAGGAAAGGCGTCTTTGCAAAAGCCAGTATTAATGATCCTGCAGTGAAAGACATCATGGCAAGGATGATTGCTGAGGCTTCCCCCATACATTTCTCCAACAGAGGTCCTCCAGGCATGACCCCAAAACCAGCGACCAGGTACATCACCAGGTAAAACAAGCCGATCTTTTCATCATCCCAGCTCAAGGGTTCATTCTTCAGGAACAGAACAGTGGTCCTTTCTTGCCCTTGTTGAACAAAGCAATAGGAGATGAAGGCAATCATCACACACCACATAATCTTGCGCCGCTGTGTATCATATCTGAACAAATCCTTTATGCCAGCAACACCATCTAAGGTAGTCTTGAGGCGGAGCTGCAGAGTGTCTGAATGCTCTGGTTCTAATAAAAGTACAAAAACCATGAGGAAGACCAGAAATGAACAGATTATAAAAGCCAAAAGAGGAAGAGTATAGTCCTCAGTGTTTTGAAGCCAGCGACTGCTGGCATAGTTACTAATAGCATAAGATAAACAGTAATACATCTGTGACAAGGAAAGACGCAGACTTCTTCTCTCCACAGTGTCAGTGTCTGAGATGTAACTGGAGATGCCAACTGTAAAGCCTGCCAGGTTACCGCTCAAACCGTACAGGACTGTAGCAGAGTAGAGCAAAGGTTTGGTTGCTGGATGATCAATATCTCCACCGCTGATATAGAGTGGTAAGATGTATCCCAAGCCATATATAACATTCCCCAGACATGCTAACCAGATAGGCAGACGTCTGTTTCCTCTGATGTCACTATACAGTCCCAAGACTATGACCATGAGTGCAGTGGGGAAGAGCTCTGCCATATTCAAATAGAGAACCAGTAAAGTAGTTTCCTGAACCTGACTCTCTGCACTGCTGTTCGAGGTAGATACTATCGTTCCATTATCCATTATCTTTTCTGAGTACTTTTTACCCACAATGTAATATAAGTACTGTTGTGTGACAGGAATAGCGATGTTAGTTACTGCCAGGTAAAACACCAAGGTGGATTCAAACAGCACTCTTTGAAACAAAGGTTTGTGGATGAAATCCACGCATTTTGACTTGATGTTATCCTGAGGTGGCTGCATTGTTGTTTCTCTCATGTTCTTCCTGCTTACATACAATCACAGAATATTTCTATTTACATAGAATGGGTTAATTTCCAGCACTATTCCACTCTGTGTAAGTTTTGTATATTCCAACATTGTTTGGAGCTTTTCATGTTTTCATATGAACTATAAAACCTTCAAGTAAGTCCGTTACGCTTGTACCTTCCCATTTAGGGACACTGGCAGTACATATTTGGAAATGTTAGTATGGCTTTCATAGTTTTACACTTAAGTACATGTATATCCAAATATGTATGTGCAGTATGTTTAGGTTCTGCATATGATTAATTTAATCTACATGCAGGGAAGTAACAAATACCCCTACAGCATCTAAAAGGTTAGTTTATGCAAAAACACATGTACATGTATTTACAAAGTACATATGTTACACATACAAAGGTAATTTAAATGTTATTACTGAGGTGAATAATCGAATCAATGTGTATTACACTAAACGATAAACTTTCAATGGACCACATATGTTCTTGTTCTGTACAATTAACCATCAATTGATTTAAACATATAAAACATATTACCACATGTAAAGCTGGGTAACTGAAACTGTTGTGTTCCAATATCATTTTGCAAACTTATCTTTCAAAGGTTAACATTTAAAGGAATTTACTCCCACGTAAAAAGCAAATCTTACCTATACAGTAGCGATTTTTTTTGCGTGTCTGTTTGAAATACTTGAAATGGTAAATTATTAAAATAATGCTGTGAACCTGCTTCAAATGAGCTGCAAATTGCATTCTTTAAGTTTACATTTTCCTGAAGAATATAAGCTTATAAATCCCACTATATATATATATGTGTCCATCTGAGCCCATGTACTAGTCTGAAAGTACGTGGAGTTAAATATGGAAGATCACAAAATACTTCTTCACACCATCGACTTTCTATTTCTATACTGCCTTGCTATCAATTATCGCCGGGTACCAATTATCTTCTTTTTTTTTTTTAATTTTTTTAAAAAATTTTTTTTAATTTTTTTTTTAATATAACAAAATATATTTACATGACAAAAAAAATAACAAACTAAAACATCAAGAAAAACCAAGAAAAACAGTTCAAATGGTATACAAGAAAGTACAGGTTACACATTGAATTACATCAGTTTACATAATTTAAGAAAAAAATATTTAGCAGTGGTAAACTATACAACTACATTATGTTCAATTGATTCACCTATTTTAGTTCACTCATAGCAAAGTAATACAACTGGTTAATTTACAATACCATAATACACCGAAAATACATTTTTTTTTCAAAATACATTCTTCATTTGTTGCCATTGTTTTAGAAATTTATCACTTTGGAATTCTAGAGAAGCAAGCAACTTTTGCTCATCATATATAGTTTTACATTTGATAAGTGCTCCATCAATACTAATATTGAAGCCTTTCCTGGAGCATGTATATATATAGCATTTTATAACCATTATTAATGTATTTATTGCCGCAGAATTTGAATTATGATGGATGTATCCCAAAAGAACATCCTCAGGACTGAACTGAATGTAAAATCCAGTTTTATTGAAAATTCTATTTTCCAATTGATGCCATAATTGGTTAGCTTTTGGGCAAGAAAAAAATAGATGAAGGAGAGTTTCCTCTGATGTGGATCTACATAGTAAGCATTTATTAGAGTCTGCCACACCCATTTTATGAAGAATTATCTGTGTTCCGAGTATTCTATGCATTATTCTGTACTGAAACCATTTAAAATATGGATCTTGTATAGTTTTAAAGCAAATTCTGAATAACTGTCTCCAAATATCGTCTTTTAAGTCCACTTTTAGATCATCATGCCATTTTTGCTTAAATATTAAGGTAAGATGTCTTTTATTTAAATTCTCATAAAAATACTTTGTGCCTTTGCCACCGGATAGAATAATTCTTATGGAGTTTAAAATACATGGCTGCAAAAAATTAAAGGAGTCTCTAGTTTTATGTACCAATTATCGCCAGACAGAATTCAAATAGATATAACTTCACCAAAGTAGCACCCCAAGTCTAGCAAATAAGGTAAAACTATTTCCAAAGTGAATGGAACAAATACACAACAAAAAGCTTTCAAAATATAAAACCATAACTGAAATATGAACGTTTTACTTTCTGGTGGCGATAATTGGTAGCAAGGCAGTAAAGCGAACAAATTTAAAAAAAAAATCTGTATACGAACTGTCAAATCAATACAGAATGTGATCTATACAGATGTTTTCACTCAATAAGTACGTTTGATCAATATGTGGTTTAATCTGTTTAACTGATATATATGGTCCTATAATGGAAAAACCTCGTCAAACTTTCACTATGTATTTGTGCTATCCTCTTCCTGGGTTTTAGTGTTGACGCATACCATTTGGTCTGCACTCTGAAACGTTCACCTTGTAACAGATATGACTGAAACAGAAACCTTATTGTCAGAATGATAAACAAGTTGGCTTTCTGTCACTTGGGTCTGCTCCAGGATTTGACATAACTTTGACTGTTGAAGGGACTTACAATCACCCAAACTTGTATTCGGGGAACCATCCAACTGCCACACTCTCTGAAGCGCATGGTTTTTCTGAACCATGTTGTTTTGGTAATTGCGTACAAGGATCTACGGTGGTCAATAAGTTCAGCAGGTTTGGTACCGAATCACAGGTTGTCACCTCTGTGTACGTGCATTCCATTTTCACAAGTGATGGTCGACCAATGACTGCCGAGGACCAATATGGCCCTGCCAGTTGAACGGGACTTAAAACCCCAACTTTGAACTTTGGTGATTACGTATATGTTTAGAAAAGCTTAAATCAAAACTCTAATGCAGGTGTTCCACTGGAGCCGACCCTGTAACCGACCCTACGACCCTAGGGTCGGTTGCAAAAGTCGTAGAGTCATGAGAAAAAGTGCGGGAAAATGATGGGTCGGTTATGAAATCCCCGACAGGATGGTAGAGTTACAAACAGGACGTGAACCCCATCCTGACAAGATGTAGGGTTGTGGACATTTTTTCCACGGCCAGTCGTAGAGTTTGCACAACAAGCCCTAAACCCCTAACAGACAAGCCAGATCACAAATAGACAAGCTGTAAAGACAAACAGACAAGCCGGGAGCATGTTTCTGACCCTTCACAACAGGACTGATTGTTTTTGTGGGTCGGGATCTAAAAGTCAGGATCCATATCACACTATATAAACCCCCATCACATGTGATTTCCCATTTATTTCACAGTTCAAAGATGACAGGAACACAGCAAGAGCAACTGATAGATCAAATGAGGCTTTTTAAAAATTTTTATTGAGTTTAATTTTTTACTGTACTTGATCTTTACAAGATACCAAAGACAGCAGAACCCAACACCTGCCCAGCCAGCATCAGCATCACCCCCACCCCCCAGAAGGAGAAGGAAGCCACAGAATCCATGGATCCTGCCCTGGATATGGCTCAGGGAAGAGAGAGGTTGCTACAGAACACTCTTGGATGAACTGATCACTACTGATATACCAGGCTACAGAAACTTCACCTGGATGGAATCAGCATTTTCTGACTTGATTGAAGAAAGAATCACCCCCCACCTCAGGAAGAGAATCACCAACTTCAGGAAGCCACTGCAGTCAGCTTGAAACTTGCAGTTACTTTGAGACACCTATCCACAGGGGAAAGCTACACTTAACTGTAATACCAATGGAGGGTTAGAAGAACGACCATCTGCAAATTTGTCCTGAAGACTGGAAGAAAATTGAAGAAAGATTTAGAAACAGGTTGAATGTCCCCCATGCAGTTGGTGCACTAGATGGAAAACACATTGCTATCAAGAAACCCAAGAAGTCAGGCAGTGAATATTTCAACTACAAAAGCTACTTCTCCCTGGTACTTTTGGCTTTAGTCGATGCAGATTACAAGTTCCTGTGGGTCAATGCGGGGCCCAGTGGTTCATCATCTGATGCTCAGATATTCAACTGCAGCAAACTGAAAAGAATTGAAACCGGAACCCTGGGAATACACCACCTGAGCCACTAGGACCTGGGGGTCCAGATCTGCACTACTTCCTGCTGGGGGACGATGCCTTTGCCCTGATGCCTTGGCTTATGAAACCTTACAGTAGACATCAACTGACCAGGGAGAAGAGAATAGCTAACTACAGGATATCCAGGGGGAGGAGCGGGGTCAAAACTCATTTGGTATACTTATCAAGAGATTCAGGGTGCTGTTGACCACCATGGAACAGAGGCCAAAAGTAGTTAGAGACATTGTGTTAACATGTGTGGTACTATATAACATGTTGAGAAGCCATCAGGGGGGAGGAGACAGACCACCCACTCCAGCCGATGACATAGTAGCACCACAGGCAGACCAGGGGCAACAGGGACAACATGAAAACTTCAGAAACCCATCGAGGGAGGCCAAACATCAACGAGACCTACTGAAAGACTATTTTAACCATGTGGGGGCGCTGGCTGGGCAGGAGAAAAGAGTGTAAGAAGACCGAGGGGGGGAAGATGCTATCATTTTAATCAGTCCTTTTTAGGACTACCCAAATAATCCTAGAACTTTTATTAAGCAAAGTGCTACTTCCCAAAAAAGTAACCCCAAATTTCCAACAATTTAATTCCAATTCAATATCAAATATTCCCCATCACAAACACAATTCCATCCCACATTTAGTTGAAAAAAGCAAAATTATATCACAGATTCAAACCCAGGTCATCACTTAACAAAGTAGTAGTGCCACCCAAACATGACCTGGCTTTATTCTCCTAAGAAATAATTTGCAAAGTGATAATAAAAAAAAGTGTCCAAATAAATACCTGTAACTATTTCCTGCCAAGAATTTACAAGAATTAAAAAAATTGACCAGGAAATTGGCCAGAAAAAAGAAATGCAAGGTTTGCAATACCAGATAAATATTTTTTTATCAGTTTATCAATCCCTTGCCACACACATCTTTAAATATTTTGTCAAGGCTCACGCTTTTTGGTCTGTCAGCGTGGATGTGACTTTTTATTTAATGTTGGGTTTTGGGACACAGGGACATGGGTTTGAGTCCACATCTTTGGTTTTGGGGGACGTGGGTTTGATTTCACATCTTTGTTTTGGGGGTATGTGGGTTTGATTCCACATCTTTGTTTTGGGGGACGTAGGTTTGAATCCACATCTTTGTTTTGGGGGGACATGGGTTTGAGTCCACATTTTTGTTTTGGGGGGATGTGGGTTTCAGTCTACATCTTTGTTTTTTGGGGGTTGTGGGTTTGAGTCTACAACTGTGTTTTGGGGCTTTTGGGTTTGACACCACAATTTTTGGTTGTGGGTTTGAGTCATTTTTGGGGGATGGGACTTTTTAAAAAATTTTGTTTGGTTTGGGTGGTCCTGGTATTATTTTGATTTCTTGGGGTTTTTTAGTCGAATCTTGGATGTGAGCAAAGTACTAGGATGTAGAAAATCTTTTGTCTATTTCTTTGTCATCTGGTGCTCAATGGAGTAATTTTCCCCAATAAAAATGTCTGGTTCTTAAACACATGACTTCCAGACATGTCTTCCAGACATACTAATAGGTTCAATAGACAATATTCAATAAACAGTCTTTTATGCTTGTGTTGGTGGTTATTCAAAACACTGGTAGAAACACCATTTACATATTTGGAAGTGGCAGTTTTAATTATGTGGGTGCCAGTTTTTGCACAAATAAAAGTTCAGAAAAGTGGCCTTTGTCATGAAGACAAAGTCAGAAACTTAATTGAAAATGGTTTACATGGGAATGGTATCAATGTATATGTGTGACACATTTACTCTTAATTGGTATTTCATCAGTTTTACAAGTCAAATATAGTACATAGCATGAACTTTTCCATAGTGTTGTGTGTTTAAAATTTGCATTTTAGGGAATGTCTTTTATCCTCGACAGCCTCTATCTGTCTCCTGGTAAAAATATTCCAAAGGGAAAACCAAAGTCTGTACTTAATGTTGTGTGCAACATTCAGGGTCATATTTGGACAGATCTACTATTGTGTGCAGTTGTGTAGCCACATCAGAGATGTGTATAAACCATGTAAACCTCTTTAAATATAATGTAGAGTACCAATAATGAGGATCTCTGGTACTTGCATTTGAAAGTCATGGGGTGTGTTATGTATAAAATTATACATATATACAGAATTAGTTTAAATTGTTTCTAGTTGTTATATATCACACCTTGTCCTTTAAACTTGTAATTGATGAAATACCATAATTCATTCAATTGACACCCAGGGAAATTCACTTAATTACGGGGAGGCCACAGATAACATTCTACCATCTGCAAAACACTAGAGAATAGTCATAAAACATTAACATGTTTTTACTTTGGTGAATACTAATATAACAGTGACTACAGTAGGCAACATATTTTCTTTGATTAGATTTTGTTTAATATCAAGTAAAGTGTCCATCATATATGTCAATCATGGTAATATTAAGCAGAACCTTTACAGGATTATTTGTTGGAGTTGAACCAGTAGAACCAAAATAGTGACACTAGTATTGGCCCTAGCTCTAGTACAAATGTAATATTTACAACAGACGAGGCAATAAATCAATCTTTGTTATGTCGCAACATGTAAATTTTTGCAGTGGCAAGTGAATGTGAAGATATAAATTGTCTTCTGTTTTGTGCAAAGTTAAGGCATTTTCTGAAATTACAGTTTGAAGCATTAGACAGCCCCAAAATCTGTCTTTCATCAGCCATGTTAAGACAACTTAAGTACAATTTAACCCAGTAAACATTACAAACGGTTATAAATGTTTATAAACCTAACTAGAAACGGTTTAGATTAGGTTTAAAATGATGGGTCCATAAACGTTTGCCTGTAAACATTTATAAACGTTTAAGCATAAACGTTTATAAACGTTTATATATAAATGTTTATAAATGTTTATACATAAACGTTTATAAACGTTTGTACACGTGTTTAAAATCTGGAGAAATATTTCGATAAGTATATCTTGCTGTATCACTGTTGTTTGAAGCCATCATTACATTCTAAGTAGTATACATTCTAAGTATGTAATTTAATGATATTATATACTTTTATATCTCTACTTAGAATATAATGATGTCTTCAAACAACAGTGATACAGCAAGATATAGTAACAGAAATATTTCTCCAGTTTCTCTCAAAATGGCTGTGCTGATGTCACCATCCCTAATGAAAGCAAGGTTAAGATATTCTTCACTCTTTGTAAACGTTTAAAAACGTTTATAAACGTTTATATATAAACGTTTATAAACGTTTATGTATAAACGTTTATGTATAAATGTTTAAAAACGTTTATAAACGTTTATGTATAAACGTTTATGTATAAATGTTTAAAAACGTTTATAAACGTTTATAAACCAAACTAATCTTACTGAAACGTTTATAAACCCATATTATTGAATAATTGTCAATATTTAGGTTTATATTTGGTTTAAAAACGTTTATAGGTTTACTAAATGTTTATAAACGTCTCCTGTGCCATTGTATAGGTAATCTTTGAATGTGGAATGGGAAGTAGAACATATGCCCATGAATGCCAAGGCAAGCAAGTACTAACCTTATGACAATACATGATGAAATGGGGAAACATTAACATTTGACTTCTGATGTAATCTTGGAACAAGGCCTTCACATTATAGGCTTACTGATTATACAACATTTATAAATTCTGTTTTGTTAAATAATTTAAAGTCAATTATATTATTCATGCAAGTTAACCATTTTAAAATAAAAGACAAATTTACTTTTTAAACTCTTGTATCAGAAATCAACTTATATTTTTGAAATTGAGAACTATGATTTATAGCTCACCTACCATGTCTCCTATAATCTTATTTTATAAATTTGAAGCTTACTTCAAAATATTTAGCTTTTCACTTGCAAATTGTCTCATCCTTAATAATTGTTGATCTCTGATTTTTCTTGTTTGATGTTTCTCAGAATCTGTTTAATGTGTCTTGGAATCTGGGGTCCAGTCCATCCATACTTCAACCCAGTGACTGTCTTTAGATAGAGATTAAATACTAGAGAAATACTATTAGAGTTAGAATTACCGAGTGTTGATTACTCTGCAAATAGACGCAATAAAAACTGAGCCAACTATATATTTTGAAAGTGTCATGTATACATACAAATATTAACTAACTGTATGTAACACGTGTCAATGAAATCTCATGCATTCAGCATCAATTTCTACAATAAATGAGGCAGAAATTAAAACACATGATTCAAATAATTTTGGCGCATAGTAAATCAGAAGTTAGCATGGAACAGTGTTGTTTGGTGTATTAATCACAGACACTCTCATTATAAATTTGGTGTTGAAGTAAAGGGGCATGAATTAGAAAATATATGGTATATGTAATGATCAGTATTTATCTTCATTTACAGGTCACTGTTTAAAATGTGGAATGAAAAAGCCATGCATGGGGATTATATGTCTTTATGACGAGATACAGTTTATTTTGGATCACAAAAAAGTATTCATCTGGTGGTTCTACACATGAAAGCATGTGCACAGTAAAACTTTCACAGATGGCAGACACCACATGACTAATTTAATAAATTTGTTTGGGTTCTGCAAATCTATTTAGAATTTCTCCCTCAGAAAAGGTTATTGCCTTCTCTGTTAGGATTTTCATTTGTAAATCTATCATAAAAACACATTTTAACAGTCTTGGTAAATGACATTTTTCTATTCAAAAAAACTATTAAACATCTTGAAAGTTATTGGATACTAATGAGCTCTCTCCTTGTTACCCTTGTGGTATATGCATATTGTTATCTAAACACAATAAATTGATATCTATTATTCTGGGTTTAACTCAACTTCAGTCTTAAAGATTCGACTTTGTGGTTGTCTGAAAGACAGCCACTGTTCCCTTGTTTAATTTTGTTTTTGGTTTTGGGTTTGAAGTTTATTAATATTTGTTCAACATTCACTCATTCATTCACTCAATTTCTTTTGTGTACTGTGGGGAAGTGTAAGTGTTGGACGGTGTGCTTTCTTTGTTTTTGGGTTATCAGACATGCAGCTTGTTAATTGTTATTGGAAGATTCGGGTGGCCCTGAAAAGGTTTGGTGCTACTTGTGCGGGCTAATCCGCTGACTTGGGCTATGATTCTGCTGGCTGGACTGGCTGGGAGGTCTTGTCTGATCTTAATGAGTGGTAGATGGCACTGGTGATGGTGCTGGTTGAAGTTGAGAGGGTGAAAATGGCTGTGGTGTGTCTATCTGCTGATACTGTAGAACACTTGGAATAGCCGCAAAGAGACTGGATAATCCTCAAGTGTTGTACAGGCATGTTGGTTATTGTTTACGGCTTGTCTGTTTGAGTTTAAGGCCTAACAGTTACAAAGTTTCCCAATTCTAGGACCCAGTCTGTAAAAGTTACCGACTGGCCTGTAAACCTGTCAACATGTTTGATATTTCACCAACTCTCCCTGACAGGCCGGTAACTTGAAACCGACCCTAACTGACCATGTAAACGTACGTTGTCCCAGACTCTCGAAAAATACCTAGTTACCGGCCTGGCGGTTCCAGTGGAAAACCTGCATAACATAGGAGTTCACCGGCTATAGTGAAGTTATACTGTTACAATAAAACTGCTGCAAGGAAAGCTTGCAATGTAACTGAACTTATCTTGTTATAAATGCCCACAACTGGCAATACTATGTACCTGACACAGTATCATCCTGGCTCTTGAGCAGGATGTAAAGTACCAACCTCTGACTTTGTGTATTGAGCATTAACAAATGCAGCAGTCTGTTCCTTCGTCCAAAAACCCTAGCTAACCATTTATCGTATTTAAGCCCAACACATGCCCGATGGATTGAATATTTTTTTATTTCTCAAAATTAAAAATATCTGTGTTTTATATGGACATTCAAATGACCTTTGGCTGTAAACTGAAAACATGTGAAACTAGGTCCCCCGGTGGAAAATAGCATGGAAAAATAATTATAGAAACACTTAACATATGCGTCACCTACTGTTTTACTGGTTATGTGGCCATTGATACTGAGTTTAATTTAACATTAGTTGCTTTTGTGACATCAGCCAGAGTACAAACGATTGGGTAGTGTAGTTTTCACCAGCAATTGTGCATTATAAGCTGAGACCAATCTCAAATCTGAGAGTAATTCTTGTGTAAGACATAAAACTTGTTCATGAATACGGACTGGGGAATTCAAGTATCTCTCCTTATGCCTCCCTCTATATTACAGTTTTCAAATACGGAGTTGGTTATTGGTATTATATGATGGTCAACAATGAAAGTTATACATCCCTTTTTACTTATCCATGAAAAAGGTACATATTACTTAAAAATGAACAATATAATATTCATGCTGCGGCTAACGCACTTGCATGATATATTTTCACTTTCATTGGTGATATAACTTTTTTTCAGTTTTTGTCATTCAAAGTTTTTTTTATTGTACAACCTTTGAATAATTAAAAAAAATCGCATTTGTCTCAAACATTAAAAAAGAATAAAAAGTCTCAAGCAAACGTTTCAATGGGTTTCTGCTTATTTAGATTACATACATCTGATAGCTTTTCTTTTGTTAAAAGTGTCCAATATTTTTCAATAATGGACAATTTTCTACTTGGTTAAATGGAAATCTTTTTTGAGACACATTTCCAAAGACACCTGTTTTACTTTTAGTGTTACCAAATTGACATAAAAACGAAAAAAAAAAACCAGCTAAAACATTCGGACCAGTAATAGAGAGATAGTAATAGAGGCACTTACCCATTAGTCCATATGTGTTCCAGTTAACGCTGTGTAACATGTACCAAAGTCATGTAAATTTCTCTAGTCTTACCTCCACCAAGGATGTTGTGTTTGGGGGTGTGTTGGTTTGCCTGTTTGTGTTAATGATTACTCCAAAACTGATGAATTCATCTTTATGACTTTTTTGTTGGTAGAACCTGGCCAAAGGAAGAAGTGATGTGGGGGGAAGGTCCAGGTCTTTTATTTTGGATTTGTGGTTGAGATAATTCCAAAAAATAACAACAGAGCAGTATTTCTGTGAAATTAGTGCTACTAATGCTAATCAGTGCTGCTGGTTAAAATAATATGGGGATGTTTGCACTCTATGAGTGTTTTATTATTTTACAACTTTATCAGGAAGCTTTGAACATCCGTACATTCTCTTCTGTCATGCTGTGTGTGATTGTGCCATTTTTGCTCTGATATCTCTGGCCTAATTATTTATTGTGTAAAGAGCTCAGATGCACTGGCAATTATTGCATGTACAATGTGACAGTCAGTGCGTGCAGTTTCGAGGAATTCATGAGTGTAATATTGTATGATATTTGTGTTTGATATATTTATTGATTCTACCCATTGTTGCAAACCAGTTATCCGTGAAATATTCTATTTAAACAACATGTAACTTTACTGAATTATTATCTTCTAAAAGATGACAAACTTTGATTCATACCAATATATTTTTGAAAACAATCAATATATATATATAGTCAAAGTTGGTGCTTTACGTTCCATCCAAGGTCATATTGGGACAGGTCCTCAGCATTGTCAATTGTGGGACCATATATAGATAGAGTAATTAGTTAAAATAATGACAAATAATGACAAAAAATACTGTTGTTAGTATTTAAAAAAAATATTGAAAACTAGAAAGCGAAAGCACTCGTACAGTTTAGAAATATATATATATATATATTTATATATGTATATTTTTTGTGTATGTGTCCAACATATAATAACAAAAATATATTTTCTTCTTTTATTTTGCCCAGACCCTACTCAGATGAAAAATTTGGTGAAGATTCGCTCATTACTGTTGGAGTAATGTTAACCAGAAAGCCAAAGAAAGTGAAAATATTTTGAACTGGTATCTTTGAAAATTCGGAATTTCTTTTGTATGTACAACATGATCCATGGTATATTTGTATACAAAAGTTAAGCCTAAGACTGGGCTTAGACATGTTACGAATGTGACGGCTAATCTTTTTTCCAAAAGTTTTTAAGTTAAAAAAAATGTTCATTACCTTTGAAGTTATCATAAACACAAACAAACGGAAAACGAACATGCCCAAAAACATAGTCTCCTTGCGTATGTAAAAATATACAGATATACTTAATTTGTTCTGGTTTTACATATATAATCAGCAGTTTAATGTATGTTACACTATATATGTGAAATCAGTAAATATACATAATGACTGGGTTGAATGAGGGTTGAATATAAACTCCAATTAATGTTTCTACAATGAAGGAAGCCAACCATAACCACAGTACCTTAAATGGATTAAGTCAGTGAAAAGGATATTGATGAAACCCAATTAAGAGCTTTTTGGCATTTATTTTGTTGATCACTGGAATTACTTACGAAATAGTCAGAATCCACATTTAAGTCATATATGTGATAAAAATTAAAGTTGGGGTTTATGTCCCGTTCAATAGCCACGGTCATCTTAGAACAGGATGTCAACTTTGTCAGTGGTGGGAGTCAAATACCTGTATGTAATAGAAAATGCCAAAACATTAATCCTAGATTTAAAAATAAAAAGGATTGCATTAACTGAAAATCTCTGGTTAACCATGGAATCTTCAAGGATACATACAAATCTGTTTGTTTAAAAAGGGTTCTGTCTTAATGCAGGTGTTCTACTGGAGCCGACCCTGCTACCGACCCTACGACTCTAGGGTCGACTGCAAAATCGTAGAGTTGTGGGAAAAAGCGCGGGAAAATGCTGAGTTGGTTATGAAATCCCCACCAGGACGGTAAAGTTACAGACAGGACATGAACCCCATCCCGACAAGACGTAGGGTCGGGGACGTTTTTTACACCGCCATTCGTAGAGGTTGCACGACAAGCCCTAAACCCCTAACAGACAAGCTGGATCACAACCCAGTAAACATTACAAATGTTTATAAACGTTTAGTAAACCTATAAACGTTTTTTAAACCAAATATAAACCTAAATATTGACAATTATTCAATATTAAGGGTTTATAAACGTTTCAGCAACATTAGTTTGGTTTATAAACGTTTATAAACCTTTACAAAGGGTTAAAATTATCTTAACCTCACTTTCAGTTGGGATGATGACATCAGCACAGCCATTTTGAGAGAAACTGGAAAGATATTTCTGTTACTATATCTTGCTGTATCACTGTTGTTTGAAGCCATCATTATATTCTAAGTAGAGACATAAAAGTATATAATATCAAATTGTATACTTCTATATATCTACTTAGAATGTAATGATGGCTTCAAACAACAGTGATACAGCAAGATATACTTACAGAAATATTTCTCCAGATTTTAAACACGTGTATAAACGTTTATAAACATTTATACATAAACGTTTATAAACGTTTATATATAAACATTTATAAACGTTTATGCTTAAACGTTTATAAACGTTTATACGCAAACGTTTAGGGACCCATCATTTTAAACCTAATCTAAACCGTTGATAGGTAGGTTTATAAACGTTTGTAATGTTTACTGGGAAGCAGACAAGCCCTAAAGCCCAACAGACAAGCCGTACTGACAAACAGACAGGCCTGGAGAAAGATACAGAACCCCACGACCAGACTTACAGTCGGTATTGTTATTACACTTTTTGATTAATTTTAGAGAAAAAAGAGGATCAAGTGTCGACCAATAAACAAATCTGAAACTAGGTCACTAGTAAATATTTGGATCCCATCACGTCACCTAAACATCCAAATTTACTTTTTTGTTATTTTAATTGTAATTTCCAGGTTTTTGCTTTGATATTATATAAGAAATAAATCAATGTATGTCTGCTTCAGATTATGAACGAAAAAGCCACTTAAAATAGAAAATTTTCATTAAAAATGGTACCATCTTTTCAAACAAGCAGGAGGATGTGTTCCTAACAATAGCTGATGTGACAATAAAGTCTCTTACGATAATGAGTGCTTTAACCCGCCGAAGGCGGGTTAAAAGGCGTGACATCAGCTGAGATGATGTCTTTTACCTGACTGATGTGACAATAAAGTCTCTCTTGCTTGTTGCTGACTTTTATACTCCAATTTCGAGCTTCTGGGAAAGACCCCATCAAAATTCCGTCCCTCTGAAAATTTTTTCTACACATTTATACCAAATAATTTCGAGCTTCTGAGAAAGCATATTTTTCTGGTCATGAAGGTAAACACCCTGTATTCTGGTCCCGTGATGGGATCCAAATATTTACTAATGATACAGTTTTAGATTTGTTGATTGGTCAACCCTTGATCCTTTCCTGAAATAAGCTGGGATTTTATTTTTACTCAACCAAATAAAAACACTTTTTTCAGGTTTCTTAATTTATTAAAGCATATATTTGGAACTTCCCCTGAAAACTATGATCACTTGCACTGTTTCTTTATCATTCTGGACATAATTTTAAACCATATTTTTACCTCACATCATGCTGGAAATGGACTGCAAATGAGCAGTACTTAAGTTACAAAAGACAAGCCGGCTTCATATTACGACAGGCCTGCAAGTGATAACGACAAGACTGGAAGGGTTACAGACAAGCCTGGAAGGGTAACCGACAGGCCTTTAAGTTAACCGACAGGCCTGTTGCAACGGGGCTGAAATTAGGGTCAGATACAAGGGTCGGTAACGGTTGTAGAAATATCAAACATGTTTAATATTTCACCGACTCTCCCAGACAGTCTGGGAACTTGCAACCGACCCTAGGCGACCATGTAAACATTGGCCCCGACTCTGCAAAAATGCATAGTTACCAGCTGGTCGGCTACAGTGGAACACCTGTATAAATGATAATGTAAATTTACTTTTGAAACACTCGTGAATTTTATGGCTACAACATGTTAATACTTTGAAACTCAAGTTTATATTATTATATAAAATCATCAAGTTGTTTCAAATGGACTTTTCATCTATCAGTCACATAAAAATCGTGAACACTTAATTGACCTCTAATCGTTCACAGGGATGCCATGGAACAATGACTCCTTCATAGCTGTTGGGTTCAAAATATTTTAAGGTTATATTATAAATGACTTGTGTAAAGCATGTACGTAAAGTTAGTGGACATATATATTCATAATTTAGAAACATCATCCTAATATAATGTACAATTCGGCTTACTTTGAATTTGATTTTTATATGTTTACTACAAGTGAATGTCAAAGTCTCATTTGACATATTTACTGAAACTTAATCAGTAAACTTGTGAAATAACACAATTTAAAAACCACTCAAAAATTCAGAGAATACTTGTACTTACAGACATTACCAGTAAACATGCACATTCTCTTTTTTGGCAAAAGAATAATTTGGGTGCGTTTGGTTGAATTAAAGGCCCATGGAGTAAAACAAAAGCGGATTTTAATTCTATGAATAAATTTTAATTAAACAATATACATGTTACACAGTTACTTTGTCTTCTCCAAACACTCCCCAACCACCGTTAGATGTAGGGTGGGTTTGAAATGCGACACAGAGTCCAATATGCTATAGTTAGAATTCCTGTGTTCTATTATACCCTCATTCACGTACTTTGCATCTGGACTGGGATATTCCTTTTCCTATATCTAGTTTTATGTGTTATAACCTATACAATTTGTTAAAAGAGGCTTTAAACCCAAATCAGATATACCACTCCACTAGAGTACATTATGATTAGGCTGTACACGATGATTTTGTGGGTCAGAAATAATGAGTATTCAAATACACCCAAGACCTTTTATTTTTGTTAAAAGTGTCCGATATATATAGGTTAATGGTCAAGTAAGTGTGCAATATTAGAAAATAATGGATTTTTAAAAGAGATCCCAAAAGACTGAGTTAAGAATGTATTATTTTCTAATATTGGGCACTTACGAGGCTCTTAACCTATTTAAATTACACACATTCCTTAATTAGTAAATTTAAAGATTTTTTAACATCCTTAATTTTCATTCCTTTATTTCTGGTGTGTATTGTTTTTGTCACCATTTTAGTTGAAATTAAATGTGGAAGGTGTTTCTTTGGATATATGTAAAAAAGCTTCTATATATGGCCAAAATCATAGAGCAGAACAACTGCCCAATAATGAAATATATTTGACACTTTCAACAAAAGAATATCCCAGGTGTCATTTAAGTTTCACTAATGGGCAGTTGTTCCACTCTGTGATTTTCACTATGTATAGAAATCTTTTTTTATACATTTAGAAAAACCGCTTTTACATTTATCTTAACTAAAATTATCATAAACCCCCCAAATACACACCAGAAATATAGGAATGAAGTAAGGATGTTAAACAACATCATTAAAATTACAATTTAAGGGAGGGGTGTAATTTAAATAGGACAATGGCCTCGTACGTATCCAATATTTGAAAATAATGGACTGTTGACTCAATCCTTTTGGGACCTTGTAAACAGTCCCTTATTTTCAATATTGAAAGCCAAAAATGGGGCTTCTCTCTTCAAATATTGAAATTGGTTGGTCCATCTTACAGTTTGAATTTTAGCAATCATGATCTAATTTAGACGTTAATGACACATTATGATCAATAATTTCTTGCAAGTTATATGTCCGTCAGAGAAAAAATTATGTTCTCAAAAGCACATAATATCAGATTTAATAAGTTGTAATTTGACTTTATTAATAAGGATAAGAAGGCTTTAGGAAGGCAATTATTGGGCTTTATACAAGAGTAAATGTGCATAATCAGTAAATGTGTTATTCAAATGTAGCAATGGATAAAAATCTCTACTCTGAAGCAAAGAGTTGAGGAAGATGGAGAAAGCAGTGTACACCAGTTTGCCAACATTCTGCAGTAAAAACCATTGTATACTGATGAGCCATCAAGTTTCCTACTTCACCCTTTGCTGGGAATTGAACCCACAGGCGTGAGATGTTGGAGGAAGATGTGCTACCTGTTAAGCCACCATGTCCCAAATTTCTTCTGTGATGACTCTACTTATTTCTGCATTCTTGGTGAGAAATAAACATCAATTTCCTTGTCTTCGCTTATATTTATAGCAAAGTTGTGAAGCATTAACAGTTAAATTACACCTGAATGTTTTTTCTTTTGTTACAAGTGTACAATATCTTTCACTAATGGGCAATTGTTCCACTCTGTGATTTTGACCATATATAGAAGCATTTTTTCGCATATTTCCAAAGAAACCCTTTTACATTTATTTAAACTAAAATGATCATTAAAACCCAAAAATACACGGGACCTCGTAAACAGTCGATTATTTTCAAATATTGGACCCTTACTTGGTCATTAACCTTTACATATCATATATAGCCCTGATGGTTACCGCGTACAATTTACACATGAATTGACATAATATTTCTAGGCTTTTTGTCAGCCGCACATGTGCACACTGCATGTAAGGCTGTATTTGGTGTTACAGTGTGAATTTTACCCTTTGAGGGATTTATAAAAGAAAAAAAATGTAGACAGGGTAACAAAATGGCTTTATTTTGTATAAAAATATCAAACGAAATATAGATAAAATCCTATGCTTTTACAAACTGCATTGACACCCATAACATACAACCATGAATAACTTGCAAGAAAAATTACAAAGGCGTAGGTATGGAGTGCTTGAAGATATATGGATATTCTGTGTATCCATGGTAACAGAATAAAGTGATCAATGGTAATATTGATTTACAGGTCTGAGATGTGACAACTGATAACACAGTACTGATGGAGTTGGAGTGGCTCTAGTCTTGGCTTATTTGTCGGTGAATTAATCTCTGTCAATAAGCGAGTAGGCTTCGCATTAATAACCAGCAATCAGGGTCACAAAGAGAGAAAAAATTATAAACTGGGTTTTTTATCCAGAGGGGACTTCAAACATCGTATCTGTACACATCTCTTCAAACAAAGAGTTCTACAGATTTATATTTTCTTCTTATCATTATTCTGTTTGAGAGGGAGTTAACGTATGTGAGATGTATCTGTAGAAAGAAACAATTTTCTTACTTAAAAAGCTAAGGCACAGAGGAAATTCATTACATCGATTTATGATGTAATGTCACAGATTTTGTGTATAAACTGCTGTGGTCTGTGAAAGATATAACATTGCCCCAAAGTTTTTTTTAATTGACCCCGTCCGTTTCCTTTGAGAAAGACGAGGATTCATTAAAATTCATTAAAATCATTGCACAAAAAGCACAAATGATTGGCACCTACTATGATGCAGGCAGAAAAAGATTTCTGTATGGTGCCACTAATTTTACTGTATCAGGTGCATTGTTCACATTCTTTCATCACATTTCCTCTGTTAACATTTTTTTATATAACATGCGACAATTTCCTTGTAATATTCTCCACATTCCCATGTTATATTTAGAAAAGAATATTTATTCAATACCTAGCTGTTTGAATTCCTCTTGGTCACAACATATGGCTTATCAGAATATTACTACTGTACTCATGATTTTCTGTTGGCAGTTCTACACGAATTCAATCAACTATCAATAGTCTAAATATCTGCACATACAATGTCATATATTAACATCTGCAATTTCTAGACTAACAATCTTCATACTGTCTTCTGTCAACAAACCATTATATTTATTAACAGTAGTATGAAACATTTGTGCTCGACAATGGCTAAAAAGATGTATATCACAACCATTATTAATCATCAGTGTTTCTAAAACACAGACAGACGATAAAAACGCAGTGACAAGGAAGTCTTTCATTTCTAGATATGTCAATTGCATTGTGATTTTTGTGTCTGGTCTGAACTTTTGAAGATATTTACTGCATAGATGATTGTTATAAAGATGATAAATGAAATGATAAATTGTATCACTACACAGAGGAAGCAAATTTGGATTTCATAAACTCAGTAGAGGTTTTCTCCTCACTTTATTTGGGCTGGATGCAGAACCATGTTCTTCCATTTCCACCACCTCGTGTGCTTGTTTGCATGAATCTATTGCCTGTCTCACTTCCACTGGACCTTCTTTCTTTGGGGTTTTGGTGACAAGGCCTTCCTTTCTCCTGCACCACCGACAGAAAATGATACATGTCACAAAACCTGAAAGGACGGAGAGGAAAGGCCAAAAGACGGCATGAAACACCTCGAACCCTGGCCACACGATTTCCATGATGGCCCCATTCTTTGGTGCCCAGGGGTCATAAAAACAGTCTATAAGTGGTCTGGATCGTGATATGTATTGCTTAAAATGTAGCACCTCCTCTCTGTTCACCTGACTGTCTTTATTGCATACCTTCATTGAACACTGAAAATTAGACATATCAACATTTTGTGTGTGTGAATATCATTTAAATCTTTAAGTTTGCAATTTTTTAAAAGAAAGCTCAACATATGGCTGCAGTTTCTGAGATAGTAATTGCTTGTTATAATTTTGCTCTTTGATGGTATCTATCAGAAAAAAAATGATATTAATGGAAACTGAATTAAAGTTCCTTAACCTCAACAAAGAAACTGAAATGTTTGAAATGTATCAGTCAACAAGTCCATAGACTATAGTTATAATCTAAGAAACTAGATAGTATATATCTGTAATCTGCTGGTAACTATAAATAAAAGTGCCTATTGAGTCATTATACTTAAAAATTTACTGAAATTTCACACAATAAATACTTACACTTTCTTTGAGATTCCCTGAGGCAGCTAAGACTTGTCGTTGTTGGATGTCATCTAAATATAGTGGAACTGGGGAGATTTCAGTTCCTGATCTATTTAAAGTGACATGCACCATGTAACAAGGGTAGAATGAGCTACAATCACTTCCACACTCACACTTATACTGAACTGAGTAGAAATCCTTGTCTATGCTGCAACTCGTCTTTGCATATCGCAGAACCTGCATGATCGGTTTGAGGTAAATAACAACTGTAACTGTGAGTATTACAATACTGACCAGTACCCATACAGACACTGAGGCACACACACAAGCCTTGGACACGCAGCCTTTAGGCATGACTCACACAAAAATACATTTCCAAATAGCTGCTACCTTATTTATCCATCTTTACGATCTCAAGACCATCACTACAAGAAAAAATGGCCACACAATATAATATATCCCCACGCCCATCCAAGGCTCCAGTTCCCTTTTTTATTTTTCCAACCCACAGAAATAAGCAAATATTGCTCGCAAGTTCTGCTGGAACCAAGTCTTCATATTCCTTTCTGGCTTTGAAGTTGGCTCATCAATAGTTGTGACTAGGGCGCCTTTCCCTCCAAAGAGTCATTGGTTTTGTAAGTCATTGATCTGTTCAGCTTTATGCCTGTGGGAAGAAGGACTTCCTTTTGCCATCTAAGGAAATCGTAAGCTCGTCTATCATCACAATTTAGTGTTTCCTACAAACCTTTGTTTTATTGTTCACTTAAACAGATTCAACATACACTGTGAGGGAATGTTCTGTGCAGTTGTAAAACAATGTTAAAATAACAAGCAAAGTTTATGTTCTCTCAATTCACACAGAATTCTGAGTAAATATAGACAAAGCTTGAAAACATTTGATTAAAGACAGGAGATGTCCATGACAACAAACAGAAAAAAAAATCATCTATATTCTGTGGGATTTATGAGTTGTTAACATTTCCTTAGATAACACTATAGACCTTTCCACGGTGTCAATCAAAAGATTTACATGCAACTCGTGACCACGACATCTCGTGACCAACAACTCGTACCCACAGCTCGTACACAAATATTTTGTAAGAATAAACATTATTTCTGCTTGAATATCAAATACTTGTATATGCAGCTTGGAATATTTATAAAGAAATGAGATCACCCCATTACGTGAGATTTTCTAACAATATATTATATTTAATCGATAGAAATGCTGTTTGAAGAGTTAGAGATTAAATACTTCAAATTCTCGTACTTCTGTGGGGGTTTCCTTGCAATATTATGAAATAAAATATGCAAATTAGAAAACGTGAGGTCATGGAATCCCATGGGGGTTTCCTAGAACTGTTATAAAATAAATTATGCAAATTAGAGAAAAACGTGAGGAGACAGAAGTCTATGGAGTTTCCAGCAATTGGCAAATATAGAAATAGACAACGACGAGCGAGGGGTTATAGGCGATTTTACAACGATTAGGGATATTAGGATCACGAAGGCGAAGCCTGAGTGATTCTAATGCGCTAATCGTTGTAAAATCGCCTATAACCCCGAGCTCGGAGTTGTCTATTTCTATTCTAACATGACATTTTAGAAGATCTTATAAAAATTAGTTTTGAAGCTGTTTTAAAGAAAAATATACAAATATTTTATAAAGATTTTTTTATCGAAGGGTGCAGTTGAATTATTGGAAGAGCCACAAATAAGATAGCCCTTTTCTTTGTAATAAAACGTCCTTAAACTTTAGCAGATTCATGTCAGTATATTCTATGTTCAAATATAAGAATTCCAGAATATCGTGTTTACTATTATTTGTCTATTTGATTAAGAAAATCCAAGCTGTTACTTCAAGTTTACTTTTTGCAGAGCAGCATTTTGAGCGATAAAATAGAACTCATGAGGTTATGCGGGGTTTTACAGAGCAATTTTTCGTGTCTTAGCCAATCAGAATCGCGGACACAGTCGTGTCATGTTAGAATTTCCTGTTTACTACAAAAGCAACAACCAATCATTTACTCCGATTTTCATCGGCGCCATTTTTAATTACAAAAACGTGGCCATGGACCGTTCCATAGGCCACGCCCACTTCCTGGTTTACAGTATTTTAGTTGTCTCCATGTCAGGCCTTATCTGACAAACAAATGCCGAAAATGGCGGGAAATCAAACGTAAACATTGAGTATTTTAAGATATACGAGAAATAACACGTATTTTAAATGATTGGATGGAGTATAAAATAAGAAATAATATGATAAAGTATATTTGTTTCATTATGACAAAAATTAGAAAATACATAAATAAACACTTTATTGATCAAAACAAATCCTCGTGCATTGCAGTAATATGTAAACAATGGCAGCTTGGGAACATATGTATGCATTGCAGACATTTTAAAGTACGTAGGATTGATGATATAACTTTTTCATGAAATTACACTGTGGTTTCTTTTTGTTCCATCGTCAGAAAGCAATAATATTTACAAATATGTCTCTAAAAATGACCACGTTTTTGTGATTCAAAATGGCGCCGATGAAAATCAGAGGAAATGATTGGTTGTTGCCATTGTAGTAAACAGGATATATGCCGATTTGCGGTATTTTGATTGACACCGTGGAAAGGTCCATTTTTAGGGACATATTTGTAAATATTATTGCTTTCTGATAATGGAACAAAATGAAACCAAAGTGTAATTTGATAAAAAAATTATATCATCAATCCTACCTACTTTAAAATGTCTGAAATCTTTATATATGTCCCCAAGCTGCCTTTGTTTACATTTTACTGCAATGCACGAGGATTTGTTTTGATTAATAAATTATAGGAATATATCACGAAAAAACCGTCCAAACGCAGAATTTTAGCATGGGTGGCGTTGTCAAAGCACGAAGGCGAAGCCTGAGTGCTTGATAGCGCTGACCGTGCTAAAATTCTGCTTTTATTATGCTACAATGTACCCACCTATTGTAACAATAAGCTTCCAACCGGAGTAGAAGTTGAAAACTTTACCCGTGAAAATAAGAGTTAATTGTCACATGTCTGCCGGTGTATTTCCGGTATATTGCTGGTATAGTACCGGTGCAGGTAGAGAGCACCTGCTTAGTCATATGACCTAGGGAACCTATCAGATGCTAGCTATAGCTCTTCCTCACTTTTTGTTGGAAGCCATCTTGTACAGTTGGCTTTCCTGTAACTCTACTTTTTAGTTTAGTTACCATATCTTGGGTAGACAGTTATATTTTGGATATTTTAATTGTTAATGTTCCTAGATTCTTTTGGTGTCATGGTAAAAACACCTCCTAACCAAAAATGGGGCAAATGTGGCCATTTCATGCCCCAATTTGACTCTCACCTTGCCTGTTTTGGCTGTAGGTCCAAATGTAAAGGGCAAGATCCCTGTGCTCAGGGAGCTAAAGTTAATCAGTGTGCAGCTTGCTCTACTCTTTCTGATCAACAATGGACACACTTACGTGAAAGTTTTGCCGAGAGATCTTCCTATCGCCATCGTACCGGCTCTCATGATGACAATTTAGAACCGGAAACTGATGAAGAACTGGTATTTACCAGTGAAGAACTCGGCCAAGTAGACAACACACTGCTGGATTTGGAACTGGAACAGACCGGCAATATTGCACCGGTCACCGGCATCAGTCCTCTCACACAACCATCATCTGCTTCTTTACCGGTAACTAGTTTCCCGGCAAACACCGGACCAGTACAACAATCTTCTGATTCTTCTCCAGCCCTTTTCAGGGCGCCGGATCCGGTATTAACCCAGGATACTATTTTAACCGTACAAACACCAAACAGACGGGGAGAAAGGACTTATTTCTCCACCTTTTCAATGCCACAACCTCAAAGGACTGCTACACCTATCGATATCCTTCAAACACCCAGGACACAGTTACTTAAAAATCACCTGGAACAACAAAACTTTGAGTTAATGAATAAACTATAGAGAAAAAATGAAGAACAAATGAAGGATATCTCAACTCAACTCCAGACAGGTCTCCAAGCTTTTCCACAGCAATCCATGGAGAACATGTTTAGCCATTTGCTCCTCAAGCTTCTACTGCACAACCGCACATTGTTTCTATTACACCTTTGTCTGCGGTCCCAGCTGCTAACAAATCAGAGGAACCCATGGACGAGACTCCATCTCAACCAGCACCGGCTATTAAGAAGGGATTAGCCAATGTAAAAGGTTCCTCAGCCATCGCCACTCAGTCTCTGCAGGCAGTGGCCTCTCACATACAAGTGCCTCCTTCTGCTCCTCCTCAAATGACTACCATTCCACCCTCTGCACAACCTACGGTAGCTCCTACCAACCTAACTTTTACCACTGCAAAACTTTAGTCTCCCTTGCAAGTGCTAGAACAGGAGGAATATGGCGCAGATTCATCAGCCTCTTCCTTCACCTCCCCAAGGTCGGAAGAACCCACGGATACGGGTGAACAAGCAGCTTCCCCTAACTTTCCCTTCCGAGAACTTGTACAAAAGGTTAGGGAGTTTCTCCCCATCCCGGACCCGGCTGCAGAGGAACATTACAAACCGGGTTCGGCGCTGGGACGAGTCCCCCTTCTTCTTCTTCAAGAAAAAGCAGGCAGACCACCATCCGTCAAACTCCCCATGGTGTCTGACCTCTCTTGCCTCCAAACAGCCCAGGATGAAGCAGTGAAACCCAGTACTTCCTCCACCCTGGATATGGACAAATTTCCGGCAATCCCTCCCCATAAGGGTAGTTGGTATAATGTCGTTGATGAGAAGTATTCACAGACTCCACAGGTTGTGCCCCAGGCTTTTTCCAATATCGCCAAGCCTGGATATAGGAGTGGTCCTCCAGCCACAGTACAACAGAAAGAACTTGTAAAATTGGAATACATGACACGTGAAAACATTAGTATTGCCAATTTTTCTACCTTCGGCAGGGCCAGTGAGTCATGTCTGAACAATCTATCCAGAGATCAACAAGAAAAGTTTTTTGACCAACTTAAGACCACCCAAGATGCACCTATTTGGGAACAAATCTTGCTTCAACTCTACCAAATCACACAGTAAGAAGCCACCCAGACGCAATTTATGCTTGACATCAGCAGGAGCATGTCAAAAGCCTACGCGGATCTGGTTGCAAACTTCATCTCTTCTCTCACAAACCTTATCTTGCTAAGAAGGGATGCTTACCTCCGCCATGCCCATCCAAACTTAGATGCATTCAGACTGCGCAATCTACGCTCCGCAACCGTCTCAGGAGGTGACTTGTTCGATCGAACCCCAATGCAAGAATATGAACAGCACCTCATAGGGCTGGGGGTAAAACCAGTCTCCAAGAAAGAAAGCTTCCACTCCTACAAGAAACCCAAGAGGGGCAGAGGTGGACAGCGTCAACAACAGCAAGGCCTGTTCTATCAACCAATGCCGGCACCCCAGTATATGGTTCAACAACCTTTCTTTTTTCATCTCCACCAAGGTGGGCGAAGAGGAGGCCGAGGTGGCCACAGGGGACGCAGCCGTGGGGCTAACTTTCACCCTGGCAAGCAACAGCAACAGCCTTCTCAATGACACTTCTCAAACACCTTCAGATGTTCTCTCGGATTATCCTCCCCAGTATATCCCTCCAGAGGGGATAAAGACTCTGAGTGCAACAACCCTATGGGAGAGGAAAAGGACTCCTTGTATTCAAACCCCACAGGAGGGGGAAAAGACTCCTTGTTCCCACACCCCACAGGAGGGGGTAAAGACTCCTTGTGTACAGTCTCACATTGTATTTATCCAAGATCAAGTCCAAAAGAGAACGAACCTAACAGTGGGAAGCAGGCTAAAATCTTTCCTGCCAGCATGGAAGACTTTAGGTGCACACCGTTCAATCCTAAACCTTATCGTGGAAGGATACAAACTACCCTTCAGGGAGCGCCCAAAACTGTCTAGGATACCTTGCATAACCAGCGGCTTCGCAAACTTCAACAAAGTGCCTTGTCGACTGCTGTTCAAGACTTACTTCACAAAGGCGCAATCGACATCGTTCAAAAACCAGAGAGTCTGGGTTTCTACAGTCGCTTGTTCCTGGTTCCAAAACCAGGCAACTGCTGGAGGCCAGTAATAGACCTAAGTTGTCTCAACAAATTCCTGGCCATATCAAAGTTCAAGATGGAGACTCCAGAATTCATATGAGCTTCTCTCAGAAATGAATGGGTCACCTCTATCGACCTCACAGACGCCTACCTCCACATATCCATTCACCCTCAGTCACACAAGTACCTCCGGTTCTACCACAAAGGCGTCTCTTACCAGTTCACCAGCCTCCCTTTCGGTCTAGCCACAGCTCCCTTGATCTTCACCAGTATAGTCAAGGAAGTCAGACTTTTAGCCTTGCAACAGGGAATACGTATTCATCAATACCTAGACGACTGGCTGATCCGTCCCCTCCAAGGAGGAGTGTCACAAACAGACCCAAAAGTTGTTAAACATAATTCAGGAGTTGGGTTTCTGGTGAACCACAAAAAATCAGAACTGGTACCTTCTCAGAGGTTCGATTTCCTGGGATACCATTTTTTACTAGATTTGGGGCTTGTCAAGCCCACTCAGGACAGGTGGACTAAGCTTCAGGATATGTTCCATTGCCTCTCATCGAAGTCTGTTATCAGTGCAAGGACTCTTATGTCCACCATTGGATTACTTGCATCAACAGAGAAGACAGTCAAACTGGGCAGAATGCATATGAGACCCTTTCAATGGCATCTCAAGACTCACTGGAAATTTCTGATGCCTCTGGATACTCCAATCCCCTGGAATCAGAAGATGATACGACACAGGGAATGGTGGTTAGACCCCAAAAACGTGCTACAAGGAGAGTTTCTCCACCCAAGGGAACACGACAAACTGATCTTTACAGACGTCTCAAACGCAGGTTGGGGCGCACACTTAGATCACGATTCAACCGGAGGGGTCTGGTCTCATGCAGAAAAACATCTACATATCAACCTTTTAGAAATGAAGGCAGTTTTCCTGGCTCTACAGTTCTTCAAACTTACTTGCAAGAACAATCGCGTACTCATTGCCTCAGACAACACCTCCGTCGTGTCTTACATAAACAAACAGGGCGGTACAAGATCCACAGAACTCTGCGCTCTTATGTGGAGAATTTTGACATGGTGCAACCTCAATAATGTCACACTCAGAGCAAGACATGTACCTGGGTCCCTCAATGTGATAGCGGACGGACTCTCAAGGAGGAATCAGATTCAAAGCACAAAATGGTCCCTGTCTCCACAAGTCTTCAAACAAATTTCCAAGATATGGGAGAGTCCCCAAGTGGACCTTTTTGCAACCAGACTGAAGACAAAAATTCCCTTATATGTCTCTCTGATCCCAGATCCTCAGGCCTGGGCTGTAGACGCCCTGAACGTTCCATGGGAGAACCTGGTTGCTTTCGCTTATCCCCCAACTGCCCTACTGCCCAAGGTTGTACAAAAACTCCAGTCACAAATGTGCAGGCTACTTCTGATCGCGCCAGGCAGGCCATCAAAACCGTTGTTTTGGGACCTAGTGGAAATGTCTCTGGACGTGCCACGACGGCTTCCTCAAATTCGAACCCTACTCAAACAACCAATGAACAACCTTTTCCATGCCAACCTGGCCTCCCTCAACCTCCACGTTTGGTATCTAGGAGCACATCGTTGCAACAATGAGGGTTCACTGCAGAGGTGGCAGAGAGAATTGCTGCTCCTCAAAGGCTCTCAACAAGAGCCATCTACTCCTCAAAATGGTCTGTTTTCCAATGATGGTGCATGGAACAACAGGTGGACTTCGGGAGTCCCTCTATAGGAGACATCTGCAACTTTTTCTGGTATCTCTTTCACGACCTAAACAGGTGTCCTTCTACCATTCAAGGATACAGGACCGCTATTGCAGACACCCTGGGAGACTCTAACCTTCACATCAGTTCCAATACCGATATAGCCAGACTGATCGCCAGTTTCTATAGAGACAAACCAAAAAAGTCCAGGTTACTCCCAAAGTGGAATCTTTCGCTAGTACTTCACAACTTACGCAGCCTCCTTTTGAACCACAGGAGGAATGTACCCTAATACTGCTCACATGGAAGACAGTTTTCCTCTTAGCCCTAGCTTCAGGAAAGAGGCGCAGTGAAATCCACGCCTGGACCTATGACGGAACTCTAAGCCTGGGCAACTGGGAGCAGGTTCAGCTCACTCCCTCACCCTCCTTCATCGCCAAAAAACAATTAGCCAAGGAGGGCCCCAACATTGTTTCCCCGGTCATTATTCCAGCCTTGAAATGCGACCAAGACCCTCAGAACATGGATATTCTCCTTTGCCCTGTCAGGGCCCTCAAATGCTATCTGGATAGAACGAAAGAGACCAGAACAGGTAGACATTTACTTTTTATTTCTTATAAACTGGGCCACTCAAAGGATATCCAATGCTCCACTATCTCGTCTTGGATTAAAAACACTATTCAATTCTGTTATTCCAAGGTGGAATCAGCGGACATGGTCCTCACAGGGGTAAAGGCCCATGATGTCAGAGCTTTTGCAGCCTCAAAAGCCTGTTACGGGAGAACGTCAATGGATCAGATCATGCAAGCCTGCCATTGGATCTCACAATACTTTCACCAAATTCTATCTCAAGGACCTTTCCGGTCAAGACCAAAAAGAAGTCTCCTATCATCTGGGATCCTTCGTTGCAGCTCAGCAGGTCATGCCTCCTTCCAGCTAACTCCAGGGAAGAAAATGGGGGGCACTACTTCGGGAACCACCTAGACGGGGCGTGTCAGAATCCTCTGACACCATAGAGCGGGTTCTTCAACCCTTTAAGGTAACTCTTATTAATTCTTTCTAGTTCTTTACCTGCTGTTCCTTTCCTGCGTTCTTTGTTACCAGGAGTATATTCTTGTTTCCAATTATCTTGAGAATGTAATGTTAAGTTTTACTTTTTCGGTAATCTTAGTGTTGCTTTCTTTCGATTTTCTTGTGTCGTATTTTGTTCCCTTTTTACATCTTTTTCACCGTATTTTGTGAACTCTGCATTGGAGTGCCTGCGCTGGCCGTGCATGCCAAGACGGTCTTCCTTCCCTTGGCGTGACACCTCAACCTCAGGAGAACTGGAGTATTCCCCTCAGCCTTGATGTGCCATTGCTCTACCACATTCAGGCTCCTTCCTCCGCCCTGGACTCCAGATGTTCTTCCCAGAGCGTTGTTATTCCACCAGGTTCCTTAGCCAGTGTCCAGTCTTCCCAGCCTTCCAACATGCTGGGATTCAGCATATTGTTACAATAGGTAGGTACATTGTAGTGTAATAAAATTGGAAATTTTATTTTAAATGTAGCTTTTATAAGCTACAATACCTACCTATTGTAACAATAGTACAGGCCCTCCCTGGTCCTCCCCGCTTTCCAGACTTTCCTCTGGAAGATGGGGCTTTGGTTCCAACAAAAAATGAGGAAGAGCTATAGCTAGCATCTGATAGGTTCCCTAGGTCACATGACTAAGCAGGTGCTCTCTACCCGCACCGGTACTATACCGGCAATATACCGGAAATATACCGGCAGACATGTGACAATTAACTCTTATTTTCACGGGTAAAGTTTTCAACTTCTACTCCGGTTGGAAGCTTCCCGTGGTAAAACCACCGGTAAAGCATATTTTTACAATAGGTAGGTATTGTAGCTTGTAAAAGCTACATTTAAAATAAAATTTCCAAGTTTGGACAGTTTTTGAGTGATATATTCCTATTCTAACATGACTGTTTAAAATAAAATACCTAAAATACTTGTAAGAACAACAAAAATTATCCAAGTGATCACAAATAGGGCGCTGCCATGTTGGCTGTTCCATCAATTGACCAGGGATGATTTTTTATTTCTCCTAAAATATAATAAAATTTTTCTGTTTATTTTCTTTTACATTTGAAAGAATTGTTACTTTTAAAAGAAATTATCCCTTTTACAAACATTTTACACCGTAATTAATATAAATAACAAAACCGGAAACATTTTCTTCTGTTTGTTTGAAATGCATGTGGAAGATGATGCAACAGCCTTCATGTTGATTCAGAATTTTAGACGGTCCGTGTCATATTAGAATGTTTATTTATTTATTTTCTAATTTTTGTCACAATAAAACAAATATACTTTATTATATAATATCTTATTCTATGGTCCATCCAATCATTTATAATACCTGTTTTTTCTCGTATATCTTAAAATACTCATTGTTTACATTTGATTTCCCGCCATTTTCGACATTTGTTTGTCAGACAAGGTCTGACATGGAGACAACTAAAATATAGGAAACCAGGAAGTGGGCGTGGCCTATGGAAAGGTCTATTCTTCAAAAGACAACAATTTTAAACGTCACAGAAGCCATCTTTTTTACACCGAATTTAAGACAGTTAATTTATACTTGTAGCTAAAACTCACTGTCACAACTGAAGCTAAAAATATGATCAAAAATTATGATAAATAAACTAGAAAGCACTAGTAGAGCGCAGACCTCCTACCAGTGCATTTCCGAATTTTCATTTGTGTGCGTGTGTGAAGGGGGGGGGGGGAGTTGCGCGTGTAATCCAGAACTTTCTCAAAATGTAATCACTTAATTCTTCCTAACAGCATGATCAATTCTTAAAGATCTACTAATTACTTTTGGATTCACGTCAACCAGACAGCCAAAGTCACTGAAAATACATTGTAGAAAGAGACCTTGAAAAATTCGGAAGTTTTGGTATCTTTCCCCAAACTTAGTCACTTATTTTTTGGTCAGGCTCTACCCACATAAAAATTTACAAAAACCTGTGCATTATTTTTGGAGTTTTGACGAACACAGACAAAGAAACAAGCAGAAAGATATATAAACTACCCCAAAATAATACATCTGTTGAAGTTAACAATTGAAATGCTATGCAAGTACAATTGGGACACTACCAGATAAGTCGTGCTGCTTTATTTCAGTTCTATTTTTTTTGTCTGTCAAAAACAGTCATAAATTTTTGAAAGTTTAACATTTATGGTTTAATTGTATTAAGTTTGTTTATAAATGACTTTAATTGACATTGTACAGGCGAAATTTTAATGATGTATCACTTATAGTCTGGTTCCCGTCGACCCTACTCTGCAATATAGGGTCAGGTATCGCCCACCATCTTGGGTACTACGCTTCCGTAGTTACTGCCTAGCAATGATCAAGGAAAAATTAATTAAAAATATTTATAATTCACATGTTTGTTGCACATTTTGACACAATATCCCCGTTTTACTGGGTAATGATATGGCATAATAATTTAACAATATTTTTGATAAACAAAAAATGTGCATCAGTTTAAGTCTTGTTGATCTTCTATTATCGCCCAAAACACGTATTTGCTTCTGAAGATTATTGTCATCTCAAAATACTTCTAAGTTTAATTCGCAATATTTGATGTTATAAGCCCAATAATAAATGTTAAAAATATTTTAAATACATACAAAATGCATATAAATAATTAAAATAACGATCGAGATTTCCCGATACATGATGGCTAGCAATGATGCATTCTTTTGGTTAGTCAGCAATGGTATTTACTAGTTCACATCCCGGAAAAATGCCGTTGAAAATGTAAACAACTGTTTCGCGGGATAATAACACCATCTCACAACGTAAAAAAGAATGCAGCAAGGTCATTGTGGGTGATACCAGTCCCTTTATTGTTAAAGGTTGGCTGGTTCCCCATCTATATCACTTAAAGGTCAGTAATATTTGAAGTCTGTGATAAAAATGTATGTTTATTGAGCCAGACAAAACGGAGTTAAAGACACCAACCACAAACTGCATGAAAGAAAAGTCAGATATTATTTGTTAAAGGTGACATTCATCAAGAAAAAAATAGAAAACCAATATGTTTCAAACAAAGTCTTACATTTTCAAGGACACTGTTTTGATAATAGCTCGTGAATACATAAATAGCTGCTATGAATACAAATTAGTATCTAAATTAATATTTAATTTATAACCAATTATGTTTATTTTTCATTCAAAATTGTATTTCTACATGATGGCCAGTGACAAACTTTGCATTACTTTTGTGGTTTTGCCACAACTTTGCTTGTGATGTGCCAACATTGTGTAATGGACTCCCAGGTTATATATGTCAACTTCAGTCTTGTTGTCATCTTTCAGTAGTAAATTGAAAATATTCCTGTTCGGTAAAGCTAATAATCATCATTAACACATCCGATGACCACCTAGATATGTCTCTGGATTCTGAATGCTCTTTTCTCTCATTGTGACCTCTGCTTCTTAGAGCCTATGTCATATGTTGGAGATTAAGCACTATAAAACTACTTGTTACATTACACTTCACAGGTGTCAACCCTTCCACTTAAACCTAAAATGGAGGTCAAGACCTAATACCTCGTATTTTAAATTGGGCAAGGCAGTTGGGATACTGTTGCACACTTGAGCCACTATGGATGATAAAGTATACACACTTTGGGCTACAGCAAGTGAGTACGGTTTGTCATTAAACGAGTCACAAAGCTTTACTGGACATTTTTTATAACGAAACAAATGTATTCTGCATGTTTGTTGTTATCAGAGGTGAAGGTCACAAATTGGAAAAATTCTGTAGATACCCTACTCACGAGTGGTAAATAAGGCCCGTGACATTGTTGTTTGCATTTTTATAGGTTGTAAAAACTCATGTTTACGACTCACGAAAAAGCGGCAGAATGCAGCATAGGTCTTTAGAAAATGTGAGAGGCTATAATTATGCTCTTATATATACAACTTTCAACTGGAAGTTATAATGTCAGAAAGTTCATTTGGAGCTTCTGATGGATTTTTTGTTACAATTTGAAAGTCTGACAAAAATTTTTGTCAGAAACTCCGACTGGAGCAACTTTTGTGACTAATATAGTGATAAATAAATGTGATAAATAAAGTTGTGTACTAAAAACAGTTGTGTATCAAATAAAGTTTACCTAAACAATCATTTTCATATTTTCCATTAAAGTTACAATCCCTCCGTAAATATAACAACAGGTTTGGACTTTCTGATGGGTTAGACTCTCTGATTTAAGGAAATGAGGAACTCCAATCCATTAGAATTTCAAATCTTGATATCAGAACTTCAAATTCTTACCTCAGTGTAATCTCACAATAAAAGAAAAAGAGAACTGAACTTTCTGGTGGAATAGACTTTCTGATACAGGAGAATGTATAAATGTATAGGAACACTTTGATATTTTTTAAATGTCTTGCATATATCAAATTCTATCATTGTGAATTTAAAGTTTTCATAAATCTATAGACATTTCCATTTCTATCATGACAAAACTGGAAATTACAGATCTTGCTTATTTTTAGTGCTGTGACTCGGCCATTTGTAGAGACTCAATTATTGCCCACCTTGGATTGATAAATCATTTGATTTAATTGACAGACATTGAAAATCACAAAAGTCATTACATAAAGATAACTACACATATTCATACTATCAACTAAGAAAATAGTAAAATCTTACTTGATTTTGTTTGTTTATTTGGGGTTTTACGTCGCTTTCAACACTGTACAGGTCATATCACGACGGGTAGTTGGAAGGGCAGCGGAAACCAGTACATATAGTTCGCTAGGGTTCTGTACTGTAAACTGCCGACCAACGGCAAGCAACTACCAGCTTTCCCACTTACAGCCATGACGGGGATCGAACCCCGGCCGCAGAGGTGGGAGGCGAGAGTGTTACCACTCTGCCACCGTGTCCCCAAAATCTTACTTGAAGAATATCATTGTGCAAGTTCAAAAGAATGCTAAATCTTAAGATTAATCCAGTTACCAAGTCACACACATAGTAAAAAAACAACAACATAAAAAGAGTCTTGTGACAATAGAGAAATCACAATTTAACCCAGTTGCCTAACACTCCCAAAAGTAAAACAAATCAAGTTCTAACCAGTGGCTGAACAATAAACACCTTGTCATCTAATGACCCTCTTATTGTCAAATAAATTAACTGAAACAGAGTCTTAGAAAAATAAATTAATTAAGACTAATCCATACATACTGAGGCAAATCAGAAATGAAAACAAATTGAAAACAGTCAGTAAATAATATTATTTGAATTTGAGAATTAAAACTACCAGTGAAAATTATTAACTGGGCTAATACCTGTAAATAGATAATTAGAAAGGATTAGAAAAAGACCATATATAACATTTTCGCAGTGATAACATAGGCTGTTTAATGGAAATTTCACTACTTAAGTGAACTAGCTGGTTAAATTCATTTTCATGATAAAACCACCATGGAGGATGACGTAATAATTTGGGTTAATATCTGTCAAGTCATCTTAAAATAAGCTATGTACATCCTATCCAAGAGGTTAAAATTAAATTTTGGCTTTACAATCATTCTTGAATTTAATTATCCTAAGTTAGGCTAATATGTTTTAACCCATCTTAAGATAAGGTATCCCACTTGGGGTCCTAAGTTGGGCTCTAGTCCATCTAAAGATGGGCTGGCTCCTAAGTTGGGCTGCAGCAGGAAAATTAAATATAATAATATTAGAAGCATATATTTTGGCAAAATTAATGAACATCCTCTAATGCGCTGGAATATGCATTATTAGAAGCCAGTGCAACGGGTGTCAATTTTTATATAACTAGATGACGTATGCCAAAAACTGTCCTTATATATTAGCAAAAATAAGAAATACAATAGTTTCAATCTTTTAAAGATATATGTGCAGTGCAATGCAACTCGGGTCATTGCATTTAACATTGTCGATGTTTTAGTCGTTATATTTTTGTATTCAGCGGAAGTTTACAGGAACCGCGGGTGTGAAGCAAAACAAACTTTAAAAGTTTAGAGCCTGGCAAACAGACGTAATGTCGGTACGTAAATGTAGCAAATAGATAATACTTATTTTGGGTTTTCTAAAGAAATACAAGAAATGTGCAGATTCGAAATACAGCGATAAAGCTGTTTGATATTAGTATTCTTAACAGTTAAAGCCAAACCATAACGCCCCCAGTGGTGGTGTTGGACCAGTTCACGCGCATGTATAGTAGATAGTGGGTGGACGATTAGACCAATGTTCGATCAATCGTCGGTGTCATGGTACAATCGCGTTCGGTCAGTGACAACTTCTAGAAATCGATTAAATCTTTCCTGGATCCTCTTACCCTTCTTTGTGTGTCTCAATAAGCCTAATCAGCATTTCGATTCTCGCAAAGCATCATGGGAAGGTATCAGGATAAACAAAAACGTCTGTGGCAGAAGAACCAGGAAGTAGCGAATATTTAATTTATGTGATTTCAGCATATATACGTATTTATCTTGTAAAAAATATAATGGAAATAGTGTAATAAAATATATAAATTAGTTCCGCGAAGAATATGGATTTTTTTGTGAGATATTTATGGCAGCTTTAACATAAATCCTCTATTTTCGCTCAGTTGCAGCTAAGATCTAACTGGTGTTACCAGTTCGTCTTTTTTCTTTGATATTTCCCCCCAAAATTATGTAACTTAAAAAATATGTTACATTCATCATTGGAAAGATATTTTAGACAGCTTCTGCCCAATTTATTACGTTAAAATACATGAAGAACTGGAGAAGGAATTATAAGTTATTTTTTTATTTAAAAAAAATTTTTTTTTTCTTAATTGCATTCTAAATTTTTTCCATTTTTTATTGACTTATTTTACTTCTTATTTAAACAAACTGGTGGATAATAAATAAAGCACTCATTAAATTGTTTTATATATTTATGTACTTATTTCCTAATATTTTGAATATTTTTGTACTATTTTCCTATTATTCTTTTTTCAGCCTTTTTTTATTTTAAAATTAAGAACATATTCATTTATGACAAGCTGCACTAATAATAAATATTAAAATAAGAGTAATTATTTCACTTTTAAGAAACTGTAATCCCTATTTTTTATTTTTTTGTCCAATTTTTAGGCGGGTTGCGTGTAACCAACCCGCCTATTAGATTGATGTGTCCGACGTCCGTCTGTCTGTCTGTCCGTCCACATTTTTCGTTTCCGGACTCTAACTTTAAAACGGTTTGACCAATCAAATTCAAACTTCACAGGGAGATAGATCACCATCATAGCTAGGTTCCTTTCGAAATTGGTGAAATTCCGTGTGTTCGTTTGTCCGTTTTTCGTCCGTTTGTCCATCCATCTGTTTGTCCACATTTTCGTTTCCGGACTCTAACTTTAAAACGGTTTGACCAATCAAATTCAAACTTCACAGGGAGATAGATCACCATCATAGCTAGGTTCCTTTCGAAATTGGTGAAATTCCGTCTGTTTGTTTGTCCGTTTCTTCGTTTTTGTCCGTTTTTCTGTCCATCCATCTGTCCGTCCACATTTTTGTTTCCGGACTCTAACTCGAAAACGGTTACTCCAATCTAATTCAAACTTCACAGGGACATACATCACCATCATAGCTAGGTTCCTTTCGAAATTGGTGTAAATCCGTCCGTTCATTTGTCTTGTTTTTACTTTACAAGTCCTTCACAGAATAACAGGGTAATTAAATTGCCAGATAGTTTGTTGTTTTCATTCTGCATTTAGTCAAGTTACACACATTTTGTATGCAACAGTATGCCCCAGTCATGAATGGCTAAAAGCTATCTACTTTTGCAGAAACTTTTGTCTGGGGTATTTTGTCTGAGATTAGGTGCATATTTCAGTGGGAGTTAACTGTTTAATTTAGTGTACTAAAGTGCTAAATATATCAATTGTAATCTTCTTCGTTGTTTTCATTTCTTGTGATATATAACTTGTGTGATGTAATACATGGTAAAGGTAGAATTAATACATGTCTGTATTGTAATGTTGATGTCTTGTTCGGTTTAGGTACATTTATAACCTGTAGAATTTTATATTTACCTCCGCCAAGGAGGTTATGTTTTCGCCTGGGTTTGTTTGTGGGTTTGTGAGTTTGTTTGTGCGTTTGTGAACAAGATAACTCAAAAACTTATGGACAGATTTTGATGAAATTTTTAGGTGGGTTGTGTGTAACCAACCCACCTATTAGATTGATGTGTCCGACGTCCGTCTGTCCGTCCACATTTTTCGTTTCCAGACTCTATCTCGAAAACGGTTTGTCCAATCGAATTCAAACTTGACAGGGAGATAGATCACCATCATAGCTAGGTTCCTTTCGAAATTGGAGTAATTCTGTCCGTTCGTTTGTCTGTTTTTTTGTCCATTTGTCTGTTCGTCAACATTTCTGTTTCCGGACTCTAACTCGAAAACACTGTGTCCAATCAACTTCAAACTAGACAGGGAGATACATCACTATCATAGCTGAGTTGCTTTCGAAATTTGTGTAATTCCGTCCTTTCGTTTGTCTGTTTATAGCATAGATACAATTATGTAACCTAGATTACAAGTTTTACGTTTCTTAGCACGTCTAACACATTCACCTTAACTGGGTGACCTAACATTTCTTTCCTTGTTTCTAAATGTAATTACAGCAGTCGCTAACCTTATTGCTGCCTGCGCAACCCGCCTTTTGGGGCATCTTTGACCCTCTTGTTAAGAAAATGGATCATGCATGTACACAAATACCCATCTTTTGCCCACATTTTTTTAATATTTTTATTTACACACACCCCAACATCAGTTCTCCTCATATTCATTCCATTAAAATCTGCCCATAAATAAAAAATAATTAAATTATTGAAACTAAATTTTTAGGCGGGTTGCGTGTAACCAACCCGCCTATTAGATTGATGTGTCCGACGTCCGTCTGTCCGTCCACATTTTTCGTTTCCGGACTCTAACTTTAAAACGGTTTGACCAATCAAATTCAAACTTCACAGGGAGATAGATCACCATCATAGCTAGGTTCCTTTCGAAATTGGTGAAATTCCGTGTGTTCGTTTGTCCGTTTTTCGTCCGTTTGTCTGTCCATCCATCTGTTTGTCCACATTTTCGTTTCCGGACTCTAACTTTAAAACGGTTTGACCAATCAAATTCAAACTTCACAGGGAGATAGATCACCATCATAGCTAGGTTCCTTTCGAAATTGGTGAAATTCCGTGTGTTCGTTTGTCCGTTTTTCGTCCGTTTGTCTGTCCATCCATCTGTTTGTCCACATTTTCGTTTCCGGACTCTAACTTTAAAACGGTTTGACCAATCAAATTCAAACTTCACAGGGAGATAGATCACCATCATAGCTAGGTTCCTTTCGAAATTGGTGAAATTCCGTCTGTTTGTTTGTCCGTTTTTCCGTCCGTTTCTTCGTTTTTGTCCGTTTTTCTGTCCATCCATCTGTCCGTCCACATTTTTGTTTCCGGACTCTAACTCGAAAACGGTTACTCCAATCTAATTCAAACTTCACAGGGACATACATCACCATCATAGCTAGGTTCCTTTCGAAATTGGTGTAAATCCGTCCGTTCATTTGTCTTGTCTTTGTTCTGTAACAGGATTCTCCTGTAACATTGTTCGGTTGGTGTTTACTTTGTAGCTTTACAGAAGACATCCAACTCGGTAACTGCACTGTTCAAGTTTTAGGCCGGTTGCATGTAACCAACCCGCCTATTAGATTGATTTGTCCGTTTGTCTGTCCGTCCACATTTTTGTTTCCAGACTCTAACTCGAAAAAGGTTTGTCTAATCGAATTCAAACTTGGCAGGGAGATAGATCACCATCATACTTAGTTCCTTTTCGAAATTGGTGTAATTCCATCCGTTAGTTTGTCCGGTTTTTGTCCGTTTGTCTGTCAACATTTCCGTTTCCAGACTCTAACGCAAAAACGCTTTGTCCAATCAAATTCAAACTTGACAGGGAGATAGATCAGTATCATAGCTAGGTTCTTTTTGAAATTGGTGTAATTCTGTCTATTCGTTTGTCCGTCAACATTTCTGTTTCCGGACTCTACCTCGAAAACGGTTTGTCCCATCGAATTCAAACTTGACAGGGAGATAGGTCACCATCATAGCTAGGTTTCTTTCGAAATTGGTGTAATTCCGTCTGTTCGTTTGTCTTTTTTGTCTGTTTGTTTGTCCGTCAACATTTCTGTTACCGGATTCTAACTCGAAAACGCTTTATCCAATCGAATTCAAACGTGACAGGGAGATAGATCATCATCATAGCTAAGCTGCTTTCGAAATTGGTGTAATTCCGTCCTTTCATTTGTCCGTTTATAGCATAGATACAATTATGTAACCTAGATTACAAATGTTACATATCTTAGCACGTCTAACACATTCACCTTAACTGGGTGACCTGACATTTCTTTCTTTATTTCTAAATTTAATTACAGCAGTCACTAACCTTATTGCTGCCTGCGCAACCCGCCTTTTGGGGCATCTTTGACCCTCTTGTTTTCAACTGCATATCTCTAGTCAGCACAACACTTTATCAAAAATTTGGAGCAAATATGTGCACAACCATTTTCATGTAATTAACATATATGCAACTGCTGGTGTTCTCAACAATTTTCAAAATTTATTAGTTAATACTTCACATGAAAAAATATCTGAAACCAATTTTAAAAACATATGTTTATAAATTAAATAATCAATAAAAATCATCTCCAAAAATAACTGTACAGGTTAAGAAACCCCATTTCCCGCCACCTTAGAAGAATAAAAACAATATTTTAAAGTACCTTTTCTTGGCAAAAAAATACTATTCTGTAGATCTATATGTATATTTTTATTAAAAAAAATTTAAGCTCAGCGTGTGTAGTGTAAATATTATTTTATCTAGAATTTTCAGAAAATTTTTGCAGATTTTTTGGGTAAATTCACAAGTATTTTCAACTAATTAACATGTACGTACCAATTGCTGGTGTTCTCAACCATTTTCCAAATTTATGAGCTAATATTTGAACGTTTATTTCAAATAAAAAAAGATATTTGAAACAAAAACATTTTTAACATATGAATTCATTTTAAATAATCAATAAAAAATCATCTTCAGTAATATCTGTACACGTTAGCAAACCCTATTTTCGCTCATCTCTGAAGACTAAAAACTATATTTTAAAACATCTTTTTCTCGTGAAAAATTTTTGCTTTATAGGTCGTTATGTATATTTTTTAGAAAAAATAAGTCTTATGTGTTTTATGCAAGAGATTATGTATCATTTACTTTTTTATTCATGTAAAAATCACTTCCTGGTTCAGATCTACGTAGATTTGTTTATCCCGAAACGGAAGTCGGGACAATTACTTCACGCATGCGTACTCGAAATGCTGATTAGGCTTATATCCACGTATTGGTTTATATTTTAAACAGTTTCCTATATATATAAACTTTCCTTTAATAAGTCAATAGATTTCGCACGAATTTTGGGTTTGTTTATAAATACCGCCATATTTACCGGAAGTGGGTGCTTTTAGTAGATTCTATATGTCGGAAATACTGTTACTCTTACCGGAATGAAATATAATTCATCCCAGAAATGTTTCATGATATATTGGCCAACAGTGGAGTAAAAAAGTCCATTATGGGTTGATGATCGGTCGGAAAAGTGGGCGAATAATCGGTCATTAAAATTGAGGCGATTCCACCCACTAATAGTAGATAATCGTAATGTCGATATGCTAATTAAGTCGATCAGTCTGCATTGACAACTTTACCGCACATTACAAACTTGATTTAAATTTTCATATAAACAAGCACCCTTTTCTTGAATATATTCTACAAAAATACTCGTGCAATGTATTCCCAGCAGATTTATTTTTATATTTTCTTAAATAAACACTAAAATGATACCTCATCACAGAAATAAACCATCCAGTTTATCATAATTCAGCTAATATAAAATCTGTTTACAAATTTTTGTTCGATAGATATATTTGATCATCTAGTAATAAATCTTTAAACTAGTTGTACCCAATGAAAGTGGAGGTACTAGGCGATCGACTTAATGATCAATCTTACAAATGGCAGTCTTTTTGTGCATTTTTAAAGCCAAGTTTGAACCTTCTGTTGAAAAAAAATCTTAAAAGTCTTGCAACAGTATGTTAGTTTATTTGCTTTATGAAGTCATATTTTTCAATATACTTTAATATTTTGGGGTTGAATTTAATTTTATTAAGTGACAACAATCGCTCTTTCTAAGTCTCCCTTAAGTGATCGACTTTACAATGATCCACTATACCTATTCACGCCATCCCAAAATTAATTGAAGACAGTTACTTTTACTGCCTTGCTACCAATTGTCGCCGGGTACCAATTATCGCCAGACAGAATTCAAATAGATATAACTTATTAACTTCACCAAAAGTAGCACCCCAATTCTAGCAAATAAGGTAAAACTATAAGGTAAAAAGTCATCAAGAGTCATACTGAGAAAAACAGTTTTTTTTCCCTGTATTACATATTATTACAGGGTTAAACCAAGGATCTTCCTCTGTTTCACCCCCTCTATGTTAATTTGTTTCACTTTGTGGTGAGTGATGACCAAACTAGATTAATTATCATCAAACATAAAGAGTAAACGAAAGGAAGTTCATATTAAATATCTGTAAGAATATTATAAGGTACTATTTTAGTCTTTAAAGGGTTTTAAAAACTAAAATTGTATTTACATCACAAACACTTGGCTATTAACCATAAGGCACAGAGGGAAATTCTAATGATCAGCTCATAAATAACTAGGGGGGGGGGGGGGGGGGGACAAAATATGGCAAAGGGGATACAGAATATGGCAGGGGATACAAAATGTGGCAGCCCCCTTGCCATATTTTGTATCCCCACACACTTTGTGGAAGCCACCCTTGCCATATTTTGTTTCCCCACACACTTTGTCCGGGTATTGTTTTCACCCATGGTGTCCGGATGGGTGGGCGGGCGGCGGGAAAAAGTTTGTCCGGGCTGTATCTCAGAAACCATAAGGTGTAGGAAGTTGATACTTGGTAGGGACATTGGTTAGGATGTGTAGGTGTGCAACGTCATGGTCTGATCTTGATTTGACAATTGACCTTGCCGTAGTGACCTTGAGTTTGAAAATCTTGTCCGCGCTATATCTCAGAAACTGTAAGGTGTAGGAAGTTGATACTTGGTAGGGACATTGGTTAGGAGGTGTAGATGTGCAACGTCATGGTCTGACCTTGATTTGACCTTTGACCTTGCCATAGTGACCTTGACCTATAAAATCTTGTCCGGGCTATATCTTGGAAACCATAAGGTGTAGGAAGTTGATACTTGGTAGGGACATTGGTTAGGGGCTATTGGTGTGTATTATCGTGGTTTGACCTTAATTTGACCTTTGACCTTGTCGTAGTGACCTTGACCATAAGGTGTAGGAAGTTGATACTTGGTAGGGAGTCCCTACTAGGGACATTGGTTAGGATGTGGAGGTGTGCAACGTCATGGTCTGACCTTGATTTGACAATTGACCTTGTCCGGCTTGCCGTAGTGACCTTGAGTTTGAAAATCTTGTCCGGACTATATCTCGGAAACCGTAAGGTGTAGGAAGTTGATACTGGGTAGGGACATTGGTTAGGGGTTGTAGGTATGCAGCATCATGGTGTGATCTTGATTTGACCTTGTCGTAGTGACCTTGACCTTTAAAACCTTGTGGCACCTTTGGGTCTGTCTTTTGATGCAGATTAAGCACTGTTAAAGTCATATTAGAATTTATTAAGAATTTTACTTTTATAACTTCCCATTGTAACAGATGGAATTTCATCAAGTGAGCCACAAATTTTGCTCCAACACCACACATAAGCATTCATTGAATGTATTACCACTTCTGTATGCATGGTAATATTCAAAACATGTAAACCATAATTCGGCCATGCAGATGTAGATAAAGAGTGTTGTAATGTTTAGCTTACTGTTTAATGCTGTGATCTTGTTATTGAATTATCTTGTTTTAATACTTTACATGCATTATCTTTCTCTTAGACATTATTTTCTCTATTTAACCATTGTTTGGACCTTTATATAACTGACAGTGCTCTGAAAAGTATCCTGAACTTTGTACTGATACAGCACTTCTGTATCTCATGGTGTTAAAAATATTTCCCTAGGGTGTGGGGTACGGGCATCTCTGATGCTATTTTTGTTTTGGGGAAACTGTTTCCAAATATACTTTTGATCATAACACTACTCGGCCCATTTTAAAGTCTCTCCACACAAAGTGGATACGAGAGCAACTAATTAACATTTGTGTATGCGTAAAGAATTTGTGATGACAGTATTCTGTGGTGTTTCCTAACCATTTTTTATGCAAATGCTGCTTGAAGGTCAAGCATTTTATTGCATAAATATATCTTACAGTTAGCTATACTGCTGGTGCAAGCCGGCCCCGCCAAATATCAGAAAAAGAAGTCCCGAGTCTCCTCTGGCTAGAGAATATGACGTCATAGCATCTTTTTCATTGGGCGCATGAGCAGACAAAAGACATGTTTTTAAGATCACACATTTTTAGACAAAGATTTGTTTAACTTCAGTTTGAATCTCAACTTCTGCAGAACTTTTATTGAAACATACTTCTGATATATCATGGCATCACCAGGATAAAGAAAAGGTGCCTGCGAGTAACTAATGGCTGGGTTTGACAACCATTCAAGGTGCACACATTGTTGTGAGAAAGGTCAGGGTCAGATCCCAGTGTCCTCAATAAAGACTAAATTTCATTAACTGCTCGTCCAGACAGGCCAGCAGAAGAACAAGGAGAGTGGTTGGGGGAAGACACGGCCCAGCTGCCAGTAAAACCAAACAGTCCTACAGAGGGAATATCAGAGAGATCCAGAGTTTTATGGGCTGGTAACAGATCCCTGAATATGAGTCCTGATCTTTTTCTGCTGATGACAACCCATAGGTCCATCACAGGCCACAATCAACTGGCAAGATCTCAGTCAACCTTCCTCTAGAGGAAAGGTCCATGGAAGAAGCTAGACAAACTGAATCCAACTTTGGTTGAAGGTTACCCTTCAAGAAGTACAGATGCCGTTGGGCTCCGTAAGGACCACTTTGTCAAGAACCCATGTCCTCAAACCAAATGGTATGGGCTATACACAGACAAAACTAAAACTACAGACAACAAGGTTTCTTTCTGGAAAAATAACTCAGCCAGACTGAACAGCTCTTACAGTAGAATAGCCTGTCCTTCAGGCGTGTCATCAGCACTACCTCCTTCCTGACCAATCTCTCAGGAAACTCAGGAAGTGGGAGAAAGCCACAAAGGAAGCATCTTACATGTGTAACCAGGTGGCTAGTTTCAACACATGTCACACAAAGATACAGGACAATATCACATATGTACAGCAAAGTGCAAGTCACTGGCAAGAGTTCAGGGTGCCGCTGAGGAACTGAAGTATCTGAGATTCTGATTAACTTAAATATGAATGTTAGTTTTGTGATGGCCACGTTAATGTAGCATCTCTCAGACTTTGTTTTTGTGCAGATGGCTAACCTAACAGTAGCCAGGAAAGATGCCTCCTTAGATCACCTGAAGTGCCGCATCAAACCAGATACTCTTGCTGCTCTCAGAAATGCCCCTCTACATCTTGCAACATTATTTCTATACTCTACAATAAACAAGGCCAAAAGGTGTTTTGGTCCCCTAGCATGAGCGCAAAGCCATCAGAGACACGAGTAGTGCACTAGAATTTACGAAAGTCTTGTGACACGAAGAAATTCCAACTTAGATACATCCCACAGCTGGTCCCGAACTTAGACGGTCACCCATCCAAGTACTAACATAGCCCATTGCTTAACTTCAGTGAGCAAAGAAATAGTCATCACCCTGTGCCACAATTCAGTGACCTGTAGAAGCGCAAGCTCTTTCAAGGCTCGCGTTTAAAAAGGCTAAGGACGAGATTTCCTTGTATGATAAATAGGGTCACTCTGATAGTTCTCATAGGAAGCAAGGCAGACATCACCCCTATGCTCAGTCTTACTCCATGTCCCCACAAGACACTGGCCACAGCTCTGGACCACCAGCCTGGAAAACTCTTGGGTCAGGTGGAAATAAGAAGAGAGGTTGAGGGAAAACTTCAAATTACTCATTCTGACTGGCCAAGGCTTAGTCTTCTTATAAATTACAATTACAGTATACATGCGTGTTCTGTAAGATGAGCAAGGACAAGAGAGACTGCTGTTCCTTATGAAAGTCATTTATCCAAAGTAAACAGTGTTTTATATGTATTAGATGTTCAAGAGACAAATGCATATTATCATGTTGTCAGTCATGTTCCTTTTGTTGCCAGGCAGCTGCAAATGAAACTCTTCAGTCCCCTGTTAGAGTCAATAAATCAAAGGTGCTTCCTGTATAAGTCAGTCATTTTTTGTCCAGCCTGTCACTTATGTCCACACTGCTGTTCTAAATTTGACTGTAGGTGCCAAACTGAACCATTTTTGGCAAACATGGGAATCCCTGGGAGCCAGCCCCAAGGTCATAAGAATCCTCAAGGAAGGTAACACCCTCCCCTTTTGGAACTGGCTACTGTTAACAAGGTGTGCCATCATCATAAGTGACTGTGTACATCCCTTCAGGCACAGCTACCTGTTGGAAGCATTACATAAAGTTATGCGAAAACAAGCAATAGAAATGGTCAAAACTCAAACACCTCTGACTTTGTTCAACCTACTTTTCTTGGTTCCGAAATCCAATAACAAGTGGAAACCTGTCCTGAGCTCACTAAACAGATTTCTGAGGTCAAAGATATTTGAAATGAGACGGATAAGGACCTTCAAACAAGAAATGGGTAACATCCATAGACTTCAAGGACACTTTCTTCCATATACCTGTAAACACACAGTCCAAGAAATACCTACGTTCTCACATCCAAGATCAATCCTACTAATTGTATTCACCAGATAGCATCTGGTGGATACTATGGATTACGCATGAGTGCGCCTCCGCCGCAGTGTGTAGAGATTTTCTTGTTACCCCTCTAGAGGCCAGGGTATTAAAGGTAGACTTCTCAAATTTGCAGGGTATATTCATAACCATAAATTCTTGCGTGGGAATATTTTTGGCCCCATTTTGGAAAAACAAGATGGCCGCCATAGGTGTTTTTCGACTTTCAGCAAGGAGTTTTGTTGGGCCTCTAGAACAAAGGGCATTATAGAGATCTAAAATTCGCAGGATATGTTCATCATTACAAAATCTTGACTGAAAATATTTTTGGCCTCATTTTGAAAGACAAGATGGCCGCCACAGGCGTTTCTTTTTGGTCATGAAAAATGCTTATATCTCTCTTATTATTGGTCCTAGAGGTTTGCAATGTGAAACCAACCAATAGGAAATCATGGGCTGCGAATCTTCTTATGTGGTCAGATTTTACTTTGGGCCCCTCCTTCAAGGTCAAACAGGGATAGGCAAACTTAAAAGTTATTATAACTTGCATATTATTGGCCTAGGTGTTTGCAATTTGAAACCAACCTATAAGAAATCATGGGCTGCGAATCTTCTGATGTGGTCAGATTTGTCCTTGGGCCCTTGCTTCAAGATTAAATGAGGGTAGCCAAACTTTAAAATGCTTGCAACTTGCTTATTATTGAAAAGTGCTGTTTATATTCTAACTATATTAGTTGGCCTTTTCCGGTGGATACATCTTGCATCTGGCCGCAGATGCATCCTTGGTCTAGTTTATAGCTCTACCTTTCAGCCTATCCATGGTGTTCGTAATGGTGGTGAAGGAGGTCAAATTGATGGTTCAAAACAATGGTATAAGAATCCTTCAGTACCCAGATGATTAGTTGGTCAGAGCCAGATCCCACCGCACCTGTCTCCAGGATATACAGACCCTTGTGGCCCTGTGTCAGGAACTAGGTTGGATAGTCAATATAGAGAAATCAGAATTGGAGCCAAAGCAAGGTCGGACCGACCCTGGAATGTTGGCATACCTTAAACTTGAAGCTACAAAAGCTTCTTCTCACTGACCGTATTTGTCAGGTCCAACAATTCATGTCCCTAAATAGGGATTCTGACAACTACAAAGAAGCAAGTCCACCTAGGTTGGTACCATATAAGAGCGATTCAGTGGCAGTTGAAAAACTGTTGGAGGATCCCAGAATCCCTGCAAAAAAGTGATCCTGATTTCAAAGTCTCCCCGCCCAACAGTCCAACGTCCTTCAAGGTCGGCTCTTAATCCACTCTGCCATGTTCTATAGATGTTTACAGATACAGCCTCTCGCTTAGGAGAGCTCACTGCAAGATGGACTACATCCCTTCCAGAAAGCAAATTGCATATAAACTACCTGGAACTAAAAGTGGTTTGCTTGGCCCTAAAAGAGTCCCAAGACCTCTGCTCAAATAAGATTATTTTCATGGTGACAAACAACACCGTAGTTGCCACCTGCATGAACAAGGAAGGGGGCATGAGGTTGGGTCCACTTTATGCCCGTCAGTCGAAAATCCTGACCTGGTGTTCCAGGAAATGGGTAACTCTCAAGCCCCAACACATCTCAGACCATCTAAATGTGGTAGCCAGAAAGCTATCCAGACTAGGCCAGATCTTTTAAAGAGAATGGTCTCTCCTGCCAAAGATATTGCACATGATATTCAACAGGTGGCATCTACCCCCAGTAGACATGTTTGCAACAAGGTTCAACAAATTATCTAAGTTTGTTTCACCAGTTTCAGACCCCCTGGCCTAGGAAGTGGATGTACTCAGCCTGCTCTGGGAGGCTGGGAGGATTTTGACCCCTATGCTTTCCTACCAGTGATCCTACTGGGCAAAGAGGTAGCAGAACTAAAGGACTACCAGTGCAAGAGAATTGTCCTGAATGGTACAGGGAGGCCTCGTTCTGAGATCTGGGGTTCTGTCAGGACAGATCCCACTGTCCCTGCTGAACCTGCTCACTCAGCCATTCAATCAGATGCCACACAAGATTCTTGCAAGCCTAAATATCCATGTTTGGCTTGTAGAGCCTCACTTATCAAAGAGCAGGTCTTCTCTGAGCAGTGGGGGCATGAAATTGAAGCTCCTCAAAGAAGCTCAACCAGATCAGTCTGTGAAGCAAAGTGGTTTATTTTTACAAAATGCCGCCAGAGTAATCAGGTGGACTTCAGGGCTCAACCTATCAAATCCATAGCCGACTTCCTACTGTGTCTTTTCCAGGGTAGGAGCTTAGGAAGCTACAGCAAAGTTCTGTTAATGGATATAGAACAGCCATAGCAGACAAACTGGGAAATTCACTCACCAGTGTCAGCAAGGATGAAAATCTCACTTGTCTCCTGGATAGCTTCCACAGAAACAGGATGCAGAGCCATCCCCTCTTGGAACCAATCTCTGGTACTACAGCTTACTAACTAGTAAGGCTTCTTTGGAACCCCTTAAGAGGCTTCTTTGAAGAACCTGACCTTCAAGACCTTCTTTCTCTTACCTCAGGGTTCTAGCAAATGCAGAACAAAAACAGACTGAACTCGTACTTCTCTTCCCCTAACTCAGAGGAGGTCCATAAAAAAAGAGGGGAAGCAACTTAAGTCAGAGCTGGCCACCACTTCACAGGTAACCAGCTAATTATACCACCTTATGGTCACCTGAGACCTACTTATGTCTCTTTCAGGTTCAAAATATTCCTAGTGACCTTACCTAATGGATAGGACAGGTCCTAACCACCGGCCTTGCATTCATCGTAATAGGGGCTCATCTAAGGTAAGAAGAACGAAAAAGATGCTATGACATCACATTCTCTTGCCAGGAAGTATGGTACGCCACCTAGCAAAAAGAGTGCACATAACTGGCCTTGCCGGAGGAGACTCATTACTTCTTTTTCTGACGCTTTGTGGGGACAGCTTGTGCTGCCAGAATAGCTAATTGTACATTAGGTAAGGTATTCACTAATATAAATTTGACTTAATTTTTAAATTTTCTGTTTTACATGGAAACATCTATTTAGATGAAGATTAATCACTTCAAATTCATGGACTTTACAACTCATTTATATTCATGTAGGCACAAAAAAATATGAGATCACAGAATTCTGTTGGGTTTCCAAATAATATTTTGTAATTCAGTCTAACGATGAAAAATAGGCCTCTTCAGAAGTCTTACATAGAACCTGTTTTATAAAAGAGTAAAATCATATGCTCATTCCTCATTTTACAAAAAGGACTAAATAGCTTATATTTTTATCTCAAAAACTGCAAGAGATGTGCAATTTTGGTCAAATTGTGGACCCCCTGGGCACTAGGGATTAGTGCTTTAAGATATGTGAAAAATATAGAATTTTTTTAATTATGCCAGCCATCTTAAATTTGGCAGAAATTAAAAATGTTGTTTTTCTTGAAAACCATATTGGTCATCCTGTTCCAGTGGATACATTTTGTGTCTTGCCACAGATGCAGCCTTGTTCTAGTTGATGTTCTGTGTTGTGGCATATTTCAGAGCTATAGCTTCATATTTGTATATCATGTAGTGTTAAATCCCTAGTGAGAGATCACACAACTGCAGTGGTCTTGTTTTTATATGACAGCAGTCTCAGAATCGACTAACAATGGAACATTGGCATGAAGCATTTTTAACATCAATTTTAAAACAGTTAAAATTATGTTATATTCAGCATACACAGGTGAAGTAGTTTCCAGTCATTTTACATCACTACCAATCACTACTTTGATTTATCTTCTTAGGCATCATGGTTTGTGCCAACTCTAGATATGAGACAGATTCATTAGGTCACTGATTTATTATATAAATTTTAACTAAATTTGAAATTTATTTAAAGATATCTTGCATATTCCAAAATCGATTTTTATGAATCAAAAATGAGCAGCTCAGTGCAATGAAATGATCTTACCAGCAATATATAGTTTTCTGTATGTAGCTCCAAATGTTTTAAAGTTATATACTGAATTGTATAATATAAGTGGAAACTCCATTTGGCATTTCTCTCCCCATTCACAATGGCCTCCATTCGGTGAATTTCTCCAGAGGTGATTAGACATGCAGGGGGAGGGTTGTGTCACGTTTTAATAATTTATCTTAACATACATTTTCTTTCTCTTAGACGTTATTTTCTCTACTTAAACATTGTTTGGACATTTATATACCTGACACTGCTCTGAAAGTATCCAGATCTTTGTACTGTTTCACTACTTCTATATCTCATGGTGTTGAAAACTATTTCCCCAGGCTGTGGGGTACAAGCATCTCTGATGCTATTTTTAATGCATTAAAATTCATGAAATCTGGCACTAAATCACTTATAACTTGAAAAGTATTTTATTTTGAGCATTTTGTTAAAATATGTTGTTTAGCTACTTTTTCCATAGCTACAATATGTGGAGTAACTTGGGATTCTATCCCAATAGCTGAGTGACTTATTACTACTTTCTGATTTTTCAGTACCTTCCATAATGAGTAAAATCATGTATGACTTGAAAACTATTGGATATAGAGTATTTTCTTGAAATACGCTGTTCAGCAACTTTTTTCTGTAGCTACAACATGGTGAGAAGTTTGGAAGTCTATCTCCATAGCTATGTGAGTAATATCTACTTTCGCACTTTTCATCAGTTACCTGGATTACCTGTTCAAGTAGGGGTATTTTTCTTGTCTTGTAATATTAAAAATCTTTACATTTTGAAAAAAAAAATTTGAAACTTTAAAATCCTTCAAATTGTGAAATTTTGCAAGATGTTGCAAGTTATGACTTGTTAATCCCAGCCCATAAAGGTTGGGGTTATAGTCGTCCCCTGCGCCGTCCGGGTGGCATTGGCGTCAGCGGGCATAAAGCTTGTGGGTATTCCACAGCCTAAACCCCTGCACGCATTTTCACCAAATTTTCAGGGTATCTTTATCCCAAGAGGATCTAGAGCTGATTAGGCTTTGGGGGGGGGGGGGGGGTATCCGGTAACAACTATTGCCATTGTAACACTTTTAAGATTTTCAGGTCTTAAAGTTTGTGGGTGTTCCACAGACTAAACCCCTGCACGGATTTTCACCAAATTTTTAGGGGATGTTTACCCCAAGAGGATCTAGAGCTGATTAGGCTTTGGGGGGTATCAGGTAACAACTGTTAGCATGGCAACACTTTTTAAGATTTTCAGGTCTTAAAGTTTGTGGGTGTTCCACAGCCTTAACCCCTGCATGGATTTTCACCAAATTTTTAGGGGATGTTTACCCCAAGAGGATCTAGAGCTGATTAGGCTTTGGGGGTATCAGGTAACAACTGTTACCATGGCTACACTTTTAAGATTTTCAGGTCTTAAAGTTTGTGGGTGTTCCACAGCCTTAAACCCTGCATGGATTTTCACCAAATTTTCAGGGGATGTTTAACCCAAGAGAATCTAGCGCTGATTAGGTTTTTGTGGGTATCTGGCAGCAACTGTTGCCAATTTTATTTTGGGGTCTTAAAGTTTGTTCTAAAATCTTTACTATTTTCTGTAACCTAAAATATTGCAGCTAGCTTCATCAGATTTGCACAAAATGTAAATGGTCAGGAAAGCTTGTGTCAGAGTAATTGTGTCCTTGTTTAGGGTGATCATGTCAAAAAGTCCTTATATCTCCCTTATAATTGTTTCTAGGGCTTCAAAATATGAAAAGTACTTGTAAGAAATCATGGCCTGTAAATCTTTTATAGAACATCTTGTGGGTCCTCTATACTTCTTACAACGGACGTTGTTCCTAAGATTTTCCCAAATCTCAATGTCATTGACCATTTACCTGTACCTGCGGGCTGGGGTTCTTGCCTGCCAAGGCTGGCTATTTTTTTTTTGACAATCTGACTTGTATTTTACAATGCATTAGCTTAAGCTGCTTTACCAATCAATTTCCACATCAAATACTGTCTGCCATTATATGATGTGTTTTTGGGTAAAAACAAAATGCTGATGTCATCACTGTCTGTGTAGTTTGTACCGGTATAAGAATCGTGAAGTTTGCATAAGAAAAGCATTTTCTGTTTCAGTACTTTTTTCCAACAGATGAGTACATTGTAGACTCATAAAGTGCTTGTACAGAGCACCTGCTGTTTGGCCAGACTTGAGCCAGAAATGATTATCATAACTGTGGTATTCATGTATTGATTGTGAAGCAGTGTCTGAGTAAGAGTTGTTCATCTGTGAGTACTTGTGCAATGCAGCAGTTTTATTGCACTGTTGCTGGAGCAGAGACTCAGATCAATAAACCGCTCACCTAATGGGCTTTGACAAGATCTCTATCAAAGCAATGCAACCTCTGAACTCATGTTGTCCAAGTTTATGTTGACATTTACTTTTATAAGCCTTATATTTCTGAGTGAAGAACCCGTTGAAATTTTATGCGACTTTTTGTCATATTACATCCCAAAAAGAAAAAAATACAAAACATAGAACAAAATTAAATAAATGTAGGAAATATTTGTTTTCTGTTTCCACAAGTGAGGGGGAAGGGGTAAATCAATAGTATAACTTCTAGTAATATTATTCTGGGGTGGAGAGTGTGTTAGCTTTATGTATGATGACTCACACATATTGTATCCAGACATGCAAACCCTACATTAGTTGAGTCTGTGTATTCATAACTCTTGTAACTTGGTTGGGATCTTATGTCTGTCTGAATTCTCAAAAATCCATGTTTTATTGGAAATTTTGAAAAATATATGTAAAACAGTGGATAGCAGATCATCTCAGGCAAGTTTCACTTTTATTTTTTGCATGGATAATAAGTTTGATTTTGGGGCCTTTATAGTTTTTACACATCTTGAGGGTACCATATGGATGGTTTGTTGTATCAAATACAGTAATTTTGTGTGTCTTGTTTGTTAAAACTGTAACATAAAACAAAGTGTCAGATTCATTTGATACTGACAGCATATCTCATTCTCTCATCTTGCATATATTTAGTTTGTGTTTTAAACAGTGATCATTCGATTCAGATCTATTTCTTTAGAAAAACAATATTAGTTTATCATGTTGTTATATGGATATTTGTCATAATGTTGATGTTTATTTGATTGTAAATATAAAATCTTGTAAATATGATCTTAATTGACAGTTTAAATTGAGGGTGGAATGCCAGGATTGTCTTCAATGTAATACTAAGATGGAGTGTTTATTCTCAGTGTGGTGTGTTCCCGTTCTGTAAAATGTTCAAATATCTTCATACAGTGCTTTGTGTGTTACTCTTTGCAAAACTTTGATTATTCTTTTTAATTAGTGTATATCTCTATTAAGCGCTTCATCAGATACAGTATACTTATAAGTTAATTGGATGTTAGTCTGAGTAAGTCTTAAATTAAGTTTTACAGCTAATTTTTCAAAACCGATATTTTAATTTAATTCCACGTACATGCATAAAGAGCAGTGTTGTTTATCTTGGTGAAATTTCAGACTTTACGTCAAATTTGAATCTTGTAGATCATCTATTTGGAAAGTATAAGCATTGATCCTTTAATTTTATACACACTTGTGCCAAAATCTGTTTCATATTTAGTTTTGGTTTGATTTCAGATTGAAAAGTTTGAGTTGTTTATGCAGGCCTTGTACATTCATTGAGTATTTGCTGCTAAGATGTATGAGAGAAAAAAAAACAACACTTGAAAAGTAAACTGCAGTAGTTGATGAGTGGATGTGTGTTTGCTTTGAGTGAATACATGTGTAAATGGTATGCATGTTACACAGAAAAGAGTCACATATCTGTCAGTTTATCAATAAAACATGGTGTGTATTTAAAACCACAGCTCTTTGTGGAACACATGAATACATACTGCCAGTACAAGTTTTACATCCAGGGACTGCTGGAATAGGTTTTATATATAAATAGCAACTGACTGTCTTCAAAGGAGAAGATCTGTTATGAAATCTATCATAATACCTCCTCTCAGAGTTTTGTGTAATAAAATAGCAGTTAGGGTTGAGAAGCAATAGCTGCAGTCATTTTGTGGTATTGATATTTGTACATTTTGATGAATATATAGACAATCTCCTTTTACCTGTAATTACATTGGATAATGAAATTGTGAAGTATTGGTTGTTATATCGTGATTTCAGGATAAAACTGATTTGGATAAAGTTTTGCAGTTTTTAAAGAAATGGAATCTCAAGTATGTTCTACACTTGATCGCATATCACATTTGTCATAAAAGCTGACTAGAGTTAATGTTTCTGATTTGTCTTTTGCATAGAAATATTGAATGCATAATGGAAAACTTCCCAAATGACATTTCTAGAAATTCGAAAAAATATATCCAAATGAAGATAACAATATTATAGAGTGTGTAGCACGAGTATTGTATTGTTAGTCTTCATGAGTGATATATTTTTTTCTGTATATGTCTAATGAGGGATGTTTTACTTTTATAATCCACCATTTTATTGCGTTAATACATCCTATCCAATGGACAATTGCTTTACCGGTCGGCGCGACCGGTCCCGCCAAACGCCAGAAAAAGACGTCCTGTATATACTACCGGCAGGACCGGTCACAGAGTGTGCATTCGCCAGGTGGCGCATCGTACTTCATTTCCTGTTTACCTATTGACGTCATAGCATCTTTTTCGTTTGGCGCGAAAGAGTGTGCAGAAGATTTTCTTCAGAGATACGCTTTTGAAGTTTTACAACGAACTCTTCCAAGTTTCTTGTTTTTTATTAGTACGGAGTAATTCTACAACGTTCCTGATCATTATGTCGTCTCCTGGACAGAAACGAGGTTCTTGCGGGCACGTTATGGCCCTTTTCGACAACCATAAGAAATGCGCGCGTTGTCGTGACAAGGGGGTGGGAGACGACCCGTGTGTAAAGAAGTTGGACTGTAGTATCTGTAAGGCGTTTACGCCTGCTCAGATCCACCAGTTAGCAACCCCCACCTACAAGGAAAGGAAAGAACGCTCTAGCCAGAAGAAATCTGAAGAATTAACAAGTGCGTCTCCCAAGCTTGTTGATCCGTCTGAGGTTTCACTGCTGGGTCCGGTCAATTCAGGGACGCAGTCTCCTGTTGATTCTACACCCAAGCACAAGAAGAAGCGTTCTGATGGTTCCCCAAGGTCTAGTAAACGGAAGCACAGCAGTAAGCCTACTTCTGACGACCTCAAGTCCCTTGATGACAAGTGGAGTGAGAGATTTTCCCGTCTGGAAGCAATGCTGATTAACCAGTCATTTGCTGTCCCTGTGAGACCGGTGAATTCTGCTTCTGTGGTGCCCAGAGAACACCCCTTCTTTGATCCGGGTGCTTCTACAAGTGTTATGTTTGCTGAGGGCACTAGTGACGTTGCTACGCAGTTGACGGCTACCCAACCTCCGCTGGGGGTTCCCGGTACACAAGCTGTGAAGGAAGGGAATGAGAGTGCTACCCACCCTGTTCAGGGCCCCGGTACCTATGAGACTGTTGCCACCCAACCTTTACTGGTTCCCGGTGCAGGGACTGCCACCCAGCCTCCACAGGCTCCCGGTGCGGGTCCTGAGGTTCTGCCTTCCGGTTATGAAACTACGCTGTCTAACCAGTCGCCTCCCATTGGTCAGAATTCTGAGGTTGCTAGGGAATCTGACAGTGAGGCTGAGGTGGATCCGGAACCGGCTTCTCCGGCTAGTGTTCACTACCAGGGTGATGTACCGGAAACTAACACTGACCAGGATCTATCTGAAGATGCCAATTACCGGGAAACCTTGAGAGGGGTGAGGAGTTTCATGGGCTGGCATCAAATCCCGGATTATGACACCTCAGCTGCATCTATGGATGACAATCCCTTTGCCGGTTCTAGAGTGAAGACTACCGGAAAAGTGTCAGTAAAATTGCCGGTGGATGAATGGCTTTGTAAAAAGCTGGAGAAACTGAATATAACCATTGCTGAAGGTTATCCATCCAGGAATACAGAAACCAGTGGTCTGCTGCGTGACCAATTTGTCAAGACACCCCGTACTTCAAAGTGGTACGACATGCAAGCTGTTAAGAAGGATGCGTCTACCCAGGCTGTTGGTGACTGGTCTCCGGAACCGGCAAAGCTTAACAGTATGTTTTCTAGAGTTGCAAGACGCAGTTTACCTTCTGCTCCAGCTTCCAGGACCTTCAGCCAGGACACCCTTAGAAGGTGGGAGAGGTCATTCAGAGAACAATCAGTGATGTGTAATCACGCTGCTGGCCTCTCTAGATGCCTCACCAAGGTACAGGACTCCATGGTCACCCAGTTAAAATCCCTCAGGTTCGATTCCTCAAAGGGCAAAAGTGCTGAGAAACAACAACAAGCTGTTGAAGAGCTGGAATATCTGGTTACGTTTAACCGGTCAATTTCACAGGCTATGCAGCGTACCATGCAGGATTTGTCAGAGGGAGTCTTTATCAGCATGGCTTATCTCACCCTGGCCCGGCGGGACAGTTATTTAGAGTTCATAAGGGGTGGGATTAAACCGGACACCTTGTCTGCCTTACGTACGTCTCCAGTTCACCAACTATCACTTTTCCCGGACAGCTTACTGGTCAAAGCTGAAGAGGAAATCTTACGTAGTGAAAAGAGGCATTCTGCTGGTACCACACCAAGGAAACCTGGACGTTTTCATCCATACGTCTCCTCCAATCGAACCCCTCACCAGCCGGACCAGAAGCCCACTACTCCGGCATGGAAGCAGATTAGAGACCGGCAAACTGCTCAGAAAGGTGGTGGTAAAGCCTCAAACTTCATCCAGAAGCCGGCCAGGGGATTTAAAAATCATAAATGACAATCACTGTTTTGCAAATGTGGTCGGATTGGTGAACTCTGTAAATGTATCCAACAAGATGGAGGGCTTGAACCCACCACCACCAGTGACAAACAAGAGCGAGACTGTGTTTCCACATGTAAACTCTTTTGTTGCAAGTGTTCCTTTTGCCAGCGGGTCACCGCAAAAGAAAGGTGTAAATCCCGTTTATTGTCAATCTATCAGAGAAATAAACCATGTGAAAGATGTTTCCTGTGTAGATCACTTGAGTTTTGTAAAAATTGTCACAAATGTCCCAACTGTTGTCACAAATCTTCCTGTAGGGGCAAGACTTCAGCAGTTTTGGGAGAAGTGGGAAACTCTGGGTGCCAGTCCAAAAGTTATCAGAATACTGAGAGAGGGCTACACCCTTCCCTTCCGGTTCAGACCCAACCTAACCAGGTCACCAATGGTCATCAGCAAATATGTAAACCCCCAAAGACAGTCCCTCCTTTTGGAGGCACTGACTCAGCTAACAAACAAGAATGCAGTAGAACCGGTAACAAATCAGACCTCCCTAGGGTTTTACAACCGGTTATTTTTGGTTCCCAAACCCAACAACCGGTGGAGACCTATCTTGGACCTGAGCACTTTGAACACCTTTTTAAACACAGAGTCGTTCAAGATGGAGACCCCAGAGACAATAAGAACCTCCCTACAGGCAGGGGAGTGGGTCACATCCATAGATTTCAAAGACGCTTACTTCCACATACCAATTCACAGTCAGTCAAGGAAGTACATGCGTTTTCACATTCAGGGCCAATCCTACCAGTTCAAGGCCCTGCCCTTTGGTCTTTCCACAGCACCCATGGAGTTCACAGTGGTGGCCAAAGAGGTCAAGCTCATGGCTTTACGACAGGGTATAAGAATCCACCAGTACCTAGACGACTGGCTGGTGAGGGCCTCTACCCTCCACACCTGTCTCCAGCATACTCAAACCCTGGTCACACTTTGTCAGGAACTAGGGTGGCTGGTGAACAAGGAAAAGTCAGAACTGGCACCCAAACAGGTCTTCAACTTCGTAGGTTACCAGTTCGACCTGAAAGAGGGCAAGGTCAGACCAACAGAAGAACGTTGGCAGGCTTTGACAGACAAGATCAGATCAATGATGTCGGATCCGGTTTGTCCGGTCCGGAAATTCATGTCCCTCATAGGTCTCCTCACAGCAACAGAAAAACAAGTCCACTTAGGGCGACTCCACATGAGACCCATACAGTGGCACTTGAAAAACAATTGGAGGGTCCCAGAGTCACTGGAAAAGGTGATACCGGTCCCCAAGTCCCTCCACCCTCATCTAAGGTGGTGGCTGGAGGAAAGCAATGTGCTACTAGGTCAACCATTACACCCTCTAAAACATGCTCTGCAGATCTTTACAGACGCATCAAACGAAGGGTGGGGCGCTCACTTGGACGACCATACTGCAAGGGGAACCTGGTCCCTTCCAGAAAGCAAGTTGCACATAAACCACTTAGAGCTAAAAGCAGGTTTTCTAGCTCTAAAGGAGTTTCGAACCCTGGTCTGCAACAAGACTGTGTTGATAGCTACAGACAACACAACAGTGGTTGCCTATATCAACAAAGAAGGGGGGATGAAGTCGGGGTCACTGTGTGCCCTACTGTGGAGAATCCTGTCCTGGTGCACCAGACAACAGGTAACCCTCAGGGCACGTCACATCCCCGGCCGGCTGAACGTGATAGCAGACAAGCTATCCAGACTTGGCCAGACCATTCAAACAGAGTGGTCACTTCATCCAGCAGTATTCCAAGCTGTATGCGCAAGGTGGCACCAGCCAAAAGTGGACCTGTTTGCCACCAGGTTCAACAACAAACTACCTCAGTTTGTGTCACCGGTGCCAGACCCCCAGGCTTGGGCAGTGGATGCACTCAGTCTCTCCTGGGAGTACCTGGACCCATACGCCTTCCCACCGGCAGCCATCTTGGGCAAAGTGGTGGAGAAGCTCCAGGACTACCCCTGCAACAGAATAATCCTGATTGCCCCAGGGTGGCCCAACATGCCCTGGTTTTGGGACCTGGTAGCAATGTCAAGCCAGATCCCACTCTGTCTGCCCAGCATACCAAACCTTGTGTCTCAGCCATTCAACCAGGTCCTTCACAGGAACCTGTCGAATCTGAACCTACATGTCTGGCTCCTAGAGCCTCAGCAATCAAGGAGCAAGGCTTCTCTGAGGCAGTGGCAGCACGAATTGAGGCTCCTCAAAGAAGATCAACCAGATCTGTCTATGAGGCAAAGTGGACCATTTTTACAAAGTGGTGCCTCAGTAATCAGGTGGACTTCAGGGCACCACCTCTGAAAGCCATTGCTGACTTTCTCCTGCACTTGTTCCAGGACAAGAAGTTACAACCAGGCACTATTGATGGCTACAGATCAGCCATTGCTGACAAACTTGGCAATTCCACCATTAATGTCAGCAAAGATGAGAATCTCACTCGTCTCCTGGATAGTTTCCATAGAGACAGACCTAAGGGCAGGAGGGGCATCCCCTCCTGGAACCTTTCACTGGTTTTACATCAGCTCACAAAGGCTCCTTTTGAACCCCTGAAAGAGTCCCCCTTGAAACATTTAACTTTCAAGACTGTTTTCCTGCTGGCTTTGGGTTCAGGTAAACGCAGGAGTGAGATCCATGCTTGGTTACATAAGAACATCAGACACCAGTCAGACTGGTCTAAGGTGTCTTTGTACCCCTCACCCAGCTTCCTATCCAAGAATCAGCTGGCTAAGGAAGGTCCAGATAGTGTGGCACCAGTGGTCATCCCAGCCCTGGCACCATCTCTGGATAGGTCACTCAAGGGTGACAGGTCCCTATGTCCAGTTAGAGCCCTGCGTTACTACTTGGACAGGACTGCAGACCTCAGGCAGAATAAGGAGTTAGTCTTTGTCTCCTTCAAGAAGGGTTTTGATAAAGACATCTCGCCTGCCACCATCTCCTCATGGATCAAACAGACTGTGGTTCTGTGCTATGAGCTCTCTGACCAGGAGGCCCTCACCTTACATCAGGTTAAAGCCCATGATGTTAGGGCCTTTGCTGCTTCTAAGGCTTTCCAATCAGGGATCTCCTTAGATCAGATCTTGTCAGCCTGCCACCGGAAATCTCACAACACCTTCACCCAATTCTATTTGAAGGATGTTGCCTGGGCTGACTCAGAGCTTTTCCACCTGGGACCTGTAGTGGCTGCCCAGCAGGTGCACCACCAGGCCCAGAAGTGAGGAGATGTTGTATATATGTAAATATGTACATATTGTAAATATGCTAGATATGTACATAATGTAAATATGTTGAATGTACATATATGTTCAAAAAAAAAACAAAAAAAACTGTGACTTGCTTCCTTTGGGAAGTTTATTTCTTCTGGGACTGAACTCAGCCCCTCTCTCTCTCTATCTTTCCAACTCAGACCAACTCTGAAAGGAAAGAAAAAGGGGGGGGGCAACGTCGGTAGGCTCCCGGTTAACCGGTGAGTTAGTGACCGACCCTGACCTTTCAGGGTTCTCTGACCCTAGGTCAAATGGGCCTGTTAAAAATTGTTGTTATGAGTTCACATAAGTCCCTAGCTGCTTACCCGCCTACCAAGCGGTAGTTATTCAGCAATTGTCCATTGGATAGGATGTATTAACGCAATAAAATTGCAAATTTAATAAGTAAATTAAATTTTTATAAGTTAATACCCTATCCAATGGACAGGCAAGGCCCACCCAACCGGCCCCGCTATCAGCTTACTAGGGGTCTTACTAGGATTAGACACGAAAAAGATGCTATGACGTCAATAGGTAAACAGGAAATGAAGTACGATGCGCCACCTGGCGAATGCACACTCTGTGACCGGTCCTGCCGGTAGTATATACAGGACGTCTTTTTCTGGCGTTTGGCGGGACCAGTCGCGCCGACCGGTAAAGCAATTGTCCATTGGATAGGGTATTAACTTATAAAAATTTAATTTACTTATTAAATTTGCAATTTTGTGTGATTTGTGAGTCATATAAATCCATATTTAAAGAGAAAATGTGAAAAAGGCTGACATATACAGGGGCATTAGTGAATATAAAAACCTCAATATTTAACTTGTGATTCCTCAGTCATTTCTGGATGAATTTTTATGCAACAAAATGAGCAGAAGCATTGTTAAAAGACCTTTCTAATACATATTTGTAGGTTACATAGTTTCCAAGATATTTATGAGTACGAATAATCCATGGTACGGTGGTGCCGTAATATGCAAAAAGAAAAAAAATAATAAAATATAGCCCCCCCCCCCCCCCCCGGGACACAAGAAACACACATGGCGGAGCATAATTTAGTTAACACAAGTATTAAATCACAAGATTACTAATTACTATACTTATGTACAGACCAAGGTATGGTATAAATGCAATTACTGTAATGTATATCAGTTACACATGACACACTCTAAAATACACAAGGTTAAAGCTACGTATAGGTACAAGGCCATATTAAGGTGACCACATACTTCAAAAACATGACAAAGTGTTAAGACAGCCATAGTATGAGGACTGAGTACACAAATACATAACAGTAAATGAGAGAACCAACCCACAGCCGGGGCAGGTTCAAGATTCAACCCGAATGACCCTGAGATAAGGTTAAAGGTCAAAAACACTTACATAGGTCATCCCTGGGTAAGTATAAGGATACCTAATTAGTTTTGGTGATTTAGTGGGTTTAAGTTAAAATACATATGGGAAACCCTCAAAAGCCCAACAGTAGTGTAAGATATTCAGTATGTATTTTACTGTCTGTGTTTTAAGTTATACGTACAAGTTCTTTCTTCTTCATGTAATGATGCCTGCTTTTTTGAAGACAACAGAAATAATTTTGTGTATCATTGCAGTAGCAGGATTCAATTGTGTCTTTTTGACACTCAGTACAAATGCTGAAATAACCATCAAAATATAATATTTGAACTAAGTTAAATAACCATCAAAATATAGGTTGTTAGAAGCCCCATAGAACCCATAGAAGGTAATGTAAAAATAGTGGTCTGCGTGCATGTTTTGTACTGAGTCTACTTGAGATAGTTCTATTTTTCAGACCACAGCCTGCAAGCCAGTGAAGGAGCGCCGTCGTTCTCTTCTACCAGGTCCCAAGGTGACAGGCCTGAAGCCCACAACACTGGGCAGAACTGCAGAGCAATGTGAGAAAGACGCTACGACAAAGACAAGTCTCAAACCTATACCTCAAAACTGCAAGCTTCTGTTACCCAAAAAGTCAGGAAGAACATCCACAGGGCATAGAGAGACCAACAACAACTGCATCAACAGAGTGTCTGATGACCAAACAACTGATCTCACCAAGGAATCCACACTCAGTGCTGGTAGTACTTGTCAGCTGGGTGATAAAATAGGAATTATCAGGTACAGTGTGAAGTTGTGTATATTCGATATTCCCCCCCCCCCCCCATGAGAAGTATTGTTGAGAAAATTGTACTAACAGTTCCAGTAGGTTGTTAAGTGGGTCGTAAACCTTGATAAACCACCCGCACCACCCACCCGGATTGGAAAGAATAAAAGCATTCACAATCCATGGGTGAATATTACGATAGCTTTCCAATCGACATTACCACTGAGTCTAGAAATCTGCAGAATGCTCCCTGAAAATATTGTTTTCTGATCCATCAGATTGGTTCCTGAATATGTTCTGAATGCTCCTGATTTTTCTGAATTGAAGACAACCTAATAAAAGCCTATAAGATCACTAGGATCGACTTAAGATAGAGAAAATTGCTTTACAAATATTAAGATAGCTTTAACATAAGCTTTTGTTTCTGAATGCAAGATCTGATGAGGATCAACAACAGTTTACAATAATTTCAAATAGTTTGAATTAATCAGACACACACATGATTCACTCCCAAGTGTTCACAATCCAAAAAAGCTAATTCCAAGTTGTTTCCAAATGTTCCAGTCATGGATTATAAGCGGTACAAATAAAAAGATTGACCTCCCGAATAGCTAATTTTCATAATCCGGAGGTAGGTTAACGACTCATCCACTTGTAGATATGGAGGAGCCATCTAATATATGTACATGGTATAAATAGCATTGCCCTCACCAGTACTAGAAATCTCCGCTATTAATTACCTCTGCCAAGGACATTATGTTTTTGCTTGGGTTTGTTTGTGGGTTTGTGTGTTTGTGAACAAGATAACTCAAAAACTGATGTACAGATTTTGATGAAATTTTCAGGATATGTCTGAAAAGGTAAAAGTAAGAAATGATTAAATTTTGGGAGTGATCCGGATCACCTTCTGGATCCATGACATCTAATTTTTAAAGACAGATAACTCAAAAAGTTATGCATGGATTTTGATGAAATTTTCAGGAAATGTCCTAAATGGGACAAGGAACACATGATTAGATTTTGGGAGTGATCTGGATCATCTGGATCCAGGCTCCCAGATGCATTTGTGAACAAGATAACTCAAAAACTTACGGACGGATTTTGATGAAATTTTCAGGATATGTCTGAAAAGGTAAAAGGAAGAAATGATTAAATTTTGGGAGTGATCCGGATCACAGATAACTCAAAAATTTATGGATGGATTTTGATGAAATTTTCAGGAAATGTTCTAAATGGGACAAGGAACAAGTGATTAGATATTGGGAGTGATCTGGATCACTGTCTGGATCATCTGGATCTAGGCTTTTTTTAAAGGAAGTTATAGCCAGATAATTTCAGGGTGGATTTTGATGATAGTCCAGGAATTGAGCTCCCTTGGCGGAGATCTGCGCTCTCCGGGTGCTCTTGTTTTGCATGAATTAGATAGTTGTGTGCTTTATAAAGTGAAATTTTCACTAGGTATTAATATGAGCTATTTTAGCTAATGAGTTTAGATAATGAATATTGATTTCTAGTTAAAATTTTAGTTTTAAAAACTAGCCATTAGTGAAAATTACTTGTATTGAATTTCTTAAAAACGAAGAATAAGTGAAATTTTCTTCAAGCTAAATTTCTGCTTAGACCATATTTATCAACATGAATGTTCAAAATATGGAAACATTATCCTAAAAAAACGAATAGGAGAAAAAAAGAAATGTGTTTCCTGAATCTTTTTTTTTCCTTTTTAAAAAGTAAGGGTTTTTAACAGGTAAGTCATATCAATCAGTGATTCAGTGGTCAATATGACCAGCAGTCTAGCAGTGGTATGGAAACTGGCAAATCGTCAAAATTATGACAGAATATCAAATTTTAAAATATTAATATGACATGTTGCAGCTTGTTGCCCTGTTATATCAGTGGGTTTTATACAATGTTTTGTCATACAAGTACATGGAAATTTAACGTGTGATAATTAGGTTTGTGAATATTATTAGTTGACAGCCAAGTAATATTCACACAGTTGCCAAATTTATATATACATTTGTATATTGTTTACCTTTGATAGAGCACAATTAAGTAGTACAAAGCCTGCAGAACACTAAACAACTATAATGCATCAAAAGTGTATAAGTTCACAGGAAAAAAAGCAACCAGTCCACATTTCTATAAAATGTTGTATCTTACTTAATTTATATTATTAATTCTTTGATAGGACTTTGTGTTAAAACTATTTATAGTGGGTGATAATTTTACATTAAGACATTGGAGAAGTCCACAGATCTTCATTCTGTGTCAGTGTGTTAAAGTGTTGGGCCTGTATAATTCTGGTTTCAGATACTGTGGCCAAGTTAGTTTTGCCCAGGGGGAATGGTGTGGTGTGGAGCTGAATGAGCCGACTGGAAAGCATGATGGACAAGTGAAAGGCAGGCGTTACTTCAGTTGCAGAGACAGGCACGGTATCTTTGTCCCAGTAGCCAAAGTTAGCGTCATTTCTAAGCCACAGTTGTCAAGCCGCAACAAAGAAACAAATATAATTGACTGTACAAAAGATGTATCAGATATCAACCAGAATTCAGTACCAAGTGAGACTGAGAAAAACAGGAAAGTTCCTATATGTCCCGTGACAGGAGACAAAGCTAAGCATAAAGGATCAAAATTACTACAACCAAAACTTACAGGGAAAAATAAACTGACAAAACTGCAAACAGAGAGAACGTCACAGACAAATCAGGGATGTCCAGGCAAGAAAAGAGTGAAATTTACAGAGGTGTGTGGTAAACAATCCATTGAAGAAACGAATACAAACTGCACATTTAATGTAGGACAGGTAAATGAAAGCATCACTCAAGTCTGTGATCTCACCTACACTGCAACAGATTTCACAGAAAACTCGCCACCGAAAACATTTCTGCCTCCACCTGAAGCAGGTGCAAATGACACTTTTCAGGTAAATCCTGATCATCTTTCAGCTGCATCCCCTAAGAAACCCAAAACAGAAAATCTGAAGACATTGAGTATAAAACAGCTAAACAGTACATACGTGGTACCAGATTGTCACGAGACTGGCTTGTGTACAGCTAACACTGTAAAATCCACAAAAGAAGCTGGGTGTGTAAAGTGCAATGATTTGGACTTGTCTGCAGATCACGCGCGCAATATTATGTCACAGCCTGAGGAACAGGACTTGTTAAGTACCTCAGACATCAGCCATGCATCCAGCTTTGGGATTCTGTCAGACCAGGAATTGTGTGATGACAATCTGCTGACCACAGTAAATGCAGCCTCACTGGAGAACGGCACACAAGAGTGGCTAGAGCAGTTCAGTAAATGCAGTAAGTGGATAGACCATGAGTTGGATGAGAAGGATTTAGACTTGGAAATTGCTGGCATACCAACCCCAGATCAAGAAGTTTCCAGCCAGGGCTCTGGTAGGGAGGAATCCAGTCCTGAACTGGATGTCACTAGGACAGCAGGATTGACACATACCACATTAGAGCTGACATTTAATTTGAACCCTGGTCAGACATCTACACCAAACTCTCCTTATAAAGCAGACAATGATGCAGAGAGTGTTCACAGTGTAAAACCCAAGTTACCAATAGAGTTAAAAAGAATTCCTCTGGAAAGGAATCTGGTCCCTGAGAAACAGCCATCTGCTGTAAAGCAGAAAGGTTTGAATGCAACTTTTGTGGTGAAAGATGGAAATGCAAATGAACTTGATGAGAATGAAGATGTAAGTCCTGAGAAGTCCCCCAAGAGGCTGAAAACCTCATCTGATGTGGACCAGGCTAAAAAGGCTCTGAATGCTTCATTTGAGTTAGCTAGGACTGCAGTGAGTCAGTACGCAGAGCTGGTAAAAGGTGCAGAGAAGGAACGTCTGCAGAGTTTGAGGAAGAAAGAGAACAGACTCAGCCTTGTAGAGTTCCATAGTGTGGGCTTCCACCATGAAGACTTCTCAGATCAAAAGCTACTTAGACATAGCTTTCATGAAGATATATTGAGACCTAAGAGTGTTTGTAGTGCTCTTGATACGAGTGATAGTGTCAATAAATTAAGGAAAGATTATGGTAAATATGTGGACACGAAAAGTGCACATAGTAAAGTACTGCATTCCCATCAAGTGTCAGATACTAAGAGAAACGACACTGTTGGTTGTCATCAGTTGAAGAACTTATTGACTGGAAATGCTAGTCCTAAAAACTCAGCCAACAAATCATTGTCCGTTTCTACAAAGGCTAACTATATTCTTAATGAACACTGTGGTCAGATGGAATCTGATAAAGATAATTTGGATATATGTACAAGCAAACATAATGTTAGTAGTGAAAGTGAGGCAGTAAACATAGAAGATAAAACTTCTTGTGGGTTAGATGTTTATAACAAGTCACCAAAAGCTGAAGACCATGTACACAACAGTGGAGTATTGAACATTAGTGCAAACACGCAGGTATGCTCTGATCCAGAGACATCAAAAGAGGAGCCCTGTCACATGGATAAGAATATCAATGAGAAAAATAACATGGATAAGGGAAGTGATGGGAGACTTGCCACTGAGGAGGAACCACAGACTTTAGACAGACCCAGCACATTGACATCTACAGCAGATACAGACACAGGTATATACAGATTTTATCTTAATAAGTACTTTAATCATGCACACATGTCAAAGTATATCATAAATTATTATAAAACCATCAGGTAAAACCACCCCTTCAATTACAGGCCAGCCCTGATCATTATAGTATGATAGATCAAGATCAGTATATATTTACCCAATATGTTTTAAGTATTTAGCGTATATTATCATTTGACAAATTATTTTCCAGTAGTGTTTATCATAATAGACCTTTTGAATTCATGAGCATCAGCTCAAGTGGTAAAAACATTGGTCTAGGAAAATATTTGGGCTCAAATAATGTGGACTGTCAAGAAGTACAATGATTACAATTGTTGTGTCTGCACTATTGATGAATAGTTTGCTGCGGTACTCAAGATGTATAAGCAATAGTAATTTGTGAATGAAAATTGTAAATTATGTTTCAAATTACCACTTTTTAGTGGTTTTATATTCAGTAAAAGATGGGAATTATATATTGCTGTGTAAATAGTTCAGACTAAGTAAGCTCAAGTCTTGACCAGTGGAGTAATACAGATTCTTGTTCTGGTTACTAAGGTAAATACTTGCAGTTGTAGGTTTGCATGTTATGCTAACCTATTGTGGTGATGTGGGTTCCTGTCATTATCAGGTATATGAATCATGGAGCAGTTCCCCTCACTGCTATCGATTACTGCCTTCAATTGATGAAGCTTTGTATCCAGAGATCTGAATCCTCTCGTGATGCATCACTTACTCTCTACCATTATACCAGGACCTTTTTATTGACCATTTTTCAGGTTCTCCCAGCAGTTCCTTTAAACCTAGCAGTTAAAGCATACAGAGTGCCAATATCATTAATGAGCCAGAAAATATTATTTCCTTTGAGTTGTTATTAAATGTTGGTCTATTTTTTTCTGAAAAAAAACTTATTTTTCTTTAGAGCATCTTTGTTAAATGATTTTGTGGTAATATTTTCATTAAAGCTCCACCAGTTTGGACTAGTCTTTAGCTGTAATAAATAACCACTGATCCCTACTATGTGTTACTTCAGATGAGGCCACAGGCAACTGCTGCTTTATTACCCCCATGCTGAAATTGTGCCTTGGCAACTGCGGGCCCTAATGACACATTTTTTCCCTTCCTTTTTCAAGGACATTGTATTCAGGAAAAGGTTTTCTGCCATTTTTCAGATGTGAGATCGTTGAATTGTACATAAATGTAGAGACAAAGGACTTGGGGGATGAGGTTTAACTCATGCTTTAATCATTATGTAGAAGAGAAATAGAAACGACTGATATTTAATATGTTTAGCAGTGTAAGGGTTTGTCAACATGGATATGATAGCAGTGCTGAGCTATTGATTTTTGTAATGCTGCATAATTTTGTGGTTTGTACTGCAACTACTTGCAAGGATATCCTTGCCTAATATATATCACAAGATTTTCTTAAGGCAATACAAGGTTAAATGATGCTAATAGATTTTGGTAATTAACAAGTCTTTATTGTTGCAAAGATTGGCTCGAAGTTAAGCTGTGTAGTATTATTGTAATTGGATTGCTTACTTCTTCTAAAACCGTAAATCTGAGGTAGGTAGTCATGGCTTCATTATTGTTAAATATCAATATATGTTGGTGTCTCAGTCAGTGTTTAGAAATCTCAAACTGGTAATTAATGAGACCTCACCAGACCTTGAGATTTCAGGATTTCTTATATGTATCATTTGATATATAAAGGCAAATTAAAGTATGTGTCAAAATTAATGCTGGTATTGGATACAATGAAGTATTGATATGATAAGTTGTAAATGTTTTATGTAGTTGTTATATTTTACATTTTAGATTCTATTAGTTAACATTCTAAATACCTTCATTTACTGGATGGCATAAATCTTAGAAATTTGTGAGAGATTAAAAGTCATTGTAGTTGATCTTGTCATTTTTATCTGGGTTGAGGTAGTGGAGTAATCTTTCGGCATTTTACTCTACTCTTTGATGAGTTCTCACTTTAGAGATAGCTGGAATTTATGTTTTCTCTTGAAATTACTAATTTCAGCATTTTCAGGCATTTTGCGTAGCTTATATCAAACAATGAAAAAAATACTCCTTTCCAAAATTTTAACCCAAATAATTCACGGTTAGAATTCTAGTTTTAAGTTTGTAGAGGCTGAAAGAAATTAATCCATTTACTCAAACCTTATCACCTGGGTGGGGGTATTACAGGATATTTATACTTTACCAAGAGTTCATCCATTTTTGCCACACATGGCTATGAGAATTGTTACACAATCCTGTACTTTCAGGGTGGCAACCTGTCTGTGAGGTAACAGATCAGTCCCCCAGCCTATCCTCTGACTCCCCAACACTCAGGGAAGTATCAAGCAGCTCTCAGCTTTCTGACCGAACTGACCTTGACACTAGTGGTCAACATCCACAGACGAGTCAGTGCTCACAGCTTCCAGAGTCAGACATCATAGATCAGCCAGTTACTCAAAACCTACATATAGGTCAGTATCCATTACTATTCAGTGGTTAAAATCTTTGATCAGTGGTTATGGCATATCACTGATATGTTTAAAAGTAGATTTGAAAATGTTAGTGGTGTGATCGATAAACTGGTAAGTGGTTTTTCGTTCGCTTCTGGTATTAATAACGCAATCTGCAAGGAATATTTGGGAACTGGTTATTGAAAATGCCATCATTTTAGGCATTATAATGGTTGATACTACATCAAAACGACTAAAAATATATATATTTTGTGAAATAAGTCACAATTTTACTTTATATTAAGCAAAAGTCATGTTTACTTACTTTTTAATATCTCACAAAAGCAATTTCCAGTTGCAAGTTCTGTTTCATATACGCCCGGCGAGAAATAATCAATGTCAGTAACAACTTACAAGCATACAAAATACTGGATTTTGTTCATTTCGAAGTGCTGGTAACAGGTTTTGATTTCTGTATATGGTCCCACCACTAAAAAATGTTTCTTATGATGCCTTAAATTATTATTAAAAATCCAAATGATTTTAAGTTGAAAAATTTGCTTAAGTGGAACCATTTTCAATTCCCAAAATATGGAAATATTGTGTATTACTAGATATCACATAAAAGTACATCCATAAGGAGAGCTTAATACCATCAGCATTAGACATTTACCATGCAGAGTTTATTAACCAACAGTTTCTAGCTGTATAATTTCTATGTAACTGTTTTACAATATTCCCAAAATTCAAGTCAAAACGCAAATTATTGATACAAACGTTTATGTTATTTAATGTTTGTACAACCAGTAATTTGCCAGGGTGAGTTTCAAACAAGTGCTTGGAATATATTTAAGTAGTTACTAATAAATTATCCTATAACCTAACTGATAGAAGTGTAACATATAAACATACTTCACACTCCTTATGTATCTGTTATTAAAAACTATTTGAAACAAAGACTTGTACCTGCTTGATTGAAATTAATTTGTACACATAACATAAATAACAAACATCAATTTATTATGTTTCAGCTTCCAGGATATTATCTTGTTAATTAAACTGAATTAATGGATGGTAATGCTTTTAACATATTTGTCTAGGCCAAAAAAAAATAATGTAAATACGAAGCATAAATTTTGATGTTGATCTATGTTGTGATGAAATAAGATTTGGGCATTTGTAAAATATATCAAAAGGGTGTTTGCACAAAGAAAGAGTAGATTGTCAGTATGGCCTGATATGCTATCTGGCTTTGATATGAGAATATTGGTTGTTATCAGACTTATGGGAATATATGGCCTCAAGTGTAAAGATAATTAACATACATGTTTCAGAGAACTTCTTAAAGCCTCTTAAGCTGAGAGTCCTTTTATACGCAATGGCAGATACGTATGCGTATCCGTGTACATATGCGTATACGTAAAAAAAATCCCTCCTACTGTTTTAAGTTTACATGACTCCATTTATCCGTGTACTTACATCCAGGTGCGTATGCGTAAACAAAAATACGGATGCAATCCCTTTCTGAGCGATTTTTTACGCATACGGACCATATACGCATGCATTTGTCATTTAATTGCAGGAATTTCCCAGTAATATATTTAAGTTTTGTCACATTTTTTGATGATGATAGAAAGTCTAAATTTCAGTAAAAATATATTACCAGCCTTCAAAAACAAATGAAAGCTATAGCTGAATGTAAAAGTTTCCTCATAAAAGTTTCCTCGCAAACTTTTTCTGGAAATATATACACAACTATTGCTAAGGTAGCAACAATTTACTGGCTGTTTGATATTTCACTTTTGTATGTGTGAATGTGTGAGAATTTAAGGTTACAGTATATATATAGTTGATTGTTCAATAAATCCACCAGCACACACATGGGTTCACACAAAAGTTTAGCCTCGTAAGAGGATTTGAACACAATACTAAAATATTTTCAATCTTTTTTGCATAGACAGGTCTTGGTGCAATGGTTGATCTTACATTTTGTAAAAGGTTCCATTTCATTCATCAGATTCACTGCTGTGTAATATTATGAAACTGTTTTAAATATTATATCTTGGAAAAAAATATTTTATGGAAAAAAATATTAAAAGTCTTTAGAAGGTTAATTGAAAGCTGGCTTGCTAGTATGTCTGTACATGTTTGTGGCTTCAGCACTGGTTTTGTCGTAAGCTGAAAATGTGTTTTTTTCCCTTCAACAGATAGTTTAGTCTATGTTATTTTTAATTTTCCTCATTTTTCATTGGGGAAATTTTTTTACGTGTGTAAATATACGTGTTAATGGAGCCACATAAAATGCATACGGATAACGGATGGGTTTTACGTATACGCTTACGCATACGCCATTGCGCATTAAAGGATTCTCAGCTTTAGACTTACAGTTTTTACCAATCCTTGGTTGTAATCCAAGTTATAGTGTCTAAAAGAATTTATGAGAAAACATTACATTTTGTGGTCTTGTTTTATTATTTTTTTTCCTTTTACACACTATTTTTACCTGTTTGAAATATTGAATAGACAGGTGCAATGGTTTGTAGGGGTTGAGGGAACCAAAGCCCTTGCCACCCTACCCTGTCAGAGGGCTCACAGTGATTATCATACAGAATACAATGTAGATCAATTGTTGTTAATTATTTACATAAATTATCAAATATAAACTGGGTAGGTAATCTTTTGACTGGAAATTTAAGTGTTTCACATACATTAAACACAAAATCCCCCAGACAGGATGAAAAACAACAATATGTGTGCTCAACATTCCATTTTCCTTATACATGTAATGTACTTCCATAAGTTTTAGTTTCCTGTACTATTTTCTATTCAGATGTATTTTTGGTTGCTAAAATAAATATTGAAATATAATACTTTAAACATAGAAAGACTTCATGCAAACTGACACTTTTTTCTTTTAAATGATAATAATAAACATATGATTTTGCATGCAAAATTTAGGTGCTAAACTCTCTTTGTATGGCAATATCATCCGCTCTATAGCCTGACAAAATAGATGCAGTATTATTTTTAAGCATCCCATCAAAAGGGCTGTCGGGTTATTGTTTTCACCCATGGTGTCCGGACGGGTAGGGGGGGCAGCAGGAAAAAGTTTTTCCGGGCTGTATATCTCAGTTACCACAAGGTGTAGGAAGTTGATACTGGGTAGGGACATTGGTTGGGGTGTGTAGGTGTGCAACGTCTTGGTGTGACCTTGATTTTGACCTTTGACCTTGCTGTAGTGACCATGACCTATAAAATCTTGTCCGGGCTGTATCTTGGAAACCATAAGGTGTAGGAAGTTTTGATAGTTGGTAGGGACATTGGTTAGGGGGTGTATGTGTGCAACGTCATGGTGTGACATGGATTTGACCTTTGACCTTGCTGTAGTGACCTTGAGGGTTTTTGGTGTGTGTGTGTGTGTGTGTGGGGGGGGGGGGGGGGGGGGGGGGGGGGGGTGTATGGGGGGTGTGAGTGAGTGTTTAACTTTTTCACATTTCAATAAAAGTGTGATATTTAATAGCAACATGAACTTTCTGTCAACTACTACCAGCAAAATATAATTGAACATGAGTATAGAAATTTGTTTTTTGGACCACCATTAATGGTACCTGAGGGAACTGTTGAAAATACCGTAGCCGTGCTCTGTAATGCTCATGCTTTTCAAAGCGCCCATCCACAATCTTACGTTATCGCTCATATATTGCTAATATGTCGTTTTATTGCGTTAATACATCTTACCTAGTGGACAGATGCATTTGTCCGGCGCCTTGCCGGTCACGCCAAACGTTAGAAAAAAACGTCCTGAGCTGGGCTCTGGCCGGGACCGGTAGCGTCCTGTTCACTCGCCAGGTGGCTGTATAGTCTCCCTGCCGGTGTACTGCGCACGCGCAGCGCATGCGCTCTTCCTCTTTTTGTTTGGCGCATGAAGAACGCTTGGGATTTAAGAGAAACTTTAAAATATTAATTTATATACTTCTTCTCAAGCTTATTGCTTCAAATATTTGTGTTAGTTGTGTGTAACAAGTGTCATGGCATCTCCGGGAGATAAGAAGGGACAAAGAAGGGGTTCCTGTGGCCATGTTATGGCTCTTTTCGACTTGCATGAAAAATGTGCGCGGTGCCGCGAAAAGCTTATAGGGGAAGACAATTGTGTGAAGGACAAGCCGTGTAAGATTTGTGATGGCTTTACTCCGGCTCAGAAGGAAATGTTGTCCACTCCAATTTATAAAATTAGAAGAGACAAAAAAGCAGGGTTGTTAGTTTCCCCGAAAGAAGTTACTGTTTTACAGCCGGTTGAAGGTATGGATAGTGAACCAACTTTTCAATCTCCTTCTGGCCAGCAGGCTCAGTCTTCTGTTAATCCCCCTGCTACTCCACCTTCTTCATCTCAACAGCCGGCTAGTTTTGTTACCTCAGACCAGTTGGCAGCCATTGCGGATAAATGGTCAGAGCAGTTTGCTAGGATGGTGGCACTTCTTTCTAGAGGTAACGTGTTTTCCACTCCTGTATCTTCAGTCAAGCCGGTCGACACTCAGAATCTCATTTCTGATAACCCCTTCTTAGCTCCAGCTACCCGTCCTACCGGTCCGGTGAAGGTACCGGTAGCTGTTGAGGCTCCACTTGCTGCTACCCCGGTAGATGCCAAGGATAAGAAGAAATCTCACAAATCCAGAAAAGACAAACATTCTGATAAAAGTGATGCCAAATCTTCATCTAAATCTTAGAGTAGCAAAGATGTTTCCAAACCGGAGAAGAGACGTGACCGGTCACCTACACCGGTGTCAAAGTCTAAAACTAAAGCTTCTTCTTCCCCTTTGCCTGGTGCCAGCTCCAGACCGGAGTCTGCTCATCAGTCGGGTGTTTCAAAAGGGGACAGGTCTAACCAGAGTCAGGATGTGAAGCAGTCATCCGGTTCACTCTTCCAGTCTGCATCTTCCACTCCACGGGCTCCACCGGAACAGGATACCAGTCTTGAGTTCACCGGTGCCGGTGCCTATACATTTCCTCAAGAACAGTGTGAACAAGTATCTGACGATGAATTAGACCGGTCTGCTTCCGGTTCTGAGGACGGTCATTTTTCTGATGTTGCAGACCCACCGGAGCAGACTGAAGATATGTCTTACAGGGAGACGGTACGTTCTGTGAGAGCGTTTATGGGTTGGCACCACATTCCGGCCTTTGAAACAGACTTTTCAGAACCGGACAAGTCAAATAACCCTTGGAAAGGGAAGAACCCAAGAAAACCCACACGCATCTCAGTGGCCATGCCCCCAGACGACTGGTTGTGCCAGAAGTTGGAAAGGTTGAATCTCACTGTCGCAGAGGGTTACCCCTCTCGCTCACAAGATTCCGCAGGTTTGCGACGTGACCAGTTCATCAAGGTGCCAAAGTCGCAGGAGAAATGGTACAAGATGCACCTGATTAAGACTGACGGACCACATCGTCCTGGTCGTTCTGTTTTCAACTGGAGAAACACTGAGGCCAAGGTTAATTCTCATTTCCCAAGGATAACTCGTGCCTCTGCTTACCCGTCCACAGGCCCTCCCTCCAGGCCTATTGCCCAAGAATCCCTACGCAGGTGGGAGCGTGCCGCACCTGAAGACAGTTATATCATCAATCATGCGGCAGGCTTCAGTCGCTGTTCCACCGAACTTCAGGAGAAAATGTCACAGAACATCTCTCTGTTGTCCTCTCGTCTTGGCAAAGGAAAGTGTTCGCAGGATGTGGCCAATGCTTTGAATGACCTGCGTGACCTCATGGCCTTTCATCAAAAGGTGTCGGTGGCCATGGGCACGTCTCTTCAGCATTTGGCGGACAGTTTGTTTGTGAATATGGCCAACCTGATTCTCTTAAGGAGAGACTCATATCTTGATTTTGTGAAACAAGGCGTTAAACAGGATACCATGAACTTGCTGAGGAACGCCCCCTTGTTTGGATACGGTCTCTTCCCTGATGCAGCCATCATGTCTGCGGAGCAGGATATCCAAAAATTTGAATCTAGTAGCGTTGCTCAGAGGCCCGGACCGGGTGCTACTCAGCACGCAAGTTGGAAGGGTACGCAAAGATATAAGCCTTACGACCGTAAGGATAGGAAACAAACATCTTCCACTGACCAATCCTCTCAACAGCAAAGTCAGCCATGGAGACAGTTTGGCCGAAATAGATCCAGAGGAAGGGGACGTGGCCAGGGTTCTAACCCCCGTTTTTCTAAAGGGCAGTCCTTTAAGCCCTATAAATGACAATTATCTAGGTGGTCCAACAGTAAAGTTAGTACATCAGATTCAGTTGGACCCTCAGTGTCAGGACAAAAATGTGTCTTCAAACATAAGCTTGGACAAATTTCAGACAGTAAACAAGGTTCCATTGTTCAAACCCGAGAGTCGTCGGGCTGTGTATTGTCCTGTTGTCAGTCCTGTTCGTTCTGTTCTTTCACACGGGCATCCGCAAAAGAAAGGAGTAAGCCCCGGCAATTGTCTGAACAAAATAAAGTCAGTCAAAAGTGTATTTTGTGTAGATCCTTGTGTTTTTGCCCCTATTGTTCCCAGTGTCCCCAGTGCTGTCTCCGAACACAATGTAGGGGGCAGACTTCAGGAATTTTGGCAAGTTTGGCAAACCATGGGTTCAAATCCCCGGGTAGTCTCTATCCTAAAAAGGGGTTACACTTTGCCCTTCAAACAAAGACCGGTTCTAACCAGGTTCCCAGTGGTTCAAAGTGGTTATGCAAACCCATCCAAAAACATGCATCTCAAAGAGGCTCTTGTAAGCCTCATGCGAAAGTTGGTAGTAGAAAAGGTAGTGGTCAAGTCGTCCCTGGCCTTTTACAACCGCCTGTTCCTGGTTCCCAAACCAAATGGCAAATGGAGACCAATCTTAGACTTAAGTCGTTTGAATCTCTTTCTCAGTACTGGCACATTCAAGATGGAAACTCCGGAAACAATCCGCTTATCCTTGAAGACGGGGGAGTGGGTCACTTCGCTGGACTTCAGCGACGCTTACTTCCACATCCCCATAGCCCCAAGATCAAGAAAGTATCTCAGGTTCTTCCTGTTTCATCAAACTTTCCAGTTCACAGCCCTGCCATTCGGACTGGCCACAGCTCCCCTGGAGTTTACCAAGGTGGTCAAAGAAGTGAAACTCATGGCTCAAGCGAGGGGTATCAGGATCCACCAGTACCTAGACGACTGGTTACTGAGAGCCCCTTCCCCGGAAATCTGCCTACAACATACCCAGACCCTCTTGGCCCTATGTCGACAGTTAGGTTGGGTAGTAAATATGACCAAGTCAGAGTTAGTTCCCAAACAGGTCTTCAATTTTGTAGGTTACCGGTTCGACCTGATCACCGGCCGGGTTCTACCCACTCAGGACCGGTGGGAAACCCTTCAGGAGAAATTGAGGTTCATGAAAGACCATCACCAGTGTACGGTTCGACAATTCATGTCCTTGATAGGCCTCCTGACGGCCACCGAGAAACAGGTGTGTGCAGGTCGCCTTCATATGAGGCCCATTCAGTGGCATCTGAAGAAACACTGGCATGTCCCGGAAGTCCTAGAGAAAGTTATTCCGGTCCCCCAGTCGCTCCATCCTCATTTGGACTGGTGGTTGGACGAAGCCAATGTGCTGAAAGGTCAACCCCTGCACCCTCTTCAGCACGCCGTTCAACTATTTACAGACGCCTCAAACGAAGGTTGGGGCGCACACTTAGGAGACTTCACTGCAAGAGGCGTTTGGTCCCCTCTCGAAGGCCGTCTTCATATAAATTTTCTCGAGATGAAAGCAGTCCTTCTGGCCTTACGACAGTTAGAGCATCTGTGCAAGGATCAGATTGTTCTTGTGGCAACAGACAATACCACAGTGGTCTCTTACATAAACAAACAGGGGGGTATGAGGTCAGGCTCTCTCTGTGCCCTCCTTTGGAGACTCCTGTCCTGGTGCCATCACAGAGGCATAACGTTAAGGGCAAGGCACATTCCGGGTCGCTTAAATGTGATAGCCGACAAGCTTTCTCGGCACAATCAAGTGATTCAGACCGAATGGTCTCTCTCCCATCAGGTTTTCAGTCAGTTGTGTTCCAGGTGGCCCCCACCGCTAATGGACTTGTTTGCGACCAGGTTCAATCACAAATTGCCCCGGTTTGTGTCACCGGTCCCGGATCAGACAGCCTGGGCAGTAGATGCCCTGAGCTTGTCCTGGGAGCATCTGAACGCTTATGCATTCCCTCCAGTCTCCCTGCTCCCTCAGGTAGTTTCAAAGATAAGGGATCAGGGTTGTCACAGGATGATTCTGATTGCCCCAGGTTGGCCAAACATGCCTTGGTTTTGGGACCTGGTGGACCTATCCGTTCAGATACCCTTCACCCTTCCTCTAACAAGGGACCTAGTGACTCAGCCTTTCAACGGGCTAGTTCACCGGAGCCTTCAGAACCTGAATCTTCATGCTTGGCTCCTAGAAGCTCTACCATCAGGAAACACGGCTTCTCTGAAGAGGTGGCAACACGAATTGAGGCTCCTCAGAGGGGTTCAACCAGAGCCGTGTACAAGTCAAAGTGGACCATATTTGTCAAGTGGTGTAAATTGAACAAGGTGGACTTCAGGTCACCCTCTGTGAATCAGATTGCGGATTTTCTCCTTTACCTCTTCAAGGAGAGGAATCTGCAACCCAGCACCATTGATGGTTATAGGACAGCCATCGCAGATATGGTGGGTAATGACAAACTCAATATAAGCTCAGACGAAAATCTTACCCGCCTGTTAGACAGTTTTCATAGGGACAAACCGAAAGGTCGAAGAGGGGTCCCTTCCTGGAACCTTTCGCTAGTGCTCCATCAGCTTACCAAGGCTCCCTTCAAGCCTCTACGGAAGGCTTCGCTGAAGCATCTGACCTTTAAGACGGTTTTCCTTTTGGCCCTGGGGTCAGGCAAAAGAAGAAGCGAAATCCATGCCTGGTTAGCTAAGAATATCAGGCACCAAGAGGACTGGAGTAAAGTTTCCTTGTATCCATCTCCCAGTTTCCTCTCCAAAAACCAGCTGGCTTGAGATGGACCAACTTCAGTGGCTCCAGTAGTCATCCCAGCTCTAGCTCCAACGTTGGATAAGTCCTTGTCTGGGGACAGGTCTCTGTGCCCAGTACGGGCTTTACGTTACTACCTGGACCGGACCAAGGATTCCCGTCAGGGAAAGGAACTGGTCTTTGTGTCTTTCAAGACAGGTTTTCAGAAGGACATTGTCCCTGCCACCATTTCCTCCTGGGTTAAACAGACGGTACTGTTGTGTTATCAACTTTCCGACCAGAAAGCTCAGGATTTACATCAAGTCAGAGCCCACGATGTCCGAGCTTTCGCAGCCGCTAGGGCCTTTCAGGGTGGAATTTCTCTAGATCAGATCCTTTCCGCTTGTCACTGGAAGGCTCATAATACATTTACCCAGTTTTACCTGAAAGACTTGGCCTGGGCGGATTCTGAGTTGTATATTTGGGCCCGGTGGTGGCAGCCCAACAGATTCAGGATACACAATAGCTCCTTTATCCTCGAGCTTGTACATATGTATAAAACTTTCTTCCACTATCCTGAGTCCTTAGTCTACCGCGATCCAAAGTGGGGCTAAGGGCTTGATGAGATAGTCTTATAGGTCCTGTTCTTCCTCGTTAGTCAGAACTTTTACCCTCCTCAGTCCTTTTGTGCTCCTAGCGAGTCAGTACTGGGCTTTGAGAAAAGAAGGGGAGGGGGCAGTAGGTGTGATCCGAGGTATCTGGCTTCTGATCATTCCGGATCCACCTTTTCTTATACATAGTTTGGAGTTCTGAGGAATTCCCCTATTGGCTACCCTCCTTCCACTGGGTAGTTATTCTGCATCTGTCCACTAGGTAAGATGTATTAACGCAATAAAATGGAAAATTTAATAAGTAAATTAAATTTTTATAAATTAATACCTTACCTAGTGGACAGGGGGAGTCCCTCCCTACCGTCCCCGCTAATTTTAGCCCTAGGGGATTTCCTACGGTAGGCAACAAAAAGAGGAAGAGCGCATGCGCTGCGCGTGCGCAGTACACCGGCAGGGAGACTATACAGCCACCTGGCGAGTGAACAGGACGCTACCGGTTCCGGCCAGAGCCCAGCTCAGGACGTTTTTTTCTAACGTTTGGCGTGACCGGCAAGGCACCGGACAAATGCATCTGTCCACTAGGTAAGGTATTAACTTATAAAAATTTAATTTACTTATTAAATTTTCCATTTCGAGGTAAACTCTCTGCATATAAACCCAATAATCGGTGAAATGTGATTAATTTATATCAATTTTCAACAAAATTTTCCTTATTTTAGCAGTTATGACAACTTTTATTGCATCGAGATTTGTTTACCAACCGCATATTTTACTTCCAGTCGGTATGTACTAAAACGCGGTTTCCCTAAATTCGGGTTATTTTTTTTCGAAACGCCCGGCTGGTTTTCATTGTTGTAAATGCCCATCACCAACTTTTGCAAATATTTGGTCACATTGCCCATGGGCGTTACAGAGCGCGGCACCAGTAATATTATGCAATACTTGGACCAAAGAGTTAGTAACCTCAAAATTTTTGGGTCGACTTAATCTCCTGAGTTGTTCACATTAAAGTTAGCTCTTAAAACATTTATAGTAATGTGAAATATTCTTTTTGTAGACAAATAGATTAATGTTTGCAAAATCTTCGTCTAAAACCCTCAAGTTTCTATTTCTTTTAAGCAAAGGAAAATGTTTCAGTTCCAAAAACTACTGAAGTAGTACTAATTATATGAGTGGAAACAATTAAGTGTTTACTCATTAAGTACATCACTGAGGCTTTTCTACTCAGTTCAAGTTTGCAATAAGAAAAAACGCACAATTTCAATGCTATTTTGGGAATTTCTAGCTAAAACATGTTTCAAAATATAAGTTAAAAAATTAAATGCTTAAAAACTGGGAAAAATTATCTTGGTAGCATTTGTGTATTCAAATAATCCTGGGTTTAAAATAGTCAATAAGAGTTCTTGTCAGGAATAGGTCTGGAAATTCTACATTTGATCCTGAAAGTTGAAAAAGTTTTTCCACCCAAAACTTGTAAATGCCATTGAATTCAGTAATATTGTTTTCTGTTGAAGATGTGTTTTTCATACATGTTAAAGTACACAGAGGTACCATACAGGCCAAATTGATAAGTAAATTCCAAGCTCTTGATTCTCAGATTATAGTACATGTGTATTGTTACTTAGGTGTTAAGATTTCATCCTCTGTGCAAAAATGATAAGACTGTACTCAGATTATATATATTCAAATGTTGGAAGATTAACTTTGAGATCTTTAAGGAATTTGATCAATTTTGTAGCAGCATGATCTTTATTCAAATTTCTTATAGTATATTTTGAGACCAATGAGACACTAGTTTCTATAAATGATGCATTTTACGGCATTAAACAATATTTCAATATCGATTGTCAATTGAGATTTAAACTTCAGAGTCAAATTAGGTAACCTGTTATATCAATATTGAAATTGCACTTCAAATTCCTGCACTAGTCTGAACTCAACCTTCATTAACTCCATTCAAATTGGGTTGAATTCATTGTGTGCCATTTTATCTGAAAACAAAAGGCTTGAACAAATTATGTAGCTTTGTGTCCAGAGTGGCCCTTTTCTTTGTTTAATTAATCCAGTGTATTTTTTTCAGTCATGCCAGAGAGTTGCTTTATCAGTGCTCCAGAAGGTGTACTTCTTACCACCTTTCATCCCAGTACAGATAAAGTAGCTGGGAGGATCTGTTCTGTATGTTAATCCACCCCATTCATTGACTGGTATTCATTACTCCAATGCCACCCAATAATGCATAATCCTCGTCAATTTGCTTTCTGTAAAAAGGGAAAACCAGAGGTCATTATGATTTGTGAAAAGACAAAGTCAACTGAGGAAATATTTGTGTAATGAAGTATGTAAAAAAAAACTTAAGATAATCATTTCATGGGGATTACGTGGAGAATAGTATGTTTCTCCTTTTTACCTTACTTATGCCACTTATATCTTGTTCCTTGGAGTAATAAACATCTCGCCAATACTGGCAAAGTATTTGTACTATTTTCTAGCAGTGAGTGTTTGAGTGATTGCTATATCTTTGTCTTGTGGCTTTACCTATGGACTATAATTTCTGTGTATATTTTTTTAGATAGAAGTTGTGTGGAAATTTAGAAGTATCATAATATTTGTTGAGTATACACCAATATCCGGGCATTCCACACAATTAGTCTTCTTTTATAGTGGCTGTAGCTAAAACTTTACCTTGTTTATGTGATATAACCTCTATAATCTCCTACATGATTAGATAACATAACTTTTACTGTACCACAATTGAAAACATAAAAATACAACTTTGTTGACAGGTAGTATTCATGCCTTGTTTTAAAATTTTTAGTTTTTATGTCAGCTGACTTGTCAGTCAGCTGACATTATGTCATCACTCTGCGGCGTGGGCGTACGCGTCCGCGTACACGTACGCGTGAACAACTTCTTCTCCAAAACTACAAGGCCTAGAGACATGCTGTTTTTTTTAAAAGATACCTTATCTATCGAGGATGAAAAGTTGTTCAAGGCATGCAAATCTGTCTGTTCGTCTGTTTGCTAGAGACATTACAAGGGGGGTACCCCCACCAAAAGTGTGAAAATTTCAACTTTTTATCACAATTTTCTCAGTGACTATTGCAGGGATTTCTCTCATATCTTGCATATATGTACTAGGCCAGAGGTAGATTCTCTTGTGTGAGTATGAGACCTGGATCTGTCTTACTTTTTTTTTAATAAATTTTTTTAATAATTTTTAATGCATTAAAATTCATGAAATCATGCACTAAATCACTTATAACTTCAAAAGTGTTGCATTTACAGCATTTTGTGAAAATATGTTGTTCAGCTACTTTTTTCATAGCTACAATATGGTGAGTAAGTTGGGTGTCTGTCTCAATAGCTAAGTGAGTAATAGCTACTTTTGGGCTTTTCAGTAACTTCCATTATGAGTAAAATCACTTATAACTTAAAAACTATTGCATTTAGAGAATTTCGTATAAATATGTTATTCAGCTACTTTTGGGCCAGCTATAACATAGTGAAATTTCAGACCTGTAGCTCATGGCATAGCTGAGTAATAGCTACTTTTAGGTTATCACTGTTGAGTAAATCGCTTGTAACTTGAAAACTATTGCATTTAGAGAATTTCGTATAAATATGTTATTCAGCTACTTTTGGGTCAGCTATAACATAGTAAAATTTCAGACCTGTAGCTCATGGCATAGCTGAGTAATAGCTACTTTTAGGTTATCACTGTTGAGTAAATCACTTATAACTTGAAAAGTGTTGCATTTAGAGCATTTTGTTAAAATATGTTATTCAGCTACTTTTTTCATAGCTACAATATGGTGAGTAAGTTGGGTGTCTGTCTCAATAGCTAAGTGAGTAATAGCTACTTTTGGGCTTTTCAGTAACTTCCATCATGAGTAAAATCACTTGTAACTTAAAAACTATTGCATTTAGAGAATTTCGTATAAATATGTTATTCAGCTACTTTTGGGCCAGCTATAACATAGTAAAATTTCAGACCTGTAGCTCATGGCATAGCTGAGTAATAGCTACTTTTAGGTTATCACTGTTGAGTAAATCACTTATAACTTGAAAACTATTGCATTTAGAGTATTTTGTTTCAATATGTTATTCACCTATTTTGGGGTCAGCTATAACATAGTGAAGTTTCAGACCTGTGGCTCATTTCATAGCTGAGTAATAGCTACTTTGAAGTTCTCACTGTTGAGTAAATCAGTTATAATTGGAAAACTATTGCATTTACAGAAATTTGTGCAAATATGTTATTCAGCTACTTTTGGGTCAGCTATAACATAGTGAAATTATAGACCTATAGCTCATGGCACAACTGAGCAATAGCTATTCTCAGGTACTGACTGTTGAGTAAATCAGCTATAACTTGAAAAATATTGCATTTGGAGTATTTTGTTAAAATATATTGTTCACCTACTTTTGGGTCAGCTATAACATAGTGAAATTACAGACCTATAGCTCATGGCATAGCGGAGCAATAGCTATTTTCAGGTTCTCACTATTGAGTAAATCAGTTGTAGCTTGAAACTATTGCATTTACAGTAGTTTGCTTAAATATGTTGTTCACCTACTTTTGGGTTAGCTATAACATAGTAAAATTTCAGACATGTAGCTCATTGCATAGCTGAGTAATAGTTCCTTTGAGGTTCTCACTGTTGAGTAAATCAGTTGTAACTTGAAAACTATTACATTTAGAGTAATTTGTTAAATATGTTATTCACAGAATTTTTGGTCAGCTATAACATAGTGAAATTGCAGACCTCTATGTCATGGCATAGCTGAGCAATAGCTACTTTCAGGTTCTCACTGTTGAGTAAATCATTGTATCCACTGGATAGCCGCAGTGTGTAGAGAGAGATTTCACCATTACTGCTCTGATGAAAAAAAATATTATAGCTAGCTTTCTTAAGTTTGCAGTATATATTAATAACCATAAAATGTTGTCTGGGAATATTTTTGGCCTCATTTTGAGAAACAAGATGGCCGCCACAGGTGTTTTTTGTCAGTCATGAAAAGTGCTTATATCTCCCTTATTATTGATCCTAGAGGTTTGGGATGATAAACCAACCTGTAGGAAATCATGGGGTGGGAATCTTTTGGTGTGGTCAGATTTGACCTTCAATGACCCCCTCCTTCAAGGTTAAACAAGGATAGCCAAACTTAAAAGTGCTTATAACTCGCTTATTATTGGTCCCAGAGGTTTGGGATGGTAAACAGACAGGAAATCATGGGCTGTGAATCTGTTGATATGGTCCGATTTGACCTTGGAACCCTCCTTCAAGGTCAAATGAGGATAGCGAAAATTGAAAGTGCCTACAACTCGCTTATTATTGGTGACAGAGATTTGGGATGGTAAACCATCCCATAGGAAATCATTGGCTCGGAATCTTTTGGTATGGTCAGATTTGACCTTTGGACCCCTCCTTCAAGGTCAAATGAGGACAGCCAAGCTTAAAAGTGCTTATAACTCATTTATAATTGGTCCTAGAGGTTTGGAATGGTAAACCATAGGAAATCATGGGCTGGGAATGCATTTGTGTGGTTAGATTTGACCTTGGTCCCCTTCTTCAAGGTCGAACGAGGATATTGCATTTGTAGTATTTCTTTAAATATGTTTTAACCTATTTTTTACACTTAAACAATTACCTTGTTATTTTCCTTCATAATACCATTTACAGGGCACAACTTTTTTATCCTTTTCTTCTGTCAGCTTCGGAATTTCTTTCGAACTTGCTGTTCAGTTACCATTTACTGTATTTCTGTACAGCCCTTTTCCTGATAATTATTCTGTCCTCTAATCACCTTCACAAATCAAAAACACTCAGTCAGCTGACACAGTGCCCGTTCACGGGCACTCTCCTCTTGTTGGTATTTATCATAGTTCTCATTTACATCTATTTACAGTGAGTATCCATTATATTTCACTCTTCTGAGACAATGAAGTACAGAGTGTATTATTTTGTATTCTGGCTTCTAAGCCCTATGAATTAACTGTGCTTCCTATGATCTATTGGATTAAAGAAATATTTCAATCATTATTATGCATTTTATTATATTGGAAGCCAAGCAGCCTTAAAATAAGATGTGTTCGGTATGAAAAGTATTGGGTCAAGAATTAAGAAATAAAAATTACCTAACAACCTAACATGTTAGTTTTAATTTAAAAGCACTCAGTAATTAAATATAAAGCTACTCGTGAAACAACTTCATGAAATTTAGCTGCAAATTTAAATATATTTCTGGCAAAAATAGAATAAGAAGCTGACTATTCACACTATTACATATTTTATTTTTTAAACAGTATGCATAAAATTTTTAAGATCGGCTTGTCATTGTCATATTCTCTCAAGGCTTTTAATAATGTATTTATTGTACATTCTCATTTAATCCAACTGGGTTTCCAATCTTTTGATTTGTCTTTACTTAGCTTTTGGATCTTTAATACTTCTAATTAGAAAGAAGTCAGCCATGCTTCAGTGATCAAAACAAGTGATAAACATTGAAGAAATATTTCCATAGTTATTAAAAATTTTATTTTAAAGGAAGCAATTCAGTTTGCAACTAAAACGTCATTTGTCAAAAATATTAGTCAAGCATGAATAAGTAAAAATTCTATTAATTTGAAAAAAAAACAACCCCATCCATTTTAAATAGTTGAGTATACTGCTAAGATCAACAACTGAAATAATTTAAAAGTTAAATATATTTTTACCCCCAAAATATGAGAAGTTGACGAGTCACAATATTACACATTTTAGTAATTAATATATTTCACTTCTTTGTTATTAGGTTGTCATATTTGTATGCCTCCGGTGGATACTTTGGTTTAGTGTTCGCTAAGTCGCCACCACCACGCGTGGACAGATTTTCAGCGTTAACGCTCTCAGTGGAAAACTACACCAGCTAGGTTCACCAAATTTGCAGGATATCTTAGCCTCATTCTGAAAAACAAGATGGCCGCCGTGGGCATTTCTTTGAAAATTATCTACATTTTTCTACTGGCTGAATCTCTTCATAGGTGATATCTATAACAGATATACATGTCCTCTACAACCTTGCAGACATTTGGCCTTGAAACTCTTAATTCAAGGTCATCTACAGAGTGCCAAAGTAACCCACATAGGGGACTTTAAAAGTGCCTATATCTCCCTTATTATTGGTACTAGAGGTTTGTAATGTAAAATCAACCTATAGGGAATCATGTGCTGCGAATCTTCTGATGTTCAGAAATTTAAAACAGATTGTGTTAATAGTAACAGGAATGTTCATTAATAGCTGTTAGTGTGAATTTGCCTTATACTGTTCAGATTTTATAGATCCAACTGTATTTCGAAATCAAACATGTGATTTAGACATAGGGGCAACCTATCCCCCTGAAGTACTTTTTCAGAGGTGCAATTGCACCGGTAAATTGCACTGGTGCATTGCACCTTTTTTGCACTTTTTGGTAAAATGTGCAAAAAAGTGATTGTTTGTAAGTATTTTTCATTATTTATTGATTTCTGGTCAATAAACTGGGGATAATTTCCTATATGTGATTCATATAACATTCAGACCCATTGCCTCCTAATGACTTAGGACGGTTAGGTATCATAGGAAATTGTGTTCACCTCGGGTTGCTTAAGAGATGTGTCAACTATGCTTGTGTCCCAAATTTGAAGTGTGTGACCATAGTGTTACTTTCACTCTTAACTGGTCTAAAGTTGGGTGTTGACTATTAATAGTATAACTTGATAATTGCCAGTATATTTTTTATATACTATTTTATACTTTACCAAGTGCCCAAATTGTGTAGGGGATTTGGTCAATTATCAGGTGTCTATTTAGAGATTTATACGAATAGTCAAATCTCATGAAATATAAACTAATTATTTACTGTTTATTTTGAGCATTATTTCATGAATATTTGACACTTTTTAGAATAAAGTTTTGTTATAGGGTAAAGCACTCTTAAAATGTTATTTGTTGCTTTAAAATTCATTAAAACACACATATGATATACTGAATGAGTTCCCAATGTGCCAGAGAATACCAACTAGACCCAGTTTAGTTGTGCCTGAATGGAGGAAAGCCAAACTCAGACTCCCAGGGAACCCAAGCACATCCAAACAGTGAAAAAGACACTATAAAAGTCATTTTCTCGATAAAAATAATAAATCAGTTTATTTTCATTGAATATGTTTATTAGCTTTTGTATATTTATACATATGGAAAACATTCATTTGTACAAAAAAACAAATAAACCCAATTAAATAGACTATGTAACATCACATATTTGTAAAAAATAAATATATATCCATGTACATAAATATTCGTAAATCATATGAGTATGATAAATTAATCGAATAAAACTCTATGACAATAATCACTAAAACCAATTTTAAAGCAACAAATAACATTTTAAGAGTGCTTTACCCTATAACAAAACTTTATTCTAAAAAGTGTCAAATATTCATGAAATAATGCTCAAAATAAACAGTAAATAATTAGTTTATATTTCATGAGATTTGACTATTCGTATAAATCTCTAAATAGACACCTGATAATTGACCAAATCCCCTACACAATTTGGGCACTTGGTAAAGTATAAAATAGTATATAAAAAATATACTGGCAATTGTCAAGTTATACTATTAATAGTCAACACCCAACTTTAGACCAGTTAAGAGTGAAAGTAACACTATGGTCACACACTTCAAATTTGGGACACAAGCATAGTTGACACATCTCTTAAGCAACCCGAGGTGAACACAATTTCCTATGATACCTAACCGTCCTAAGTCATTAGGAAGCAATGGGTCTGAATGTTATATGAATCACATATAGGAAATTATCCCCAGTTTATTGACCAGAAATCAATAAATAATGAAAAATACTTACAAACAATCACTTTTTTGCACATTTTACCAAAAAGTGCAAAAAAGGTGCAATGCACCAGTGCAATTTACCGGTGCAATTGCACCTCTGAAAAAGTACTTCAGGGGGATAGGTTGCCCCTATGTCTCTAGCCTCTGATGAGAAATCACATGTTTGATTTCGAAATACAGTTGGATCTATAAAATCTGAACAGTATAAGGCAAATTCACACTAACAGCTATTAGTGAACATTCCTGTTACTATTAACACAATCTGTTTTAAATTTCTGTTTTTCACAATGAGTGTTGCCTCAGAAAGTGTTAGTAACAGCACCTTGGTAAGTGCAGTCTCCAGACTTGGTATTGATCACAACCATAAGGAGAGCACGAGATCAGACACTCCACTCCCTCAGGATAACATCTCAGATGAAACTATTAACCTCCTCATAGCAGCCAGCAGCAAGCTTTCAAAGGAGGCACCCAAGGAGCAAAATCCCAAAATTCACCACCTGTGAATTAGGTGACATCATATACCTTATTACTTGCAAAAAGTGCAATAAATATTATGTGGGTGAAACCAGTCGCCCATTCAGGAAACGAATGTATGAACATAGACTTTCAGTGAGCCAACCCAGGGAGAGCAGAATCACCCCTGTCTCTAAACATTTTACAGAGAAGGGGCATTCAGTAAGAGACATCCAATTCTCAGTGCTTGAGTGGTGTTCCCTTAAATACCATAAACCAGATTCCAATCACAGAAAGATGAGAGAGAAATGGTGGATGTGGAATATTGGGGCAATCCACCCTATTGCCATTAACCAATTTATTTAATTATTGGTACATTTCCGTGTCCCTCACACTCAGGACATACTTCGTATCTTTTAATCTTCTGATGTTGTCAGATTTGACCTTGGGTCCCTCCTTTAAGGTCAACGAGGATAGCCAGACTTAAAGTGCTTATAACTCGCTTATTATTGGTCCTACAGGTTTGGGATGGGAAAATAAACTAATAGGAAATCATGGGCTGGGAATCTTTTGGTGTGGTCGGATTTGACCTTGGACCCCTCCTTCAAGGTCAAACAAGGATAGCCAAACTTAAAAGTGCTTATAACTCGCTGATTATTGGTCGTAGAGGTTTGGGATGGTAAACCAACATATATGAAATCATGGGCTGGGAATCTTTTGATATGGTCAGATTTGATCTTGGACCACTCCTTCAAGGTCAAACGAGTATAGCCAAACTTAAAAGCGCTTATACCTTGCTTATTATTGGTCCTAGAGGTTTGCAATGCGAAACCAACTTGTGAGAAATCATGGGCTGGGAATCTTCTGATGTGTTCAGATTTGACTTTGGGCTCCTCATTCAAGGTCAAACAAGGATAGCAAAACTTAAAAGTGCTTAAAACTCGATTATTATGATCGTAGAGGTTTGAAATGTGAAACCAACTTACAGGAAATCATGGGCTGTGAATCTCTTGATGTGGTGGTCACATTTGGCCTTGGACCCCTCCTTCGAGGTCAAATGAGGACAGCCAAACTTAAAAGTGCTCATAACTTGCTTATTATTGGTCCTACAGGTTTGCAATGTGAAACCAAGTTATAGGAAATCATGGGCTGTGAATCTTCTGAAGTGTTCAGATTTGACCTTTGGCCCCTCCTTCAAGGTCAAATGAGGATAGCAAAACTTAAAAGTGCTTATAACTCGCTAATCATTAGTCTTAGAGGCTTGCAATGTGAAACCAACGTATAGGAAATCATGGGCTGGGAATCTTCTGATGTGGTCAGATTTGACCTTGAGATCAAATGAGGACAGCCAAAGTTAAAAGTGCTTTTAACTCATTTATTATTGATCCTAGAGGTTTGCAATGTGAAATCAACTTGCAGGATATCATGGGTTGGGAATATTCTGATGTCAGATTTGACTTTTGCCCCCTCCTTTAAGATCAAACGATGGTCCACTTGCTTTGGAGAGTTGTCTTTCTGGTTGATACAAATTTGCATCGGTTCTCCGATGCGTAGGTCTAGTTTACTAATAACATGCACCTTTTACCTCCTTAACTTATTCATACTCTGAAATTGTAACTTGTCCTTCCTAGTACACTTTATAGTGTCCTGAAGTGTTCCTTGTAGTAAACGTACAAAAAGTAAAAAATGAAAAACAGTGAGACACTAAATTGTTAGATTTATATGTGTATTTCTTGTATAATATTTTAAAGAAAGTCTATTACACATATTTACTGATTTCAGTTAAGTGAATATGCAAAGCCATTGCTTGACAAGACCAGGGAATACGCATATTCCCTGAAAATTTTAGGGAATACGCTTATTCTCAGGTTACACATATTCACTGTAACATGTACACAGAGTCTTCAGAACTCCATCAGTGTAAAAAAGTTTTCCAACTGTGTTTTTGTCATATAAAGTCTTATGAATATTTCAAGTATACTTATTTCCAGTACAAGCATGGTATTTTGGTTTCAAAATATAGATAACATGTTTGATGCATGGTATATGTATGTATTTTCAGAAGGAATTCAGCCAGATATTGAAGTTCATCGACTGAGCTTCTCAGAGAAAAATTCTGATGGAGAAAGATTCTCCTTGGATGAACAGAGTCAAACCAGAATGAATGTATGTGATGAACCAGACCAGGAAGCGTAAGCGATGATATATCAATGGTTTATTTATGTATTTAGTGTTTTAATGTCACGTCTATTACCTTTTTGGTTATATTGTGATGGGTAGTTGGAAGGGCAGGGGAAACCAAGGTCAGGGTTCTAAACCGTAAACTACTCACCAATGACAAGCAACTACCAGCTTACTCGCTTGAGGTCAGGCTGGGCTTCGAACTCTGATCTCAGAAATGGGAGGTGAATGTGTTACCACTGCTCCACCGTGGCCCTGATGACATATCAACAAACACTCCCACACTAGTGGTCACTACCCGAGTGCAGGGGTTAATATTGCCGAAATTGAAAAAAATCTAAGCGTTTCAGTTAGACAGAGCCCTTTGAGAAGACTCATTGACCACATATCTGTTATTGTGAATTTGGTTGATGTATATTATTTATAATAACATCCATTAGGAGGTTTTGTTTATGGGTTTGTTCGTTTGTCTTTTAAAGCAATAAACAGGTCGTTATGAACAATTTTATGTCAGTAGTGCTTGGCCAAATTAAGAACTGCCTAAATTATGGGAAAGATCTAAATCATATCCTGAATCTGAAAAATACTGATTTTCAAGGTCCCATTATCAACGTATTTTCAATTAATTTCACTTTCTGGTTGACATTACTCCAAAAGTAAGGAGCAGGTTTTGATAAATTTTTTTATGTGAGTAGGGCATGGCTGAAAGAAAAAGTAATTTTATTTTGAGAAAGATCCTGATCATATTCTGGATGTAAAAAAAAATCCTGAATTTTTAGAAACATCCCCAAACAGAGCAGAGGTCTGTGCTCTACAATTGCTTTCTTGTCAACTTGACAGGAATGGGTTATAGCAGAGTTCAACATAGAAAATTGTTCCAATTTCAAAATAACAAAAAAAAAAAATGTGTATTGGTGATATCCCAATCAAATCGGGCTAACAAGTAAAGTGTAAAGATATAGTCCAGTTTGAATCTGTGATTAGATCTTATTATACAAGTTATTGTGCATAAAATGAAGTTTTCACAATATCTAAGTACTGATATAATAGAATCTGACATGTACAGCATGCTATTAAATACAAAACCATGGAAAATAATTGGCCCTTATATATATATAAATATATAAATCATCAATTTAAGAAAAGCTATAACTATGTCATTCCTTCCATTTATAGTGCTTCCCATTTCTTTCACAAATCAAGTTTCAGATTCACCACATATATATTTGAGCACATAATGATACCCACAGACTGTTCGTGTAATCGTGAGAATGCCAAAGTAGTCATAGTGAGTCTCTAAATTTCAGAGTAGTTTTGTTTTTTCTTAGCCTTGTTTTTGTTTTTGAGAATAATGATTTCCAGACATGTATGAACTGTAGCTACTTTAAAATTTGTCTTTCAGGAATGATTATGTACATAAACTTTTACTGTAACTTTTATCTTGTCAAGTATGTATAACTTCTAAAACATAGGGGTTTGAAATTGAGAACTATTTCTATCTGAAGGTAAATAAGTTCATGCATCAGCTTCTACTTATTTAACACTGTTTTTAGCTGGTGTCATGGGCTACATATGAGCTGAAAATATGTAACTTTGTGGCTGCTTTGTGGCTTGATGCATTTCGTATTTTGGTAGATCCACCAAGTTTTCATAAATTTGAATAAGTTAGTATTCGTATTTAAGTAGTACACTTTTGTCACAAATCAGAAACCTTTTGGGCATGTAACAACTTTTGCAAAATGGTTGAAAAAGCTGCCACAACCTCTCAAATGCAAAACTAAAATGTACACGCTGGAGTGGTTAAGTGGGTGGGGGCAGGATCGCTTCATGGAGTAGCTCATTTCTGAATGTGCACAAGGTCTATTTGAGAAATAATAAGGACAAGGTCATGAAGCAGAATTATAATGTAAGTTGTTACAACTCACTCATGACGATTCAACAATATAAAACTCATGCTACACACTCGTATAATATTGTTATCTTCATTCGTGATATATTTTTTTCCTGCATATGTCATTCCGGAAGTTGTAATATAGAATCCAGGATCAGTTTCAATGTGAGCTTTATTATGCCCTTACAGAGTAAATTCTTAAGAGCCTTATGCAAGACTTGTGACACAGTGCTGATAGCCACTGTGAATTAAAAGCCAAAGATTGCAGTACTTTGTATACGTCAAGATAGCCCGTCCATTGTAAACACACTACAGCTGTGCCTGAGGGAGCTTCCACATATTCAACTTGGCAGTTTATATCTTCTGGGGTAGAAGAAAGTGTAAAATAATGGAAGGTTTTTCCTTGTTAACTGGTCAGTAAATATTTTCTAAAACATTCAAAATGGAGAGAATAGAAGACTTGGTTGTTCTTATGAAAAGGTAACCCAGCGGGGAAAGAGGAAAGTTTTTACTGCAGATCAAATGTTTGATCTATCTCTTTATGGGAATAAAACATAGCATTATAATGTGATTCTGAAGCATAAATACTGATTGTTGTGGGTGTTTTGTATATGAATATAGGCCCGCTGATGTATTGTGTTATGGAATAATTCAATTGGTAACATATGAACATGTGTACACAATTTGTATCAATAGCCCTGCTTCTGTTGGGGCATTGTTATAATAAAGAGTTGTGACTGGGTTTATTATAAGGATAGGTTTCAGATTGATGATGACAGCCTTGTCATTCATTGATCTGGTAAGTCTCCATTGATTGTGGAAGCATTTGCTATATTGTCAGAGTACAGCTACTGTATTGAAGGTATTGTGACATCTGTTAAGAGGCCACATGTACCGTTTAGATATGTACTCATATTGTCATGAGTATTTTCTGAGCGAGCACAAGATGAGTTAGATAGGTGATAATGCAAGAATAGGCCACATGCTATTTACTTTTGAGGCCACTGGTCTATTAACCTCCGCAACCTGTGTTTGTCCCTCCAATGAGTCAGTATGGATAGTGCCTATAGGATAACTTATATAGAGCAGTTTCTGGATGTGGATTTTACAATGTGTGATGGTTGTTGCAGTGAGGGGTTGAATAACAACCAGCAGACCAGGGAGACAGATGGGGAGACATCTGGACAGAGTGGTGATGTGCACAGAGCACTGGATACAGATGCATATTCTGGTATACAGGTGGGTATATTATGATGTAATATTCAGCATTAAATAGGACTGTGTATGAGGAGTATACAGGAGCATAGCATTCAGTATTAAATGCAATTAATACTCATCACAAACACTGACAAGGTGAGGGAGATGGGGTACAAACAGGTTGTTTGCAGTGATTGCAGAGGGAGGACTGGATACTGATGCTTACCCTGGTATTGCAGGTGTCTTTCATATTTTATTTTATTTATTTATTTATTTGGGGTTTTGTGTCGCTTTCAACACTGTACGGGTCATATCACAACGGGTAGTTGGAAGGGCAGAGGAATCCAGTACATACAGTTGGTCAAGGTTCTGTACTGTAAACTCCCGACCAACGGCAAGCAACTACCAGCTTTCCCACTTGAGGCCGTGCCGGGAATCAAACCCCGGCCTCAGAGGTGGGAGGCGAGAGTGTTACCACTCTGCCACCGTGGCCCCCCTGTGTCTTTCATAAAAACCATAAAATGCCAGTCACCGTGACATATTAGAATAGAATAGTATTTAATTGTATCCCCGGACGAAAGTCGGGGATACTTAGGATTCAGTACGGTCGCGCCGCCGCCGCAGAGATTTCCTTTTTGACACGATAACTTAAAAAATATTTTAGTTAGAACTTTCAAATATGGTATGTGGGTATATATGGGCAATGCCACGAACGCTACTGTTTTGTGACCTTGACCTTCAATCTCAAGGTCACTGGTGGCCACTTAAAGGTCAGATTTTGGCCATTTTTGCACATTTTGGCCCAGTTCTCCAAGACAGAAAGTTAGATCATCCTATGGCTGGTATATATAATACATATATATGTCCTCTATAAGCATGCAGAAATTTGACCTTGAAGCTCTTCATTGAAGGTCATCCACTGACCGCCAAAGTACTTGACCGAGGGGCATTTTTGGCCTTTTTGGAGATATTTTCACACTTAACGCTGACTATATTGCATGGAAACTATTGAAAATGGCTTTGGAGGTTGAGTACATGATGGACTTCTGCCATCCAGGTTTACTGGTTACAGATCTTCATTTAAGGTCATCCACTGACCGCCAAAGTACCTGACCAAGGGTCATTTTTGGCATATTTGGAGATATTTTCACACTTAATGCTGACTACATTGCGTGGAAACTATTGAAAATGGCTTTTGAGGTTGAGTACATGACGGAGTACCAGCATCCAGGCTGACCGGTTACAGATCTTCGTTGAAGGTCATCCACTGACCGCCAAAGTACCTGACTGAGGGTCATTTTGGGCCCTCTATTTGTTTGTTTGTAAACAAGATAACTCAAAAACTGACAGACGGATTTTGATAAAATTTTCAGGATATGTCCAAATTGGTAAAAGGAAGATGTGATTAAATTTTGGGAGTGATCCGGATCACTGTCTGGATCTTCTGGATCCATGAAATTTAATTTTTAAACACAGCTCAAAAAGTTATGGGTGCATTTTGATGAAAGTTTCAGGAGATGTCCTTATTGGGACGAGGAACAAGTGATTAGATTTTGGGAGTGATCCGGATCACTGTCTGGATAATCTGGATCCAGACTGCCAGATGTGTTTGTGTACAATATAGCTCAAAAACTTATGAACGGATTTTGATGAAATTTTCAGGATATGTCTGAAAAGGTAAAAAGATGAAATGGTTTAATTTTAGAAGTGATCCGGATCACTATATGGATCTTCTGGATCCATGAAATGTAATTTTTAAAGACAGATACCTCAAAAAGTTATGGATGGATTGTGATGACATTTTCAGCAAATGACCTAAATGGTGCGAGGAACAAGTGATTAGATTTGGGGAGTGATCTGGATCACTGTCTGGATCATGTGGATCCAGGTTGCAGATGTGTTTGTGTACATTGTAGCTAAAAAACTTATGGACAGATTTTGATGAAATTTTCAGGATATGTCTGAAAAGGTAAAAGGATGAAATGGCTGAATTTTGGAAGTGATCCGGATCACTATATGGATCTTCTGGATCCATGAAATGTAATAAGACAGATACCTCAAAAAGTTATGGATGTATTGTGATGACATTTTCAGCAAATGACCTAAATGGTGCGAGGAACAAGTGATTAGATTTGGGGAGTGATCTGGATCATCTGGATCCAGGTTGCCAGATGTGTTTGTGTACATTGTAGCAAAAAAACTTATGGACGGATTTTGATGAAATTTTCAGGATATGTCTGAAAAGGTAAAAGGATGAAATGGCTGAATTTTGGAAGTGATCCGGATCACTATATGGATCTTCTGGATCCATGAAGTGTAATAAGACAGATACCTCAAAAAGTTATAGATGGATTGTGATGACATTTTCAGCAAATGACCTAAATGGTGCGAGGAACAAGTGATTAGATTTGGGGAGCGATCTGGATCACTGTCTGGATCATCTGGATCCAGGTTGCCAGATGTGTTTGTGTACATTGTAGCTAAAAAACTTATGGACGGATTTTGATGAAATTTTGAGGATATGTCTGAAAAGGTAAAAGGATGAAATAACTGAATTTTGGAAGTGATCCGGATCACTGTATGGATCTTCTGGATCCGTGAAATGTAATAAGACATACCTCAAAAAGTTATGGATGGATTGTGATGACATTTTCAGCAAATGACCTAAATGGTACAAGGAACAAGTGATTATACTTTTGGAATGATCTAGATCACCGTCTGGATCATCTGGATTGAGCCTGCAACATGATTTTATGATGAATTTTGATGATATTTTTAGGCTATGTTACAAATAGTAAAAGGAAGAAGTGGTAAAAGGATGAAATGATTGAATTTTGGAAGTGATCCGGATCACTATATGGATCTTCTGGATCCATGAAATGTAATTTTTTAAGACAGATACCTCAAAAAGTTATGGATGGATTGTTTCAGCAAATGGCCTAAATGGTACAAGGAACAAGTGATTACATTTTTGGAGTGATCTGGATCATCTGGATCCAGGCTTGCACATAATCTTGGAATGGATTTTACTATTTTCAGGATATGTTACAAATGGTAAAAGGAAGAAGTGGTAAAAGGAAGAAATGGTTCAATTTTGCGAGTGATCTGGACCACTATCTGGATCTTCTGGATCCGTGAATGTAATTTTTAAAGACAAATAGCTCAGAAAGTCATGAATGGATTTTTATGAAATTTTCAGGAAATGTCTTAAATGGGACAAAGAACAAGTGATTAGATTTTGGGAGTAATCTGGATCACTGTCTGGATCATGTGGATCCAGGCTGCCAGATGTGTCTGTGTACAAGATAACTCAAAAACTTATGGATGGATTTCGATGAAATTTTTAGAATATGTCTGAAAAGGTAAAAGGATGAAATGATTGAGTTTTGGAAGTGATCCGGATCACTATATGGATCTTCTGGATCCATGAAATGTAATTTTTAAAGACAGATATAAGTGAAACAACTAGTGATTAGCTTTTGGAAGTAATCTGGTACTATGGAGAATCCTGACCTGGTGCTCCAGGAAACAGGCTCAAGCCCGACACATTCACGCCTTAACTATGTCCCGTCCGGGGATACACTGCGTCGAGACGCACTCTCTAGTTATTATATTGACATGCAAATGCAAGTAAACAATAATCAAATAAGACAATGTGTAAATAATGTGCCCAGCCCCAATGGACTTTTTGTCACATTTGTAAAGTAATAATTATGTCCACCCCCCTGGGGGGTGGATATATTATTTTTGCTTTTTTTGCCGTCCGATGTCCGGCGTCCGGTGTCCGGCGTCCGATGTCCGGCGTCACGCATGGTTTCCGCTCATTTAAAGGAAAAGTATTAGAGCTATTGTCACCAAATTTGGTATGCAGGCTTATTGGGTCAGTAGCTTGCTTGGGATTGCTTTTGGCTGTTGTACCTCTTTTGCTTACTGAGTAATACTTAAGTACAGCTATTTTCAGTACCCATTGGTTTCCGTGCATTTAAGCCAAAATAATTAAAGATATTTTCCTACAATTTTGAATACAATATTGTTATGTCCATAGCTCGCTTGGTATTGCATTTGGGACTGATAGCTTTGTCAGTACATGAGTAATAGCCATTTAGGTACTTCATTGTGTATTTTCAGTACTACTTTTGAGTAATTTGCTTCTATCTCCTTAACCGTGCGAGATAGAGCGATTTCGGCAAAATTTTCGACCCGCAGGGTATCTCAGGAGTGTACTCTTTGCAATTTTCAAAAAATTTTCCCCTCCCCAAAAATGGCGGCCATTTTGAATTTTCGAATTTTTGCCAAAAATGGCAAAACACAAATTTGCTTCTATCTCCTTAACCGTGCGAGATAGAGCGATTTCGTCGAAATTTTCAACCCGCAGGGTATGTAAGGAGTGTACTCTTTGCAATTTTCAAAAAATTTTCCCCTCCCCCAAAATGGCGGCCATTTTGAATTTTCGAATTTTTGCCAAAAATGGCAAAACACAAATTTCCTTCTATCTCCTTAACCGTGCGAGATAGAGCGATTTCGTCGAAATTTTCAACCCGCAGGGTATCTAAAGAGTGTACTCTTTGCAATTTTCAAAAAATTTTCCCCTCCCCAAAAATGGCAGCCATTTTGAATTTTCGAATTTTTGCCAAAAATGGCAAAACACAAATTTGCTTCTATCTCCTTAACCGTGCGAGATAGAGCGATTTCGTCGAAATTTTCGACCCACAGGGTATCTAAGGAATGCAATCTTTGCAATTTTCCAAAAATTTTCCCCTCCCCAAAAATGGCGGCCATTTTGAATTTTCGAATTTTTCCCAAAAATGGCAAAACACAAATTTGCTTCTATCTCCTTAACCGTGCGAGATAGAGCGATTTCGTCGAAATTTTCGACCCACAGGGTATCTAAGGAATCTAATATTTTCAATTTTCAAAAAAAATTCCCCTCCCCAAAAATGGCGGCCATTTTGAATTTTCGAATTTTTGCCAAAAATGGCAAAACACAAATTTGCTTCTATCTCCTTAACCGTGCGAGATAGAGCGATTTCGTCGAAATTTTCGACCCACAGGGTATCTAAGGAATGCAATCTTTGCAATTTTCAAAAAATTTTCCCCTCCCCAAAAATGGCGGCCATTTTGAATTTTCGAATTTTTGCCAAAAATGGCAAAACACTAATTTGCTTCTATCTCCTTAACCGTGCGAGATAGAGTGATTTCGTCGAAATTTTCGACCCACAGGGTATCTAAGGAATGCAATCTTTGCAATTTTCCAAAAATTTTCCCCTCCCCAAAAATGGCGGCCATTTTGAATTTTCGAATTTTTGCCAAAAATGGCAAAACACAAATTTGCTTCTATCTCCTTAACCGTGCGAGATAGAGCGATTTCGTCGAAATTTTCGACCCACGGGGTATCTGAGCATTGTACTCTTGGTAATTTATAAAAAATTTTCCCCTCCCCAAAAATGGCGGCCATTTTGAATTTTCGAATTTTTGCCAAAAATGGCAAAACACAAATTTGCTTCTATCTCCTTAACCGTGCGAGATAGAGCGATTTCGGCAAAATTTTCGACGCACAGGGTATCTAAGCAACGCAATCTTTGCAATTTTCAAAAAATTTTCCCCTCCCCAAAAATGACGGCCATTTTGAATTTTCGAATTTTTGCCAAAAATGGCAAAACACAAATTTGCTTCTATCTCCTTAACCGTGCGAGATAGAGCAATTTCGGCAAAATTTTCGACCCACAGGGTATCTGAGCATTGTACTCTTGGTAATTTTAAAAAAAATTTCCCCTCCCCAAAAATGGCGGCCATTTTGAATTTTGGAATTTTTGCCAAAAATGGCAAAACACAAATTTGCTTCTGTCTCCTTAACCGTGCGAGATAGAGCGATTTCGTCGAAATTTTCGACCCACAGGGGATCTAAGGAATGCAATCTTTGCAATTTTCAAAAAATTTTCCCCTCCCCAAAAATGGCGGCCATTTTGAATTTTCGCCAAAAATGGCAAAACACTAATTTGCTTCTATCTCCTTAACCGTGCGAGATAGAGCGATTTCGTCGAAATTTTCGACCCACAGGGTATCTAAGGAGTGTATTCTTTGCAATTTTCAAAAAATTTTCCCCTCCCCAAAAATGGCGGCCATTTTGAATTTTCGAATTTTTGCCAAAAATGGCAAAACACAAATTTGCTTCTATCTCCTTAACCGTGCGAGATAGAGCGATTTCGGCAAAATTTTCGACGCACAGGGTGTCTAAGCAATGCAATCTTTGCAATTTTCAAAAAATTTTCCCCTCCCCAAAAATGGCGGCCATTTTGAATTTTTGCCAAAAATGGCAAAACACAAATTTGCTTCTATCTCCTTAACCGTGCGAGATAGAGCGATTTCGGCAAAATTTTTGACGCACAGGGTATCTAAGGAATGCAATCTTTGTAATTTTCAAAAAATTTTCCCCTCCCCAAAAATGGCGGCCATTTTGAATTTTCGAATTTTTGCCAAAAATGGCAAAACACAAATTTGCTTCTATCTCCTTAACCGTGCGAGATAGAGCGATTTCGTCGAAATTTTCGACCCACAGGGTATCTGAGCATTGTACTCTTGGTAATTTTTTAAAAATTTTCCCCTCCCCAAAAATGGCGGCCATTTTGAATTTTCGAATTTTTCCCAAAAATGGCAAAACACAAATTTGCTTCTATCTCCTTAACCGTGCGAGATAGAGCGATTTCGTCGAAATTTTCAACCCACAGGGTATTTAAGGAATGCAATCTTTGCAATTTTCAAAAAATTTTTCCCTCCCCAAAAATGGCGGCCATTTTGAATTTTCGAAGTTTTGCCAAAATGGCAAAACACAAATTTCCTTCTATCTCCTTAACCATGCGAGATAGAGCGATTTCGTCAAAATTTTCAACCCACAGGTATTTGAGCATTGTATTCTTGGCAATTTAAAAAAAAAATTCCCCTCCCCTAAATGGCGGCCATTTTGAATTTTCAAATTTTTGCCAAAAATGGCAAAACACAAATTTGCTTCTATCTCCTTAACCATGCGAGATAGAGCGATTTCGTCATGAAGCTGAAATAATTTACATCTACACTAACAAATATTTAAGCATCATTGATATATTTTACAAATGAAACAGGGTCTTGTAAGACTACTGTACAATTTGGGCAAAAGGTTCATGGGTGGACATTACACATGATAATGTGTGTTCTTCTATGCTATCCTGTTTCTATTCGCATCTACTATCAACAGGGCGGCCTATTTCTAGTTATTAATAGTGGTTGCAATTAGAATTATAAATGGACAATATGTAACAGTAATGTTAACAAGGTGTGAGAGATAGTGTAACACTTGAAGTACTAAGGTGAGGACAGCATGTGTCACAAGGATACATGTGGGTATGCAAGTAAGGTATATACAATATATGTATATATACTAGGGGTGAGTCGATAGTGGCGGTATATCGGTATTGAGACACTACCTCTTACTGAAATACTGTGACCAGTTTATCAACCGGAATCTAGAATGTCAGCTTATAAAATTTTGGGGGAAATATGAAATATTAAATGTCAAGCCTGAATCTGAAGACATTTTTAACTATTAACTCATATTTCACTAGATTTTAATGCATTTGTAGTGATTTCTTTGAGAAAAACTGCCATGTTTTGGATTACAGAAAATCACTTCCTGTTTGTAGCTTTATTTGATTGGGGAAATGCTTAAACTCAAACTTCTTTTGGTATCCCAGAATCGGGAAGGTTTTGCATTGGCGGAATCCAAAACTAGAAAATCTAGTACTGTCGCTCTCCTAATATATACAGGTAATGAGATTCAGTATAAAATACTTTTTATATAACTGATGGAAGTTGTTTATTTAGTAGTTAACTGACTTATCATGGTAATTCAGTGACTGGATATGAGAAATGGCCAGATATCACGGTCAAAAGTCGAAGTTTTCCTTTCAACACCTTATGCCTAGGTCAGACAGTGGCAAATTTTAATGGCGAATATCTGCAACAAGTAAATTCTTTGATGTTGTTGACAGATTTTTCATTGCTTTTCCGTTGTCTTCAACCCTGTTTGTCTTTTGCCACTTATGGCACCAACAACCTGATGTTTAAAACTATTGCAGGTATTTGCCACCTTTAATGTTTGCCTTGGCAATTCTCCCTAATTGATAGTCCTTTCTTTCAAACCATAACTTCATTGCAGGACAATTGCCAACAAGTCTACAAGGTTTTCTGTTTACAGTAAATTCTCTGAATTCATTCTTTCTTTGTTGCAGAAGAGTCTTCACAAATTCATTCTCACCTACCTGTAGCTAATTAGTGGCATCAGTGTTTCACTAGTTTGTAGGGTATTCTCAGTGTTATCATACTTTGTTGAAGGGTAATCACTGAAGAGTCAAAGCATGTTGCAGATATCATAGATATCTGAAATTATTTCAGTCACATGATCATACTTTCCTGCCTCTTTTGTATGAACTCTGGGGAATTTCAAATCACTTGTATTCTCCTTCACTTGCCAAGATTATCATAGTACCCTCTCCAGTGTGTGACCTAGACATAAGGTAAAATCAGACCAGACCTTCAGTGGATCCCACATCTTATACTCAACTGGATGCAAAACCTACTTGGGGCTGGCAAAGCTTGTCACTAGGACCAACACTGCTATTCATTAATTAATTAAATGTAAACATTGACAATCAAAGTATTAAGTACATTGACCTGCATTAAATAAAACTCTCAGCAATATACAAGAGAATACTGTTGTGGGTTAATGTTGTGAGAATCAGGTGACATCTTAGTGGTAAAGACGGCAAACCGGGTAAAGTAAAGTAAACTGCACTTTAGTTGATGTAATTGTTCATGTACACGCTCAGAAGACTTTACAGTTTGGTGCATACTAATTCGATCAAATCCGGTTTTTGCCAATTTTTTGTTTTCGGGACCCGGTTTCCATATGTACTTTCAATTGTAACACTATGAGATCTGTAAGTGACACAAAACACCCACTCACAGACACTTTACATTCTGCTTGTAATTGACACTCTTGTTAACTTGGAGCTTCAAATCTTGTTCTGTAGTCATTATACAATGATACAGCTGAGTCAAACTCAGTTGTAAATTTGTAATATTTAGTTATTGCCAAAAAGACAAAAAAAAAACAATTAAGATTTTATGTCCATAGTGTCCCTTGTACCAGGAAAACACCAGGGTCCCTCATCATAACGGTTATAGCAGAATGCAGGTAATTCACTTCATTAATAGTGATGTGATATTTGTTGTCTTGCTTGTTTCTTTGCCCTTTTCCTATGATTTTCAATATGCATACTGGCCTTTACATATAACTGCTATATAAATGGGCTCAGTGAAGATAAGTGAAAGTATAGTGACACCAGTAAATAGCATTAAAAATACAGTTTCACCTTTTTACAGCCTTTAAGCACAATTAAAATGACATCTAGCATATTTATGCATGAAAAGAAACTCAAACTTTTAATCAAATTTAATTTCATTTTGACATATTCTTTGTATTAAATTAAGCATTTTTCTGAGTAATTTATGCTTCTTATGATTAGATATTCCATGAATTGCATTGGATTATATATGAACAGGGTATTGACTTAACTGTTAATTCTGCTATTTTTGTCATATCTATTGAGAGTGTATTGGGAACAAATGGTGTAATCCTTTCGTGTTCATTGTGATTCTCGTACCTCTGTGACTTTATTAATAGGTGCTAGTTAGTTCTTTTATTGTTGACTGATCTGACAAGCTTTGTGTATGATATGATTATATCCTTATGGTATTTGCTTCATAAACAAATGAACTCAGTCAGGCCATGCAAAAGGAAGCTTTGGCATGGTGCCAAACCCAAGTACTGCATTAACACACCACTCCACATTTACCTGTGAACAAGTGAATCTGTGTGCTTGTATTTTAATCCAATTAATTTGGAAGAAATGAAAGACTGGAAGCTATTTAAAATAAAGTGCTTAAGTGGCTATGTATATGTGTGTATGTGTGCAAGATATAAATCTTCTGAAGTTGAATGTAATCTGAAGACAAGGGCACTGAAATAGTGGAGATATTGTCAAGTTTAGATTTTTTTCTTCTGACAATTTGCTGATTGATCAGTCATATTCCAAGAGACAGGAATGTGTCACATTAAACCGGAGGGACTGTAGTGTCTGAAAGTTTTTGTAAGTCTATAAATCGTAGTGAAATATGCTAGATACATTGATACAGTGGTTTACACTTGAAAAAAAATTCTGTACATAATTGTATGTATGATCAAAAAAGGGATCAAATGATTGATATAAATATTACTAATGATAATGTTTTGGCCTTGACATTTTGAACAATGTTGGCTTTCTGTTTTAGGGACCAGTAACAGAAGCAACACATGAGCCACAGCAAACTATGGTAGACCCTGAGCCAGCTGGTGAAAGCCAGCCATTGTCTGCTCTGACTGTGGAGGACACTTCGGATGAAGCAGTGAAGGCTTGCATTGAAGGAGTTTGTGAACAGGAAAAGGTGAATATTGTACAGCCTTCAGAACATGTGGAGGAGGAGAAGGAGGACAACCCATATGGAGAATTTGTATTGCAAGAGCAAGGGCTGGACAGTGAAAACAACCAAAGGTTTGCAGACGTATATCAAGAGAACAAGCTTCACAATGAGGATGTGCAGAATGAGAATCAGGAGCTGCTAGTGGTGGGTGGGGACCCTGAGTGTGAGTCAGGAGTGGACAGTGGTCAGCAGACAGCCAGAGAAACAGACGATGACCTGCAGAGTGTGGACACAGACACTCAGAAGCCAGAGGAGGAGATGGAGATGTTGGACATGTCCTGGGATAATATGATGGAATTCACTCAGATTAGAGATAAGGGCCATACTGAGGAGGACCAAGTTTCACTGGATGAAGCAGATGACCACCTGGAATTGGTCAACACAGTCCATACAGAAATAATCACTGACCATCAGGCGATCCCCGAGCCAGTCAGTGAGGACCTGGCAGTGAAGAATGTGGCTCAGGAAGTGATGGACACTGAATGCCAAGACTCCTCCCAGTCTCTGGACACATCCAGGGATGAGGGCCCCACTCAGCTAGAGAAAGTTCCTCAGAAGCGAAAGACTGTGGTGAGGGAGACAAAATCTAGCAGACTGAGAGGAAGTAGGGACAGTCCAGAGAAAGGTGAGAAAAGCCAGGAGGAGAAGACATCCAAAGCTAGCTCACCCAGGAGACTGCCAGTAAGCTCTGGACTAAAGAAACCCCAATCAGCCTCCCCAAACAAACAGCCAGATACTCACAAACCAAAGAGTGCTATCACCAAGTCAAGAACTACTTTAACTAGTCATTTAAAGAAACCCTCTACTGGACAAATAGCAAGCTCAGCTGCACAGAATCCTAGTGAAGTAAAACCCGGTAAAACTGAAACTAAGTCACTGCAGAAGCGGAAGACTGATTCCTCTGCTTCTGCTAATCCAGTTCCCAGTAAAAAGGCGGCCAGCTCAGCCAAAGCTGGAAAACATAGCAGCCAAAGTGTCCCCCAAAAGGCTGATGCATCCTCTACCTCCAAAATTGATCTCAATGTGTCCAGTAGCAGTACAGAGGCTAAGTCTCGCTCATTTGACCGGCCTTCATCTGGGAGTAAAAAGACAATGGGGCCACCCAAGTCAAAGGTTAATTATGCAGAGAAGAAACAGGAAGGTGTAGATAAGAGTCAGCCATCGTCAAAGTCCAAACTGCAGCTTCCAAAGTCTACTTATGGGAAGAAGGGTACATCTGGCAAAGATGACTCCACCATACCATCTTCAGGTATGGACATTAAAAATTTGACAGTTTCAAAAACCAGGTTTACAGGAATAGTTAAAACTAATGCTTAGAGATCACCTAGATATTACCTGTTGATGTTCGTCGGAAATTTGTGAACAAACATCGATCACTGCCAATCGTTGAGTCAAAAGTTTGGACCAGTTAAAAATATCAAATACTAAAGTACAAGAAGGAAAATAGACTGAAATAGCCACAAATATAACCAAATTGTAACTTAAAAGCTTTCACAAATGTTTTCCTCACTAACAGACCATGCCTGATCTATCTTCACTTATGATTGGCTGTTTATGATTACCTTGACAACAGTTGTTTTCTGTGTACTTTATATTTTTTGTATTTATGGCTATTTTGTTATTTTAACTGGTGAATGTTTCAAATTTTTACAAATATTATTCCACTTAGTGTTTTATTGTTACAAAAAGGCTACAAAGAAATGAGCTTAGCAAATATCAGTTGTACTTAACTTTAATCATTGCTTGGCAGTGAGCAAGCGAGTGATAATACCAGAGTTTGCAAACATTGTCCTGGCACTAGTTAAAACCAGCAAAAAGTGTCATAAAAAGATTAAGAGACTCAAAATTTATCTAAGAAATAATATTAGGGGCACAAAAACCAAATTTTGGACATGACAGTTAAAACCAGTAAAAAGTAACCATGTTCAACAAAAACTTGTCAAACCATTACTGTTGAAAATGCCATTAAACCTTTCACAATTTTTAGTGTCTAATTTGCTATTTCCCTAAAACATTTACAGTTATTTTGACGTCAGAAGTAGAATAACAGTTACTTTAACTAGTTCATTGGTTTGTGTTTAGATCTTACATTTTTCATTTAGGAATTAGAAAAGAATGAGTAGTTGCACTTTTAATTGTGAAATCTTGTCAAAATAAATTAAACCTTTGAGTTAGTAGAGTTTGCAATTTAGTACCTTTGTATGTTCTGACACCATGTTTTGATATTTTAGCACCAAGCAAGCAGGCTTTACGTCGGTCCACCATTAGTACGGCCAATCCTTCAGCCCTGCCCACAGGCCGTTTAGGAGGGAGTCGGGCTCAGCACACACGCCTCGTCACCTCCACCCCCAAAACACTGGGTGGCGGCAGGAAGAGCCTGGACCTCCCCAACAACAGCACTGTGTTAAATGCAAGCTACGACAGTAGCCTACCCTCCCCAAAGTCAAAATGTGAGTACAATGCACAAACAGTGCACCATATATCCTATCCAAAGTCAAAATGTGAGTACAGTGCACAAATGGTGCACCATATATCCTATCTAAAGTCAAAATGTGAGTACAATGTACAAACAGTGCACCATATATTCTATCCAAAGTCAAAATGTGAGTACAATACACAAACAGTGCACCATATATCCTATCTAAAGTCAAAATGTGAGTACATGTACAAACAGTGCACCATATATCCTATCTAAAGTCAAAATGTGAGTACAATGTACAAACAGTGCACCATATATCTTATCTAAAGTCACAATGTGAGTACAATGTACAAACAGTGCACCATATATCCTATCTAAAGTCAAAATGTGAGTACAATGTACAAACAGTGCACCATATATTCTATCCAAAGTCAAAATGTGAGTACAATATACAAACAGTAACCATATAATGGATTATATCCTGTCCAAAGTCAAAATGTGAGTACAGTTCACTGATAGTACAAAAGATTACCTGGCTCAAGTTACTATCTGTTTATAAAAGCTTTTAAAAACCCCCAGTTCAGTATAACCGTCTTGTCTTCTGTTTTATGATATTAATTCTGGACTTTGTCACCTGGTAAGTATAATGGATTGCTAGTGTTGTGAATGGTAAACCTGTATAACACATTTTGTGTTACGGTTTGTTGAGGTAGAAATGATGAAATCTGCAAAGAATATTTAAGTATCGGTTATTGAAAACGTCATTAAGCGTCCCGCAAGGGACGCTTGTTTGTGTATGGGAGAGCTTCTGGCTCCGCCGGCTCCGCCGGCTCCGGCGGCTCCGCCGGCTCCGCCGGCTCCGCCGGCTCCGCATTTTGTTTTCCTTATAACTCTGTAACCGTTAGGCGGATTCTTTTCAAATTTGGCAGGTTTAGGCAGTAGCCTTGGGGAATTTTTTTGAATATGCTGCAGTGACATTTCAACCAATCAGAGAGGTCACATGACCAAAAATGTCTTTTTTCGATGGGGAAGCTTGTCCGGATGATAACTTGAAAGGAATTTTATCAATTCACCTGAAACTTGGCAAATACATTCATTCTATTAAAATCTGGAAATCATTAGATTTTGGCATTGATTGGTCAAGAAATGGCCGAGTAATTAATGATTAATTAATCATTACGAATTTTCCAAATAAGGAAAACACAAAAATGCTTATATCTCGAAAACCGTGCTAGATAGAGCGATTTCGACGAAATTTTTGACCCGCAGGGTATCTCTGCGGAGTAGTTTTCCCAATTTTCAAAAAATTTTTCTCTCGCCCAAAATGGCGGCCATTTTGAATTTTCGAAATTTTCGCAAAAATTGCAAAACACAAAAATGCTTATATCTCAAAAACCGTGCTAGATAGAGCAATTTCGACAAAATTTTTGACCCGCAGGATATCTCTGCAGAGTACTTTTCCCAATTTTCAAAAAATTTTTGTCTCGCCAAAAATGGCGGCCATTTTGAATTTTCGAAATTTTCGCAAAAATTGCAAAACACAAAAATGCTTATATCTCGAAAACCGTGCTAGATAGAGCGATTTCGACGAAATTTTTGACCCACAGGGTATCTCTTCAGAGTAGTTATCCCAATTTTGAAAAAATTTTTGTCTCGCCAAAAATGGCGGCCATTTTGAATTTTCGAATTTTTCGCAAAAATTGCAAAACACAAAAATGCTTATATCTCAAAAACTGTGCTAGATAGAGCAATTTCGACAAAATTTTTGACCCTCAGGATATCTCTGCGGAGTACTTTTCCCAATTTTCAAAAAATTTTTGTCTCGCCAAAAATGGCGGCCATTTTGAATTTTCGAAATTTTCGCAAAAATTGCAAAACACAAAAATGCTTATATCTCGAAAACCGTGCTAGATAGAGCGATTTCGACAAAATTTTTGACCCACAGGGTATCTCTGCAGAGTAGTTATTCCAATTTTGAAAAAATTTTTGTCTCGCCAAAAATGGCGGCCATTTTGAATTTTCGAATTTTTCGCAAAAATTGCAAAACATAATAATGCTTATATCTCGAAAACCCTGCTAGATAGAGCGATTTCGACGAAATTTTTGACCCGCAGCGTATCCCTAGAGTAGCTGCCAATTTTCAAACAAAAAATTTCTCGCAAAAAATGGCGGCCATTTTGAATTTTCGAATTTTTCGCAAAATTGCAAAACACAAAAATGCTTATATCTCGAAAACCGTGCTAGATAGAGCGATTTCGACGAAATTTTTGACCCACAGGGTATCTATGAAGAGTAGCCATGCCAATTTTTAAAAAAATTTTGTCTTGCCAAAAATGGCGGCCATTTTGAATTTTCGAATTTTTGCGCAAAAATTGCACAACACAAAAATGCTAATATTTCGAAAACCGTGCTACATAGAGCGATTTCAACGAAATTTTTTATCTTCAGGGTATCTCTGCAGAGCAGCTATCCCAAAGAGCTTTCACTTGGTGAAGTTTCAGACCCATAGCTAATTGCTCACCTACTCAAAATGAGTAAATGCGAATTACCTCTAAAAGTATTGCAGATGGCCAATTTTTCTCAAATAACTCATTCACCTACTTTTGGAAGAGCTTTCACATGGTGAAGTTTCAGACCCATAGCCAATTACTCACCTACTCATAGCCAATTACTCACCTACTCAAAATGAGTAAATGCGAATTATCTCTAAAAGTATTGCAGATAGCCAATTTTTCTCAAATAACTCATTCACCTACTTTTGGGAGAGCTTTCACATGGTGAAGTTTCAGACCCATAGCTAATTATTTACCTACTCAAAATGAGTAAATGCTAATTATCTGTAAAAGTATTGCGGATACCCAATTTTTGTCAAATAACTCATTCATCTACTTGTGGGAGAGCTTTCACATGGTGAAGTTTCAGACCCATAGCTAATTACTCACCTACTCAAAATGAGTAAATGCGAATTATCTCTAAAAGTATTGCGGATAGCCAATTTTTCTCAAATAACTCATTCACCTACTTTTGGGAGAGCTTTCACTTGCTGAAGTTTCAGACCCATAGCTAATTACTCACCTACTCAAAATGAGTAAATGCGAATTATCTCTAAAAGTATTGCAGATAGCCAATTTTTGTCAAATAACTCATTCACCTACTTTTGGGAGAGCTTTCACTTGGTGAAGTTTCAGACCCATAGCTAATTACTCACCTACTCAAAATGAGTAAATGCGAATTATCTCTAAAAGTATTGCAGATAGCCAATTTTTGTCAAATTAATCATTCACCTACTTTTGGGAGAGCTTTCATTTGGTGAAGTTTCAGGCCCATAGCTAATTACTCACCTACTCAAAATGAGTAAATGCGAATTATCTCTAAAAGTATTGCGGATAGCCAATTTTTCTCAAATAACTCATTCACCTACTTTTGGGAGAGCTTTCACTCTGTAAAGTTTCAGACCCATAGCTAATTACTCACCTACTCAAAATGAGTAAATGCGAATTATCTCTAAAAGTATTGCGGATAGCCAATTTTTCTCAAATAACTCATTCACCTACTTTTGGCAGAGCTTTCACTCTGTGAAGTTTCAGACCCATAGCTAATTACTCACCTACTGAAAATGAGTAAATGTGAATTATCTCTAAAAGTATTGCAGATAGCCAATTTTTCTCAAATAACTCATTCACCTACTTTTGGGAGAGCTTTCACTTGGTGAAGTTTCAGGCCCATAGCTAATTACTCACCTACTCAAAATGAGTAAATGCGAATTATCTCTAAAAGTATTGCAGATAGCCAATTTTTCTCAAATAACTCATTCACCTACTTTTGGCAGAGCTTTCACTCTGTGAAGTTTCAGACCCATAGCTAATTACTCACCTACTGAAAATGAGTAAATGTGAATTATCTCTAAAAGTATTGCAGATAGCCAATTTTTCTCAAATAACTCATTCACCTACTTTTGGGAGAGCTTTCACTTGGTGAAGTTTCAGGCCCATAGCTAATTACTCACCTACTCAAAATGAGTAAATGCGAATTATCTCTAAAAGTATTGCAGATAGCCAATTTTTCTCAAATAACTCATTCACCTACTTTTGGCAGAGCTTTCACTCTGTGAAGTTTCAGACCCATAGCTAATTACTCACCTACTCAAAATGAGTAAATGCGAATTATCTCTAAAAGTATTGCAGATAGCCAATTTTTCTCAAATAACTCATTCACCTACTTTTGGGAGAGCTTTCACTCTGTAAAGTTTCAGACCCATAGCTAATTACTCACCTACTCAAAATGAGTAAATGCGAATTATCTCTAAAAGTATTGCAGATAGCCAATTTTTCTCAAATAAATCATTCACCTACTTTTGGGAGAGCTTTCACTTGCTGAAGTTTCAGGCCCATAGCTAATTACTCACCTACTCAAAATGAGTAAATGCGAATTATCTCTAAAAGTATTGCAGATAGCCAATTTTTCTCAAATAACTCATTCACCTACTTTTGGCAGAGCTTTCACTCTGTGAAGTTTCAGACCCATAGCTAATTCCTCACCTACTCAAAATGAGTAAATGTGAATTATCTCTAAAAGTATTGCAGATAGCCAATTTTTCTCAAATAACTCATTCACCTACTTTTGGGAGAGCTTTCACTTGGTGAAGTTTCAGGCCCATAGCTAATTACTCACCTACTCAAAATGAGTAAATGCGAATTATCTCTAAAAGTATTGCAGATAGCCAATTTTTCTCAAATAACTCATTCACCTACTTTTGGCAGAGCTTTCACTCTGTGAAGTTTCAGACCCATAGCTAATTACTCACCTACTCAAAATGAGTAAATGCGAATTATCTCTAAAAGTATTGCAGATAGCCAATTTTTCTCAAATAACTCATTCACCTACTTTTGGGAGAGCTTTCACTCTGTGAAGTTTCAGACCCATAGCTAATTACTCACCTACTCAAAATGAGTAAATGCGAATTATCTCTAAAAGTATTGCAGATAGCCAATTTTTCTCAAATTAATCATTCACCTACTTTTGGGAGAGCTTTCACTTGGTGAAGATTCAGACCCATAGCTAATTACTCGTCTACTCAAAATGAGTAAATGCGAATTATCTCTAAAAGTATTGCAGATAGCCAATTTTTCTCAAATAACTCATTCACCTACTTTTGGGAGAGCTTTCACTCCGTGAAGTTTCAGACCCATAGCTAATTACTCACCTACTCAAAATGAGTAAATGCGAATTATCTCTAAAAGTATTGCAGATAGGCAATTTTTCTCAAATAAATCATTCACCTACTTTTGGCAGAGCTTTCACTTGGTGAAGTTTCAGACCCATAGCTAATTATTCACCTACTCAAAATGAGTAAATGTGAATTATCTCTAAAAGTATTGCAGATAGCCAATTTTTCTCAAATAACTCATTCACCTACTTTTGGGAGAGCTTTCACTCTGTGAAGTTTCAGACCCATAGCTATTTATTCACCTACTCAAAATGAGTAAATGCTAATTATCTGTAAAAGTATTGCGGATACCCAATTTTTATCAAATACTCATTCATCTACTTGTGGGAGAGCTTTCACATGGTGAAGTTTCAGACCCATAGCTAATTACTCACCTACTCAAAATGAGTAAATGCGAATTATCTCTAAAAGTATTGCAGATAGCCAATTTTTCTCAAATAACTCATTCACCTCCTTTTGGGAGAGCTTTCACTTGGTGAAGTTTCAGACCCATAGATAATTATTCACCTACTCAAAATGAGTAAATGTGAATTATCTCTTAATAGTATTGCAGATAGCCAATTTTTCTCAAATAACTCATTCACCTACTTTTGGAAGACCTTTCACACACGAAAATGAAAAATTGTGAATATCTCGGAAAAGCTATTTCTTCTGCTTTAATGCTCGGCGGGACATACACACCACGGCAGTGGTCTTGACAAAAATTTTTGTCTCCCCAAAAATGGTGGCCATTTTGAATTTTCAAAGTTTTTGCAAAACACAAAAATGCTTATATCTCGAAAACCGTGCTATATGGAGCGAACTCAACAAAATTTTGGACCTGCTGGGTATCTCTGCAGAGTAGCCATGCCAATTTTCAAAATATTTTTGTCTCGCCAAATATAGCGGACATTTTTAATTTTTTTATTTTTTGCAAAACACAAAAATGCTTATATCTTGAAAACCGTGCTAGATAGAGCAGACTGCGCTGACTTTGGTTGTCACAACAGTATAAGGCTAGAAACGAAGCATTTTCTTAATACTTTAGCACTCACCTTTATATCCTTTTCGGGACGCTTTGTTTTTGCTATGCAAAAACATTATCTTTTTTTTTTGCGAGCGATCCTCTAGTTATTTTAGGCTTTATACTGGTTAATATTTCCTCAAAACAATAAAAAACATATAAATTTGAGGAAATATCTCACATTTATATTTTAGTATTCATTGTAAATAAAGTTAATAAACTTCAAAGTATCTCACAAAGACTATTCCAATGTTAAATTATGGCTCGTGTATGGTTATGGTTAATTTTCACCATATCAGTCTTCAGTGACAAGCATACTAAATCCTGGATTTTGTTTGATTTCAAAGCCCCGGAAATCGATTTTGATTTTCAGAACTTGTTCGACCACCAGGGATTACATCACAGTAACTGGCTTGTTTTCTGCTTCCTGCATAAACATTTATAATTAACGGTTTCATCAGGTTATAATGTTTGAATAATTTAGGTGCCACCCTACTAAGTTGATGATTTTAGTGCCATGGAACATTTCATTTACAATTCTTAATTTTGTGGAGAGTAGTTGTTAAATTATGTTCACTGTCAAACCAGAACATGTAAATACAAGTAGTTGAACGTGAGTAATAGATTATAAGTGCATGTATTCACCACAGGCCTGCCTGCAACCACCAAAAACAGTAACCATTTTGAGCATGCAGTCCAATGTGATTGAGTGACCACTGACTACTAGTCAAACCTCTGACCAAAGCCCAGCTCTTCTGCAGACCATTATTGGCTCTATATTTATACAGGTTACTATGGAGGAAATGGTTCTCTGCAATATTGAAGATAAAAAGGAAACCCCATCAAACACACAAAGCATTAAAAAATTGTAGATTCTTGGCTGATTGTTTATTATGTCACCTAAGGCTACGACGAGTGGTCCAAAATCCATCCCAAGAGCCAAGGTAACCAAATTCATCTCGTAATTCGGTATTCGCATGGTTTAGTGTACATGATTTTTCCTGTCCAGAAAAACATTGATGGTTTCTGGAAATGATGTCTTTGCATTGAAATAGTTGTGAAATCTATGCAAAACTTATTATATTGTTGTAAAGTGAGAGATATTATATAAATGTTTTGCTGTGTTGTCTTGTTTTGTCATACTAAAACTGTGACGAAGTGGGTGAAAGTATAATATACTAATGACTATTGAGTGGACGAGAAAGCACTCGAGATCTTACCAAATTGACTCCAATTGCGAATATCGACCACCCAGTCACAGCCTTAGTGTCACTTTGTGGCTCACTTGGCATTTTGTTTGCCGAACAAGTAAAGCATTTTCTACTTGGTTCCTTGAAATCTTCTGAAAGAAAATATGTCAATAAATTTTCAGGCTGCATGCTTAAAATGATTCCTAAATTGAAGCTTGTGTTTCTGCAAATACTGCATAGCCCCTGACTACAAGGAACATCATCTTTGTTTGGATATTCAGTGATGATCATTAAGTAGAACGTAAGTAGAATTTGGTTTTTACCCCACAACACTTAAGGGCTGTTGGGTAATTGTTTTGACCCATGGTGTCAGGATGGGCAGGCAATTGGGTGGGTGGATGGGTGGTGGGAAAAAGTTTTTCTGGGCTGTATCTCAGAAACCGTAAGGTTTAGAAAGTTGATACTGGGTATTGGTTGGGATATTGGTTGGGGCTGTAGGTGTGCAACGTGATGGTGTAACATTGGTTGGACCTTTGCCATAGTGACCTTGAGGTTGAAAATCTTGTCAAGGCTACATCTCGGAAAACATAAGGTGTAGGAAGTTGATACTTGGTAGGGACATTGTTTAGGGGGTGTAGGTGTGCAATGTCATGGTGTGACCTTGATTTGACCTTTGCCGTTGTGACCTTGAGTTTGAAAATCTTGTCTGGACTTTAACTGGGAAACCGTAAGGTGTCGGAAGTTGATACTAGATAGGGATATTGTTTGGGGGTCGTAGGTTTGCAACGTCATGGTGTGATCTTGATTTGACCTTGACCTAGTTGTAGTGACCATGAGTTTTAAAATCTTTTCCGGGGTTTTCTTGGATTCCATAAGGTGTAGAAGGTTGACGCTTGGTAGGGACATTGGTTAGGGGGTGTAGGTGTGCATCATGGTGTGACCTTTAACTTTGGCTCTGCCATAATGTGTTCACCTGCCATATTTGAGACATGATTCTCTTATGACAAAGATATATGGATTGCTACAACTGATTATTGTATCCACCAAATTTTTAACATACTTAGACGTACTAAAATACTTTAGTTAAGTGTATAATTTTAATTTTCAGTATCAGGGAGACCAGCACATAGAACGACCATGGCACTGAAGAAAAGAGAGCGATCTGCCAGCATTGGATCTGACTCACAGGTAGAGACTTCTCATAATATGAAAGTGGCATCACGTTTTCACCAGATTTTCTTTGATGATATCACTTTTGTCATCGCAGTTAAAACACTGCTATAATTTTAGTATCTTGAAGTATTTAATATGACCATAGAATAAACCAGCAATAAGGAAATTTCAATTTTTTTTTCAAAATATGTACTGAGATTTCAATAAGATTTGACACATTTTGCAAAAGTTTGAAGTGTCTATGTACTTAGTGCAAGAATTGTCTAAAATATGGAATATTTTGTGTACCTGTGATCTCTCAATTTTGAAATTGCAGTTACGATATCACATCTTTAAGTGCTTATGATGATATAACATTATCATGGTATACCATGATTTCATTAATCAGGCACTCAAAGGCTTCATATTGGATTTAAAGACATGGCTACAACATTTTTGTATATTTTTATTTTATTCTATCAAAAGTGTAATGCACGCTGCCTTTACCTTTAAATAGTAAATATTAACATTGTTTAAATAGGGTCTATTTCATTGAAAGACCTTGAAAGCTTTTGTCTGTGGTAAAAGATAAGGAGTCATAGAACTTGAAACAGCATTTAGAAATATAGAATGAAGGTGTGTAAATATCATGAATGAAATAAAAAGAATTATTAAGTCACACCCATTTATGACAGTCTGAAGACCCAGAGATAACCATTACGTATGCTCCTAAAATCATTTTTTTATTGCGAAAAATACACTTACCATTTCCTGACCATAGCTATTTGTTGGTGCCATCCAACTCACTGGCCAACGTTGAGAAACGTTTTAAACTACCTTAAGAAGCCAGTGAGTGAGTGTGGACTAGGAAGCCCCCCAATGGTCATGTGACGACGCCAATAGGCGCCATTCATTGTTTTTGTTGGCCATCATTGAGTGTGGATGTGTTTGGAATAGTTCGGTTTTTTGTCACTTCCTTTTGAGTTTTCAATTTTAAGTTTGTAACCTTTCTTCAGTTAATCCATCTCCCTTTTCAAAGTCAGTTGTGTAATTGAGTAATTTGTTAACGTTTAGAATTTTCAAATTTTTTACTAGAAGACATGGTGTGGTAAATTATGTAGGCATTTTGCATTATCTCCTCATATTCTGTGAATGAATATACCATATTGATGTAGATCAATTTCAAGTTTCAAGGAACGATATTAGAGTTTCAGGGTTTGGTAACTTGAATGATACAATACATACATATAAATTACTCTAGTAATCTCAAACATCATTTGTTGTTTAAACCTACCCTGTACAAATGATATTGTGTATTAAAATATTTTATTTTAAAAAAAAACCCACACCTTTCTATTGTAGTCTACTGATTTCAACCTGACTGCATATTTTCTTTTTGTAATCTATAGCTCTTAAAATTATTACATATGACATTCTTGTAAATATAATGCTAATTTTACAGTGATTTACTTCCATATTTTACTCTTTACTGTTGTGGCTTTTTAGTAGAACATGCACACATATTTTAGATTCAGAGTTCAGTACAATGTATTACAAAAATCATTATATGTATTGCACAGTAGATTGCTCAGTGATACACTTCCACTAGGGGTGTGTTGAGTACAAATAATTGGGGTAGATTGTACGCAGATGAGACTTCGACTCAACATCAAGCCCTTATGAAGTTTAGTATGTACCTTGACAAAAAACGACATCCTACATGGCGGCTCCTGAAAATGAAAAAAGTATAAAGATGAAAGCCTTGAATCATTGGAATTATCTGATATCACTGTATAAAATTCTGAATATTATATTGAAATTGGTGCATTACATGATTTGGTATAAGTAAGTTAGGTTATGAATGTTTTACTATGTAAAAATGTAACCAGTTCTATTGTGTTTTATATATACACAGGCAATCAACCCTGAAAATGGGGATTGAATTTTCATGAAATTTGGCTTATTTAATGAGTGGCAAGTACTCTTTCACACCCCTAACATTATAAATTATGATTATGAATGTACATAATATTATTGTAAACTAGTCTTGTGGCAGTCCGTGTACATATTGTGTGAGGGGTAAAATAAGGTTAGCATATATCAGCACTGTGTAGTAATCAGACTGTTTTCATTTATCAAAGTTTCTGGGGCCTTAACACGAATGAATCTGTTTTTGTATTTGTTTTTTCACTGTTGGGGTAACTCAAATGTACATTTTTTTTATTAACCATAAAAAAATGTCAAAATATTAACATAAAATATTCTGAAATAAATATTCATTTTGGGTTTTGCTGTTTGTACCAAAACCAAATGACAAATACAAATTTACAATCCCAACAATTCAGTCACTTTGAAATAGCAATAAAGATTGAAGATTCCATGAGAATAAACAGGAGATTTTATACAGGAATATATATAACTAAATTCTTTACATTAAACCAAAATTGCGTTCATGTATTCTATGGAATCCCACCCACGTTGAGTTTTTTTTTTGTATCTGGACACCCTATCTTGCCCCTCACACTGAATACTTATGTCCCTGCTATGAACCTCTGTGAAGACCCTGGTGGTCAAAGTGTTAACATGTTTGTCATTTAATCATATGACTCTCACCTCTATGGTTATGGGTTTGAACCCAGCTCCAGGAAATCTGTGGGATTCTCTGAGAAAATGTCCTGACACAACTAAGGCTGTTGAAAGGTATGTTAAAATAAAATCCACCTTGCTTACCTCTGCTTTGTATTTTGCTGATTGCTTACCCCAGACCTCTGTTACATCTCTCGTGTCCACGCTCTCCAACATCTCTCGCGTGTCCACCCAGGGCTCCGCCAACCCCCGTGACAGCAAAGGAAGCAGTCCACTGGACTCCTCACTCACTGATGGAGCAGCACCCTCCAAAACAAAGAGGCTGGGTGGCAAGAAGAGGGAACTCCCAGGTATGTAAAAAAAACGTGCTTAAAACCAAATCCGAAAACAGGGTACTCTTAGGTATGTTAAAAAAAAAAAAAAAAAAAAAAAAAAAAAAAAAAAAAAAAAACATTTAAAACAAAATCTGAATAGAGGTAACTCTCGAGTATCTTAACTAACTACACATAAAACCAAATCTGAAAAGAGGGAACTCTTAGGTATGTGGAAAAAAACACGCATAAAGCCAAAACCAAACAGATGTAACTCTCGGGTATGTAACAAACTTGTGTAAAACCAAAACCAAAAAGAGGGAACTGAGATATGTAAACAACCCATACATAAAACCAAAAAGAGGGAACTGAGATATGTAAACAACCCATACATAAAACCAAAAAGAGGGAACTGAGATATGTAAACAACCCATACATAAATCCAAAACCAAAAAGAGGGAACTGAGGTATATAAACAACCCATACATAAAACCAAAAACGGTTAACTCAGGTACATTCAACAAATCTCACCCAAAAGAGGGAAGAAGAGGAAACTCTCAGGTACAAGCAAATTGGAGTGTCAGATCAAAACTAGTGTAGGGATCGAGTGCCATGTAGAGGATCGATATCGAATGAAAATTTAGGGTAGTGGATCGATCGATATTTCAATATCGGGACCGTTAACGTAAGCCGTGGGCGAAAATACAGGTTCTTTAAAAGCATGCCCATAATAATTCAAGAAATAATTAAAACATGCCATTTATCCACCAAAAATACATTTCTGCAATAGAATATATAAAGAAAAGTAACAAAACTTACTTAAAACAAGCGTTTTATGCTTTCCTGTATACAAGCTCTCAGGTTTTGTATCTCTTCCGTGAAACCGGAAGTAGGTCACTGACAGTGTAAACAAAGATGGCGGCAGACTTGACCCCATTTTGTTTTAGTTGAAACTGTGCCTTTTAAAGATTTTATACAATAAATATACGTTTAAGCTATAAAATTAGCATTTCTTTTAATTTTGTCTGTTTGGTGTATGTTATTTCGATATTGAAATACTGATAGTATGTGTCAATATCGGCAGTTCCATGGGATGATCGATCGATATTGAAAGATCGAGCACCAATCCCTATACTAATCAAAACCAGGAAGAGAGCACTCTTATGAGAGTCAGATTTGACTACATTGACTACAGGAAGAAGTAACTCTTGGGTATGAAAACAGATTAGATTGAACTCTCAGTATGTAACATTGAGAAGCTGGAATAAAATTGCCAGTGTGAGTGGTTTGTTAATGGTAGTGCTGGGAGATCGCTTGGATTTTCCGCGTCGATGTTCGTATCGGACATTTGTAACCAAACTTCGAACATTTCCGATTATGGAGTCGAAGTGTTAAAAAGACAGATAAAATATTAATATTATATTATATGAAGCAAAATACACACAAATTACCACAAATATGACCAAAATATAATCTAAAAGCCATTCACAGACGTCTCCCTCACTAACAGACTATGCTTGATGTATCCTCACTTGTGATTGGCTGATTTTATTATTACCTTGACAACAGTTGGAAAACCCCAAGGTGTTTCTATTTACGTTATTTTTATTGCATTCACGGCTAGTTTTGTGATTTTAACTGATGGATATTTCAGATTTTTACAAAATATTATTAAGGTTAGCATTTTATTGTGACCAAAAGGCTGCAAAGAAATGGATTTAGCAAATATCGGTTTTACTTAAATTTTACCGATCATTGATTGGCAATGAGCCAGCGAGCGATAATACTGAAGTTTGCGAACATCGTCCCAGCACTAGTTAATGGTAAAATAAAAAATTGGCTTATGATAGGAGTTTGTTGCTCCTGATGTTACAAATGGTTGTCCATCAGATTCTTTGTGTAAATACTCGACAATATATGTCACAATCAGTTGCGATAGTGCTCTAGAAAGGATGAATGCAGGCTCTCAGAAGGTACATGTGAATAATCTTTTCCACAAGCAAAACTTTTATAATTACTTGAGTTCAGTATTCAGCTTCATAGTTGAGAGACCAATTCACTGCAAAAGTGACTGTGACTGTCTGTGACCACAAAGTCAATGATAAGATAAATAGCTGTATGTGAAATTCTGAGCAGCACTCGGTGAACCTGGGAGGAATTTTAACTTTTCAGGATATTAATTCTGAGGAGAGTTCATTGTATGAGCACATTTTCCTGTATATTTGGCAGGGGATGTTCTGAATGAGGACATAATGTTGATCTTTTTTTGTATTAAATCAAACCATCTGTTGACTGTGCCAGCTTGAGAAAAGCAATCAAAATCAATGTCATCAGTGTCTATGTAACACTCAGATCATGTTTACATTTCACATTCACTCTCTTCTTTTTTTCATGTAAGTATTCTAGCTTTCACAATAAGTATTCAATGACCTTTTTGATGCCACTGAGATATTTTGAGAGATGCACACAGTAAAACTTATCTTCACTTTCTAGGCATTAGTTCTTGGGTTCACATATGAAAGTGCTGTAGTGCCAGGTAGTCTGTGTTGATGCCTTCCAGCAGCTGCCTAGCTCTTTTTTTAAACATTCAGAGTTTGTCTTCATATCAGTAATATTTTTTGTTTGCCTGTATCTGTAAAGGAATGGTTGTTTACTATTTTAGTGTAAACTCAACCATTCATTCTCCAATTGTTAATATATGTAGTGATATTTCTACTGTTGTGTGGCCTGGATTATATTGTAATGCCTCTGTCTATTTTGGATAGTGAAATGTTATTTTGGTTAAAACTTAAAATTTATTTTTAAAATCTCCACATAAAAGGCAACTGAAAAAACAATGATTATCAAAAGGAAATGGAACTGCAGATCTCATTTCAAAGATTTATTCTCAGTTTTAATAAAATTAGGTGAGTAAGTTCTCAAGATTATTTATCATTTACTTTATCTCTTTAATGGCACACTTGTGTTGGATCTATTTATAGGATATACAGAGCAGATTTAGGCACTAGTTTGTGTGTTTCTACCTATTCATCTCTCTTAGCCTAGATAGTAAGTCCAGCAGTCCAATAGTCCCATTCTGAACCTCAGTATCAATGTACTGCAGTTATCTCAGACTTTTTAGTCAATCTATGAAATTTAACGTTTTATACACAGTATGTTGTTTTGTATTTCAGAGCCTAGGAAAGTGGGCATCTCCATTTCAACAGATGGACGATTACCGGGTAAAACCAAATCCTCTCAACCCTTGGCATCCTCATCGCCAAAGAAAAGTAAGTGCTATGGTCACATAAACATCTATCATTTGGGCCTCTTGTATAAGTCTAAACCCAAGAAAGAGTGTGGGATCTGAAGTGAGAGGTTATGGGTTTGAGTCCTTTGGAACCATATGTATATATGTCATTTTGGCCTCCAGATATTAAATAAACTCACTTTGGTCTTTCAAATTTAGATAAATGTATTTCTTGTTATTCTATAAATGAAAAAAAAAGTACATACTATCTGTTTTATGTCATCAGGACATTGGTTAAGGGTATATAGAAAGGCCAGTCTGAACAGGTCCGTCTTGAGTTTGCCTGTAAAATTAGAAATATTTGAGTCTAATCTGAATTGCAGCTTATTCCACTTGTTGTATTGTCCATTTTGACCAGGATGCAGTTTTAAGTACAGTAGTGATTTCTCATACTGTGAGTAAACACAAAACAAGCATAAGTCTACTCATTAGTGCTGGTTCTTATTGTTATTGATGGTGTATGAATATGTGGCATCACTAAAAACATGTTTGCTCAGATCAGTTGCAGACTTCTGTGGCTTACCTATGACTGTACATAGTTATTCACAGTTACAGAGTGAGAGAAATAATGTACATTGAGATGTACTGTATAAACAGGGTACTTTCGGCAAATATTTTAGTTATCATAGCACAGCTACATGGTTTGTTGGCCTTTACACATGTGAAATGGAATCTTGTATGATCTAACATTTAGAAGAATACCAGTGTGTTTGTGTGTGATCAGGATGTATTTTTGTGTCAGATGTTCACAGGTAGGTGCTTTTACCTTCACCAATATGGTTCATGTACACTCGCGGTAAATTTTCACCATATCAGTGCAAATATTCGAAATCCTGGATTCCGTTCGGTGACAAAGCCCTAGAAGCCAGTTTTTGTTTTCAGAACCTGTCCAACCACTAGGTTAATGTAGACAAATCTATTTGTGATAAAATGTAAAGTACTGCTAAAGTAATGCAAATGTTGTTTAAAATTGATATAAACTGATAAAATTTGACCAAAGAAGCTAAGATTCATTTTTAATGGAGTTGATTTTCCTCAGGACTACATATTAGCAATTTATGGGTGATAACAAAAGATTGGGTGGCCGGGTACCAGTAGTTCTTGTATACAGTTTAACCCTGTCAAGTTTACAAGATAAATGGGTAAATTTCAGTTGAAAAGCCACCAAAGGACCTAATACTTTATTCTACTTAAAAGGGAAGTCTACTAAAGAGGGTTTTTCTTGAGGAGGTTTGGTTGTGTGTCTTGAATATATCTATTCTGTAGTTCCAACAGATTTGTATTACATATGTTCTAAATGTACTATATAAGTGCTCCTGATTAAAAATAGGGGCCATGTTTTTCTTTGGGGGGTGGCCATGGATTTTGTTGTGAATTAGGCTAATGCTGAGGTAGTCAGCTAGTGGTAGGAGATCCCATTGATAGTGTTGAAATAAGTAGCCATGGTTACAAAACTATGGATCATTGGTTAAGTAGACAATCATTGTTTTAGAAATTACTATCTGCAGTGTGTTTACCTTGTTACTAATTATCTCCCAGTGTTTCTAAACAAAGTTCCATATACATAGACAGATATGCGCTAATTGCAAAAGTTAATCTAGTACTTATTTTAATGTCAAAAAATTAAAAGTATTTTAAGTAATAGAAATTAAAACGATTAGGTTAATAATCCTTCACAAAGCATTTTCATTATTGTCAAGTGGTAATGATTTAGTTAACTGATAATTCTACGTCATCCACAATATCTTATGCTATTGAAAATATGAGAAAATAAATAGTTCTGAATATTTTATACTTTAATATATGTTATGTTACAGACTTAAAGTATTAAAAAAGTGTCACTAAAAACGGGAACTGTGTATACATGGTGTAATCTGTATGGCTATATCTAGTGAGCCACTTTAATTTTGAAGTGGATACTGTAAAAGATTATGTTTATGCCCTTCTTGGACAGACTGTGCAATCACTCATAATCTGCAGATGGTTTAATATGAATTACTTGGTTGAGAACTCCCCAATAAACAGGCCATAAAACTCTTACTGAGATAGTTTAAAGAAGTTATCAAATGTTATTTGGACTCTCTTTGTGTCACCGTGACTGTATTATAAATTATTACCTCC